>CP077953.1:2643183-3964775 GCA_024584535.1 Colletotrichum gigasporum
CATCGGGGGCGATGTCATTTGCGCCGAGTATGTCTAAAACCCCTGAGGGATCTGCGCTGGGATGTGGGCGTTTGTGGACGAGGATGTCGGGATCTGGTTTCCGACAGGCAGCTGTAGCCGCGTATGGTATTGGATAGAAGCACGGTACCAATTCAGGGGGTTTCCCCAGGTTCAACCGATATTTGATAGAAAATGATAGCATGAGATTCGATATAATTCCATTCGTACTTCTGATATCCATGAAAAGTTATGCTGCCGTCCTGGAATCATGTACCAGCGCTTCTCCCCCTGCGCCCACTTTCTTTGCTAGTCGTGGAGCATGACGCGCGGGCCTCATAAAATGATTGATAGGCTTGTCTGTACGTCCTGGCATTTCGAGATTGTCATCAGCAGCAAAGAGTACAAACTCGTGCGTAGGTATGCGGGTCACGTACCCCTGAGTTTCCATCAATGCATACTTTTCATCCGAACGGCTCGGCTCATGCCTGTGGACCCAAGGATCTCACCAATAACGGCCACCCCACACAGCCGTATTTGGCGGGAGCGTGGAGAGCAGCCATCAGCTGTGTTCGACGCTCATTCTGGGGAAGCAGTACACGTAAGCGTATGTACAATCTGGTCTAGCCGGGAGGGTCTAGGAACGTGGGGTTAGTCCGAAGGAGATCCTGTTTTGGACAGCCGAATCAGGTTCTAGACTACGCAATAAGCGCAAGGATTACCGTGGAGGCAACCCGGCCCGCGACACGGCCTTCTCTCCTCTTAAGAACAGCAGAGCTGGCAAACAATTGGGCAATGAGAGGCGCAGAGAAGCACTGGTTTCTTTAAATGATATTCCCCGATACACAAAGAGAGCTTTGCTATCCAGGAGGTAATTTACTTTGTGGGTTCTATTGGTGCCGGATAGCCACACTCCACAAAGATCTTGGTTTTCGTCTGTTACCATACCGCCTTCGGATTATCCAGCTCAATCGCCGATATGCTTTAGCGCATCTCGTTACATATCGTGTGACTTAATATTAGGCTTAAAAATAACCGACCCATGGGTAACCGTGGTTAACCATAAGTATGGGTTGGTTTTAATGGGTTAATTATGGTATGGGTATAGTGGTTTTCGGTTTTTATGGGTTATAAAAAATATGGTTATAGGTATTTTAGATAATTATAATCATAGTTGTTTGGTTAGAGAATTTGGATTATGTGTTTGTATTATTACTCTATTATGAATTCTTAATTCTAAGTTGTATTTTTTCCCCTTTTGCTATTTTGTCTAATTCTAAGTAGTATGTATATCTTCTCTTTTTACTATTCTTTCCACTACGGGTTTTACCACTACGACGAGTATATCACTATCTATTTTGTAAACATTTCTCGCAGCGCTGTTTATTAACCTTAGTGGTAGTTTAGATAACTTTTCGATACATTATATAACGTTCATATTAATTTAGATAGATTAGTATAAAAGGTTAATATAAATAGAATTAAAGTAAGCTTATAGTTTATATTTTTACTAATCTAAGTATTGCCTAAGCTAGATGATATCACTACTAGACGATGAATAAGTTGTATATGCGAAGGGCTGGTCCTAGGCCTTGTCTCAACCGAAAGGTAGCCAAATACTGTTTATTTCAAGCTGAAGAGGAAAAGGGTAAACTACGATATGGCGCGAAATCTCTGCTTCCTAGGGGGTGGGCGCTAGTGGGGCACCGGTGGGGCACCAGTGCGAGAACGGGCATAGGCCGGGCATAACCACCGGGTTCGGCCCGTGACAGTATATCCTTTTACTAAACAGTAATACGTTTAACGTGGTTCATCAGTGAGTGGACCACCATTAGTGACCGGGCCACTTTTCCCACTTTTACCACCTTCTAGTTTTAATATGTAATTTCTTCTATAAAACAATGTCCGAAGCCTCACCTGAACATAAGATCATTCTAGTGATTAATGTGATCCGATTAACACTGTAATTAAGTATTCAACGTATAATGACTATTTATAACGTTCCGAGAATTACCCTTTAGTCCAAAATAAAGGGTTAAAGTGTAAAGGTCGATAATAGGAATGCGTAATTAAATTTGATAGAGACCGAGGAGGAGGTAATTATTTAATATATTATTAACCTGGATTTTCGGGGATTCTCACCTTAACGTATAGATATGGAAAATATGGTAAATACATTACTCTAGAAGTGTGATGGCTAACTGGTCGGGAAGTGCTGGATGGAACGCTTTGTCCAGCGACGCCTAGAGCTTAAAATGCGATTTTCTCGTATCTATGACTATTAGAGAGGCCTCTGCGAAGATCCTACAATTATTAAACCTTAGTTTCGACTTATAGCTAATATGCGATCGAAATACGGTATTATAAATAAAGGTTTTTATAACTTCGATAAGACTAGTTTTATAATAAGTATAATCCGGTTTAAAATAGTTATTATACGTTCTAATTGGATTAGGAAACTAAAAAAGGTTTAACTTAGTAATTGAGAATATGTAACGGTAATTTATTATATTATTAGTGATAGTTATACGATACCGCTTTTTTTGGTGGTTTAGGGCCACTTCTACTTTGCGAGTTAGTACTCCGAGGCCCAAATTCCAGATAGCTAAGTAATTAAAATAACTTCTAATAGATGGACCGATAACGAGACTACCCTCTAATGGCTTTAGTATTTTAATAAACATTTAAAATAACGATTAAGAGGTATATATCGGATACTAATCGTCGATGACCATAAAAGCCACGTTAACAGCAATTTCGAAGAGTATTATAAAAAGAACAAAATTATAACTATCTGCCTACCTGCTCATTTATTACATCTAACCCAACTTCTCGACGTTGGCTGCTATAGTGTGTTGAAGTTGAGATATGGTTCTCAAATTGAGCACTTTATCAAGGCCCGGATTACCTATATCACTAAACCCGAGTTCTTCCTTGTATTTAAGGCCGTATTCCTTTAAACCTTTACCTAGGAAAACATTTATAGGGGTTTTAGAGGGGCTAGGCTTATTCCTTATAACCCTCAAATTATCCTTTCTAAACTAAATATACAATCACAAACACCAACAACCCCGAACACCCCTATTAGGTTACCCGACCCTTGGGTTTCTAAGACACCCCAAACCACCAACGAGGCTATCTCTCAGTCTTCACTTATAAAGGAAAGTGTAGGTTTGACCCTAGGTCAAAGGGTCGCCTAGGCGATAGGGTTGAACAGTAATAATTGATATATTGAATACGTAGTGTTGTTGTTGTTGGAGGGAGGTTATTCCGACGTGGGCTAGGCCGGCTGTTGCCAGATCTAGCCGGTGCGCCAGAATCCCTGCCTTCTGATTGGTCCGGTCGGAACCGGCCAATCAGGAACCCGAAAGTGGGGCTATTGCCCGATTCGGATTCCAACAGAAAGAATCTCTAAACATCAGGGAAACTCACCGACTCTAATTTGTAAAATTATCAATAAGTTTTCAAAAGGTTTATAATACATTTCCTATACAACTACCCTTATAAAGGAAAAACTACGCCATCTTCGAAATACAAATACGGCCCTTAGTAAGCGCCGGAGAGCCAAAAAAACTAAACTATAAGATGCAGGGGTACTAAATGGGTCTCAGGTGAGGGAAGTCATGGTTATAAAGGGTGTTATTAAGGAGGAAGGGTATAAAAAAGAGGAAAACGAGGGGTCATCGAAGCGTCGTTGAACAAGTTCACGATATTATAGTATCTATTCTAAAACCGGCCATAACATAAGGACCTGTTCAGAGGTTATGGAAATAAGTAGTTCAAGTTATTCTAAGTAGTTATAATTAATTCAATTGATTATAGTTGAGATATAAAAGCTTTTAGTGGTGAAAGTGGGAAAAGTGGCCTGGTCACTGATGGTGGTCCACTCACTGATGAACTACGTTATAAAATTATTATTTTATTTTCTTTCTTTATTTTAACTATTAATTACTATAGTATTATATCTCTTAATATAATAATAACACTTTTATTACCTATAAACCTACCTCTTCTATTAATATGCCGCATAATCTGTAAAAGTAGAGTTATTATCTATATGTGGCGAATTCGCACGCGCGTACGAGGTTAAGTAGGAGAAGAAGGCTTGGTCTATTCACTATCTGGTGGGTACGTCCAGTAGAATAAATAGGCCGGCTCGGGGGCCAGGACGTCACGTGAGTGCTGACTCAGCTGAGCACAGCTCTCAGACGTCTTACTGGCCCAGTATGCTTGCGACATTATAATAATACCCCTTTTTTTTAAGCTTAGTGGTAGTGATTTACCTGGTTCTCATAATACATCACTTTAATATAAGTTAAGCTAAAGCTTAACTTATTTGTTGTCGCAAGCATACTGGGCCACCAAGACGTCTGGGAGCTGTGCTCAGCTGAGTCAGTACTCACGTGACGTCCTGGCCCCCGAGCCGGCCTCTTTATTCTGCTGGACGCACCCACCAGATAGTAAATAGATTAAGCCTTCTTCTCCTACTTAACCTCGTATGCGTGTATGAACTCGCCATAGTTATGAGCCCAACTCTAATTAGACCCTTCTCTACCCTTACAAGCGTTGCGCGTACGAGAGAGATTACTTTAATATATTTATACTTTATTAGCCTATTTTATACCCTTCTTTATTTATTAATATGTTATCCATTAACGAGACCGTTATTATTAAGACCATCCTTTGTGGTCATTAGGATTAGTTATAGTGGTACTCTGCTCTTTAGTACTACACTAAAGGTTAGGGGATCTAGGAACGTATCGATCCTTAGGTGCTAGATACTTTAGATATTACGAGGTTCTCACTAATGCCTCCTACAATCAAGAATTATATAATATAAGAATAACATAGATGATAACGCGAGTACTAGGACCTTTATGAGCAGCGATTTTAGGTTATCGTTAATACTATTTATTAGGTGAGCTTAATTGTGAACCCTAATACCGATGAACTAGTATTACTATAAACACCTTACCCTGTGATTCCCCCGGAGTTTGCATAACCTACGCCTATTACGAGGGTTAATGTCTAATCTAATTAGGAGGATACCCTTAAGTTATATACGGCTAGCATTTCTGCCCATACTTCTCTCTAGGCCTCTTACCGGAACATTTAGAACTAGGTGGATAAATTAGTTATGGAATTGATTTTCGTACTCGTTTATATACAATAAATAAACAAAGAGAATATTAGACATTAAGTGCTCCTTAGGTACCTATAAAACTAATTTATTTTAACTAAAATAAGTACTGAGATCCTCGTAATTATAGAATACACATTAATCCTCTAAAAGGTGTCCATTAGTATAAGTATTACCCGTTAATATATAGAATAGGAAATTGCGTATACTAAGTGCTACTCCTATAAAGTCCCCATAATTAAGGGAATGAACACTACGTTAATATTTTTCGACACCGTTAATAATTGTTTTATACTAAGTTAGGCTAAGATAATGCGAAACTCAATTTATTAGGCCGAAACGCTAGCGTAGTAGCCTTTAATACTTAATAAAACGGCTAGAATATTCTCGGCTATTACCTATTTCGATATTATCCATAAGAAATTAACTAAGCCCTCAGGCTAATTCGTAACCTTTATGAGAAGGTCTAATTCGGGTACCACTTTTATAGTTAGTTTAGGTATTAGGATATCTGAAACGCATAACTATTTTTATGGAAACCACCGTTGGAAGTCTAATTTGTGTTATAAGGTCTAATATATACTTACCGGAGCCGCTGATGGACTTATTAATATAAATAAGGAACGAGTTAATAACCTTAGATGTGAGATTTTTAATTTAGGTAATTGGATACACTTTTGGGATGCGTGGAAATATAAAAGGTGGATTACCTCTAATAATAACCCGAAGGCCGGGATTATTAGAGTTACTTGGAAACCTAATTTGAATGAATCCTCGATTTCCGGTACCTCCGATACTAGAAAAGGCTCCTACCCGGGCTTAGTTATAACTTTCCTCTTAGTTAACCCGGCTATGGAACACCTTAGAGGGCCTGGCCTAAGCATTTTCAGCACTATGGGCACTCTACGTCATCCCTTTTCACTTAGTACTACAATGGATAACTGTGGTGTTATACACCTAATTAATAATAAAGATTTACTTATTAAAGGGATGTTTATTAGTGAACTTAGTAATTAATATATTTATTGTGGAAATGGTAAGTTACTTATTATGGGATATGAGGAACGATGAATAGAGAAAACGCTTAATGGAGTGTGTAGCCCAGTTACTGAGGACCTTAATTTAAAGAATGTGGTGTATATAGTGGATTTTCATATTGTCGCAAAAGTGGAACCACAATTACGGGACAGTAATTGTGGGCTATATCATGACACACCCCCCCAGACCGAGGAGAGAAGAGGTCTGCTGACTAAGCAATCAGCACCGGCTTACACTCGCAGCTGACAAGCCAGTCTTTGTTGACTGTTACTGGGTGCCGGCCGCTCCCAGCTGGCAAGTCTAACCTTCCATTTCGGTGACTTGCTGCTGAAGCGAGAATGGGTGAGCACAACGAGGCTTGAACCCATGGCCTCTAGGTTGGCCCACATACTGCCACTTTAGCGAGGCGTTTAGCCATTCAACCAGAGGGCTCGTAGAGACAAGGGCTCATAACTGTCGCAAAGGTGGAACCACCATTACGGGACAGTAATTGTGGGCTATATCATGACACATATTAATATAATATTAGAAATACTTTTGAAGTAGTTTGGTATCTGGTACTACGGCTAAGACTGTACCCTCTACTACGGAAGCCTCTTAAAGAGTGTGATCCTTAAATAACTTAAGTGGGAACATAATATAGTCCTATTCGAATATATCCCTATTAACAATTACCCTTTGTTAAATATTCCTATGAGTGCGGTATGTGTTATCGTAACCACGTTTCTAATAAATTCTTGCCGTAATTGCCCTTTAAGGGAGCCTAGGCTTGACTGCGCTGCGGACGCCACTCTTTGGCACCTTTGCACCGGCTATTTAAGCTCTAATGTTCTCCGGAAGCTAGTCTTTGCGATGAGGGGGGTGAAAATTGAGGGAGCTCCTATAAAGATTAATTGCTAAGTTTGTTTATAGGTGAAAGTTCATTAAATAATATCCCGATGACCTTCGGAAAACGTAGCCCTACGCCCTTTCTGGTGTATTTCTTAGGACTTTTTCGATTACCCTAGTGGTTATGGGAACGCCTTATGGTTACTGCTGATAATTGATGAATATACTAATATATCCTAGGGGTTCATAATAATGCGTAAAATGCACGCCGAAGTTTTTGAAGCCCTATAGATGTATGTGGCTTAGATCTTAAGACAGATAGGCCTATCCGTTTGTAAAATAAGGTAGGATATTAAGTGTATAGTAATTGCTATTTAAGGTGAAATAGAATATAAGTATTAGGTAAGGTGTATGGGAATTAATATTAAGCTCCTACTAGCTAATACTAAAAAGCTTATGGGACGTAGTAAAAGAATAGGACATTACATTATTAATAAGGTATTTACGATGTTAATTAGCGCTAGCCTAACAAAGAAATTATGGTTAAAAGCTGTGATAATGGCCATATTTATCGATAATAATTATCCTCGGGTATTAAAGGGCTAGAAATCGCTAAATTAGATCTACGCAGAGTGGATATAATAGTACGTCGGATAATACGATAAAAACCTAGCCTTTTATCCATTTTAAGACCCGTGTCCTGAACTAGGCGGCCTCTACGCCTACGGGTACAAGGTCTACGTACTAGATTGGGTTTATGAGGGAGGTCACGAGAAGCGAGAATTCAAGGTTAAGGTATAAGTGTATATGGGATACCTCGTGGGATACGTCCTATGTACACATAATCTTTTTAGAATATGGATCCCTACGCTTAATTGGGTTATTATTTTACGTAATATTACCTTTGATAAGTACTCCTTTTATGATCCTACTAATGATGTGGCTACTATAACTACTAAAGAAACGAAAGTTCTATTAGAGGAAATTGAACTAGAGGACCTATACCCGAGTACGGTCCTCGAGGCCCTCGGGATATATAAATAAGAGGAGGAAAATAACCTTATTTAAGAAAATGCGGTTACCGGTGTTTTATAAAATATTATGAAGTGAGGGATACCATTACGAATAAAGGCTAATAATGGTCTAGTTTTACCTAAGCTTATACTAGACCCTAAGAGTATACTAAGTATAGTAATAGAAGAAGTTAAAGATATCGGGGTAGATACCGAGGAGGTACAAAGTTTACCCACCTTTTCGGAGATTACCCTGTCCGGTGGTGGTGCTCGACCGAGTATAATACTGGACGGCCCATAAAAAGTAGAGAGGACGGATTTTAAGGTGGTTAACTAGATCTCCGACCAACTCACCGACCAAAGTACCCTAAAAGCGAAAAGAGAGTACTACCGGAAAGTTTATGGACCACTTACCCGGTCCAGTACGAAGCTCAGAGCTGTGGGAAGGGAGGGAACCCGAAAGGAGGCCTTTAGGGGGGAGTTAAAACGAGATCTTAACGCCTTCCTATAATTAGAAAACTTAGAAGCCCCCCATTCACTATACTATATAATAACTAACCTAAAAGGGATCCCTTATAGGAGCCCCTAATACGATTTCTTCGTTACCTTTATACTTAATAAGCTGAAAGTGGTATAAGAGAGTGCTTTAGGACATAAAACACTTTATTTAATAATCACTAGAATTACTAAAGAGTAACCCGTACAACAAATAAAACCCACACTTATTAAAAATCCTAAGGGTAACCTTAGATACCATAGAGATACTTTACTAACACCTCTAATAAAATAAAAGAATATCTAATAAATTAAAAACCTATTAAGGACCAAATAAATCAACACAACAGAAAAGGAAATCCATAAACTTATTTCTAAAGGCACTTAGAGGGAGATGGACTACTTATTAGTGCGTTCTAAGCCCCTCCCTTTAAAATAGGTATTCATATATAAATTCAATAAAAATGGTTTCCTTAAACGCTATAAAGTACGGATATATGTGTATAGAGACCTTTAGAAGGTCGATCCCCTATAAAATATATACACTATTACCCTTATAGTACACTCTTTTAGAACTCTAATAACCGTGGCCACTTAATTCAATCTCAAAGTTAGCTAGTACAATATGGTGAATACGTTTTTTAACGTAAAAATGGATTTAAATGGAGAACTTATGGTATACGAATTTCTGGACGGCTTCAGATAACCTAGAAAATGCACTAAACTTATTTACACTCTCTACGAACTCCGAGACGCACCTATCCTTTAATATAAAACGTTCTTAAAAATCTTAATAAATATAAGATTAGTACTATGACCTAAGGAACCCTGTATTTTCTATACAAAGGACCTTAAGGTTTTTATTATATTTTACGTGGACGATATCCTAGTTATGAACTACTATGACGACGCTAAAGTGGCCATTAGAGTTGTTAATAGTATTAAGTTGGTGGTGGAATTTAAGGACCAGGGCCCCGTGGAATAGTACCTTGGAATACGAATTATTAGGGACTATGAAATACGTAAAATCTACTTCGTTCATAACTCTTATATTAAAAAGGTCACTAAATACTTTGGCCTCGTAGATAACACTATAACCCCTTATACTCTTATACCAAAAGGCCTAGTACTATACAAAGGATAAGTAATAAGGGCTTAAATTAAGGAATTCCAGGAAAAAGTCGGATCCCTTTTATATACTATGATCTTCGTATACCCTAACACTATATATCCAGTAGCGAAGTTCTCCCTATTCCTAATAAACCCCTCTCCAGAGCATCTCATAGCCGCAGATTAGGCCATTCGCTACCTTTTTAGTATACGCTACCTTATCATCGGCTATGGTGGCGTGGGGGGTAAGGGAGACGTTTAAGTACTTCTAATTGCGGGCGACGCCTCGTTCATAGACGACGAGGTAATAAGACGCTCCTCACAGGGCTTTATAATCTCCCTTTTCGGTGGACCTATTATATAGAAGGCCACTAAATAAGCGACAATCACAACATCCACCACTAAAGCAGACCTTCTAAGTCTCTTAGACACTACTAGAGAAACAATCACTCTCCAGAGGTTCTTTAAGGACCTCTGACTTAACCTTAGAGACGTTTAGAGGATTCACTATAATAATTAGTAAACTATAAGGCTTATAATAAGCGAAAAAGAACGGATATTAACCCATTTAAGGTATATAAACATTTATAATATATAGCTTAAGTAAGAATACAGTAAGGGTAAGTTTAACGTAGTTTATATACTAATAAACCTAATACCCACAAATAAACTCACTAAAATACTTTTAAAAGCAAAGTTTAAGTATTTTAAAGGTCTTCTTAACTTTTATAATATACAGATATTAGTTATAATAAGTATGGGAAGTAATAAAAAGTGAAGAATAGTTATATTTAGGCCCGTAGGTTATACGTATTACCAGCGTAATAAAATAAGAACTTTTCTTAAGTATAAAGCCCCTATACGCATATAACCGGGTACGAAATACGAGTATTAGAAGCCCCGAAGAGCATAAAAAACGAGCATAGCCCCTAATCGGGGTAAAAAGCATAGTAAATAGCCGTATAGGCCTCCTCGAAGCCGGGCTTAAGGAAGCCGTAAATAGAGGTAAAGTAGGCCTCGTGGTCACCAACAGCCTCGTTAATAGTAGTAGTAGTGGGCATAGTAAAAGTAATAATAACTTAGGAGGTGCAGCGAGATGAGATACGGTTAACAGACTTCTTAGTAGCCGCCTTTTTAGGGGTGCCCTTTTTGGGTATGGCTTTAGGGGTAGCGGGCACCGGAGAAAGAAGGGAGGACTCGTCCTCTATTTCCGTATCGTCGTCCAGGATAATAACCTCCTCCTCCTCCTCGTTAAGGAGGAAGTGCATAGTAAAACACATACACTAAATCATTTAAAAACTATTAATATAAGTACTAATTAGGTTAGTATATAAAAACTTAAAGTATTATTAGTATTAGGGTCTTAGAGGACGTAGCGAAGGCCTAAAACCACGGTCTTAGTAGCCTTATGGACTGGACTATAGTTGGCGTAGCGACCGTAGTGGTACTCCCAACACTTAGTGACGTATGTGTATACATGGGCGTAGCAGCGGAGCTCCACACTCTCCTCGTCCTTACGCTTCTTACCCCGGAGGGTACTGCGGACGCAGGCGAGGCAGGGAATATCGTTCTCCAGGCCCTTAGTGGCCACCTCCTCCTCGCGCACACTAATGGCAGCGGAGCTCTCCTCAGGCTCAGGAGTAGTAGTAAAGGGGTCAGAGGACCCACCTCCCAAAGGGGCAGGGACCAGCTACATCTCGTCACCCTTGTCATCCTCGTCGTCCTCGATAAGCACGGGAATAAGCGCAAGAGCGGGGGTAGGGGCAGTAGAGGCAGCACACACAGAGAAAAGGGAGCACTCATAGTGAACGTTAGAGCGCGTTTAATGAGCCTCGGAGGGCGAGGCGACGGCGAGATTGGCCATGCTCCTAGTGAGCGTACAAGCATTACCCCTGGTGGGTATAAGGCGCGAAGTGTAACTGGACTTCTTATTATTAACTTTAAAAGTAAAACTTAAAAAATGGTTATTAAAAGATTAGTATAAAAAACAAGGAAATATAAGAAAAGGGAATACTTACCGACGCGAAGTATAGTAATAGTATTAAATTGGTGGATTTATATAAAAAATTAACTATTAGTGGTTATGGAGGACAAAAACGTAGCGAAAATACGTATAAAAAGTGGTTTATTAAGATTTAAGGAAAGTAAGTTTTCTAAAGGTAACGAGTAATAAAAGGTTTTTCCTTTAGTTATTAGTAAGCACTTCGCTTATAGGTCGTCGGGAGTATAGGGTACGTAATAATTAGGAACGACCTCTCTTATAAGCCGAGATACACGCGTTACCCCGGATACTATAGTTTTTAACTATATCACAATAAAAAAAGGTAAATACAAAGGCCTAAAATAATAATATAATGCAGATACTATAATTATTATGAAACGAGGGAATTTAATTAGATTGATTAGAGTTATTGTTCTAATTGAATTGTTGAATTTAAAATACATATAAAAGAGCTTGGTGGCCATTACTTCGATGTGAGTAATTGCCCCAGTGGCGTAATTGGGGGGTGTATCGTAAATATACTAGGCCACTAAGACGTCTAGGAGCTATGCTCAACTGAGTTAGTACTCACGTAACGTCCTAGCCCCCGAGCCGGCCTATTTATTCTACTGGACACACCCACCAAATAGTGAATAGATTATGCCTTCTTCTCCTACTTAACCTCGTACGTGCATACGAACTCGCCACATTTGTTATATAATAAGAAATAAAATATAGAAAATCTGGATTTTAAATAATAAGAAATCTAAAATCTAGGAATACTTTATTCCTAGAATACAATTTCTAACTAGAGAGCTTATGGTGGTTTATTCTACTTATAATTCTAATCTTATATATCCATTTATTAAAAATCATAATACTTCATTAATAAGAAACTACTATTTAAAGTATTTTTGTTTTAAAATCTAAGAAGAAAAGAGAAGTAATTCGGAAATAACTAATACTTTAAATTATTTTTAAGTTTAAATGTCGGAATGTCCACGCCGGACTGGCGCCACCTGTTACCGCCTATCGCCCATTGGCCCGGTTAGCGAGCCAATCAGAAGGCAGGAATCGGTTTTAGATCGGCAGCATCAGATCACTACCGTAGGCCCGATTCCTTCCTTTAACAACAACAGAGCAGATACAACGAATATATCGTTATTTGCCCACCTTCTACACTAGGCCTAGTAAAGTGAATCCAATACTAATTAGTAGTTAAATACCATTTCCGCAAATTAGCAAAATGAACCTTTTACTAGAAGAGGTAATATTACGAAATCCTAGGACGGAATAGCCCGTCCAACGGATTTCACAATATTCACACTATAAGAAGAATCTACGATACCCTCGGTTAACGATACAATCAACAATAGGATACCATAGGAGCTTCCCAGGAGTCTATACAAAATCACCGGAGCGATAAGTTCCGCTCAACGTAACGGAATACGACCTCTACGTCTATTACATACAGTTTACAACGAAGATCTCGTAATTAGTAGCAATATAAAGCGCCCTTGCGCTTCCATCGCCGATTTTCGCTTTCGACGAGAAGCTATCTATTATAATTAATACCCTCTTCTTTTTTAAATACTACTCCGTTACCCCGTAGTTATAGAAACACCTTAGAATTAGTATTTAAAAGGCTAACCCTTACGAGAACCCCGACTTCACCGTCGTCACCGTCGCTACTCACTCCTACTTTTAAAGTAATAACCCTAAATACTTAGTGAACATAATACTAGAGACGATAACCCCACCTTCTAATTATATCCATAAAAAAGAGCTGGTAACCGATACTAAGACTAGAGCGACCTACTAAGGACATAACATCCAATACTCAAAGGGCTGAATTTAATAAGAACCCCGACTTAATTATCGTCGTCCCTACCCCTAGAGACGACCTAGATGTGGATATAAAACTAGAGACGACGCTAAAAAAAGGAAAACTCCCTTCTTATACTACTTATTAGAAGTAGTATTCCATAAATAATAAATAATAATTCACCTAATAAACGGTATACGCCCTCGAAGCTGCGACTTAGAGGAAACGCCCTGTGTTTGAGACGTCGTTAACCTTATCGTTGTATATTAGAATATCTACTAAGATATTAGGAAGTGACCTAACTACGGCGAATCCGACCCTAGAGGAGGTCCAGGATACTCAGGCCCCTCTACGAGGAGAGATGGTAAGAGCACTAACCCCTGTTAATACTTAGAGTTAAATAGTGAACAGCTCCTCGGTCCTACTATTAACGAAGTATAAGAAGTAGGTTAACCTTTACAAATAGGGACTATGGGCTAGGTATAGGCCAAAAGAGGTGATTCTCGAGTCCGACCCTAAATTAGTAGTAATAGTAGTAGTATTCCTTATTGAGATATGGACCGTGGAAGGTATTATTAGCCACGACTTAGAAATAGAATTTAAGTTAAATTTCGAAAATTAGACCTAAATTATGTTTAATATCCTTGAGACCTAAGTGACGAGAAGACTACGCAACTTCCTACTTTACTATAGTGTATTTATCCCTATAAAGAAGTAGAGGATCCTAATTAAACTCTTTAACTTTAAAGAGACCCCAGCTTTACACTATTGGACCTAGGAAAAAGTTAACGAAATTAATTTTAAAAGCCCGTTTTTTAGGAAATTTATAAAGGACCTAGTCCTCTATAAGGAATTAACGAGGAAATGGGTATTACCACCGTTTAAATCCTATTTAGAAGAGATCGTAGCGTAGAAGAACTCCCCGTAAGCGCCGCCACCCTCAGAAAAAGCGGGAATAAACCAAGCTCGTACCGGGCTATGCCCTCAGAATTGGCCACAATTACCTAGATAACCCATATTCACCTAGGAACTATCGGATTAGGAAGAACGCCGTACTATAAACGAGATCAGTGAAACAGCGACCCCTTAATAACAAAGTATGCTTATTAAGGTATATACCGACGATATAAAGTATAATAATAAGAAATTCGACGTCCTTAATACTAAATTCCGTATCTTCCTCAAAGTTTACAAAAAAATCGGAGTTAACCACTACGTAATAGCTAACCTACTCCCTATAATACTAAAAAGGAGAGCTTCTTAGTTCTACTACGGCCATATTAGCGGTACGCCGACTACTCAGTTAACAAAGGAGATAGTTGATAAACTATAGCGCTACTTCGAAGAAGACCAACACCACCAAGCCTACATTATTAATTAGAACGGAGCAAATCTTAATAAGGTTATTTAAAAGAACCCCAAAAGGACGAAGGTTAAGGCTCTAAAGACCCTCTTCAACGACCTAACAAATCTCCAGTAAGCTCTTGCACTATACTACTAGGGAAACCAGGTCCTAAAAGATAAGCTAATCAGAGTTACTATATCCGTAAAAGAGTACCGCTCTACTAACCTAACCGGAGCAAATACAGCGGAGGAGCTCTATAACACAATAAAAATAAGCCTCGACTTAGAGGAAAAAGGAAAAGACACTCACCGTTAACACTTTATATTAAAAATAAAATTAGACGAGTAGTTCTGGACTAACCAACGCTATAATAGAAAAAGGCGAAGTAACTATTATGGAGGTCACTAATAACAACGAGGATACCCTTATTATAGTAAAAAATGCTATATTTATGGTAGGGAAGGGTACTAGTCTACGAAGTACTCCGTAGAGGAGAGAAGTAAAGTATATAAACGTTTTAAGTTAAATAAGGACGTCTCCAACACCTCTCCTAAAGTATATAACCACTTCCTCGTTAAATATAAAAGAGATAAAGTGCTTAATAACGAGGACACTAGGGATAAGGAAGATCTAAGTTAATACCTCACTAATGCTGCCCTTAACAAGGAAAACGAGTATAATAACGAATTCCATATCTTATTTTTCGGCTACGCCACTACTTTAGTCAGCGAAGACCTTACTTGAACCCTAAATAACTAAGCCGCCTACTACGTTATCACGGGGAAGGATATTAATAGTATACCCATAAAGTTACCAGCCTACAAGGTGTTTATTAGCGATAACTATTATATAGCGATGATCTTCTAGGGTATTATACCTAATATAGGAGTAGCTGGCGTTTTTACAGCTAGATACCCTTAATTCCTTGCTCTACAAAAAATTAACACTATTATAAAACTTAACACCTCCAAAGCAGGCCAGACGAGCATTACCTTCGGAGATAACCCCCCAATACCCTCTATAGGACTAACCTATGTGAATTCACTCTTCGGACAACTACCCTTCCACGTTATGAACACTAGTACACTATTTTTACTCTATTTAAGAGATATGAACAATTTGGGGATATGTTTCAATAATATCCACAACTTCCTTTAGTAGGGAAATATGAAAGTCCCTATTATACGTAAATGGGGGTATCCGTGGATACTTATATACTCTTTAGAACAGAGTTTTACATAAAATCACCTTATAAACACGGAATTACACAGAATCCACCATCGTTTCGGCTACCCATTAGTATAAAAGCTCCATACGATACTGGAGAGAGCCGGTAACGACGTAATATTCAAAGTAATCCAGAAGTTCACAAAGTATTACCGCTAGTACTAAATAAATAGATAAGCTCTAAGGAGATTCAAATTCACCCTTAGAAACGATGTGGACTTTAATTATAAGGTTATTATTAATATCTTTTACCTAAAAGGGAATAAACCCGTGATCTACGTCGTTAATACGACCACTTCCTTTAATATAACCAGGTTTCTAGAAAACGTTAGTGTAAAGCACACCTAGGAGACACTACGCGAATACTGGATTAATACTTACCTTGGACCCCCTAATTAGATCATTACGGATACTAGTAGAAACTTCAGCTCTAAGGAATTCAGGAATTCAGCGAGATCTATAGTGATCAAAGTTAAAGAGGTGCTCGTTAAAGCCCATAATAGTATCAGGAAAGTAGAGTAATACTATACACCCCTACGACGAGTATATAATATTATCCACTAAGAATCCCCTTCTACACCACCAAAGATCGCCCTACAAAGCACAATCAAAGCAATTAACAATACGATTAGCCTAAACGGTCTTATTCCGACCCTACTCGTCTTCGGAGTATACCCACGCATAAATACAAACTCACCACCATCACCAAAAATACGACAACGCACAGAAACTACACAAAAGGCCATAATAAAGCTATGAGAGATTTACGCAGAACGCGTAACAACTAACGCTCTCGTAATAAGAAATGGCCCAAATACGGCCCCTATACGAGATCTACCACTACTATCGCCAGCGACGGCGAGCCGGACTTTGCCCATAGCTGGCTACGGGATACACTCGTTTCTACCGAAGGCAGTACGGCCGAAAACGGCACTTCTACCACTTCCGACCACCTTATACACTCGTTCCGTCTATCGATTTTTTTATCGCATTTTAAGCAATTTGGCGCCCGCGCCGAATAACGCTCAATTTTCACTCGTTATTTAAAAAAGGGGCGATTTACGGCAAAAGAGATAGTTACCAGTATCGGAATATCCACGCCGGACTAACACCACCTATTACCGCCTATCGCCCATTAGCCCGGTTAACGAGCCAATCAGAAGGCAGGAATCGGTTTTAGATCAGCAGCATCAGATCGCTACCGTAGGCCCGATTCCTTCCTTTAACAACAACAGAGCAGATACGACGAATATATCGTTATTTGCCCACCTTCCACACTAGGCCTAGTAAAGTGAATCCAACATTAAATTATTCAAAATAAATAAATATATTATATTTATAATAATCTTTTATAATATTCAGTTTTACTAATATATATAGTTTACCTAATCAATAATCAACCTAACCCAAGGTCGAACAAAAGCTTCATTATATATTGTTAGTTGTAACTTACCTTTTGTGGCAGTGTGTGGCGGTGGTCCGTGGCGTATGGCCCATCCGCCCAGCTGACCCACCTTCCTACGCGCCCCTGAGCGTTTATATATAGTTGCCCGGCCTCCGAGCCCATACGTAGCAGAATAGACGCTTCCGTTCCTTCTTCCCAGACCCCATACTATCACACCTTTTAATATTATTAATAAGCTATTATTTCACCTTTTCTACGAGCTATTAAATCCAGTATTTAAACTCCTATTAGCATCGTTAATTTCCTTGCGAAGGGCTAGGCCTAGGTGGTTTCGACCTTAGGGTGCTCTATTACTGTTTACTTCAAGCTAAGGAGCGAAAGAGAGGAAGTTCCTCGTAAGGGGGGCCGTGTAGGAATTTATACTACTGGAGAATAAAGGGGACCTCTGGTGGGGCGCTGGAGGTCACCGGAGGCCCTTTGATCGGAGGCCCCTTTGACTAGAGGGCTCTTTTATTGAATGTTGGTTAACGCTTTAGGTAAAGCTTAGGTCATCGTGGGCATTAGCCCGTAATAAATACCCCCTCCTTTCTCCCCTCCCTCCTCACCGGTGTTCTATTAGTGTACTAGCGGTTATTAATTTATTACCCTCTAACATCTTCTCGGGGTATACACTGGGTTCCCATCCACTATATCAATTTCTTTATACCACCGTTCATACTTATCTAAAGCCTTTATCTCTGATATTATTTCCATAAGCTCCTAAGTTAGCTTTATATAACCTTACTATTTAATTAAGGCCTGGTGACGGTGCCCTCTACTCACCAGCTGCTACTTTGCTGCTAATATATCTTCTATAAGTTATTTAGGATCTCCGTCTATATTATAAATCGGGGATAGTTATTTATTAGTCGTTTCTTACCTTAGTAATGGGTCACTAACTGCTCTGCGGAGGAGGTCTACGTGGAAGTGTGGATAAATATTGGTTAGTATATTTAGTTCTTGTCATAATATAGCCCACAATTACTGTCCCGTAATTGTGGTTCCATTTTTGCGACAGTTATGAGCCCTTGTCTCTACGAGCCCTCTGGTTGAATGGCTAAACGCCTCGCTAAAGTGGCAGTATGTGGGCCGACCTAGAGGCCATGGGTTCGAGCCTCGTTGTGCTCACCCAGTCTCGCTTCAGTAGCAAGTCACTAAAAAAAAAAAAAAGGTTAGACTTGCCAGCTGGAAGCGGCCGGCACCCAGTAACAGTCAGTAAGGACTTGTCAGCTGTGAGTGTAAGCCGGTGCTGATTGCTTAGTCAGCAGACCTCTTCTCTCCTCGGTCTGGGGGGGTGTGTCATAATATAGCCCACAATTACTGTCCCGTAATTGTGGTTCCACTTTTGCGACAGTTCTATTATATGAATTGAGATTATTTGTGTAATTTTATACTTATGGTAAAGTTATGCTAGTTTCTTATTTAGTTTTGGGGATAAGTAGTTGGTGATGTTTAGTTATACTTTGTTTTTAACCTTATACTACTTAGTTGGTCCCCTGGTGTAGTTCGTAGAGTCTTTACTTCGCTATTAAGTAACTATTATTGTTATTTGAATAAACTCTATAACGTCCTTTATCCTTTGGACTAGTTGCTTCGCTGTTTCCTCTCAATTCGTTTCTAATTAGTTATCTTCTTTTACTATTAGTAAAGGGTCGACGTAATATCCATACTCTATAAAAAATGGGGACATCGTTGTAGTAATACTTGTTCGGTTCCTAAGGGCTAGTTATATACTGAGTAGCAGTTCCCCCTAATTGTCCTAAGCATATATTATATATGCACGGAGAATTACTTAGATCTCCTAGTTAAGGTGTTTTATCCCTCCATTTATTTGCGGGTAGTAAATAGTGCTTAGTAGTTGTTTTACACTGGTTAACTTATAGAATTCCTTTTAAAATTAACTCATCTAATTCGATCCTCGGTTACTAATTATTATCTATAGTACTCCGTAGAACTTATAGTAATAGGAAAGGAACTACTAAACATAAGTTTTAGCGTTCATAGTCTTTATTTCTTTTAATATAGGGTTTTTTAATAACTTATTTATAATAACCCATAAGTATCGGGCCTTTTTCCTTTTTATTAAAGGAAGGTCAGTGATGAAGTCCATTAATAAGTTGTAGTAGATGTGGGTAGGCATTAGTAGGGGTTTAAGGAACCCTTTTTTGGCTTGCCTCTAGATGTGTATCCCTCCATAGGTATCGTAGTTTCGTGTAAACCTCCGAACTGTCTAGGACTGGCCTGGCCAGAAGAACTATCTGCTTATTATTGCTAACGTACCGTTCTATTCTGGGTGGCCACTAGTATACGAGTTGTGATACCTTTGTATAATCTTAGTTTGTAATTTGTTTAGGTGGTTATCGTCGTTTTCCCCCCCTAGTACTTATAGTCGATCTCTCTATGTTAATCTTCCTAGCCCATTGAGTTTGTATTCAGCGATTTAAACCTTTAGTTTGAGCTTTGGTGGGAAGCTTCTCCTCCTTTTTTTTATTATTAGATAAATAACTTAGTATACTTTATCGGCTTTCATAGTTCTATTCTAAAGGGCTTATAATATAGGATTAGTGTTAAAAACAGCGGCTTATAGTATTTCCAGTGTATTTTTGGTAGTTTGTCTAATTCGAGGGTCACTAGGTGGAGTATGGCTTGGTTGTATAAAGTCGGGAATTATCTAGATCACCTGGCCCTTTTCCCTCTTACCATCCCATTCTTAGGGGATATCCTACTCCCTTTTTAATAATATATTAAATACTATTACTTTTTTTCCTAGCTAGTACTTAATCCTAAAATTATACTAGGATAACTCTTCTACTTAGCGACTTTATCTCTTAGTTAAGTGTTACTTTTTTATAAAATACTCTAAACTCTTATAATCCATTAAAATAATAAAGTACTAAATACTACGGAGTTTAGCCCTCTAGGATTATAAGTAGGTGAGTATTATAAAATGCTCCTTATCGTGGATTGGGTAATTATATTCTGTGTGGTGAAGCCTGTGTAATGAACGGAGTCATTTTGGTAGAAAGTGGCCTATCTTCTAGAAGTCTAATTACTGGTCGAAGCCCGCTTCTAAATAAGCTATAGAAAGGGTGAAGTTATATAATACGGGTTATGTGTAGTATTACGTGATTAGCTTTGCATACTGAATGGGCTGGTTTAGCTAGGAGGTTATTACGATATACCCCCCTAGATGCTAGCGCATCTATAAATTACGATCTTATATATTATAACCTTTAGAAAAGTAAAGAAAGTAGGTAAATATAAAAGAAAGAGTTAGAGGTAGTTGTGTTTTTTGTTGGTTTTAATAATTTTAAAGGAAAGTGAGTTATGTTTAAAAGATGTGTTGTTGAAGATGCGTCGTAGAAAGTGCTGCTGTTTGTGTAGGCTCCTTCTGTTTTGTAAACTTATTATTATAGGTGATCTCGTATCTTTTAGTAGCTTAATTAGTATATTAGGTGGGTTATGTGGTATTAGTTCGTTTAGTACTAAGATTCCTATTACCCTCCTTTTCTGAATTTTTTTTTTAAATAATAATAATAACAAAAGTCGTATATGTGAGAATTGCGTCTTATATTTTGTGTATTCTATATAATTTCTTGCGTATTATTAATACCCGTTTTTAGACCTAAGTCTACTATGATGCTATTGAAGAAGACTAAGTAATTTCGTGTTATTATTATTACTATTATATGTGAGGTGCGGAAGTGTAAGTGTGATTGTGTGTAAGCTTTGTTCGTCGATTTTATTGCGGATTGTGAGTTTGAGATGTGTGAGTTTGTTCCTTTTGTTGTATTTTAGATTATCGTTAACTAGTTTATTCTAAATTTAGTTGTTAATAAGAAGCTTAAGGGTGGTAAGAGTAAGGGTTAAAGGGCTAAGTAGATTGTTGTAGTTACCCTTGTTGGTCCTAGTTTATTATATGATTGGTCTAGGTGGTTATGTTTAGTGATTAATTTTCTAATAGTTATAAAGGGTGGGATCTTCTAGGAGGAGGAGGAGCCGCAGCCGCTTCAGGAGATTCTTTGTGTTTAGTGTGTTTATAGTGCATTGTACGGGAGTTCTTTTAGTGATTGTTGAGTTGGTAATGTTACTAAGTATGCTTGTTGTGTAGAGGGAAAGACCCCGTGTATTCCCGTCCCTACCTTAGCGTTGTTGGTCTCCCGCTGATTCCTTATTGTAAAAGTAAACGAGTATACTCCTCGTAAAGTATGGTTATTTGGTTTATGGTTTAGTTTTTAGGGTAATTCGCTTAGTGTTCAGGATATTAGCTGATTTAGTGTGGTGTGTTACGATGCTCTCGAGTATGCAGAAATAGAGGAGTAGAGTAAGGTGGTTCCTAGTACTAGTGGGGAGGCTACTTTAGTGTTTAATAACGTTATTTAGCTTACTTCTTTAGCCATTATACCTGTTTAGGGGGATAGTTTGTCTATAACCCTTTGCTTAGCTTTGGATAACCTTATTAGTGTGGTCGTCCCTGAGGTGGCCCGCCCTGTGGTAATAGTCCTTTTGGACTAGTACGTGGCCCCCCTCCTATTTGGGAAGTAAATACTTTAGTTAGTGTGTTAGTTTGGGTGTAGGGGCCCTATACCCGGAAATACCCTCTGGTGCCCCTCGGGGTTTAATATTACTTACTTTTCGTGTTTCGCGCAGGCTCTCTAGGGCCGTCATTAAGCTTCCTGGCTATGGGGCTATTTAATCCTGTTTTCGATTGTTTTAATGACCTATTTCTATACATCTTTTCTAATCTATGTAACTCCTTCCCGAGTATTTTATAGATTTAGGAGGGACCTAAAGTGCTCAAATTTTGCTTGAGGTAGGTTTTTTGTGAGTTTATCTGCTGGTATATCGTTTATGGGTATGTGTTCCATGTGGAAGCTTCCCGCTGTGTGTTCTTATCGAAGCCATATGTTTTGTATATCCACGTACCGTAGGCGGGTTAATAAGTGCTCCCCTTCGCCTACGATGAGATGTATTATTTAGTGATTGTCGTAATACACCTTCTATACGTCCCTTAGGTCTAGAGTTATATCCCGAAAAAGCCGTTTTAGAGTTATAGTCTCCTTCGCTGTGTGCTCAAGGTTTAATAGTTTAGCTTTGGTGGTTGATATTGTGATTGTATTCTGCTGAGTGGCCCTCCACTGGATCAGGCCTCCGAAAAGGTATATTATGTATCCTTATAAAAACCTCTGGGTTTCCTCGTTATTTATAAACGACGTATCACCTACGATAAGTAGAAGACAACTTCCCTCTCGCCTAATTTTTCTTGGCATCCGCTCTTAGTGAAATAGGTGATACATCACCAAGTTCCTTAACAGCTGAAAACTCTTCACCTCTCCCTCCCGGAGCCCTCCCGCGATGGCCTCACAGCCTCCGGCGGGCACCGGACTGTAGCCGGCCCCTCCGGCCGGCCCTGATCGGGACTCTGGGTCACCTCTAGAGCCAACCCCTACCTTAAGGGCTAAGCGCTGCCGCGACACTGAGGCCTAGCTATCCCGGCTTAGCCTTGACACTGAGGCCTAGCTATCCCGGCTTAGCCTTATGGGAAGCCAGCCCAATACTCCCAATACTCCTGATACAGCCCCCTCTACGGCAAAGGGGCCCTTGAACGCAAGCGGGGCGGCTACTGGATCTATACTAGCTGCCATTGATGAACAGGCCAGACTTTATGAGGCTCGAAAGGATGTCTTCTTGACTATCGCCCAGTTTGTTGATAACGTGGTCTCTAGTTTTGAGGGGCATAAGAAGCAGATTACAAAAGAGGTTACCGTTTGTGTGATTTAGGCCTTGAAAAGGCTGATGAATAATGAAGCTGCCCGAACCCTAACCCAGAACTGGGTTACCGTTGCGGCATTAACTCCGGCCCCGGCCCCGGCCCCAGCCCCGGCCCCAGCCCCGGCCCCAGCCCCGGCCCCAGCCCCGGCCCCAGCCCCGGCCCAGAACCGGGCCCCTACCCGCCTGCAAGCCCAGGCATAGCTGGAAGACCTCCGGGTTTTTATCCGTATCCCCGAGGAAGGCCTGGAGGCTACCCGGAAGAACGCCCCTTTCGCCCTACGCCGTACTGTCTGCTAGGCCCTTAGCCTACAGCTGGGGGACATCCCATATATTTATCACATCACAACTGGGTACTCCTTAAAACCCCGAAATAAACAGATCCAGTAATGCTTCCTAGTGAACAGACAAAAACTAGCAGATTGCCTGGGAGCTATTAAAGTAGAGACCCCTATAAAGTGGTTTACTTATGTTGTCCCACGCTGCCCAGCTAAGCTATGGAGCCTTAACGGGGACACCCTGGACCCAGTAACCCTGATCAACGAGGAGGTCTTTGCTCAGACGAGCCATAAACCCATTAAGGCGTAGAAGTCTCGCTATAGCCTAAATTCCACTATAAACGAAGTCTCTTAGATTATCTCCTTTATAAGAGAAGTCCCACCTTTTAAACTATTCAACTAAAGCAGCAGGTCCCAACTAATCCGAAAAAAGAAGACCCTAATAAGGTATAACCCCGGCTACTAAGGATACTATACAAACCAATACTACAACCGCTCAACACTCTACAACAACTATAATAAGCCTATAAACTCCAACGAAACCAAGCCTTATATAACTAAGCCGAAGTATATTAACTACTTAGGGCCCTTCTAGGCCAGCCATATAAACTGTCCAGTTAGGCCCCTAATGGTTAACGGTTATCCTACCCTTCCAGGCCGAAAGGAACGTGGACGGATTCGGAAGGCTGGGCAAAAGGCCTCCGAGGCCCGCGATAGCATCAACCAGACCACCACCCAGAGTAACTCTTAACAACCCCAGGACTCCCCTCCTAATTAGGGTCAATAACCTAGCTCTAAGTGTTCATATACTAGAACCCCCTCTTAAGGATCGATTGTATGCTTAGGCGATGGGGATATAATTAGTAGTATAGATGAAGACGAGGCTGAAGACCCCGAGGCCCTCCCTCACACCGACCACCGTATCCACCCTCTCCGAAATAGGAGCTAGAGGGTGGCTTAAAAGCCTGACTATAACATCACCAATGCTTATACCCACCTGGACCTCGATTCGGAGGCGTAGGCCTAAAAAGGCCCCCCCACGGGTGCTTCGTGTGGCCCAATGTAACGTGGGGAAAAACCCCCTAGCACATACGGCTTTCTTAGAGCTATGCTGGGCTGATCAGGTTAATATAGTACTTATCTAAGAGCCCTGGATAGGCTATACTAACAGAATGCAGATTAATATACACCCTGGGTTCAACTCCTATATTCTAGTAGATTTCTGGAATAGCAGGGAAATAAGGCCCAGGGTGATAACTTATATATGGAAAGGGATAAGGCTTTAGGTGCAATAACAAAGGCCTACCTAGACTAGGGATATCCTATAGTTAAAAGTTAATAATAGTATAATTGTTAATATATACAAGCCACCAGGTGACCCTGATAACCATATAACTAATACCCTCTTAGGATACTAACCACCAGTAAGAACCCTTATTGCTGGGGACTTTAATACTCGTCATTTTTCCTGGGAACCTGGATTTGTTAGCCGGAATAAGGGGGACGGCCTAGTAGACTGGGCGGACAGACATAACCTCTCCTTTATTGGTGAAGTAGGGGTTCTAACCCACACCCGCGGTCACGTTCTCGACTTGACCTTCTCAAATATCCTGCTTGTACACGCAGGACTCTATCCATACTTATACCTAGGAGCTGATCACTAGCTTATTATAACCATTATTCCTTTTAATAATAATAAGTAATAGTAAATATACTAGCTAAGGCTAATATTAGTCCTGGATTTAGCTTTACTTTGGTTTAAAGACCTAATTAGGGTAAGGGCCTCAACTTTACTTATCTTTAAGGACCTATTTACCCTAATCGAATTAAATACCCAAGCTTACTGGATCGTTAACCTGTTCTTAACAGTTATCTAAGCGGTAGGGAAGAGACGGTAAAACTAAGGAAAGGGGGCCCCCTGGTGGATAGAAGAGTACTCTAAAACCCACTAATCCTACCTTAAAACCCGTATCTAATAAGCCCGGGAACCAGAAACGGCCTTACCACCCCCTATCCTTGAAGAACAGAAGGCCTTTCTAAATACGATTAGGAAAGCTAAACGAACTTACTAGACTACTAAAATTGAAGGGGTTAAATCGGATTAGGACCTCTATAAAATAATGGGTTGGCGTAAGGCCAGCCTAGTAGTCGGAGCCCCCCCCTTAGTAGTTGAAGGCCATATGTACGACAATAGCCAGGACAAGGCCCAGGCCCTACGGAGAGCCCTGTTGGAGAGGTTTGATGATGCGGATGACCTACCTGGGGACCCTTTCGCCGTGCCTACGGTCCCAAGACGACAGATACCCTAGTAGGCTACGATTGGTCAGGAGGAAGTAAGGGCAACCACCTTAACAAAAACCACGACCCCTGGTATCGACGGAATCACTATAAGACTACTTAAGGCTTACTAGGACTCTATATCCGAGCCGGTTCAACTACTCTTCTAAACCTACATCTAGACGGGCTACTTCCCCCAGTCCTTTCGCAGAGCAAAGGTTATTATAATCCAAAAGCCTGGAAAAGCCGACTTCTCAAAGGCTGGATCCTGGTGTCCAATCTCCTTGTTATCCTACTTAGGTAAGGGGCTCGAAAGGCTTACAGCTAGGAGAATGGCTTACTTTACTATCCTAGAAGGGGTAACTAACCCACAACAAATAGGGGCACTACTAGGCAGGGCAACTATTGACCTAACTACTTATCTCACCCACGATATCGAATAGGCCCTCGATAGGGGGCTTATAGCCACACTGGTGACAATGGATATGAAGGGGGTTTTTAACTCCGTCCTTCGGAACCGCCTTATTATTAGACTACGGCAACAAAACTGGCCTAACAGCCTGATTAGGCTGATTTATACGTTTATATTAGACCATACTACCAGGGTCAGGTTAAAGGAGACAACAACAGAGGACTTCCCTCTTATTTACGGGTTACCCCAGGGCTCCCCACTATTACCTATTATCTTTTTACTTTATATTACCGATATCCTAGCAGAAGATCCAAGGCTCTGGTTTGGATATGCAGACGATATAGGCCTTCTAGCTATTAGCTCGTCCCTCAAAGAAAACACTATATCCCTAAACCAGGAGATAACCCAGATCCTAGACTGGGGTACCGATAATAAGGTCTTTTTTAACCCTGCTAAATACGAGGCTATTCATTTCACCAAAAAATAAAAGTAACTTAAGGACCTACTAAGGATTAAAGTGAAAAGCTTAGAAATTAAAGCTTCGGCTAAGCCGATCCGTTGGTTAGGGGTTTAGTTTAATAAAAGACTTTTTTTCCGATACTACATCGAAACAAGGATAGTTATAGCGAAAAAGGCAGCCCAGTATCTAGGGCACCTAATAAACACAAAAGGAGGGATTCCAGCGGCTATTGTACAAAAGGTGGTCGTCACCTGTGTCCTCCTAATAACTCTATACGGATCCGAAACCTAGTTCGGGGGACTAACCAAACCAGCTCTAAGTAATAATACTTTTCCCTAGAGAGGGATAGTTAATATAGACTAAAAGGGCCTCCTTCAAAAGGTTAACAAGGTTATCATAATAGTGGCCCGGGCTATTCTTCTAATCTAGAAAACAACCCCAATAAGTAACCTTTTCTAAGATACTAGCCTGCTTACCGGGAAGGTGGCCCTAGAGAGGGTACGCTTACACTTCATAGTACACCTACAAAAAGTTAACCAACAACACCCTTTAGTCCTAAAGCTCTCACATCAAGGGAAGCAGCAAACACGACTTTAATGGACAGTAAGTCTTATCTCAAGGGTCCCAAGGCCAGCATTGCTCTAACCACAATACCTCCCAGGGTCATAAGACCCGATAATCCTATAAATAAAAGAGAAGGTTGCGAAGGCCTTTTAGAATTAGCTTAAAACCGTCCCAGATAACTATATGGTTGTCTACTTAGACGGTTTTAAGGCATCTAATAGAGCCACCGGGTATAAGTTTATTATTTATTGAGGTAAAAAACGTATAGCTTAGGGTTATGGTCGACTTGGCTTAGTAGAAGTGCTTAATGGTGAGGTTGAAGGAGTGAGGGTAGGGCTCCGGTGGGCCCTCCTCATATCCCAAGGCCAGCTTATCCACATTTATATTAATAATACTAGTATTATCCAGCGGATACGGGGCGAGGCTCTAGACTCCTCATAAGCAGCCTTCCTTAAGATCCACGAGGCGGCTATTTTTGTTGTTGTAGTATTTAACGCCAAGGCGGCAAGGGCGAAGCCCTTGCAGCAGACCTCCCAAGGGGTATGTGGCGTAGAGAGCCGCAAGCTCAGACTACCTACTCTACAGTACGCAGCCATTACCAGCGTCCTCCAAATCTTACCTATTGGCTACTATGCGTTCAATCTGTCCCTAGATCCCACTAGTTCCTCCAGTTCCTTTACTTCCTATCTAGTTCCCCTGGTAAGGCACGTTAGTTAATTATTTTAAGGCCCAGCCAGGCTGGCCCCTAATAACGTGGGCAGATCTTCTAGAAGAAGTCTATTACACATAGGAAGGCCTCAAAGCCTTTAGGATCGGTAATTAGCCCCTTAAAGTATCACTCGAGCAATCCCATAGGTCCTATGAGCTCTGATGAACTGGAAGGGTAGAGGGTAGGCCACCGTTGCCTCCTCGCTAAGGTCTTTCGGCAATAGACTAGGTGGTCTACTTCCTTTGCTTCCCCGCAAGAGCAGGTAAACAGGGTTTCCATATGGTTAAAGCGTTAATAATATTATTCGAAGTCTCCGTGGCCTGATCGGGCTGCTAAGAGGTGGTGTAGGGTAGCCCGTAGTAGGGCTAATTCAGGGGGGCTGGACAAGGTGGCCTCGAGCCCTAGTTGGGCATATCGATCCGTTACCTCCTTATACCACTATCGTATTTATTGGGCCCGTATCCGTTTCTTAGCGAATCGCTTAATCCCTACTAGGGTTACTAGTTGGCCTAAAAGCACTAGGAGTGTAGTGCCCTACTTAGCTAAGCGGTCTACTTCTTCGTTACCTTTTATCCCCTGATGCCCTGGGGCCCAGTGGGTGTATATATCGTATATTCTAGCCGCCTCATGGATCTCAATAAAGGCTTCTTATGAGGAGTTTAGAGCTTCGCCCCGTATCCCCCGAATAACACTAATATTATTAATACAGATGTGTATAGGTCGGCCTTAGGAGGTAAGGAGGGCCCACCGGAGCCCTACCCTCGCCCCTTCAGCTTCTCCATCAAACACTTCTGCTAGGCCGAGTCGGCCACAGCCCTGGGCTATCCGCTTATTACCTGTATAAATGACGAACCCGTATCCTATAGCCCCATTGGGTACCTTAGAGCCGTCTAAATAAATAATTATATGATCGTCTGGGACGGTTTTCAGCCAGTTCCGAAAAACCTTAGCAGCCTTCTCCTTTGTTTATAGGACTATCGGGTCTTATAACCTTGGAAGGTATTGTGGTTAGAGCAGTGCTAGCCTTGGGATCCTTGAGACGAGGCCTGCTATCCGTTGAAGTCGTGTTTACTGCCTCCCTTGTTGTGCAAGCCTTAGGACTAATGGGTATCGTTAGTCGACCTTTTATAGTCGGACTACGAAGTATAGGCATACCCCTTCTAAAACCACTTTCCCAGTAGGCAAGCCGGCATCTCGGAGAAGGTTACTTATTAGGGTTATTTTCCAAACTGGGAGGATAGCTCGGGCCACTCTTGTAATAACCTTATTGACCTTCTGGACGAGGCCCTTCTAGCCTATATTAATAATCCCCCCTCTCTAAGGGGGGGTAGTGTTATTTAGGGCTAGCTTAGTTAGCCCCCCGAACCAGGTTTCGGCTCCGTATAGGGCTATTAGGAGGACATAGGTGATGACCGCTTTCCGTATAACAACTACTGGGATTCCTCTTTTTGTGTTTATTAGGTGCCCTAGGTGCTGGGCTGCCTTTTTCACTATAACTACCCTTATTTCGACGTAGTATTAAAAAGAGAGTCTTTTATTGAACTAAACCCCTAGCCAACGGATCGGCTCGACCGAGGCTTTGATTTCAAGGTCTTTAGCTTTGATCCTAGGTAGGTCCTTTAGTTGCTTATGTTTCCTAGTGAAGTGGATAGCTTCACATTTAGCTGGGTCAAAAGAGACCTTATTATCGGCGCCCTAATCTAGGATTTAGGTAACCCGTTGACTTAAGGAGATAGTATTATCCTTAAGGGATAAGCTAATAATTAAAAGGCCTATATCGTTTATATATCCAAACCAGAGCTTTAAGTCTTTAACTAGGATATCGGAAATATAAAGTAGGAAAATAATAGGTGATAGTGGGGAGCCCTGGGGTAGCCCGTAGGTTAAAGGGAAGTCCTCTGTTATTACCTCTTCGAACCTGACCCTAGTAATGCGGTCTAACACAAAGGCATAAACCAGCCTGATCAGGCTATTAGGCTAGCCCTATTATCGTAGACGGATAATAAGGCGGTTCCGAAGAACAGAGTCAAAGGCCCCCTTTACATCCATTATCACCAGCGTAACTGTGAGCCCCTTATCGAGGGCCTGTTCGATATCGTATGTGAGATAGGTCGTTAGGTCAGTAGCTGCCCTGCCTGGTAGGGCCCCTATTTGCTGTGGGCTGGCCACCCCTTCCAGGATAGTGAGGTTGGCCATTCTCCTAGCTATTAGTCTCTCAAGCCCCTTACCCAGGCAGGATAGGAGGGCTATTAGTCTCCAGGATCCAGCCTTTGAGAAGTCGGTCTTTCTAAGCTTCTAAATCATAACAACCTCTGCTCTACGGAAGGGCTAGGGGAAGTAGCCGGCCTTAATACATACCTAGAACAGCAGCCTAATAAGCTCAGCTATAAGGTCCCAACAAGCCTTAAGTAATTTTGTGGTGATCCCATCGATACCAGGGGTCGTAGTCTTTATTAAGGTGGCTGCCCTTATTTCCTCCTAACTAATCGTAGCCTGCCAGGGTATTTGTTATCTTAGGACCGTGGCCACGTTGAAGGGGTCCCCAAGTAGGTCATCCATATCATCGAACCTCTCCAACAGGGCCCTCCGTAGGGCCTAGGCCTTATCCTGGCTATCGTTATACATCTAGCCCTCAACTACTAAAGGGGGGAATTTAACTACTAAACTAACCTTATACTAACCCATTATTTTATATAAATCCTGATTAGATATAGCCCCTTCGATCTTAGCAACCTAAAAAACCCGTTTAGCTTTCCTAATTATTTCTAAGAAGACCTTTTGTTCTTTAAGGATAAGGGGTGGTGAGGCCGAGGCCAGCTCTAGTTCCTATACTTACTGGGTACGGGTTTTAAGGTAGGATTAATGGGTTTTATAGTACTCTTCTATCCACTAAGGGGCCCACTTTCCCCGACTTTATCATCTTTTCCCCACTACTTAGATAACCGTTAAGAATAGGTTAGCGATCCGGCTAGCCTGGGCGTTTAGCTTAGTTAGGGTGAATAGGTCCTTAAAGGTAAGAAAAGTTGAGGTCCCTACCCTAACTAAGTCTTTAAACCGAGGAAGGGCCGAATCCAGGACTAATATTAGCCCTAATTAGTATATTTATTGTTATTTATTATTATTAAGGGGGATAATGGTTATAATAAGCTGGTGATCAGCTCCTGGATATAGGTATGAATAGAGTCCTGCGTGTACAAGGGGGATATTTAAGAAGGTCAGGTTAAGGATGTGACCACGGGTGTGGGTTAGAGCCCCTACTTCTCCAATAAAGGAGAGGCCATAGTTATCAACCCAGTCAGCTAAATCGTCTCCTCTATTCCGGCTAACGGATCCTAGTTCCCAGGAGTAATGGCGAGCATTGAAATCCCCAGCTATAAGGGCTCGTATTAGTGGTTAGTATCCTAGGAGGGTGGTCGTTGTTTGGTTATAAGGATCGCCTGGTTATCTATAGACGTTTATAATAGTAGTGTTATTAACCTTTAACCATAGGATATCCCTTGTTTGGATAGGTCTTTGTTGTTGTACTTGTAGCCTTATCCCTTTCCGTATATATGTCATTACCCTGGGCCTTGTTTCCCTACTGTCCCAAAAATCAACTGGGATAAAGGAATTGTACCCAGGGTGTGTTGTTGTTGTTGTTGTAGTATTTAACGCCATGGCGGCAAGGGCTACGGAACCCTCGCGGCAGACCTCCCTAGGGGTATGTGGCGTGGAGAGCCGCAGCTCAAGCTATATACTACAGTACATGAACCCGGCTAGCGTCCTCCAAATCATGCCTTAGTGGCTACGTAACTGTTATACTATATTGCTAGGTCCCGCTGGGTTGCCTGACTTAAGTTCGAATGTAATGGTGAATGGCGAGTGTAACTCGTAAATTTGTTATTCCGACCCGCCCATAACGGGTCCTTCATAGGTAGCGCCTTGCCCCTGATTGGTGAATTGGGATTGGTGGGCCCTTAATGGGCACCCTTTCCCTCCTTAGTCGCTTGGGTACTAGGCCCTATGTTGTTGTCCTGGGTCCTTAATGGACACCTGAGAACGTGCTAGTTGGCGGCCCCAGGCCTCCTTTTAGTCTGATTGGTCTCGTTGACGACGTACCGGCCGCCGGTCCCGCATTGTTCTGGCTGGGGGAGACCGGAAGACCCGCATATAGCGGGTCCAACCATTGCCTATGGCGAAGCGCGACCCAAACGCTTCGTGCCCGCAGCTGGAATCGAACCAGCCCCCTCTGCGATGGAGAGGGGTTGCCAGACGCACGCCACTGCGCCATGCGGGCTACCCAGGGTGTGTATTGATCTGCATTTTGTTGGTGTAGCCTATCCAGGGCTCCTGGATAAGTACGATGTCGACCTGATCAGCCCAGCAGAGCTCTAGGAAAGCTGTGTGTGCTGGAGGCTTTTTTTCCTACGTTACATTGGGCTACACGTAGCACCCGTGGGGGGGCTTGTTTAGGCCTACGCCTCCGAGTCGAGGCCCAGGTGGGTATAGGCATTAGTGATATTGTAGTCAGGTTTTTGAGCTACCCTCTGGCTCCTATTTCGGAGAGGGTAGATGGGGCGGTTGGTCTAAGGGAGGGCCTCGGGGTCTTCCGCTTCGTCTTCATCCATACTACTAGCTAAATCCTCATCGCCTAGGCATACAATCGATCCTTAGGAGGGGGTCCTAGCGTATGGGCACTTGGAGCCGAGTTGTTGGCCCTGATCAGGGCGGGAGTCTTGGGGTTGTTGAGTGCTACTCTAGGTAGCGGTCTGGTTAGTACTATCGCGGGCCTCGGAGGCCTTTTGCCCAGCCTTCCGAATCCGTCCGCATTCCTTTCGGCCTAGGAGGGTAGGATAACCGTTAACTACTAGGGGCCTAACTAGACAGTCTGTATGGCCGGCCTGGAAGGGCCCCAAGCAGTTAGCACACTTCGGCTTAGCTGTACAAGGCTCGGTCTCGTGGGAGTCTAAGGGCTTACCGCAGTTATTACAGAGTAGCCGCCGGTTATAATACCGGTTTATGTAGTATCCCTAGCAGCCAGGGTTATACCTAAGTAGGGTCCTCTTTTTCCTAATAAGCTGGGCCTTACTACTCTGGTTAAATAATCTGAAGGGTAATACCTTGACCATAAAGGAGATAACCCAAGTAACTTCGTTTATAATAGGGTTTAGGCCGAGGTGGGATTACCGAGCTAGGACTAGCTCGCAACCAGTCTAAGCAATAACCTCCTCCCTAATCAGGGTTAATATGTCAATACTTTCCCCATTTAAGCTTTAGAGCTTAGATGGGCAGCGTAGGACGGCGTATATGAACCATTTTGTGGGGGTTTCTACTTTAAAGGCCCCTAAGCAGTTTACTAGCTTTTATCTATTTCCAATAAGGCTTTGTTGGATTTGTTTATTTAGGGGCTTCAAAGAGTATCCGGTTAAGATATAGTAGAGATGTGGGATATCTCCTAGTTATAGGCCAAGGGCCTAGCAGACTATACGGCGCAAGGCGAAGGGGGCGTTCTTCCGGGCAGCCTCCAGGCCTTCCTCGGGGATACGGATAAAAACCCGGAAATCTTCCAGCTGTACTTGGGCTTATAGGCGGGTAGGGGCCCGGTTCTGGGCCGGGGCCGGGGCTAGGGCCGGGGTTACGGCCGGGGTTGAGGCCACAACAGCAGCCCAGTTCCGGGGTAGGGTCGGGGCAGGTGTAACTTCATTCTTCATAAACCTCTTCAGGACCTGAATCACATAGGTCGTAGCCTCCTTTGCGATCTGCTTTCTAGGCCCCTCAAAACTGGAGACCACATTGTCAACGGACTGGGCGATAATCAGGAAAACATCCTTTCGGGCCTCGTAAAGTCTGGCTTGTTCGTCCAAGGCGGCTAGGATAGATCCAGTAGCCGTCCCACTTACGTTCGAGGGCCCCTTTGCCGTAGAGGGGGCTGTATCAGGAGTGTTGGGCTGGCTTCCCATAAGGCTGGGCCGGGGTGGCTGGGCCTCGGTGTCGCGGCGGCGCTTAGCCCTTACGGTAGGGGTCGGCTCTGGAGGTGGTCCAGAGCCTCGATCAGGGCCGGCCGGAGGGGCCGGCTACAGTCCGGTGCCCGCCGGAGGCTGAGAGGCCATCGCAGGAGGGCTCCGGGAGGGAGAGGTGAAGAGTTTTCAGCTGTTAAGGATCTTGGTGATGTATCACCTATTTCACTAACAGCAGATGCCAAGAAAAATTAGGCGAGAGGGAAGTTCCACGAGGCGGCTAGGATATATAATATATACACCTACTGGGCACTAGGGCACTAGGGGATAAAAGGAAACGAAGAAGTAGACCGCCTAGCTAAGCAGGGCACAATACTCCTAGTACCCTTAGGCTAACTAGCAACCCTAGTAGGGATTAAATGACTCGCTAAGAAATGGATATAGATCTAGTATACACGATGGTGGTATAAGGAGGTAATAGATTGATACGCCTAACTAGGGTTCGAGGCCACCTTATCCAGCTCCCCTGAATTAGCCCTACCACGGGCTACCCTACACCATCTCTTAGTAACCCGATTAGGCCACGGAGACTTCGAATAATATTATTAACACTTTAACCATAATAAAGCCCTATTTACCTACTTTTACGGGGAAACAAAGGAAGTGGACCACTTAGTTTATTACCGGAAAACCCTAGTGAGGAGGTAACGGTGGCTTATCCTCTACCCTTTTAGTTCACCAAAGCCCATAGGATCTATGGGATCGCTCGAGTGATACTTCAAGGGTCTAATCACCGATCCTAAAAGTTTTGAGGCCTTCCTGCGTATAACAAGCTTCTTCTAGAAGATCTACCCACGCTATTAGGGACCAACCTCCGGCTAGGCCTTAAAATAACCAACCTACCCTATTAAGGGGACTAGATAAGAGCGAAAAGAACTGGAGGAACCAGCGGGATCTAGGGACAGATTGATCGCATAGTAGCCAGCGGGTAGGATTTGGAGAACGTTAGCTAGGGCTATGTATTGTAGAGTAGATAGTCTGGGCTTGCGGCTCTCTACGCCACATACCCCTCGGGAGGTCGCCGTAAGGGCTTCGCCCTTGCCGCCATGGCGTTAAATACAACAACAACAACAACAACAACAACAACATACGATAAGTAGAACCTGCTCACCCCCCGAGCCTCCAAAGTATATTATGAGGTAGTGAGTTGAATAGAGATAGTGGATAACCTGGTTTATTATGGTAATATATTTTAGAGATGGGTTTATAAGGAATTAGGAAAGTAGAGTAATAATAAAAACGATATCGGGTTATATTATAATTATTATATACAAAATTAAATTAACCTTCTCTTAGAATTCCTTAACCTTTCGTTTAGTAACCTTCCCCTTATACTTTTAAAAGTGTATTATTGGTAGGGGGATCACTAAGGACACTGAATCCGCAAGATCAAAGTGTTTAGCGACTCATTCAATATACTAATCGTAAATAAGATAAATTTTCCGGGCTGCTCGATTCCGGATAACCTTAATACCAAGGTACTATTATATAACACCTTGGTCTTAATTTCGTACCTGGCCTTAAACCTTAAAATGAGGTTTTCTACTTCTTATATATGGTTTTTATAATGTAGAACGAGAATATCATTTATATAAAATAGAATTATGATCTGGTGATTTATGGTATAAAATAAGTAAAAGTTTTTGTTTACTAATTAAAGTCCTAAGTGATATAGGGTTCCTAAGAACTTTTTGTATTATAAGAGTAGTGCATCTCTGAGCTCATATAATACACAAGAAAGTACTATGTATTTCCTAAGTTATTTAAAGCCGTCTAGGAGGTCGTATACTATAGGTGGCCTGTTAGGGTCCTGTTCTACGTTAAGGAAGGCATTAACGACATCAAACTACTACACTTCTAAATTAAAGTGTACTACGAGTACCATAGCCACCCTGAACGTTCATGCAGCTAAGGTCGTTACGTAGGTTTATTCTAAGGGGTCCTTCTATTAAAGGTCTCCTCTAACATAGATTCTCACCTTATAGCGTTCCATAATTCTTTTAGAAGTTAGTTTATAAGTGAATACTTATTTTAGGGGAAGGGGTATGGTATTAATACTCATTTAGGTAACCATTTTTTATATACTTTTGTCTGTAAGCTTATGGATTTCCTTATAAGCTACTTCCTTAAAAAAAATTATAGAACGGTCCTGGGAGTTTATAGAGGTCTTTCCAGAGCTTAGGAGGTGGTGGAAGGTCTTCTAAACGAAGTTTCTTTTTTAGAGAGATATTCAGGTATAGGTTATTCACCTATTATACTACACTTTATATAATATAGTGTAAGGTATAGTGACCTAAGGACACTTCGTTTAGGACTTTTAGCTAATTAGGTATGAACGTACTAAAGAATACCTCCTAATACTACTTTATATAAAACGTAGAAGTGTGGGGAAAGCGCTGTTATATAAGAAAATTGTCCTATTTATTATATTCTAATAGTAGGTTCCTTTGTCGACGGTTTTTCTGCATGGGTTAACCGTGGTCCCCTGTAGTACTCCCCTCCTCGATTATTGTATACGGCCTCACAGGTCAAGGCTAGGAGTTGATATTAGGTTCTTATGTTTCTAAGGTACCCTCTTCGCTCTAGTGTTCAGTTTATACGGAGTCCTCGTTTTGGATACTTACATTGTCCTCGACGCCCAATTTATATTAATTATCTTCTATGTTCACTAGTAGTCCTTTAGTAGCTTTTGTATTAGGTGCTATACTAGTGAGCCCCCTTTTTCCGTTTCCAGGTATATATTCTAATATTAGAGTTATTTCGGGGGTCAACACCTATCCCCTAAACCATCTAGGATTCCCTCTTTCCATTACTAAAACATTTCTTTATAATGTAAATCCTTATAGTATTAGAGTTTAAAGTAATAACTATTAGTTGTCTAATATTATTATTACTTTGGTATAGTTAATTACTTTAAGGATCTTAAGCATTAAGTTTATTTCCTTAAAGGGTTCCCTAATCTCTTCTATTATAGTGTGAACTATAAGAACGGGGATTACCACTGCTATATTGTTTTTTAAGTAGAACTTAATTTCATTAAACATCACATTATATATAATAATAACCTGGTTAAATAAGGGGATCCAGATTTTATATAAGTTATAGGTATTCGGGACGTAGCCCACTAAGTATCCGATATATCCCCTAGGTTTTACCTTAAACTTTCGTCTATTAATTCCCTTTTTATACTCTTATTTAAAAGGGTATACTCAGTAACTATAAGTATAAATTTAACCCTAGTGTGGACAGAGGTCTCTAATATGCGTAACCACATATTCTAGTATCCATTATCGAAAATAATTCTAAAACTACTTTTTTTTTGTTTAGTTTAGTGAGATTTAATTGTTATTCGCTTATAGGCTCATATTATATAAGTAAACTATTACGTAAACAATTTCCACTTATAGTTTCGGTGGTAAGCTGGCCATAGACATTATCTTAATTGCTTTAATAATAATTTCCTGGCCAGCCTTCTCACCACCTCCCACTAGCTCCTTTGTATAAGGAGGGGGTAGTTCTATTTTAATCCCTTCTTTTTCTACCTATTATTAATATACAATTTCGTTGTTAATTACAATCACTAAACGGTCGATATTTTATTGTATTTTGTACACAGACAATCCTCGTTGTCTCTAGACCCAGTATTTAAACAAGTGCAACACCTCGAAGACCTATAAGAGAGTCTTTTTTATACACAAGAACACAAAAAATCGTCCAAAAAGCTCATCCTTAATAACCAAAGCCCATTTGCTGTTATTATAGCCTTTTGGATAATCAAAAAGGTCCTACGAAATATAGTAATATAAGTGAATAACTCTACGTTCCGAAGTTCTTTGGGAAATGATGTTCTTAGTATAAGTGGTTACGTAGTACTTATATTCTAAACATAGGGGTACTTTAATCCTGACCCCCTGAGTATTATAAACTGAACACTTTAAGGTTGCTGGTCTAAGATGTTCTAAACGAAGGTACTATAAGTTGGCGGTGTCTTACCTTTCACCACGTATCTCATATGATGGTCGTTTCCTAGGCTAAGTCTTAATGTGATTTAGGGTAACTATACTAGTACTATTAGAAAGTATTGTAGTTCATGGACTATAAGAGGAACGAGGTTTATATTCAAAGAAAACTAAATTAGCCTTTCTAATTAGTTATCTAAGTATTACACTATTCTCATAAGTTCTAACACAAAGTGTATAATTTAGACCTAAGTACTATATTCCGGCCTTATATAAAAGAGCTTCCGAAATAATATTAATATAAAAGTTCTCTACATAATAAACGTTTTCTAAAATAAGGTTTTAGGTGTTTGGTCTTTTAGGCCTGGTTAGAACGTTCTTTAGTATGTGTTTCCCTTTTCCGAGGATTGGGAATGAGGTTATTCCTAATTTTATTTGTTTATCACTTATAACTATCTTATAAAATCCTAGTTTTAGAAGGTTAAGGTTATTAATAAGGTGAGTAATACCGTAGTTATCCATAATTATTGAATTTGAGAGAGGGTATGGTCCGTAAAATGGTATAGAAAAGACGTTTAGGGGTACTTTCGTCTAATTTGTTATTTCCCCTAAGAGAGAGGGATAAATATAGATAGTAATTATATTATTAGGGTATTCCGGGGGTTTAATAACCTTGGGATTTTGTTTTTCCTTTAAAGGGTGGGCTAGATCACCTTTTCTCGGTCCATTTCCGCTATGCTTGTTCCAGAATCCTCCACGTATAATTCTATTATTAGTTCGAAGTCACCCTTTATGAGCAACTTTAGCCCGTAGGTCGTCCCATTTCTTATTATCTAACCAACTTTAGATCCTATTATATTCCTTTTTGTCTAGGTTGATATAATTAAAACAGGGGTAGGAGCTTGTAAGGGCGTATTCTATTCTATGTTGGCGTAGTTGTCCAGAGTCCACTTTGGGTAGACTATACTGTAAGGGTATAAGTTAATTTGTGTATTATTCTTAGTAGTACCCTGGCTATCTTGGATACTATTTCCGGAATGGCCTGCTAGGGTTATAAAGATACTAGTAGTTTAGTCCTGAGATTTCCCGTAAACTATATCTTCGTAGAGTAAATCTATAAAAAGCTCTCTGTAATTAGTGAGTAATGGAATTTGGTCTCTAGTATACTCTTATGTAATAATTTATGTAAACTCCGTATTTACCTACATTAGAGCGAAGTATTACCTAACTGCTCGTAGGAAGGTTTTTGTGGCTAAGAGGCCTTAAACTTTAGGTATACTATACTTATTAGCTCAAAGGAAGATCTTATGCCATTTAGTAATCTAAGTAGATGGATTAACACTGGTATTAATTTTTATTATTATGTTATTATAATCTTTTTAAATGGTGGTTAGATTATTTAACTTTGTTAGTGTGTATTATCGTTGTAAAATAGTAATTAGATTTTGCAGATTAATCTCTTTGTTCCTGAGAAGCTCTATATGAGCTGGTGTAAGGATTAATGGGTCGATTATAATAAAAACTTAGGTGTTAATAAGTTTATAGACTTTCTCCTTTTTCAAATAATTATATTATATAATCGCCTAGTATTTAATATAAGTACTATACTTATCGTAGATTCCTGGGGTCTTTAAAGTGATCTCTTTTAATTACTTTAGGGCTAGACCGTTAAATAGTATTGTGTTTATAGTTTTTCGGGTAATCTCCTGGAATTCTTCCTCCTCTATAACTTCGCTTTGTTCGTCCTCGAGTTATTTTTAAATTTTAAGTTATTAGGCGAACTCCTACTTAGCTAATGTTTGGGTATAATCCCTTATAAGTTGGGTATTTTAGTTTTTAATATATTTTGAGAATAAGGGGATAATATTATCCGTGTAAAAAGTCCTAAGAGTAATGTCGTCTAGATCGATATACTACCATACGTTCTTCACACAGGACTAGTATTATAAAATAATATATCATTTTGGCCAGTCTCGACGAGTAGTAAAGCGGACCAACGTATCGAAGCTCGTAGTTAAGGAGGTTACGGAGGTCATCTTCACTATGAAACGAAGAGGGATTAAAATAAAAATTAACAAACGATCCATCACTTACTAAAGCTTCTCACAATAATACAAAGACTTAAATAAACTAAGCTCATAACTATAGTGAAGCCTACGTAACGAACGGAGTCATTTTAGTAAAAAGTGGCCTATCTTCTAAAAGTCTAACTACCGGGCAAAGCCCACTTCTAAATAAGCTACAGAAAAGGTAAAGTTACGTAATACGGGTCATGTGCAGTATCACGTGACTGGCTCTGCACACCGAACGGGCTGGTTCAGCCAGGAGACTATCACGACATTCTGTTAATAAGAGTTTTTGTGAGTGGAACCTAATTGGCCTCTAGTGACCCTCTAGGTCCTTTTGTGATAATGCACCGCCTAAAGCAAAACCTGAGCAGTCTGTCTTGATGTGTGTTTCGTTGTCCAGGTTAAATTATTGTAAGAACAGCTCTTTTATAAACATCCTTTTTAGTATTTCGAATACTTCTCCTTAAATTATTCCCTAATAAAAGATTACCCCTTTTTTTATTAATTAGGTTAAGGGCTCTACTAGCCCACTATACCCTAGTATGAACATACGATAATAGTTAATAAAACCTAAGAAGTTTTGTATACCCTTAAGGGACCTAGGGGTTAACTACTCCTTAATAACTTTCAACTTATCGGGATTATATAATAAACCCTTTCATGTGGTGATAATAAAACTAATGTATTTCACCTTCTTAACACAGAATTCGCACGTTTTTAGGTCTAGGTTTAGGCTGGCTTTAGTTAGGGCCTGGAGAACTACTTATACTTTCTCCTTATAATCCCTTTTTAAGTTACTAGTATAAATAAGGATATTATTTATATAAGCTATAATAAAATTATCTAGGAATTTCCATAAGGAAGTGTTAATATATTACTGGAACGTTATTGGGGCACTGGTGAGCTTAAAAAAGTAAACCACCTACTTAAATAACTCGTATTTTATTTTAAAAACAGTTTTCTCTAAGTCTCCTTCGGCAATCCGTATTTTATAAAAAGTAACCATAATATTAAATTTTATAAATTACTTAATAGTGATTATTTTATTAAGAGTTTCTGATATTAGTAGGAGTAGGTAATAGTCCTTTTTTGTAATAGTGTTTAGGGCTTTATAATTAACGTAGAATCTCAATTCACCTCCTGGCTTCTTAGCGAATAGTATGGGGGCACTAGCTGCTGAGCAAGTGGCTCAAATAAACCCCTTATCTAGCAGATCATCAAGTGTTTTTTTTAGTACTAGTAACTCTTCTCTTAATATGGTGTATAAAGGTCCCTAAGGGAGTTGGGGCTCCTTCCCTTTTGGCCTTATCTCTAAAGGGATTGCGTGGTCTATACTTAGTCGGTGGGGGGGTACTGGGTATACTTTGGTTAGGTTAAATAAGTCTCTAAACTCCTTATACACCCATTCTAGTACTAACCTCGAAATGTCTTCTTATTTTTGTGGTTCTAGTTTTACGAAAACCTTCTCGATATCTTGTAAGCTGGTTGTTATAATAGTAGTTGGTGGTCTCTGGTTGTCTTTTTGTCTTCTTTTTTGCGTTATACAGTAAATTATAATAAATAATACCGCTGGTAATAGTCTAATCCGACATATCTCTAATATGTTTTCGAGTTTTTTTTATTAGAGAGGTATACTCTTACTCTTCTTTTCCTATAAGTAAACTAGTGGGTATTAATATTATCCTTCACCTTATTTTGAACTATCTAGGGATTTCCTAAAAATATATCCGGTTCTAAATTATCCATTATATATACGTAGACTTATTGTGTATAGCCGCTGATTTCCATTTATATTACGGTTACTCCCTGGTTTTTACCTGGTGAGGGGCCGCTTATTATGTAACCTCTTATAAGGCGTTTTGTTATATTAATAAGTGGTAATCGGAGGCGTTGTGCGAAGGAACGGTTAACCATAGCATAGACTTCGTAGCCGGTGTTCACTAGGGTATTAATTAAGTGTCCTTTATTAATTCTAATTTTTATAATTATAGACTACTTGCCCTACTACTATTAGCTCCTTTGGTGTTTCTTCTATTCCTTTATTTACTCCTTAGTGGGCTTTGGGGCCCGACTTTATCCCAGAGTTATTCTTTTTTTAACTTATACTTATTATTTAAGTTAAGGGTTATTAGTTAAATTTTTTTTTACGTTTCCTTTTAGGCAAGTTTTAGTTATAAGGGGCCGGTTAGCTTATTAGTGGTGTTCGGCCTTCTTCTAGTAGTTCTGTATAAGGCGTCCTTCTTCTTTATACTTAAAGTATTCACAGTGGTCCTTATTGTGTTCTGGGTTTTTTTATTAGGAACGGTTATTATTTATAGAGGAGCTAAAGCCTCTCCGGGGTCTAGTAGTGGTTATCTTTTTTTTAGCTCTTATAAACTAAACTACTCCTATTATAATAACATTTCTATTATTATCCTTTAAATGAATAGCGGAGGAGTGGGTGGACCTCTAAGGGTGATTATATTTAGAGGCCCGTTTAACCTTCTAAATAATATCTTATACTCGAGTAAGCCAGCTTAGGTAGTCCTTAGGAAGCTTAACTGTAAGTAGCCGGTCCTTCAATAAAGGGGTCAAGGCTACCTCCAAGAGTGATATCTACACGGTAGTGGGCTAATTACCACCGTTAATATTATCTATTATTCGTTCAAATTTAGGTAAGAATATTATAAAATTCTTATTCTTTTTTTAGTATAAAGTTTATAATTAAGTAACGGCTTAGGATTAGGTATTTAGATCTAAATAAGTGTAATTGAGGTAATATATAAAATCCTTAGGGTTTTTAATTCTATTAAGTCCTTTAACAGCATAAAAGGTATTAATTACTTATTAGGGACTAATTTCTAAGTATAAATTAACTAAGTACCAGAGTTTATAGTTCATAAAGTAAAAAGGGTAATCCATTAAAATCTTATCTCTTATCTATTATGCCCAAGGGGCATATTCCTTTTATTTATTCGAAAACTTCGGGGGGTTAAGTAAGGGCTTCCGGTAGGTTAACTCACTAATAAATACTGGTAGGGTATTAGTGTAAATACCACTAAGAGTATAAAGGGTTTCGCTCTTAGGGGTCATTAACCTCTAGTTCTAACTCTTCTCTAGTTTCTCGCTAATCTCTATTATCTAGGTTTACAGGGATCCTAAAGTGGTATTCAACATCTCTTTTATAGTTGGCTCGTTATGGAGTATTGGGGGTATAGTGGTGTCCATCGGGGTAACTAGGCTATCTCGATTGTTCTTCTGGGGACTAGTGGTTAACTTATTAGAGTTCCGGGAGTGTTGTTCTTTGTAGGGAGCTGCGCTCGACCTGTACTCCTTTCTACTTAACCGGTGGGGAGCCGCACTTAACCCAGTATTACGGTAAGGTTGTAATCCTGAGTTTGAAGTATACGAAGGGCTAGGCTTAGGTGTTTTCGACCTTAGGGTGCTCTATTACTGTTTACTTTAAGCTAAGGAGTAAAAAAGAGGAAGTTCCTCGTAAGGGAGGCGGTGTAGGAATCTATACTGTTGGAGAATAAAGGGGACCTCTGGTGGGGCGCCGGAGGTCACCAGAGGCCCTTTGATCGGAGGCCCCTTTGACCGGAGGGCTCTTTTGTTGGATGCTGGTTAACGCCTCAGGCAAAGCTTAGGCCATCGTGGGCATCAGCCCGTAACATTCCTAACTTCTTTGAGCTAAAACTTTATTTATTCGGACTTAAGTACTATAGACAATACCTCTTCACAACCAGATTTTAATAATAATTAATATATAAATAATACTAGGTTAAAAGTTTGCTTTATTTGGTATTATAGAATATTTTATTGATAAGCTATGGACTTATTAATGTGTTTTACTTAGTGCTCTAAGTCTATTCTACAATTATACAGTAGATTATATTATAGAATAAATTATAAATGGTTTATTTAATTTAAACGCCAACTAATTTACATTTTTACGGTTTTGAATTGTGATAATAGATAACGCTTTAAATTTTAACTCAGAGAAGCTTAGTCGTAAATACTCATTAGAACTTAGAGTTAGTCTGACAAAAATAATCCATATTCGTTATTTAGTATACATTTTCAATTTAGTAGTAAAGGATTTACTTACTATAGTTTAAGTCCAGAAAGCACTAACTGATTATGATAAAGAAAAAGTCATATTATAAAATGATAATAAAGAAGACAAAGTATTATAAGATACAATGCTAGAAGATGAAGATCATTGTGAGGTTTTAAATACCTTAGAAAAGGAAATCAACCAATTATCTCAACATTTAATTATAAAAATAATTAACAAAGTAAGTCTCTTTTTATTTATTATAGTTCTTTTATTAATATGTTTTTAGATTCGCCGTCTTGCTATTCAACTACGGTTTAGCCTAACAAAATCAAATACTTTCTTAGATCTATAAAAAAGCTATTAACTAGGAAAAAAGCCACTTCGTCTTACCTAAGATATTAACACAAAATGGAATTCATTATAACGGTCCAAGCACGTATATTACAACTAGCTATGGCGACTACTATGAGTATCTTTAAAATAAGGAGAAAGGAAGGAAAAGTCTGCTGCCCCATAAATCCGTTGGATCCTGATCAGGTCTACCTAGGCCTGGTCAGGCTTAGTAAGTAGCGATTAGTATTGGATATAGTTAAGTAGTTCCGAGGCCTCTAATCGGGCCTTGGCCCATAATAATTACCCCCTTCCTCCCCTCCCTTCCTAAGGGATATTCCCGTGATCGGCCTCGTAACGGTCCAAGGCCACTATATCCACTAGCATATCCATTAACTCTTAGGTGAGTTAAGTATAATCCTTCCACTTTACTAAGACCTTTTATCCGCCCTATACTTTCCGCGTATTATAGATCTCCTTAACTTTAAACTCCTCCCCATTAATTATTAGTATTATAGGTGGTTGGGCGTCGTCACGGTTTTATGATGATAACGGATTAATTTTAGTATACCTAATTAGGTTTATATAAAAAATATTATAAATCCTTAGTAATGTATTTAGTTAGTAAATATAGGATTTAACTAATTTAAGGATAATATATTTTATATTAACTTAGTTAAGCTTTTTTAATAGTTAATTAAACTGGATATTCTATAACCTTAGCTAAACCTTATCCCTAGGCTTAAACTAATTAAATGGTTAGCGTTTTACGTTTACGGTAATCTCTTATTTCTCTTATACTACTATTATTACTGCTTAAGCCTACTTAGAAGTGTCTTTTAGCTTTTAGACCAGAACCTCTGCTTTTATTATAAGGGTCTTATTGCTATTCTATAGGGGTTCCTTTACTCTAATTAGGTTTAAGTTATACCTATAAGTAATAAAGAACGGGCTAAGTTTTGTTGATAAGGTGACCTGGTTATTAATAGTTATTATTACTACTAGGAGTAGTTCATCCTAATTATCCTAAATATACGTTATGTATACTTTAAAATAGGTTTTTATTACTTGGTTTGCCCTCTCTATAGCTCCGTCTATTTTTAGGTAGAACACTATAAAAAATCTCTATTTAATCCGTAGTAACTAGTAGAGTTGTTTCCACATAAGACTCGTAAACTACGGTCCCTTATCTAATACAATTACATAAGGTATCCCATAGTACCTAATCAGACCTCGGATTAGTTAGTCTACCACTATATTTATTATAATATCCTTTAATAACTTAAAGATTACATTCTTTAATAAATGATCGGTCACCACCATGACGTTCATAGCCCCATTACGGCGGGAAGGGGGTAGTCCTATTATAAAGTTAATAGAGACCTTTACTTAGATCCGTTTAGGGATAAGTAGAGGTTTTAATAAGCCCCTCTTCTTATTATATTATACATTTCCTCGTCCATAAATATCGTAGTTCCTTATAAATCTTTGGATATCCTGGGATAGGCCTAGTTAGTGGAACTAGTAGTTAATTAGGGCCTTTAAAGTGTCCCTCCCCGGATATCCCGCTAATGTAGAGTTATGGAACCTCTGGATTAAACCTGTCCTTAAAAGCTTATAATATGGAATCCAGATTTTATCCCTTTATAATAATCTTTTATTATCGTTAATTATATATTCTAATAGCATTATTAGTAACTTCTACTATAAGGGAAGTTGTTAATCTCTTTTTTATATTACTCCCCTAATTAGTTAGTATCGGTTATTCTGGTTTAAGGCTTTATCTTATTATGAGTATAATAGCTCTTTTTTAAAAGGGTTCAAGGGGGGTTCCGTCTTATCTAGGCTAGGGTCGTCGGTCTAATCCATGTCTCCGGGGGAATCTCTTATACTAGACTTAACCCTCTCTACTTACCCTAATTGGGCCTACACTTCTCTAATCACTACTACGTTGTTAACTCATAATACGTTAATCCTATTCTTTAGGAGTTTAATCTTCTAACCCTCTAACCTATTGTCCTATAGGGTGCTAGGGATATCCTATTTACGTCTTAATAATATATTAGGAACTACTACTTTTTTACTAGGTCTAAACGAGATAGTGAAATTATAACGGAACAGTAATTCTAACCACCTAATTTAATATTCACTTAACTATTTCTTTGTTATAAAGTATTTCAGATTTAGGTGATTAATTAGGATAATAAACTCTTTTATACTCCGTAGTTCTAAATCCTAGTGCTCTAGGTAGTGTATTATTGCTAATAGTTCTTTGTTGTGTATTGGGTAATTGTATTCCGTAGGTAGGTTTTTGTGTGAAAAGAACGCTACAGGTTTTAGGATCCCTTTATTATTATACTATGATAAGGCACCTCCTACTATATAACTAGACGAATTAGTCTCGAGTACTATAACTCGATTAGGGTCCTAGTGAGCTAATACAAGTGCACTAATCAGGAGCGTCTTCAGCTCCTCGAACACTCTAACACACTCCTTGCTCTAAATGAATGGTATATCCCTTTTAGTTAAGGTTATTAGGGGTTATGCAATCCCCGAGAAGTTGGGTATAAATTACTAGTAGTAGTTGGTAAAACTAATGAACCCACGGACTCCTTGCACTAATCGGGGTACTTCCTATCCCTGGATTACCTTAATCTTCTTAGGGTCTACGCGAATTCCCTTATTAGTATTAATAATAAACCCTAAATACTTAACGCTCTTAACCTCGAATTTGCACTTATTAATATCCATATATAAACCTACGATGCCTAGGTGCTTGAGGACCTTCTTAACTTTCTTTTTATAATTAGAGAGGGAGCTGTCCAAATAAATCAGGATATCATTGATATAGGCTGAGCAAAACTCATCTAGGAAATCTCATAGGGTATGGTTAATATATTACTGGAATATCGTAGGGGCTCTAATTAAACTAAAGGGGGTAACTATCTATTCGTATAACCCATACTTCGTCCTAAACACCGTCTTCCATTTATCTCCTTTTTTAACCCGGATCTTATAAAATACAACAATAATATCCAACTTTATTAACCACTTCACTTTTATTAGTACCCTTAGGGTTTCACTGATCAGGGGTAAGGGGTATTAGTTCTTTTTTATAATAGCGTTAAGGGTACGGTAATTAACGTAGAACTGTAACCCTCCTCCAAGCTTCTGGACAAATAAAACGGGCAATAATATAAAGGAACTACTAACCCTAATAAACCCTTTATCTAATAGTTTTATAAGGGTTCAGCGTAATACAATTAACTCTTCCCTTAATATACCATATAAAGGTCCCTAGGTCACTAGTTTATCTTAACCATAGGAGTCCTTTTTAATAAGGATAATATGGTCAACGTTCTTCTAGTATAGTAATAGTTAATTAGCCTTATCTTGGTTAAAAACATTGAAACCGGGCAGGGGAAGTGCGCGGCTCATCTTCGGGATGATGGTTAGGGCACGGCGACGACGACCTCTTATAAGGAGAGACTTTCTTTTAGTATTTTAGACCTGATTAGGCCTTTATACACAGCATAGTACACACCTCGGGGGAGCCTCCTCGATAAGAATATTTACTCGTTTTGCCCATTTTTGTTATTAACGTTATTATTGTAATTATAGTGTATAATGTTTTATACGAAGGTCGGTTTACTACTAAGTAATAAGGTAACCTAGTCTCGGATACGCTTTTCCTGGCCTTTTGAGCTTATTTTAGACCTAATTAGGTCTAGAATACTCGATTCCCTTTGAAAACAGTGTCCCTGAGGTTGTTCGGTATGAGTTAGTAACCTTTTTGGACCCGTGACGAGAGGTGTGCGACTTATGGTTAGTAAAGTGTGTGTATTGTTATTCGTATAATATATGCTGTTCACTATATCCCCCACTCCGTTTCACTGGTGCTTTGTGGGTGAATTGAATACCCGATCTCCTTATTACTACTTATATTATTTACCCCCCTCCTCTTTAAAAAAGAATAACAAAGAATACGTAAAGAAAACGAGTAATAGGATCTCTTTTAGCTTGACTAGAAAAATAAGATGCTTTTCGGTTAAAAAGAATCTAGGAACACTAAAGACCCTAAAAGATCGTTTTACGTGATTATCGGCCCTCCCTCCCTCCTAGCTGATATAAGCTGAATACGAACCCAATAAGGGAAAGAGAATACGAGAAGCTTTAAGATATGATTTGAACGATGAGATACTAGCTAATACGACCCGATTAAACCAAAAAAAACACTTATATAATAATTAGAAAAAAGAATAGTTAGCCGGAAGGACCCGTAAGAATAATAAATACGATAATGAATATTGGAATTTTTATTACTGATTTGTTCAACTTTAAATGTTTAAGTAATAGTAGGTAGATGAACGGATTAGTTTAGATGTGAACCCTTGGCCTGATTAGTTATTCCCAGATGTTATGGATGGATTATACGACCTTAATAAATTTAGAATGTTGGGTAACCAGCTATTAGTTAACATTATGAGTGGGGTTATGTCTTATTAACCTGAGACCATTATTAATTTTTGCTAAATAGGCCTCCCTTTATTTTGGTTATTATAGGTGAGTAATCCTGCGTCTAGCCCTAACCACCGCCGCCCTAGTAACCTTAGTTATTGCTAAGGGACTTAAGTACGTATTATTGTGGACTTTATGAGAATTATAACCCTTAAAACTACTCCCCCCCCTTTCTTTTCTAAAAAGCCATTATCCGTCTCCGTTATACCCGAACTCCGAATAAAAATAATAATTATTATGAGTTATTAGATCTGATTAGTTAAATTAGAACACTATTATATCTACTTTTTTATTAGAATTGTTTAGGAATATGTAACCCCGAGTTTTCGAGGAAGACGCTAAAGACGCTGGCCCGGATGACTTGTTTAGTTTAAATTAAGATATAAAGGACGATAAAGGTAAGAGGATCAATAAGAATAACCCTTCCCTTACTTTGTTTAGCTTTAATTAGACCTCTGGTTTAGATCTTATTATTAACTTAGCGAGGATTATCTAAGTTATAAACTATAAGGGGCCCGTTCTTAAGATGTCTATGTTAGGGATAAAAGGGGCTCCTAAGTTTATTAGTAATAATATTTCTAGTTTCCTAGAGAAGTTTAAAACTTAGGTGGACTTAGTTAACTTCTCTAATTAGGATAAGGTGAAGGCTTTCCCCTAGTACTTAGTAGATGAGTATTAGGAAACTGTTAAAGCGGAGATTGAGTTAATTTCCTGGGAGGTTATGAAAAAGTATATACTTAAGACTTATGGTTACTTAGATAAGGATTATATTCTTAGATTAAATAAGTAACTCTATGATTTTGTTAAGGGACCCCTAATTAGGAATAATAATCTTAAAGGAGTAGTGAAACTCTTCTAAAAGGTCGAAAACATTAAGGTTAAGGTTCTTTGTTAAAAAAAGGTGGTGATAAGTAACTTAGAACTAATCGAAATTATTGTACACTATTTTATAAAGACGGTGATGACCAACGTAGCCCTATAGATGAAAATGATTATGGGAGAATTGTTTAATTTCGGAGATTTTAACGATTACCGGGACCGTCTACTTATTTGGATCGGCTAGGAATCCCGGTGGGGTAAGGCCTTTGGTGATAACGCTTTCTTAGATGGTGATCCCTAATTAGTAGTGTAATGAAACTCTGGGCCTGATTGGGCTTATACTATGTTTATAAAGTGAACTACGTCCCCCTCTTTAACTCAGCAGTATTAATCAGGTAAGGATATGATTGTAATGGGCCTGGTTAGAATCGATGATCTCACTAATAAGCTGGATACCCTCCAACTAGCTGTCCAAACCATAAAAAACCGTTAATAATAGCCTGATTAGGCTTAGAATACCCTGTCTATATAAATCTATTACTAGTTAGTATACTTAATAAACCGGAATCCCCAGGGATCGCCATACCAGTAGGGCCCACCTCGCTAACTATATAACCCATAATCGCCTGGATAACAGCCCTATAATCCTGCATAAAGGGGACCGTTTAACTAGAATAAACCGGGGTTTGTTCCCGGATTAGTAGGATGTTATTAGTATGATGGGTACTTAGGTCGGTAATTCTAGTGATACAAGTAATTCCTAGAGGATGTTTAAGTTGGTCTGTTTACGTTTTACGATAATAATTACTAATACGGAGACCTCCTTAACCCTCTAAGGGAGACTAATTAGGTCCCCGATTATATTATTTTAAAAACCCAAAACAAATATTAGCTTAACTAACTAGCGATCCTTGGATATCTAAAGAACTAGTAGTCGTTTTTAAGTATCGCAATTATAGTGGGGACTATTCTAAATAACTAAGTTGGCCAACCCTTCTCTTAGTTGATATAAGCACCCTAGCCGGCGCCTACTCCTAGTACCGTCGTATACGTATTAGCGTTCCTTCTAAGGCCTAGAATAGCAGTAACGATCTTAGTGATTTCTGAGGTTAAGACCTATACAACCATTAAATCGGGTAATAATATAGTGGGGATCCTCCTATGAGGAAGCCGGGACGGCCCTGAATAAATGAAGAAAGTTATTCAAGGAGGGATTATGAAACCTATTTCTTAAAGAAATAGTAATTCGTTAATCTAATCCTATGAATTAGAGGTCGAAAAAGTTTTACGAAAAGGATCCAAGGTGCCTCGTTCTTAGATAAGGGAGGCGACGACGACGTAACGTAATATTCTAATAATGGATCGATATAACTTTACACCTGATTAGACCTAGGAAGTAGTGGATAATAACACTATAACTGCCTAGGTAGCTCTTTAAAAGTTGGGTAGTTCGGTGTAGGTGCCTAATTATATAGCTATGAAGATGTGGTTAGTATACCGTTTTCATATAACTAACTTAGCTTAGCAGTTGTTAGATGAGCAAATGGTAAACGACGTATACCTCCCAGTGCCCTTAGAGCTGATTAGCATTATCGACGATAAGCCCGGCAAAAAGATCGTATCTAAGATCGTCGAGAAATATAATAATAATCCTAATAAAGTGTGTATCCTAATAGTCTTTACCACCTTAGCTAAGCTATCCACCCCTATTATTAGAAGTAAGGAAAGGAATTATTTTCCTAGTTCTTAGATAACTCCTTATTTTAAAATCGAAATCTTAATAGGAAGCACTACACCTAATTAGAATAAGAAGATTATAGCTATCCTGGATTCAGGAGTAATAACCAATATTATGAGTGACCAGTATATTAGGGAGAATAACCTATAAGCAATAAGGACGATGATCATAATATAAACCCTAACCCCAAAAGCGAGCAGGCGAGCTCAATTTGACGGCGGTATTATAAGCCACGTATAGGTTAGGGAATATAAAATCCCTATAAACTTCTTTATAATATTGGAAACGAAGATGAGTATCGTAAAGACCTCCCTACTTAAAGGACTGTTCTCGATCGTAGGACAGCTCACCTAGGAATATACTAATGACCTGATTAAAGTAGTCCTTAGAATTAGAGATACTCGTATTCATATTCTTATGGGGTTTATATAATTAGGAGTCGAAGGAGGAATAGAGTTCTACTTCCCCGATTAATAGAATTACTAAGTAACCCTAAAGGAATACGAAAACTAGAGCTTAATAATAAAACTAGTGAGTTTACTGGGGGAAAAAAATGGACTAACCCTAATCAGAATATTCCCGATCTAGAGGAAAGTAACAGAGTCTTATATAACATAAACGAAAACACAGTAATCTCGGTTTTAGCGGTGTCAACTCGCCAAGAGTTCCAGCTACTAGTCGACGCTATTTACGCTACCGCGCATATCACAGGTAAACATCCCAACAATTGCAAAGGTTATAAAACAGCAGGGACAACAAAAACAACGCCGGATCAGGTTCCAACAACGAAAATCCTCCTAAGTGAAGTGATTATAAAGAAGGAAACCCGAAAACGAGACTAGTACAAGTACAAAATCAATAAAATACTAATTAACCTTCTCCACCCATACTATACCTTTAAAAAAAAATAGAAGAGATGGGAAACTAAAAAGCTTAGAATTCCAAAAAAAACCCAAACCTAATCAGCCAACCACCACCATTACTACGATATATAAACATAAAAATCAGAAAATTCTACCCGTTAATGACGTTCCACTAAACGGGACGACACTTAATGGTGACCCCCTCTAGAAGGTTAAGAAGATAGAAGTAGTTAGAGTATAATTAAGAAAAGAAGTTAGTAGGTTTATAGGCCTGATCACCCCGAGATTCACCGAAACAAAACTAGGATTACACCTTATAAATAAGAGGAAAGTAATTATTCTATAAAAGTGCCCGCACCTTAAATAAGCCAAGAAGGACCTACTAAAAGTGATCCTACTAAACAAGGAAATGGCCCTCGCATAGGACTAGACCTATACAAGCAGGGTTAACCCCCTCATAGCCCCACCTCAAGAGATACGAACTATCCCATATAACGCTTAGTAAATGAAAGGTATCCTAATCCCATTAGTGATTCAAAATACGGTATTAGAAATACTTCGAAACCGGATTAGGTGGGGAACACTTAAAAAAGGTCACACTACATATAAAAATCCATAGTTCCTAGTTAAAAAAAAGGACGGGAAATACTAGTTTATTAATTCGGTCACTAAATTAAATAGTATCACCATCTAAAATACATTTATTCCCCTTAATATAAACTCCTTTATAAAAGAATACGGTGAGTATTAACTCCTTTCCGTACTAGACTTCTTTTTTAAATATAATTAGGTCCCCCTTAACCCAGCTAATAGAGATTATACCACGTTTATAACTCTATTAGGACTTCTCCAATTTTATTCCCTACTAATAAGATAAACCAACTTAATAGTATATTTCCAATAAATCATAATAAGAATCTTATACGATCTCATCCCACACTACTATAAGGCCTTCCTAAACAATATCGTTATTAAGGGCCCAACTTTATAGTATAACAAAAAAGAGATTACTTTTATTCCTAGTATACGGTGATTCGTTTATAAACATCTAACCAATATCGATAAGGTCCTAGTTAACCTCGAGCTTTTAGGATACATTATATTAGCCGAAAAATCGCAATGGGCATAGGAAGTAGCGGTGATCTTAGGGTATTTATGTGGATACGATGGCCATTAGCCTGATCAGGCTAAGATTCGAAAGATCTAGGAATGGGCGAAGTGTACTAGTATCATAAAGGTTAGATCGTTTCTCGGAATTATTACTTTTTACTACGTATAGGTAAAAGATTTTGCGATAAAAGCATAGCCGTTATATGACCTCCTCCGGAAAAGTGCACTGTTTACGTAGGGACATATTCAATAATAAGCTATGGATATCCTAAAAACCACTTTAATAACCTCCCCCATCCTAATTAAACTGGACTATGGCCCTAAAGCTAAACAGATTATCATTTACACTAACACTAGTTTACTTAGGTGGGGTGTAGTATTATACTAACTCGTTAATGGCCGAAGAGTAATGGCCTGGTTTAAAAGTGGTATATGGAGAGGTATAGAGTTAAAATATAACTCCGGTAAACTAGAATTATGGGCTATTCTTATGATACTAAAAAAGCTCCAAGTATATATTTATAATGTATATTTTATCCTCGAAACCAACACCGAAGTCCTCGTTAAGCAGCTAAACGGAGGGGCAAGCGACCTACCCAGAACACCGTTAATAAAATAGATTACCTAGATTCGCCTTTTCGACTTTAATATTAAACATATACCTAGTAAAAAGAACACTGTAGTTGACGGCCTATTACACAAGCCTCCTAGACCCTCTAATTAGGCCGAATACGAAGACCCTGAACGATTAAAGGAATTCATTGATACGCAGATCTACCTGTCCACAACCTACGCCTCCCAGCACCTACGATCTACATCTCCGGTTATTCCATCAAATTCACCACTTTTCTCGATACCCAAAGACTAATTAAACCCTAATTAGACCTGGTTATTCGAAATACGATAAATTGTTTATTATTTAAGAACCCTTCTTCGACCGGATAATATAATACTGGCCAGTTTTCGTAAGTTTAAGAATAAGGCTTAGTTATATATATACCGTAACGGCTACCTTTTCTATTAACCGACCCACCGATACCTAACCCCGTAACAAGTTATTAATAATAAGGAGCTTCAACGGGACCTAATTAGGTAAGCTTATATGGAATTAGGCTATAAGGGATAAAATATAATATTTAATAAAGTTTTTAAGAACTACTTCTAATAGGGAACCTATAATTCCGTTAAACACAAAGTGGCCATATACCCAACTTATTAAATAACTCGACCCAGCCATTAGGATAATTAACATATTACGATAACACCTACGGGACTACCCTAGTTAAGAATTTTACTCAATATATAATAAATTGGTAAATAGGCCCTAATCGAGGTAAGAAATCAGCTTATAGGCTGGCCCGAAGCCTATTAGGCGCTTTCCGTATCCTCGAAAATAGTAATGGATTTCCTATAAGAAGATATTATTTGTTGGTACGGGATTTACGGAGAAATTATCGTTAATAGAGGGTCTAAAAATAAGAGGGCGGTGGATAAGCTTAACCGAGTATATAATTACCATAAAAAAGTAATCTCAACCTATAACACCAGGGCGAACGGGCTAAATAAGAAGGGACATCAAATACTCATACACACACTATTAACCTAATCAGACGGAGGGAAGAAGAATTAGAGTACCATACTACCCATAACACTATTCACAGACCGAACATCAATCAGAGAACTAACCGGATTCACACTCTTCTACTTAGAATATAACTACAAAACTATTACACTAATCGAAATTAATACTTTTATATAAAGGATTCTAGACTAGGTAAACGTCCATACACCTAATTAGGAGCTTTTAGCTCGTATTAGAGCTTTCCAATAATTAGACGAAAACAGAGAAGAAGTAGCCTTTTATATAACCCGGATTAGATAACGATGAACGGATCGGTTTAATAAAATACACAATAAGACCTTATGGTAACAACGGCTATAACCCAGAGATTTTGTTCTCATTTACGATAAAAAACGAGTAATAAATAAGTCGAAGGAACAAAAAATATACTACTAATAGACGGGACCCCTCCGGATTAAGTTAGTATACCCAGAAGCTAGGTCATATCAACTAAAAATATTAGCTAGGGACAAAATAACTATACACACTTATGGAGACTATCGCCTAAAGAGATTCGTGCAAATAAAAGAAGGGTTATGGGAGTTAGAAGATCTGTAATGGGCAAAAACAGCATTTCAAAATGAACTCCGATAAGTCCTCCCCAATCTCATAGACAATATAAACACGGCCAACGACGACGACGATAAACCTAATCCGACCACATTAAAACTATTTACAAAATTATAAATAAAATAAAAAAGGTGGGAAAAGGATAGGGAAAAGTTAAAAAAGAATATAAAGGTATAGGAGCGGCTAGGTAAACAAATAGTAATTAACCTAAAGTTATTCACGGAAATAGAAAAAGTGAAATACTAGGATTTTATTAGAATGGAAGCTTAATTAGAAAGGTTTGAATTAATGTTTTATTTTATTTGAAATTGTTTATTATTTAAAATGTTTGAAATTTTATTGAGATTATGGACGTATTTGGATAAGTGACCTAGAACGATGGCCTGGATAACGCATTCATGACCACCCATACCCTAACATCTCCTTATATTTGGCTGTATTTCCTCGTTATTTGGGACCTGATTAGATATGTTTATTGTTATTAATTAGATATCTCGGTGTATTTCCCTGTATTTTGCCACATTTTAATTGTATCTCCCTTTATAGAACAATATAGTAGAACGTATAGATAAGGCATAAACACCATAATATTACCTTCTCTTAATATTTAATATTATTTAGTGTCGTTTTCTAGGTATTTTACCCCTAATTAGATGTTTATTTAGTTTTTTTTTTATTTTATTTTTGTATTTTATTGGAATTTATAAATTAAGTAAATATATATAATATCGATATGGAAACTATTATTATGCTTTTTAGGAGGGAAAACCTTTTAGTAAGGGATTAGCGGAAATGTTTTAGGGATAAAAGAGTAGTATAATACTAACCCTTCTTTTTATTCCTTTTTTTTATTTTTTTACCTAATTAGCCCGAATCCTCCCCCACCATATTCTTCTTTTTTATATATTAAGAACTATTATCGAAGAAAGTTATATTTAAGATTGATTTTATGTGGGACCGTTTATATGTTTATTTTTGAGATTTAGTAAGGGCAACGAGGTTTTCTTAGAAATAGTGTTTTAAGTTAACGGAGGAGATGTTTTCAGGGATAGCTAATCCAATTCCACTACCCTCTATACAAAAAAAACCATTAGTAAGTTGGGCGCCGTACTGCGAAGGGCTAGGCCTAGGTGTTTTCGACCTTAGGGTGCTCTATTACTGTTTACTTCAAGCTAAGGAGCAAAAGAGAGGAAGTTCCTCGCAAGGGGGGCGGTGTAGGAATCTATACTGCTGGAGAACAAAGGGGACCTCTGGTGGGGCGCCGGAGGTCACCGGAGGCCCTTTGATCGGAGGCCCCTTTGACCGGAGGGCTCTTTTGTTGGATGCTGGTTAACGCCTCAGGTAAAGCTTAGGCCATCGTGGGCATTAGCCCGTAACAAATGCCCCCTCCTTTCTCCCCTCCCTCCCTACTGGTGTTCTGCTGGTGCACCAGCGGCTGTTAATTTGCTGCCCTCCGACGTCTTCTCGGGGCGTATGCTGGGTCCCCATCCGCTATATCAATTTCTCTATACCACCGTTCATACTTATCTAAAACCTTTATTTCCGATACTACTTCCACAGGCTCCCAAGTTAGCTCTACATAACCTTGCCATTTAACTAGGGCCTAGCGATGGCGCCCTCTACTCACCGGCTACCACCTTACTGCTAATATGTCTTCTATAAGCTATTTAGGATCTCCGTCCATATTACGAATTAGGGGTGGTTATTCATTAGTTGTTTCTTACTTTAGTAACGGGTCACTAACTGCTTTACGGAGGAGGTCCACGTGGAAGCGTAGATAGATACCGGTTAGTACACTCAGCTCTACTACGTAAGCTGAGATTACCTGTATAATTTTATATTTATAGTGAAACCACACTAATTTCTTACTTAGCCTTAGGGATAAGTAGTTAGTGATGTTTAATTACACTTTATTTCTAACCTTGTACTACTTAGCTGGTCCCTTAGTGCAGTTCGTGGAGTCTTCGCTTTGCTATTGAGTAGCTGCTATTACTACTTGAACGAACTTTGTAGTGTCCTTTATCCTCTGGACTAGCTGCTTTGTTATTTCTTTTAAATTTATTTTTAGTTAACTATTTCCTTTTACTATTAGTAAAGGGTCGACGTAGTATCTATACTCCATAAAGAATAGGGACATCGTCGTAGTAGTACTTATTTGGTTCCTAAGGGCTAGCTGTATACTAAGCAATAATTCCCCCTAATTATCCTAAGCATATATTATATATACGTAGAGAATTACTTAGATCTCCTAGTTAAAGCGTTCTATCCCTTTATTTATTTACGGGTAGTAAATAGTACTTAATAGTTGTTTTACACCGGTTAACCTATAAAATTCCTTTTAAAATCGGCTTATCCAATTCGATCCTCGGTTATTAATTATTATCCATAGTATTCCGTAGAACTTATAGTAATAGGAGAGGAACCGCTAAGTATAAGCTTTAGCGTCCATAATCTCCATTTCTTTTAATGTAGGGTTCTTCGATAACCTATCCATAATAACCCATAAGTATCGGGCCTTTTTCCTTTTTATTAAAAGAAGGTTAGTAATAAAATCCATTAATAAGTTGTAGTAAATACGGGTAGGCATTAATAGGAGTTTAAGGAACCCTTTTTTGGTTTACCTCTAAATATGTATCCCTCCATAGGTATCGTAGTTTTATATAAACCTCTGAACTATCTAGGACTGGCCTAACTAGAAGAATTATTTACTTATTATTACTAACGTACTGTTTCGTCCTAGGTGGCTATTAGTATATAAGTCGTAATACCTTTATATAATCTTAGTTTATAATTCGTTTAAGTGGTCATTATCGTTTTCCCCCCCCAGTACCTATAATCGATCTCTTTATATTAATTTTCCTAGCCCATTAAGTTCATATTTAGTAATTTAAACCTTTAATTTAAGTTTTAATGGGAAACTTCTCCTCTTTTCTTTTATTACTAAATAAGTAGCTTAGTATACTCCATCGGCTTTTATAGTTTTATCCTAAAGGGCTTATAATATAGGGTTAACGTCAAAAACAGCGGCTTATGGTATTTCTAGTGTATTTTTAGTAGTTCGTCCAATTCGAGGGTCACCGGGTAAAATACAGCTTAGCTGTGCAGAGTTGGGAATCATCTGGATCACCTGGCCCTTTTCCCTCTTATCGTCCTATCCTTAGGGGATATCCTACTCCCTTCTTAATAGTATATTAGGTACCATTACTTCCTTTTTTAACTAATACTTAATCCTAAAATCGTATTAGGATAACTCTTTTACTTAATAACTTTATCTCTTAGTTAAGTATTACTTTTTTATAAAATACTCTAGACCCTTATAATCCATTAGGATAATAAAGTATTAGACACTACGGAGTTCAGCTCTCTAGGATCATAAGTAGGTGAACACTATAAGAAACTCCTTATCGTAGATCGGGTAATTATATTCTATTAATAAGAGTTTTTATGAGTAAAACTTAACTAACCTCTAGTAACCCTCTGGGTCCTTTTATAATAATACACTACCTAAAGCGAAACCTAAGCAGTCTATTTCGACGTGTATTTCGTTGTCTAGGTCAAATTTCCGTAAGAACAGCTCTTCTATAAACATCCTCTTTAGTGTTTCGAATACTTCTCCTTAAACTATTCCCTAATAAAAGATTACCCCCTTTTTCGTTAATCGGGTTAAGGGCTCTACTAGCCCACTATACCCTAATATAAATATGCGATAATAGTTGGTGAAACCTAGGAAACTTTGTATACCCTTAAGGGACCTAGGGGTTAACTACTCTTTAATAATTTTTAACTTATTAGGATTATACAATAAACCCTTTCCCATGGTAATAATAAAGCCGACGTATTTCACCTTATTAACACAGAATTCGTACTTCTTTGGGTCTAAGTTTAGGCCAGTTTTAGTTAAGGCCTGGAGAACTATTCGTACTTTCTTTTTATAATCCCTCTTCGAGCCACTAGTATAGATGAGGACATTATCTATATAAACCATAATAAAATTGTTTAAGAATTTCCGTAGGGAAGTATTAATATATTGCTGGAACGTTGCTAGGGTGCCGGTGAGCTTAAAAGGGTAAACTACCCACTTAAATAACCCGTATCTTATTCTAAAAACAGTTTTCTCTAAGTCTCCTTCGGTGATCCGTATCTTATGAAAAGTAATCACAACATTAAACTTTGTAAACCACTTAGTAGTGGTTATTCTACTAAGAGTTTCTGATATTAGTGGGAATGGGTAACGGTCCTTTTTCGTAATAGTGTTTAGGGTTTTATAATTAACACAGAATCTTAATCCACCTCCTGGCTTCTTAGTGAATAACATAGGGGCACCGGCTGCTAAGTAGCTGGTTCGAATAAACCCCTTATCTAATAGGTCGTTAAGTGTCTTTTTTAGTATTAGTAACTCTTCTCTTAATATGGTATATAAAGGTCCCTAAGGGAGTTGGGGCTCCTTCCCTTCTGGCCTTGTTTCTAAAGGGATTACGTGGTTTATACTTGGTTGGTGGGGGGGCACTGGGTGTACTTTGGTTGGGTTAAATAAGTCTCTAAACTCCTTATGTACCCATTCTAGTACTAGCCTTGAAATGTCTTCCTGTTTTTGTGGTTCTAGCTTTGCGAGAGCCTTCTCGATATCTTGTAAGCTGGTTGCTATAATAGCAGTTAGTGGTCTTTAGTTATTTTTTTGTCTTCTTTTTTGTGTTATACGGTAAACTATAGTAAATGGTGCTACTGGTAATAGTTTAGTTCGACGTATCTCTAATATGTTTTCGGGCTCTTTTTTATTAGAGAGGTATACTCTTACTCTTCCTTTCCTATAAGTAAGCTGGTGGGTACTAGTATTATATTTTACCTTATTCTAAATTATCTAGGGATTTCCTAAAAATATATCCGGTTCTAAATTGTCCACTATATATACGTAAACTCGTTGTGTATAACCACTGATTTCCATTTATATTACGGTTACTCCTTAGTTTCTACCCGGTGAGGGGCCACTTATTGTGTAACCTCTTATAGGGCGTTTTATTGTATTAATAAGCGGTAATTGGAGGTGTTGTATAAAGGAACGGTTAACCATAGTATAGACTTCATAGCTGGTGTCTACTAGGGTATTAGTTAAGTATCCTTTATTAATTCTGATTTTTATGATTATAGACTGTTTGCCCTGCTGCTGCTGGCTCCTTTGGTGTTTCTTCTATCCCTTCACTTACTCCTTAGTGGGCTCCGGGGCCCGACTTTGTCCCGGAGTTATTCTTTTCCCGATTTATACTTATTACTTAAGCTGGGGGTTATCGGTTAGTCTTCTTTTTTTGTATTTCCTTTTAGGTAAGTTTTAGCTATAAGGGGCTGGTTGGCCTGTTGGTGGTGTTCAGCCTTCTTCTAGTAGTTCCGTATAAGGTGTCCTTCTTTTCTATACTTAAAGTATTCGTAGCGGTCCTTGTTACGTTCTGGGTTTCTCTGTTAAGAACGGTTATTATCCGTAGAGGAGTTAGAGCTTCTTCGGGGTTTAGTGGTGGTTATCTTCTTAGCTCCTGTAGACCGAACCGTTCCCGTTATAATAACGTTTCTATTGTTGTCCTTTGGACGAACAGCGGGGGAGTGGGTGGACCTCTGAGGGTAATTATATTTGGAGGCCCGTTCAACCTTCTAAGCAATGTCCTATACTCGGGTGAGCTAGCCTAGGTAGTCCTTGGGAAGCTCGACCGTGAGTAGCCGGTCCTTTAGCGAAGGGGTCAAGGTTGCCTCTAAGAGTGATATTTATATAATAGCGGGCCAATCACTACCACCAGCGTCGGCCATTATTTATTCGAACTTAGGTAAGAATATCGTAAAATTCTCGTTCTTTTTTTAGTATAGGGTCTATAGCTGGGTAACGGCTTGGGATTAGGTATTCGGATTTAAATAAGTGTAATCGAGGTAACGTATAAAATCCTCGGGGTTTTTAGTTTTATTAGGTCCTCCGGCGGCGTAGAAGGTACTAATTACTTATTAGGGATTAACTTTTAAGTATAAATTAACTAAGTACCAGAGTTTATAGTTTATAGGGTAAAAGGGGTGATCCATTAAGATCTTATCTCTTATTTGTTGTACTTAAGGGGCGTATTCTTTTCGTTTACCCGAAAACTTTGGGGGGTTAGGCAAGGGCTTCTAGTGAATTAACTCACTAGTAAACACTAATAAGGTATTAGTACGGATACCACTAGGAGTATAAAGGGTTTCACTCCTAAGGGTCATTAACCTCTGGTTCTAACTCTTCTCTAGTTTCTCGCTAATCTCTATTATCTGGGCTTACAGGGATCCTAGAGTGGTGTTCAACATCTCTTCTATAGTTAGCTCGTTATGGAGCATCGGGGGTATAACGGCGTCCATCGGGGCGATTAGGTTATCTCGATTGTTCTTCTGGGGACTGGTGGTTAACCTGTTAGAGTCCCGGGAGTGTCGTTCTTCGCAGAGAGCCGTGCTCGACCTATACTCCTTTCTGCTTAACCGGTGGGGAGCCGCGCTCAACCCAGCGTTACGGTAAAGTTTTGCTCCTAAGCTTGAAGTATGCGAAGGGCTAGGCCTAGGTGTTTTCGACCTTAGGGTGCTCTATTACTGTTTACTTCAAGCTAAGGAGCAAAAGAGAGGAAGTTCCTCGCAAGGGGGGCGGTGTAGGAATCTATACTGCTGGAGAACAAAGGGGACCTCTGGTGGGGCGCCGGAGGTCACCGGAGGCCCTTTGATCGGAGGCCCCTTTGACCGGAGGGCTCTTTTGTTGGATGCTGGTTAACGCCTCAGGCAAAGCTTAGGCCATCGTGGGCATCAGCCCGTAACACGTACCCATACTACGTATAGAAAACGGGGTTACGATAATCGTAAATAAAGTCGGTTTCGTAGAATAAGTAATTAGAATAGGTGTTCTGGTATTCACTAGGAAAAAGGACGTATTCCCAGAAAAGAGCCATAATAATGCCCTAATTAAGCCCGTAAAGTAATATACACTAATACTCTTCGTAGTAATAATAAGGAACTATATTCCGACCACCAACTCCGTGGATAACAAGAGTAGCCCTAGTATTTAGCTGACCACTAAGTTTCTAAGTGATAAGCCCGAAGTGACCATTATAAAAACATAAAATAAAAACCCAATAATTAAAGGTACTATTCTTAGAGTATTTTTTTATGATTACTAAGGGATGAGATACGGGGAGTGAGAACTAGAACTATTAGGCCACCTTAATATAAATATTACTATACTCAATAGTATTAGTGAACTGAATTTTGGTATAAAAGCGATTAACGGGATTTTTGAGTTAATACTAAACGAGGGAAGTGGTGATTTAATACTCTAATTAGGTCTATTAGAAGTAGGAAATTAAGAAGGAACGATGTATAATAAGGTTTACGGGGGTAATAGTGATAAAGGAACCTTCGTCCTTTAAAGGATCGTAGTTAAATAACTAAGGAGTTTCCGTAATATGAGCTATTTAGTTACACTTATGGTTAATGTCCTTCGGAGGTATACTATTAAGTTATAGAGCACCAGATCAGGTCAAGGAGCCAAAATTAGGGACGTAGTAGTGGTTATTATGAGGAAAAAAAGGTAGAAGAAAAGGCGCCCTCTTATACTAGCCCTAAGGGTAATACTAATTCACTAGAGGACCTTCCGACTTAGCTAAGGAACCGTAATAAGCATCTGATTAGATGAAAAGGGACTAACTCACTTCCTTTTAACACACTTTTTCGTCGGAAGGAAGGGTATACAAAGCAACCTACCCTTCCCTTTTTAACTTACGAGACCACCTACCTTTCACCTAGAGTCGCCCTTAGCTCTAATTCAGGAATCAACTCACCCTACGCTAATAAACAAATAACCCACCCCTCGACCCTCACCTCTTGTTTTCCACTTCCCTATAACAAACCCAGCCTGATCAGAAACAAGGCTTCCTTCTCGACCTACTTTACATAATTATCATCAACTTCTCTACTCTTTCTATTACACTACCCACGCATAAGCATTATCATGTTGGTTGTCCCGAACTGAGTCAACTTCTGGGATGACAACTATACTAGGACCCTTCTTCATAGGTTCATAGCTATGGGACTCGACCCTACTCGATAATTTGTACTTAATCCGGTATAAGGAAGTGTTATAAAACCTAAAAACTCCTAATATATATTATTAGTGATACTTTAACTACTTACTAGGGTTACGGATCCTAATGGGCAACATATGAACCCTGTGTACCCGTAAAATACACCCACACTAGACGATAAGATGCTAGTTCCGGCTCCCTCGTGGCTTCCCACACAAAGTTCAGAAGTAACTATAACTCTATGAATATAATGGGTGGCCGGTTTTGATAATTAGGGATGGTGGATGGGTTAGGCCCCGAATATGGCCGCTCGTATTCTTAAAAACTATTATAATATATAGGGGAATATTATACGAAGGGACTAGCTCGAATACGGGGAAGTGGAAGCTGCCGCTGCGATAGCTCGGTGAAATCTAGAAGCCCTGGGTATTAATATTAAGATTACCGTATAACCCTAAGGAGATATGCCCTTAACCCCTTAACAACTCGGACCGTACTCCGACCAACTAAAAACATATATCCATGGAACTAATTTGGTCTATTTTATTATAGTCTATAACGGAAATTACTTTATAGGTGTTTTCGTTAACTAAATCTTAGGTCGCATTTTCTAGTTTAATAGTATGTGGAGCGTAGGGTTTTCGGAATAACGGTTTTTAGTTAATATGCATAACTTAACGTCGTAGTATTAAGTTATGGGTACTGGATTTAACCTGATCGGGGTTATTCGAATAGTATTGGGCGTCGTTAATACGGTCTAGTAGCCTAATGGTTATGGGTGTAGTGTCTTCGTAGTGGAATAGCTTTGAGTTATTTTTCGAGAAAATCATAATACACTATAGGTGGTACATTCCTGGACCCATTACTCCACCACTAACCACGTTAAAGTTATGTACTAGAGATGGATTAGCTGGATTACCTAGGAGTTTTATAGTGTAGGGATGGATTATAGTCTTTGCAACAAACCTCACCAGTCCATCAACAAATACATTACTACTACTAATAAGAAGCCGAAAAAGGCCTCTAAGAAACCGCCTCCACCTAATTAACCTTAGAACACTAGTAATAACCCGTTATCGATCACCAACAGTACCGATTCTAACACATTTTCAGGCCTATCTAACCTATTAGATAATTTACCCGATAAGCCCTTCTTCTCTTAATCACCACAACTAAAGGCGACCCCAACGTCCCCTTACCCGTATAACTTAACCACCTTAATATAAATAACCCGAAAACGAGTATAGGACTATGAGGTTAATTAGGAGGTCCTCGTATACGGGTATAAAACTAAGTACTAAAAATAAAAGAAGGTTACGAAGGTTAACTACGAAAAGATTACTAATTACACTAAAGAGGAGTTTATAAATAGGATTAATAACCCGTACTAATTTATGGTGTACTAAATAAGAGCCTAGGAACTATTCTTTAAACCCATTAAACCTAATTAGTAGTAAGGATATAACTAGAACAATACGGTGGTACACTAAAACAAAATAGTAATAGTGGAGAAAGTGGAAAAGGAGCGTTAAAAGAGGTTAAAGGAACTACCTAAGGAAGACCAGAGGTATGGTCTTCTGCGAAGGGCTAGGCCTAGGTGTTTTCGACCTTAGGGTGCTCTATTACTGTTTACTTCAAGCTAAGGAGCGAAAGAGAGGAAGTTCCTCGCAAGGGGGGTGGTGTAGGAATTTATACTGCTGGAGAACAAAGGGGACCTTTGGTGGGGCGCCGGAGGTCACCGGAGGCCCTTTGATCGGAGGCCCCTTTGACCGGAGGGCTCTTTTGTTGGATGCTGGTTAACGCCTTAGGTAAAGCTTAGGCCATCGTGGGCATCAGCCCGTAATAAATGCCCCCTCCTTTTTCCCCTCCCTCCCTACTGGTGTTCTGTTGGTGTACCAGCGGTTGTTAATTTGTTGTTCTCCGATGTTTTCTCGGGGTGTATGCTGGGTCCCTATCCGCTGTATTAATTTCTTTATACCGTCGTTCATACTTATCTAAAGCCTTTGTTTCCGATACTGCTTCCACAGGCTCCTAAGTTGGCTCCATATAACTTTACTATTTAACTAGGGCCTGGTGACGGCGCCCTCTACCCACCGGCTACCACCTTGCCGCTAATATGTCTTCTATAAACCATTTAGGATCTCCGTTTATATTGTGAATTGGGGGTGGTTGTTTATTAGTTGTTTTTTACTTTGGTAATGGGTTACTAGTTGCTTTGTGGAGGAGGTCTATGTAGAAGTGTGGATGGATACTAGTTAATACACTTAGTTCTATTATGTAAACTAAGATTATTTGTATAACTTCATATTTATAGTGAAGTTACGCTAATTTTTTATTTAGTTTTGGGGATAAGTAGTTGGCGACGTTTAGCTATACTTTATTTTTAACCTCATACTACTCAGCTGGTCCCCTGGTGTAGTTCATAGAGTCTTCGTTTTGCTATTAAGTAGCTGCTATTGTTGTTTGAACGAACTCTGTAGCGTCCTTTATCCTCTGGACTAGCTGTTTTGCTATTTCCTTTCGATTTGTTTCTAATTAATTATCTCCTTTTATTATTAGTAAAGGGTCAACATAGTATCTATGCTTTATAAAGAATGGGGACATCGTTGTAGTAGTATTCGTTTAGTTCCTAAGGGCTAGTTGTATGCTAAGTAGTAATTCCCCCTAATTGTCCTGGGTGTATGTTATATATACGCAGAGAATTACTTAGATCTCCTAGTTAAGGCGTTCCGTCCCTCTATTTATTTACGGGTAGTAAATAGTGCTTAATAGTCGTTTTATACTAATTAGCCTATAAAATTCCTTTTAAAATCAGCTTATCTAATTCGATCCTTAGTTACTAATTATTATTTATAGTATTCTATAGAACTTATAATAATAGGAGAAGAACCACTGAGCATAAGCTTCAGCGTCCATAATCTCCATCTCTTTTAACGTAGAGTTCTTTAATAACCTGTTCACAATAACCTATAAGTATCAGGCCTTTTTCTTCTTTATTAGAGGAAGGTCAGTAATAAAGTCCATTAATAAGTCGTAGTAAATACGAGTAAGCACCGGTAAGGGTTTAAGGAACCCTTTTTTAGCTTACCTTTAAATGTGTATCCCTCCATAAGTATCGTAGTTTTATATAAACCTCTGAATTATCTGGGACTGGCCTGGCCAGAAGAATTATTTACTTATTATTACCAACATACCGTTCCGTCCTAGGTAGCCACTAATATATAAGTTATGATACCTTTACATAATCTTAGTTTATAATTCGTTTAGGTAATCATCGTTGTTTTCCCCCCCCAGTACCCATAATCGATCTCTCTATATTAATCTTCCCAGCCCATCGAGTTCGTATTCAGCGATTTAAACCTTTAATTTAAGTTTTAGTGGGAAGCTTCTCCTCTTTTCTTTTATTACTAAATAAGTAGTTCAGTATACTCCATCGGCTTTCATAGTTCTATCCCAAAGGGCTTATAGTATAGGGTTAGCGTCAAAAACAGCGGCTTATGGTATTTCTAGTGTATTTTCAGTAGTTTATCCAATTCGAGGGTCACCGGGTGGAGTACAGCTTGGCTATGCAGAGTCGGGAATCATTTGGATTACCCAGCCCTTTTCCCTCTTATCGTCCTATCCTTAGGGGACATCCTACTCCCTTTTTAACAATATATCAGGTACCATCACTTCCTTTCCTAGTTAATACTTAATCCTAAAATTATACTAGGATAACTCTTCTACTCAGTGGCTTTATTTCTCGGTTAAGTGTTACTTTTTCATAAAATACTCTAAACCCTTATAATCCGTTAGGATAGTAAAGTACTAGACACTACAGAGTTTAGCCCTCTAGGATTATAAGCAGGTGAGTATTACGAGAAGCTCCTTATTATAGATCGGGTAATTATATTCTATTAATGAGAATTTCTGTAAGTAGAACCCAATTAACCTCTAGTGACCCTCTAAGTCCTTTTATGATAATACACCACCTAAAGTAAAACCTAAGTAGTCTATTTCGATACGTATTTCGTTATCCGGGTTAAATTTCCATAAGAACAGCTCTTTTATGAATATCCTTTTTAGTGTTTCGAATACTTCTCCTTAAGTTATTCCCTAATAAAAGATTACCCCCTTCTTCGTTAATTAGGTTAAGGGTTCTACTAGCCCACTATACCCTAGTATAAATATGCGATAATAATTAGTGAAACCTAAGAAGCTTTATACACCCTTAAGGGACCTAGGGGCCAACCACTCTTTAATAACTTTCAACTTATCGGGATTACATAATAAACCCTTTCCCACGGTAATAATAAAGCCAACGTATTTCACCTTCTCAACACAGAATTCGCACTTCTTCGGATCTAAGTTCAGGCCGGCTTTAGCTAGGGCCTAGAGAACTACTCATACTTTCTCCTTATAATCCCTTTTCGAACCACTAATGTAAATAAGGACATTATCCATATAAGCCGTAATAAAATCGTTTAGGAATTTCCGTAAAAAAGTATTAATATATCACTAGAACGTTATTAGGGCACCAGTAAGCCTAAAAGAGTAAACTACCCACTTAAATAACCCGTATCTTATTCTAAAAACAGTCTTCTCCAAGTCTCCTTCGGCGATCCGTATCTTATAAAAAGTAACTACAATATTAAGCTTTATAAACCACTTAGTAATAACTACTCTACTAAGAGTTTCCGATATTAGTAGGAGTAGGTAACGGTCCTTTTTCGTAATAGTATTTAGGGCTCTATAATTAACACAAAATTTCAATCCACCTCCTAGCTTCTTAGCGAATAACACGGGGGCACCAACTACTAAGTAGCTAGCTCGAATAAACCCCTTATCTAATAAGTTATTAAGTATCTTTTTTAGCACTAGTAACTCTTCTCTTAATATAGTGTACAAAGGTCCCTAAGGGAGTTAGGGCTCCTTCCCTTCTAGCCCTATCTCTAAAGGGATTACGTGGTCCATACCTGGTCAGTGGGGGGGCACCGGGTGTACTTTAGTTAGGTCAAATAAGTCTCTAAACTCCTTATACACCTATTCTAGTACTAACCTCGAAATGTCTTCCTGTTTTTGTAGTTCCAGCTTTACGAGAGCCTTCTCGATATCTTATAAACTGGCTACTATAATAGCAACTAGTGGTCTCTAGTTATCTTTTTATCTTCTTTTTTGTGTTATACAACAAATTATAGTAAACGGTGCTACTGGTAATAGTTTAGCCCGACGTATCTCTAATATGTTTTCGGGCTCTTTTTTATTAGAGAAGTATACTCTTATTTTTCCTTTCTTATAAGTAAGCTAGTGGGTACTAATATTATACTTCACCTTATTCTAAACTATCCAGGGATTTCCTAAAAATATATCCAGTTCTAAATCATCTATTATATATGCATAAATTTATTGTGTATAGCCGCTAATTTCTATTTATATTACGGTTATTCCCTGGTTTCCACCTAGTGAGGGGCTACTTATTATGTAACCTTTTATAGGGTGTTTTATTGTATTAATAAGTGGTAATCGGAGGCGTCGTACAAAGGAACGGTTAACCATAGCATAGACTTCGTAGTCGGTGTCCACCAGGGTATTAGTTAAATATCCTTTATTAATTCTGACTTTTATGATTATAGACTGCTTGCCCTGCTGCTGCTGGCTCCTTTGGTGTTTTTTTTATCCCTTCACTTGCTCCTTAGTGGGCTCCGGGGCCCGACTTTATTCCGGAGTTATTCTTTTTTTAATTTATACTTATTACTTGAACTAGGGGTCATCGGTTAGTCTTCTTCTTTTATGTTTCCTTTTAGGCAAGTTTTAGCTATAAGGGGCCGGTTAGCCTGTTGGCGGTGTTCGGCCTTTTTCCGGTAATTCCATATAAGGTGTCCTTTTTCTTTATACTCAAAGTATTCATAGTGGTCCTTATTATATTCCGGGTTTCTTTATTAAGAATAGTTATTATTCGTAGAGGAGTTAGAGCTTCTCCGGGGTCTAGTAGTGGTTATCTTCTTAGCTCCTATAGACTGAACTGCTCTTATTATAATAACGTTTTTATTATTGTCCTTTAGATGAACGGCGGGGGAGTGAGTAGACCTTTGAGGGTGATTATATCTGGAGGCCCGTTTAACCTTCTAAATAATATCCTATACTCAGGTGAGCTAACCTAGGTAGTCCTTAGGAAACTTAACTATAAGTAGCCGGTCTTTTAGTGAAGGGGTTAAAGTTACCTCTAAGAGTAATATTTATACGGTAATGGGCTAATTACCACCACTAGTGTTAGTTATTGTTTATTTGAACTTAGGTAAAAATGTTATAAGACTTTTATTCTTTTTTTAGTGTAGGGTTTATAGTTGGGTAATGGTTTAGGATTAGGTATTCGGATTTAAATAAGTGTAATTAAGGTAGTGTATAAAATCCTTGGGGTTTTTGGTTTTATTAGGTCCTCCGGTGGTATAAAAGGTGTTGATTACTTATTAGGGACTAATTTCTAAGTATGAATTAACTAAGTACTAGAGTTTATGGTTTATAAGGTAAAAGGGGCGATCTATTAAGATCTTATCTCTTATTTGTTGCGCTTAAGGGGTGTATTCTTTTCGTTTACCTGAAAATTTTGGGGGGTTGGGTAAGGGTTTCTGGTGAGTTAACTCACTGGTGAGTACTGGTGGGGTATCGGTGTGAATACCACTAGGAGTGTGAAGGGTTTCGCTCTTAGGGGTTATTAATCTCTGGTTTTGATTTTTCTCTAGTTTTTTGTTGATCTTTGTTATTTAGGCTTGCAGGGATCCTAGAGTGGTGTTCAACATCTCTTTTATGGTTGGCTCGTTATGGAGTATCGGGGGTGTAGTGGTGTTTATCGGGGTGACTGGGCTATTTTGATTGTTCTTCTGGGGACTGGTGGTTAACTTGTTGGAGTTCCGGGAGTGTTGTTCTTCGTAGGGAGCTGCGCTCGACCTGTACTCCTGTCGAATCCGCTGTACTAAGCGCCTAGTACGCTTCCGGCATGCTCGAAGGTCCGTGCGCGGCGCGGAATAATGATGGGCCGAAATGCGCCCTTGCATTAGCCACTTTAAGGGCTAAGTTCGCCCCTAAAGAACAGGGAGAATAAGAACAATTACATATTATTGAATATATTACGAATTGACTATTGAATCCGATAATTAATAGTCTGATATGTGCTGAAAATAGTTATTGAACTGAACCCTATTTATAACCGCTATTCTTATGCGTAATACCTATTCGATAATAACGATAATGACCCCTATTACGAAGATTGCACTTTAGACGATTAGGGATTAGGTCCTTTGGTTTAACTAATTATAATCCTAAGCGAAGACCTATAATTTGTGGGACGCTATAGACCTATTGGTTGAGTATTCTGAGAGTACTAGAGAAGAGACCTATGAAGAGATTACTTGAATGCCGGAGTGGCCGGCGATCTCCGATTACCTAAAGGTAATCCGCTGAAGGGCTAGAAGTGCCTTAGGAAGTAATGTGACTTAAAAACTCAACGAAGTATTTGTTCTAGGCTTTAAAGTGTTTATGGAACGAGTTTACATTCTTAAAGACCTATCCCTTGTGAACTTTGTTTTATATAAAGAACGATGAGTAAAATACAACGATAATTATAAATATTATACAAAATAGATAAAAGGTGTATATGTGTTTTAGAACTGGTTTTGTGAAATTATTGCTCTGGACTTTTTTAAGTATTATTGTATTGCGGATAAGGGATTTAATGAATAGGTCTTAGAACTATAAACTTATATTAGTGGTATGTTATATAAGTGCTGAGTGAACGTAGTGGAAGTATATTCTAAAGTCTTAAGTTATCCTGATAAGAAGAGATTTATTATACGAAAGGATACCGAGGACTGGATTAGCTACTAGGAGAGTGTTTTTTATGAAACTTAAGTTGTAGATATCCTATAAGCTAAATACTTAAGTATTTGGTTTCCAGAGTTTATACGAGCCCTTAGCGGAAACCTTATTAAACTATGGATTCAAGTCTATTAGTTAATAATTAGAACCAAAATAATAAACGACCTACTTATACTAGGTAAAATCCTCGCTAAGGTTCAATAAGTCCTCTACTAAATAAAGGATATACAAAAAACTAAATAAAAAGTATTTGGACTTATAATAATAATTAGTGGACCGGCTAGTAGCGATAATGAACTATAATAAATAAGGACTTAACTACGAAGAGCCCGTAGTGGAGGCCGTAGAGGTTACAGAAGGGGTAACGGGAAGAGTAAAGGGAAATGGCTATGCTCCTTAGCTAATAGATTTAGCGACTCTGATGAGGGTAGGATGTGTATAGTATACCTAAAACGAGGTCACCAGTTTTCAAAGTGTTGGTTAGTTTTCCCTGATAAGTGCCCTGATTATATATATTATAATTGAGTATTTGAGAAGCTGGTTATTAAGCAACTTAAGAATAACAAAGACTTTATTAAGTGTATTTAGAGGCTTAAACTTATTATAGAATTAAGTTAACTTATAGGACATTGTTAAGCCTGTATTTGAGTTACACTAGTAACCTTTTATAAAATATACTTATTTTATGGATCCGTAATCCTCGACTCCAGAGTTATAATCCACGTTTTTAACAACCCCTTATAGTTTATATAATTAACGGGAGCTACGCTTAGCGATTATCTTTGGGTAAGTACTTAGTAAATGGTAATTAATGGCTTCGGAATAGTGGATATTCGTATTAAGGGGTGAGATAGTAAGTTGCTTAAATTTCGCTTATATAACGTAGCACTCTATAAAGGGTTTACGAATAACTTTATTTTTTTGAAACGCTTACGCTAAAAGGGTTTTTAGTGGGATATTAGCCCCGGTAATAATTATATTAGGTGCATAGACCAAAGCTATATTTGCGAGTTATTTGAAATCCATAATTAAGATGTTCTCGATTATAGACCTATAAAGGATAAAGCGGTACTCGTAATAATTATTCTACTCCCTCAACTTACGTTAAACGAACTCCTAAGAGCCCCGTAAAGAAACCGTTTTATAAACACAATAATCCGTAAACTTATCTAGGTAAGTGTAGAAAAATGGCACCGGAGACTCGGATACCTAAGGAGAGACGCTTTAAATTGCCTTAGTAACGTAGTAAGGGGGGTAAGACTCTTAAATTAAAAAAGTAGAGACCTTATAGAATACAATATGTGTAGAATAGTGAATATAATACACTAAATCCGCTGAGCATTAAAAGAGTTGGTTAAACGGGTAAAAGCCGGAGACCGTTTAATACTTAACTTTTATGATTATAACGAGGGATATAAAGGGTATACATCCCTTATACTTTTTTTTAACTAAGCTTTAGGGTTAGTATAGGACTTTTACTTATAAAAGAGAATAATAGAGATAATCTTAGAAGTGTTATTCGAATTACTTAATTATTTAGAATACGTTTATAATACGAAGGTCAAGTTCTTAGAAACTGATAACGAGCTTTTGAGATATCCGCGCCTAGTAATAGACCTGAAGGGGTATGGAATAATAATTAAAACGTTAACGCCTAATACATAAGCTTAGAATGGAAGTGCTAAAAAGCTTACTACGATTATTAAAGTTAAAACTAGGGTAATAGCTATTATAACGAATTTCCTAGACTATTTATGGCCTGAGATTATTAAAATAATAGTTTACTTTTATAATTAAACCCCGTTACGAATACACAAATAGAAAACGTTTTATAAGTAGTTTTATAAATAATTTTAGAGTAGAGAAGATGAGATTTATATAGTCCCTAACTTTTCCCACTTATAATCCTATAGTTATAAGGTCTATACCCTAATGACCGATGTATAATTTAAGTATTAACGATGAAAGAAGCTCGCCCTTTGTGTATGGATTAGTTTTTTAGTAGGTTATACGTTAAGTAATTAATTTAGAATATGGAACCCTTTTAAAAAAGACGTTTTTATAATAAGGGACATTGTATTTAACGAAAAGGTGTACTTTAATGGGAACCTTAAGGGTACCGTTAAGGAATTTCGCTACCTAAACCTATAAGTGATCGAAACGCGAATTCAAAAGCTTATTGAGTAAACCTAGATAAAAACGTTAATATAAGACGTTAATGAGGAAGTAGAAGAGGTCACCTTTGTTTTCGAAATAAGTTTAGAGTATAATAAAAGTGTTCTAAAGGTGAGTTTCGTTATAGAGATGTATTCGGATAAGTTAAGATAGTATAATATAAGGTGTTTTGTGTTGTATTCGATGTTTGAAGTGTTGCTACTAAGACCCTTATTATTTTTTATTATTTTAAAAGTGGTTTTGGTTGTGAAGGGGCGGGGGGAAAGTGAGGGAGAAGTGTAATATAAAATTATAACCTTGGACCGTAGTATAAGTACGGTGAGGTATAGAGTTTCGTTTAAATCTGCTTTCCTAGTAGGAACGGCTTTAAAGTGGAAATAACATTATGAAATACGATTAATGGACGGTCTCCTAAGTATGTATTTATGGTTTAGCTAACCTAGTACCCTTAACGAAATTGGTTACCTTAGAACTTTTAATAAAAGTATATTAAATTAAAAGGCTAATAGGGAAGTGTTCTAATAATGCGACCTTTTTAGTGAGTTAAGAAAGCTTAGTTGAGAGGGGACTTCCACTAAGGGAAGTACTTTGGGTTATGTGTATAGAGAATTTTCTCTGCTGGGCCGTGAGGGTAGTGTACTTATAGGTATTTACTAGAAGAAACTACCTCTTCTCCTTATGTTATACGATCATTTGAAGGATTACTCGTATAGGGACGACTTTAGAATGGCTGAAATAAGTTATTTAAGTGGCCATAAAGATTCCCGCTCCTAGGAGGAGGTCAGTAAAGAATAAGTACGAGGTAAGTAAATTCTCGGCTATTACTGGGTATATACTTATAAACTTGATAAGTATGGGAGGTTTATGAAATTTAAAGTACACCTCGTTATTCGTAGAGATTAATAATTGAGAGATAAGCGAGAAATGTACGCTGCTATGCTCGTAGGTATATTGTTCTGAATCCTTATTATAATAGTTGCTCACTTCGATATGGAGTTTTTATAGTATAACGCGGTAAATGCTTTTATGTATATAATAATCGATGAGGAAGTGTATATATAATTCCCACTTGGATACTGAAAAGTTGGATGGGTATTATACTTAAGAAAGGCGTTTTACGGCCTTAGGAGGTTACCTTTGTTCTGGTAAAAGTACTTAGAAAGTGGGCTCCTAGAACTCGGTTTTTAACGAGTTACTGGAGAGAACTGTTGTTAGTAGAAGGAATAAGTTACGTTCTTTTTTTATGTTGACGACTGTGTTTTAGTTTTCCCTTATAAGTTTTATAACGAGGTAATAGTGTCGATAAAAGAGTTTTAGAAATGCTATTATTTAGAAGGTGGTTACGAGTTATAATGGTTTTTAGGAATTAAGGTCTTAAGAGACCGAGTAATTAGGAAAATTTAGTTATTATAATTAATATTCGCTAAGAAGGTGAGAAAACTCTTATTAGACACTAATAAGCTACTTAAAGTGTATTTCGAAACCCTTATAATAACCTTTAAGTTGTTCTTATATAATGGGGTAGCTGAACCGTGGGAGATTAAGAAATACTAATGTAAGGTTAGAACTATTATGTATATAGTTATGATAATGTGCCCGGATATCGTATTCGTTGTAAACTATTTTGTATACTTTAATTAGAACCCAGGGCTAAGTTACTAGTACATAGTGGATCGAGTACTCTAATACCTTTATTTAACGCATTCTCTCTACTTAGAATACGGAGTTGCGCCGGGGAGCCCTAAGGATACTTTGGAAGTCGTTTCTGATGCTAGTTTCGCTGATAATACACTTGATTAGAAGAGCTCTTAAGTGCTCGTAATACGACTTTTTAGTGGAACTATTATATAGAAAGTAAGTAAATAATAGATAGTTATAATATTAATAACAAAAGCTAAGCTCCTCGCCTTGTTATAAGCAGTAAAAGAAGTTATCTTCGTAAACCGGTTAATATCTACTTTATAAATATAATTCCCTACAAAGGACGCTTAGAGTACTGAGTTTACACCTTAAACACACTCTTAACTACGAATTCACATATAATGCGATAACCAGTAAACTATGTATTTCGTGACCATAGAATAAGTGTAGTTATAAATACGCCTACGCTACGTTAATATTTATAACCACTGGTTACGTTAAGAAATTGAGAATAACTACGTTAACGTTGTATATACGCCGTTAACTGAGCTAATAGTAAACGGACTAATAAAAGTGTTCCCAAAGTAGCTTTTTTAGGTGTTTTTTGCGTAGTTGAATATGAGTGACCAGCGGGCTCATCTTAAAAACAACCGTCATTACAATATCGCCATAGATAAGGCCCGCTGGGAGGCCGGGATAGCTAAGGATAATATATGGGACGTTAAGGCTTATATTCCTTACACTCCTAGGGGCTTATGAACTCCATAGGAAGGACATATGAGAAGTGTTTTAGACGGAGGAAGACGAAATTTAAGTTTCGAGATAATTATAGTGTTTAGAAATAGTTATTAAAGGGCGGATTAGGTGGTAGGAAGCCCATTAAACGGAGGCCTCCCTGAAGGGGCGTGTCGAATCCGCTGTACTAAGCACTTAGTACGCTTCTGGTATGCTCGAAGGTCCGCGCGCAGCGCGGAACAATGATGGGCCGAAATGCGCCCTTGCACCAGCCACCTTAAGGGCTAAGTTCGCCCCTAAAGAACAGGGAGAACAAGAACAATTACACATTATTGAATACATCACGAATTGACCATTGAATCCGACAACTCCTTTTTGTTTAACCGGTGGGGAGCTGCGCTTAACCCAGTGTTACGGTAAGGTTATAATCCTGAGCTTGAAGTATGCGAAGGGCTAGGCCTAGGTGTTTTCGACCTTAGGGTACTCTATTATTGTTTACTTTAAGCTAAGGAGCGAAAGAGAGGAAGTTCCTCGTAAGGGGGGCGGTGTAGGAATCTATACTGCTGGAGAACAAAGGGGACCTCTGGTGGGGCGCCGGAGGTCACCGGAGGCCCTTTGATCGGAGGCCCCTTTGACCGGAGGGCTCTTTTGTTGGATGCTGGTTAACGCCTCAGGCAAAGCTTAGGCCATCGTGGGCATCAGCCCGTAACATCTTCGTAACCAATACACCTAATCAGGTTTTATATATACTAGTTTCCTTTTTTTTTTTTTAGTCTACTTGTTTATAAGATTATCTTAGTACACTAGAGTTTAGAATTAAAATAAGGGGACAATTAAAACCGGGTAGGGGAAGTGCATAGTTCATCTTTAGGATAATGGTTAGGGCATAGCAACGACGACCCCTTATAAGGAGAGACTTTCTTTTAGTATTTTAGACCTAATTAGGCCTTTACACATAGCACAGTATACACCTCGGGGGAGCCTCCTTAATAAGAATATTCACTTATTTTACCCATTTTTATTATTAACGTTATTATCGTGACCGTAGTGTATAATGCTTTATACGGAGGTCGGTTTACCACTAAGCAACAAAGTAACCTAGTCTCGGATACGCTTTTCCTGGCCTTTTGAGCTTATTCCAGACCTGATCAGGTCTAGAATACTCAATTCCCCTTAAAAACAACGTCCCTGAGGTTGTTCGGTACGAGTTAATCACCTCTTCGGACCCGTGATAAGAGGTGCGCGACTTGTGGTCAGTAGAGTGTGTGTGTTGTTATTCGTACAATACATGCTGTTCACTGCATCCCCCGCTCCGTTTCAACATACAGAAATTTGTGGTAATATGTAGCGAGTTTTGTCCTTAGGTCTATTTTTATTTTTAGTATTAGGGCCTTCTCGATATTAGCTAAACTTATAGAGAACACATTTAGGGTGGATATACTAAGAGGGGTCTCTTTTCTTTTCTATACCCACCTAATTAGAGCTAAGAATACTAATCTAATTTATTATTAAATTAAGAACTTTAAATCTTACCGGGCCTAACCCGGTTTCCTTTTTATTACCCAGTGGTCCATAACACCTATATGCAGAGTACCTCACACTAAGTAAACCATAACATCATCGTCAATTATCCAGGACCTTCCAAGGATAACGTCGTCTTCTTAGTTAAGAATAATATAAAAGAATAATTAGTGTCGTTTATAACTATTAATATTAATATTAGTGTAAGTAACGTAGCGGATTACACTAGGAACTATAATAGTAACTTATATTAAGTTCCAAGGTGTAATACTAATACATAGTAAACAGAGTTTCTTAGCGAAGGCGTCACTAATTAGGGCGTATATCAAACACCCTATATCAATAAAGGCAGTTATATAACGTATCCCATTAATCCTAATATTAACATAAAATAGGTCATAATCCATACTCTTTTTAACGACCTTCTATTCCTCCATAACTTATTCCTCCTAATAACAACTTTCACTAAGAGTTACTCTTTTCCTAAGTCCTTAAAATCCTAATTAGAACTACTATCCGTTTTACTTTATTCCTTAGTTTTTCCTTTAAAAGTTTTAGTCTTCCTTATCTCTTTTCAATCCTCAGGGCATTACCATTATATATACCCTTTTTTTATTACAATTATAATATCTACGAGCTTCCTATTAGCTTAGCTGTTTACGGACTTTCTTATCCTTAGCTAGCTTGTTTACCTTCGTAGGTTCCCACTCCATCTAATCAGGTTAAGGGAACTCCAATTAACCATTCTACTTCCAAGGGGACTTAGTTCTTATTCGGTTAAGGGTCAGTAATCTCCTACGCCAACACTTATAATGGGCTTAATAGGATTCACTATCCAATTCTAAGCTTATACTTAAGAACATCTAGGTATATATAGTATATGTTGTTAGTTTATTGATTATACTAATGAGGGGGGCTCTTATTATGGTGTTCAGGGCTCCTTTAAGGTAATTGATCCTTATAACGTCTAGTTAGTATCCTCCTCCTACTTTTATGAGCTCCTTTTCAAACTTAGGGAGGAAATAAGTAAAACTCTCGTTCTCCTTTTACTATATAGTCCTTAGTTGGTCGAGGGCTCATATTTCTACGTTAGGGTCCGCGTAGTAACCCTTTAGATATTCTATAAATCTATCCGGGTTTTTCAACCTATTAGCCCCTCTTTACACATAATAAGTACTCACCATAATTTACATAGTATTTTCTAACTTAGAATAGATATAAGTGAATATAATTAATTTTAAACCAAAAGCTTTTTTATCCACACTTATCTTTCCTCCCATCTCAAAATACCATTATTAAAACTTTTTACATAATCCATTAAATTTTAGTGGGTTAGGAATTTAATATTTAGCTTATTTTAGAGGTAATATATAAGCCTAATTAGGGGGAATTAGTGTTATAGAGGGTATTAGGGACTAGTTTATCGTCGATGTCGGGTACCTGGGTTCTACTAGGGCTTCCTATAATAGTCAAATCTGCTCTCGTTAAGTCTTTTGCTCAATTACTTAGGTGGTCCATATTTCCTATAATTGGGTTACAAGCTGTCCGATCAGTTACACTAACTACTACGGGTTTCCAAATAATTTAGCGTTACCTTCTATTATTACATAGTTATCGCTTATCCTAGTATTTTACATTTAATAGTACCCATTAATTACTTAATAACGTAGTCAAGGTACTCTACTACGAATACACATACGCATCGTTTTGAGTTTATAATAACCTCTAGGTCTAATTAGGCCGTACTAATCAATTTTAGACGTTCAGGGACTCCTTAGGTCAACCCGTTTAGAACTTCTTACCACTCTCATATAAATCGTGGACTCCTATATTAGGTGTTCAATTAATTACCTTTAATGATCTTAAAAATAATATAATGGTCTAAGCACGTATATTACAACTAACTATGGCGATTACTATGAGTATCTTCAAAATAAGGAGAAAGGAAGGAAAAGTCTGCTACCCCACAAATCCGTTGGATCCTGATTAGGTCTGCCTGTGCCTGGTCAGGCTTAGTAAGCAGCGATTGGCGTTGGACATGGCCGAGTGGTTCCGAGGCCTCTGATCGGGCCTTGGCCCGTGACATTCATTAACACTAATACATATCCGAACTCTTGAACATTATTAATATATTAATAAGTAGTTTTTAAATAATTCAGTTAATGCTTAATTCCGCATTACTAAGGAAAAGTAGTATTAAATTCAATTTATTTTTAATACTATAAAAGTATTTTTACTTTTTATTAATACTCTTAGTTAAGATACTAAGGTTAATACTAGTGCTATAATTATTCTTATAAAAATTATAACATAATATTTTTAAGTTTATGGGTTAAGCCTTAAGGTTAAATTTATTAAAAATAATAAGGCTTAGATATCACCTCTTTAGGATATTATTTAAAAAACCAAAGAGAAGCTTGCTAAATACCAACAGCTTCAAATCCAAGATTTAGAGTCGTATTTCTTTGGGCTCCTTTTTTCTCCTTTTACTCATATGAGTAGTGAAACTTTTAACTCACACTTTTCTGGATTAGAAACATACGGAGATCTTGGGCTTTCAATACCAGTAACCTTTAAAACGTTAGTAAGTGATCGTTTTATGCAATTATATGTTAATAATTACTATAAAAACATCTTAATTTCCTCTACAAAATATAATGCTATTATCTTTTAACTAACTTTATATGAGATTGGTACTAATTACCTTAATACGAATCCGTTAAAAAAGGTGAGTTTGTAAATATTTGTAATAATCATTTATACTAATCGACTTATAGAAAACTACTCTGAGTTTAGTACTTATTACTCGTAGTATTTGTGAAAGTTCTTTTTGTGAATATAAGTAAATACACTTATATTAATATAATATACTAATATTATACTAGGTTGAGAAAATAATGAGTTACTTTTTGGTTGTTGGTGACGTATAGAGTGAAGTAGGTTATTATATAAAGGTTTTTGTTGTATAGTATGAGATTACTTTTGTATTATACTAATTTTAGTACTTTTAGAGTGAACATTTAGTTTTTGTTGTTATATTTACTATTATTTTCGTTTTAATTTTGTTGTTGAAATGATTTATAGTTATTCTGTTTTAATTATTGAGTAATATTAAGTAGAGTGGTTTTGTTATAGTAATTTTGAGAGTATACTCTTAAAGGTTGAAGAAGAAAGTATAATTAGTTTGGTTAAAGAATGAGATTAAATTATTTTGAAAGTTTTTAATTATATTGGTTTTTTTACTTTAGATGAACTTTAAAAGTTTTAATTTTCTGTATGTAATAGTTCTTAAGATTTAATTATAGTTGAAGATTTAAATAGTCCTGTTCAGTAAATACCTTTTAGTTAGTCTAGGTTTGAAAACTTTTATGTTCTAAAATACTAGTTTTTTAAATATTACGTTAATTAACTTAACTTCTTTTAAGTTTATTAATATAATAAAACTAATGAAGTGAGTAAAGGTTATAGATGGTTAATGTGTTTAGGGATGATACTATTTATAATATTAGTGAAAATGATGAAGGATTTCTGGAAAAACGGGTTAGAATTGCATAAGTTTAGTAATGGGATAGAGTATAATTAGTTTTATTTAGTTAAGTTTTGAGTTTTAGTGTATTTTAAGATAAATTCAAATATTGTATGTTTTTATATTGTTTATAATGACTTATTTGCTATAAACGTTTAAGAGATATAGGTTTTTCTTATAAATGTTTTTCTTATAAATATTTTTATTATTTAAAGAAATAACTATAAGAACCTATACTGAAACGGAGCGGGGGATGCAGTGAACAGCATGTATTGTACGAATAACAACACACACACTCTACTGACCACAAGTCGCGCACCTCTCGTCACGGGTCCGAAGAGGTGACTAACTCGTACCGAACAGCCTCAGGGACGCTGCTTTCAAGGGGAATCGAGTATTCTAGACCTGATCAGGTCTGGAATAAGCTCAAAAGGCCAGGAAAAGCGTATCCGAGACTAGGTTGCCTTGTTGCTCAGTGGTAAACCGACCTCCGTATAAAGCATTGTACGCCACGGTCACGATAGTAACGTCAATAACAAAAAATGGGCAAAACGAGTGAATATTCTTGTCGAGGAGGCTCCCCCGAGGTGTGTGCTGTGTTGTGTGTAGAGGCCTGATCAGGTCTAAAATACTAAAAGAAAGTCTCTCCTTATAAGGGGTCGTCGTCGCCGTGCCCTAACCATCATCCCGAAGATGAGCCGCGCGCTTCCCCTGCCCGGTTTCAATACGGTTAACTATAGAAACTATACCCATAGAAAGTTTTTCTAACCATGGTTATTAACTATAAAACTATGTAACTATTCTAAAGATTTTAACTAGTAACTATTAATAACTATACCCACTATGGTTACCTATATATACCCATGGGTACATGGTTATTGTAACCACACGGTTACCCATGGGTATTTTGAAGCCTACTTAATATACCCCATTCCAGTGCCTTGCGACAGCGTCTCTAGGGACGGGTCCAGGACTCCAAGACGACCAGATCTTCAAGTGTTCCTTGGTAAAATCTCCATCGGCGCACTTGTTCGGCGTCTCCCTTACCCTCTGGCGAAGGACGAGGATGAGGTGGGCTAGCTTCCTGAGTTTATCCTGGTTTCACTCCTCCCAGTCTTTGAATTCTGGTTCCGAGTTCTGAATTTTGACGTCGCCAAATACGCCTTCTCGATGAGTGCCGACGACCCGCCATGGCGTTCTTCTGAACCATAGCTGGTCCATCACTCGTTTCAGATCCATTTTGTCTTTCCTCTTCAGTCCCTTCATCTCTACCATAGCCGCTGGGGGCGTGCCACTACCTCCATGCCTCACTGTCGTCTTTCCCATTTCTGTCCGGGGGGCTTTCGTCCACGCTGTCGTTGTCCCCATCGCCATCGTCCCTGTCGTCATCGTCTCCAGCCTATTCGATGGGAACGCCGTAAAGCCACTGTTCTCGTCATCATGGTAATAGGCGGTATCTACCTGGTGTCGAACAACGAAAGTGAGGGCGCCGAACTTGTATCGGATGGCGCGATGATGCGTTGTGCTGCTTCCTAATCCCGGATCGGCGGGATTATAAGGGTTGTAGCTGATCCGAGTCTTGCGCCCTGATCGAACGACGAAGAGGGTATTGTTGACCAGGCTCATCTGGACTTGAAAGAAACTCTGTTTGCCACTTCTGCCTGCAGCGAAGTCGTAGAGTTGCTGCAGAGCGTTTCGATCGACAACAAGGTCAACGTCGTTAAAGCTTGTAGATGGACACAGGGCGGACATGGCTGCAAACATGGGCTCGATGGGCATTTGAACGTTCCTGACAGCGTTCGGGTCGACATCAAAGACGCCGTAGTCCGGGCGGAGTGTGGAGGGGAGAGGTCTTTCTATGAATCTAGGAGCGGCGCCTGAGATAGTCAGCTTCCACGAAAATGCTGGAACTGGTGAGAAGGTCTCGCCTGGGACAATTATCGTGGGTCTGATGTCTCTTGTCCAGTTGTAGGAGCACACCACGTCGAACCCGTCTTTGGACGAGATTGCTGGCCCGAGAGGGACTATGGATTCCCGGGCGATGGTATCCATCTTCTGGGCAGCTCAATGCGCTGACTTTGACGCTTCTCTTTCGTTTTCCCTCTCTTAATCGTTCTTCTCACCCTGGCAGACAGTGGTGACGGGTGACAGAAACGCGCGAGACAAGAGAGACGACAAGATGGACGGGGAAGGCAGATGGAAGGTGCGACCGACTTCCATCAGGTACTAGGTAGGTACTCGAGGTACCTAAGGTAGGTAGCTAGGTAGGTAGGTAGGTAGCCCTGGCCGTAGGAAGGTGCGACCGGACCCAAAGAAAAGATGGATTGACACAAGTCAGGGCTGCTTCACTTCTTTGTTTCACATCCATGGACACCAGATGACTTCAGATTCGTCTCTCAGTCCAGCTGCAATATTACAAAAGGCATCCATTCGCGCCGTTTCTTGGCGTTTCTGTCCAAGCAGTACGTATTTGACTCAGCTTCGAAGCGAATTACATTTCTAACCCAGCATCTAGGGCCAACCCTGCAACCCGATGGTGAACTTCGTCTCGTCCTTCTCAAGCTCTCCTCGAAGCCCCTTCAGCTCCTCCACGTCCCAGTTGGCGTGCACGAATCGCCCGTCGAGGAACTTGGCCTCCTCGCTGACCGCCCAGACCATAAAATCCGCGGGCAGAGCAATGTCGTCGTACACCAGCCCAAGCTCCTCCACGGTCTTCACGATTTTCTCGGACATTGCCGTTCCCCCAATAAGCCCGGGGTGCACCTGCAACACGAAGAAGCTTGGGTTCTCGGAGCGGAAGTACTCGAACATCTTGGTCGCAGCGCTCTTGGATGCGCGGTAGGCCGAGAAGCCAAACATGTACGGGATGTGGATTGCCGCCGTCGTGACGTGGATCACCGCGGCTTCGGCGGCGGCCAGCGGCTGAAACGCCCGGAGGAGGTTGAAGTTGCCACGCACCGTCACTTCGAAAGAGCGCCACCAGTCCTCAGGGTCCGAGTCGGTGATGGTCTTGAGGTCGGACATGTACCCAGCGTTCGCGATGAGGATGTCGATCTTGCTGCCGATGGCCTTGGCAAAGGAGTCGAGAGCCGCATTTGTCGCCTCGGCGTCGGTGATATCGGCGGGGTAGACGTGCACCTTGGTCGCCGGGTTGATCGCTTCGATGGCCGTCTTGGTGGATTCGAGGGTCTTGGCGCTCCGGCCTAGCAGTCCGAGGCTCGACACCCCGGACTTGGCGAGGGACTGGGCGACCTCAGCGCCGATGCCCATGCCGCCGCCGGAGATGAAGGCATGCTTGCCCTTGGTCGACAGCTCCGGACGGGTGGGGGAGATGGCCGCATAAGTCTTCTGGCGGTAGGTTTTGGTGGGGCCGATGGCTGACATGGTGACTTTTAGATGTCGCTATTGATCGAGGTCGTGAAGGTGGTGAGGGCAGGCGGTTGTTTGTTGAAAGATGACACCCAACTAGCCGAGGCCCATACTGGCATTTATGATCGCGAAGCGAACTTCTCCACCCGACCACGTCTGGGTCACGTCCGACATTATCATGGGCAAAATTGTGTCGTTCATCCGCATAGTCCAAACAGATTACCAGGTCAATTACCACAGCGATTACCAGAGCGATTACGAAAAGCAGCATTCACGATGCTCCGATAACGTTGGAAAACGACATCCGACGGAGCTGACCCGACTCCGCCTGCGGATTGGTGCCAAGCCCGGGCGGACACTGAGACCCTGACAACGTTATGGCCGACCGCCCGGGGCTAAATTCCCCCGATCGACTTCATTCAGGGGAAGCGCCCCGTCAGCCTACTAGTCTCAGCTTACATGCAACACTCAGCCAAGCGGCACGCCGACCACGGGCTATCGTTGCGCCACGAAATTTCGGCTTACCATGACGGGAAGCTTTTGCTCCTGACTGGCAGACCCCATCTGCGGGTCGACAGCGCCGTCTCGTGGATGTGGAGAAAATGCGCATCGCCACAAGGCCGCCCCCTTTCGCGAGCGTCGAGCTGGACGTAGTGCAGTCGACGTCGAGATGAAAACAAATTTTACATGGCAGAAACCCCGCGCCACGTCCAACCAGGGTCGACGCGTCGGGTCGTTAGGGGATACACGACAGTTGTTGCTGCGGAATGCCGTCTAGCCGCAAGGGGCGCAAGGGATAGCGAGAAATGCGGGCACAAATAACGGGCATCTTGCTCGTTTTCCCCATCTTCCACCAGTCCTCCATCACGGTATAGGCGGGGGCAGCGGGAGCGGGCAGAATAAAACAACCTCTTCTTCTCAAGCGAAACGACGTCCGCGATGGGCCTCCTGACCCAGCTTCCGAGCCGGCGCCTCGGCCGCCTCCCAAACACGACCTTCATCGTGCTCGCCTTCGTCCTGCTATGGAACTTGCGGGATATTCTACGTCTCGAACTCGTCGGCTTTGGCTCCAGTCTGTCACCCTGGGTCCCACACCAGCCGGACGATCCCTTCGATTTCCCCGCGCTCGACTCGGACGCGGTCAAGGCCGTCTGCAACGCAACTGAATGGGACACCAGCCAGAAGCTGCAAGTCGTCTTCACATGCGACAACTCGGTAGGCGGCATCGGCAACATCCGCAACTCGATCCTCAACTGCGTGCGCTACACCATGCTCGCGGGCGGCTCGCTTGTCATGCCGCGCATCGTCGTGCGCAACGGCTCCGACATCTCCCACATCCGCACCGGCGCGCGCGAGGAAATGGACTACATGTTCGACCGCGCCCACTTCGTCGAATCACTTCGTCAGTCCTGCCCACAGCTGCGCCTCTTCAACAACACCGACGAGGTGCATCGCGCGCTGGGCCCGCCGCGGACGTGGTCGCTGGGCCTGTTCCCCGAGTCCCTCGTCGAGGGCGACCGCATCCCGAGCACGGGAATCCCGGAACCGAAGAAATGGAAAGGGGAACTATACGACTGGCTGATGCAGATCGACGCTGACACGGACGTGGCACCGACGGGCCAGGCGAACGACGGCCCCATGGTCGTCGACTTGGGCAGGTCGTACCTGACGTATCCTATCTACAGCGATGGCGAGGCCTTCGCGACGTCGTTCGGGGGGATCCTCAAGTTCCGCGCCGACGCGCGGCGGCTCGCAACGGCGACGGTGCGGCGCATTGGTGCGCCCTTCTTCGGCGCGCACCTTCGCACTGAGAAGGACGCGATCGACAGCTGGAACCCGGCCGATCCGACGTGGATGTGGTCCGAATACGACCGGCAGACGGCGGCGTACCTTGCGCAGGCAGTCGCTGCGAACCTGACGACGATGTATGTGGCCAGCGGCAATGCGACGCAGGTGGCCATGTTTTCCGAGGACGCGGCCGCGTCGCATGGGTTCACGGTCACGACGAAGCAGCACCTACTTGTCGGCAGGGAGAGGAGGCAGCTCGAGGAGCTGGCGTGGGACCAGCAGGCCTTGGTGGACTTTTTGGTGATGCTGGGCTCGGCGCAGTTTGGCGGGATCGGGCATTCGAGCTTCGCGTGGAATGTGGCCCTTAGGAGGCACATTTTTGCGAAGGAGAGGAATCATTTGGACGGGCCGCAGATGCTGAGCGACGAGTTGAGCCAGATTTACGGCCAGCCGAGGAAGTATCCTGAGTATGCCGCTTGCTTGTGGCCGTAAACAGATATCTTCGAATATTAGGGATATTAAATGTCTTACAGAGCGTGTTTTGTCGATTAGATGTTGAACTCATCTGGTCTAGAATTGTTAATGAAGTCACAATGTTCCATGGTGAGCCCCCAAAAAGGCTTTTCGTGGCTGGCTTGGTAGGATGGGGTTTCCAGTCCTCCCTGAAATCATTAAAATGAAAGCACATACCAAGATACATAGCGCCAAGGGGTCAACTCTCGAATCGAGGACGTGGTAATGGCATTCGGGTCAGGGTCCCTCCACCGAAGCCCAGACGATGTGACACCGGGCCGGCCCGCCAGCTTTCTCGGCACACATGCGGCCACGGAGTTTCGTTACGATCAACGCAAGGAAGACTCTAGCTGACCCAAAGCAGTCAAGTTCTTCACTACCTTCTTTTTAGCAAGCCTTACCTGAGATAGAGCACCCGAAAGGAATGGTGGTGGGGTTGTGTCAGCAATGACGGGAGATGGCTGATTAATCAACAATAGCAAAGGATTCACATCCCTCCCCCAAACACATGAGCGAGCTCCTTTCCCATGATAACGTTGATTCGGAATATTTTCAAACCTCTTTCTCCCGAATGCGAGTGACAGACCGAGTCAGAGAAAAGGAAGAATGAGTCCCTCCGACGTCAACGTGAGTCGCTGAAATCCTCCCCCCTTAATCACCCCAATCACTCGGGAGACTTCACCACCACATGTCGCATTACTAATCCACGCAGTCGAAGACCAAACGTGAGCGCGGGGTCCTTGCTCAGCGCGAGTACCGCAAGCGCCACGCGTCCAAGGTCCAGAAACTTCAGGATGAGAACAAGAAGCTCAAGGACATCATCGTGAATATCGACAGGACCATAGGAGCAGGGGGCGCCTCACTGCCGGAGGACCTGCGGGCCGCGCTCACCAAAGCCCGGGACATCGCCGGCGTCGCCAAGCCGGACAGCGATAACCCCGATGAAGGACAGGAGCGAGACAGCTCATCACAGTCTCAGGAGGAGGAGTCCAGACCACAAGAACCTCCCGACATCCCTGAGACGACCGAAAGAAGCCAGCTAGTCCCGTCCGGCTGCATCAGCCCCCGGCTCGACTACGGCCTCTGGCTCGACGCGGACAGGCTGGTGCGCGTCATCGAGCCGCCGGTCGACATCATCCCCTACCTCGGCCCCAGCGCCGACACGCTGGCGGGGTGCATCTTCTGGTCCACGATGCGTTACACCACGGACCTCTGGAACTCGCGCGCCGCGCCGCATTCCCATTCCAGCAAGCACCTGGACCGGATGTTCAACCACTCGGCACACCTCTCCGACCGGCAATTCCTGCTATCTCTCGCGCAAGCGCGTGTCGACTACTGGCGGAGGGGGTACATGTACCGCAAGCTGTCGGAGCAGTTTGAGCGTAATGCCATGACGGAGCTGGACGAGCGCGTCAGGGCAGAGTATGAGCGCAAGGGCCAGCCGAGCCGGTGGTGGAAACGGCCCGAGGAGGTCGCGGACGCGGTGCTGGGGCTGTTGACTCCCGGCCTGAGGGCCAGGTTTGAGGCTGTTGTAGAGGGAGGAGGGGAGGAGGAGGATAATGAGATGGTGAGGCCTTTGATCCAGTGGTTGGCGCAGAACTTCATTTGCTTTGGCGATGGGCCGAGGTGGAATTCCGTGTTTGTGTCGATGGGGATCGGGAGCTTTGTTAACGAGATCAAGAGGCGGGAGGGGATCACGGAGTGAGCGAGCGTGTTGCTTTTTTTTTTTTTTTTTTTTTTTTCATTCTGATACCCTGTCGTGTCTACATTGACGGCGGCTCTCTCCTACGTTCATCCCCTCACAGATCCATGTCCCGAAAACGGCGGTATCCCTCCTTCTCCTTCGGCTTGAAGTCATCGTCATCCTCCCACCTCGCGCGCGGAAACTCCTCCCCAACAAGCTTGAACCTCCTCCTCACCCCATTCTGACAAACACGCACCCTCCCCTCAGGCCCAGCATCCTCCAACGCAGCACCATCCACATCCTTGGCATCCGCGACTTCGCAGACAACCCACTCGTTCTGCCCATCAATCCAATTCCCGAACGCCAGGGGTCCATCCCAAGGCCTCTCGAAATCCCCAGCCTTCAAGACAACCCTCTTCAGCTTCCCGCCGCCGTTCTTCTCCATCAGGAAGTCAAACAGCTTGCCCGCGCCGCGAATCGCCACCGGCGGGTCCGCGTAGGCTTTGCCGCCGGTACATCCCGTCTTTTGCTCCTCCATCACACGCTCGTAGCGCCCGTCCATGCCCGGCATATTCTGCTCGAGCTGCCGCTGGCATTCGGACGTGATCTCGAAGTAGATGGTCACGTTCTCGAGGTTGGGGAAGGAGGAGGCGAGGGCAGAGAGGTGGTCGTAGGGCCACCCGCCGCCGCCGTCCTGGTTCATGTCGAGCGCCACGTTCTTCAGGTTCGGCGCCATCTCGCCCAACTCCTCGATCTGCGCGGCCGTCATCACGCGCCGCTGCTTGAATCCCGTCTCCGGCTCGCGCCACTCCAAACTCCGCAACGACGCCGCGTGATGCCGCAATACCGGTTGCACCGAAGCGCCCGTCTGCCCGCTCGATACCCACGAGAGGTTCGCGAGCGAGTTCTCCGGCAGGGCCAGGATGAACTCCTTGGCCCAGGCATCGTGCACCGTCAGCGACTCCAGCGCCTTCAGATGCGGGACGAGCTTCATCGCCTCCCTCTCCCCGGCCTCGTCGAACCTCTCCCTGAGCGCGAGGTGCCTGATCCCCGAGAAATCCATCGCCCCGATCCTCAGGTCCAGGTTCGTCAGGCTCTTCGTCTCCTCCGGCAGCCGCAGCCAGCGCAGCCAGTCCCACGCGCGCCCCGTGTACACCCAGTCGAGGTAGCGCTCCAAGGCCGACGGCGCGTGCCAGGGGAACTTGCGGGCGTTGTCCCAGGGCTTCTCGTCGAAGTCGTACCCCTCCAGGTCCAGGGATTCGAGCTTAGAAGGGTAGTGTGACCCCGAAGGGAAGGAGAGGGGGAAGTTCCAGCGGTCGGGCCACTCGGAGCACCCGAGCCTTGTGACGCGCAGTTTGAGGAACTTGATGGTGGAGCAGTCGGAGAGGGTTTTATGGACGGCGTCCATGGTGGGGAGGAAGGGGTTGCCGGGCTCGCGGCGGCCGGACCAGTCGTTCTGGCTCGACGGGATTACCGTGTCGATGTAGGTTGGGCATCTTGGTTCGGGGTTGAGGAGGGCTGAGGCCGTGGGGAGGGAGAAAGCTAGGAGGGAGAGGAGGAGGAGGAGGAGGAGTTTGCGGAGGGTTGGGTGCATTGTTGCGGCAAGGGTTCAATGGTTTGTTGTTACTAGTTACGAGTATATCTGCTCCATGTGCTGTCGGATGGAGGGTCAGGAAATGCATCACTAGTAGAGGACACATGTCGATATCGAGGGGACTTGTGCTCTCGGTGTGGGGTCGGTCACCGTCGGTGAGGCAAACTTGGCTTCATTCATCCCACCCACCAAACTCCTCCCACACGTGGGCGTGATAATCACCGACGCATCTTACACCGCCGTACTCACGGCCCTGCAAAGCGGCGTCCCGCTCATATGCGCCGGCCACGGCACAGACAAAGTCGACGTCGGCAGCCGAGTGTCGTGGAGCGGGGCCGGGGTGGATCTCGCATCGGACACGCCCTCGGAGGAGGCTCTACGGGAGGCGGTGGACAGGGTTCTCGTAGACGACGGGTTCCGGCGGGCCGCCGAGAAGATCCGCGACGACTTTGCGACGCACGATGGGCCCGAGGAGGCGGTCGATGCGCTGGAACAAGTCTTGGAGCGTAGTCGGAGATGAGGTTCGGCCAGGCGAGGGGGTTAAACCACGTCGCCGACGGTTTCCGCCAGGCGAAGCGAGGCGTTTAGATATCAGAGCGCCCCGGCCGAGGGTTCGGCGAGGGAGGGATTTAAGATATCGGACACTTGCCGAGGCGATGGTCCGATGGGTGTTTAAACCCCTCCTCCGTCTCGCTCCGAGACGCCTTGACTCGAGATCGGACCCCCTGGCGAGTTTGTGTGGATACGTCACTCGGACCATCGTGAGATATCCAGGTTTGTTGGGAGAGAAGCGGTGTCCACTGCCGCGCAGCAGCGGCTTGGCACGCGTCGGAAAGAGGCCGTTCGGAAATAATATCGCGTTTTCCATTATCCAGCGAGGTATCATTCTCTATCAACAAAAAAAAAAACAAAAAAAAAAAAAAAAAAAAGACTCTTTGATTACATGCTCCGAAACCAAAACAACCGCAGCGCCCGCCATGATGATTTGCGCCAAATTCACACAATATGTAACCCGTCATCTCATCTAATCTCTAACGATTCACAAGGCTTAGAAGCTCTTCACCTTTTGCATGCTGCCCTCCTCGACCAGGGCGCGGTGCAGGTCGAACGAGTTGAAGAGCAGGTGGGGCTCGTGACCCATGCCCTTGCGCAGGCACTCGAACTCGGCCTTGTCGAAGTAGCGCTCGAGGATGGGCTGGTAGACGGGGTGGGCGCACTTCTTGATGATGAGGCGGGCGCGCTCGCGCGGGCTGAGGCCGCGCACGTCGGCCAGGCCGTTCTCGGTGACGATGACGTCCAGGTCGTGCTCCGTCTGGTCGATGTGGGTGCACATGGGCACGATGCAGCTGACGCCGTGCGGGTCCGTCTTGGACGGGCGGGTCGAGGGCGTGTGCATGATGCTGTACTTGGCGTTGCGCAGGAAGTCGGCGCTACCTCCCAAGCCGTTGAGCATGCGCGAGCCCATGACGCACGTGCTGTTGGCGTGCGCGTAGATGTCGACCTCGACGGGGGTGTTCATGCCGATGACGCCGAGGCGGCGGATGATCTCGGGCGAGTTGGACACCTGCTGGCTGCGCAGCAGCAGCTTGTCGTGGTACGACTCCCAGTTGTCGTAGAAGCGCTTGAAGCCGTCGGGCGAGAAGCGCACCGAGGTGGCGGTGGCGAAGTCGAGGTGGCCCGAGTCGAAGAGGTCGAGGAAGGTGTCCTGGATGACCTCGGTCCACACCTTGAGGTTCCAGAAGTTGCTGTCCTTGAGGCCGCCGATGACGGCGTTGGCGATGTTGCCGATGCCCGACTGCAGCGGCAGCAGGTTCTTGGGCAGGCGGCCGTGGGCGACCTCGTGCTCGAAGAACTCGATCAGGTGGCCGGCGATGGCCTGCGAGTTGGCGTCCTCGGGGCTGTTGGGGGCGGTCTGGTCCTGGTAGTCGGACTCGATGATGCCGACGACCTTCTCCGGGTCGATGGGGATGGAGGTAGTGCCGATGCGGTCCTCGACGCCCATGATGAGGTAGGGCTTGCGGCGCGGCGGCAGGTCGGTCATGGTGATGTCGTGCAGGCCCTCGAAGCTGGGCAGCGAGGTGTTGACCTCGATGATGATCTTGTCGGCGAGCTGGACGAGCTCGGGGGTGGCGCCGACGGAGGCGCCGGGGACGATGCTGCCGTCCTCCTTGATGTCGGTGGCCTCGACGATGGCGACGTCGATGCCCTTGTTGGGGCGGTCCTTGGTGTAGAAGCCGTAGACGAGGTCGACGGGGAACTGCGAGAGGTGCTTGTCGAAGAAGGCGATGCGGCCCTCGTTGATGCCCTTGGAGATGGCCTTGCCGACCTGGTGCGGGCTGCGGCGCTCGATCATGTCGAGGCCGGCCCAGCGGTTCTCCGTCTCGGCGCCCGACGACGCTCCAACGAAGAGGCTGTACTTGAGCTGGCCCTGGAGGCTGTTCTGCTCGACGTGGTCGGCGAGGAAGGTCGGCATCTTCTTGGGGTAGCCGACGCCCGTGAAGCCGGACCAGCCGATGTAGGCGCCGTTGGGGAAGTGCTGGAGCATGTCCTGGGGGCGCGTGAGCTTGTTGAGCATCGACGGGCGGCGGACGCGGGCTCTGAGGGCGGCAGAAGCGATTGGTGACGCCATCGTGCCGGATTTGTGATTAATCGCCGTCGATGTGAGCAAACGAAAGAGAGGCGATCGCGGAGAGAGATGGAGAAGCGAGCAAACAAAGCCCAGACGACGGACGACCGAGAAAAGGAGACACAATGGGGTGACTTTGGGGAAGAAGTTGGGTGTTGACGAGCTTTTATATCCGAACTAATTTTCTGTGCTTGCCCATGGATCCATGGATGCCTCGAGTGTCCGGGCCAGAGTGGAAGATCAGGTCACCTTGAGCCCCTCGGTGGGGAATGACGCAGCCGACCGGGGAGCTTCACTGGCGAGTGGCCTCTGATAGCTGTAGCTCGCCCAGGCCGTTGGGTGGGGGGGGGGGGCGCCTTACCTAAGACAAGCCAACAGGGTGGGCTGAGTGGCCTGGCGGCTCGGTAACCATCGGTAACGTCCCTGGAGACAGCCACATGGCCGCTAGAGCGTGCACCCTGACAGCCCTTACTGTACAGCGCGGCAACAACGCGCCACCGTTCCTGGCAGCCGGGAGTCTGGTGGGGGCTGATAGGGCTTGGAAGCACCACTGCGATAAGCACCTCCTCGGTGTGAGCCGATGCTGCTGCCATTGGCCAATCAGCGCCAGGCAATTCCGCTTTATTCCAAGCAATTCTGGGCTGAGGCGTTCGTCAGGAGATTTTCCACTCTTCTCTCTTTTTTAATATTTTTCTCAATATCAGCCATCTGTCCATCTTTGCATCTGGGAAATGTCATCTGGTCTCGTGCTGGTCCTGACATCTCCGGGGGCCTCGACTGGGAGGGGAAAAAAAAACAGACACAAGAAAAAGAAACAAAGCCCCCGCTGATACCACTGACATAGCCGAGATCCATCCCAGCGATGCAGCAAAATAAACTGGAGCCCTTCGAAACTTCCGTAGATGCGAGCTGAGTCTTCGGCACTGTTCGGCCGGACGAATCTCGGCTTTAGACTTTGGACGAGTGGTCACTGCTATTTTTTTTTTTTGTCTGGCTGCCAGCTGCTGCTGCTGCAACTCGGGCGGCTCCACTTGTTCCCGGTCGATCTAGCCAGCAGCCAGTCACGGTGCCGGTGGCCAGGCCTGGAACGAGGGGCCCCACTGGTTTTTTGGAGCTAACAGTTTTGCCATTTTCAGGTGTGGGAATAGCTTCATTTTTATTCTTATTTTTTAATCTTTAATTTTTTTTTTTTTTTTAGGTGAGCACATATCTGATAGCCACAAATTTGACCCGTTACTCGGGAATCTTCGCCTCCTCCGCAGGGACACCCGCCTTCCACCGGTACGACGCCGCCACGTGCTCACCCAATGGCCCTGATTGTCCCTTCTTGCGGTAAAAGTTCTCCCTGTATGTGCCGCCCGGAACGGCGTAGTCGTCCCAGAAAAGCCCGCGGCGCCGCAGCTCGGGAACAAGCAAGTCGATGATGTCCTTGAACGATTGGGGGAAGAGGGCGTAAGCCTGCCATTATGGGTCAGCATTCCCTTCATCTCATTCACAAGCTCATCACTCACAAAGTTGAAGCCATCAACGTCCGCCTCCTCAATCCACGTCTCCAGCCCATCCGCGACCTGCGCCGCCGTGCCGACAAAGATCGGTCCGTTGCCGCCGATGCTGACGTGCTCGGCAATCGTGTGCTTCGTCCACTTATCAGTACCAGGCGCGAACCGCGCGTAGCCCTCGACCGTCGACCTGACAGCGTTGCTCTCAACGTGCCGCAGCTCCTCGTCGTCACCGTACTTGCTCAGATCGATGCCCGTCCAGCCTCCAAACAGCGCCAGCGCGCCCTCGTGAGAAGCGTACTTGCGGTAGTCGGCCAGCTTCGCCTGCGCCTCCTCCTCAGTGCGGCCGAGGATCGGCGTCACGAGCGCGAGCACCTTGATGTCACGCCCGTCGCGGCCGTACTGCGAGCTCGCGATCTCGCGGATCTCGGCAATGTTCTTGGCGCACACCGCCGGCGCGTGCGCCGACACGAAGATGGCCTCGGCGTGCTGCGCCGCAAACTGCTTGCCCGCCTTGGACGTGCCGGCCTGCAGCAGGAGGGGTGTCCGCTGCGGCGACGGCTGCACGATGTGAGGACCCGGGACGTTGAAGAAACGCCCGGCGTGGTCGATCTTGCGCACCAGCTCCGGCTGCGTGTACACGCCCGTCGCGCGGTCGAGCTTGACGGCGTCGTCTCGCCAGGAGGACTCGAAGAGCTTGTACATGACCTTGACGTACTCCTCGGCTTGCGCGTACCTGTCGTCGTGCTGCGGTTGTTAACATTGCTGGCAGTGGTGGGAGCTTGTTGCGGCTTACCTGCGGCTGCTGGGCGAGGCCCATGTTCTTGGCTGCTGAGTCCAGGTAGCTCGTCACGATCTGCATCTGTCAGTATCCGCGCCCGGTTCCTGCTCCTTGAGTCCACTCACGTTCCATCCGAGACTGGCAAACCTGTTAGCTATATCGCGAGAACGGTTGACTGAGGCCTACATACCGACCACCCGTAAGATGATCGACCGTCGAGAGGCGTCGCGCCAGGTGGTAGGGCTGCTCATATGTCGTCGACACCGTCACGCCAAAACCAATGCTCTTCGTGACAGCAGCCATGGCAGCGACGGGCGCCAGAGGCTCGTTGACAGGCCATTGAGCTCCGGAGATCTTTGCAGGGTCGAGAGACTGCGAGTACACATCGTAACCGCCTTTCAGATCGTCAGTATCGGCACCCGGTAGCTGGAACTTGGGTAGCGAAGCTTACCGAGGACATCTGCGATAAAGATGCCGTGGAACTTGGCCTCCTCGAGAAGTTTCGCCAACTCGACCCAATGGCTGATCTCGTTGAAGCGCCACGACTGGTCGTCGGGATGCCTCCAGAGTCCAGGGGACTGGTGACCGCTGCCTACAACAAGTTGTCAGTGTTGCTCCAAACTCGACTGCCACCCAACGGGTGAAAGGAACCCTACACATCTCCACGAAGGCATTGAGCACCAAGCTCTTCTTCGGCTTTGCGGTTCCGCTTGCGTCGGCCATGGTTGCTGCGATTGATCGGACTTGCGTGCTCGAATCCTGTATTAACGTGTTCGAAGGACGTTGGATTTCAGCCGAGAAAAGGATTCGAGAGGAGAAACCGCAACAAGCATGGGAGAATTATTTCACGAGCTCGCCGCGCGGGGTAAACATACCCCTCGATGGCCTCCAGTGACGTCCCTCTCGGGGTCGTCTACTCCAAATGCCCCTCCCGATGTTCGGCGTGGGTCCGGTGCCGTGGAACCGGGGCGATGATGCCACCGGACGGCGAAGTGGTGCAAGACGCACGACGACACATCGGCTCTGGCGGACCCCCGCAGCCCGCAGACGAGATGCGACCACTTCAGGGCCCCCTTATCTTTAGGCTGTTTAGCCTGTGAAGGAGTTTAGATGAGAGAGAGCTGTCGATAGCTCCTAGGGGCCCCCCAGCCGACCGCGTGTCATGGAGCTCTAGGTTTCAATGTGAGGGTATCACGTCATGTTAGCCCCGAAGGCGAGTTGGCCAACCGGAGAGTCGCGAATTACCGACTGCGGCGGAACACCACAACAGCTGTGGAGTATTGTGAGGGGTAATTGGAAGCGCTGATACGATGCTGAAGGTTCCGATGCCAATTTCGATCTCCGCAAGACAATTAGCAATTATTTTACGGCGATACGCATTGTGAACAACGCGTTCAACGTGGCTAATTAGGTCGTTTACGGGTCCTTAGCACGACATGTCCTAGTGACCGAGGAAGATGAATAAAGTTTAACAGATCTAATTAAACGACACCAAATAGGTATCTATTTTATCTCAAATGACATATTGACACCGCAGATCGGCATCCGCCAAACACCGGTTCCAAGAACTCGGCGCCCGTCTGACTCGAGCAACCCGCGCTTAATGCTTGACCGCAGAGTCCCCGTCCTCGCTCGAGACCACGCCGCTGACCTCGGCAACCTCGTCAGCCTCCCTCGCCCCCGTGCCAAAGTGCCTCAGCACCAACCACGCGGGGCCAATGGCAACAGCCCAGAGCGCAAAGTTGAAGTAGATGGCCCCGACCTCGCCAAAGAGCGTCAGCGAGGTGAGCCCGTAGCTGACGGCCTGCCACGCGGACTCGGTGCCGCGCAGCAGCGCCGCGTAGCGGATGACCTCCTCCTCGCCGCGCGCCAGGTTCGTGACGATGAAGTACAGGAAGAGGTAGTTGATCTGGAAGCCGATGGTCAGGAAGATGTAGACGGCGAAGGCGGCGCCGAAGCCCGGGTCGACCCAGTCGTGCGTCGGCCGCGTCTGGCGGAAGCGGGTGGCTAGGATCGTCGCCCACGTCCACCACGCGCCCTGTGTTACGACGAGGACCCAGAAGGTTGAGCGTGTGCGGGTCTTGAGGGAGACTTTGGCGCGGTCGAGCCAATGCTGTCGAGATGTCAGTTTTATATGGTTGAGAAAGGAGGAAGGGGGGGGGGGGGGGAAGCGTTGTGACTTACGCCGAGGAGGTTGCCGGAAATCACGGCGACGATGCCGGAGAGGAACGAGCCAAGTGCTCTAGAACGGACGGAAAACCACGCTTTTACTCGTCAGCATTTTCAACTCTTCAGGACAAGAGGCAAACTTGCTCGCAAGATACGTAAAAAACACAGCCTCCGAAAAGACAGCCTGTCCAATCCACAGAACCACCAACAAAAACCTCGGATCGAAGAAACTCTTTGTCGTGGCCCGGATCTCGAACCACGGGTTCTGCACAATCGACAAGCTAACCTTGCGGCCGTCCTGCCTCTGCACCTTCTCCGGCTTGTTGAGCAACAGCCCGACAAACGGGCCGGCAGCCTGGATGGCGATGAAGATGATGAAGACGGTGTACGAGACCTTGCCGGCCTTGTCGTTGTCGGCGTTCAGGCCCAGATTGATGGCGCCGCCGAGGATCTGCCCGCACAGGCGGTACGTGAGCCAGTACCCCAGCGCCTTGCCGCGGTTCCACGGCTCCGGGTACGCGATGGCGATGGCGGCCTCGGCCATCCAGAAGACGCCCGCGGAAATGCCGCAGAGGGCGGCGCCGAGGAGCATGAGCCACTCGACGCCGTAGCGGTTGTTGGTGTAGAGGCCCGCGGCGAAGGGGGCGTAGCCGATGCTGTCAGACCAAAAACAAAATGTCAGTGAGTGATTCATTCTGCTGTGACGGACTTAAAAAAAGGCTGGATATGATACTTACGTCCCGAAGATCAACGCCCCTTTAATGCCGATGTAGTGCACGATGACGGAGGAAAAATAGCACGACACGACCATGAGGCAAAAGGTCAGCGCGTTGGCGGCGTTGACGACCTTGGGCGAGGCGGCGCCGCCCGCGCCCAGCGAGTTCATGGCGCCCCAGATGCCCGGGGCCGCGAGGTTGCAGAGGCCGAGGATGGTCATGTTGTAGAAGGTCGAGCGGTACCATTTTACTGCGGCGGGTTAGCGATACGGACAATGTGTGTACGTGTGTGTGTGTGTGTGTGTGTGTGTGTGTGAGGATGGTCGGGCTGGGCTCACCTGGGTGCCGCTCCGACTTGGGAGGGATCACGTCGCCCTTGCTGGCGTCTGCGTACTCGGCCATTGTGATCGTGATACTCAGTCACTGGTTGAAGAACGAGAGAGAGAGAGATCCAGAGCCAAGATCGGTCGTTCATCGCACAGGTGATGGGGTCAACGGGAACGGAAATCCTTCGTCTTATGGATCAGACCCAAGTAAGAGCAGACAGGGATGGGTGTCATGGTAAGGTGCTCTCACCCAAGATACCGGGGCTGTCAACACATGCCGGACAGGCAGACAGACAGGGTCCAGACAAACTTTTTTCTTTTTTTTCATCCTAGCAGCGGTCTTGTTACTCCAATAACTCAGCGTTTGAAGCTAAGTTGACCGGGTTTCTTTGGGAAATCTCCGGCGACGGGGGGGTGTTCTCGGCGTGTTGGGGGTTTGGAGGAGGGGCGAGGGTTGCGAAATCCGAAGTCGACAGCACGTCATTCCGCCGCCGGCGCACTGATGCCGGATTACCACCTTGCCTCTCGACCGACCAGACCTGCGGGACTATCCGGCCCAAGTGCCCCCTGTTCAATGTCTCTGGCGGACGTGGAATCAAGCATGGCACCATGGCTTGAAGAAGCTGAAGCCGTTGCATTGTCTTATTAGCCTTGGGACGTTCGGCATGTCACCTTGTTTGGTGACAGCTTGGCATCGAGCTCGGATCAAGGGATGGCGATAGGAGTCCCGGGAGGATGGTTATGGTTTGACAGAGGTCAAGGTCAAGGCCGGCCATGCGTTCCCAAGGTTTTGGAACCAGTATTAGGAAACTGCCGGTCGGTCGGGTGAGTTGGTTGAAGCTCGTCGAAAGCCTCTAGTTAAGCACGATGAAGAATCACAAGTCGTGATACCCAACAACAAATGACATCAACTCGTTACATTTCTCGGAATGTGCTGGAGAAACCCACCCTTTCTATGAAATCTATGGAACAGTGTGCCAGCTCTCATGCACGTCCTTGGGATCAATCACATGCGGCTTCAAGTACGGCGTCACGTCCGCCTCCGGATCCAGCTCCTTCTTCGTGCACCCCTTACCCCAGTACCAGAAGAACGGATTCTCCGACTCGCCCAGGTACTCATACTCAAAGTCCTCCCACCTCGGCTCCCGCTGCACAATCGTCGCCAGACTCGCCGAGCCGGGCCACAGCCCATGCACCCTCGACCCGGGCTTGCCGCTATTGTACCACGAGCTGCAGTTCTCCGAGAGCACCGTCGTCGCGAAGAAGGCGTCCGAGTACTCTGTAAAGTTGTCCGCCGCCCTCTTCGTCGGCTGCAGCGTGCGGATGCCCTCGCGGGAGGCCTTGCGCAGGATCCGCGCAAAGTACGTGACCTGGTTCTCGACGTTGTGCGGCACCGTCCCGGAGCGCCCGGACCCGTTCGGCCCGTGGACGAAGAGCAGATTCGGGAACCCCGGCGTCGCGGACCCGAGGTACGTGTAGGGGAACCCGTACCTGCCGCCCTCGCGCCACTGCTCCGTCAGGTCCTCCCCGTGCGCCACGATCGGGAACGGCGGGACCATGTCGACGTTTGCGCCCGTCGCGCAGAATATCGCGTCCACCTCGCGGTGCCGCCCGTCCTCCGTCTCGATGCCCGTCTCCGTGAACCGCCGGATGCGCGTCTGGATGTAGTCCGTCTTCTCGGAGGACACGGCCTCGAGGTATCCCGGCCCGGGCGTCAGCCGGCGGCAGTGCGGGCTGAAGTCCGGGATCAGCGCGTCGATGAGCTCCGGCTTCTTGGCCAGACGCTCGTTCATGAATTTCTTGAACGTCTCCCTCGCTTCCTCGTTGTCTGCGGATCCTTTGAGCCAGCCCGAAAAGTGCCGGAAGTACTTGCCCTCCATCTCCTTGCGGTACGCAAGATACGCCTCCGGATCACGACGGAATGTCTCACGCAGCGACTCCGGGATGGGAATCGGCTCGATGGAGGTCTCATCCCCCGCAAACGACGCCGTGATCCAAGTCTTGTTGCGCGCGTAGTGATCCAGCCTCGCAACCACCTTGTGCAGGTTCGACGTGAGCTGGATGCCACTGGCACCGTTCCCAATCACCGCAACCTTCTTGCCCCGCGGGTCGAAGCCGGGGTCCCAGTCCGACGCGTGGCGGAGCACGCCCTTGAAGTCCTCCCTGCCGGGGTAATCCGGCAGTTTCCACGCGTTGAAGCGGCCGATGGCCGTGAGGACGAAGTCGGCCTCTTCTGTGCGCAGCGCGTCGGTCTTGAGGTCGCGGACGGAGATCTGCCAGACCGACCGAGAATCGACCCAGTTCAGGCCCTCGACGCGCTGGGATAGCTGGAGGTGCTTGTAGACGTCGTACTTGCGCGCCAGACCCTGCCAGTAGTCGCGGATCTCGGCGCCCTGGGCGAACTGTTCGGTCCATTGCGTGTTGGGGTCGAAGGTTGCTTGGTAGACGTGTGCTGGGACGTCGCAGCGGACGCCGGGGTAGATGTTTTCGAACCATGTTCCTCCCTGAAAGCGTGTGAGTATTTTTTTAAGATGTGAGTGCTTTTGGGGGCTGGACATACCACGTCGGCGTTCTTTTCGAATATTGTGAGGTTAATGCCCGGCACCTTTGCTGGAAGGAGGATGCCAGCCAGTACACCGGAGAGACCTGCGCCAATGACGGCCACGCGGAGTTCGCGCGGCTCGTCGATGTATCTGTCCTCGAGCTGCCGCGTTACGTCTGAGTATACAGACTGTGGGGGAGTGAGAAGCGAGTCGACGGCTCGGTCGATGAGGGCCTGCTTGCTGGCCTCGGTCCCGGGAGGTGTCTCAGGTGCGACACCATTCTGCTTGCCCAGGCCATTGGCCGTTGGTGGTGGCGTAGTTTCTGTGTGATAGTCACCCATGATGGCAGATTTCAATACGTTGATTCAAGAACCGGCCTCTGTTCAACAAGTCTGGGATGGCTTCAATTGACTCGGAGACCAGACGGGACGGCGTATTCTATCTTTCGCTCGACGTCTACCTAACCCCTCGCCGACCCGGACATCGGAATCACGTCAGAGACGTGCTCGAGCGCGTTACACTCCCATAGAGGGGCTTCTCTGAGCACTCGAGTATGGCTGATCCCGGGAGGGCAATGTCAGCCGCCGGCGTCCTATCACAAGAGAGACATTCTTATCTTCCCAAGCAGCTCATTCACGACGACAGCAACCCACCACCCCCACCACGAAGCTTCGCCCAACCCCGACCCCGCCGCAGGCGTTGCAGCAATGCTACCGCGCGCCGCTTGCTGCGCTGAAGGGAGGCGCGACGAGAATGAGGTGCGCAAGCCGGGGAGCACGCCATCTCCCCACTTTCTTGGGGAATACCCTCTTGTCCTCCTCAGATCGGAGCTCCCACTTCGGGGCCCCGTTTCCCGCGCTGTGGACCGGCCGGCTGGTCGGATCCGCCCTCGTTTGGGGGGGGGGGGGCAATTGTTAAAAGTACATTGAAGAGAGGTCTCCGATTTCTGCAAAGTGATGGGGTCAAGCATGGGGATGCCGGCCGGCGGGTCGTGGGCCGGGATGTACGCTGTCGAAACGGGACGGGCGCCTCACTGTCGACTTTGCCTGGCCGATCAACGTCTGGTTTTTGGGTGTCACATCAATGAGCCCTGGGATGGTGCAATTGCCATGGTGCGGCCAAGAAGGCGCACGATTTCCGCTTGTCGAAATTCTCGCCTTTCTGTCCGCCTGGGTAGCACGGCGCACCCCCAAAAGCCGGGTGGTCTGCGGTGGTATTACGCACTCTAGTCTCTGGGTGCCCCAATCTCAGAAGGGTCGGGCATGTTATCGACTCCAGCGCCAAGTTTTGGCATCGCGAGGGAGGCGACGAGGGCCTGGATCCTAAGTCCCGTTCGAAATTGTGGCGCTTGCGCTCGCTCGCTTGCTTCCAATGACAAGGGATGGGAAGCACTGGTTCACGAGCTGGGATGGCGGGATAATACTAAAAGCGCGAGGAATCCTGCAACTCCACGTCGGTCTGTTTGAATTAGGAATGTCGTGCCATCACACACACGGATAATTGTTCGGCTCTTTTCTCTTCTGTCTGCCGAGTAATACCCGTCCGTCACAGCCGCCATGGTCGTTCAAGCCCGCAGGAAGTGGCGGCATATCCAATGGTATGCCGATACCGACACGCCGGAAGAGCGAAAGCTCATTGGGAAGCTGGATCTTTTGATTGTGCCGTACGCGGTGCTGAGTTACTGGGTCAAGTAAGCATCCATGGATCGAAGCTGAGACCATTCGCAATTGGGCGCTGACGATACCACAGGTACATAGATCAATCGAATCTCAGTAAGCTCTCGTGCTTTGTTCGTCTCACTATCAATATCTAACTCGGCCAGATAATGCCTACGTCGCCGGTCTCAAAGAGGACCTTGGGTTCAAAGGCAATGAGCTCGTCCAGCTTCAGACATTTTACATCATCGGGGCTGTCACGGGACAGCTTCCGATCATGTTCCTGCTCACATACATCCCGATGCATTGGTTGATTCCTTTTCTCGACATCGCATGGGGCATCTTCACGCTGCTTCAATTTCGGGTCACGGGATATGCTGAGCTTGCGGCATACCGATTCCTCGTTGGTTGGTTTGAGGTTAGCCACCAAGAAGAAGAAGAAGAGCATTCGTGATCGCACTGTTCAAAGACTGACTTGTGTCATACCAGGCTGCCTTCTTTCCAGCAATGCATTACCTCTTCGGTGAGTACAAGACACGCCAACTTCCATTGACATGCGCTGACATTGGCAGGATCCTGGTACCGAGGCGACGAGATCGCCCGGCGTGGGGGCATCTTCTACGTCGGCCTGTCTCTGGGCACTCTCACCGCAGGCCTAATCCAAGCAGGCGCATCGGCCCGCCTCGACGGCGTGAACGGCCTCGCGGGCTGGCGATGGATGTACATCATCTGCGCCCTCATCACCATCCCGATCGGCGTGCTGGGCTACTTCGTCATCCCCGGGACGCCGGAGCAGCCGAACCGCCTGGTGCTGAAGCGGGAGAACATCGAGCTGGGCGTCGAGAGGCTGAAGCGCGCTGGCCACACCTCGCACGGCAAGTTCAAGATCGGGTCTCTGACAAAGGTCGTTCTCTCGGCGCAATTTTGGGGTATTATTCTGGTTGATGTCCTCTTCTGGAACGCGGGCATTCACACGACGTCCGGGAGCTTCTTGCTTTGGATCAAGAGTCTGGGAAGGTATTCGCAGTCCAAGATCAACGAACTCGGGACGATTGCGCCTGGACTGGGTATTTTCTATACCTTGTTCGTCTGCTTCGCCTCCGACCTCGTCTTGGGGCCGGCCTGGGCCATTACGATGTCGCATATCTGGAACATCATCGGCTTGGTCATATTGGTGATCTGGAACGTACCAGAGCCGGCCAAGTGGTTCGCCTTCTCGACTATTTACTCCTCATATGCAATGTCGAGTGTCTTCCATGGTTGGGTAAACACACAGTTGCGATCGTCGCCGGCTGAAAGGTCGTTCACTCTGGTTCTCATTAACGCCATCTCACAATCGTCCACGGCTTGGACCCCGCTGCTGGTGTTTCCCACGGTCGAGGCCCCTCGATACCCCAAGGGTTTTGCCTTCACCTTGGCCTCATCCATCCTGCTCATCATCGCGACGCACATCTTGCGGATGTACGTCAAGAGGCGAGAGTAAGTGCCAGTCGATTCACTCGGGGGTGACATTTATGCTGACCTATTTCTCACAGCCCTCAACTGGAAAACTCGACAGGTTTTCCCGACACCGAGAGTGACAATGGTGCGACGGTTGAGGATGGCAAACGGCCACCTCTAGCGGTGAGTGGCAAGGATAACAGGAACGATTGAAGACAAGACCATGACGATCGTAAGCGAGCGTGGGGGTTTGCAAGTGTGATCAGGGCACGGCTGAGCAAGTTCACCTGTTGTTCCTTGGAAATAGCTTGAAAAGACGCCGTTACCATATATGACAAACAGATAGACCGACGCTAACCGGTATGTTCTCGTGTTCAATATGCCAAGTATTGAGCAGGCCCAGAGATCGTTCTAATCGGACACGAGTTGACTGCATCGAAGCCTTTGTCATCAATCTGATGAATGCTGTGTCGACCATCGAGCACTTTGCTACCTCGCGTATCCCTCGGCTAGTCTTGGTGGACACGGAATTATTATCTTGTATTGTTTTAGCCATGAAAGACACGTCATGTGGAAGGAAGGCTAGTGTCGTGCCACCAACGTAATGCTCTTTTGACTTCGATTGCACAGATGCATCAACAAGTTCATTCAACGAGACAATGCCAAACAGCAACTTCGTTGTTCAAAGCTTATTGACGTTCTAAGTACTTGGCCATAGCAGTAGCTGCGTCGGCATGCGTCTCGCCAGACACGTTAATTGCAGGCCGTTTCGGCACTAGGATTATCGTCGGCCTGGATCAGACCAGTGGACTCATCTAGACTTCTTAGCGTCGAGACCGAGAACGCTCTGCGGAAACGCGGGTTTTACACCAGATTCCCTTAGGCCTTCGAACACAGGTATCGTGGTATTCGGTGTGGTGACGACCCGCATGAGACTCTGCAGGCAAGTCTCGACCCGCAACGGAAAAGCACCTCCACCACTGCAATCCATAAGGCAAGCATCTGCTCAGCGACGACGCATATTCAGTCAGATTATCGCGTCTATCAGCGACTTAAACGGCCGCCTGGCTGCCAAATAGCCGACGAGCGTTGGTCTCGAAACGTAATTCCTCACCATTTGCCTGGGCGGGCGATGGCACCATCGGCACCTGCAATCACGCGAGCGCCTCGCCCTGCATTGGGGGGTTCGAATTGGGGTCTTGGTGCAGATAATATCCCGCGCGAGTCCCACGCGGCGGGCGACAACGGCGATGACGACATGGCGCGCTCTCGCCGGTTCCTTGCATCGCGTACTGCGCCAACTGAGGCTTCAGGTGGTTTTGGCCGGGTGATAAAATGGTTGGAACGCCCACGCGACTGAGGGGTGGATGGGCTGGAGAGAGGCGAAACTTGAAGCGCTCTAAAGGCTACTAATCATCTAACGAAAATGACTTCCGTACCAATCCATTCGTCCAGCAATGGCGAGAACGGCTCTGGCGTGGAGGGCAAGAAGCAGATCTTGCTGAACGCTTTCGACATGTCGACAATCGGACATTTGTCGCCGGGCCAATGGAAGGTTTGTGATCCTTTGGGACCCGTTTTGTGAGGATGGGAGCTGACTAGCACCTTTCCAGAACCCTCAGGACAAGTCCGCGACGAAACGGGACCTGAACTACTGGATCGAGCTCGCGAAGCTCTTGGAGAGGGGCGGCATCAACGCCCTCTTCCTCGCAGATACCTATGGTGGATACGACACGTACGAAGGCAGTCTCGACAACTGCATTCGGCGCGCAGCACAATGGCCGATGACGGATCCCACGATTGTAAGTTGATCGCTCTGAATTGGTGTGGTTGCAAGTACTAACAAAATCCCAGCCCATCAGTGCCATGGCCGCTGTTACGAAGAACCTTTCCTTCGCCATCACCGCTTCGACCTCCTTTGAGCCCCCTTTCTTGCTCGCGAAGCGCTTCTCAACACTTGACCACTTCACAAGAGGTCGGATCGGGTGGAATATCGTGACCTCGTGGAAGAAGGCAGCGTTCAAGGCCATCGGGCTGGATAGCCCGATTCCTCATGACGAGCGCTATGCGCAGGCAGATGAATATCTCCGAGTTCTTTACAAGTAAGTTGGATCCAGGATCGCATTCCCCCAGCCGCTCGAGATGGAAGCTAACCGCACCAGACTCTGGGAAGGATCATGGGCCGACGACGCAATCTCCCCTGACCCCGAAAACGACAGCTACGCAGACCCAGACAAGATCCGAACGATCCACCACCACGGCAAATTCTTTGACCTCGACACGCGCCACATCGTCGACCCCTCCCCCCAAAGAACCCCCTTCCTCTTCCAAGCGGGCACCTCGACCGCTGGCTCCGAGTTCGCGGCGACACACGCCGAGGGCATCTTCGTCTCCTCCCACTCGCCGTCGCTGCTGCGGCCCAAGGTCAAGGAGATCCGGGACCGGGCCGCGGCGCTCGGCCGCGACCCGCAGTCCGTCAAGTTCTTCGCCACCTTCACTCCCATCGTGGGCCGGACCGACGAGGAGGCCCGGGCCAAGCACGAGGAGTTGAAGAAGTACGCCTCGGTGATCGGCGGCCTCGTCCTCGTCAGCGGGTGGACGGGTATCGACCTCTCCAAGATCCCTGTTGACCAGGAGGTCACGGCGGCGGATTCTTTGGAGGCGCACAAGGTCCGGAGCATTCTTGACGCATTCACGACTACGAGCGAGCACGTCCCGAAGTGGACCCCACGTGTGATTGCCGAGCGGGCGGCCATCGGCGGGCTCGGCCCTGTCTCAGTTGGCAGCCCGCAGAAGGTCGCTGATGAGATGGAGTATTGGATCCGCGAAGGCGATTTGGATGGTTTCAATATTGGATACGTCACGACCCCTGGGACCTTCGAAGACGTTGTCGATCTTTTGATCCCAGAGCTACGGCGTCGCGGCCTTTACCCTGACGCGCCTGCCGAAGACGTCCAGCTAACGGCTAGAGAAAAGGTTTACGGGGAGGGACAAAAGGGACTGAGGAGTGATCACCCTGGATCAACATACAAGTACAACGTCTACAAGGAAGATAATGGGGCACCAGAAAGCTCTTAAGACATCGTCAGTCTGTTGATATCGTAAAGGAGAGATATTGTGTTGAGAGTACGGATGGGTGCATGGTCTGTTCGGCGTGGACACTAGCAGCATTCCAACTGCATCTCCGGCACGAAGGACCGGTACCCGAGTAAAATCGAGGAGAAATTCGCAATGATGAAGTACCCAAGACTAGTAGCCGGACGGATCGTGATTTTAAGCTCTTCCCGGGCACCGCACGCCTAGTCCTCCCAATACAACCCTATGTTGGGAACTCAACGCCCACTGGCCACCTTATTGATTCACATTATGCCTTTCGATTATTGGTCTTTCGAGCATCTGGCCAAAAGAAAAAGCTCTCTTATTGAACGCTATCTACTGGGTCTTATATATTGGGTGAAGAGATAGATCCCTTTTGGGATACGCAGCATACAACTTTCGTTGAGAACTCAACGTGCTCTGAGCCTCTCTCCCTCGATCTCTAATACTACTGCCTACCCTATGAACACTGGCTTCTTGGAGAGAAATACAAAAAAACCTGAAGTAATATGCGCACTGAAATGGTTGTAATTGCATGGCAATCACATTTAGCCACTATATACAGTCTACTCCAAAACATCGTACCTTTGAACTCAAGTATTGAACTCTTTCCCGTCTCGTAACACACCTACCGCGCTCTAGCTTGGCCAATATTATGAAAGGCTTGGCAAGAACTCTGCCTACTATATTGTTTGATAGACTTCGATTATTGGTTCTTCAAGCATCAGGTAAAAAATGCTCTCTTATTGAACGTTATATACTGGGTCGTTATATTGGGTAAAGTGATGGATCCTCCAGGGGAACCACAAGATCAAACCTCTATGATGTTTGATAGACTCCCACCTCATAGTGACGCCAGACAGCTAGTAAATTGTTCATGTTGTTCGAAATGGCCGATAGAGAGAATCAACTATTTAGCCGAATACGGCAATTCTCTTACGTCTAGTGCGACATTTGGTACCATATCTATCCATATCGTGGCTCTGCTGGATATCCTCCCAGGCCGATCGGACACGTCGAAGATTCCTCTGGGAGTTAAAGACCGCGTTGGTTGTGGGAGTGGCCTATTGTCTCTTTGGAGTCTTGCTTGGTCCCTTGTGCATCTTCACTGAAGGGGAGAGTCAAGTCAGGAAGGCATAGATAGCCAATTCAAAATTTCAGATCGAGAGGAAAATATACGCCCTCTCCTGGCGTAAAAGCAGCGATAGAACTCTTGGAGGGGAGGACATGGAAAAGAGATACGCACCAGCTACAAGTACGCGCCATGACATTCAGGGACATCTGGTAGGGTACTTGCAGTTCTTGCAGTGACACTCGCATTGACAGTTGCGCTATTCCAGAGGCATGGCTAAGCGCAGTTGAAAATGCGGTGTGCAGGATCCATTCATGTTGTTACCTGTAGGGGCGCCAAAAGAGGAAATGTCAAACGGAAGTAATGTCGCTGGGAGAATCTCGGCATCAGGGCATCAGTCAGAAAATGGGCCCGAGACTGAGACGGAAATGCCGACAACATGAACTTCCAGGTTTCCTAAGTGATCAATCTCCAACGGGACATCATAATTGGTCTGTTTCTTGTGACCCTTGCTTGATGTGGTGACTCGCATCTGAACCCGGCAACCATGTCACGCCTTTCTGCCTTGTTGCAAGACGCACAATTTTTTCTGCCTACAGGCACTGGGAATCTGACATGGTCCTGTCCTTTGGCTAAAATGTAACCCAAAGAAAAGAAATCAGAGAAGACAGCTGCACACAGAGTTGCGGGCTTCGGTCTCTAGATCGTGTGACCGCAAGGCAGGTCTACCAAGTGAGGCCAGCAAGGAGGCCTCCGACTCTTTTTCCATTTTTAGGAGATGAGAAGGTTTTGGGGGCCAAAGGAGAGACCGGGGGCCTGCTATGATAGTGGTATGCTGGCCACCATTCCCAACGTCCATATGCAACTCACAGTCTCCCCTGCATTCCCTGTTCCGCCTTGTGCCTTCTTGGCAACATTTCATCCTCGACTGACCAGCCAAATTACTGTGGTGTTGTTCGTATATGTTCCAATCAAATTATGTTGTTTGGCGCGTGCGCGGGTTCCTGTTCAGGCGCACAGCTGCGGCACAGCAAGCGGCGTCACCGTGAACCGAAGAAAATCGTCAGTTTTGACACACAAAAACAGGGCATACCGTGACTTGGAGAGATAATTCCCAGTTTCGCCGAATCTTCGATGAGCAATATCACATGAGCAGTGCAAAGCCAGGTTGTACCTTATCCGACTTCAGTTGTTAAGCATCATCTCATAAGAATTTCCTAATGCGGCAATCTCATTGGGTCCACTTCGCAATACAGCTCACTGTACCATTTAATCCGGTCACTATGGTCAGTTGGGAATACTGCTAGCCAGCAAGGGGCTGGCAGGGTATATACACAATAGTCTCATCAAACTCGTCCGGCCACTACAAGACCTTTTATCCAGCGGCCATCAAGGCCTGCGGGTATTTTCTATTTTTTAGACGGTTTTAAACTACATGCCTATAAAACTCCTCTATTGAGAGCAGCTGAAGTGAAACAAAATACCGTCGTTTGCGGAATAACCCAGTAAGGACACAAATCACACTCGAAAGCTACACATGCTGCTGGCTTGAGTTTGCCCGGCTAGAAGCCACATGTGCGGCAGTACACTCGAAAAGAAAGCCCATAACCAACCTCTATCTATGTCTATTTATAAACTCCTTGCCCCAAATATCATCCGATCAAGTCATCATTGGCGTCAGAGTAATAGATTGCTAGAGCATGAGGTCAGCTCTAGTACGTGGATGAGACGGACGGCAATGCGAACTTTGTTGATTGACAACTTGTAAGTTTTTGTGAATTCGTGCACCCCGCCGTTCGGTTCCTTGTAGAAAGCTCGATGCTCTGGTGGGGACGGGATGGCCTCTGAGAGACGCATCGGCTGGGGCAATCGGGCTGGCTCTGGAACACTGGGACATCTTTTTTCTGTTTTGGAAACTTGTTTAGCAAGTGGCTATTCCTTACATCGTACATTCGGAGATGCTGCAAACGAGATGTAGCGGCTAACGTACCAGAAGACTTCACGCGGTGATAGTATCTGCTGCCTGTCAGAAAAGCACCGATGCAAATCATGCTTGGCACTAGGAAGGTGATGGCTGCTGAGGCAACAGCGGTGCCTGCGCGGGTAGAAAGCTCAAGAGTCGACATGGTTCCGAGAACAGTGGCTATTCAAATGGTGTTTGCCGGTCTTGTCGAGTACTTCCTCCTAGCGCTTTCCTGAGCAGTAGGGTCACGTAGACTTGTGGCGAGCAGGGAGACTATGATTCCAGAAGAGTTGCTCCTGGTTTAAGTATTCTTTCGAGAATCACGTGAACACAGGTTTCGGGGGGTCCGTTGATCTGGAAAAACCTTTCACTCACCTCAAGACGTGTCGCATTCTCATTTCAGGCCCTCTCCTCCTCCAACTCCTGGAGATTGTGGTGTGGCCACGTCAAACGCAGCCCGCATGAGGCATCCTGGCTGTCAGGTTTGCTCTTCTGTCTGCCTCGCTGATGAAGTTCCAAATATGGAGAGGCTCGAGAGTCAAGGGAGTCCCCAACCAACCGGCGCATCTTCCGTCTGATCCGGAACCCACACCCGTTGGGGCAAGACGCAAACCAACCCTGCCAGCTGAGTTCAGGGGGGTTGACATGATGTTGGACCGTCGCTTTGCTCTCTCGGGTCTTTTCTTTCCTTCTACATGTTCTTGGAAGAAAAAGGTTACTTTCCCCCTCCCCTCGGTGATTTCCACCCATTCATCTGCACCGTTTTCCGTGATTTTCATTCCCGATATGACGCCTTCACTCGAGCCAAAGACTGCGGCGGAAGTTCCATCCATCAAATACCTTCGACAGGAGCTCAATTATGCCGACACGCTATTGCCACAAACCGAGGCCTTTCAAGATGATGTACGAGCCTTCAGAAAAAAGTTCATCACCAGACAAGGCCTGTCTGGCAGTAGCCTCCATGATTGGAAGTCTCAGGACCACCAGAACGGCCTCATTGAGATGACTCAAGCCTACCTTGAACGCTACGAGAATGGACTCATATTTTGGCCCGACGAGGAAGGTTCGCCGCGATACAACAGCTTGCAATATTCCAAACATCATGAAAGGTTGGTTGTATCCTCCGGCCCATTGACGGTACCGGGCTAAGTGTCTTCCAGGATCAAGTTTCTGATGCGGCAGCTTTTCTTTCGCTTAAACCTCCAACAATGTCGGAACTCGAAGTACAGAAACAAAGACAAGTCTGGCGACGCCAACAAAGCGGACAGAGGATCGACCCCCCAAAACCCGATTGACCTTGATGTGGCAGGGGATGATATTGTTGCTATACCTACCACCGAGCATGGTGCTTCTCCTGGGTAGGACTCCGCATCAGCAGCAGTCTATTACTGAGATGGCATATTCTGACATTATCCTAGGTGCATAGCGTATACGTCTTTCGGGTTTCGATGCCGTACTTCTTCGAATGCCAACAGCGTCGAGGCCCCAATTCCAGTATTTGGATCCGATTCAACCGGCACAAACGACTGCCGTAGAGATCCGTATGAAGTATCTGAAAGCCCAGATCTAGGGGCCCCATTTCCATCAGTAAGTTCCATCATATCCTCAACTCTGTCCATGTTTTCCGATAGTAGTATCGAAATAGCGGCTAACCCTTAATCAGAACCAAAACCTCTTCTCCGTCATGACCCCAGAAACAGCGAGACCCTCGCATCGATCTGCACATGACGCTAATGAAGCACCACCGGCCAAAAGGGCGAGGCGGCAGAACGGACCTACGTTCGGGAGGTTCGCTGCCTACCAGAGGCCTGGGAGAGGGGTCGATGGGAGCCGCAGGGGTAGGAAATCCAGTAGGCTGTCTGCCCGGCAGAGGAAGCTTCGTAGGGACCCGGCTTACGCAAGTCTTGAAGAGATAGACGCGGCCCTGGAGTCCCCGGAACCCAACCCGAGTCCGAATCAGGCCAATACGGACGGTACGGACGCCACACCAAACCAAGGCGCTTCAGACAAAGAACCTGCAAATACCTCAGAGACAGCACCATGTTTGCAGTCTCCAACTGTTGGAGACACTGTCGAGAGGAGTTCTGTCGATACATTGGTCAACGACATAGTCAGACACGTGGACCCTACCCCAGCTGGGACTGGGCCTGGCCCATTACAGACTGGTGGCAATGGCATGCTTCCCTCAGATACAGCGGCCAACACTACCTCATCTGCATTGTCCCCTGACCTTCCGGTCCCAGCCGAGACTTCGGGCGTGGCGAGCGCTGAGCCGAGTGCCGCGCTAAACACACCTCAAATGCCACCAACGCGAAAGGCAAAGGTCGAGTTTAGGTATCGCGTGGTATTTCATTCGCCATTGATGCAAGTCGTTGAATGGGATCCGAAAGGGAATTTTCGCAGGATGTCTTTGTCTGAACTAGAAAGTGAGCTTCCGGTACCTCTGGCAGTTGATTTCAAGGGCTTGCGTTTCCGGGTTTTCGGCCCCGGAATCGAGCATATTGTACAAACAGTTGATCGGGGACGGGAGATCCACTTCGTTCTTGCCAAGCGCTATATCGAGAGCGTGATTTGCAAGTGCATTTCACAGAGCGCGGATGGGAGGCCGGTGATTGAGATCGAGATTGAGGCATTGGGCGATGAGGAACCTGGCGAGGAAAGCACGTCCAAGTGGGACTTTGACTGGTGATCTTGTCATGCCGATTGCTAGTTGTTATGGGACAAGCACAGTTGTAATATCTTCATAGAGTGAGCCCCATGGCTGGATTCCGGGACTGGCTCACAAAACCTTTCAGCGATCGTTGATTTTTATGTGCATCAGATGTTCTATGTGGAGATGCGGTTCGAAATTAAATGTAACGTGCAATTTGTTCTGCCGCCACCTACCGTTGACGACAGCGTACCGAGTCATAATGTGACCAACCAAGCCTTGTCTCTGAGAAGATTCGTTCCAAAAGACTAGCACTTTTTATACTTTCTCGTGTTGTTTGAGCAACTGATTCTATGTTTCCTTCTGGACATGCCGGCTTTAGCCCACGAGCCTCCCAAAGGCATATTGGTTTAGGGGTTCATAGGTCATTTTGTTGTGTGGTTATTTTCGCTAATCCATAGCTTATTCTCTGCGCCACATTGGCATATGGCAGTTTTTGGCGATGCTTAGAAGCGGCCAAAGCGCAGCACAGTTTAGCTGCTATAGGACTTGGAACCGGGTCTATCTTTGTCAGATTGAATGTCCTACACGGCGCCACATAGCGCGACTCGACAGCGCTGCGTCTCATGCGCAATACCATACCAGGGCGATGCCAACTTGGTGGTTAACGCCGATGATAAACTGGGGCTAGCACAATAAACAGCCCCGATGGTAACCGTCAACATCAATTACCAAACCGTAAAACCTTGCATCTTACATTTTAATCTCGGGTCCAATGCCATCGACCTCTCGTATAACAAGGTGCGACAATTTTTTCTTAGCATCCGCTGTTAGTGAAATAGGTGATATACCACTAAGATCCTTGATAATTGAAAAGTCTTCACCTTTCCCTCTTAGAGCCCTATTGTGATAACCTCATAACCTGCGGTGGGCACCGGACTATAGCCGGCCCCTCCGGCTAGCCCTAATCGGGGCTCTGGGTCACCTCCGGAGCCAACCCCTACCTCAAGGGTTAAGCGCCGCCGTAACACTAAGGCCCAGCCATTCCAGCCCAGCCTTGGGGGAAGCCAGCCTAACACTCCTAATGCAGCCCCCTCTACGGCAAAGGGGCCCTTAAACACAAGTAGGGTGACCACTGGATTTATCCCAGCCGCCTTCGATAAACAAGCCAGATATTATAAGGACCGAAAGGATATTTTTCTGGTTATCGCCTAGTTTATTAATAATATGGTCTTTAGTTTTAAGGGGCCAAAAAAGTAGATTGTAAAGGAGGCGATAACTTATATGATCTAAGTTTTAAAGAAGTTGATGAATAACGAAGTTATTCTAATTTTAACCTAGAATTGGGTTACTATTATAGTATTAGCCCTGACCCTAACCCTAATCTTAACCCCGGCCTCCACCCCAGCCTAGAACTAAGCCCCTACCCACCCACAAGCCTAGGCTTAGTTAAAAGACCTCCGGGTTTTCGTCCATATCCCCGAGGAAAGCCTAGATGCTGCCTGGAAGAACACCCCTTTCACCCTGCGCCATACAGTCTACTAGGCCCTTAACCTACAATTAGAAGATATCCCACATATTTACTATATTTTAACTAAATACTCTTTAAAGCCCCCAAATAAATAAATCCAATAAAACCTTCTTAAAAATAAATAAAGATTAATAAATTATTTAGGGGCTTTTAAAATAAAAACCCCTATAAAATAGTTTATATACACTATTCTACGTTACCTATCTAAACTCCAAAGCCTAAATAAGGAAAGTATTAATATATTAACTCTAATTAGGGAGGAGGTTATCGCCTAAACTAGCCGTGAGCTAGTCCTAGCCCGGCAATCCCACCTCAGCCTAAACCCTATTATAAACAAACTCACTTAGGTTATCTCCTTTATAATCAAGGTGCTACCCTTTAAATTATTTAACTAAAACAGCAAAGCCCAGATTATTAGGGAAAAGAGGACCCTATTTAGGTACAACCCTAGTTACTAAGGGTATTACATAAACCAGTACTATAACTAGCGGCCACTCTACAATAACTACGACAAGCCCTTAAACTCCCACGAAACCAAGCCTTATACAATTAAACCGAAGTATACTAACTACTTAGGGCCCTTCTAGGCCGGCTATATAAATTATCCAACTAGACCCCTAATAGTTAATGGTTATTTTACCCTCCTAAACTGAAAGGAACGCGGACGGATTTGGAAGGCTGGGTAAAAGGCCTCCAAGGTCCACGATAATATTAACTAGACCACCACCCAAAGCAATACTCAATAACCCTAAGACTCCCGTCCTAATTAGGGTTAATAACCTAGCTCTAAGTGCCCATACACTAGGACCCCCTCCTAAAATCGATTATATACCTAGGCGATAAGGATATAACTAATAATATAAATAAAAACAAAACAGAAAACCCCGAGGCCCTCCCTCAGACCAACCACCCCATCTACCCTCTCCGAAATAGGAGCCAGAGGGTAGCTTAAAAGCCTGACTATAATATTACTAATGCTTATACCCACCTGGACCTTGATTCGGAGGTGTAGGCCTAAATAGGCCCCCCTACGAGTGCTATGTGTGGCCTAATGTAATGTGGGGGAAAAGTCTCTAGTATACACAGTTTTCCTAGAGCTCTGCTGGGTTAATTAGGTCGATAGTGTACTTATCTAGGAGCCCTGGATAGGCTATACTAATAGAATGCAGATTAATATATACCCTGGGTATAATTCCTTTATCCTAGTTGATTTTTGGGATAGTAGGGAAATAAGGTCCAGGGTAATGATATATTTACGGAAGGGGATAAGGTTATAAGTGCAATAACAAAGACCTATCTAAACAAGGGATATCCTATAATTAAAGGTTAATAATACTACTATTATAAACGTCTATAGATAACCAGGCGATTCTTATAACTATATAATAACCACCCTCCTAGGATACTAACTACTATTATAAGCCCTTATAACTAGGGATTTTAATACATACTATTACTCCTAGGAACTAGGATCCGTTAGCTGGAATAGAGGAGATGATTTAGTTGATTGGGTTAATAACTATGGCCTCTCCTTTATTGGAGAAGTAGGGGCTCTAACCCATACCCGTGGTTACGTCCTTGACCTGACCTTCTTAAATATCCCCCTTATACACACAGGACCCTACCTACACCTACACCTAGGAGCTGATTACTAACTTATTATAATTATTATCCCCCTTAATAATAATAAACAACAATAAATATACTAATTAGGGCTAATATTAGTCCCGGATTCGGCCCTTCTTCGGTTTAAAGACCTAGTTAAGGTAAGGGCCTCAACTTTACTTACCATTAAGGACTTACTCACCTTAGCTAAGTTAGATACCCAGGCTAGCCGGATTGTTAACCTATTCTTAATAGTTATTTAAGTAATAGGGAAAAAATAATAAAGTCGGGGAAAGCGGGCCCCCTGGTAAACAAAAGAGTATTCTAAAGTCCACTAATCCTACCTTAAGGCCCGTATTTAGTAGGTACGGGAACCGGAGCCGGCCTCGGCCTTACCACCCCCTATCCTTAAAAAATAAAAGGTCTTTTTAAAAATAGTTAAAAAGGTTAAACGGGCCTATTAGGCTACTAGGATCGAAGGGGCTATATCCAATCAGGACCTTTATAAAATAATGGGCTAGTATAAGGCTAGACTAGCAATCAAAGTCCCCCCCTTAGTAGTTAAGGGCCAGACGCACAACGATAGCCAGGACAAGGCCTAGGCCCTATGGAGGGCCCTGCTGGAGAGGTTTGATGACATGGATGACCTACCTGGGGACCCCTTCGACGTGGCTACGGTCCTAAAACAATAAATACCCTAGTAGGCTACGATTAGTTAAAAGGAAATAACGGTAATTACCTTAATAAAGACTATGACCCCTGGTATTAACGGAATCACTATAAGACTATTTAAGGTTTATTAGGACCTTATAACTAAGCTTATTAGGCTATTATTCCAGGTATGTATTAAGGCCGGTTATTTCCCCTAGCCCTTCCATAAAATAGAGGTTATTATAATTTAAAAGTTTAGAAAAACCAACTTCTTAAAGGCTGGATCTTAGAGATTAATAACCCTCTTATCCTACTTAGGTAAGGGGCTCAAAAGACTAATAACTAGGAGAATGGTCTACTTCATTATCCTAGAAGGGGTGGCTAGCCCATAGCAAATAAGGGCCCTATTAGGTAAGGCAGTTATTAACCTAATGACCTGTCTCATATACGATATTGAATAGGCCCTCGATAAGGGGCTTATAGCTACGCTGGCGATAATGGATGTGAAGGGGGCCTTTGACTCTGTTCTTCGGAACCGCCTTATTATCCGACTACGGTAATAGGGCTGGCCTAATAGCCTGATAAGGCTGATTTATGCCTTTATGTTAAATTATACTACTAGGGTTAGGTTCGAAGAGGTAATAACAAAGGATTTCCCTTTAACCTATGGGCTACCTTAGGGCTCCCCATTATTACTTATTATCTTCCTACTTTATATTTCTAATATCCTAATTAAAAACCCAAGGTTTTAGTTTAAATATATAAACGATATAAGCCTTTTAATTACCGGCCTATCCCTTAAGCATAATACTATATCCTTAAGCTAATAAGTTACCCAAATTCTAAACTAGGGTGCCGATAATAAGGTCTCCTTCAACCCAGCTAAATATAAAATTATCCACTTCACTAGGAAACATAAATAACCAAAAGACTTACCTAGGATTAAAACTAAAAACCTTCAAGTTAAAACCTTAGTTAAGCCGATCCGTTGATTAGGGGTTTAGTTTAATAAAAAACTTTCTTTTTAATACCACGTCGAAATAAGGGTAACTATAGTGAAGAAGGCAGCCCAGCACCTGGGGCACCTTATAAACACAAAAGAAGGGATCCCAACAACTATTATACGAAAGGCGGTCATCACCTATGTCCTCCTAATAGTCCTATACGGAGCCGAAACTTGGTTTAGGGGGCTAACCAAGCTAGCTCTAAGTAATAAAACCTCCCCTTAAAAAGGGATTATTAATATACACTAAAAGGGCCTCGTCCAAAAAGTCAACAAGATCATCACAAAAGCGGCCCGAGCTATCCTCCTAATCTAAAAAATAACCCCAATAAATAACCTCCTCCGAGATACCAGCCTACCTACTAAGAAAGTAGCTCTAGAAAAGGCACACTTACACTTTACAGTCCAACTACAAAAGGTCGACCAATAACACCCATTAATCCTAAGGGTCACACAACAAGGGAGGCAGCAAACACAGCTCCAACGGACAGCAAGCCTCGTCTCAAGGGTCCCAAGGCCAGCACTACTCTAACCACAACACCTCCCAGGGTCACAAAACCCAATAATCCTATACACAAAGGAGAAGGCTACTAAGGCCTTTCAGGACTAGCTAAAAACCATCCCAGATAACCATATATTTATCTATTCAGATGGTTCTAAGGCGTCTAATAAAACCACGGGATATGGATTTGTTATTTATAAAGGTAATAAGCGTATAACCCAAGGTTATGGCTAACTTGGCTTAGTAAAAGTATTTGATGGTGAGGCTAAAGGAGTGGGGGCAGGGCTCCAGCGGGCCCTCCTTACTTCCCAAAACTAACTAATATACATTTAAATTAATAATATTAGTATTGTCCGGGGAATATAGGGTAAGGCTCTAGAATCCTCATAAGCGGCCTTCCTTGACATTCACAAAGTGGCCAGGATATACGATATACATACCTACTAAGCCCTAGAGCACCAAAGGATAAAAGGTAACAAAAAAGCAGACCACCTAACTAAGCAGGGCATAATACTCCCAGTACCCTTAGGCCAACTTATAACTCTAATAGGGATTAAATAATTTACTAAAAAACGAATACGGGCCTAATACACACGATGGTGGTATAAGGAGGCAATAAACCAATACGTCCAACTGGGACTCAAGGCTACCCTATCTAACCCCCCTAAACTAGCCCTTCCACGGGCTACCCTGCACCACCTCCTAGTAGCCCGATCATACCACGGAGACTTCGAATAATATCATTAACACTTTAATTATATTAAAGCCCTATTTACCTACTTTTATAGGGAAATAAAAAAAATAAACCACCTAATCTATTACCGAAAAACCCTAGTGAGGAGGTAACGGTGGCCTACCCTCTACCCTTCTAGTTTATCAGAGCCCATAGGACCCATGAGTTCCCTAGAGCGATACTTTAAGGGGTTAATCACTAATCCTAAAAGTTTTAAGACCTTTTTATGTATAATAGACTTCTTCTAGAAGATTTACCCATAATATTAAAGGCCAACTTCCGGCTAGGCCTTAATATAACCAACTTACTTTATTAAAGGGACTAAATAAGAAGTAAAGGAACTGGAGGAACCAGTGGGATCCAGGGATAGATTAAACGCATAGTAGCCAATAGGTAAGATTTAGAGGACGTTAGTAAGGGCTGTGTATTATAGAGTAGGTAGTCTGAGCTTGCGGCTCTCCACGCCACATACCCCTCGGGAGGTCTACCGCAAGGGCTACGCCCTTGCCGCCATGGCGTTAAATTCAACAACAACAACAACAACAACAACAACAAGGTGCAAATAGTGATGCCGATATTGTACTGCAAAAGCGACGTGGCTAGCGACTGCGTGTGTATTTCATAGAACGTATGCAACACACAACATTGCGTTGACCCCCAGGGGGGGGGGGGGGGGGGGGTGGGCAATGCACAAGGTCGGCGAAAGATTGGAGGATGTCGTCGGTTGTCCTGGGATGGGCCTCAGATTATCCATCCAGAGCCAGTAATTGATGCAGTCAAGAGAGTGGGCCGACTAGGCCTCGCAGCCATGCATAGCCACATCACTTGCGGGTTCTTTCGCGTCTTGAAGCCCCTTCTAAATTGCCCCCTCCTTTGAACCGCTTTGCCGACCTCACGACCGCCACATTTCGCCAACCACATTCGCTTTGATAGGTTTTTGCCTTGGGAATCCTTCATGAACGCCACTCTGAAAGGATATGCATATGCACCGCTCGGCATCGGGCGCCGGATCCGCATCATCCATCTCCACCCCTCCACGTCTCCCGGCTTTCCTCTCGTCTGTGACATTCGCGAAATCGATCTCGACCAGAGCCAAGGGCCCGCATATGAAGCAATATCGTACACCTGGGGCGAGTCGAAGTTCCCTTGCATTCTCCGGGTGGACGGGCAGGACTGTGTATTGTGCATCACCCAAAACCTCGATGTCGGGCTATGCCACTTTCGTCTCGCGGACAAACCACGATACATCTGGGCCGATGCGGTGTGCATAAACCAGAAAGATGATGTGGAGAAGAGCACGCAGATTCCGCTGATGGCCGACATTTATCGAGGCGCCGAAGGCGTGCTCGTCTGGCTTGGCGAATGCGCCGAGGCCGACATGGCCATGCGCACCTTCCAACAACTGGGGACAGCAGTCAGAACACGCGCCGAGGAAGACGATCTCCGCAAAGCCGCCTCGGCACTTGATGTTCTGTTCAAGCAGGCATGGCTCCTGAGACGTTGGATGATACAGGAGGTTGTGCTGAACCAGGACGTCACGGTCTTTTGTGGACCAGCCAGCATTTCATGGCCGAGGCTCCTCACCAGCGCCTTATCTCTCGTTAACAGAATCGAGGACAGGGCCATGGCAGGCGACCTCGCGGCAATGGATAGGCTTTGGGGAACTCTGACGATGAGACACGGAACCGACGACGAGGGGCATAACGGCGCAATTTGGGGAAACCTTGAGGACTTCGACGAATTCGGGTGCGGGGACCCCAGGGACCGTATCTTTGCTCTCGTAGCTTTGTCTTGCGGGGTGATTCCGAAAGAGGGTCCCGTTTCTATCGGCGACGCAGACCACTCGCCAGATTCCACATCAAAGGGGTTTTACATTAATCCTGACTACACTAAAACGACAAAGCGGGTATACGTTGAGTTTGCTGCCGAGGCTGCTCGCCACGGGCTACTCTTTTGTATGCTGTTTCGAACCTGGGGACGGCAGCCGTCCCACGAACTTCCAGGTTGGGTTCCTGACTGGCGAGAACCAGCTGGGGAAAGACCGCGCTTCATGCAACGACTGATGAAAAGTTATGCAGCTAGGAACGTGCTCAGACACGGTTACCATCAGCACGTATGGAGAAACACCCAACTGAGAGGCGATGCATTGCGGCTGCGCGGAGTTTCTGTTACAATGCCTGGCCCTCCAGAAACGTGGAGAGAAAGGGGGTACTGCGAAGACGGGTTCGAACTCTCCGGCGCAGCAATTCGGCCTCTCTGGATAAGCCGGCCGGTTGCTGTCAAGAATCCGGCAGATGTCCGTCCCGGCGTGGTTTGAAGTTTTGGTGCAGGATTCTGTGGGCTGTCTAATGGGCAATTCAAAGGTTGGTGATCTCTCACAACTAGTTGTGTGTAGCTCTAATTCCTCGCAGAGTCCATTTGAAGTTACCGACGTGGCCAAGATATGGTTTTATCTCATTGAACAAATTTTGGCCCCTCCTGGAGGATACCCCGAGCCACGCCCGGACGTCCGTCACTGGGGTATGGAAGATGCCAAAATTCACTTGGGTAACTTATTAGCGACCGGGTGGTCGGCTTTTCACGAATTGAATGGAAGCCACTTTGTCGTTTGCTCTCAAAGCCATGGAAAATACCACGCTGTGTTCCTGGGCTACACTCCGACCCCCATCAGCAAGGATGATACAATGATTCTGCTCAAAAGCGTTCCGTCTATTTCCGATAGTATCTCGATCAGATCTCGGGTGCATTTGGTGTGGGTTATGCGCGAACAAGAATCGGGAAGCTCTCGACGTTGGACAGATCCAGCGCAGAACCCCGATCAAATCAATCAAATATGTGGGTTGTATTTGGCTATTTGGCGCCTCCATCGTCGTATATTTGGCTGTTTAATCAAATACTTGATTGATTTGAAAAGTGAGGCTATTCCCAGTCGTATATAAAGCCCTCCCCCTTCCCCTTAAAGTATTGATTTTTAGCAACGCTATACCTACTCATATTCTTCGTAGACTTAACTAAGGTGACCATCTTCTTTGTGTAGTCGGTGGAGGAGGCGTTGGCCCTTGATCTCGTGGTAACGCCGCCTCTTCGCCGTTCAGCCCGGCGTCGTCGTCGTCCCTCCGGCATATTCGGGGCCGGCGGCGCCGGCGGCCCTTATATACCATACGGGGACCCCCCGACGGTCGTCAGGCCGCTTCGGAGCCAGCTTTGGAGGCAATGTAGACGTTCGAGAGTTGTCGGGGTCATCGAGAGTCTCTGCGACGTCAAGGTAAGCTTCGCTAAGTTGAGCGCTCTCTCGTAGTCGGTTACCATGGCGGGGATCGCGAATATATCGAGGGCCGGCTTGCTAAGGGTCGGGAAGGTCCGTTGTTGGTTGATCCAGAACTCAATAACGTCCCCTACTGGCGACGTGACTTCCATACGGTAATATCGATCCAATTCGGAAGCGTCGTCAGTAGAGACTTATATGGCCCTATTGTTAAGCCACTCGCAAAAGTCCGAGGCCTTCTGGACAGGCTCTCCGAGTAAAGGGGCAAAATCACCCCTTATCGGCGACGGTGTTGATTATTTTTGTGAGGTATTAAGATACCATCGCTCCCAATAAGATCGAAGAGCCTTTTTTACCTTAATAAGCTACACCTTCTCTTATTAACTCGTCTAACGCTTTTCTAACCATCATAGACCTATACTTAGGTTAAGAATAATAATAGTGGCGTAGAGGGGAGAGTTGCTAAGCTTAGTGTAATAGTCGTTAAACTTCTTCTACGCATTCTTTACAAATACACAGAAATAGACTCTCGAGTCGTCTTTGAGCTTGTTGTATTATTTGAGGTGGTGGGGGTCGGGGATATATTTAGACCGAGCATATAAGGGGAGGGTGTTAATTTGGGGGGTAGGTTGGTGTTATGAACGTTGAAGAGAGCGCCTTCCACGGGTACTTTATGATTACTATTAACTTTAACTGGTCTACGAAGCCGTAGTCTCAATCTCTTCGCTGGTCAGTACGTCGAATAACTTATTCCAATCTTCCAACTTATCGAAAAGAAACTCTATTCTAACCATAACTTCCCAGAAGTGACCATAGCCGTCTCCCTTACCCTAGCTTTAACACCTCATCATCTAATAATATAAAAGCTCCAACACTTCTTTTAACTCAGTAAGTAGTCACTAATTTTTGTAGGTTAACTTATCCTCATAAGGGAGTCGTCGTCGAGGGTCTTCTTTAGTCCAATTTTCTATAATAAAATTCTATACTTTCTATTATAACTTAAGAGCATAATTGATTATAAAATAGGTGGAATTCTATTTAGTATTATTATTAAAAATAAGACGAAGTTTATAGGTTAATTCCTAGAAGAGGAGATAAGTCTCGTCGTCGTCTTTTACCTCAGCCTCCCTAATAATCTCTCGGAATCGCTCACTACGTTATAGTAATAATCTAATAAACTTCACAACTGTCACAGCCTTTTCCTACCAGCCGGGGGCTGCAATAGGGATCACTAAGGCTATGTCTTAATCGAGGAGTTCACCGGTATTTTAGTAAATATATATGTCTCGATATCTTAGGTGTATTTGTGATGACGCATCTAAGTCCTCTAATTTACGGCGCCTCCTTATAAGGGCGACGCTAATTACGTAATAGTTCACGTGATTATCGTTAAGGACAAAAGACGTATAATATATGCCCCCCTTTGAAAAGTAATCGTTCCGATTACTCTGAGAATTTTTATTTATTATATATAAATACCTCCTCTTATTATCCCGATTTTCTTAATAACGATAATGAATTTTTTTATACTAATACTTAATCCCTTAGTCCTTTTTACGTTATTATAGAAGTATAGTGAACATAGTGGTTTTTGAGTATTTCTCCGGGTTAAGGCTAGGGAAGCTCGCGGGGTGCTTTATATTTAGCTTTTAGAGTACTTTAATAGTAGTACAAAGATTCTCGACTTTAGTGTAAAAACTCGTAATTTCGTTGGTTTTAAACCTGTTGGATTCACTTCACTAGGCCTAGTGTGGAAGGTGGGCAAATAACGATATATTCGTCGTATCTGCTCTGTTGTTGTTGTTGAAGGAAGGAAGGAATCGGGCCTACGGCAGCGATTTGACGCTACCGATCTAAAACCGATTCCTGCCTTCTGATTGGCTCGCTAATCGGGCCAATAGGCGATAGGCGGCAACAGGTGGCGCCAGTCCGGCGTGGATATTCCGACAAAACCGGTTAATAGTATAATGGACTTCCTTAGTGATGCTTTATATGGTTACTCCCTTATCCTCGAGGTATATAAAATAGTTATCGAAGTTAGCGTTATTAAAGGTATTCGTAGTAATAGTAGTGCTAATCGTTTGGTTAGTGGTATACTTAGTGTTAATGATGTATGGTATAACTTCGTTTCGGATACCGTTGATAAGATTCTTAATATCGGTGTGAGCTTTCTTGGTGGTAGTGTTAATGTCCTTAGCTTTGTGGTAGGTCGTTACGTCCTTGGTGTTAACGTTATTAATATTAATTATTGGAGTAATTAAGAGAACGTTGGTATAGTATATACTTATAATGTATCCCATAATAAGACCGTTAATATAATTATTAGTGTTAATGAAGTATATGGTGAGGACCTGGGTATAGTTTGGGAGATGTTCTAAGTAAGTTTCGCTGGTGGTGAAGTGGTTATACACTTTTTTGAGTGTATTTTAAGTATAGTGAACTAGGGAGTTAAAGGATACGTTGGTCGAGGGCTTAATTCCCTGAAGGATGTTCTCGATCTCATCGAGGAGAACTACGTTAAGGTAAAGTTTAAACGTATCTCTAGTTCACTTAATATACTACTTAATAGTGTTCTTTTAAATAGTATTAGTAGGAATTTACTTTTTAGGGGTTTTCTTATTAGAAATGGTGAACTTTTTAGGAGTAATATTAATAACGTCGTTATCGCTGGTGGCCTTATTGGGCTAGTCGTTATTATTGTCGCCAGTGGTGGTGAGCTTCTTCGTGGTGGCCTTCTTCGTGGCTTTGTTCAACTTGTTGCGTTCCTTATGCGTAGCCTTCTTCTCGGCTCGAGTTAACTTGATTAGGGTACCGAGTTCGATGTTATCACCGTTGTCCTTATGGTCTTAGTTAGCACCGTGGTTAACAGGGTTAGCGGCTATAGGTGAGACTGGGTTTAGTATTTCGTTGTCGCTGTTAAAGTTAGTGGTATGCTTAGGCGGCTCGGTAAGATGCGACTAGTTGGGAGACTCGGGGACCTCGTAGGCCTTAAAAACGGGCTTAGGGATCTGTTTTGTCGGTATTTTAACGGCTTTGGTGATGGACTTTCGTGTTATTAAAGGTGAGTTGCGCTTACTTCGTTGCTTAATACGAGTATAATCTGGGGAGGTTTTAGCTAATATTTATATAAAAAAAGAATTTAATATATAAAGAGTGTGGGTACTTTTATTTTTGAAGGTTAGTAATAGGGGGAAGGTGCGAGTAAAAACGATAGTTCACTCCTTCCTTCTTTTTAAAACCTCAAAAAAGATTATTAATCCAAAAAGAACGTTAATAAAGAGAAATTCAGGTTTAATGATGTTATTAAAAACGTCGTTGGTTATCCTTATTAAAAAAACGTAGTGTTATTATTATTCGTTGTTGTTTTGTTTCCTACGCTTCTACTTATTCTCCTAGTTAAGGGGGAATTTCCTTTTATATTCGTAAATAAGATCTCCGGTGTTAAGTAAAAGAGATTCTCTGGATTCCCAAATATTGTCTTTAGTATTAAAACCCTTCCATTTAACGAGATATTCAATAGTCGGGTTATGTTTTCGTTATAAGATCCTATGGTTAATAAGGTGATTAATTTCCTATTCCTTATTACTATCGACTTTTATTAGCCGAGGTTACGGAGCTTTATACCCAAAGGGGTCTTCTCCCTAAGCTGGTTTATATAATTACGTAAAGGATAAAACTAGGTGTATCCTCTAATAGTTAGGGAGGTTTACCTTATAAGTAAAAGGGCTTATAACACATAAAATTCGGAACGGTTTTATACGGTGAGAAGTCCACTTGTTGTTCTTTTAACCTAGGAAATGGAAGCCTCGTCCTAGGTGAATTTAAACCTCGTCGCCTTCGTTAAAGGTTATATTTGAGTAGTGGTTGTTATACTTTTCTTTGCGGATTGCGTTTACGGTGTTAATTAGTATTAACGCTTCCTTTTAGTATATTTCTCGGAGTATATTAAGGGCTTCGGTGGGAGTGTCCTTTCCTGTTACTACGTTAAGAATACTCTATAGTTTGAATCCTAGTACTAATTTATTAGGGGATCGTCTAATTATTATTATTAGTGAGTTGTTGAGATTATGCTGGAGTACTGGGAGAATATTCGTCCACGGTATAGTTGGGAATTCTAATATGTGGAAGTGTATTACTACTTTGATTATTTAGTTAGTTTTTTTATTTTAATTATTAGTTTAGGGGTAATACACTATTAAGAGGAGAAGTTTTATATTAAGGGCATCGAAGATCGTATTCTAGATTATTAAGATGAATTTAGGGTCCTGGTTACTAATAATACGGTGTGGTATTCCCTAATTAGCAAAATAAAATACCCTAAGGAGTAGCTTTGCTTATTCCTTGGTTTTATAAGTTGTATAGTCCATAAAGAGTAATATCTTCTTTGAGAATCTATACGTTATGGTTATTAACGTATCGAGTTCAGGGAAACTAGGGAGTACCTAAGGGGTTCCATCGGATATAACCCATAGTATATTAGTAATAAAGTCGATTATCACGGTGTCGTAGAGGATATCTACGACGGGGATAGGTTAGAGTAATCCTAGTGGCCTTTACTTATCGATTTAGTTTTCCTTATAGTGATTATAATGCGAGATATATCTCCTTATAAGTGTTTTCTTATTACGGAACTAGAAAACCGTTATTTCGGCCATCATATAATCCACTCCAAAATGGTATTTCTTATTGTGAGTAAGGCGAAGGATTATTTATACTAATCGGTGTAGAATGTATAACTACTTTATTCTATTCGTAGTAGTATAAAAAAATAGTCTACTCTTAGAGATACTCTAGGGGGTAATTCTCTGTTTTATAGCAGAGCGGTTCTCGCTCTTAGTGCAATTTTCCTTTACCTCGGCTTCGATTAGAGACTACTATTATTCCTTCTCTTATTATTATTAATCTAATTATTAAAGGACTTAGGTATATTTCTTGTCGTTCCTATAATTATTAACGACTTTGGTGATAAGATTTTCGGAGATACCAATCACTGTTCCTCCTACTTGTCCTAACTCTGGGGCTTTGTTACCGCTATACTAGATGAATTTTACGACGTTAATGGTGTTATTCTCTTCTTCGTTATGGATTATCTCGTTAAGGATATCGTTATCCTCGAATTTGTTTATTTACCCGGATACTATTAATAGAGGTAGCTTGGAAAGGGCGTTAAATACGATGTTAAGCTTCCCTAGGATATGGGTAACGTTAAGATTGAACTGCGATAAGTAGTTTACTGTGTTGGCGAGGTGGAGGTTGGCCTTATTAAGATTTATTGTTTTTAATAAGGTGTGTGTTAATATCCCCTTTGTGGCCATGTGATCCGTTAGGATCTGGACTAACTGTTTATTAGATTATACCAGCTTCCTAAGCTTCTTTATAGTCCATATAACACCTACGACCTCTACTTTTATTATGAAGTATCTCTTTTTTATAGGGAATATAACTTTAGAGAGGAAAAGTACGGGTAGAATGTGTTTTTATATAATCTCCTTCCTCGGTATATCGGTACTATTCTAGAGTATATTTAGTTGGAATACTATAAGTCCAAAACCACCTTTATAAGTATTAATTTAAAAAAAAAGGGGTTTCGTAGGGTCATAGTGAATTCTCATGGCCTAATTATAGAGATTTTCCTGTAGTGCGTTCTAAGTTTTAAGTTTTTCGGTGGTCAGCTTAAATACTGCTTTTTGGACCCTCTTCGTCCTAACGGCTTTACTTAGGCCGTTTAGGAGTAGGTTCTCGTTACGCAGTTTTACGTTGAGACGGGTTTTCTTATTTTATAATAGTATTAATATCATATTAAACTATAAAACGTCTTTTCGTAGTTATCCTATTATACTAAGATATTTTTCGAGGTTATAGAGGTTTTTCGGGAATTAGAGGTTCCTAAATATTGTGATCCGGTCTTTTATATACTGGATACCACTAGTGTCCACGGTGTAACCGAGGAGTCTCATAGAGGGGAAGCCGGTAAACGATTTCTTAGGGGAGATGTGTAATCGATAGTCCTCGAAGATCTTTAGGATAATTTCTATGTATTTAAAGTGGTCTTCGTTATTATCGCTAAAGATAATAATATCGTCGATATAAGTTTTAACGAAGTGCTTATAATCGTGGAATAGTTTATCTATAAATCGCTAAGTATAAGTTAGCGAATTCTTAAATCCCATAAGGATAACATTAGAAACCTTAATACTATGGGGACTTATTACGACTATCCTATTACGGTGTTTTAAATAAATAGGTAATTAATAGAAAAATCTCGTAGTATTGAATATTATTATGCGTTTTTTCCCTCTAAGGGCGGTTATTATATCGTTTTAGTTGGGAAGGGGGTATGCGTCTAGAACTGTAATTCGGTTTAAAGGTTATAAATCCATAATAATACGGCCCTTTTTTACACCGTTAATAACTTACTAAATAACGAAAAGGGGGTAAATAACGGGGATTAGTCTATTACCCTAGGCCATTTTATTATTTGTATAGAGTTTATTATAAATGTTCTTAACGACTTCGAGGTTTTCTATACTAAGGGGGTAGGGCTTAACTATCGTCTTCTAATTCTATTATCCCTTAACTAATTTAACTCGTATTCGTTATTCGTTAAGTATAAGGATAATCCCTTTATTATGATAAACGTTTTGGCTATTAAAAAGTGTTTTTATTTATTAGGCGAATTCCGTATCCATATTATAAATTTCCACTTCGTCCTTACTAAGAATCACAGGGACGTCGCTTAGTTTTAATATCCTATAACTAAGCACGTTATTATGATAATGAGGGGGCCCAGGTCTAAATGGGTCTATTAACTAAGTGAACTAGGCGTAATTATCAGAATTATCGGTGACTACGCTGAACTCCACTTTAGATATAACGGTCCTCGTAGTAAACTTCCTATAAGTTAATTTGATAATATTAGTATAGTCCATAAAGTTCGCTGTCTCCTCTTTTTCCCATAACTGGATTTGTCCTAGTTTTTGGCCTCGTAGGACGGTTAACGGGCGGTCCGTGTTATTCCTTATTAATACGAGTCTCGGTGTATCCACTATAAGGGTTCCATCGACGGTGTTCCCGTGGAAAGCATAAAACTGCTATATTTTATTTAGTTGAGATTCCACTTATAGGAGATTAAGGAAATTGGTTACCACAAAGGTGTTTATTTATAAGGGAATTATTATGGTATAGGTGTTATCGATGCGTTTTGTGATTTACTGTTGCCTCCAAAAAACAATTAGCGCTTCTATTCCAAAAATAAATCAAAATCTAATAACACTCTTATTAAAATTAACTATTAACCCATGGTCTTTATAGAATAGTGTTCCTAATAATAGGTTAATACCTAATATATTAACTATACTAGTGGTAATTATAATATGGGTGTTAATCTCGACGTTGCCGACTATGCTAGGGACATAGAAATCGAATATGGTCTACTCCGTTACCTAGAAAGTTGACTCGACTACATTCATTGTCCGCGGCTCTATTATCTAGAACGTCGGATTCCTTACGAATTTGAGTACCTAAGCCTTATCCACTAGGATTATGGAGGCTCCGGTGTTAATACAGATTTCCTTAGTTGCATTATTATCATCGGATTTCACCTTAAAGTGAAGGTGTGTTCACTTAACCAGCATAGTTCTCTTAACTAACTTAACTTAGGTATCCATAATTTAGCCTTTATTAAGGGGAGAGTTCTTTTTGGGTATATTATTATTAGTGGCCGTGCCAATAAAATCCACTTTATTATTAACGTATTAGATTCCTAAACTTATAATAAGTAAATAATCCTTTAGTAATAGTGGGGGTATGGATTCCGTTATTGAGAACGTTAACTCGCTGGTCTATTTTATAGCATCTCGTCCACTATTATTTATACTCGATGGTATTTAGGGAGGGACTTTAATAACCTTTTAAAGGATATATCCATAATTAACGAGATTATCGATTATCTAATTGTTATTATTATCTTCCTAGACGTAGTGGGCATCTCCATTAGTCTGGCCTGGTCTACTGTATTTGGTGAATCTCTTGTATTTGGGGAATTTTCGCAGAGTATCCTAGGGGTGTTTATCCTTCTAGTTCTAATTGTTGTTGGCTGGTTTATTTTTAGGTGGGCGTCTCTAAGGTGTTTCACATTTATTGCACTAAAAGTCACAATACTACTATTTATAACGGTCTCAATCTCCGTTTTATATTACCTTATCTTCCCGTTCTATAGTATAATGGATTTCAATGAGCATCTATAAGTTATAATAGACTACTTTGTGTTTTCTCTTTATAAGGTTAAGATATTCTTCTATAGTATTGTGATTACTCAGCTTATTAACGAGGATTTGAAGCTCTGGATTAAGTGTATTATAGAAAATTATTAATAATTAAAGGGTTATAGATGTTGGTCTTATCTATACTTTTTTATACTTAAAGTAGTCCTATGTAAAGGTGCGGATATCCGTATTATTATGGATCTTTTCTATAGTGAATTGGTTTTTAATAATCTAGTTTATGGTTTTGCGCTAGGTTAAGCCAAATCTCTTCCTTAACACATCTCATATCACAACGTACCCACTAATTCTATACTATTAACGTTCACGTGGACCTAAGTAATATTCCTATTAACTTAGAGCTTTTCCATAAAAAAGGGATATCTAATTCTAGATAATTTTTATCTGTACTTCGTAGTTACTAGTCTTAGTTTTTAAACTGGAGATCTATAAATTAACTTCTCTATAATAGGGGATGTTTTTTCCGTATAAAATTAGTTCGTGACCATACTTTTTGTCCAGGTTTAATTAGAAAACTCCGTATTTTTACGGAATTCCTTTATTTAGCGGGGAGTGTCCTAGTTAACCGTATACGGTAGGGTTACGCATACGACGGCTAAAAACGCTACTTATTATAACTTTAAGGTTTAGTAATTCTATTAATCTCTGGTCTCGTTCTCGGGCTAAGTTTTGGTTTAGGATTTCTAGTATAGAATTTATAAAGGTCACCGGCCCTAATAGTATTAGGGGTATCCTTAGTTATAGAGGTGGCCATAGCGTAGTATGTAGTTCTCTTAATATTTAATTGGGATTTTACTACTAAGTTATTTTAGGAGTTAGGTTGTTATTTATCACGGAATTCCCGTGAAATAGAGTTTGTGTTATACCAAAGGGCTTATCCTATTTTAGGGGCCTGAATCCTGAAATATGCCCGGTTAAGCTTTCAGGGTCTTTTCCCTTCCCCTTCATTTTTTTAGTCTAAATGGTGGCTTCCGTTGTCTGTTTAGGTTTCTGCTTAGTCTCTATAGGTATCGATTAAATGGGGGTTACGGTCTTTTCGTTTTTTACGGGTAAAAGAGTGATTTTTTCACCTTTAAAGTAAAGATTCTCTTCCCTCGACGGGGGCGAAAAGAATATTATTAGGCCGATTGTTTCCCTTGTTGTGATGATACCTTTGATTCCGTCGATAATTACGTCGTTATAGTCGCTTAGATGTATAGTCCATCCGTTAATATTATAGGTTATTGTTCTCTAGTTAATATTATTAGAATTTATATACGGATAACTATCATCTCCTTATTTAATATAAGTGAGGTTTACGGTCTGATTGCGGAATCTCTTATTAAGGTTAGTGGTGAAATTGTGGTCTTCGTGGGCTAGTCAGAAGGTACACAGTTTTCGAGCTTCGGCTTGGTATCCCGGGTTAAAGCTTACTATTATATCATCGTTTTAATACTCCGTAGGTGGTGTATTACCCGGTACGGGTGAAGTCGGCGTTAACGATGGTATTATCGTTTACTGAGTTTACGATCTTTTGCCCTTCTTCTTTCCTACCATTAACCGATCACTTGGGCTAGGATAATAAGATTGTTAGCGTAAAGAGGTTTAGTCGATTCCTTTGTTTTAACGTGAATCCTCACGGTGATAGTGGAGTTAAAAAAATAAAATAAAATAAGTCGTACTATTATATATCATAACCTTTTCCTATTAACCGGGGGTTATAATAGGGATCACTAAGGTTATATTTTAATTGAGGAGTTCACTAGTATTTTAGTGAATATATATGTCTCGATATCTTGGGTGTATTTGTGATGACGCATCTAAGTCCTCTAGCTTGCGGCGCCTCCTTATGAGGGCGACGCTAGTCACGTGATAGTTCACGTGACTGTTGTTAAGGACAAAAGACGTGTAACACTATTAAAATACGAATAAGATATCCCTAATACCCTATAGGACGATAAGTTAAAGGGTCGGAAGATTAAACTCCTAAAACAAATTTGAAAAAAAAACCAGGATTAACGTATTACGAGTTAATAACGTAGTAGTAATTAGAGAAGTGCGGGCCTGATCAGGGTAAGTAAAGAGGGTTAAGTCTAATATGAGAAACTCCCTTAGAGACATAGATTAGACCAACGACCCTAGCCCAGATAAAATGGAACCCCCCTTAAACCCTTTTAAAAAAGAGTTATTATACTCCTAATAGGATAAAGCCTTAGACCAGAACAACTAATACTGGCTGATCAGGGGGGCAGTACAAAGAGGAGACCAACAACTTCCCTCATAGTAGAAGTTACCGATGATGCTATTAGAATATACGATCGACGATAACAAGAGACTACTATGGAGGGACAGAATCTGGATTCCATATTATAAACCCTTAAGGATGGGTTTAATCCAGAGGTTCCATAACTCCACATTAACGGTACATCTAAGGAGGGACACTTTAAAGGCCCTAATTAGCCACTAATTCCATTAGCTAAGCCTATCCTAGGATATCCAAAGATTTATAAAGAATTACGACGTTTATGGACAAGGAAACGTATAGTGCGATAAGAAGAGGGGCCTATTAAAGCCTCTGCTTATCCCTGGACGGATCTGGGCAGAGGTCTCTATCGACTTTATAATAGAACTGCCCCCTTCCCACCGTAATAGGGCTACGAATATTATAATAGTGACCGATTATTTATTAAAGAACGTAATCTTTGAGTTGTTAAAGGATATCATAACGGATATAGTAGTAGATGCGAAGGGCTGGTCCTAGGCCTTGTCTCAACCGAAAGGTAGCCAAATACTGTTTATTTCAAGCTGAAGAGGAAAAGGGTAAACTACGATATAGCGCGAAATCTCTGCTTCCTAGGGGGTGGGCGCTAGTGGGGCACCGGTGGAGCACCAGTGCGAGCACGGGCATAGCCCGGGCATAACCACCGGGTTCGGCCCGTAACACTACCCCCCTTCTCCCCCCCGCGCAGCCTCTAATTCCTAACTGGCCTCCTAGGGGGCACGTACACATACACCGCGTCTCCGTCGTTCTCTAATATCAGCCCATAACGCTCCTCGTAACGGTCCAGCGCCTCCGTTTCCTCTATAGCACCGGCTAGTTCCTACGTGGGGTTAATATAGCCCTCCCACTTCACTAGGGCTTCACGTCTTCTCCCTTTACCCACCGTCTTTTATTTAGTAGCGTAAATCTCCTCTATTTACTACTTATCCTCGCCATCTACTTCCCTAATAGGTAGCGGCTAGTAATTCAACTGAATTTGGTCTAGGAGGGGGTCACCAGTTGACCTCTAGAGGACGTCCACGTGGAATTACAGGTAAATCCCTCCTAACACATTCAACTCCACCACGTGCACACTCACCACCTTAGTAACTTAGTATTAGTGGTGTAACCATACAAGCTTCTTACTCGGACACGGGGACTTATAGTTCACAATATTAAACTAGACTTTATTACCGACCCGGTACTCATCTACTGGTGACCGGCGACGGTTAATGCTCAATTCGTAGTGCTACTACGTTAAGGTCATTGTAGCCTAGGTAAACGCTATAACGTCCTTTATTTTGGCCACCAGTTCATCCGCGGCCGCCTTCCCACGACTAGGTGGTCCCTCACTATCTTCTTCCATAACTAGTAGTGGGTCGACGTGGTACCCGTATTCTATGAAGAACGGAGAGATACCGGTTACTGAGCTAGTTCTATTCCATAGGGCCAACTATACTATAGGAAGTAACCCTCCCTAATCGTCCTGGGCCTAGGTAACGTAGGCCCGTAAAATAGCCTGAACCTCCTAGTTTATACGCTCTGTTCCCCCATCGGTCTGTGGGTGGTAAGCGGTACTTAGTAGCTGGGTAACCCCGGTTAACCTACAGAACTCCCACCAAAAGTCACTAACCCAGTTCGACCCTTTATCACTTACAATCAACTAAGGTATCCCGTAGAAACGGTAATAGCTATAGAGGAACTGCTGGGCATAAGATACCGCGTCCATAATCTCCATCTCTTCTAGCGTTAACGCTTTACTCAGCCGATCAACTATAACCCACATATAACAGGACTTCTTCTCTTTCGTTAATAGCAGATCAGTAATGAAATCCATCAACAGGTCACTACCTATCCAGAGGGGGACGAATAGGGGCTTAAGTAACCCCTTCTTAGCTTACCTCCAGATATGGATACCACCACATACGTAGCAGTTCCTCGTAAACCTTCTAACCATCTGGGAGTACCCCAGCCAGTAAAAGCGTCGGCTTACAATCTCGAATATACCATTACGCCCCGGGTGACCACTAGTACTAGAATCGTGGCACTCCTATACAACCCTTGTCCATAGTAAGCTCGAAGGGTCGTCATCATCTTTTCCTCCGGGAACCCATATTTTGTCCCGGAACGTCAACCTCTGCTACTTGTTAATTGCATATTCCGCGATCTGGACCTTCAACTACAACTCTGGTGGGAAGCTGCGCTATCCCTGCTTCACCACCTCGTAAACTCAGTGGTATAATCTATCTTCTTTAGTAATCTAATCCCAAAATATTTATAATTCACTATTATTTACGAACACTATTATGTATAGGAGTATTGGTAAGTCGTTTATGGTGTGGCCCACCTGGGGGGCACTAGTTCCTTCCTTTGGGATAGTGTGGTTAGGTATTAATTGGAGTACGCGTCCCTGTTCTCTCTCATCGTCCCAGCCCTAGGGGGCGTCCTGCTCCCTCCGAGAGAGGGCATCGGGGACTACTGCTTCCTTTCCTGGCCGGTACTCCAAATAGAAGTCGTACTAGGCTAGCTCTTCTGCCCACTAGCTCTACCTCTCGGTGAAGTGCTACTTCGTCATAAAGTGTTCAAAGCTTTTGTGATCCGTAAGAATCTTAAAATTGCTTACACTTCGTAGTTCTACTCTCCAGGCCCTAAGGCATGCGAGTACGGCGAGTAGTTCCTTATTATGGATAGGGTAGTTATACTCAGCCGGCGATAACTTCTATGAGTAGAACGTAATAGGGTGCTAGTGCCCATCGGAGTCTTCTTACATAAGGGTGCTACCCAAGGCAAACCCTGAATAGTCTATCTCCACTATTGTCTTTCCTTTAAGGTCAAAGCGGCGAAGCACCGGCTCCATACTGAATAGCCGCTTGAGCTCCTGGAATCCTTCTTCCTAACTAGGTCCCCAGTGGAACACAGCCGACTTCTTCGTAAACCTCGTAAAGGGCTCAACAATAATGGTATAGTTGGGTATAAAAATACGATAATAATTCGCAAACCCAAGGAAACTTCTAACCCCCTTTACAGTTCTAGGGGGCAGCCACTCAGTAATGGCTCTTAACTTCTTAGGGTCATATGAGATCCCTTTCTCAGTAGTGACAATAAACCCGACATACTTCACGGTCTTGACTGAAAAGGCACACTTCTTAGGGTCTAGTCGTAGTCCGGCCTCTGCTAGGCGCCGGAGGACTACCCGTACCTTCTCTTCGTACTTCTTCTTTGACCTAGACGTGTAAATCAGGACATCATCCAAATAAGCAGTGACGAAGTCATCTAAAAAGTCTTGGAGAGTCGTATTAATATACCATTAGAACGTAGCTAGGGCCCCGGTGAGTCCAAAGGGGCAGACCAACCACTCGAAGAGTCCGTATCTCATACAAAACGCTATCTTCTCGACGTCTTCTTCTACGATCCGAATCTTATAAAACGTAGTTACAACATCAAACTTCGTATACCACTACACAGCGGCTACCCGTCGGAGGGTCTCTAATATAAGTGGTAATAGGTAACGGTCCTTCTTCGTAATACTATTAAGGGCTCAGTAATCAACGCAGAACCGAATTCCCCCACCAGGCTTCTTAACAAATAACACTAGGGTACCCACTGGCGAGCTGCTGGCTCGAATAAACCCTTTGTCCAGTAGGTCCTCTAGTGTCTTTTTTAGGACTAAGAGTTCCTCACGGGACATCCCATATAAGGGTCCCCATAGAAGTGTAAGCTCCTGGCCGTGAGCGTCCTTAATAAGGGGGATCTTATGGTTAACCCCTGGCCTCCTAGGGGGCACTAAGTACGCCTTCTCTAGGTCAAATAAGTCTCTAAACTCCTTATAAACCCAGCCTAGGACGAGTTCCTTTACATCCATAAGCTTCTTTTCTTTTAGCGCATCCTCGATATCCCTTAAACTCATAGCCATAACCTGGGCCTCTGGTGCCCTTTAGTGCTTTACTCATTGGTATACAACTATAAACGCAGGGGCCGTTAATAATCGGGCTATGCGAATCTCTTTTATAGTAATTAGTTTTTCCTAATTAAAAAGGTATACGTCTACTCTTCTCTTATCGTGGTGTACCCACTGGGTAGCGGTGTTATATACTACATAGTTCACTTCTATTCATAGCTTCCCTAAGAATATGGGGGGGTTTAGGCCCTTTACTACGTATACGTAAACTTTCTGAGTGTAGCCACTTAATTCCAGATCTAGGATAACCACACCCTGGGCATCACCAGGTGATGGCCCGTCTTATGTATACCCTTATAGGGCACACTTCTTCTAATCCACTAGTGGTAATCGGAGGCGTCTAAAGAGAGACTAATCCACTATTACGTAGACGTCGCAGCCAGTATCGATAAGGGCATACATCAAATGTCCTTTATTAATCCTTATTTAAATAATGGCTAACCCTTGGCTCCTCTACTACTACTCTTTTTAGTGGGACTCCTATCCTTTAGCTTCCTCCTTTATTGGCTTTAATACTCGACTTTATACTAAAATTACTTTTTTCCCGAGTTGTCCTTATTAGAGGAGGCATTAGTGGCCTCTTAGTCCTCTTCTTTTAACCCGGGATCCTTCTACTTTTTTATCGCCTTAGTATAAGCGACCTTCGCTTACTTAGGAACCTTCTTTTAGTAATTCCTAGTAATATGGCCTTCTTCGTTATAGTAAAAGTATTTACGGTGGTTCACCGGTGGGTTACCCGAGGAGCGGTGGCGGTGGTGGTCCTTTTTCTCCTTTCGAGTCGATGAGGTGTGGGTAACACCAGTTATTTGAACATTTCTATTACGATCCTTCCGTGGAGGGGCTAGGGTTAGGGATTAGCGACGCTCCCGTTTAGTAGCGATGGGTATTATACACTCTAATTTCTAGGTAATATCCTATACCCTAATAAACTACTAAGTGTATTCCCCTAGTAGGGAGACGGTGACCAGGTGCTTTTTTAGGTGGGAAGTAAGGGTATTTTCTAATATAGCAATCTTAACGGTGTTAGGTTATACACCACCTCCTACGTCTACTATTATTCGTTCAAACTTTGGTAGGAAAGTAGCTAACTTCTCGTTATCTTTCTAATAGAGGGTCTATAACTAGGCTACGGTTTAGGGTTAGGTGTTCAGGTCTTAGTAAGTCCTATTAAGGTAGGACATAAAATCTTCGGGGTTACGTTAACCTCTAGGCCCCCCAGCTACGTAGAACATAGTAACCACCTACTAGGGACTAATATCCAAATAGGAGTTAATTAGGTACCATAGTTCCTAGTTAGTAGGGTAGAACACTTTATCCATGGTGATCTTGTCCCTCATCTACTACACCTAAAAAGGGTAGTCCTTCTACTTCCCCGAGAACTTTGAGGGTATTAGTAGCGGTTTACGGTGCGTCGGTATCTCTATTACGAGGTGGCGGCTACCCACTAGCGGGGCTTCAGTGCCTGCATCTTCCATAGGGGTCGGTATCGTCGCCCCTAAACCTCGGCTTCGCTCTAGCTTATTAAAGAGCTCAGCAATCCTCGCCTATAGGGGCCCGAGGACCTCGTTTAAAGCTAACTACAGTTGGGCCTGCAGTTCGTCAGCCATTATGCTGGTTGGTATCCTCTTCTTAACCAGTGGGGAGCCGCACTCTACCCAGCGTCCGACGTTCATCAATCTATCATCAGGGAGCCGCACTCAACCTAGGATTCCGCTTCATAACCAGTAGGGAACCGCACTCAACCTAACAATATCTTATATAATAGATAAAACTGAGCTTGAAATATGCGAAGAGCTGGTCCTAGGCCTTATCTCAACCGAAAAGTAGCCAAATACTGTTTATTTCAAGCTGAAGAGGAAAAGGGTAAACTACGATATAGCGCGAAATCTCTGCTTCCTAGGGGGTGGGCGCTAGTGGGGCACCGGTGGGGCACCAGTGCAAGCACGGGCATAGCCCGGGCATAACCACCGGGTTCGGCCCGTGACAGTAGACCAACTAATCCGAGGTCTAATTAGGTACTATGGGGTACCTTATATCATTATATTAAATAGGGGATTATAGTTTACGAGTTTTATGTGGAAATAACTCTACTAATTACTATGGATTAAATAGAGATTCTCTATAATGTTTTACTTAGAAATAAACGGAGTTACCGAGAGGGCAAACTAGGTAATAAAAACCTATTTCAGAGTATATATAATATATATTTAGGATAATTAGGATAAACTATTCCTAGTAATAATAATAATTATTAATAATTAGGTCACTTTGTTAATAGGATTTAGCTTATTTTTTATTACTTATAGGTATAACTTAGACCTAATTAGAGTAGAGGAACCTCTACGGAATAATAATAAGACCACTATAATAAGAGTAAAGGCTTTAATTTAGAAGTTAAAAGACACTTTTAAGTGGGCTTAGGTGGCGATAGTGGTAGCATAAGAGAAATAAGAGATTACCGTAAACGTAAAGCGCTAACCGTCTAATTAGTTTAAACCTAGGAACAAGGTTTAACTAAGGTTACGGAATATCCAATTTAACTAACTATTAAAAGGTTTAATTAGGTCAACGTAAAGTATACTATCCTTAAACTAGTTAAATCCTATACTTACTAACTAAATACACTACTAGGGATCTATAACGTCTTTTATATAAACCTAATTAGGTACACTAAAATTAATCCGTTATTATTATAAAATTATAATAATACTTAACTACTTATAATACTAATAACTAATAAGGAGGAGTTTAAAGTTAAGGAGATCCGTAATACGTAGAAAGTACGGGGTGGATAAAAGGTGTTAGTAAAGTAGAAGGACTATACTTAACTCACCTAGGAGCTAATAGATATATTAGCGGATATAACAACCTTAGACTATTACGAAGCCGATCACGGGGATATCCCTTAGGAAGGGAGGGGAGGAAGGGAGCAATTATTATAAGCCAAAGTCCAATTAAAAACCTTAAAACTACTCGGCCATATTTAACGCTAACCACTATTTACTAAGCCTAATCAGGCCTAAGAAGACCTAATGAGGATCCAACGGATTTATGGGACAACAGACTTTTCCTTCCTTTCTCCTTATCTTAAAAATACTCATAATAGTCACCATAGCTAGTTGCAATATACGTGCTTGGACCGTTACAGCCATAATAGTGGATTCTTTTTACCGGTACATTATTCTCAGTGAATGGGTTATCGAGGAACGTAAATAGAAACTCAAAGTAAATCTGATTATTAAAGGCATTATCGTATATAAAAGTACCGAGGCGATCAACGAAATCCCATTCGATAATCACATATTTAAGGGTTTTAATAATATTATCTCCTAAATAAACACTAGGTTATCGTCAAAGGGCAAGAGGAATTGGGTTAGTTTACGGCTCTTCGAGAGGAAGTGGGCATATATAATAACCATAACGTAAGAATTCGGCGACGTCCAAAGGTCAAAAAATAAATAAATTATTATAAGGGCATTCGTAAATTCCCTCTTCATCATTTCCTTCCTCGTATTATACAACTTCTAAAATAAGCGTCTATAGCTGCTTTTTAACCATGAGACTTAATTAAGTATATCAGAGTTAAATTAACAAAGGAAACACTAAAAATATTTATCCTTAAAAACGGAGAAGGGCTAGGGTCCATTAATAATAAAGCCTAGCACTAACTCCTCAATTATTATAACCTATATCTTCGGAATCGTAATAGGGAGGGAGTAGTGGTATTTTGTTATACTTAAGACTACTAGAGCGGTATCATCGTCGATCGTAACCTCATTAGGCGAACTCTGAAAGATTTTATACTTTTTTCAAAAATGGAGAGCAGCAAAAGTCATTGATAATACCCTAAAAAGGTTAACATTATTGTTCTCATTATAACAGCGGCATATCTAATAAGCGTTGCCCAGTTTATTATTAGCGAGGACTTCTCGAATAAAAATCCCTTCTCGTTAAATCCAACTCGTCCTACGTCTCAAACCCTTATTAGAGATAAGGCTATCCCTCACAAAGCACCGACTTCGCTATACCACCGATGAGAGGCTCTAAATAAGATCACGGTCCGTCAAATCGATCGTAAAGGCGTTACTGGTGTTAAATACATCCTTTTCAAGCTACGAGGTAATTAACTAAGGTCTTTACACACTAAAAACAGTAAAAACTATATTAACTACGAAAATAGGCGTTATGGGCGGTAATAGGGGTAGTGGAGGGAGGTAAGAAGAATTAGTAAAAAGGGGGATATTTAGTAACACATCAGAATAACACACTTCCACCACGAATATGGAGTTTTTTTCTTCCATAGAAAAGTGAACCTCCTACTTATTAGAGTAAAAAATAACAAATTTTCAAATAATTACTCGTCATAATATAGCCCACAATTACTGTCCCATAATAGTGGTTCCACTTTTGCGACAGTTATGAGCCCTTGTCTCTACGAGCCCTCTGGTTGAATGGCTAAACACCTTGCTAAAGTGGCAGTATGTGGGCCGACCTAGAGGCCATGGGTTCGAGCCTCGTTATGCTCACCTATTCTCGCTTCAGCAGCAAGTCACCGAAATGGAAGGTTAGACTTGCCAGCTGGAAGCTGTCGAATCCGCTGTACCAAGCGCCTAGTACACTTCCGGTGCGCTCGAAGGTCCGTGCGCGGTGTGGAACAATGATGGGCCGAAATGCGCCCTTGCACTAGCCACCTTAAGGGCTAAGTTCGCCCTTAAAGAACAGGGAGAAGTAGAGGAATTACATATTATTGAATATATTACAAATTGACCTTTGAATCCGATAATTAATAGTCTAATATATGCTGAAAATAGTTATTAAACTAAACCCTACCTATAACCATTATTCCTATGCGTAATACTTATTCGATAATAATGATGATGACCCCTACTATGAAGATTGTATTTTAGATAACCAGGGATTGGGTCCTTTAGTTTAACTAATTATAATCCTAAGCGAAGACCTATAATTTGTGGGACGCTATAGACTTATCGGTTGAGTGCTCTAAGAGCACCGGAGAAGAAACCTATAAAGAGATTACTTGAATACCAGAGTGGCCGGCGATCTCCGATTACCTAAAGGTAATCCGTTAAAGGGCCAGAAGTACCTTAGGAAGTAGTGCGACTTAGGAACTTAACGAAGTATTCGTCCTAGGCCCTAAAGTGTTTGTGGAACGAGTTTACGTTTTCGAAGACCTATCCCTTATAAACTTCGTTTTATATAAAAAACGATAAATAAAATATAATAATATCTATAAATATTATATTAAACAAATAAAAAGTGTATATGTGTTTTAGAACTGGTTTTATGAGATTATTACTCTGGACCTTCTTAAGTATTATTATACTACGGATAAGGGATTTAACGAATAGGTCTCTAAACTGTAAATCTACGTCGGAGGTGTGTTATATGAGTACTAAGTGAACGCAGTGGAAGTATATTCCAAAGTCTTAAGCTATCCTAATAAAAAGAGATTTATTATATGAAAGGATACCAAGGACTGGATTGGCCACTGGGAGAGTGTTCTCTATGAAGTTTAAGTTATAAATGTCTTATAAGTTAAATATTCGAGTATTTGGTTTTTAGAGTTTATGCGAGCCCTTAGTGGAAGTCTTATTAAACCATGGATTTAAGCCTACTAGTTAATAATTAGAACCAAAGTAATGAACGACCTACTTATACTAAGCAAAGTCCTCGCTAAGGTTCAATAAGTCCTCTACTAAACAAAGGATATACAGAAAACTAGACGAGGAGTGTTTAGACTTATTGTAATAACCGGTGGACTAGCTATTGGGGTAACGGGAAAAGTGAAGGCAAACGGCTGTGCTCCCCAGCTAATAGATCCAACGACTCTGATGAGGGCAGGACGTATATAATATACCTAAAACAAGGTTACTAATTTTCAAAGTGCTAACTAGTCTTCCCTAATAAGCGCCCTGACCACATATACCGTAATCGAGCATTTGAGAAGTTGGTTACTAAGCAACTTAAAAATAACAAAGACCTTACTAAGTACATCTAAAAACTTAAATTTATTATAGAATTAAGTTAATTTATAGGACGTTATTAAGCCCGCGTTTAAGCTACACTAGTAACATTTCATAAAACATACTTACTTTATGGATCCATAATCCTTAACTCCAAAGTTATAATCTACATTTTTAATAACCCCTCATAGTTCATACAATTAATAGGAACTACGCCTAGCAACTATCTCTAGGTAAATACTTAGTAAATAGTAATTAATAGCTTCGGAATAGTGGATATTCGCATTAAGGGGCGAGACGGTAAACCACTTAAACTTTACTTATATAATATAGTACTTTATAAAAGGTTTACGAGTAACCTTATTTCTTTAAAACACTTATACTAAAAGGGCTTTTAGTGGGATACTAGCCCCGGTAATAATTATATTAGCTGCACAGACCAAAGCTACGGTTACAAGCTATTTGAAATCCATAATTAAGATGTTCTCGATTATAGACCTATAAAGGATAAAACAGTACTCATAACGATCATTCCACTCCCTTAACCTATACTAAATGAGTTCCTGAGAGCCCCATAAAAAACCACTTTATAAACACAATAATCCGTAAACCTATCTAAGTAAGTATAGAAAAATGGTATCGGAGATTTGGATACCTAAAAAGAGATGCTTTAAATTATTTTAGTAACATAGTAAGGGGAGTAAAACTCCTAGATCATAAAAGTAGAGACCCGGTGGAATGCAATGTGTATAGGATAGTAAATACAATACACTAAATCCGCTAAGCACTAAGAGAGTCGGTTAAATAAGCAAAAGCCGGAGACCGTCTAATACTCGACTTCCACGACTATAACGAGGGATATAAAGGGTATACATCCCTTATACTTCTTTTTAACCAAACCTTAGGGTTAGTATAGGACTTTTACTTATAAAAAAGAATAACAGAGATGATCTCAGAAGTATTATTTGAGTTACTTAACTATTTAGAACGCGTTTATAATACTGAAACCGTGCAGGGGGAAATGCTTACGCTAAGCGGGTTTTTCCTTAGTCAGGCGACAGTGAGCTATTTGAGAGAGGGGAACTGGGGACGTATTTTTAGTGAGGACATAATAGGTATGACCAGAAACATAACACATCATAGAACGTCAATAAGCATTGTTAGTTAGATAAACATATTCAGAGCTCTTTTTACCTGTTCACTTGGATTGTATACTGTGAATAGTACGGAGGTTGTTTTATTACCGAGTAAATAAGGCCCTAATACTTACTAGTATTTATATTTAGGGTAGGAACCCCTTTTTAGCCCTGATTAGGTCTTGAGGTGTCCCCTTACTTAGATTGTAGTTTTGGTTAAGCGGTTTCGTATAAGTTAATTACCCTTATGGACCCGGGATGGAGGGTATACGACTTATGGTTAATAGAGTATGTGTATTATACGATATAGTATATACTATTCATTGTATCCCCCGCTCCGTTGCACTGGTGCCTCGTGGGCGAATTGAACGCCCGATCTCCTCATTACTATGATACTATTATCCCCTCCCCAATTTTACTATGCAATATAATAAAGGTGTAATATCGATAAAACGACGAATATTCGGTTTAATTAGATAATTATGACGGTTTTAATGTGTTGAACGTGGGTATACGAAGAACCCCGAAAAACCTTGGGTTTAGTTAAAATACTGAGAAAGATGGTTAGGTAATATTTGAACGAGAAAAAGAAAGTGGACTATAACTGAACAACGACGGCCAAGGAGCTAAGTATGGGCTTATAGACCTGATTAGACCCTGTGAACGGATACTAGACCTGGGAAAAAGGAAAGAATAGTATGAATGAATAGTAAGAATAATAGTATGATTATGAATTATTTTAGGATTTATACCGTGGATTATGTGGACTTTGAGTATTACGTAGAAGGTCGATATTTGAGTAGGTTAATTCAGATGTGATCCCTCGGCTTGATTAGCTATGTTCGAATAGAATGAATAGATTAAATAGTTTTAGTAAATATGAAAAAATAGTCGTTAATTAGGAGTACGATATTATAAATGGGATTGTACTTCGTAGATTTTACTCCCTTAGGATGGTTAATGAAGTAGAGTACCCTTTATTTTGGGGTATTCGGAAAAACGGCTATATACTTTGGCCTAATTACTGTGTTTTTTGTTATTAAGATGGTAATGATAATAGTGGGGGAAGTTGTTTGGTGGGTTTTATTAGAACTATGTTCCCCGATATAAGCTAACTCCCCCCCCCCCCCCCCCCATGGACGATCCCTTTTTATTTATTTAACCTCCTTATATTATAAAATAGTTAGTTATATAGTATATTTAATCTAATTAGCCCGACCAACCTATAACGATACTTATGGACCTTTTTAAATTGTTTTAAAATATGCAGCCCTGAGTACTTAAGACTTATAAGGATAGGGACGCCTCGTAGGATGATATGCCCTTACCCTCCCGTAACGTCCCCGACGTTAAGGGTAAAAGGATTAACGAGTAACCTACTTCGTAAATTTTATTAAGCTCTGATTAGGCCTAGAATATACCCCCCTACGCTAAGTTAGTTAAAGCCCTTAAGGAGGTGACTAGTAGTAAGAATAAAGGGGTGACCATTAAGATGCCCTAGCCCGGAGCCCAAGGAGTGCCTAAGTTTTGCGGTAATAACGTTTTTGATTTTATAGAGAAGTTCAAAGTATAAGTTAACTTTACTTACTTTTCTAATAAAAAAAAGACGAAAATACTATTTTAGTATTTTTTTTAATGAATACCGATTAGTTATTAAAGCTGAAACCTCGGGAGTTACCTGGGTATCCGCTAAGAAGTATATGTTTAACACTTTTGGCTACTTAGATGAGGACTACACTTTTTGACCAAATAAATAGCTTCGCTAGTTTAGTGAAGGAGGCCGAATTAGGGATAACGACCTTAAAGGAGTAGTAAAGCTTTTTTAGAAAGTCGAAAACATTAAGGCTAAAGCCCTCCTCTGGAATAAACCTGTAATATCCAACCCTAAGCTTATCAAAATTATTACCTACCACTTTTCTAAGTCTACTATGATAAGTATAGTAATTTAGATGGTGATGATTGTGGCCTAACTCTTTGAGTATGATGATTTTAGTAGGTATAAGATTAGTTTGCTTATATGGATTAGCTAGGAATTCCGATATGGTAACACCTTTGGAGATGGTACTACTTTGGATAATAATGCTCGAGCCGTTAATACCGTCTATACTAATAACTCTAGCCCTGATTGACTGTATAGCCCCCATTTTAGATGCTTAGTGACCCTGGACACTAAACGTTAACTTGTTGTAGTAAAGGAGGTGTTTGTTAAGGAATTAATTAATGTTGACGACCTCGTTAATAAACTTAATGCCCTTTAGTTAGCCATTCAGGCCCTTAAGACTTGTTTATAGACGTCTAATCAGGCTTATAGGCTAGCCCCAGTTGTTTATATGGGCTACTAAGTGATTTACTTATCGAATTGTCCCCCCCTTAGTTAGTAGTACTTTGGTGGACATTAGTAGAGTTTATACTAGTAGTTATATAATACTTTGTATTAGAATTTTGAATAATGAGGCCCTTCTAGTTTTTGGAAGCCTGGGTTTGTGTTTGGACCGTTGGATTATTGTTGGTATAATAGGTATATGAGTTGCCCCTTTTAGAAGTGTGCCCAGTTGTAAGAAGATGTTTAAGTTGGATTAATCACCTTTTATAAAGGAAGTTATTAATATGGTGACCTTTTAGAAACTTAAGGGACGACTAATTAGGTTCTGGATATAATTATTTGGGATACTCAGTGTTATTATTAACCTAATAGACTGGTATTAGTTATTTACCTAGTTAACTAGTAATTATTCCTAAAGGCTGTAGTAATGGCTAAGGAGGTTATAGATAAGGGAATTGGTTGTCCTTATACCCCCTAGGTCTAGATACCTCAGAGTGTGCCTTCCCTAGTGATAGTAGGCTTCGTTTTTGTATATTTGCCTGCTCCTCAAACAGCGGCGACAATCCTCGTAATTATGGAGGTTAAGGCCTTTATAGTTATTAGATTAGGTAGTAAAAGTGTAATAGTCCTTTTTTAATTAAAATATAGTGATTTTACCTAATTCTAGAAGATTATTTAGGGTGGAATTGCTAAGTTAGTCTCTAGGAAGGTTAGCTCGACTTTGCTAGAATTATATGAGTTGGAAGTAAAAGAAGTTATCTAAGTAGTAGGGGATAATCCCCGTAACTAAACTCTATTCGTAACTTAGACTATTATGGACGTCGAGAGGACCGGAAAGCTTACCCTTACGCTTGATTGGGTATAAGAAGTAGTTGACGATAATATAGTTGTTATTTAGGTTGCTCTTTGGAAGTTTGGTGGTTCCGTTTAGGTGTTTAATTATATCGTAATGAAGATCTGGTCCGTATACCGCTTTTATATAATTAACCTTATTTAATACTTTTCTGATGAGACCTAGGTTGGAGATGTTTACCTGTTTATACCCTAGGGCCTGATTAGTATTATTAACGATGTTATAGGCCGAAAGATAATTATAAAGATTATCGATAAGTATAATAATAAGTTTAATAAAGCCCGGATTCCCGTTGTGTATACTACTAAGGTTAATATTTTAGCCCCCCCTGTTAAAAGTGAGGAAAGGAATTGTTTTCTTAGTTTTTGGATAACTCTATACTTTAAGATTGAGGTTTTTATTAGTAGTTTTTTACTTAATTAGAATGAGAAGATTATAGTGATATTTAATTCAAGGGTAATAATTAATATCGTTAATAATTAGTATGTTAAGGAGAACGACCTGCTTTCGATGAAACCGATGGTCTTTATGTAGACCCTGATGTTAGAAGAGAATGGCTGTTCGAAGTTTGATGGAGGTGTTTATAGTTATGTTTGGATTAGAGATTATAAGGTTCTAATTAACTTCTTTGTGGTATTAGAGAATAGTATAAGTTTCGCTAATATTGCCTTATTTAGAGGACCCTTTTTTATTACTGGTTAAGTTATTTGGGAGCATATGAACGACCTGATTAGGGCTGTAGTTAGAATAAATAACGTAATAATTTATATCCTAGTGGGTTTTATAAACCTTAGACTAGAAAGGGGAATGGAGTTTTATTTCCCTAATTGGAAAAACTATTAGGCTACCCTAAAGGAATAGGAAAACTGAATCCTAGTGATAATACTAGTGAGTTTGCTAGGGGAATATGTGACCCTAGCCCTGATTAGACCTACCCTAATTTGGAAAGTGGGGATGAAATTGTGTGTGCCTTGGACGAAGATATGGTAGCTGAGATTATGGTGATATTAGTAAAGCCTAAGCTTTAATTATTGATCGAGGTAGTCTGTAAAGTTGTGCGAGTGACTAGTAATTATTTATATAATTATAAAAATTGTGAAATGGAGACGAAGATATTATATAAACCTAATTAGTCCCCGAAAGTTGACGTATTCTTAATTAAGGTAATAATATGGAAGGAGGTCTGCTGTAGAGATAAGTGCTGGTGTGAGATTGATAAGTTGGTGGTTAGCCTCCTCTGATTATACTACGCTTTTGAGTAATAGTAGAAGTGATGATAAGCTTGATGAAATTAGGACCGTTTAATAGACCCTGTACCTGATTAGCCCGTCTTTGTTGTTACTATGATATATAAGAGAAAAGATTAGAAGATCCGGTTAGTTAACGATGAATTATTGGATGGTTTGATTTTAGAGGGAGACCTTTTGTGGAAGGTTAAGAAGATGAAGGCTGCGGGACTGAAGATAAGATAATAAATTGGACACTTTATAGGCCTGATTACGCACTTTATGGATGAGAGGAAAGTGGTGATTCTCTAAAAGTGTTTACACTTATATTAGCCCGAAAAAGATTTATTAGAAATAATCCTATTAAATAAAGAGATGGTGTTAGTGTGGGACTGGACTTATATGGGTAGTGTTAACCCTATGGTGGCCCTACTATAAGAGATTAAGATGGTTTTATATAAGGTATAGTAAGTGAAGGGTATCCTAATCCCTGTGGCGCTATAAGACCATATCCTAGAAATACTATAAGACCGGATTAGGTGTGGAATGCTTAAATAATTGTAGGTTGTGTATAGGAACTCTTAGTCTTTTATTAAAAAGAAGGATGGTAACTACCGACTTATTAATTCTATTACGAAGTTTAATGGTGTTATGATCTGAGATGCGTTTATCCCCCTTAATGTAAATGCTTTTGCGGAAGAATATGGTGGTTATTAGCTCTTTTTGGTATTGGACTTCTTCTCGGGTTATGATTAGGTTCCCTTTGACCTAGTGAGCTGAGATTGTATGACCTTTTCGATGCTTTTAGGGTTACTTTGATTTTGTTCTTTACTGATGGGTTGGATTAACTCTGTGGTATACTTCTAATGGATTATGATGAGAATTTTGTATGATCTTATCCCCTATTGTTATAAAGTCTTTTTCGATAATATTGCTATTAAAGGCCCTATTTCCTGATATAATAATAAAGAGATTGCCTTAATCCCTGGTGTGTGGCGCTTTGTATATAAACATTTAATTAATATTAATAAAATTCTGGTTAACCTTGAATTGGTGGGGTGTATAGTGGTGGCTGAGAAGTCTTAATGGGTATAAGAAGTGGTGGTGATATTAGGTTATTTTTATAGTTGTGATGGATGGGCACCTGATTAAGCTAAAATTTAGAAGATTATAGAATGGGCGGCCTGTTGTACTGTTAGGGACGTTTGGTCTTTTTTAGGTATTATCACTTTTTACCGATCCTGGGTTAAGAAGTTTGCTGAAAAGGCGGCCCCTTTGTATGGGTTTTTACGGAAGAACATACTATTCACTTAGGGATATATCCAATAATAAGTAATAGATATCCTAAAAAATGCCCTGACGATGTCTCCTATCCTAATTAGGCTTAATTATGGCCCTGAGGTTAGTTAAATTATTATTTGCACCGATGTTAGTTTAGTGGGCTGGGGAGTGGTGCTTTACTAAATAGTTGATGGGCGTTGTATAATTATTTAGTATGAAAGTGGTATCTAGAAGGGCACTGAGCTTGAGTACGACTTAGGTAAACTCGAGTTAAGGGCCGTTTTAATAGCTTTAAAGAAACTTAGGATATATGTTTACGGTATATAACTCACTTTAGAGACCAATACTTAGGTCCTGATTGGTTAGTTGAATGGTGGGGTGAGTGATTTACTAGGTGCTTTATTTATATAATGGATTATATGGATTCGGCTTTTTGATTTCGATATTAAATACTTACCTAGGAAGAAGAATACGGTGGTAGATGGGTTATTGTGTAAGCCTCTAGGCCCGTTTAATTAGGCTGAATATGAAGACCCTAACAAGCTAGAAGAGTTCATCGATGTATAAATTTATTTAGTATCCGCTTATATATCCTAAACCACCTAACCCAATACTATGTTTATTCCCTTGAACTCCCCTCTCTTTTTTATACTTTACGAATAGCTTAGCCCTTATTAGACCTGGTTGGATGGGATGTGATAGATTGTTTATTATTTGAACACCTTATTGTAACCGGATAGAATTATAAAGGTGATTTACCTGAGATTTAAGGCCTAGGTGTGGATGTTTATAATGAAGGGTGGTTACCTTTTTCGATCCTTGATCCTCTGATACTTAACCCCCTGATGAGTTGTTGACGACGAAAAGCTCCGAAAAGATCTAATTAGATAAGCTTATAGAGAATTTGGTTATTGGGGACGTAATGCAATGTTCTAGTGGGTTTTTAAGTTTTATTTTTAGTAAGGGGTATAGGAGGACGTTAAAAAGTAAGTGGCTAAATGCCTGACTTGTTAACTAGCCTGATTAGGCCGCTAAAATGACTAGTATATTACCATAATGCTTATAGGGTTACCCTGGACCCGGATCTTATTTGATGTATAATGGATTGGTAAATGGGCTTTGATTAAGGTAAGGAATTATTTGTTAGGTTAGCCGGAAGCCCGTTAGACCTTCTCTGTGATATTTGAGATTATTAGGAATTTCTTATGGGAAGACGTTATTTATTGTTACGGGGTTTATAGGATAATAATTATTAATGGAGGATCAGAGAATAAAGGGGTAATAGAAGACCTGAATTGGAAGTATGGCTCTTATCGGAAAATTATTTTAGTGTATAATACTAGGGCTAACGGGCTTAATAAGAAAGGTCACTAGGTGTTTGCTTATACTCTTTTGACCTGGTTAGATGGAGGGAGAAAGAATTGGGGTACTATGTTGTATACGGCGTTGTTTATAGACTGAACGACTATTAGAGGGCCAACCAGCTTTACGCCCTTTTATTTAGAAAACGGCTATGAAGCCGTTACTATAATTAAGTTTAATACCCTTATATGGAGGATTTTAGATTAGAACGATGTTCGTATACTTGATTAGGAGTTCTTGGTGTGGATCCGTGTATTCCAGTAACTGGATGAAGATAAGGAGGAAATTGCTATTCGTATCACTAAAGTCCGTCAACGGTGGACTAACTAATTTAATAATATATACATAAAAACCCTTTAAAAAGAGCGATTATAATTAGGAGATCTTATATTGGTTTATGATGAGAAAAGAGTTATTAATAAGTTGAAGGAGTGAAAGATTTATTATCGATGGACTGGCCCTTTTTGGATTAGGGTTGTATACTTAATGGCTTTTTTATACCACCTAAAGATGTTAGTTAGGGACGAAATAACGTAATAAATATATAGAGGATACTATTTTAAGAAGTTTGTATAATAAAATAGTGGGTTATGGGAACTAGAAGACCCTTATTAAGTGAAGAATGAACTCTGCGACGAGTTGTGAGATGCCTTCCTGAGTTTACTAGATGGTTTAGGAGTCGACGACGATGACGATGCGCCTGATCAGGCCACTTCATAGCCCTTTATGAGATTATAAGTAGTATAAGCTTAATGGGCGGAGGAAAGAAAAGAATTGGAAAAGAATATTGAGATATAGGAACAGTTAGGTAAAAGGGTTATAGTTGACCTGTAACCGCTGTTAGTGGTAGAAAAGGTATAATACTAGAGTTTTACTGGTACCGGGACCTAATCAGCTAATAATAAACATGTTTTCTTTGTGTAATTATTGTAAAGTTGTTGCTTTTTCTTTTTTTTTTTTGAATTGTTATTTGAGTAACCAGATGCCTTGATATTGTGCGTTGTTCCCTTATATTGGGCCCCCCCCCTAATATCTAACCAACATTTCCTTATATTTGACTTGTATTTAGTTGTATTTTGCTTGTATCGTAGCCCTGATTAGCCGCATCTGGCTGTATTTCCTTATATTTTGTGTGCATTGAGCTGTATTATGGTAACGTTTTGCTGATATAGGGCGATATTACTATGTATTTCCTTAATATTTTCTTATATTTCGAAGATGTGCTAGTGGTATTCAATATCGCTTTTGAATACTTGGATAGGTATTTTACCCTTGATTAGAGTTTACTTGCTATGTCCTTTTTGCATTTCGTTGTTTGTATTAAAGAAAAACTTATAATGTTTATTATAGTGATAGATAAAAAGCCCTTTTTTTAAGACCCTTAGAAGTGTTTTAAGGATAAGAAGTACCCTAATTCGAAGACTAGTGCCCTACTTCTTATCCCGACTAGTATATATAGGCCCGATCAGGGCTAGTCCGAATACTCTATGTCCTTTAGAGTTATGAACTGCTTGTTATCGCTGAATGATGTTAGCTGTAGGATGGACTGGGTTTTCCTATAACTACGTTCCTGCTACTACTCCGATTTTATTATAATTATGTTTTCCTGAAAGTAGTGCTATGAATTAATTGTTGGGGTGTTGTTAGGGATAACTAATTGACTGATTTTATTATGAATATTTTTATTGGGTAGTTGAGTGTTGTAGTTGTATATTGTATAGAAATTAGGGTTATGGTAGTAGTAGTGGGTTTTAGTTTTATGAAAAAAGTAATTAGAGTAAGTGTTGTTATACTTGTTAGGTAAAAGTATATACTCTTAGAAAGGAGTTATAATAGTATTGTGATTAGGGTTGGTGAGTAATGTATACTATTGTTTTTTATAATAGTGGTAAGGAATACGGTTCCGACCACTAGTTGTATGGATAGTAAGAGTTGCACTAGTGTTCGGCTGGCCTCTAAGTTTCTATTTTAGAAGTCCGAAGTGTCCTTAGTGGGTTAACGATATAAAAACCCGATGGTGAAATATGCTATTAGGATTGTATTTGCGTATGATTAGGCTTAGATGGGAAGTGGGAAGGGCCTGTTAGAATTATTAAGCCATTTTGGTGTGAGTATCGCCATGCTCGATAGCATTAGTGAACTAGACCTTATAGTATAGTAACCTGATAGGTGGTTCGAGATGGCCCTAGATAAGAGAGGCTAAGATTTATAACTCTGATTAACCCTAGAGGAAGAAAAAACTATGAAACAGGAGGACCTATGATAAGGTTAGTGTTATTAATGGTGATGTACTGGCTACCCTTTGGGTGGGGGTAATCGAGAAACCATGGAGTCTCAGGGCTCAGAGTAGTATACTCGCACTTATAATTAATGTCCTTAGGAGGTATTACGACCATCTAATTAGGTCTAAAAGTGAGGAATTAGGGATATAATAGTAGAGATTAATAAGAGGTAGTTAAGGTTATTGTTGGCCGGGGAAGAAGTAGATCTGAGAAGGAGAGAAAGGGCTTTTTTATAATGAGTTGACGTAGGGAGCTTATAACCCGGATTCAGCAGCAGCTAGAAAAAGGAAGGAATAGCTGGTCTGATTAAGACTGAAATAAGTCACCACACCTACTCCACTGGAAAAGGAAAAACAACATAATAATTAGCCCCCCCCTTACCTTCCTAACAACTACGTACTTACCTTAATACACTAACTGGATGAATAAAGATGATCCATAGGGTAGTATTTCACTGCTAATTGATATTCTTATATTAGTTTAAGATGTGACTTTAATTTACTCCCTTGACTTTCCATTACCTAGACCTTATAAATAACGACTTACCCTCCTTCCCTCGTATACTTAGAACTCTTTTTCCTATATCCTTAGCCCTAATTAGGTCTAGCGCCTTTTTACTGAACTCTTCTCATTTTCGAATAATCCCTTTACTTCCCTCACTTTAATTAGTAGCTGAACCATATGATTATACGAACATTACTATACTACTACTTCTTTTCTCTTGGTTAAGTTCAGTTACGATACTCTTTCTATAATAAAAGTAATACTCCTTCTATAATAAGAATAACCGGAATTATAATTACCCCCGTAAAATAAGTAAATATTTGGGATACCTAATATACATAAAACCACCTGAATATTTATATTATTATGGGTAATATTACCGATCACTAATATGCGCCTAATTAGGTGTAGGGTGATGTTAAATGAGTAGAAGACTCTACTCTTAAGGTGCTAGATAATACGAGATTATTCGGCCCGATATTTAACCTAGGTATTGGATATATGAACCTAAGGTGGCTAGTAGGTACCCTGACGCCTGATAATAAGTTAAACTTTACACTATAATGGTATTCACTAATAAGTACTATAGTAATAGTAGAACTCTGGGTTCGTTATACTGCTGGCTTTGTAGTTAATGGTAGTTGGGATTTTTAGAGTTGTACTGAGGTTAATAGCATCTTAAAAGACCTTTTTAATACTTAGGGTTTTATATAATAGTAAAGGTGACTCGAAATGGGCTTAGTTAAAGTAGCTATTACGTTAACGAGATGGGACCTAAAAAAGGTTAACATTATAATTTATTTAACTCTGTGGCCCTAAGGAGATGTGCTCCTTAAGTTAGAACAACTTAGCTTATATATTAACTACACTAAACTTAAACTCCGTAAAGCTAATCTAATTTACTTTATTATGGTCCACGGTGGTAATTATTTTAATAGTGTCTTCGTAAACTAAACTACGGGATACATACTCTAGTATAATAATTTAAGGAGTATAAGTTCCTCTAAGTAGTGCTTCATAATCAATATACATAACCTTCTCTCTTAGTATAAGATTATAGGTACCCCCGAAACCCTGATTAGGTGTATTCTTATAAACGTAATTATTATTAATGGCCTTTAATAGCCTAATAACTGGGGGTGTAGTATTTATATAATAGAATAGTTCCGTATTATCTTCTATGAGAACGTAGTATCCCATAAGTTGGCCTTTTCTTGGACCTTTTAGTGATTAAATACTTAAAGGCCGACTATGTATCGCTGATGGGTTAATTGGATTATATAAGAGTTTTGCGATTACCCTAAAGGAGGTTTGTTATGCCCGAAACCCCGTAAGGCCTATACTATATGGACCACTAAGTAGGCCATGGAGGACGTAGTGGCTTTACCTAATAATAATAATAACGATGTTATATTTATAAAAAATAAACCTGATTAGACCTCTAGGAAGGATAAACTGAGATAGTGACCCCTAAAACCTATTATATTACTTATAACCTAATCATTAATACCTCCTAAGTACCCTCATAATACCGGTGTCCTAAATAAAATTGCACATAACACACTTTATAACTATAAAGATGAGTAGCAATACCTCGCATAAAGCTATCGACACCTAGTTAAATAACGTAATAAGGTAGCCACCGTAAATCTTTAATTAATTATAGCCTATAAGGAGGAGGAGTTTACTAAGTAGGTGGATGACCTTTATGAGTTCGTAGTAATGTGTACGAGAGTATAGGAGCCTTTTTTTACCCCTATTCGGCTTAATAATTAGTAAGGATATAATTGTGAAGACGAAAAGTGTTGTTAGAGAAAGATGTAGGAAAAAAAGGAGTGAGAGGTTATACATAAAGTAAAGATGGAGGAGGGGCTTAGTGGTTCATAATGCTATAGTTTACGCTACCGACGGACCTGATTAGGCTTTTGTTTATATAATCTAATTATTTGCTTTATTTCCCTTCCTATATATTATTTATTATCTTAGTACGTAGGAGCTTGGAGCTAAGATAAGGGGACAATTAAAACTGTGTAGGGGGAAATACTTATATTAAGCGGGTTTTTCCTTAGTTAAACAACAGTAACTTATTTAAGAGAGGGGAACTGGGGATACATTTCTAGTGAGGATACAATAAGTATAACCAGAAACATAACACATCACAGAACATCAATAAGCATCATTAGTTAAATAGACGTATTTAGAGCTCTTTTTACCCGTTTACTTAGATTGTATACTACGAATAATATAAAGGTTATTTTACCACCGAGTAAATAAAGCCCCAATACTCACTAGTATCTATATCCAGGGTAGGAACCCCTTTTTAACCCTAATTAGGTCTTAAGGTATCCCCTTACTTAGATTATAGCTCTAGTTAAGTAGTTTTGTATAAGTTAATCACCTTCATGGACCCGGGACGGAGAGTGCATAACTTATGGTTAGTAGAGTGTGTATATTATACGATATAGTACATACTGTTCACTACATCCCCCGCTCCGTTGTAATACGAAGGTCAAATTCTTAGAAACTAATAATAAACTTCTGAGATATCTATGCTTAGTAGTGGACCTGAAGGGGTATGGAATAACAATTAAAACATTAACGCCTAATACGTAGGCTTAGAACGGAGGTGCTGAAAGGCTCGCTGTGATTATTAAAGCTAAGGTTAGGGTAATGGCTATGATAACGAATTTCCCAGACTACTTATGATCTGAGATCGTTAAAATAGTAGTTTATTTTTATAACTAAACCCTATTATAAATACACGGGTGGAAAACACTTTATAAGTAGTTCTATAAGTAATTTTGGAGTGGAGAAGATGAGATTTATACGGTCCCTAACCTCTCCTACCTATAATCCTACGGCTATACAGCCTACGCCCTGACGACCAATGCGCAACTTAAGTGCCAACGGCGAAAGAAGCTTGCCCCTCGTACATGGATCGGCTTTCTAGTGGGCTATACGTTAAATAATTAATTCAGAATATAGAACCCTCTTAAAAAGGACATCTTTATAATAAGGGACATTATATTTAACGAAAAAGTGCATTTCAATGGGAACCTTAAGGGTACCGTTAAGGAATTTCGCCACCTAGACCTATAAGTGATCGAAATGCGAATTCAAAAGCTTATTAAGTAAACCCAAATATAAACGTTAATATAAAATGTTAACGAGGAAGTAGAAGAGGTCACCCTCGTTCTCGAAATAAGTCTAGAGTATAATAAAAGTGCTCTAAAAATGAACTCTATTATAGAGATGTACTTAGACGAGTCGAAATAATACAACATAAGGCGCTTCACACCGTACCCAACACTTAAAGTGTTACCACTAAGACCCTTATCATTTTTTATTACCTTAAAAACGGTTTTAACCGTAAAGGGGTGGGGGGAAAACAAAGGAGAAGTATAATACAAAACCATAACCTTGGACCATAGTATAAATACAGCAAAGTATAAAATCTTATTTAAATCTATTTTCTTAGTAAGAACAGCTCTAAAGCGGAAATAACACTACGAAATACGATTAATGGACGGTTTCCTAGGTATCCGTTTATGGTCTAGTTAACCCAGTACCCCTAATGAGATTGGTCACCTTAGAACCTTTAATAAAAATATATTAGATTAAAAGGCCGATGGGGAAGTGCTCTAATAACGTAACCTTTTTGGTGGGTTAAGAAAGTCTGGTCGAGAAGGGACTTTTACTAAGGGAAGTACTCTGGGTTATGTGTATAGAGAGTTTTCTCCGCTGGGCTATGAGGGTAATGCGCTTATAGGCACTCACTAGAAGAAATTACCCCCTCTCCCCACGTTACACAATCACTTAAAGGACTACCCGTATAAGGACGACTTTAGAATAACTAAAATAAGCTATCTAAGTAGCCATAAAAACTCCCGCTCCTAGGAGGAGGTTAGCAAAGAATAAGTACGAGGTAAGCAGATTCTCGGCTACTACTAGGTATATACCTACAAACTTAATAAGCACGGGAAGCTCGTGAAATTCAAAGTACACCTCGTTATCCATCCGTGGAAATTAATAATTAAGAGATGAGCAAGAAACGTATACTACTATGCTCGCAGGTATATCGTTCTGAATCCTTATTACAACAGCTGTTCACTTTAATATAAAGCTTTTATAGTATAATGCGGTAAATGCCTTTATATACGTAATAATCGACGAGGAAGTGTATATATAACTCCCACCCGGATAGCGAAAAATTAGACGGGTATTATACTTAAGAAAAGCGTTTTACGGTCTTAGGAGGTCACCTCTGCTCTAGTAAAAGCACCTAGAAAGCGGGCTCTTAGAATTCGGTTTTTAACGAGTTACTAAAGAGAACTATTATTAGTAAAAGGAATAAGTCACGTTCTTCTTTTATATTAACGACTACGTTTTAACTTTCCCTTATAAATTTCATAATAAGGTAATAGTATTAATAAAATAACTTTAAGAATAATACTATTTAAAAGGTGGTTATAAGTTATAATAGTTCTTAGGAATTAAAGTTCTAAGGGACCGAGAAGTTAAGAAAATATAATTCTCATAATTAGTATTTACTAAGAAGGTGAGAAGACTCCTACTAAATACTAATAAGCCGTTTAAAGTACACTATAATACCCCTATAACGGTTATTAAATTTTTCCCTTATAAAGAGATAGCTGAACCGTGGGAGATCAAGAAGTACTAATATAAGGTTAGGATGATTATGTATACAGTAGTGATGATTTGCCTGGACATCGTATTCACTGTAAGCCGTTTTGTATACTTTAATTAGAACCCAGGGCCGAGTCACCAGTGCATAGCGGATCAAGCACTCCAATACCTTTACTCAACGTATTCCCTCTACTTAGAATACGGAGCCGTACTAGGGAGCCCTAAGGATACTTTAAAAGTTGTTTTAAATATTAGTTTCGCTAATAATACGCTTAATTAGAAGAGCTTTTAAGTGCTCGTAATACGACTTTTTGGTGGAACCATTATATAAAAAGTAAATAAGTAATAAACAGTTATAATATTAACAATAAAAGCCGACCTTTTCGCCCTATTACACATAACAAAGGAAGTTATCTTCGTAAACTGGTTAATATCCGTTTTACAAATATAATTCCCCACGGAGGACGTTCAGAGTACTAAGTTCGCACCTTAAATACATTCTTAACTACGAATTTACATATAGTACGATAACCAGCAAACTATACACCTTATGACCGTAGAATAAGTGCAGTTATAAATACACCTATACCACGTTGATATTCATAATGCAACGGAGCGGGGGATGCAGTGAACAGTATGTGTTGTATTGTACAATACATACACTCTATTGACCATAGGTCGTATACCCTCTGTCCCGGGTCCATAAGGGTGATTAATTTGTACGAAACCGCTTAATTAGAGCTATAATCTAGGTAAGGAGACACCTTAAGACCTAATTAGGGCCAAAGAGGGGTTCCTGCCTTGGATATAGATACTGGTGAGTGTTGGGGCTTTGTTTGCTCGGTGGTAAAGTAACCTCTGTACTGTTTGCGGTATACGATCTAAGTGAACGGGTAAAAAGAGCTTTGAATACGTTTGTTTAACTAACGATGCTTGCTGATGTTCTGTGATGTGTTATTTGATGGTCCCTTGTTGTGTCCTCTGCTAGAAATGCGTCCCCAGTTCCCCTCTCTTAAATAGCTCGTTGTCGCCTGACTAAGGAAAAACCCGCTTAGCGTAAGCATTTCCCCCTGCACGGTTTCAATAACCACCAATTACATCAAAAAATCGAGAATAACTGCGTTAACGTCGCGTATACACCATTAACCAAGCTAATAGTAGATGAACTAATAAAAACGCTTTTGAAGTAGCTATTTCAGGTGTTTCTTATGTAGCTGAATATGAGTGACCAGCGGGCTCGTCTCGAGAACAGCCGTCGCCGTAACCTCGCTAAAAATGAGGCCTGTTGGGAGGCCGGGATGGCCAAGGATAATGTAACGGTCCAAGCACGTATATTGCAACTAGCTATGGCGACTACTACGAGTATCTTCAAGATGAGAGAGAAAAGGAGAAAATGTCTTCCGCCCCACAGGACCCGTTTGCTCTGATCAGGCCTAAGGTTGATCCGTCTTAGGTAAGCCGGGCTTAAGTAAGCGGAGTCCATGGCTGAGAGGCTGCGAAGCCTCTAAGAGGGCCTAGCCCGTCATAATTACCCCCCCTCTCCCTCCTCCCCGTTCAGAGGGACTTGTCCATAACTAGCCTCGTAACGATCCAAAGCTGCAGTCTCCATTAACAACTTAACTAGTTCCTAAGTAGGCTCCACGTAGCCCTTCTACTTAACTAAAACCTTCTAAGAACTACGAATCTTTTTAGTGTTCTGGATTTCTTCGACTTTGAATTCCTTTTTGTCGTCTACTAGTAGAGGTGGTGGTTAGGCGTCGTCTCGTTCCTGTGATAGTAGTGGGTCGACTCCCGTATACCTGATTAGGGATATATGAAAGATGTTATAAATACCCAGTAGCGTATTGAGTTGGTAGGTATGGGATCCGATTATTTCTAATATAGTATACTTCGTATTTATCTAATTTAACTTCTTAGATGGTCTCTTAGAACGGACGTTCTTAAGCCTCAACTAAACCTTGTCCCCTGGTCGAAACTGGTTAGAAGGTTAGTGTCGTATATTTGCCGAGGCTTCTTATCGCTCTTAGGTGGAGGCCATCGCCGCTTATGCCCATTCGGAGGCCTCCTTTAACTTTGAGATTAGGGCCTCTACCCGAGTTATGGGGGTCTTTCCTTTAGTCCGTAGAGTTTCCTTTACTCTAATTAGGTCGATGTTATAACTGTGGGTAGTGAAGAAAGGGCTGAGGCTTATTGACGAGGTAACCCTATTATTAATAGTTATTATTATTATTGGAAGTAGGTCGTCCTAATTATTTTAAGTATACAAAGTATAAGTTCGGAGGTAGGTTTCTATTACCTGGTTAACTTGTTTTGTGGTGCCGTCTGTTTCCGGGTGGAAGGCCGTAGATAAACGTCGTTTTATCCGTAATAGTTAACAAAGCCGTTTCTATATACGATTAGTAAATTGGGGGCCTCTGTTCGAAATAATAGTTCTCGGGGGTCCGTGGTATCTGATTAGGCTAAGTATTAACGTTATAGCTATAATGTCCATTGTTATATCCTTAAGTGGCTCGAAAATTACGTTCTTAGATAGTTGGTTTGTTACCACTATAATGTTCGTTGCTCTTATATGGTGGGTTGGTGGTAGCCCTGTAATAAAGTCGATTGATATTTTTGTTTAGACCTGATTAGGGACGGGTAAGGGTTTTAGAAGACCCCTTTTTTTGTCCCGCTATATATTACCCTGTCCGTAGACGTCGCAGTTCCTTATGAAGTGTTGGATATCCTGTGATAGGCCTGGCTAGTGAAAGTGGTGGTTGATCAAGGCCTTTAATGTGTTTCTGCTGAGATGGCCACTAAGTGTTGAGTTGTGGGACTTTTGGATTAACCGGGTTCATAAGGGTTCATAATAAGGGACCCAGATCCTCTCCCTCTAAAAGAGTTTACCGTCGTCGTCCACTAAATACTCTAATAGTATTATGGGCAACTTCCATTATAACGGTAACTAACGGTCCCCCCTTTTCACAACTGTCCTGATTAGCTAATAACGATTGTTTAATTATAGTCCTTTAATCTAAAAGGACTTTAGGGGCTCCTCTTTAAAGGGGTTTAGGATAGGTTCTAACTAATTAGCCTTAGGATCGTCGTCCTAATTTATATTACCTACTATAATATTTTCCACGGATTCCATTATATCCATTTAATTCGTCTCGAGAATTGCCCGGTTTACCATAACTATATTCCGTTTCCCCTTTAGGAGTTATATCCTCCGTCCTTCTAGTCGATCGTTTCGCTAGGTATTAGGAACATTTTATTCTCGTTTAAATAGTATATTAGGGATTATCGTTTATTTACTAGGTTAGAATTGGATTATAAAGTTATAATGGGATAGGAGCTCCGACCATCTAACCTGGTGTTTACTTAATTACCTCTTAGTTATAAAATACTTAAGGTTAAGGTGGTCGGTTAGGATAATAAACTCCTTTACACTCCTTAATTCGGAGTCCTAGTATTCTAAATAATGGATTATAACTAATAGTTCTTTATTATGTATTAGGTAATTGTATTCTACTAGTAAGTTCTTTTATAAAAAGAACGTAATAGGCCGTAAAATACCCTCGTCATCGTATTATAATAAAGCGCCACCCACCATATAACCTAATGAGTTTGTTTTTAGTATAGTAGCTCGATTAGGATCCTAATATACTAGTACGAGGGCACTAATCAGGAGGGCCTTTAACTTATTAAACACTTTTGCACACTTATTACTCTATACAAATGGGACATCCCTTTTCATTAAAGTTGTAAGGGGGTGTATTAACCCTAAAAAGTATAGTATAAATTAATAGTAGTAATTTACAAAATCAACAAAGGCATGGACTCCTCGCACTAATCGGGGGACCTCCTATGTTTGGATGGCCTTAATTTTCTCTGGGTCAACGCGGATACCCTTCCCTATATCGATAATGAACCCTAAGTATTTAACCCTCTTCGTTTCAAAGTCGCATTTATCGATATCGATTTATAGGCCAGTAACACCCAGACGGCTTAAGACCTTCTTAACTTTCTCCCTATAATCAGTGAGTAAGCCATCTAAATAAATTAGAACATCGTCGATATAAGCGGTGCAGAATTCGTCCAGGAAATCCCGTAAAGTATAGTTAATATACTTCTAGAACGTAGCGGGGGCCCCTGTTAGGCTAAAAGGAGTCACCATTTATTCGTATAAGCCGTATCTTATTTTAAAGGCCATCTTCTATTCGTCACCTTCTTTAACCCTGATCTTATGGAATACAGCAATAATATCTAACTTCGTTAGTTACTTAGCCTTAACTAGGGCTCTCAGAGTTTCGCTAATCAGGGGTAAGGGATATTTTTTTTTTTTAGTGATAACGTTTAAAACCTAATAGTTAATATAAAACCTTAATCCTCCCCCGGGTTTTTAAATAAATAGAACAGGTGATAAAGTAGGAGAGCTATTAACACAAATAAAGCCTTTATCCAGTAGTTCTATAAGGGTCCATCGAAGTACAATTAGTTCCTCCCTAAACATCCCATATAAGAGTCCCCATATAACTAGCTTATTTTACCCTATTAAGTCTTTCTCGATGGGAATTATATAATCGATATTATCTCAATGTAATAGTAACTAATTAACCTTATCTCAGTTAAAAACATATAAAAACTTATGGTAATACGTAGGGAGTTTCGTCCTCGGGTCTATTTTCATCTTTAGTACTAGGACCTTCTCGATATCGGCCAAACTTACGGAGAACGCGTTTAGGGTAGATATACTAAGAGGGGTCTCTTTTCTCTTCTATGCCCACCTAATCAGAGCTAAGAATACCAATCCAATCTACTACTAGATTAGGAACTTTGGATCTTACCGGGCCTAACCCGGTTTCCTTTCTATTACCCAATAATCTATAACACTTATATGCAGAGTACCTCGTACTAGGTAAACCATAACATCATCGTTAATTATCCAGGACCTTTTAAGGATAACATCGTCTTCTTAGTTAAGAATAATATAAAAGAATAATCGGTATCGTTTATAGCCATCAATATCGATATTAGTATAAGTGACGTAGCAGATTACACTAGGAACTATAGTAGTAATTTACATTAAGTTCCAAGGTATAATACTAATACGTAGTAAGCGGAGTTTCTTAGCGAAGGCGTCACTAATTAGGGCATATATTAAACACCTTATATTAATAAAAGCAATTATATAGTATATCCCATTAATCCCGATATTAACGTAAAATAGGTCACAATCCATACTCTTTTTAACGACCTTCTATTCCTCCACAGTTTGTTCCTCCTAATAACGACTTTCACCAGGAGTTACTCTTTTCCCGAGTCCTTAGAATCCTAATCAAAACTATTATCCGTTTTACTCTGTTCCTTAGTTTTTCCTTTAAAAGTCTTAGTTTTCTTTATCTCTTTTCGATCCTTAGGGCATTACCATTATATATGCTCTTTTTTATTATAATTATAATATCTATAAGCTTCCTCTTAGCTTGGCCGTTTATAGACTCTCTTATCCTTGGTTAGCTTATTTACCTTCGTAGGTTCCCACTCCATCTAATCAGGTTAGGGGGACTCTAATCGACCGTTCTGCTTCCGAGGGAACTTAGTTCTTATTTAGTTAAGGGTTAGTGATCTCCTACACCGACGCTCACGGCGGGCTTAATAGGATTCGCTGTCCAATTCTAAACTTATACTTAGGAGCATCTGGGTATATACAGTATATATCATTGGTTTATTGATTATGCTGATGAGGGGGGCTCTTATTATGGTGTTCAGGGCTCCTTTAAGGTAATTGATCCTCATAACGTTTAACTAGTGTCCTCCTCCTACTTTTACGAACTCCTTTTTAAATTTAGGGAGGAAGTAAGCGAAACTCTTATTCTCCTTTTACCGTATAGTCCTTAGTTGGTCAAGGACTTATACTTCTATATTAGGGTCTACATAGTAACCCTTTAAGTATTCTATGAATTTATCCGGGTTTTTCGACCCATCGGCCCCTCCTTACGCATAATAGACACTCACTATAGCTTATGCAGTATTTTCTAACTTAGAGTAGATGTAGGTGAATACGGCTAACTCTAAACCGAAGGCTTTTTTATCTACACTTATCTTCTCTCCTATCTCAAGGTACTATTATTAAAACTTTTTATATAATCCATTAAACTTCGGTGGGTTAAGAATTTAATATCTGGTTTATCTCAGAGGTGGTACATAGGCCTAATCAGGGGGAATTAGTGTTATAAAAGGTATTAGGGCTTCGTATAATATTAAGGTTAGGTGCCTGGGTTCTACTAGGGTCTATTACAGTATTCGAATTTGTTCTCGTTAGGCCTCTCGTTCAGCCACTTAGGTGGTCCACATCTCCTATAGCTGGGCTAATAACTAACCGATTAACTGTACCAGCTGCTACGGGTTTCCGGATAGGTTAACGTTATCTTCTATTATAATATGGTTATCGTTCTTTTTATACGTCTTTATTCAATAGTAACCATAGTATACTAATCGACGTTATTAAGGTACTCTACTATGCGGAATACGTTTTTTCGAGTTTATTAAAACCTCCTAGCTCTAATTAAACCTTGCTAATCAACTTTAAGTGTTCAGGGACCTTCAGGTTAACCCGCTTAGGACTCTTTACTATTCCCACTAAGGTCATAGACTTACTTTTTGTCGATAATTATTTCCATACCCAGTGTACTCTTGTTATCTCCGATGATACTAAGATTTTGAAGATAATGTAACGATCTAAGTACATATATTGCAACTAGCTATGGCGACTATTATGAGTATCTTTAAGATAAGAGAGAAAAGGAGAAAATGTTTTCCGCCCCACAGGACCCGTTTGCTCTGATCAGGCCTAAGGTTGATCCGTTTTAGGTAAGCCGGGCTTAGGTAAGCGGAGTCCATGGCTGAGAGGCTGCGAAGCCTCCAAGAGGGCCCAGCCCGTCACAGATAATATATAGGATGTTAAGGCTTGTGTTCCTTATACTCCTAGGGGCTCGTGAACCCCGTAGGAAGGACATATAAGAAGTGCTTTAAACGGAGGAAAACGAAATTCAAATTTCGAAATAATTATAATACTTAGAAATAACTATTAAAGGGCGGATTAGGTAGCAGGAAGCCCACTAGATGGAGGCCTCCCTGAAGGGGTGTGTTAAATCCACTATACTAAGCGCCTAGTACACTTTTAGTGTGTTCGAAGGTCCGTGTGTGGTGCGGAACAATGATGGGCCGAAATGCGCCCTTACAATAGCCACCTTAAGGGCTAAGTTCGCCCCTAAAGAATAGGGAGAAGTAGAGGAATTACACATTATTGAATGCATCACAAATTGACCCTTGAATCCGACAGAAGCGGCCGGCACCCATTAACAATCAATAAAGACTTATTAGCTGTGAGTGTAAACCGGTGCTAATTCCTTAGTTAGCAGACCTCTTCTCTCCTTGGTCTGGGGGGGGGGGGCGGTGTTATAATATAGCCCACAATTACTGTCCCGTAATTGTGGTTCCACTTTTGCGACATTACTATAATTAAATAACATAAGTTACCGAAAAGGTTACGGAAATCGTGAGTTCAAGTCCCATTTTTACCTTTTTTAGCACTTTTTCCGGCCTTCTAATTAGTTTAGAGACCGGAAAAGCATTCTTCCATTTAGGCCAGAATTGATCAAACATATCAAATATCAACCCTCGTATAATTGGCTATTTGAAAGCGTGAATATTCTTAACTTATTTGGTTAATCGGTTATATTTGATTAGTTGATTTTGTCAAATTGAGGGTCAATTGTGTATATTGATGTGTTGTGTCTGCTAAGTGCTTCAGGGAGCGTCCCTGACCCTAGGGATAGGGGTAGGGGACGCCCCTGGATGCCTGAGGCGCGCTCGGGATTAACCTTACGCCGAGCGCTCGTTCCAAGGCGCTTTTGGAGCGTTCAATCTGACAGATTTGGTCGGGGTTCTGCGCTGGACAGATCTTCCGCCCTCTGAACGCTGGACACAACATCCCTTGGGGGAGTCGAGTAATTGTTTCAACTTCCAAGGACAAGCACTGCTGATTGACCTGAAATACAACACACAATGGTGACGCAATTTAAAGAAAGGCGATTCGACTTTGAAATAGCCTGACCTGGCGTACATGTATACGGAACACCTGCAGCGGCTTGTCTGAGAGATGACCGACAGTGAGTGCGACCACGTACTGCAACAGGAGATGAGCGCCTCGAGAAGTCAAAGCTTATAACAGCTGCTAACTAGAATATTTCAAACCAACTAGGGTTCTTGGCTTTTGAATTATGTACGACTAGCGACAATATTTACATGTCGAAAATTTTAACACTAGACCCAGACAAGGGCCAAGTCATGGACACTGGGTCCAGAACCGTCAGGCCTTTAAAGCAGTCGATGACCACTTAGTTGACGGAGACGCTGAAGGCGGAGGTCTTGAAGACGGCGTTGTTGCCTAGAGTCATAAATTATCAGCACCGCACAATCACGCTTGGAAAAGGGAATCTTGAAAAAAACTTACCGGAGAAAGGCTCGGTACCGCCCTGCAAGCTGGTGACGACGTTGGACTTGGCGACGCCCTGGCTGGAGGTCAGGTAGTTGAAGAAGCCCATCAGGTCGCCGTTGAAGCTCTCGATGTTGCTGGGGGCGACGAAGGAGTAGACGGTGGTGTCGCCGTTGGGTCCCTCGAAGAGGCTCCAGGTGGTGCCGGCGATCTTGGGGGAGGCGATCTTGCTGCCGGTGCTGGAGATGGGGCCGGCGCCGCCGTAGGAGCCGAGCCAGATCATGATCTCGTACTTGTTGTTGGCGCCGACGGAGGGGGCGAGCCAGAGGTCGTAGGCGACGTCGGCGACCATGTTGGAGCCGGTGTAGCTGGAGTTTGCAAGTCAGAACGGCTCAATCGCACCAGGGTGTTAAGAGACATCGATTTACTCACCTCCAGGTCCACTTGGAGGGGATGGACTTGATGGAAGACAGGGGCTTGTTCACCTTCTCCAGGGCGACGTTGGAGTAGGACTTGACCTGGCCCTTGCCGCCGGTCCACGACCACGAGGTGGTCCAGGCGACGGAGCTGCCGCTGAGGGACTCGAAGGTGGTGCACTGGGAGCCGGAGGTGGCCTGCGCCGCGCCCCAGTTGTTGTGGTAGACGGTGTAGCCGCCGGTGGCGACGGAGCCGAAGGCGTCGCACATCTTGGTGGCGCGCTTGTCGAGGAGCGTCGGCGTTGGGGAGGCCACGGCCGTGGCGGCCAGGATGGCGGAGACGAGGTACGAAGTGAGCTGCATGGTGAAGAGACCGGCTGTCGTTTGTGAATGTAAAGAGTGACTTTTGCTGTTGCGAACTGAAAGCGAATGTGGTACAAGAAGAGAACGTGTGTGGATGGAGAGAGAGATAGAGAGAGCAGATGCCAAGAGGATCTTGAAGCGGACGGGCGGCTCTTGATATACTCACAACACGGCCGGCTACGTCAGGGTTCCGGGTTCCCCTCGAGGACTTTCTAGAAAGAAAAATGTCCCTCCAATTACGACGAGAAATTCCGGATGGGACGGCCATCGACTGTCAGTCGAGCGGCCGGGCCCCCGTGTCCGCTGAGATGCCGGAGCTAAGCTTCGGACGGAAAGCTTGTTGCGGGCTTAGCGGGTGCGCGCGCTGGGTCATTTGGGATTCAGGGGCCGTTTCACCTTAATAGCACCTCGGGACACCAACGCGCTACGCTGCCACCACGCTGCGCCCTAGGTGACTCCACCGACAGTGGTAGGTGGGCGGCTTAATCTGCCCGTTACGTCCTCGTCAGGTAACTAAAAAATCACGGCCTGGAAGGGCGGTAGGGGGCACCAGCTCAAAGAGCCGACATCCCTGGGGGGGCAATATGCCCCAAGGAGCAACTACGTAGTTCGAAATTGAGCTTTGACTCGCGTTCACCCGATTCTAGAGGGCATCAATAGCAACCCCCCAATCAGTATATTGGAAAGCCGAAATCGAACTACGGTGGGTGAATGCCCATGGCGTGGGTCCTTGGCCTCGGGCCATTCCGTGGCTTAACCTCGCAACCATACTGCCCAAGTCTTTCAATGGCTGGACTTGGCCATGAGACTATGGTTTGTCCGACCTGCGCAGATGCCATCCGGTGTTACCGAGTTCCCATGTTCCCGGCAGCATCAATCGAGTTCCCCACAAGACCATCTATATATATGAAGCTGACCCCGTGTGCTGGATAGATCAATGCCACATGCGCTGCTACTTTATGTCAAACCCAGCCGCAGCAACGCAAACTCTCATTGCTTTTTGCAGTGCGACTCTGGCATCTCCGTGGAACTGGCGAGAGACATGTCGTCACATGGTTCTCCGCGCCTTGGCTCTGTCCGGCGGCAACTTTTTACTCCAGGTAGAAAACCTCGTTGTTACACCGCCTGAGCGATGGCATCTTCGTGTTTTCTCCCTGAAATGCTCATTTCTCTCATATCTCACTCCGCCAAGCTGAACGGCCCCATCAGGCCGACTTCAGCGACAGGCCGGTCTCCGCTCTGTCATGTCTGCCCCTGATTTCTCTTCCGATCTAGCCAAAATCCCATGCCGGAAATCGCAAAATTGATGCCGCGCCAAGCCAACGGTGAACCTCCCCCAGATTACCAGGATTCGAATCGGCGGCCGAGGCTGGATGCCTCGCGGCAATTCTAGATCCCGCATGTCGGCAATTTGAAGTGGCTAGCTGCAGAAGTCGTTCAAAAGCCGACGGTGTCGCCTTATCCTCCCGACTATGAGGTCCTCAACTTTCTTTTGTTCCCGCTGCTCCTGCGATGTCGCTGCATAGCCGTCAAAATAAACTGAGTGCTACCGCTCATCACGATGCCTTTCGAAGTTTGCGAAGCACAGCCCATTCACTCTGCTCAAAGACGCCTTACTGGTGGAGATTTTGCGGTGAGTGGGCTTGTGATGGAGAAATAAAAGGGGGATGAGCGAAGGGGTGCCACGCCCAGCCAGCAGTCATCTCGCTAACGACACAGCGACGATATCCACTTGGTCAGAAGACGGCTGTGAAAATTCCACGACACCCGGCTGTGTGTTCTAGTGGATTATGATTTCTCGTTCACAAGTATGTGCACTTGATCCCGAGAAGGTCGCAGGTTCGAGCCCTGCCACGGTCATGGCAATTATTTTTTTTGCGCCTCAGATCATGGCGACACGCGAATCTTTTGGCTGCCGATTGAAACCAGTCAATCGATGCATAGCTAGTTCGGTCTGAGCGGCTCTGTGCCTGTTGAAGTAAGGCCTGAACCTTGCACCGTTTGCTGGCCAACTGTATATAGTCTTCCAGGTTAAGTATAGGAAGCTACATGCCTTCCTCTAAGGTTGAAGCACAAGCGAAGGTTTTCTTCTTAAACGGAACAGTCAAATCCAATTGCCATTCTCGAGTGAGCTGTGTGCACTGTGAGTCTTCATTTTCATTCGTATACAATTCTTAGCTTCCCAAGATACAGGTTGTATAGTCATTTCGGGTTATTAACTCAAATTCCATCCTGATAACCGGTAAAGCCCATGCACAATAAAACTTTTGGTTTCCGTTCGCTCTTAGAGGCCTTTCTAATGCGTATGCCTGTTCCTTAATCCCTATCTGCCTTGAATGATTTTGGTTCTAGACCTGTCTTTCGGCGCCGCTCGCTCATTCTCTGAGTAATGGCTGGGCCCAGTGATGTGTCCATGTCTTCAATCGTCTCTCTCATGGCCTCGCAAATCCGTTCTGCCGGATTGCAGTCTGTATGTTTTTCGTAGCAAGAAACGTATGATAAGACGCGCTTAATGGACTTGAGAAGATCCGCTATGCTCTCGTCCGCTCTGATCTCGAGCTCGGTGGCCTTCGAGCCTCGGACGTAAATCATCCCCGCGAAAATGCTGCCGAGCACTACGTAGTCGCATTTTTTGTTCTTAGTTATCGGGATGTCTGAGATCCTAGAGCACATCCACTTGCCATCAACCAGCCTGGTGATGAGACGGTTGAGGTGTGACGGCAACTCTTGAGCCAGTTGGTTTCGGAGTGACCGTATGTTGTCTATAATGACGTCAGAAGCTGACTATTGAAAACAACACGCTTCTCTTACCAGGTATTAATGGCGACCCCAGGGTGTCGTAGATGTAGGGATCCAGGCAAACTCCATCGTCCGTCGTGATATGGCCCTCCTTATCAACGACGCAGGTGAGTGTAATTTTGATGATGGTGTTCATGAAAAGCCTCTCACCGCCCAGTCCCAAGGCAATGCAGGCCAGCATCCCGAGGTCGTGCCCGTCTCGGGAAGCCTGCATATCGTTGATGACATCGTACCATTGCCGGATCCAAGGCTGCAGGACATGTTCCATTTCGTACATGGTGGCTAGGCACAAGACGTCGTAGATCTCGGGGAGTGACGGACTTTGAGGCACCAGATGGAATTTTGAGTGGATAATGTTGAGGAGAATGAGCAGCCCGTCCGATTTCTCATACGGGCACGCATAGAGCGACGGCGGCCAGTACCAGTCCCCATAGGCCTCCTTGGCTTCCTCGGCAGTGTCCGCCAGCGCCTGTCTCCAGAACGGCGACGCCCGCCGCAGGGCATTGGAGCACACGCGGAAGGATTTGCTCTCGCCAGACTCGGTGTCATATCCCACCCGCAGCAGGATGTCTCCGTACGCATCGATCTGAACCTCCTCTTCATCGCCAAATGTGTCCGACGGCGTCTTGATCCACTCGCTGTCCATATCGGTGTCGTACTCAGTAGCCGTCAATATCTGAGCAGGACGCAACGCCAATTGTGTGAAGCCCGCCATGGTGTCGAGTGTGCCGCAGAGATGTGCAAAACGGAGAGCCCTGGACAACAAACGGCGGACACATCGTCGGGCGGGCTGGGGATGATGTAGGAAACGTCGTTCGTGGACGAGCGCCGCTCAAGCGCCGCCTCAGCCCCCCGGACCCCAGCACGGGTGGCCGTCACGGGGCCTGGAGCTCGACACAGTTAGAGTTCTGGGTTGCGAACCTTAACGTCGACGCAAGCTCCCGGCCTTTGGGAGGGGAGGAGGAGAAGACACGCACGGAAGGGTGCCAGTTTTACGTAATGATGCACGCTCAACCGCGGACGGGCTGACCTGATAGGACGGTCGGTCTTGGCATCTCGTACGAAGAAACGCTGTCGGCAAGGTTGTCAAGTCTTGGAAACAGCGGTGCCCCGGGTTGCAGAGCCTTTTTCGCGGGGAACGACCCGGACCCCGGAGGTCAGACGGGATGGTCCGGTCGTCCTTGGCGCATTTGCTGCATTGTTGAGGGTTCTGCGCTGTGGGCGGCCGCTCTGCTTCCTTGCTGCTTCGGTGGAGTTTTGGAGTCCAAGCCGCTGCGGCACTACGTCACCTGTGACAACAAGGTCCCGATTAAGTGTACGGAGCGGGTGAGAATAACGATTGATTGTAACTGCTTTTCTATGAGGGCCCTTCCGCCGGGGCCCCTGTTACCCCTATATATAGGTAAAAAGGGTGAAAAGCCACGTATATACAAAAACACCCTTGCGTACCAGTAGCGCCGCCTTAAGGCCGCTTCCGGCGCACTTATACATATCCGGCCTTTAGGATTACCCTTCTATATAGCCTAGACCTACACCACCTTATTAATCAGGGCTCACATCATCACACCCCTCTTTAGTACGAGGGCCGACGGCCTTAAACTGCTCTTCGGCGCAGCGCAGGCCGATCCCACTACGGTGTTACTCATAAAATAATTATAAGAGTAACTTCATTAATATATTAACTATATTATCCTTTAAGTGTATATACTCAAAGGCCACTTCGCTATACTCTATAATCTCGTATACAAAGTGATCGTAAACTTATATATAGTATACTTTATTATTTAAACTCTCGCCTTTTATAAGAGTGATTACGCCCGTAATATCTGCTTATATACGCATAGGAGTTATTACTTTTATACTAAGTTCACCTAGGAAATTCTAAATTCATAACACTTCTAAGGTGGCTGATGAGGCCGCATAGTATTTAACTTCCATAAAGGATTTAGTAACGACCGTTTAGTGTTACAATTTCTATAAAATAAGCTTATTAGCTATAAAGAAAATCCATCACATTATTAACCTCGAGGTCTCCTTATAGCTTATATAGTTATTATCGACGTAACCGTAAAGTCCCCATTTATTCTTATTATTAAGTAAAACCTCGTTTATATATATAATTTTAAGCATTGAGTATATTTTTACATACTAAATTAACCTTTTAACCCCCTTTTTATAAGCCTCGTTTAGTTCATATAATAACTTTACTCATAACCTACTTTTATATAAAAGGTTAGGCTATAATACAAACACAGTAAACTACCCTTTACCTAGTATATAGTGATACTACTCCTAAAGGTTATAATCCATAGGCCCCTCTATTAACATAGTAAAGTTGAATACTCCTAATTCAACAAGCGAAGTTATTTATGAAGTCGAGGTATATATATAGTGGAAGTTTCGTCTATATACTTGGAGCAGCCCTTCCATAATAACCCTTCCTTTACACTTTTATAGTGATCTATGAACCTTCTTATACTTTTATACCCACTTTGTTATTAGCCGAATGCCTATAGGTCCTTCGGATTTGGGAACAAAGTATAAGACCCTTCGCACGATTAGGCTAAGGATCTCTATATAAACTACTTCTTTCCAAAGTGGCTAGTCTATAGTTAGCCCGTTCTGGGCCTCTATGAGGCTCGTCGGATTCGGTTGGAGCCACTTCTTAGAGTGGCCCTCAAACAGCATATCCAGGCTAAGTATTATGTGGAAGGAACGTGATGTGTATGATGCTAAAATCTGCCCTGTGGGCCCAAGCGCTGGAGGGGCTGACTAGAGGACTGCTGCCACCTGATGGCATGGCTGTCAGAGTGGCGGGCACTGCCAACATATTATATATATAGTAAGCATTTTGGGACCATTTTAATACAAATCTTCGCCTAAGATTAACTAGAGGGATTATAGTATTATATATGTGTTCCGATGGTATTTATATGATCCCGCCCCTTGCCCTAGGGGTAGTATTCTAATATAGTCTTTATGCAGGTTAATGACGGGCTCGTGGAATACTATGTCACTTTTTGATCTATACTTTATACCCGCGTTCCTTAGTATACCTAACGAGGATCCCCTTCTCTGTGTATAAAGCCATCTTTTTTAACTTAATATACTTCTCGGGATTAGTATTAACGAAGTAGCTATTTCTAATTATATATAATTAACTTATATCGGGGACCGGATCTCTTCTTAGCTCTCGATCCTCGGGGAGTACTTAGATCAGTGTTCTATTATTAAGGGCTACAGTCAAGTTATAACTAATAATATAAACCGTAGTACCTAAAGTTTACAACTACAACTTAGGGAGAATATCCATATTAATACTTATAAACCACACTTGATTAAGAATTATATATATAATACACTCTATAATACTATTCTACTTATATATATGAGAAAGGAAGGACTTAACTTCAGTCCCATCCTCCTTAAAAACAGCTCCTAAGAACGTGGCTATGAATTCTCCTATGTTATTAGTGTAAACCCGTTCTAACGAGGTTTTTCTAACTAATAAGGTAATTATAAACTTTCCCTATTAGCTTATGGTTAATATTAGTAAATATAATCACTTTAAATTATAACTTATTATTAGTAATAAGGAGGAAGTACTTATACCACTTTACGGGTTTAATCTCGCTTATATTAATATAAAAGATGTCTCCTATATAAAGTACTCATTTTCATAGTATTCTCGGTGAGTACTATAAGCTCTTCAAGAGATCATAAGTCTCGTATAGCTATGGGACAACGTTTTCGAGGGCCAGTGGGTACCTCTTTGTTTATTGAATTGTATATAGTAGTTCTTTAAAGCCTGGGTGGCCGAAGTAACAATATTAAAGTTCAGTATTAACCTTCTACTATATAGTCCATGTTACTTAGAGTGGTTATTCTGTGGTGTAAGAGCGAGGTTAAAGTTATAGTTGAAGATATCGAGGGTTATAAGGACCTTTTTATTCGGTCTAATAGTATTCTTCTTCTTCAGATAACCTCTAGTAATATATAATTACTTACTACTGAATATATTAATTAGAAAACCGAGGATAAAAAGTATATTTCGTAGTAGGATATACTCTCTGCTTCTAAAGTGTAAAGTGACCGTTCCTATGTACTCTGGGTAAATAGGTCCCGCACTGGTTTAAATTGGCTTTTCTACGGTAACCATAGCATAGTTATTATACCACACCATATCGTTAATAGTATATATATCTCCGCCTAAATCCCATAACTATATAAAATCCACTTTTTTTTAACTATTCTAAATACTATCTTATTATGCATTAGTATTACTCGATTATTCTATGCATATTAATAATTAAGTTAAAATAAGTAGAAGTTATGGGGGTTAATCCGGGCCTAGTAAACTTAATTATATATCCCAGTCTTCTTCGGTGTAAAGGTTATTTCTCTGATACTAATTAGTTCCGGTGCTATTCTACCTCCGTTATTAAAAGTGTTCTAAGCTTTTTTCTCCTTTTCCTTTACTTTTTTATATACTTTATAATTATAACATATAACCCCCTCCTTAATATAACCATAATAAGTAAACTTCCCCCTTTTTTTTCCTTATAAGTGTAGTATCCTAATTATTTTATTTAGAGTCCCTTCCTCGCTACGGATTCGAATTACCTAGCATCTAAGTTACTAAGGCCTTACCCCTTATAGAGATTCGTACTTCGTCGATTAGATTTATAGTGAGGGCCTTAAATAAGATTTATGCACCTAATTAGTACTATGAATAGTAATATATAGCCCAGTCCTTATACTACACCTCCGTTCCCTTTAAGAACATATAAATAATAGTTTTTTCTATTATTACTCCTCCGACCACTTAGTATTAGTAAAGTATTTCATTAAACTTCGTAATGTATACAATAGGGTTGTTTCCTTTAAATGTGTTTAAGTAGAGTTAATTATAAAGTTACTCTCTTAGTATTACATTATAATTAGTGTAAATCTGAAAAAAGGTTTACTAAACTTTTATACCCTTTGGTGTATAGGCTACGAAAGATATTAGCCCCTTTAAAATGTTGTTATAGAGCTTGTTTCCAATCCGTAGATTCTCTGCTTTTATAATGTTATTTTTAAGGTTTACTTTATAAAGCTGTATAATTATTATTATTTAGGTTAACTAAGTAAATTAATTCGAAATTCTTTTAAGGAAGTGCTCCTTAGGTATCTTTAATTAAAAGTCCTTAAACTGGTCTTTTAGTAAAGCTGGCTTTTGTAGAGTAGGCTTTTTATGGGCCTCCGGAGTATCGTCTTCGAGGTTTAGAATATCCCGTATAGTGAAGTTAGTTTTTAGTTAAGGACTTTAAAATGTAGTTATAGGATTTACTTTAAAAGGGGTTATTTCCTATATAATAACCGTTGTTAAAAATGAGTCCGTTGGGTATACACTATTGGACCGTGGACTAGAGATAATTTCCTTACTTTTTGTGGAATCCTTTTACAGTTCTTCGAATTATATAGTATATTCGTAATTTAATTTCCCGAGCGCCTGGATCTCTAGTATAAGCTGGGCCAGTGTAGGCTAGCTAATCGTATTACCCTTAGTATTACTATTACTATTTTGGTTATTGTGGGGCGCTATCTCCTGGGCTTCATATGGTCTCTATTACTCTCTGTAAATTTAATGTAGTATAAACTCTATATAGGACTATTTATTCTACTTATAAGCTGTTCTATATACAAACTGGGTAATACTAAAAGTCGTATTACTATATAATAATAGAGTCCTAATTAAGTGTATAGAGTAATGTACATAATAAGCGAGCGGCGCAGACAAGTGAGCGGCGCACTGGACCACGACTATGCGACTATTCGTTACACTAATTCAAAAATAACGCATCAATTCAATTAAGATCACTCGGAATCGTTTTCCTAAGACGTCTTTACTTTTACTGGATACATTCACAAGTTATGGCCGGGGTTACCGCAGACACCATATCGCCTTTACTTCGTCTCCGTCCTTAGTTTAAGACTATTATTTTGTTACTTTTCCTTTGTGATCTATGCGTTTACCTTATTCTGCGAATAAATGTCCTATTCTTCACTTATAATAAGACTCTATCTTTCTCGGAGATGTGTTTTTTTAACTCTCCGATGTTAACTAAATAGTGAATTCTCTTTTCAAAGGATCCGGTTCTCCGATTTTATAAAAGTATAGTAATATATAATTCCCTAAGCCCCCTTCGATAATTACTTAATAACTTAGATAATAGTTATCAGGGAACTATTTTAATAACGGCTAATTCGAGTTTTAATGAGTTCTAATTGAGAACTTACTTTTGTTAGGTTATTTAGTATTTTAGAAACCTAAGGGGTAGGTATTTAAGGAAGTGATCCGGAAAGCAATAGGGTACGGAATTTAATATTCAGTTTAGAAATAATATTCTCCAGGTTTATTAGAACTAATTTAAAACTTTTAAAACCTCTTTAAATATTTTTTTTTTAATAAATGTTATCAATACTATTGAAAACGTAGAGAAGAAGTCCTCTTTACTAATGTGGGTTATACTAGTTTATATTTTTAACTCAATTTCCTTCTTATATATAATTTTAAGGGAGCTGAAATATCCCAAATCTAAAGGTTAGAGTATATAAGAAGAATAGGGGGGTATATTAAGTATAATAATATTGTTTTCGCTATAAAATAGTTCGAAGTTTATTGAATAATAACTTTTATACTTATTTCGGATAAGAAGACGATGTATACTCGTAGTCTTCGATTAAGAATATTTATTAAAGTATTGAATCTATTCTAAACCTGTTGGATTCACTTCACCAGGGGCAAGGTTAGCTGGCCGTACAGCTTGAGCCAAAATATCGATATATTCGTAGTAGTCTTCTATTGTTGTTCTTTCTTAAATCGTATATACCTACTATAACGAGTATACTAGATTTGTAATAGGTTTGTCCCCTCTAATTAGTTTGCTAATCGATCTAGTCAGAGTATTTACGGTAATAAGTGGCGCTAGGTGGCCACTAATATTCTAACACTAGTAACCTTTCTTTTTTTACCGCAAATCGCCCCTTTTACAGTTAAAAAAGCGAAATTCGCATTTTTCGTAGAGAATGCCAAGTTACTTAGAAACATAATAAAACGAATTAATTAATTAAGTGTATAAAGTGGTCAATTGTAGTAGTATTTCTGCTAGTGACCTTACTGTTTTCTTTTTAGGGGCTGGTTACCCATCCTTTTATCCGTATTATCGCTTTTAAGCTATTAATCAGTTTTGCGAGGGCTTAATTCGGTGTCGTCTTTGTTAATCCGTCGGCTGGATCGTTTTTACTGTTGATTCATCGGATTTCGTAGAGTTCTCGTTTTTTGTATAATTGTCGAAGAGTTATAATATTGATTATAAGGTGCTTCTCCTTGGTCGTACTGAGTTTCACTAGATATTCGTAAAGTGAATATGAGTTGGTATAGATAATTGTTGGGATTATAGGTGTTTGGAGTTTGTTGGAGATGATTTTTAGTGTTGTGGAAAGGGTATACGCTATGTTAACGCCGGTAATTATTCCGTATATCTTAGAAGTGAGTATACTCTGAGTGATTCTTTTGTTTTTTGTCGACGAATAGTAGATAATATTACCCTTTTGTGTGAAATCTTTGTTTCTTTGCGTTTCGTTTATGAGAAGGATCATAAACCCGAGTTGTGATGTGAGGTCGTTGTTGTTCGTAAAGGAGTTATCGATGAATACGAAAAGTTTGGTTGCTGTTAGATCAAGAGGCATATACGTTAACCCTCGGGTAGGGTTATTAATCTATTATGTTAATCATCGATTTAACGCTTTGATCTGTTCCTGTGTTAGCTCCTAATGCTGAGTAGTTGTTGATAGATCGAACACTACTTCTAGCTAGTAAATGGAAGTAATATACGCCCCTTTAGTTTGTTGTTTAACGTATTATTTTTTAGTGTTTATCGATTTAACGTTGATTAGGCGTATTTTTGTGTTTTAGCCCTTTTGGTGGAGGGAAATTGTATTTTTATTAATTAAGATGGTCCCTCCGTTAAATATAAGTAGTTCTTTATTAGAGAGGTGTTGTTTCTCTTTAGCTGTAAACATTGCCTTTTTGTTGGAATCCGAATCGGGCAATAGCCCCACTTTCGGGTTCCTGATTGGCCGGTTCCGACCGGACCAATCAGAAGGCAGGGATTCTGGCGCACCGACTAGATCTGGCAACAGCCGGCCTAGCCCACGTCGGAATAACCTCCTTCCAACAACAACAACAATAACAACACTACGTATTCAATATATCAATTATTACTGTTCAACCCTATCACCTAGGCAACCCTTTAACCTAGGGTTAAACTTACACTAATTAGTGGTAAATTTGACCATTACCGTAGATTAGTAAGGAATAACTATTAGAAGAGACGACTTTACTAAATAAATAAAAGATTGGACTTTGTTAACGCACAGAACCCATAGTTAAGTTCAACTATTTCGGTGACACCGTATTAGAAGAGGAGGTTTCGAAACGGAGACATCGGAGATTATATGGACAGGGGAAGTATTATCTTTAACGAGGTATTCCGTTTACGATGACTATACTTAACCACCTACGTTAACTATGTACGAGGACATCGAAGATCTTACGGGATGGACAAAGCTCAGCCTTCGGCGTAGGTTCCGTTATCGACACTCTTCACCCTCAATACCCTTCTCTACCACTATTCTTAACTACCAACTACGTATTTTATACGAATACTAAGGTAATACCTAAAAAGGATAGCAAAATTAGAAGAATTCCCTAACTTTTATCCACTACGACCCTTTCTCCTATACTACCCCTTAGAGGAAAACGACGACCATAACCGTGGGTGCACTACTAAAAGCCACAAAAAACTACCTCTTTTCTTACCCTCGGGGAGAACACCGTAAACAAGTCCCCCATAAACCTTAAACACAAAAAAATCCCCGAGAAAACTATTTCAGTAATTAAAATATTATCTTAAATTACCTCGGCAATTAGAACAACACTTAGATTACCCCAAGGACACTAGGATCACCACCATCGCTATCGTCCAACTAGATTGCCCGGTGTAATTACTTAGAATACCTAAGCTACATAGGGACACTAAGGAAGATGCTCCTCCTCTCCTCTAACCACAAGGGATCCGCCTATTAGGATACCGACGATATTAGAGGTTATGCTAAAATACTCGGAAGGACAACACTAAAGATAATGAGCCCCTTAGGGAGACGTGGGAGATGTACCCTCACCCTTAGGATCCCATAATACATAGTAGACACCACCGAAAAGCGATTAGATCAAGGAATTCAATGAGATCCTGCGTAAAAAAAAAGACCACCACTAAGGGATACTCACCCCTTAATATATACTCTCCGGATATCAGAATACACAGAATACACCATCACCAACGGAAACACTAATGCTCTGACCTAATAACTAGCGGTAATTCGTTTAATGAATATTATACGCCCTTAAAGTTGCGGCCTAGGGGAAACATAGTGTGTTCGAGGCGTCGTCAGGTTAACTAAATAACCAGAGTACTATTGATTTCCTAGGATGAACTAGTAATTAGGAGAAAGCTCTAAGAGGAGTACCCCTCTAAAAAACTCTTCTCGGGTAGTTACCCCTTAAGGGACTATATAACCCGAGGGAACATAATAGACCCTCGTAAAGAGGACGATTTCACTAATCCCAATCCCAGAGGAATACGCTGCCTACGTAAACCCAAAAATATAGGGGAAGTGGATAGACTTCGAGCTTATCGAAGGAACGGTCCAACCAGAGAAGAACACTATCATCACCTTCCTCCTAACTATCTATGAACAAAAAAAACTAATAACGACGGACCTATGAATACAATTCCAATTAAACTTCGAAAACTGGACCAAGGAAATATAAAACGGCGTTAATAAGGTGATAATAATTAATATAGTTAATGTACTCAGGAGAGGTGTAGTCTACGTCCCCTTAAACAGTACTACCCATAATACGAAGAAGCTCACAGATATTATCACTAAAGAAGAGTTCCATATATGGATAGACGAGGAGATCTAATACTTTAAAAAGAGTGGACAACGCAGCCTAAGGGAGCTCCTCAAAGACCTAGCGATCATCAAGGAGATTATAGACGGCTACAACAACCCTCCCCACCAAACCACTTAGGAGGCCACCCCTCCTACCAAAATAAAAAAAAAAGTACTACGAACAACAACGGAACCACAAAAAGAGACTCCGTCAACATCAGAGCAACTAATAATAGAACCCAGCCTACCATATTAGACGAGACCACCTATAAACTCGCAAATCCAGCCGACCTTCAGGGACTCCCCGGTAACCACTACTAATAACCCATATATATCTCCTCCAACAAGCAACCAAATCCAAGTACTCGTAAAGCAAATAAAGGAAGTAAACAAATACAAAAGAGAACACTACAAAATCCTAGAGAACTCACTACGGTTATAGAGGCACCACTATGAGGTTCTACAAATACTAATGGAATTAGTTACCCTAATTATTAATACTATACTAAAGGATAAGGCCCTGGACTTCTTCACAGAACATATTATACAACCAAGCGCACTAAGGACCTTCTTATCCCAGGAAACCATCGTTAAGAAACTAAAAGACCAGTTCGAAACGAAGGAGGCCCATAAAGACTACTTAACGGAGTAATAGACGACCAACTAAGCAACAATCAAAGACAAGAACCATAGGAAAAAGCCCAACAAAGTACTTAAGTTACTAGTTGAGAGGTTAAGGAAGATATAATATACGCTTAGTAACGAATATAATACTAACAAAGTACTACGAGATCAACTCCTTTCCATAATTAGCAACGTAAAGGAGTATGCCTACGCTCTCCAGGACCCGAAAAACACATTTAAAAACCTCTATAGCCAGTTACAAAGTACTATTCGAAACTCTATAAAACTTAACTCGGGTACTAAATAACACTTCCTACAATAACCCACTAACGAGGAGATAAACTACTTCTTCACAAAGAGATACTATAACGGCCAAGGGAAGTAAGCAAGATTCGGCCAGCGAGGAGGATTCAGCAGAGGGCAAGGTAACCAACACTCCGCCCCGAGACGACCCCTAAGGGACAAAAAGTACTATATTTGCGGGAAGGACGGCTACTAGTCCTCCAACCACCCAAAAAAGGAAGCAGATAAAGCCTTCTAAGCGTTCCGAGACAGGTATAAGAAATAATTCCACATAGAACCTCCTAAGGGAGCCATGGAATCCTTCCTTCTCGAATACAAAGGCCCCTAGGGCAACGAAGCCGAGGATAAGGATAATAGAATCCGCGAGTTCTTCGTTATAGACCCAGAAGAGGAAGACTACGAGGATTAAACCTACAAAGACCAGTTCTACACTTCGATATTAGGCCCGAAGACCACTCTTAACGGCGAGATTATCACAACGACCCTCAGGGACCAGGCAATATACTATGCCCTCACAAAGGAAAACCCATTTAACAAGGCTACTTTCGCGAAGACCTCGGAGACTTATACACTTAAAGGAAAATACACCGATACTGTATTCTACGAAATTATACTGGATATAAGCGTAACTAAGTTGTTAACAACGGGAAAACCTTAGTTTAATGCTCTTAAATGCCTATACCCAGAAATTACCCTCGACAAAACTCAAGCCGGCCAGGCAAGCATTAAATTCGGCCTAGGGGAGGTCATCTCGTCAATAAGGACAACTACAATTATAATACCCCTTAAACCACTTACTTTCCACGTAGTCCCTTGCAATACTCCGTTCCTCCTTTACCTTAAGGATATAAACCACTTAAAAGTCTACTTTAATAATTTAAGGAACACTCTAAGGCAGGGAAACGTTGTTATACCAGTTACTAGGAAGTTTAGCCACGCTTAGATAAAACTAGGCCACTAGGACAAATCCGTTGTATAAAGCTACCTCATAAACGTCGAATTATAACACCTATACCAGCGTTTTAGTTACCCTTTAGTATAAAGACTCTATAAAATCCTTTAGAGGACCAAAGAGGAAGTGGAATTAGTAACCATCGAATACCTAATAAAGTACTACTACTACTACTAGATGAACTAGAAGGCTCCCCACCACTTCAAATTCACTATCCGGGACAACATACCCTTCAACTACGAGATCGTTATCGATATACTATACCTTAACAGAAAACCCGCCCTTCAGATCGTCGATACAGTTATAGGCTTTAACGTAGGATAATTCCTGAGTAATATAAGCGCAAAGACGGCGTAGGAGATGCTTAGATTATACTAGATCAACGTATACCAAAGGCCACCCAACTAGATCGTTGTAGACACCAGCACTAACTTTAAGGCGTCCAAATTTAAATAAGTAGCGAAGTCCATGGGGATTAAGGTTAAGATCGTCCCCGTAGAAGCCCACAATAGTATAAGGAAAGTCGAGAAATATTACGCACAACTTAGATGGGCGTATAATATTATCCGGTAAGAATCCCCTTCCACGACACCGGAAACCACCCTCCAAAGCGCATTAAAGGTTATTAACGATACCGTAGGGCTAAACGGAATTATATTAACCCTATTAGTGTTTAACGTATACCCTAGGATATTAAACAGCTCTCCCCTATCACCAAAAGTAATCCAATATATAAAGGCCATTAGGAAAACTACGGAAAACCTTAGGAAGGCCAACATAAGACGTTAAATCTCGGACACCCTCATAATAAGGAATAGACCTAATAATACCACACTAAAGAGCCTACCACTAAACTTAAAAGTCAGGGTATAGCATGAAAAGAAGGGATAGAGAGGCCTATTTACTTTAATAACCACGGACGGCGAGAATTGCATCGTTTAGATGCCCAGAGGCCCGAAGACCTTCCGTTTAACGGTTATTAAGCCATACTATCGAGACCCCGAAAAAGAGGTGTAAAAGGAGCCCACCACCATAAACGATAAAGTAGGAAACGAGGCCACGGAAGGCTAAGAGAGCGAGGAAGAGGAAGATAACGTAGATGACGTTAAATTAGTGGTTATAAATGAGATTATCGTTAAATTGTCCCCTCTATTAGAGGAGGAAAAGCCTTAGCCACCTAAGAGACGACGAGGCTGACCATAAAAAAACCTGGCCGTTACCCACAAAGTTAACACCGTCTATTTCCAAGCAAAGACCGATGGACTAAAAAGACCTTACTTCGCAGTGTACCTATTAACAAAGGAGAAGAACGACCTCACATTAACCTACGAGCTTCAGAAGAAAAGCGTAATAACTACGCCCAGCGCCCTATACGAGAAGTCGATAAAAAAGGAGATCGTAAACCTCATAGGCCAAGGCGTATTCGAATTCATCCCCTATAACAAAGCTAAGTATAGTAATACTAGGATCTTTAAGTCCAGAATTATTAACGAGATTAAGGGGAAGACCGAGAAGCCCTACGAGAAGAGCCATTTCGTGATCCAGGGCTACGCTAACGACGGCAAGGAGGCCGTCCTCACGCAATCCCCCACAATCCAGCGAGCAAACCAACAACTAATTCTCACCTTAGCCCCCTACTTTCTAGCGAAGGGCCACTCACTATGGCTACGAAACATCACTCAGGTGTACACTCAGTTGAAGATAAAGCTTACCCGGACAATTCTAGCCCACCTACTAAACCAAATCAAGGATAAGCACCCTCCTGGGACGATTATAAAGGTTGTAAAGCCCCTCTATGGGATCGCCGAAGCAGGGACCCATTAGTACACGACCTACAATAGTCACTATAAGGAGAAACTCCAGATGAGAACCTCTATATATAACCCATACCTACTGTTATTAACGCCCGAAAACGAAAGCCTCACAATAATCGGGATACAAACAAACGATACAATAGGCCTAAGCAACGAGAAGTTCTCCCAAAAGGAAAAAAAAGAGTTAAAAAAAGTAACGTTCATAACAAAGGCGAAGTAACGGCTAACCGCAAAGGAACCCCTCGCATTTAATAGAGGGATCGTCTATTTAAACGGCAAAACTATTAAACTACAGCAAAAGGGGCAAGGAAAGAAAATCCAGCTTATGGAGATCGGGACAACGTCGAACCACCAGCAATACATCGTCCAAAGAGCTCGCAGAGCATACATTACCTCAGTCTACAATATCGGGGCCTACTACGACCTCTCCATAGCGGCCCAGCACCAAGAGCCCACGGAAGAACAAATAAAGGCCCTCAATAAGCGATTAAAGAGGTAGATGGAGACCCTGGACATAGGGCTAAACTACAACTTCGTCCAGCTTAAAACAATAACCCTCTTCGTCTTCGTGGACAGCTTATTTATTAATAATAGTGACCTCTCATTACAACTAGGATTCCTCATTATCCTAACTAACAAAACCTAGGTCGACGAGAACTTTACACTAAAAAGCAATATCGTCCATTATTTATCCACTAAATTAAAGCGAGTAATGCACAGCGTTCTAATATCAGAAATTTACGGTATAGTAACCGGCGTGGACATGGCCTACGCTATCTCCATAACCCTAAAGCTCATCATAGACCACTTAAAGTTTCTAGAGATCTCTACGATTATTTATACCGACTTATACTCGTTATACGAGTACCTCGTTAAACTTAAAACCACTAAGGAGAAGCGCCTTATAATTAATATTATGGTGCTCCGACAGTCCTATGAGCGACGAGAGTTCTATGAGATCCACTGGATCAACGGGGAAGACAACTTAGTTAACTATTTCATAAAAGTAGTATTGAACGGAGCTTTAAAGCATTTTCTCGAGGAAGGAAAAGCAACGGTTTGTATAAATGGATGGGTAATGCGGGCCTAGGAGGAAGAGACGTTAATAGGGCTCGAGAGACCATGAGGAACGGAGGGATCGTTAATACTATGGCTAGCGCTGGTGATAACGTTAATTGACTGGTCCGATATAGGGGCTGGAAGGCCGGCTACGCCGCCAAGGGTAGAATCTAATTTTGCCGCCTCTCGCCGCCTTACATACTCGAGCGAATTCGTTGTTTTATTGCGTTTTTAAATGTTTTAGGAGAAAAGTGGTCTTTGCCCGATTAGTAAGCATAAAAAGAGAGTTTCTAGTATTGGAATCCGAATCGGGTAATAGCCCCATTTTCGGGTTCCTGATTAGCTGGTTCCGACTGGACTAATCAGAAGGCAAGGATTCTGGTGTACCGACTAGATCTGGCAATAGCCGGCCTAGCCCACGTCGGAATAACCTCCTTCCAACAACAACAACAACAACAACACTACGTATTCAATATATCGATTATTGCTGTTCAACCCTATCGCCTAGGCGACCCTTTGACCTAGGGTCAAACCTACACTTTTGGAGCTTATTATCCTTTTGTTTTGAGAAGGTCTCGTCGTTGAGGCTAAGGGTATTATTGGTCTGTATACCGATTATTACGAAGTTTGGGCTTTTTTTGTTTAATAATAGTAAATAGGGATTATATGTGGAACTCCTTATTTAAAGTTTCTCTTTGTGATATTTATTATATGTTATGTACTAATGGGTTCTAGTTTTAGCGATTCCGTATAGGGGGCGGATAATAGTTATAATTATCCCGGGGAGGTATTTATCCCTGATTTAGTTAGGGATCTTCATAAGAATTGTTTTTTCGATCTTTGTTATTAATTAGGTATATGTTTATGTGATATCTCGGATTTATAAAGAGTAGGGCCCTTTCTGGATTAAAGAGGGGGTAATAGCTAGAATTAAACGTTAGCTAGTTCGTTGGATTGTCGGCGACTAAGTGAGGATCACTTGTTTCTTATCATTAGTGTATCCCTGAATAATAAGCCTTGATTTCTTATATAGTATCTCTGTTTTCCCTTTCACTTCGTTAATAATACATAACTTAAATATTCGTATACTTTTATACTTAACCTCATCGTATTATGTGAATTCGAAGACTCCTTGCTTAATTAAAGCGGTTTTCTCCTTTTTTATGGATTCCTCAAAAAGTGGTCCTAGTACTTTAATTACGCCCTTCTTACGGAGCTTGAGCATGAGTGTGTAATCGGCTTTTTCCTTAATACTCAGAAACGCAGTTATTATAAAGGTATTATTATTATTGTTATTGAGAACATCTATTTTGGCGAGGAGGGCTGTTTTTATTTTCCTAGGTTTACCTTTAGGGTATCTTAGTGGTACGGGTAGCTCTTTGCTGGGCAGCGGAGAGTTTGTTCTAGTAATAATCTTATTGTGTATTTCTTTTTCCTTTTTAATAGTCTCCTTTTTGTTATTTTCCTCCCCCTTATAGGGTCTCTCTTCGTTAACCTTATTTAGGTCTTTGCAAAAGGGCTTAACAACGGTAAATTAAAAGGACTTTGGTCCCCATTATATTTCAATAATACATATCTCATTATCCGTGGCGATGAGCCTAAAGGGGCCTTTCTAGCCCTGTTTCTTTTATTATATTTGGATGAGTAATTAGAGTAATAGGGTTTTTATTGGTGTTGTATTTAGGCCGTTCCTTATTATAAGAGTGTTTATGACCTAGTGCTTTACGTATATATTGTATACTTTTATGGTGGCCTTATTGACGGCTTTAGCTTGTTAGTGTATCTTGAGTAAGGGGGGGGAGTTATTTATTAAGTGTGGGTAAGCGCCGAAGATTAGAAAAGTTAGGATTAGCCCGTTTAGTCTGGTTGTGTTATTAACGGCTTTAATGGTAGTCTGGAGAGTTATTTCCGGGGTTATAAAAGGAGATTCTTAGTGTATAATCTCGTATACGTAACGTAAAAGGGTATAATATTATTTAACATTCCTAATACTATTATAAACTTACACTAAGATCTCCTTCACTTTAATCACCATTAATCTTACTGATTACCTAAATTTAGTAAAACTAAAGTTAGTACCAGCATTAGTAATAATCTAATCTTGGAGGCTAAGGTAGGTATTAATCCAGCAATTACATAGGGTCTCCTAGGTATACTTTACGATCATATTCTAGAGGAATCTAGCAGCGCTAAACGAGGTCGTAGTATCAATAATATGAAGTACTAGTTTATTACCTTCTAGGTAAAGTATGTCAACGATTACCTCGTAGTTGAACGTATAGTTATCCTTAAGCGTGAATTTAAAGCGTCCTAGGGCTCTCCTATTCATTTAGCACTGTTAACAATACTTTGTTAACTTCTGGATCACTTCATAAGTCACATCGTTACTAGCTCTCTCCAGGATCGTATAGAGTCTCTATACTAAATGGTGGCCAAAACGATGGTGAATTCGGTGTAATTCGATGTCTATAAGGTGATTCCACGCAAAGCTTCTTTTTAGGGTGTGGAGGAGCAGCCAGGGATGTCCTCATTTCCGTATAACTGGGATTTTAACGTCTCCCTACTACAAATAGTTGTTCAAATTGTCAAACTTGATTCGTAGGCGATCTATATCTTTTAGATATATTAGGAATAGTGTATTCGTGTTTACGATGTGGAAGAATAGTCTCCTGAAGGGGGAATCCATGCTAGCTTACCTTATCGACTTAACGGGAGGGTTATCTCCGTAACTAATAGCTGCTTGACCTCCCTTTATGGTATCCAGCGTTATCGTAGGGTCGATCTTTTGGAGGGCAAGGAATTAGGGGTACCCTGCTATTAATATACCCGCTGCTCTTATATCTGGGATAATCCCTTGGAATATTATTACTGAGTAGTGGTTATATTAGAGGAAGATTTTATAAGGGTTATTTTTTGTATTTAATAATGTATTATATATCTCCTATTTAGTAACGGCGTAACTCGTTGCTTGGTTAATCAGAGCTCGGGTAAGCCTTTCGCCTGTTAGTGTAGTGGTATGGCCGAAAAAGGATATATGGAAGTTTAGTATATTAATCTCTTCGTCATCTTTACTTATAACCCTAAAGTATTAGCTAAGGTCCTCGTCTTTTTTATTATCCTCACTACCTAATATCTCATATTCTTTATATTTAGTAAGGAATTAGTTATAACCTCCTCGAGATTTATTAAAAACGTACTTATTTCCCTTGAATTACTTGAAAGTTTTAGTCTTTTCTTTTGGTGTATGTGTTATTAACTAATAGCCTTCTTTGCTATAAATAAAGCACTTCTGATTTATACATAGGTTTCCTCGTTGTAGGGGTCAATTCCCATATCAATTACTTCTACTTTTTCTATTATAATATTTATTAGTTTAGTATTACTCATCTAATATAATATCCAATGTTAAGTGTTATTAGCGGGCTTCTCGGCTTCGCTTAACGATACCGAGACTATTTCTGAGTAACGTATAAAGGTCTTTAAATGTCTTTCTGCCTATGAGCACTCCAAGCTAGCACTCTTGTACACTAAACGTAAAGCTCATCAACTTGTCTTATATAGCTGCATCCCCTTAGTGGGTTAGGGCAAACACCTGCTAGAGGGTTCTGAGCTTCTCTGCTAGAATCTCTAAAACTTAGACTTTTGTCTTTTCTGGGTTCTATTATATGATATAGGTGAAAGTAAGATCCTCCTATTCTATTGCGTACCCTTAACGACGTTATTATCCTTCGAAAGCGTTCTTAAGCTTCCTAGTTATCTCAGAGATTAAAAAGGCTATTAACGTTCCATCGATTTAGTTATAATACAACATCTCAACCTTCCCATTAACTATTATAAAAAACATACTCGCTTTTTGAAATTGGTCTATTCCGGCCTTTCTATAAGTAGTATAAAAAATCCGAAGTTTAATGTCAAGGACGTCATATTCCTTACCCTTATACTTCATCTTATTGGTATACATCTTCTTAAGATCCGATAATTAGTGAGGGGTTGTTATCTGACTGAATTCTTCTCTGGTTAGGGGAATCTTATGGTCTAGATTATTATCTTAGAGTGATGGTTGTGTTAAGGGGGTCTTTGGTTAACGTATAGGTAACTTTATACCCAGTTTAGGTATTGTTGGTGATTCTCTTATCGATAACGTCTCCCTTTACTCTATTATTATTATTAAGGGGGTAAAAATGAATTTCGTTTATATGTTGGTATAGAAGTTGGGGTCTTTAATGTGTTCTTAGAAGCTGGTGTCTCTTCTCATAGTATCTACTATTTTATTGTCTATCCAATAATGGATTTCCTTTTAATTAATAAGGTCGTATATCTCATCGTAGATTTATCGTCCACTTTTTTTAATAAATACCCCGTATGATCGTAGAAAGTCGCGTATTTCTTAGGTAACACTTCTTAGTACGTTAACCCAAGTTAATAGAGGCTAGTCTTCGAAGTTATCCTAGAACTTGGTCTCTAAGGTCATCCCATATAATCCATCCTTTTAGTATACTTTTATACGGAAGATAATAATTATAGTAGTTATTATTAGCGTTGCTTCTTCTGGGTTAAAGTTAGATATGCGTCCCTAAATATCCTCGTCAACCTCCTGTGCCCATCTCCTTAGGATAAGGAGTCCTTTGGGACTTCTTATCGTTCTTAGTTACTCTTAGATTAGGGTTGGTTAGCGGGTTAGCTGTTCTAACGCAGGGAGGGTCGTCGGTTAGGGGTCAGATGATCCTAGTGTTGGTTCCGACATCTCGGTGGATTCCAGTACAACGTTAAGGCTAATAACATCTCAAACACAGGGCATTTCCTCTAAGCCGCAGTTTCAAAGGCGTATACAGTACAAATCGCCTCCCTTATCTTCACCTCTCGTTAAGTATTCGCCTACGATACTCTGAAAATCGTAGTAATGGGTAGTAACGGTGAAGGTTATATTATTCTCAAATATATATTTATTGTAGGTTTGACCCTAGGTCAAAGGGTCGCCTAGGCGATAGGGTTGAACAGCAATAATCGATATATTGAATACGTAGTGTTGTTGTTGTTGTTGTTGGAAGGAGGTTATTCCGACGTGGGCTAGGCCGGCTGTTGCCAGATCTAGTCGGTGCGCCAGAATCCCTGCCTTCTGATTGGTCCGGTCGGAACCGGCCAATCAGGAACCCGAAAGTGGGGCTATTGCCCGATTCGGATTCCAACATTTATACTCTCTTCTCGTCTAGTTTAGCCGGTCATACACTAATTCCGAGTTACTTTTCGTAGCTACTAGGGTCAAAGCAGCTAATAGGGGTTATTATAAGAGGGAAAAATAATAATTTTCAACGTCAAATAATAAACAGCGGCTACCTCTTCACAGGGTCGTCATTAAAAATCGTACGTAATAAACACAAATACTATACTTCTTCATATTAAACATAATCGTTCCAGTAAAGTCGTTGCGGAATCCTAAAAAAGCTCGTGATCACCTATTAAGTTACTTTTTAACCAAGGGTCTACCTATGGCTTCCCGAGGGTCTCACAAGGTCTTCTCGTAGTACAATATTATCGAAATCCGTTGTCCATAGTCGTCCCGGGGTCTCGCAATATCATCTCTTCTAATAAGGGTTCCCCTTACTAATCTACGGAAATGGTATTCAACTACTAATCAGTATTAAATTCACTTCACCAAGCGCAAGGTTAACTAGCCGTACAGCTTAAGCCAAAATATCGATATATTCGTAGTAGTCTTTTATTGTTGTTCTTTCTTAAATTATACGTACCTACCACAACGAGTATACTAAACTTGTGATAGGTTCGTCCCCTCTGATTGGCTCGCTAATCGAGCCAGTCGGAGTATTTGCGGCAACAGGTGGCGCCAGGTGGCCACCGATATTCCGACGAAACCTCTCTTATTCGTAATCCAGTTATTATTAAACGTAGCGATAACCCAATTTTGAGGTAAAGGGTTCTCTTTGTACTAAGTCGAAAAATGATATTTAACTATAACAATAATAAACGGCCGGATCGCCCAACCTTAGTAATCAATTCCCTAAATAACTATAACCCATTCCCGGTTTCCAGGCTAAGCCTTTTTAGCCCTGGAACGTCTTTCGGCATTTATCACAACTATACCTAACAAAATAATACCCATCATAAAACCAATCTCATTAAAATTATAAATATTATACTCCTAGATCCTATACTTAGTAATTGTATTATGCACCAATGTAAACCAACCACGAATAATATCTGGATCTTCGTATAAAGCTCTCTTATAGTTATACCTCCAAAAGAAAATGCATTCTGAGTTATGGTTATTACTTAACGAAGTTGGAAGCGCATCACTTATTGACCGGCGGTGCATTACGATCCCCGAATAATCAATTAACTATATTTTCTATTTCACAAAACCGGGAAGGAAATAATTGCGAATCCAGGTTAAGTACGTAGTTAATAATTAACGACTCCTCTAATTCGGTTAAATGCCGAGAATTAGGTATATTATTACGTCGTAAAGTTCTTCCTTTAAAACGCGTATATAAAATATATTCCGGTATAGAGTAGATCCTTCTAATGGACTATACTAAGAAATTCGGATCCTTTTTAATAGTTTCGATAGCAAGGATTGATTAACCTTCGTTATTTAAAAGCGGTATTATTTTTCGTAGAAAGACGCGCGTGTAAAGGTTAATGGTCGCATGGTCGTGGTCCAGTGCGCCGCTCACTTGTCTGCGCCGCTCGCTTATCATGTACGTTAAGTAGGAATAATAATTAATAATTTACTTTACTCTATAAGGGCCCCTTCGTCAGGGGCCCCTGTTACCCTTATATATAGGTAAAAAGGGGTGAAAAGCTACGTATATACAAAAACACCCTTGTGTACCAGTGGCGCCACCTTAAGGCCGCTTCCAGTACACTTACACACATCCGGCCTTTAGGATTACCCTTCCATATAGCCTAGACCCACGCCACCTTATTAGTCAGGGCTCGCGTCGTCACATTTTGTTTCGGAGGTCATGACTGCCGTCGACTATTTTCGGGAATCGCGTATGGGCACGATGTCGGGGGTCAATTCGTGATGTGTATTGTGCATGTGTGTCCTTCTTCCTGTGAGTGTCCCTGAGGCACCTTTCTACCGTGCCTTGTGTGACTAAGCGTGCCTCGAGCGGCCCCCCAGCGCCCTCAGTGCCTCGGGCCTGCCACCCCTTTTGACAACTATATCCTCATATTCACTAGTTGCGAAGGCAATGCTTTTTTCTGGGAGCTGTGGATTAAACGAGTTCTATTCTCAGCTTGCAGTGAATGAATGCTGCATGCAATCTGTTGTCATTCGATGCCCAACCAATTTCTGGGGAGCTGCTGTGTAACAACCCGCCAAGGACAGGAAACATTTAACCGGCATAATGGTTTTATCAGATGGGAAATCTTCTGCATCATGTAACAATGCGCGACACAGCGATACTTGAGCCCGGATCATTTTTTGGTTGGGCGTGTTTTGTTGTTATTTGTCGAATTGGCTGCCTAAAAGCACTCAGAATCATATGAGAGAGAGCCACGAGGATTACACTTTTGAGTACTGTAACCCGGATAGAATTGGGTTCGGCGACAACTCTAAGTAATGGAGTATGAGCTGGGTTTAAAGGGAATAAGTAGAAAAGATTTTGTCTCGGGTAGAATATTTAGATAGATATACCAAATTAATAATATTCACAATTTTCAACCCCTTAATTTAATAATTAATAGTCTGATTCTGCGTTGTGGAACGTCTAATCACCATCTAGTGCATAAAAGCCTAAGTATAAAAAGATCTATAAGCCTATAATCGATATGGCTACCCCTACTACGAAAATTCAACTCAAGACGACCTGCGATTAGGTCCTTTGGATTAACTAACTTCATTCCAAGGCTTAATCCTACGAGCTGTGGGCATACATTGACCTAGAACGCTTTGAACTACGGCTAGGGGGCCTATGTCACGGGCCAAGGCCCGATCAGAGGCCTCGGAACCACTCAGCCATGTTCAACGCCAACCGCTGCTTACTAAACCTGACCAGGCCCAAGCAGACCTGATCAGGATCCAACGGATTTATGGGGCAGCAGACTTTTCCTTCTTTTCTCCTTATCTTAAAGATACTCATAATAATCACCATAACTAGTTGTAATATACGTACTTAAACCGTTATATTATCTTTAAGATCATTAAAAGCAATTAATTGAACACCTAATACAAAAGCCCACAATCTATATAAAAGTGGTAAAAAGTTCTAGACGGGTTAACCTAAGGAGTCCCTAAACATCTAAAGTTAATTAATACAACCTAATCAGACTTAAAGGTTATTATAAACTCGAAATAACACATACGTATATTCGTAGTAGAGTACCTTAATTATGTTATTAAGTATACTATGGTTACTACTAAACACAAAACACTAGGATAAGCGATAACCACACAATAATAGAAGGTAACGCTAAACTATCTGGAAACCCATAGTAGTTAGTACAACTAATTAGATAACTTATAACTTAACTACAGGAGATACGGACCACCTAAGTAATCGAGTAAGAAACCCAATAAGAGCAAATTCGACTACTATAAAAAGCCCTAATAGAACCCAGGCACCCAACATTAACAATAAACCAATCCCTAACACCCTCTATAACACTAATTCCCCCTAATTAGGCCTACGTACCACCTCCAAAATAAACTAAACATCAAATTCCTAACCCACCAAAGTTTAATGAATTACATAAAAAGTTTTAATAATAACACCTCAAAATAGGAGGGAAGATAAGCGTAAATAAAAAAGCCTTCGGTTTAGAGTTAACCGTATTCACTTATATCTATTCTAAGCTAAAAAAACACTATACAAGCCATGGTAAGCGCCTACTATGCGCAAAGAGGGGTTAATGGGTTAAAAAAACCCAGATAAATTCATAGAATATTTAAAGGGTTACTATACGGACCCTAACACAAAAGTATAAGCCCTTAACTAACTAAGGATTATATAACAAAAAGAGAACGAGAGTTTCACTTACTTCCTCCCTAAGTTTAAAAAGGAGCTCATAGAAGTAGGAGGAGGATACTAACTAAACCTTATAAGGATCAATTACCTCAAAGGAGCCCTAAACACCACAATAAGAGCCCCCCTCATCAACATAATCAATAAACCAACAACATACACTATATACACCCAGATACTCCTAAGTATACGCTTAGAATTAGATAACAAATCCTACTAAGCCCACCATGAACATCGGCGTAGGAGATCACTAACCCCTAACTAAATAAGAACTAAGTCCCCTCGGAAGTAGAATAGTCGATTAGAGTCCCCCTAACCTAATTAAATAGAGTGGGAACCTATAAAGGCAAACAAGTTAGCTAAGGATAAGAAAGTCCGTAAACGGCTAAGTTAAGAGGAAGCTCGTAGATGTTATAATTATAATAAAAAAGGGTATATATAATAGTAATACCCTAAGGACTAAAAAGAGATAAGGAAGACCAAAATTTCTAAAAGAAAAACTAAGGAATAGAGTAAAACGGATAATAGCTTTAATTAGGACTTTAAAAACTTGGGAAAAAAGTAACTCCTAGTAAAAGTGGTTATTAGGAGGAATAAGTTGTAGAGGAATAGAAGGTTATTAAAAAGAGTATAGATTATGACCTATTTTACGTTAATATCGGGATTAATGGGATACGTTATACAACTACCCTTGTTAATACAGGGTGTTTGATATACGCCCTGATTAACGACGCTTTCACTAAGAAACTCTGCTTACCACGTATTAGTATTACACCTCGAAACTTAATATAAATCACTATTATAGTTCCTAGTATAGTCCGCTACATCACTTATACTAATATCGATATTAATAATTATAAATAACACTAATTATTCTTTTATATTATTCTTAACTAAAAAAATAACGTTATCCTTAGAAGGTCCTGGATAATTAACGATGATGTTATAATTTACTTAGTATAAGGTACTCTGCATATAAGTGTCGTAGACCACTGGGTAATAGAAAGGAAACCGGGTTAGGCCCAGCAAAATCCAAAGTTCCTAATCTAACAGTAAACCGGATCGGTATTCTTAGCCCTAATTAGGTGGGCATAGAAGAGAAGAGAGACCCCTCTTAGCATATCCACCCTAAACGCATTCTCTATAAGTTTAACCGATATCGAAAAGGCCCTAATACTAAAAATAAAAATAAACCCGAGGACGAAACTCCTTATATATTACTATAAGTTTTTATATATCTTTAACTAAGATAAGGCTAATTAATTACTATTACACCGGAAAAACATCGACCATATTATCCTTATTAAGAAGGACTCCTATAGTTAAGACAAACCAGTGACCTAGGGACCTTTATATAACATGTTAAGGGAAAAGTTAATTATACTATGCTGAACCCTTATAGAACTATTAGATAAAAGGTTTATTAGGGCTAATAGCTCCCCTATATTATCGCCTATTCTATTTATCCAGAAACCTAGAGGAGGGTTACAGTTCTACGTTAATTACCATGCCCTTAACGCTATTATAAAAAAGGACCGATATCCCTTACCCCTAATTAGTGAGACCCTAAGGGCATTAGTAAAAGTGAAGTAGTTAATAAAGTTGGATATTATTATTGTATTTTATAAAATCCGGGTTAAGAAAAGAGATAAATAGAAGATGGTGTTTAGGACGAGGTATAGGTTATACGAATAAATAATTACCCCCTTTAGTTTAACTAAAGTCCCTATAATGTTCTAGTAATATATTAATTATACCCTATAAGATTTCCTAGATAAGTTCTACTTAGCTTATATCGACGATGTCCTGATTTATTCGGATAACTCCCTCTCTAATTATAGAGAGAAGGTTAAAAAGGTCCTCGAGCACCTAGGTGCTATAAGCCTATATGTGGATATTAATAAGTGTGAATTTGAGGTTAAGAGTGTTAAGTATTTAGGGTTTATTGTTAATGTTGGTAAGGGAATTCGTATAAACCCTAAGAAGATTAAGGTAATCCAGGGATAAGAAGTACCCCGATTAATACAAGGAGTTCGTGGGTTCATCGGTTTTATTAACTATTACTAGTAGTTTATACCCAACTTCTCGGGGATTACATAACCCCTAATAACCTTAACTAAAAGGGATATACCGTTTATTTAGAGTAAGGAGTGCACTAAAGTGTTCAAGGAGCTGAAGACGCTCCTAATCAGTGCACTTGTATTAGCTCACTAGGACCCTGATCGAGCTACAATACTCGAGACCGATTCGTCTGGTTATATGGTAGGAGGTGCCTTATCGTAGTATAACAACGAAGGGATCCTAAAGCCTATAACGTTCTTTTCACATAAGAACCTACCTACGGAGTGCAATTACCTAATATATAATAAGGAATTATTAGTAATAATACGCTACTTAGAGTACTGGGATTCAGAACTATAGAGTATAAAAGAGTTCACTATCCTAACTAATCACCTAAATCTAAAGTACTTCATAATAAAAAAATAGTTAAGTAAACATCAGATTAGGTGGCCAGAATTACTATCCCGTTATAATTTCATTATTTAGTTTAAACCTAGTAAAGAAGTAGTAGTTCCTAATACACTATTATAACGTAAACAAGATATCCCTAGTACCCTACAGGATAATAGGTTAAAGGGTTAGAAAATTAAACTCTTAAAAAATAGGATTAACATATTACGAGTTAATAATATAATAGTAATTAGAGAAGTGTGGGCCCGATTAGGGTAAGTAGAGAGGGTTAAGTCTAGTACAAGAGACTCCCCCGGAGACATAGATCAAACCAACGACCCCAGCCCAGACAAAATGGAACCCCCCTTAAAACCTTTTAAAGAAAAGCCATTACACTCCTAATAGGATAAAGCCTTAGACCAGAACAACTAATACTAACTAATCAGGGGAGTAGTACAAAGAGGAAACCAACAACTTCCCTTATAGTGAAAATTACCGATAATACTATTAGAATATATAATCGATAATAATAAGAAACTATTATAGAGGAACAAAATCTGGATTCCATATTACGAGCCCCTAAGGACGGGTTTAATCCAAAGGTTCTATAACTCCACGTTAATAGGATATCCGGGGAGGGACACTTTAAAGGCCCTAATCAACTACTAATTCCACTAACTAAGCCTATCCTAGGATATCCAAAGATTTATAAGGAACTACGACGTTTATAAACGAGGAAACATATAGTGTAATAAGAAAAGGGGCCTATTAAAACCTCTACTTATCCCTGGACGGATCTGGGCAAAGGTCTTTATCGACTTTATAATATGACTACCCCCTTCCCGCTATAATAGGGCTATGAACATCATAATAGTGACCGATCGTCTATTAAAAAACGTAATCTTCGAATTATTAAAGGATATTATAACGAATATAATAGTAAACTAACTAATCCGAGATCTAATTAGGTACTATAAGATACCTTATATAATTATATTAAATAGAGGACCATAGTTTACAAATCCTATATAGAAATAGCTCTATTAGTTACTACGGACTAAATAAAAACTCTTTATAATGTTCCACCTAAAAATAAATAAAACTATAAAAAGGGTAAACTAGGTAATAAAAACCTATCTTAGAGTATACATAGTATATACTTAGGATAATTAGGATAAACTACTCCTAATAGTAATAATAGGTATTAATAACTAGGTTACCTCGTTAACAGGACTTAGCCTATTCTTTATTACTCATAAGTATAACTTAGACCTAATTAGAGTAAAGGAACCCCTACAAAATAATAATAAGACCCCTATAATAAGAGTAAAGGCTCTAATCCAAAAGCTAAAGGACAGTTCTAAGTAAACTTAGGTAACGATAACGGTAATATAAAAGAAATAAAAAATTACCATAAACACAAAATACTAACCATTTAATTAGTTTAAACCTAGGGATAAGGTTTAACTAAGGTTATAGAATATCTAATCTAATTAACTATTAAAGAAGTTCAACTAAGTTAACACAAAGTACACTATCCTTAAACTAATTAAATCCTATACTTATTAACTAAATACACTAATAGGGATCCATAATATTTTCTACGTAAACCTAATTAAGTATACTAAAATTAATCCATTACTATTATAAAACCATAACAATACCCAACCACCTACAATACTAATAGCTAATAAAAAGGAGTTTAAAGTTAAGGAGATCCATAATATACAAAAAGTACGGGGCGGATAAAAGGTCTTAATAAAATAAAAGGACTATACCCAACTCACCTAGGAGCTAGTAGATATACTAGCGAATACAGCGGCCTTAGACCATTACGAAGCCGATCACGAGAATATCCCTTAGGAAGGGAGGGGAGGAAGGGGGTAATTATTATAAACTAAGGCCCAATCAAAGACCTCGGAACCACTCGGCCATATTCAACACCAACCACTATTTACTAAACCTAACCAAACCCAAGCAGACCTAATCAGGATCCAACGGATTTATGGGGTAACAAACTTTTCCTTCTTTTCTCCTTATCTTAAAGATACTCATAGTAGTCACCATAACTAGTTGCAATATACGTGCTTGGACCGTTACAGCCTAAGGGGCCGCACAAAGTACGAATGTTACGGGCTGATGCCCACGATGGCTTAAGCTTTGCCTGAGGCGTTAACCAGCATCCAAAAAAAAGAGCCCTCTGGCCAAAGGGGCCTCCGATCAAAGGGCCTCCGGTGACCTCCGATGCCCCACCAGAGGTCCCCTTTATTCTCTAATAGTATAGGTTCCTATACCGCCCCCTTTATAAGGAACTTCCTTTTTTTTACTCCTTAATTTAAAGTAAATAATAATAGAGTACTCTAAGGTCGAAAACACCTAGGCCTGGCCCTTCGTATACTTCAAACTTAGGATTATAACCTTACTATAATATTGGGTTAAGCGTAGCTCCCCACCGGTTACGTAGAAAGGAGTATAGGTCGAGCGCGGCTCCCTGTGAAGAACGATACTCCCGGGACTCTAATAGGTTAACCACTAGTTCCCCACTAATCCCTAAAAGAATAATCGAAATAACCCAGTTGCCCCGATGGACGCTGTTATACCCCCGATGCTTTATAGTGAGTTAACTATAGAAGAGATGTTGAACACTATTCTAGGATCCCTATAAACCTAGATAATAGAGATTAGTAAGAAATTAGAGAAGAGTTAAAATTAGAGGTTAATGACCCCTAGGAGTAAAACCCTTTATATTCTTAGTGGTATTCATATTGATACCCTATTAGTGTTTAGTAGTGAGTTGATTCGCTAAAAGCCCTTATTTAACCCCCTAAAATTTTCGGGTAAACGAAAAGAATACGCCCCTTAGGTGTAATAAATAAGAGGCAAGATTTTAATAAATTACCCCTTTTACCCTATAAACTATAAACTATGGTACTTAGTTAATTTATATTTAAAAGTTAGTCCTTAATAGGTAATTAGCACTTTTTACGCCGCCGGAGGACTTAATAAAACTAGAAACCCCGAGGATTCTATATACTACTTCGATTATACTTATTTGGATCCGAATACCTAGTCCCGAGTTATTACCTAGTTATAGATTCTACACTAAAAAGAGAATAAGAGTTTTATAATATTCTTACCTAAGTTTAAACGAATAATGGCCGATATTAGTGGTAGTGATTAGCCCGCTATTGTATAAATATCACTTTTAGAGGTAACTTTAACCCTTTTATTAAAGGACCGGTTATTTATAATTGAGTTTCCTAAGGACTACTTAGGTTAGTTTACCTGAGTATAGGATATTATTTAGAAGGTTAAACGGGCCTTTAAATATAATCACCCTTAGAGGTCTACTCACTCCCCCGCTACTCGTTTAAAGGATAATAATAGAGATGTTATTATGATGGGAGTAGTTTAGTTTATAGGAACTAAGAAGAAGATAATTATTATTAGACCCCGGAGAGGCTTTAGCTTTTCTATAAATAATTACTATTCTTAATAGTGAAACCCGGAATATAATAAGGACTACTACGAATACTTTAAGTATAAAAAAAAGGACACCTTATATAGAACTATTAGAAGAAGGCTGAACGCCGCTAATAGGTTAACCGGCCCCTTATAGCTAATATTTACCTAAAAGGAAACGCAGAAGAAGAAGACTAGTTGATCACCCCTAGTTTGAGTCATGAGTATGAGTTGGGAAAAGAATAACTCTGGGATAAAGTCGGGCCCCGGAGTCCACTGAGGAGTAAGTGAAGGGATGGAAGAAATACTAAAGGAGCTAATAATAATAGGGTAAGTAGTTTATAATTATAAAAGTTAGAATTAATAAAGGATACTTAATTAATACCTTAGTGGACACCGGCTACGAAGTCTATGCTATGGTTAACTGTTCTTTTATACGACGCCTCCGATTACCGTTTATTAATATAATAAAACGCCTTATAAAAGGTTACATAATAAGCGGCCCCTCACCGGGTGGAAACTAGGGAGTAACCGTAATATAAATGGAAATTAGTGGCCATATGTAACGAATTTACGTATATATAATAAACGATTTAAAACCGGATATATTTTTAGGAAATCCCTAAATAGTTTAAAATAAGGTGAAGTATAATACTAGTACTCACCAGTTTACTTATAGGAAAGGAAGAGTAAGAGTATACTTCTCTAATAAAAAAGAGCCCGAAAACATATTAGAGATACGTCGGGCTAGACTATTACCAGCGGCACCGTTTATTATAGTTTACCGTATAACACAAAAAAGGAAACAAAAAGATAACTAGAGACCACTAACTACTATTATAGTAACCAGCTTATAAGATATCGAAAAGGCTCTCGCAAAGCTAGAACCACAAAAACAACAAAACATTTCGAGGCTAGTACCAGAATGGGTACATAAGGAGTTTAGAAACTTATTTGACTTAACCAAAGTACAGCCGGTGCCCCCCGGCTAACCAAATATAAACCACGTAATCCCTTTAGAGATAGGACCAGAAGGGAAGGAGCCCCAACTCCTTTGGGAACCTTTGTACACTATATTAAGAAAAGAGTTATTAGTATTAAAGAAAACACTTAATGACCTATTAGATAAGGGGTTTATTTAAGCTAGCTACTTAATAACCGGTGCCCCCGTATTATTCGCTAAAAACCTAGGAGGTGGATTAAGATTCTACGTTAATTATAAAGTCCTAAACACTATTATAAAAAAAGACCGTTACCTGTTCCCATTAATATCGGAAACTCTTAGTAGAGTAGTTATTACTAAGTGGTTTACGAAGTTTAATGTTATAGTTATTTTTTATAAAATACGGATTACTAAAGGAGATTTAGAGAAAACTATTTTTAAAATAAGATACGAGTTATTTAAGTGGGTAGTTTGCCTTTTTAAGCTTACTAATACTCTAATAATATTTTAATAATACATTAACAATTTCCTACGGAAATTCTTAAATAACTTTATTATAACTTATATAAATAATATCCTTATTTACACTAGTGGTTCGAAGAGGGATCATAAGGAGAAAGTACGAGTAGTTCTCTAGGCCCTAGCCAAAGCCGGCCTGAACCTAGACCCGAAGAAGTGCGAATTCTGTGTTAAGAAGGTGAAATACGTCGGCTTTATTATTACCACGGGAAAGGGTTTATTGTGTAATCCTAATAAGTTGAAAGTTATTAAAGAGAGTTGGCCCCTAAGTGTCACGGGCCGAACCCAGTGGTTATGCCCGGGCTATGCCCGTGCTCGCACTGGTGCCCCACCGGTGCCCCACTAGCGCCCACCCCCTAAGAAGCAGAGATTTCGCGCCATATCGTAGTTTACCCTTTTCCTCTTCAGCTTGAAATAAACAGTATTTGGCTACCTTTCGGTTGAGACAAGGCCTAGGACCAGCCCTTCGCACTAAGTCCCTTAAGGGTATACGAAACTTCCTAGGTTTTACTAATTATTATCGTATATTTATACTAGGGTATAGTGGGCTAGTGGAGCCCTTAACCCGATTAACGAAGAAGGGGTTAGTCTTCTATTAGGGAACAGCTTAAAGAGAAGTATTCGAGATATTAAAGAGGATATTCATAGAAGAGCCGTTCCTATGATAATTTGACCTGGATAGCGAAACACGCGTTAAGATAAATTACTCAGGGTTTACTTTAGGCGATGCATTATCACAAAAGGACCTAGAGGGTCACTAGAGGTTAATAGGGTTTTATTTATAAAAACTATTATTAATAGAATATAATTACCTGATCCACTATAAGGAGCTCCTCGTAATGCTCACCTATTTACGATCTTAGAGGGCTGAACTTTGTAGTATCCAATACTTTATTATCTTAACGGATTATAAGAGTCTAGAGTACTTTATAAAAAAGTAATACTTAACTAACAAATAAACCCGCTGGGTAAAAGGATTATCCTAGTATAATTTTAGAATTAGGTACCAGCTAGGAAAGGAAGTGATAGTACCTAATATATTGTTAAGAAGGGAGTAGGACGTCCCCTAAGGATGGGACGATGAGAGGGGAAAGGGGCGGGTGATCCAGATTATTCCCGACTCTGTACAACCAAATTGTACTCTACCCGGTGACCCTCGAGTTAGACGAACTACCGAAGATATACTATGTCGCAAAAGTGGAACCACAATTACGGGACAGTAATTGTGGGCTATATCATGACACACCCCCCCAGACCGAGGAGAGAAGAGGTCTGCTGACTAAGCAATCAGCACCGGCTTACACTCACAGCTGACAAGTCCTTACTGACTGTTACTGGGTGCCGGCCGCTTCCAGCTGGCAAGTCTAACCTTTTTTTTAGTGACTTGCTACTGAAGCGAGACTGGGTGAGCACAACGAGGCTCGAACCCATGGCCTCTAGGTCGGCCCACATACTGCCACTTTAGCGAGGCGTTTAGCCATTCAACCAGAGGGCTCGTAGAGACAAGGGCTCATAACTGTCGCAAAAGTGGAACCACAATTACGGGACAGTAATTGTGGGCTATATCATGACATACTAGAAATACCATAAGCCACTATTTTTAATACTAACCCTATATTATAAGCCTTTCAGGATAGAACTATAAAAGCCAACAGAGTATACTAAGTTACTTATTTAATAATAAAAGAAAAGAGGAGAAGTTTCCCACTAAAGTTTAAATTAAAGGTTTAAATTACTAAATACAAACTCAATGGGCTGGGAAAATTAATATGGAGAGATTAATTATCGGTACTGGGGGGGGGAATAACAACGACCACTTAAACAAATTATAAACTAAAATTATATAAAAGTATTATAACTCGTATACTAGTGGCCACTTAGGACAAAACAGTACGTTGACAATAACAAGCAGACAATTCCTCTGGTTAGGCCAGTCCTAGATAGTTCAGAGGTTTACACGAAACTGTGATACTTATGGAGGGATACATATTTAGAGGTAAGCCAAAAAAGGGTTCCTTAAACCCTTACCGGTGCCTAACCGCATCTACTACAACTTATTAATGGACTTTATTATTAATCTTTTTTTAATAAAAAGAAAAAAGGCCCGATACTTATGGGTTATTGTGGACAGGTTATCGAAGAACCCTATATTAGAAGCGATGGAGATTATGGACGCTGAAGCTTATACTTAGTGGTTTCTCTCTCATTATTATAAGTTTTACGGAATACCATAAACAATAATTAATAACTAAGGATTAAATTAGACGAGCCGATTTTAGAAGGAATTCTATAAGTTGACCGGTGTAAAACAGCTACTAAGTATTACCTACTACCCGTAAATAGATGGAGGGACGGAACACCTTACCCAGGAAATCCAAGTAATTCTCTACGTATATATAATATACGCCCAGGACGATTAGGCGGAACTGTTATTTAGCGTATAACTAGCCCTTAGGAACTGAACGAGTATTATTATGACGATATCCCCATTTTTTATAAAGTATAAATACTACGTTGACCTTTTATTAGTAGTAAAAGAAGATAGTTAACTAGAAACGAATTAAGAGGAAATAACGAAGTAGTTAGTTTAAAGGATGAAGGATATTATAGAGTTTTTTTAAGTAGTAATAGTAGTTACTTAATAGCAAAGCGAAGACTCTATGAACTATACTAGGGGACTAGTTAAGTAGTACAAAGTTAGAAATAAAGTATAGTTAAACGTTATTAATTACTTATCCCTAAAGCTAAGTAAAAAGTTAACGCAGCTTTACTATAAGTATAAAGTTACATAGGTGATCTTAGTTTACGTAGTAATACTGAATATACTAACCAGCATCCATCCACGCTTCTACGTGGACCTCCTCTATAAGGGAATTAATATCCCGTTACTAGGGTAAAAACAACTAATAAATAACCACCCCTAGTTCGCAATATAAATAGAGATCCTAAATAATTTGTAAAAGACATATTAATAATAAAGTAGTAACGGGTAAGTAAAGGACACCGTCACTAGGCCCTAATTAAATAGCAAGGCTATGTAGAGCTAACTTGGGAGCTTGTGGAAGTAGTATCGGAGATAAAGGTTTTGGATAAGTACAAACGGTGGTATAAAGAAATTAATACAACGGATAAAGACCCAGCATACACCCCAAGAAAACGTTAGAAAGCAGCAAATTAATAGCCGCTGGTGCACCAGCAGAACACTAGTGGGGAGGGGGGGGGGAGAAAGGAGGGGGCATTTATTATGAGCTAATGCCCACGATAACGTAAGCTTTACCTAAAGCGTTAACCAGCATCCAATAAAAAAGCCCTCCGGTCAAAGGGGCCTCCAATCAAAGGACCTCCAGTGACCTCCAGCACCCCACCAGAGGTCCCCTTTATTCTCTAATAATATAGATTCCTACACCACCCCCCTTACAAGGAACTTCCTCTCTTCCACTCCTTAGCTTAAAGTAAATAGTAATAGAGCACCCTAAGGTCGAAAACACCTAGGCCTGGCCCTTCGCACAAAAAGCTCATAAAATGTCCTATACGCCCAGAAATTAGTGATCACCCAAAAATAAACAGAGCTGAGATTCTACGAGCCGATATTAACAACAACTTAAGGCTAAAAGGTCTCTAGGATCTCTTTACCCCTAATCTCACTTTTTATAAGGAATATTAAATGGAATATATAAAGTAATTAAAGGAGTATAAGATACTAATAAAGGGCGCCTATACTCTAGAGGACTAGATCCGTGAGATAGTTAACGCATACCTTCTCCACTATTATTATATAATAAATAGGAGGTTTAATAACTAGGTCCACGAACTTAAAACACAAGTAGAGTATAATTCCTAAGAGTATAATATTATTACTAATAAAGTATATAAAAAAACTCTATAAATACCCGAACATAAACACTTAGTAACTAAGAAAAACGTAGAAAACTAGCTTATAAGGTGTTGTTGCTGTTGTTGTATTTAACGCCATGGCGGCAAGGGTGTAGCCCTTGCGGTAGTCCTCCCGAGGGTATGTGGTGTGGAGAGCTGCAGGCTCAGACTACCTACTCTATAGTATACAGTCCTCACCAACGTCCTCCAAATCTTACCTATTAGCTACTATGCGTTCAATTTATCCCTAAATCCCACTAGTTCCTCTAATTCCTTTATTTCCTATTTAGTCCCTTTAGTAGGGTAGGACGGTTGTCTTGAGGCCTAGCTGGAGGCTAACCCCTAGTAGTGTAAATAGATCTTTTATAAGAAGCCTGTTATACATAGGAAAACCTTAAAGCCTTTAGGGTTAGTGATTAACCCCTTAAAGTATCGCTTAAACGATCCCATAAGTCCTATAAGCTCTAATGAACTAGAAGGGTAGAGGATAAACCACCATTACCTCCTCACTAGGGTTTTTCGGTAATAAACTAAGTAATTTATATCCTTTACTTCCCTATAAAAGTAGGTAAGTAGGGCTTCATCGTCATTAAAGTATTAATAATATTATTTAAAATCTCCGTAGCCTGATTAGGCTGCTAGGAGGTGGTGCAGGGTAGCCCGTAGAAGGGCTAGTTCAGGGGGGTTGGATAGGGTGGCCTTGAGTCCTAGTTGGACGTATCGGTCTATTACCTCCTTACACCATTATTATATGTATTAGGCCCGTATCCATTTCTTAGTAAACTACTTAATCCCTATTAGGGTTACTAGTTAACCTAAGGGGATCGGGAGCATCGTACCTTACTTAGCTAAGCGGTCTACTTCTTCGTTACCTTTTATCCCCTAATACCTAGGGGCCCAGTGGGTATATATATCGTATATCCTAGCCACCTCATAGATCTCCAGGAAGGCTGCTTATGAGGAGGTGGGTGTAACGGTCCAAGCACGTATATTGCAACTAGTTATGGCGACTACTACGAGTATCTTTAAGATAAGGAGAAAAGAAGGAAAAGTCTATTGCCCTACAAATCCGTTGGATCCTGATTAGGTCTACCTGGGCCTAGTTAAGCTTAGTAAGTAGCGGTTAGTGTTGGATATAGCTGAGTGGTTCCGAGGCCTCTAATCGGGCCTTGGCCCGTGACAATTACCCCCTTCTTCCCCTCCCTTCCTAAGGGATATTCCCGTAATTAGCCTCGTAATGGTCTAAGGTCGTTATATCCACTAGTATATCCATTAACTCTTAGGTGAGTTGGGTATAGTCCTTCTACTTCACTAAAACCTTTTATCCGCCCCGTACTTTCCGCGTATTACGGATCTCCTTAACTTTAAACTCCTCCCTATTAGCCACTAATATTGTAGGTGGTTGGGCGTTGTTACGGTTTTATGACGGCAACGGATCGACTCTAGTGTACCTAATCAGGCTTATATAAAAGATGTTATAGATCCTTAGTGGTGTATTTAGCCGGTAAGTGTAGGATTTAACTAGTTTAAGGATGGTATACTTTATGTTAACCTAGTTGAGCTTTTTTAATAATCGATTAGATTAAATATTCCGTAACCTTAGCTAAACCTTATCCTTAGGCTTAAATTAATTAGATGGTTAACGCCTTGTGTTTATAGTAATCTCTTATTTTTTTTGTATTACTGTTATTATTACCTAAGCTTACTTAGAGGTGTCCTTTAGCTTTTAGATTAGAGCCTCTACTCTTATTATAGGGGTTTTATTACTATTCTATAGGGGTTCCTTTACTCTAATCAGGTCTAAGTTATACTTATAAGTAACAAAGAACGGGCTAAGTCCTGTTAACAAGGTGACCTGGTTATTAATAACTATTATTACTACTAGGAGTAGTTCGTCCTAATTATCCTAAGTATACACTATGTACACTCTAAGATAGGTTTCTATCACCTGGTTTACCCTCTCTATAACTCCATTTATTTCTAGGTAGAACACTGTAAAGAGTTTTTATTTGATCCATAATAATTAGTAGAGTTGTTTCCACATAAAACTTGTAAACTACGGTCCTCTATTTAATATAATTATATAAGGTATCCCATAGTACCTGATCAGACCTCGGATTAATTGGTCTACTACTATATCCGTTATAATATCCTTTAATAACTCAAAGATTACATTCTTTAATAAATAATTAGTCACTACTATAACATTTATAACCCCATCACAGTGGGAAGGGGGCAGTCCTATTACAAAGTTAATAAAGACCTCTACCCAGATCCGTCCAGGGATAAGTAGAGGCTTTAATAGGCCCCTCTTTTTGTCGCACTATACATTTCCTCGTCCATAAACATCGTAGTTCCTCATAAATCTTCGGATATCCTAGGATAAGCCTGGTTAATAGAATTAACAACTAATTAGGGCTTTTAAAGTGTTCCTCCCTGGATATCCTATTAACGTAAAATCGTAGAACCTTTAGATTAAACCCGTCCTTAAGGGCTTATAATATGGAATCCAGATTCTATCCCTCCACAACAATCTCTTACTATTATCGATCATATATTTTAACAACATTATCAATAACTTCCACTATAAGGGAAGTTATCGGTCTCCTCTTTATACTACCCCCCTAATTAGCTAGTATTGGTTATTCTAGTCTAAGGCTTTATTCCACTAGGAGTATAATAGCTCTTTTTTAAAAGGGTTTAAGGGGGGTTCCGTCTTATTTAGGCTAGGGTTATCGGTCTAATTCATATCTCTAAGGGAATCTCTTATATTAAACTCATCCCTCTCTACTTACCTTAATCGGGCCCGCACTTCTCTAATCACTACTACGTTATTAACTCGTAATACATTAATCCTATTCTTTAGGAGTTTAATCTTCCGACCCTCTAACCTGTCGTCTTATAGGGTACTAGGGATATCCTGTTCACATCTTAATAGTATATTAGGAACTATTACTTTTTTATTAGGTTTAAATTAAATAGTGAAGTTATAATAGGATAATAATTCTGATCACCTGATCTGATGTTCACTTAACTATCTCTTCGTTATGAAGTACTTCAGATTCAGGTGATCAGTTAGGATAGTGAACTCCTCTACACTCCACAATTCTAAATCCCAATACTTTAAATAGCGTATTATTACTAATAGTTCCTTATTGTATATCGGGTAATTATACTCCGTAGGTAAGTTCTTACGTAAAAAGAATATTATAGGTTTTAGGATCCCTTCGTTATTATACTACGATAAGGTACCTCCTACCATATAACCAGACGAATCGGTCTCGAGTACTATAGCTCGATCAGGGTCCTAGTAAGTTAATACAGGTGTACTAATTAGGAGCATCTTCAGCTCCTTAAACACTCTAGTACACTCCTTACTCTAAATAAATAATATATCCCTTTTAATTAAAGTTATTAGGGGTTATACAATCCCCGAAAAGTTAAGTATAAACTACCGGTAATAGTTAGCAAAACCAATGAACCCACGAACTCCTTACACTAATTAGAGCACTTCCTATCCCTAAATTACCTTAATCTTCTCAGGGTCCACGCAAATTCCCTTATTAACATCAATAATAAACCCTAAATACTTAATACTCTTAACCTCAAATTCGCACTTATCGATATCCACATACAAGCCTACAACGCCTAGGTGCTCGAGGACCTTCTTAACCTTCTCTTTATAATCAGAAAAGGAGCTATCCGAATAAATTAGGACATCGTCAATATAAATTAAGCAGAACTCATCTAAGAAGTCTCATAAAGTATAGTTAATATATTACTAGAACATCGTAGGGGCTCCAGTTAAACTAAAGGGGGTAACCATCCATTTATATAAGCCGTACCTTATCCTAAACACCATCTTCTATTCATCTCCTTTTTTAACCCGGATTTTATAAAACACAACAATAACATCTAATTTTATTAACCACTTCACTTTTACTAATACTCTTAGGGTCTTATTAATTAGGGGTAAGGGGTATCGGTCCTTTTTTATAATAGTGTTAAGGGTATAGTAATTAACGTAGAACCGTAACCCTCCTCCAGGTTTCCGGATAAATAAAACAGGTGATGATATAGGGGAACTACTAGCCCTAATAAACCCTTTATCTGATAGTTTTATAAGGGTTCAGCGTAGTATAATTAACTCTTCCCTTAACATACCATATAGAGATCCCCAGGTTACTGGTTTATCTTAACTATAGGAGTCCTTCTTAATAAGGATAGTATAGTTAACGTTCTTCTAGTATAATAATAATTAATTAGCCTTATCTCGATCAAAGATATATAAAAACTTATAGTAATACGTAGGGAGTTTCGTCCTCGGGTCTATTTTTATCTTTAGTACTAAGGCCTTCTCAATATCGGCTAAACTTATAGAGAACGTATTTAGAGTAAATATACTAAGAGGGGTCTCTCTTTTCTTTTATGCCCACCTAATTAGGGCTAAGAATACTAATCCAGTTTATTACTGGATTAGGAACTTTGGATTTTACTGGGCCTAACCCGGTTTCCTTTCTATCACCCAGTAGTCCACGACACTTATATACAGAGTATCTCGCACTGGGTAAACCATAACGTCATCATCAATTATCCAGGACCTTCCAAGGATAACGTCGTCTTCTTAATTAAGAATAATATAAAAGAATAATTAGTGTTGTTTATAATTATCAATATCGATATTAGCGTAAATAACATAACAGATTACACCAGGAACTATAATAATAACTTATATTAAGTTCTAAGGTATAATACTAATACATAATAAACGGAGTTTCTTAGCAAAGGCGTCGCTAATCAGGGTATATATCAAACACCCTATATCAATAAGGGCAATTATATAGCATATCCCATTAATCCCAATATTAACATAAAATAGGTTATAATTTATACTCTTTTTAACAACCTTCCATTCCTCCACAACTTATTCCTCCTAATAACGACTTTCACTAGGAGTTACTCTTTTCCTAAGTCCTTAAAATCCTAATCAAAGCTACTATCCATTTCACTTTATTCCTTAGTTTTTCCTTTAAAAATCTTAGTCTTCCTTATCTCTTTTCGATCCTCAGAGCATTACCATTATATATACCCTTTTTTATTATAGTTATAACATCTACGAGCTTCCTCTTAGCTTGGCCGTTTACGGACTTTCTCGTCCTTGGTTAGCTTATTTACCTTCGTAGGTTCCCACTCCATCTAATCAGGTTAGGGGGACTCTAATCGACCGTTCTACTTCCGAGGGGACTTAGTTCTTATTCGGTTAAGGGTCAGCAATCTCTTACGCCGACGCTCACAGCAGGCTTAATAGGATTCGCTATCCAATTCTAAGTTTATACTCAGGAGTATCTGGGTGTATACAGTGTATATCGTTAGTTTATTAATTATACTAATAAGGGGGGCTCTTATTATAGTGTTCAGGGCTCCTTTAAGGTAATTGATCCTCATAACGTCTAGTTAGTGTCCTCCTCCTGCTTTTACGAGCTCCTTTTCAAATTTAGGGAGGAAGTAAACGAAACTCTTATTCTCCTTTTACTATATAATCCTTAGTTGGTCGAGGGCTCGTATTTCTACGTTAAGGTCTACATAATAACCCTTTAAGTATTCCATAAATCTATCCGGGTTCTTCAACCCATCGGCCCCTCCTTATACATAATAAGCGCTCATTATAACTTATATAGTATTTTCTAACTTAGAGTAGATATAAGTGAATATAACTAACTCCGAACTAAAGGCTTTTTTATCTACACTTATCTTCCCTCCCATCTCAAAGTACTATTATTAAAACTTCTTATATAATCCATTAAACTTCGGTGGGTCAGGAATCTAATATTTAACTTATCTTAGAGGTGGTATATAGACCTGATTAGGGGGAATCGGTGTTATAAAGGGTATTAGGGACTGGTTTATCGTTGATATCGGGTACCTGGGTTCTACCAGGGTTTCCTATAATAGTCGAATCTACTCTCGTTAGGTCTTTTACTCGATTACTTAGGCGGTCCGCATCTCCTGTAGTTGGGTTGCAAACTGTCTGATCATGTCAAATTGAGCGCTCGGCTGAGCGCTCGGCGCTCGCTCGGAAGAACTATAATCCCGAGCGCGCGCCCCAGCCTCCTTGGGGCACCCCCTACCCCTATTCCTACGGGCCCAGGGGGCTTCCAGAAAACGGAGAGACACATAACAGAATATACGCGATTTTGACCACCAATTCGACAATTAACAGTCTAATACGTGCTACGTTTACGATAAGCGTCGCCAGCCATCTATTCACTCAATTATACACGCACGAAAGTGCTTCCTAAGCGCTTAATTCAAATCTACCCATCGAAATGGCCTCCCTAAGCTCGAAAATCCAATTAAAGACCAACAGTGACTGGGTTCTATGGGTTGACTAGTTATAATTAAAAGCTAAATCCTACGACTTATGGAAATATATTAATCTAGTATGTCCTAATGCCCTTCGGAGTTTGTGAACGCTCCTCGAGCGGTGTATGGAGCGTCCTATGCGCCCCGAGATCCACGAACACCCTAAGACCGGCAAAGCCGAAGTCCTCAGCGACGACGCTAAATATGAACTACGTACACAGGGCCTTAAAAAGCTCTTAGTAGCGAACCTTGCACTATATAAAGAGCGACGGGCGGAGTATATGGAGCGGACAAAAGACCACGAAGTGTTCCTTAAGGGTATTAGAGTATTTGAAGACTGGGTTCGAGAGATAGTCTACGTCAGCCTACTACGCCACTACTGTACCGTAGACCGCGCGTTGGATCGATGGATTTACGCATTAAAAGAATAAGTAGGGAGTAACATAAGAGAGAGGTGCTCCGAAGTGAACAAAGTATATAAGTGGACGCTAATGGTGCCCGAGTGGAAGCGTCTTATTATAAAAAGGGACCTGGAGGAGTAGTTTGCAAAGTGGGAAGAGGTAATCCATGAAGTTAAAGCGGTAGGAGTCCCCGGCACTGAGCTCCCGAGCATCTGGTTCCTAGAATTCACTATAGCCGTTAGTTATAGTTATGTGGATATGTGGATTTTCTTGTACTAAGTAGTTAAGGATGAGTGTGTTGAAAACGAGAATCTGAGCGTTGGAGAGGTCCTCTTAGATGCCCGGAGATTCCTTTAGACCATTTTGATATTTAACCCGAAGAAATAAGTTGGCTACGGAGCGTTTAGGTTAATCGTAGAATTAATAACCCGAAACGAAAGTAGCTCTAAAGTAACTTCCCCTGTGTGCTTAGGTGTTCTAGGGAGTAATACTCGGGGTAGCCGGGGTCGTGGGAAAGGCGGAGTTCCCCGTGACCGATTACGGAAAAGGAGCAACGGAGATTAAGTGAATAACCGCTTTTGCCCTGCTTACCTCCGCCTACACTAACTCTTTAAGTGTTGGTTAATTAATAAGTGAGAATGTCCTAAGTAGTATACCCTTAATTAGGAGCTCCTTAAGAACCTAAAAAAGTATATAAGAAAAAACGAAGACCTAAGAGAGCGTATTAGAAAGGTGATGGGAGCCCTTAAGGAAGAATACTGATTATATGGACGGTGTAGAGTGAGTGTTCTAAGTGTGTTCTACACCGCTCTAAAGATATACGAGCTTTTTAAATCGGTGATCCTAGACTTAGGCTTAATAATCTATGTTTTTAACGATCTTATGTGGTTTACCATATTTACGGGAGCACTAATAGGAGATTACCTCTGGGTAAGCACTTAATAAGTGGTTATCGAAGTGTATAATACGGTTAATATTAAAGTTAGAGGGCGTGGAAGGGCTACTACGAAGCTCCGCTTATACGATGTTGTACTCTGTACGGGCTTTGCTAGTAACCTTGTCTCCTTTACTCGCCTTCGTAGAAGGGGTTTTTGGTGGGATATGAGCCCTCGTAATAACTGCCTACGGTGCTCGGACGGAACCTTTTTATGTATACTCACAAAAATCGCGAATTAGTAAGTCCTGGATTATCGGAAAATCGAAGTGTTACTCGCAACTACGCCTATTAGACGAAAAGCACCGGAGATCGAGCCTACGCTGCTTCGAAGGTATAAATATATAACAGCGATGCGCAGGAAACCGATTAAGGGCAGCGTAGCCCTCTGGCATCGAAGGCTAGGTTACGCAGGCCCCGAGGCTATCCGGCACTTAGTAAACGCCTTAAGAGGGGTTAGGTTGACCCTAGGGGGCGAGCCTGCTATAATAATAACCTGCGATGTATGCGGAAAAGGCAAAGCTTACCGAGTGATCCGGTGAGCTCTGCGAGAATCCCTTAAGTATGCGAAGCCTGGAGACCGGCTTATAGTGGACTTTTACGATTACGAAGAGGGTTACGAAGGGTATATATCTATGATGCTTGTTGTTAACCGAGCTAGTGGTTATGCGTGGGATTTTTACCTTATAAGGTGTATTATAGACGTCTTATTAACGCTCTTAATGGACCTCCTAGAACTTCTTAAAGTTTATTATGGAATAACGGTTAAAACTCTGGAGTCTGATGGTGAGCTTAAGTGGTACCTATGGGTTACTTAAATACTTACTGTGTAGGGTATAACCCTGGAGATCTTAGCTCCAAATACGTAAGCCCAGAACGGCGGAGTAGAGCGCATCGCAGTAGTAATCAAAGAGTGCGTAAGAACGATGGCTTTAGGTGCTAAGCTTCTGAACGTCCTTTGGCTAGAAATAACGAAAGCGGTAACATATATATATAATCGTACACCGTTGGTAATAAGAGGATGGAAGTCGCTATATAAGTTATTTCATAAACACTTTTGGTATAAAGAAAATGGGATATATGTGCACCTAGACCTCTCCTATATATGCTCGTATGGGTGTAAAGCGTTCGCTATAACCGCTGATGCTTAGCTGAAGTGTAATAGGCGCTAGAAGTTATCAGTGTGCGCCTGGATCGGATTCCTAATCGGTTACACATCAAGTAATTCCTTTCAAATCTAAAATCCCCTATATAACAAAGTTTTCACTATTCGAGATATGGTATTCAACGAGAAGTGTCACTTTAACGGCAATATTAAGGGCCTAGTAGAAGAGATTAATTATATAAATCTCAAAGTGATTTAATAACGCTTAAAAAAGCTAATCCAGTAGATAATTAGTGTAAGAACATATAATCAGAGTATTAACGAAGAAGTAGAAGAAGTAATAGAATATACTAACCCCGATAAGCCCGCTTTAGAAGCAGCTATAGAAGTGCTCGAGCACCTAGAAGCTGAAGTGGATGCGCCTAAGTAGATGGAAGGGTAATATTCGGAAACGCGGTTTGCACCCTTTTTAACGTTAGAGGCGTCACCTCCGACCTCGTTCATTGCGGCTCTAACCGAGCTTAATGTGAGGGGGCGTGAGGAGACATATATAATAGAGCAGATGTATTAGATTCCTACTTTAATACCGAAATCGAGGCGAGTTACGCCTAGGACGTTGTACAAAGCTGTTTTCCTAGTGGGTATAGTACTCTATAAGAGAAATCCCCGACGTTAAGACGGCCCTCGAAGGGACCGCGTTGTGCCTGGCTAGCTGTGTACCCTAGAATAGGGTTCCGAAGAGTTTTTTATGGTAATAGCGTTAAATACTAAAGAGCTCTGTGCGCATAAAGTGCTCCTAGACGACCAAATTAAAGGTCAGTAAAAGGTAAGTGAACTTTAGAAGGAAAGCTCCGTAGTAATAGCGTTAAAAACAACTGCGCTCCATTCCCATAGAAACCGGAGCTAAACGTATATAATAATCTCTAAGGAGCGAGATGTGCACGGTAACCGGGATGTAGTAGAAGTATTAGAGATGACCGAGCTCCGTGTGCGCGTAGAAGTAAAAGACCTGCGTAGTACCTTTTAGAGGGATTTACCCCCTCTACCCACGTCTTATGACCAGCTAAAAACACACCATTTTAAAAGTGAATTCCTAAGCGCCGAGAAGAGCTACCTTGAAGGCCACAAATAATCCTAGTCGTGGGAAAAAGTCGCTAAAAGTGTTGTGTACGGCGAAAAGGTCCTAGGATACTACTGGGTATATACTTATAAGTTGGATAAATACGAGTGGTTAGCCAAATTTAAAGTGCACCTCGTAATCCGTGGTGACCAATAACCCAGAGACGCACGAGAGACGTATACTACGATGCTCGCAGGTATGTCCTTTTGTATATTAATGGCCGTTGCGGTGCACTTTGATTTAGAGTTATTATAATACGATATAGTGAACGCGTTTATTCACGTGGATTTAGACGAGACCATCTTTATAAAACTCCTACTTAGTTACTGTGCACTAAGAAGGATCTTGCGTTTACGAAAGGCGTTATACGGTTTACGATGATTACCTCTCCTCTGGTAACGCCACTTAGAGGTGGGACTCGTAGACCAGGGATTCGAGTGTGTAATAGGCGAGAACTACTATTAGATAAAGGGCGACGTTATGTTCTTCTTTTATATAGACGACTATATACTAACCTTCCCACGCACACAATAAGGAGGTGCATAGGAAAAAATCACTATACTACGTAAAAGATATCACTTAGAAGGAGGAAAGCCTCTTTAATAGTTCCTCGGGATCGAGGTTATATAGGACCACTTAAAGCGCCGAATATGGCTATCCTAAGCGGTCTACGCGGAAAAAGCAAAGAAGCTTTTACCCCTTATAATTAATGCACTAGAAGATGATTCAGAAGTGCGCATATATACCCCGATAACACTTAAGGAGCTTCTCCTATACAATAAAAACGCCTCCGTATAGGAGATCACCCGTTTCCAGTGCAAAGTCAGGATAATCCTATACGCAGCAATTATGACCCGATTAGACGTCGCCTTCACCGCTAACCGTTTTGCGCACTTTAACCAGAACCTAGGACCAAAGTACTAATACACAGCAAATAGAGCGCTCAGATACCTCTATTCTATACGCTACCTCTACCTCGAATACAGTACTAAACCCGGGAGCACAGAAGATACACTTATGGTGGTATCCGACGTAAACTTTGCTGATAACTCGATTAATTAGAAGAGCTCTTAGGTGCTCACCATAAAGCTATTCGGAGGGCTCGTGGTGTGGAGGGCTAATAAGCAGGCCACGGTGACAACGTCTACAACAAAGGCTGAACTGCTCTCACTATCGCAGGCCGCCAAGGAAGCGCTCTTTGTAAGCCGACTTATCTCTGTACTACGGGTCCAGCTACTAGTAACGGGGACTCTAAAAGCGGCTTTCCCTGCACTAGAGACACCATATACACCTATAATCCAGCTCCAATACAATAACTTACAGACCGTATACCTCGTTATAAGTAACCTAGTTACACTCTAGATGCGCCTATACCACGTTGATATTCACAACTATTAGCTATACTAGGAGGTCATAGCGGAAAGGGTTTCCATAGTGTACACCCCCTCCACAAAGCTTATAGCAGACGACCTGACGAAGAGCCTGGTGTTGTTGTTGTTGTTGTTGTTGTTGTTGTATTTAACGCCAGGGCGGCAAGGGCGAAGCCCTTGCGGCAAACCTCCCGAGGGGTATGTGGCGTAGAGAGCCGCAGGCTCAGACTACCTACTCTATAGTACATAGCTACTGCCAGCGTCCTCCAAATCTTGCTTATTGGCTACTATGCGTTCAGTCTGTCCCTGGATCCCGCTGGTTCCTCTAGTTCCTTTGCTTCCTATCTGGTTCCCCTAGTAGGGTGCGTTGGTTGGTTGTTTTAAGGCTTAGCTAGGCTGGCCCTTAATAGCGTGGGCAGATCTTTTGGAAGAAGTCTGTTACACGTAGGAAGGCCTCAAAGCCTTTAGGATCGGTGATTAGCCCCTTAAAGTATTGCTCGAGCGATCCCATAGGTCCTATGGGCTTTGACGAACTGGAAGGGTGGAGGGTAGGCCACTGTTACCTCCTCGCTAGGGTCTTTCGGTAATAGACTAGGTGGTCTATACCCTTTGCTTCCCCGTAAGAGTAGGTAAGTAGGGTTTCGTCGTAGTTAAAGTGTTGATGGTATTCTTTGAAGTCTCCGTGGCCTGATTGGGCTGCTAGGAGGTGATGTAGTGTGGCCCGTGGAAGGGCCAGTTCCGGGGGGCAGGTTAGGGCAGCCTCGAGCCCTAGCTGGGCGTATCGATCCGTTGCCTCCTTGTGCCACCATCGTGTGTATTGGGCCCGTATCCGTTTTTTAACGAGTCGCTTGATCCCTGCTAGGGTTGCTAGTTGGCCTAAGGGTATTGGGAGTGTTGTACCCTGCTTAGTTAGGTGGTCTGCTTTTTCGTTTCCTTTTATCCCCTGATGCCCTGGGGCCTAGTGGGTATATATATTATATATCCTAGCCGCCTCGTGGATCTCGAGGAAGGCCGCTTATGAGGAGTTTGGAGCCTCGCCCCGTATCCCCTGGATAACACTGGTGTTGTCGATGTAGATATGGATGGGCTGGCCTTGGGATATAAGGAGGGCCCGCCGGAGCCCTGCCCTCGCCCCTTCAGCCTCACCGTCAAACACTTCTACTAAGCCAAGTCGGCCACAGCCCTGGGCTATACGTTTTTTACCTCGGTAAATAATAAATCCATACCCGGTAGCTCCATTAGACGCCTTAGAGCCGTCTGAGTAGACAATTATATGAGTGTCTAGGACGGTTTTTAGCCAAATTTGAAAGGCTTTGGCAGCCTTCTCCTTCGTCTGTAGGACTATTGGGTTTTGTGACCCTGGGTGGTACTGTGGTGGGAGTAGTACTGGCCTTGGGACCCTTGAGACGAGGCCTGCTGTCCGTTGAAGCTGTGTTTATTGACGCTTTTGTTGTGGAAGTCTTTGGATTAATGGGTGTTATTTGTTGACCTTTTGTAGGTGTACTGCGAACCGTAGGCGTGCCCCTTCCAGGGCCACCTTCCCGGTAAGCAGGCCGGCATCTCGGAAAAGGTTACTTATTGGTGTAGTTTTCCAGACTAGAAGGATGGCCCGGGCTGCTGTTTTAATAACCTTATTAACCTTCTGGACGAGGCCCTTTTGGCCTGTATTAATTGTCCCCCTTTGGAGGGAGGTATTGTTGTCGTTACTTATAGCTGGCTTGGTTAGCCCCCTAAACCAGGTTTCGGACCCGTATAAGGCTATTGGGAGGACACAGGTGATAACAGCCTTTTGCACTGCAGCCGCTGGGATCCCCTTTTTCGTATTTAATAGGTGCCCTAGATGCTGGGCTGCCTTTTTCGCCATAGCCACCCTTGTTTCGACGTAATATCGGAAGGTTAACCTTTTATTAAACTAGACCCCTAGCTAGCGAATAGGCTTAGTCGAAGCTTTGATTTCGAGGTCTCTGGCCTTAATCCCAGGTAGGTCTTTTGGTTGTTTGTGTTTTCTAGTGAAGTGGATGGCTTCACATTTAGTAGGGTTAAAAGTGACCTTATTTTCCGCGCCCTACCCTAGGATCTGGGTAACCTGCTGGCTTAAGGATCTCGTATTGTCTTCGAGGGATGGACCAGTAATTAGAAGGCCTATATCGTCTGCATATCCAAACCGAAGACTTGGGTCTTTAGTTAGGATATCGGCAATATAGAGTAGAAAGATAATAGGTGATAGTGGGGAGCCCTGAGGTAACCCACAGGTTAGAGGGAAGTCCTCTGTTGTTGTCTCTTCGAGCCTGATCCTAGTAGTACGGTCTGATATAAACGCATAGATCAGCCTGATCAGGCTATTAGGCTAGCCCTGTTGTCGTAGTCTGATTATAAGGTGGTTCCGAAGGACGGAGTTGAACGCTCCTTTCATATCCATCGTCGTTAGTAAGGTTGTGAGCCCCTTATCGAGGGCCTGTTCGATATTGTGGGTGAGATAGGTAGTTAGGTCAATGGTTGCCCTGCCTGGTAGTGCCCCTATTTGTTGTGGGCTGGCCACCCCTTCTAGAATAGTGAGGTGGGCTATTCTTCTAGTAATTAGCCTCTCGAGCCCTTTGCCTAGGCAGGATAAGAGGGCTATCGGCCTCCAGGATCCAGCCTTTGAGAAGTCGGTCTTTCCAGGCTTCTAGATTATAACAACCTCCGCTCTACGAAAGGGCCGGGGGTAATAGCCGGTTTGGATATAGGCCTAGAAGAGTAGTCGAACCGGCCCGGATATAGAGTCCTAGTAGGCCTTAAGTAGTCTTATGGTGATTCCGTCGATACTAGGTGTCGTGGTTTTTATTAGGGTGGCTACGCTTACTTCCTCCTGGCTAATCGTAGCCTGCTAGGGTATTTGTCGTCTTGGGACCGTGGCCACGCCGAAGGGGTCCCCAGGTAAGTCATCCGCATCGTCGAACCTCTCCAGTAGGGCCTTCCGTAGGGCCTGGGCCTTATCCTGGCTATTATCGTATATCTGACCCTCAACAACTAAGGGGGGGGCTTTAACTACCAGGCCGGTCTTATGCCACCCCATTATTTTATATAGGTCCTTATTAGATAAAACCCCTTCAATTTTCACAACCCAATAAGCCCGTTTAGCCTTTCTAACCGTATCCAGGAAGACCTTTTACTCCTCTAGAGTAGGAGGTGGTAAGGCCGAGGCTAGCTCTAGTACCCGGGCCTGTTAATTACAAGCTTTAAAATAAGATTAGTGGGCTTTAAAGCACTCCTTTGTCCACTAAGGAGCCCCCTTTCCCAGGTTTTATCGTTTTTTCCCTACTACCTGGGCAGTTGTTAATATTAAGCTGGTTATCCGGCTAACCTAGGTATCTAATTCGGATAAGGTAAACTAGTCCTTAAGAGTAGGTAATACTAAGGCCCCTATTCCGACTAGATCTATAAACCGAAGTAGGGCTAAATCCGGGACTAATACTAGCCCTAATTAATGGGCCTGTTATTATAGGTTATTGGGGTTAGGGTTAGGGTTAAGGGGGATAATTATAATAATCGCCTAGTGGTCGGACCCTGGGTATAGGTATAAACTAGCCCCTATATATACTAGGGGGATATTTGAGAAGGCCAGGTCGAGAACATGGCCATAGTTGTGGGTAAGAATTCCTACTTCCCCGATGTAAAAGAGGTTATAGCTGTTCACCCAGTCTACTAGGTTATCCCCCCTATTCCGGTTAACTAACCCGGGTTCCCAGGAGTAATGTTGAGCATTAAAGTCCCCAGCTATGAGGGCTTGTATTGGTGGTTGGTACCCTAGGAGGGTGGTTGTTGTGTGGTTATGGGGATCGCTTGGTTGTCTATAGACGTTAATAACGGTAGTGTTATTAACTTTCAACCACAGGATGTCCCTTGTTTGGACAGGCCTTTGCTGTTGCACCTGTAACCTTATCCCCTTTCGTATATAAGTCATTACCCTGGGCCTCGTCTCCTTATTATTCCAGAAGTCTACTAGGACGTAGGAGTTAAACCCAGGGTGTGTGTTAATCTTCATCCCATTAGTGAAGCCTATCCATAGCTCTTAGATAAGTATTATATTAACCTGATTAGCCCAGCAGAGCTCTAGAAGGGCTGTATATACTGGGGCCTTTTTCCCTATGTTACATTGGGTTATACGTAATACCCGTAGGGGGCGTTTCCGAGGTTTACGCCTCTGAGTCGAGGTCTAGGTGGGTGTAGGTATTGGTGATATTATAATCAGGCTTTTGAGCTACCCTCTGGCTTCTGCTTCGGAGAGGGTGGATGGGGTGGTTGGTTTGAGGGAGGGCTTCGGGATTTTCAGCCTCATCTTCGTCCATGCTACTAGTTGTATCCCCATCGCCTAAGCAAACGATTGATCCTTAAGAGGGTGTCCTACTATATGGGCGCTTAGAGCCAGGTTGTTGGCCCTGATCAGGAGGAGAGTTTTGGGGTTGTTGAGCGTTGCTCTGAGTGGTGGTCTGGTTAATCTGGTTGGTGTTATCGCGGGCCTCGGAGGCCTTTTGCCTAACCTTCCGGATCCGTCCACGTTCTTTTTGGCCTGGAAGGGTAGGGTGACCGTTAACCATTAGGGGCCTAGCTGGACAGTCTGCATAGCCAGCTTAGAAGGGCCCTAAGTAGTTAGTACACTTCGGCTTAGCTGTACAAGGCTCGGTCTCGTGGGAGTCTGAGGGCTTGCCGCAGTTATTGTAAAGTGGCCGCCGGTCATAGTACCGGTTTATGTGGTATCCCTAGCAGCTAGGGTTATACCTAAGCAGGGTCCTCTTTTTCCTAATAAGCTGGGCCTTGCTACTCTGGTTGAATAATCTAAAGGGTGGTACCTCGACCGTAAAGGAGATAACCCAAGTGATTTCGTTTGTAATAGGGTTTGGGCTAAGGTGGGATTACCGAGCTAGGACTAGCTCACGGCCAATCTAGGCAATAACCTCCTCCCTAATCAGGGTTGATATGTTAATACTTTCCCCATTTAGGCTTTGGAGCTTAGATGAGCAGCGTGGGACGGCGTATGTAAACCATTTTGTAGGGGTTTCTACTTTAAAGGCCCCTAAACAGTCTGCTAGCTTTTGTCTATTTCCAATAAAGCTTTATTGGATTTGTTTATTTAGGGACTTCAAGGAGTATCCGGTCGAGATATGGTAAATGTGTGGGATGTCTCCTAGTTATAGGCCAAGGGCCTAGCAGACTGTACGGCGCAGGGCGAAAGGGGCGTTCTTCCGGGCAGTATCCAGGCCTTCCTCGGGGATATGAACGAAAACCCGGAGGTCTTCTAACTAAGCCTAGGCTTGTGGGTGGGTAGGGGCTCGGTGCTAGGCCGGGGCGGGGGCCGGGGCGGAGGCCGGAGTTAAGATTATGGCTAGGGTCGGGGCTAATACCGCAACGGTAACCCAGTTCCGGGTTAGAGTTAGAGCGGCTTCGTTATTCATTAGCTTCTTCAGGGCTTGGATTACATAAGTTATCACCTCCTTTGCGATCTGCTTTTTCGGCCCCTCAAAATTAGAGACCACGTTATCAACAGACTGGGTGATGGCCAAAAAGACACCTTTTCGGTCCTTATAGCGTCTGGTTTGTTTATCGAAGGCAGCTAGGATAGATCTAGTGGCCACCCCGCTTACGTTCAAGGGCCCCTTTGCCGTAGAAGGGGCTACATTAGGAGAGTTGGGCTAGCTTCCCCCAAGGCTGGGCCGGAGTAGTTGGGCCTTAGTGTTGCGGCGGTGCTTAGCCTTTGAGGGAGGGGTTGGCTCTGGAGGTGACCCAGAGCCCCGATCAGGGCTGGCCGGGGGGGCCGGCTGCAATCCGGTGCCCGCCGGAGGCTGAGAGGCCATCGCGGGAGGGCTCCGGGAGGGAGAGGTGAAGAGTTTTCAGTTGTTAAGGATTTTAGTAATGTATCACCTATTTCACTAACAGCAGATGCTAAGAAAAATTAGGCGAGAGGGAAGTTGACGAAGAGCCTGGTGTTACCTAAGTTTCGCGAGTTCCGGAGGTAAATACGGATAACGGAGCAGAAGGAGCTCCTAGAACGGAATCAGAAGAGGGACCTAGAGGCCGACGAGGCGGAATGGCTCGTAAGAGCGTCAAAGGAAGACGTATGGGTAGTGGAGGACTCCAGAAGAGTGCCGAGGGCGTTAAAAAGCCCAGTTAAGACGAGACCCCAGGAAGGGGAACGCAGAGTGCATATAAAGCACCTCCCTATGAGAAAAGAAGAACCCTACGCAGAGGAAGTGCTTTACGAAGTGTGAAATACATATCGCAGAATAGTTACTGGAGATCAAAAAAGGCCCCTACGAGGCCTTCCCTAAGGGGGCGTATCAAATTAAACGCTCGGCTAAGCGCTCGGCGCTCGCTCAGAAGAACTATAATCCCGAGTGCGCGCCCCAGCCTCCTTGGGGCACCCCCTACCCCTATTCCTACGGGCCCAGGGGGCTTCCAGAAAACGGAGAGACACATAACAGAATATACGCGATTTTGACCACCAATTCGACAGATCAACTGCACCAATTACTACGGGTTTCCAGATAGTTCAGCGTTACCTTCCATCGTCGTATGGCTATCGCTTATCCTAGCGTTTTACGTTCAGTAGTGACCGTAGTATACTTAATGACGTGGTCAAGGTACTCTATTACGAATATACGCACACGTCGTTTCGAGTTTATGATAACCTTTAGGTCTGATTAGGCCGTACTGATCAGCTTTAGATGTTCAGGGACTCCTCAGGTCAACCCATCTAGAACTTCTTACTACTTTCACATAAATCGTAGGCTTCTATACTAAGTATTCAATTAATTACCTTTAATAATCTTAAAGATAATATAATAATCTAAGTATGTATATTATAACTAGTTATAGCGACTACTACGAGTATCTTTAAGATAAGGAGAAAGGAAGGAAAAGTCTGCTACCCCACAAATCCGTTGGATCCTGATCAGGTCTACCTGGGCCTGGTCAGGCTTAGTAAGCAGCGGTTGGCGTTGGACATGGCCGAGTGGTTCCGAGGCCTCTGATCGGGCCTTGGCCCGTGACAGTGGGGGCATCGCCCCGTATCCCTTAGATAACACTAGTGTTATCAATACAGATGTGTATAGGTTAGCCTTGGGAGGTAAGGAGGGCCCACCGGAGCCCTGCCCTCGCTCCTTCAGCCTCGCCATCAAACACTTCTACTAAACTAAGTCGGCTATAACCTTAAGCTATACACTTATTACCTCTATAAATAACGAATCCGTATCCCATAGCTCTATTAGACGCTTTAGAACCATCTAACTAAATAATTATATAGTTATCTATGACGGCTTTTAGCCAGTTCTGAAAGGCCTTAGCAGCCTTCTCTTTTATGTATAGGACTATTGGGTTTTATGACCCTGGAAGGTGTTGTGGTTGGAGTAGTGCTGGCCTTGGGACCCTTAAGACGAGGCCTGCTGTCCGTTAACGTCGTGTTTGCTACCTCCCTTGTTGTGTAAACCTTAGGACTAATAGGTGTTATTAATCGACCTTTTATAATCGGACTGTGAAGCATAGGTGTACCCCTTCTAAAACCACTTTCCCAGTAAGCAGGCCAGTATCTCGGAGAAGGTTACTTGTTAGGGTTGTTTTCCAGACTGGGAGGATGGCTCGGGCCGCTCTTATAATGACCTTATTGACCTTCTAGACAAGGCCCTTTTAGTTTATATTAATAATCCCCCCTCCCTAAAGGGAGGTGGTGTTACTTAGGGCTAGCTTGGTTAGCCCCCCGAACTAGGTTTCGGCTCCGTATAGGGCTGTTAGGAGGACATAAGTAATAACCACCTTTTATATAATAACTACTAGGGTCCCTCCTTTTATGTTTATTAGGTGCCTTAGGTGCTGGGCTGCCTTTTTCGTTATAATTACCCTTGTTTCGACGTAGTATTAGAAAGAGAGTTTTTTATTAAACTAAACCCCTAACCAACGGATCAGCTTAACCGAGGCTTTAATTTTAAGGCCTTTAGCTTTAATCCTAGGTAGGTTTTTTGGTTACTTATGTTTCCTAGTGAAGTGGATAACTTTATATTTAGCTAAGTTAAAGGAGACCTTATTATTAGTACCCTAGTTTAGAATTTGGGTAACCTATCCACTTAAGGATATAGTATTGTCCTTAAGGGATGGGCTGGTAATTAAAAGGCTTATATCGTTTATATATCTAAACCGAAGCCTTAGGTCTTTAACTAGGATATCGGAAATATAAAATAGGAAATTAATAGGTAATAGTGGGGAGCCCTGAGGTAACCCATAGGTTAAAGGGAAGTCCTTTATTGTTACCTCTTTAAACTTAACCCTAATAATATGGTCTAATACAAAAGCATAAATCAGCTTAATCAGATTATTAGGCTAGCCCTATTACCGTAATTGGATAATAAGGTGGTTCCGAAGAACAGAGTCAGGCCCCCTTCACATCTATTATTACCAGCATAGTTATAAGCCCCTTATCAAGGGCCTATTCAATATTGTATATAAAATAAGTTATTAGGTCAATAACTGCCCTGCTTAGTAGGGCCCTTATTTATTATGGGCTAGCCACCCCTTTTAAGATAGTGAGGTAGGCTATTCTCTTAACTATTAGTTTTTTAAGCCCCTTACCTAGGTAGGATAAGAGGGTTATTGGTCTCTAGGATCCAACATTTAAGGAGTTGGTCTTTTTAAGTTTCTAAATTATAATAACCTTTATTTTATAAAAGGGTTAAGGGAAATAGCCAGCCTTAATGTATACCTGGAATAATAGCCTAATAAGCTTAGCTATAAGGTCTCAGTAATTGTTGTTGTTGTTGTTGTAGTATTTAACGCCATGGCGGCAAGGGCTACGGAACCCTCGCGGCAGACCTCCCTAGGGGTATATGGCGTGGAGAGCCGCAGCTCAAGCTATATACTACAGTACATAAACCCAGCTAACGTCCTCCAAATCATACCTTAGTGGCTACGTAACTATCATACTATATTACTAGGTCCCGCTGGGTTACCTGATTTAAATTTGAATATAATAGTGAATGGCGAGTATAGCTCATAAATTTGTCATTCCGACCCGCCTATAACAGGTCCTTCATAAGTAACGCCTTACCCCTAATTAGTGAATCGGGATTAGTGGGCCCTTAATGGGCACCTTATCCCTCCTTAGTCGCTTAGGCACTAGGCCCTATATTATTATCCTAGGCCCTTAATGGATACTTGGAACGTATTAGTTAGTGGCCCCAGGCCTCCTTTTAGTCTAATTAGTCTCGTTAACGACGTACCGGCCACCGGTCCCGCATTGTTCTGGCTAGGGGAGACCAGAAGACCCGCATATAGCGGGTCCAACCATTGCCTATAGCGAAGCGCGACCCAAACGCTTTGTGCCCGCAGCTGGAATCGAACCAGCCCCCTCTACGATGGAGAGGGGTTGCCAGACGCACGCCACTGCGCCATGCGGGCTAAGGTCTCAGTAAGCCTTAAGTAGTTTTATGGTAATTCCGTCAATATTAGGGGTCATAGTTTTTATTAAGGTGGCTGCCCTTATTTCCTTTTAACTAATCGTAGCCTGCTAGGGTATTTGTCGTTTTGGAACCGTGGCCACGTCGAAGGGGTCCCTAGGTAGGTCATCCGTGTCATCAAACCTCTCCAGTAGGGCCTTGTCCTGGTTATTGTTATGCGTTTAGCCCTCAACTACTAAGGGGGGGGCTTTAATTATTAGTTTAACCTTATACTAACCTATTATTTTATAAAAGTCCTAATTAGATATAGCCCCTTTAATCTTAGTAGCCTAATAAGCCCGTTTAGTTTTTCTAATTATTTCTAAGAAGACCTTTTACTTTTTAAGGATAGGGGGTGATAAGGCCGAGGTTAGCTCCGGTTCCCGTGCTTATTGGATATGGGCCTTGAGGTAGGATTAGTGGGTTTTAGAGTACTCTTTTGATTACTAGGGGGCCCACTTTCCCCGGCTTTATTGTTTTTTCTCTATTATGTGGATAATTATTAAGAGTAGGTTAACGATCCGGTTAGCCTAGGTGTTTAGCTTAGTTAGGGTGGGTAGGTCTTTAAGGGTAGGTAAAGTTAAGGCCCTTACCCTAATTAGGTTTTTGAACTGAGGAAGGGCCAAATCTGGGACCGATATTAGCCCTAATTAGTATATTTATTATTGTTTATTATTATTAAAGGGGATAATAATTATAATAAGTTAATAATCAGCTCCTGGGTATAGGTGTGGGTAGGGTCCTGTGTGTATAAGGGGGATATTTAAGAAGGTTAGGTTAAGGATATGACTATGAGTGTGGGTTAGAGCCCCTGCTTCTCCAATAAAGGAGAGGCCATGGTTATTAACCTAGTTAACTAGATCGTCTCCTCTATTCCAGCTAATGGATCCTGGTTCCTAGGAGTAGTGGTGAGTGTTGAAATCCCCGGCTATAAGGGCTCATAGTAGTAGTTAGTATCCTAGGAGGGTGGTCATTGTATAGTTATAAGGATCGCCTGGTTATTTATAAATGTTTATAATAATAGTATTATTAACCTTTAATTATAAAATATCCTTTGTTTGGATAGGTCTTTGTTGTTATACTTATAGCCTTATCCCCTTCCGTATATATATTATTACCCTGGGCCTTATTTCCCTACTATCCCAAAAATCAACTAGGATAAAGGAATTATACCCAGGGTATATATTAATCTGCATTCTGTTAGTGTAGCCTATCCAGGGCTCCTAGATAAGTACTATATTGACCTAATCAGCCCAGCAAAGCTTTAGGAAAGTTGTATGTACTAGGGGCTTTTTCCCCACGTTATATTAGGCTACACGTAGTACCCGTGGGGGGGCCTATTTAGGCTTACGCCTCTGAGTCGAGGTCTAGGTAAGTGTAGGTATTAGTGATATTATAGTTAGGCTTTTAAGCCACCCTCTAGCTCCTATTTCGGAGAGGGTAGATGGGGTGGTTGGTCTAAGGGAGGGCCTCGGGGTTTTCCACTTCGTCTTTATCCATACTACTAGTTATATCCTTATCGTCTAGGTATATAATTGATCCTTAGGAGGGGTCCTAGTGTATAGGGACTTAGAGCTAGGTTATTAGCCCTAATTAGGATGGGAGTCCTGGGGTTATTGAGTATTGTTTTGGGTGGTGGTCTGGTTAGTATTATCGCGGGCCTCGGAGGCCTTTTACCCAACTTTCCGAATCCGTTTATATTCTTTTTAGCCTAGGAGGGTAAGATAACTGTTAACTATTAGGGGCCTAGTTAAACAGTCTATATAACCAACTTAGAAGGGCCCTAAATAGTTAGTATACTTCGGCTTAGTTATATAAGGCTTGGTTTTGTGGGAGTTTAAGAGTTTATCGTAGTTGTTATAGAGTGGCCGCCGATTATAGTACTAGTTTGTGTAGTATCCCTAGTAACTAGGGTTATACCTAAGTAGGGTCCTCTTTTCCCTAATAAGCTGGGCCTTATTGCTCTAGTTGAATAGTTTAAAGGGTAGCACCTTAATTATAAATGAGATAACCTAAGCGACTTCGTTTATAATAGGGTTTAGGCTGAGGCGGGATTGCCGGGCTAGGACTAGCTCGCAGCCAGTCTAAGCGGTAACCTCCTCCCTGATCAGGGTTAATATATTAATACTTTCCTCATCTAGGCTTTAAAAATTAGATAAGTAATGTGGAATAGTGTATATAAACCATCTTATAGGGGTTTTTATTTTAAAAGCCCCTAAATAATTTATTAGTTTTTATTTATTTCTAAAAAAGTTTTATTAAATTTGTTTATTTAAGGGCTTTAAGGAGTATCTAATTGAGATATAGTAAATGTGTAGGATATCTCTTAGTTATAGGCTAAGGGCCTAGTAGACTATATGGCGCAGGGCGAAAGGGGCGTTCTTCCGGGCAGCATCCAGGTTTTCCTCGGGGATATGGACGAAAACCCGGAGGTCTTCTAGCTAAGCCTGGGCTTGTGGGCGGGTAGGTGCTCGGTTCTAGGCCAGGGCGGAGGCCGGGGCTGAGACTGGGGTTAAGACTAGGGCTAGGGTCGGGGTTAATACCGTAACGGTAACCCAAATCCGGATTAGAGTTAGAGTAACTTCGTTTATCATCACCTTTTTCAGGGCTTAGATCATATAGGTTATCGCCTCTTTTATAATCTACTTTTTTAGCCCCTTAAAACTAGAGACCACGTTATCAACAAACTAGGCGATAGCCAAAAAGACATCTTTTCGGTCCTTATAGCGTCTGGTTTGTTCATCGAAGGCGGCTAGGATAGATCTAGTGGTTACCCCACTTACGTTTAAGGGCCCCTTTACCGTAGAAGGGGCTACATTAGGAGTATTAGGCTGGCTTCCCCTAAGGCTAGGCCGGAGTGGTTAGGCCTTAGTATTACGGCGGCGCTTAGCCCTTAAGGGAGGGGTTAACTCCGGAGGTGACCCAGAGCCCCAATTAGGGCCGGCCAGAGGGGCCGGCTATAATCCAGTGCTCACCGGAGGTTATGAGATTATTACGGGAGGACTCTAAGAGGGAGAGGTGAAGACTTTTTAATTATTAAGGATTTGTCGCAAAAGTGGAACCATAATTACAGGACAGTAATTGTGGGCTATATTATGACACACACCCCTAGACCGAGGAGAGAAGAGGTCTGTTAACTAAGGAATTAGCACCGGCTTACACTCACAACTAATAAGTCCTTACTAACTGTTACTGGGTGCTGGCCGCTTCCAGCTGGCAAGTCTAACCTTCTATTTCGGTGACTTACTGCTGAAGCGAGAATAGGTGAGCATAACGAGGCTCGAACCCATGACCTCTAGGTCGGCCCACATACTGCCACTTTAGTAAGGTGTTTAGCCATTCAACCAGAGGGCTTGTAGAGACAAAGGCTCATAACTGTCGCAAAAGTGGAACCACTATTACGGGATAGTAATTGTGGGCTATATTATAACAGGATTTTAATAGTATATCACCTATTTCACTAATAGTGGATACTAAGAAAAATTAGGTGAGAGGGAAGTTTGTGATAATATTCCAAAGGCGACCTATAACTCCAACTTTCCTCTATAACTATAGGTTTTCTTTATAATAATTAACGAGTTAATAAATGTTAAACTCCGTTTCGAAGGTCTTTTAGTCCTTGCCGAATAAAAAGGTGTGTATTATTAAGTTGAGCATATGGCCGTAATAACGTATCCGCCGATGTTTAATGTTATTAGAGGTTATACTAGGGATTAGCTGAGGTAGGAGGGATTATAAGTTGTTGTTGTTGTTGTTGTAGTATTTAACACCATGGCGGCAAGGGCTACGGAACCCTCGCAGCAGACCTCCCTAGGGGTATATGGCGTAGAGAGCCGCAGCTCAAACTATATACTACAATACATAAACCCGGCTAGCGTCCTCCAAATCATGCCTTAGTGGCTACGTAACTATCATACTATATTACTAGGTCCCACTAGGTTACCTAACTTAAGTTCGAATATAATAGTAAATAATGAGTATAACTTACAAATTTATTATTCCAACCCGCCCATAATAGGTTCTTCATAAGTAACGCTTTACCCCTAATTGGTGAATCGGGATTAGTGGGCCCTTAATGGGCACCCTATCCCTCCTTAGTCGTTTAGGTACTAAGCCCTATATTATTGTCCTGGGTCCTTAATGGACACCTAAGAACGTACTAGTTAACGGCCCCAGGCCTCCTTTTAGTCTAATTAGTCTCGTTAACGACGTACCGGCCACCGGTCCCGTATTATTCTGGCTAGGGGAGACCGGAAGACCCGCATATAGCGGGTCCAACCATTACCTATGGCGAAGCGCGACCCAAACGCTTCGTGCCCGCAGCTGGAATCGAACCAGCCCCCTCTGCGATGGAGAGGGGTTGCCAGACGCACGCCACTACGCCATGCGGGCGAGGGATTATAAGCAAATATTATTATTCATCGTATTATCGTAAACTATTACTCTAATCTTCTCCTCGAAGTTATATATACGAATAATACCCTTAAGGGTAATAGCGAGACTATGACTATTATACTAACCTTATTATAAACAGAAGGCAAGGAGGTGTAATTATTAGATACTATCCTTATTAAGGAAGTGACCAGTGACTATTATAAAGGTGTAGATATTAGGAGAGGTCTATAGATCAAAGGAAGAGTGTATCGCCGAGGTAACGTCGCCGAGCTCCTCCTTAAGGCGAGATTGCCCCTGTTGGAATAGATCCTCGAGTTAGGTGGCCATCGAGCTCCTACTCTATGGTACTTAGGAGTAGACCTTAATACTATGATACTATAGGAGTTGTTGGAGGTATGTATCCTCGAAGAGGGTGAAAGGGAGGTCGTTAGCAATAACCATAGCTACGGAGAGGTCTTTTAATATTGTCACCTTAGCTCGAGGGATGGTATTATACCTTAGCCTCGGTTACTTTGAGGGGGTGGAGGAGGAGTTAGCGGAGGAAGGATTCGATAAGGGGGGGCTAAATCTATTACTTGAGGAAGGGGTGTCGCCTAAAGAGGAGTTTTTAATAGGGTTAACTTGGTATACGTTATGGGATCTATATAATTAATCAGCTTCTCTTTTATATAAGTAGTGTATATATATATTCCTATAAATACTCTTAGCTACTATTTATAGCGAGAAAACTAAAGAACTCTGGCCGGCCCTTATTATTATATTGTTAGTAATACTAGTAAATAGTTAGGGGTTAAAGGGTTGACGAGATTTCTACGAGGGTAACCCCATAGTTCTTAATCCAATTTAACCTTCCTCGACTACGATTCTGAGAAAGCTGCTCCTCGAGGACGTATTTCCTATTCCTCCACGTAATTAGAGGAAGGTCGGCGATGGAGAAATTAAAAGGAAGTTGTGTAGTGAGGCTGGAGGCTATTTGAGTACCGATTTGTGTGGGGGATGTTATTTATAGGAATACGTTGGATAGGATTGTTAGTGATGAAGAAGGTGGAAAAGACATCTGCGAATAACCTCATTAGTCGCTATACCTTATATAGGTGAGGTTTATACTTTTAGAATTAAAGATGAGGTTTAAAGAGGTAAGTAGAGGTATATACTTATAATTATATAAAAAGGAATCCAACTACTATAGGAAATATTATAAGTTTTATATACATAAGGAAAAGGGCATCAATCAGTAAATCCATCATAAAGGCTTCACTAGAATAGGAAATTTCAAAAAGGAGCCCTTGTGTGGAGGTGAAAAAGGAGGGCCGATGAGGTTTAGGCAAAGTGGTGTTACTGCTGGTGGTAACGGTGGTCGCTGGCCGGCGCCTTGGCCGTATAAGGCGGCGGAATCCCGTATTCCCATTGGTCAGACCTGCTGAATAATTAGTAGATTAATTAAACTAACTTAACTTATGGGGCCAGATTTACTTAATTGGGTAGTGTGAATAGCCTTATTTGGTTGGGTTAGTTGGAGGTTGATTTGTTAGCGTTGCGTTGACAGCACCGCTGGACATCAAATTTAGCTGCTAAGCCGGGCGCATCGAGGGGCTGTCGTGCGAGGCTTTGCCTGCTTATCCACCGAGGAGCTTCTATCCACCATGTGGGCAACCTTTAAATAGGTCGATAGTGTAGCACCTAGAGTCAATCTTAACCCATTATGGCTGATTAGGGGACACTGTAATCTTCGTAGGCGCAGGGAAGATAATGGTTATGAGAACTTTGAGTATGACCACTGACCGATTGATGAGCGTGGTCTTTCGGCTACATTTAGTCTTCTTATCTCTTGTTCACCCGTACGCTTTCAATCAATGCGGCGCTACCATCCCGTGGGAGCATAAAAGCACCGATCGGCTGATCTTAACCCGGTATAAAAATTACCTGCAGCAGAGGCACGCATTCACAATATGGGTTCATGTGGAAAATTCTCGGGGGCGGGGCGTGGTCTCCAAGAGTATGGAAAGCATGCCCGTCAGTGCCTAATCAGGCAGAAGGCGTTCACCTGTCGGGTAGGTCACCGTCTTGGTGATGAGGTGGCGCCGAGTCGAGGGCTGAGGGACGGGGAGCACGTAAAGCCATCATTTTGGTTTGTCAGCCTCTTGCGGACGATTCTCAGGTTTGCACTTGGGTCCCAGTGACACGTATGTCCTGGGTGGTACTTCAAGAAGCCATCATGCCGGGGCGATGGAATTCAGGGACCAACTTCTGCAGATCTCCATGAATGTCGGCTAGTTGCCCTAACATTGAAGTCCTTGGTCTCCGTACTACTAGCTTGGAAACATGACATAAAGGGAGAACGTCGAGGCAAGTGTAATTCGGTCGCTCGGGTTTCAGAAGCCGCACGATATTCCACAGAGAACAGTCTATTTCGTACCGAAGCCGCGCGAAACCCCGTAGACATGGAAGCTGGACGGTGTCCGGCCAAGATTAAAACAATGAATGGACCGACGGATACCCTTTCTTCCGACCCAGGAAGCAGAAAATATTTTCATCTGGCAAGGAGCAGCTGGAACCAACGTAATAACTGTGGCGTGAGGCGCTTCGGAAGACGACCGCCGGCCCGAGATCGGAGGTGGGGAGGGTGGGACCCCGAGTACCGTTCCAGATCCCTTTTTCCGGTCTCCGAGACGGCCCATAAGAATTTGTTGCTCCGATGTGGGACTGCGGAACGTTCGAAGACAACGACAGACCGGTATACATAGAAGGGACCGGCGCTCCGGATCACCGAGCCATACCATGACGATGAGTCAGTAAGCATTGTGCAAGAAGATGGATCCGGAGGTGTCAGAGTTGTTCCAGCCGAATGTGGCGTTCAGAAAGCTCCAACCGCCGCTCCCGTTGAAAGAGGGACTGCACCGCTGTGAGATGTCAGCAACTGCCATCAACAGGCTCTTGCAGTGCTGACTCACGCGCATCATGCTTATGTTCTAAATTTTCCTTTGGGGTCAGAGTGCCTATCTTATGGAATGGCAGACGGCGGACATTCCCACGATGAGTCGCTCGGTGATGGGCAGTGGGATTTGATGTCAGTTGTCGGCGCGGCAAAAGCGACACCAGCCAGGGATACTGTCACCTCGATTCATGCCTCCTTGCGTAACGGTGTCAAGCGTCGAAAAGAACACGACATACTTCTTCTTGTTTTTTTCAGTGTCAAAACTGGCTAGCTGGCAGACGAAGAAGTTTTCGAAGATGGTTCCATGGCCTTGGGTAATTTGACGCGCCATTTACCCTACAGATTCCGACTGGAAGTGAGGCACAAGAGTGCTGTGGTCGTCATCACAGCAGTGTCCCTGAAGACGGACGAATTACCCAATTCGATCAACTAGAGTGATTGCCAAGATACGGGTAGTATGCCCCGAAAGCTAAAGTGCGAAATGCGGGGGTCTGGGGAAGTTTTATTCCATGCTTCTGCACATATACCGCATCAATTAATGGGTTAGCCTTGTCTCGACCGATCTTAGTCTGCCTACAAGTGCGACTATGTAATTTCAACGCTGCAAGGGCTCGCGAACTGGGGAATCTTGACCGCAGGATAAAAACCCCCTCGTTCCCAACCTTCGGGAACCTTTACCCTCGTTTCCAGCCATCAATCATACACCTCCTTATTGAGACCCAGCCATGTCGTCTTTGCTGGTTGTTCTTACCGCCTGCTCTCTGATCCAATTGGGAGTTTGCGCTGCTGAGGTGCCCGCCGCGGCTCAGGTTATTAGTTGGAAAAGCTTCAATGTCCTTGAGAACGTGGCGCCTCCCGCAGAGGCGAACGACTCCACGGTTTGTCACTCTCAGTCCCATGCGACTTGCTTTTTCTCACTCGCGTGTAGCTCTTCCTTTGGCCGGGTGTGACTCAGGAGTCTCTTGAAGCCAAGCCCTTCCACATCTACGACGACGAGTTCTATGATGTTATTGGAGAGGATCCCTCGCTGACCCTGATTGCCACTTCTGACACCGACCCTATTTTTCACGAAGCGGTCGTGTGGTACCCTCCCACAGAGGAGGTATTCTTTGTTCAGAATGCCGGAGCTCCTTCTGCAGGAACTGGCTTGAACAAGTCTTCGATTACCCAGAAGATCTCACTTGTCGAAGCCGAGGCTGTGCGAAATGGCTCTTTGGCTAACGCAACTATTACGGTTGTGCCTTCCGAGCCCCAGGTCATCAACCCCAATGGTACGTCACTCCAAACATTATCTGAACACATCAACTCATCTTGCCAGGCGGTACGAACTACAAGGGCAATATCGTCTTTGCTGGTGAGGGCCAGGGTGATGATATCACATCTGCCCTGTATCTCATGAACCCCAATGCTCCATTCAACACCACAGGTGAGTTTGGCTTGTTTAGGCAAAGGTGTTCAAAGCTCATCGCTTCAGTCATCCTGAACAACTATTTTGGTCGCCAGTTCAACTCTCTTAACGATGTTGTCATCAACCCCCGTAATGGAGAGCTGTACTTCACCGATACCCTCTACGGCTTTCTGCAGGACTTCCGCCCCCCTCCCGGCCTGCGCAACCAGGTCTACCGCTACAACTTCGAGACCGGCGCTGTAGCTGTCGTGGCTGATGACTTCACTCTGCCCAATGGTATGTTTCTCTTGATGCTGGTTATGTGAAACCGCCTAACAATCGAAAGGTCTCACCTTCTCCCCTGATGGCAAGAAGGCCTACGTCACCGACACCGGCATTGCTCTAGGATTCTATGGGCGCAACCTCTCGTCCCCCGCCTCTGTCTACTCGTTTGACGTGAACGAAGACGGCACTTGGGGGAACCGCCAGACCTTTGCCTACACTGCTTCCTTCATCCCTGATGGTATGCTACAGAACTTTGGTCCATTTCCACTCTCCGCAAGCTAACTCTTATAGGCGTCCACACCGACTCTGTTGGTCGTGTCTACGCTGGTTGTGGCGACGGTGTTCATGTTTGGAACCCCTCTGGCAAGCTAATCGGGAAGATCTACACCGGTACTGTTGCTGCGAACTTTCAGTTTGCTGGGACTGGACGAATGATCATTACTGGGCAGACAAAGCTGTTTTATGTCACCCTTGCAGCTTCGGGCGTGGAGCTACAGTAGTTCAAGAATGCAGATAGGTTCGCCATTGTATACATACAAAGGGGCTATTAAAAAGTTGCCAGGTCGTAGTTTATATTACGGACTAATTCTTTCTCGTTGCACGGTTACCCGTTGCAAATTATGAATCTTGTCGAAGAAGAGTGCACCATGTACAAAGTCGCCAGCGTTGCCGAAAGCACCCTTCCGAGGGTTTCAATGAGACGCGACACCCTCGGCATTGGGCCGGACGGAAACATCGTGCTCCAATCGAAGGTGGAAATGCACGCCGATCTCCCTTTGACCAGTGGCCTATCAATTAGGGCAACGCTAACTACTTCTGATGATTTGTCCTTTGTACGAGTGTAGATTTCAATACTTATGAGAGATTTCGGCCAGGGAACCTTCGTGGGAGTCTTTGGAGCCCAAGCAGCTTCGCGCCGGCCTCTTCGAAGCCTGTATTGTCAGTAAATCTGGTCCCAAGAAAGCAAGCTAGCTATATGACTATTTCTGAAATACTGCAGAGCCACTTGGGGAGACTTATATTGGCCAGACATGCTGTACGTTCGTGCTCGCAGTAACAGGTACTTACTTCCAGTAAGCTGGGCGCATTACTTTGGCGCATAACTCGGACCAGTCAAGTGAACCCCTCCCCGCCCTTCTAATTTATTAAAGCCTATAAGACCTATGGGATCCCTTAAGTAATACTTTAAAAGGTTAATCACCGATCCTAAAGGCTTTAAAGCCTTTCTACGTATAATAAGCTTCTTCTAAAAGATCTGCCCACGCTATTAGAGGCTAGCCCCCGGCTAGTCCTTAAAACAACCAACTAATGTGCCCTACTAAGGGAACTAAATAGGAAGCAAAGGAACTGGAGGAACCAGCGGGATCCAAGGACAGATTGAACACATAGTAGCCAATAGGCAGGATTTGGAGGACGCTGGTGAGGACTGTATACTATAGAGTAGGTAGTCTGAGCCTGCAGCTCTCCACACCACATACCCCTCGGGAGGTCTGCTGCAAGGGCTACGCCCTTGCCGCCATGGCCTTAAATACAACAACAATAACAACAATAACAACAACAACAACAACAACATTCCGCCCTTCTTGAATCCCAGCATGCTCTCCAGCTTTCGTTATATCTGCGAGGAGCACCTATCATGTAGCTGCCCCAGAACAGCAGCTTAGCACGACCAACATTATCGTCTTTCGGCATTATTTTATGCGGTATTATGAAGTCAATGATTTGACGGGTTGCCTGGACGAGGCTGGCTCCAAGCATCTCGTGCTCACACTGGCAAGCATAAGCTTGCGACTACAGGCTTACTTATGCAGCCTTCCCGACCGAACTTCAAAGTAGCAGCCAATGACATGGACAGTCCCCCTTTCTAATATGTCGGCCAACATGCACGTCAGCATTAGCACCTCAGCTGAAGCGCAAGTGCGTGCAATCACAGAACAGGTGACTGCAAGTGACATTCGTTTTCAGGCTGTGGGGGCCATAAACATACGACGCTCCAGATGAAGGTTTTAATGGCCTAAAGTGGTGTTTATTTAAACCCGACATCAGTTCGTCCCGGTCTGGGCACCATATCATCCCCATTCGCACCCATCTTTCGATCTCCTAGAGCATCTAGAGGACACTAGGCCCCCTCCCAGGGCTAGCTCTCATCATGGCTGTTACCCCGCGGAAGGTCCCGCAAAACCTGCCTCAGGAGCTCAAGGACGACAACCGCGATGTATCCGACCTGTGGTCGGAGGCTCTAAAGAGCTACAAGGGCATCGTAGGCTTCGACCTCGAGCGCAAGTTCGACAACGTGCAGGCCATGATCGACTTTGGCGGCAAAGAGATGAGCAACTTCCACAAGTTCCGTCACAACGAGAAGAAGGTCGACAAGCTCCGCTCACTGTTCGCGACAAACCTGGACTACCTCGAAAAGGGCGCCATGCAGCTGATCTCGGCCGCCACACCGGCGTTCCCACCCGCTGCGGCCATCGGGACCGCCTTGACATACGTGCTCAGTGTATGATGCAGCCCAGCTCCTGTGATTTTGTGGGAAAGCTTACCAGAGACTCTTCAGGCTTGCCGCCAGGTCAGCGCCGACTACGACGTGGTGGTTGTCTTTTTCGATGACATGAACAGCTTTTTGCAGCGGATCGTCATTCTGGAGGCGAGGCTGCCCGGGCACAAGGCATACCAGAATTGCCTTATGGATGTGTTCACTTCGTTTTTGAACATGTGTGGCTTTGCGCACAAGTACATCGAGCTTGGCCGCTTCAGTAAGACCCTCCCTTGCTCCCGTGCTGTTCCTAGCCGCGACTAATCATTCTTACAGAGAAATGGGTCAGCAACTTACTGGGCGGCGAGGATGGTGATCTCGGTGGCGCCCGGAAGACCATGGATAAGAAGCTCGCCCATTTGCAGCACGCAACGGAGCTGGCCATCCTGGGCAATACCGAGGAAATCAAGAAGATGAACATGGAGCTGAAAGACAACCAGGCGTACCATACACAGATGCTTGAGGAACAGAGGGGAACTCTGGACTCGATCCAAGACAGCACAAAAGCCATGCAGAGCGACATGGCCAAACTTCTTAAGGCGTTCAACGAGCATAAAAAGGAAAAGGCAGCTACACGGGCAGATAAAGGCCAGGCTGTTGTTGCCGGGCAGAACAAGCCACCCTCTGCAAACCGCATTCGCAACTCTCTGCCCGATGTCGATGGCGAGCTAAACGAGTACTACATCCTCAAGGAGACCATGGTGCCGGACACAGTATCCTGGCTCTTCCTCGAACCCGCATGGGACAAGTGGCTGCATCCGGATGACAGTTTGCCGCCTCTGCTCTCCATCAACGGCGAGTCCGGTACCGGCAAGAGTCACATCGCGGCCGCTATTTACGAAAAGATGGTTCAGGTTGCCGCTGAGGACTCGTCGCACCACACCTGCGTCGCGCACTTCTACTTCCGAACTCAGCTAGCCAGTCTGTCAACTGTCCTTAATAGCGTTGTCACCGTTATTAATCAGGTTGCGGAACAGAGCACGCCGCTCTGTGAGAAGCTCAACGCCGAGTACGCGCGCGATGATGCCACGGTAAACGTGTGGGTGTGGAAAGACCTTGTGGAGCATCTTCTCGCTCCCTGTTTCCAGAGGGATTTTGAGTACCGACTGCTCCTACTCCTCGACGGAGTGGATGAGCTGTTTCAACACGAGAGAGAGAGGTTTGTGGAGTTCGTCAAGATCATCAGGGAGAAGAACCTACGAATCTCTCTCGTCTTCACCTCTCGGCCATCTGTCCTCGAACTGTTCCCCGAATCAATCAAGGTTCCCACCATCGAGCCCACCAAGGAGAAACAGGTCGAAGACCTCGAGGCGCTCGTCTGGCATCGACTGAACACCGTTGACCCGCTGAGGAAGTTCAGTCGATACGTGAAACAGAGAATCAAAGATAGAGTGGTGGAAGTAGCACCAGGTAGGGGCTTACCATATTGCCCGTGTATGTTATCGAAGCTAACGTGATTCTGTCAGATATGCTTTATGCTGAGCATATGCTCCGGCGCTTCGAAACTATTGGTAGAGAAGGTGCCGTGCTACAAGACCTCAGCCGATCCTGGCCAGCAACCATGTTCGACTTTTATGGAGAGATGCTCGTCGACAGCTATCGGCGCACACCTGCCAATCGCCATGCCCTTATTTCGACCCTCTTCTCGTGGCTAACGTTTCCCGTCATCCCCCTGACGCTTTCGCAGATCGTCTCACTGCTAAGGCATGTATCCGGAGAACCCGACTTTGACCTTGAGGAACTCCCCGACTTCATCTTCTCCAAGTTTGTCAGTATCGGGAACCCCGGCGTGGACGTCGAAGCGAGCGCGAGACTCCAGGCCCAGGGCGGATGGGGTACTGCAGTCCAGGATCTCGAGAAGGGACAAGATGCCACAAACCCCGAAAAAGTCTACGACGACGAGGCGTTGCCTGTAAAATTCAAAGAGCGATCCCTGAGGCTTTATTTCTTTGGCTTTGGCGAGGGCAGGCCCGCCGTCCGCACGCGCCAGTCCGAGGCGAATCGGCAGATGTACCTGACCTGTGTTCAGATCTGCCGTGCAGTAGCCAAGAACGAACCAGGGCCGATCATAGAGCCACTCTGGAAGTACGCCGCCTTCTGCTTGCTCAACCACTGGTGGATGATCAAGGCTGAGGAACACTCACCGGAAGAAATGGCTGAGATCATGACCGAGTTATGGGCTGCCTTGACCGACCAGTACGGCTATATGTCTTTGTCAGAGCAGAGCGGGATAGTGTGGAACATAAAGTTGTCGCGGCTATTCTTTGACAAAATCTCCAATTGGACAATAACCTTGAACCTTGTCGACAAAGTCCGGCCTCTTGTTGATGACACGGTAGCGACCTGGTGGGACGAAGTCGCTGCAAATCCTAAGCACACCATGCTTGGGATCGCGAAGGGGCACATTCGCAACTTGTACCGCGCCAGCGATGTTAAAGAGGCGCAACGTTCATACGAATCTGCCCAATGCGCCTTAACACTCGTAAGTAAATCATGCTCTGAAGCATCGTCGTGACACAGCTGACAGGGGCCTCTGCCGTAACAGGGCGACATGGAGCATCTCCTCACCGAGCAGGCCAGGAAGAACGCCCCAGATCTTGTTGAGGAATACAGCAAAGATCCAGATACCCTTAACGCCAACAGCGGTCTTTTAGGAGTCGCGCACCTGTTTGACGACTGTGTCATGGACGCTAGGGCCTATCGAGCCACAGCCGAGCTTCTTTGGAGCAACGAGCATGTCCAGCCCGCCGAGCTGTTGTGTGAAAAGGGCCTCGAGATCTGTGACGAAGTCCTGGAGCGCTACAAGACTCTCAACCTCCTGGCACAAATCCAGCTAAACCTCGAAAAAGCAGACGACGCAAAGCAGACCATTGAACAATGCCTTTCAATTGTTTACAATGAGGCCATACCCCCAGAGCTAAAGCGTGCGGGTCTGGTCACCAAGGCTCGGATCGAGGCCGGAAGCGAGCAAGGTGACGCTGCCATCTTCTCCTTTGAGAGAGCCAGAGCTCTTGACCCCAACGGTCTGACGCCCGGCGAGACTCTCTCCGAGGAGCTCGACGTCCACCGAGAGCAAGATAGCCACAAGGGAGTCATCGTTGCGGTGAAGAAATGGAGCCCCCTTGAACGACTGACGTGGCTTACGTGTGACTATGTTGATTCCAAATCAGAGCTTGTCTTCACGTTTATGGAAGCTGCGGCACACACGGAAGAGCACGACTTCATGATAGAGGTGTTTGAAGATGCCATTCGCCACCTTGATAACGTGAACGCAGGCGCGCCGCTCCGCTGCGGCTATGCTTGGGCTCTCGTAAAGGTGAAGCAAGACCTGGACGCGGCGAGGAAGGTACTGAATGACATCTTCGAAAGCAACTCGACCGGCTGGCCGTATGCCGTCACGGACGAGCAGCCAGATGACACGCTCAACAAGGCAATAGCGCAGGCTGCCGAGCTCCTCTTCGCGCTGTTTTGCAAGTCGCGAGACCCAGCGGCGAAGAAGGGCCTTTTGGAGTCGATGAAGGGGCTCAGGCACATGCCGCTGGCCCAGGACGTTCCGCCGCAGTCCGACACGTTCTTCATGCACTATCAAACCCTGACGGCCCTCATGCTGAAGAAGCTTGGCCCGGCGGCGGAGTTCCAGACCACCCTCCAGAAAGTCATCGATATCTCTATTGACGGACTGGAGGATAATGTGGGGTGGAACGACACGCTCAACCTCTCTATTCTGGCCAACGCGTTGGCGCACCTCAGTAAAGCGGTGCCCGACGGCGAGAAGCTGTGGCGCCTGGCGCGGATCGTCTTCTCGGCCTCGTTTTCGCGGCTCAACACCGCGGCCAAAATAGACATCAATGACGATTCGGAAGCGGAGGACAAGAATGAGGCGGGTGATGCCGGCGAGAATGGCGCCGAGGACGATGGCGAGGCGGAGGAGCCGCTGCCGGATGAAGGGGATCTCAGCAAGCCTGACGTGGTCGAACGCTCTTGCGACGGACCGTGCGATCCCAACGCCGAGTTTGTCAGATGGGGTGGCCGGAGAGCGTACCAGTGCATCATTTGTGACTTCGCTTTCCTCTGCGAGCCGTGTTACAAGCTCCGGATAGATGCCAACAACGGAGAGCCGTTGAGGGGGATGCAATTCTGTGGCCCGGACCACGAGTACCTCGAGGGACCTATTGAAGGGTGGCAGGGGATCAAGGATGGTCGACTCACGCTGGCTAGCGGGGAGAGTTGGATGTTTGACGATTTGCTCAAGGAGATTCGTACCGAGGTGGTGGTGAAAGCTTGGGATGACTTTTGGGATGGTGCGTAGGTGCGCGGATTGATCGGTGTGTGATCGCTTAAGTATAGTATAAGCCTCGTTATCCATGCCTTGCCTGTCTTGATTTGACGTGATTGATGAGAATTGCGGTCTTCTACTCGCGGGGTACTACTAGAGATAAGATCACATCTGGTGGACAGGGGGGACGTCCAAAGGTTCCAGCCACTGTGCTGACCTGGACTGGGGCCTGACCTGACCACCAAATTGGGACTTCAGTGGAGAGAGAATACATCTTGATAATATTGTTTGGCTTTAACATGCCCCACGCCTGTCCAAGGCCAAGTACAGAGGGTGTATTATCTGTACCTTTACCTTCCTTGCACCCCCAAACGAAACGCTCCCCTTCACCCTTCTCTTCCCTCCTAGGACATCATTCACTTTTCTCACTTTTTTTTTTTTTGAAATTCCATCCACTTGTCCCTATAGCTTATCATATTGTTACTCCTCGCATCACTATTAAACCGTAATATCACATCGTATCACAGAGAACGTGTCGGTTTTATACAGTGTACCTCCTTTAGACCCTTTCTCCTCCTCCCCCTCCCCCCATCGTTATTTCGCGGTCCACCGCCCGAGCCCCCAACTGCATGCTGCACGCCGCTTCTCTCCTAATTCTTCCAGACCAATTTTTCACCGTTTCCCCAGGGCACACGACGATTCAAGTTACCTTCAGTCTTCATCTCTACTCGATTTCCTCACTTTCCACCTATGTAGTGGAGCAAACAAGGCCTCCTACCTATCAGAGACACCACTGCTGCTTTCAGTACTCTTCTTTTGTACTCAACAGGGCCACCGAGCGTCCAGTAAAGCATGGCGAGCCTCTCTGCTGAAGCTATCATAGCCCTCATCGGGGTCGTGTTACAAATCGTTACTTGCTTTGCGCAGAGTCTCCAGAGCCTGATCCAGTGGAAGCACTTTAGACCCCAGTCCACTGAGACACTTCCAAGCATGTCATTTTCATTTCCGCATTTCACCCTGTTCCCTCTCAACAACAAAACAACATTTCTGACCTGCTGAAAATCATCTAGTCCACAACCCACGCTTTCATAACGATGGCGAGGGACCGACATCCCCACGCTTCGCACCTCAAGTTGTCTATGCATCACGTACTACTTCATGCAAAGTATACACCGAGACCTACGACATCTTCTCCGATCAATACGAATGGCATTCTAACCGCCATGGCATGCATGGCCTCTACCATCACGGCCGTCACGACCCGGACAGACGTGCAGGGCGGTCGGAGCAATCCCCAGGGCGATATGATGGGGGTACGTCAAGGGTGGCTCTGCCCTTCGCAGGGTCCAGGTGCTGATCGGTTCGGCACCCGCGCCAGCGGTGGGCCTACGGCCCAGGGCTTACACGGACGCGGGGTTCGGGTGACGGGTGCACTGAAACCCTTTTAGCAGCATTTTTGTAGCGGTGGTTTTTTCCACAGCGGGCGGCCAGTGGTAAATTTATCCTTCTTGTTGTATTTTGACAAATAAAAGACTCCCGGATTGATACCTGTCATCCCCGTTCCGTGCGTTCTGTATTCTATCCTTGGATCGCAATACTTGTTTTTATCTCATCCGCATACCAACTCATTCAATCATTAGAAAGCAAACCGAAAGGTCCATTGAAACCTGCCGGGGATCACGGAATTTTAGAGGCTCTCTGAATAAACCGGTAGCTGTTGCGCTGAGACTGCCGCCAAGTCGCAAGGAAGAGACTGTCGGAATTTTCAAAAATCTAAAGCCTGTTTGCTACCTGTCATGTTATTCCGATAGCAGTTGAAGGGCACGGTGCAGGGCTAATATTTCAAGCCTTTGAAATGCAGCGGACAGCCTTCCTTGGAGAGAGCTGTTCTGGAGAATTTTGGACCAGCTTACTGTCCAACTTTGGAAGTCCCTGGTGCTATGCATCTCCTTAGCACCCGTCTCCTACCAGCTATCATACAATGGGCTAGCCATTAGTAGCATCGAAGAGAGTCGGTGTGATTTTTTCAATACTCTCCACCGCCCTGTATCTCCCTGGGCACTTGCTTCTTGGCACCAGTCTTGGATGCTTCTCTCTTGCGCCGTCTGTCACCTACATTCTCCCTTTTCCAAGCCACTCCGAGAATCGTAAACACCCACCCGTCCTCGTTTCTCACCTACCGCACATCTTTTTCTTGTCGTTTTATATTGCGGAGCGTCACTCTCTTGTTATTTCTTTCCATTTTCGTTTCTCATCCCTCGGACGTCTTATCCCATCGATTTACTCCGTTATCCCTAAGGACCCGAACCCTACTGTCACTCTTGAGCCCTCCTCATTCTGTCCCATGATTCACACCATCACCGCCATCGTCCATCATCCCCAACAACTAGTACAATCTTTTGTAACCGGGAATTTGTGATCATTGCCATTCAAGATATCCTGGCGATAGTCAGTACCCGTGTTGGCGGCGCGTTGCGTGGACATCCACCTCAGCAGGTGGCTTCAAGGGATTTGCGCCCAATCCTAGTCGTCAACGTTCACTGTGAATGGGATGCTACACAGTTACAGAGAAGGGATGCCGCCACAATTACGGAGCAGGGATTTGGCGCAACCTTAACGGAGCAGGGGTCAAGCACAACATTAACGGTGAAGGGATGCTGCACATTTACGGAGCAGGAATGCTGACAGAGCAGGGATTACATCTAGGCACAGCCTTAACGGAGTAGGGATTTGGCACATCGACGGAGGTCAGGCACAACATCAACGGCGCTGTCTCGGTTGGTGTCTGATGTGTCTGTCTTTCCTTTCTGGCCATCGAATTCTGCAATATCACCCCCAGCCAGGGGACAGCTCACTGGACCACATCGCAACCATTCCTCCTCTCATGGTTTCTTATAAGCCACAGATGCAACTCTCTCACTCCTAGGCTGATCGATTTAATACGTCATCCCATCTTTCTCCACGTCTATGAGAATCTAGGAAACATGACCGGCCTATCTGTCGAAGCGATCATAACGCTTGTAGGCGTTCTATTACAGGTCTTGGCTGCTTTCAGTTACTGTCTCCAAAGCTTCCTCCAGTGGAAGCGGTGCCAAGGTCACAACGTCGGTGCACTGCCAAGTATGCCCCCTCCCTCCCAATTCACCAAGCATTTCGTTCCCCGCTTGGTTCGTCTTTTCCATTTTCGTTTCGTCCAGTTTTTCGTCTCCAAATACCATGTTTAACTAAGCGGGCGATGTCCAGTGCACTACCGTTTTTACAACTTTGCACCCGATGGTGCATATGTCTCTGGCGTTCAATCATACAATGTGTACACCGCGACCTATCATGTCTTTTCTGAACAGACGCCAACGCCGTGATATGGCGTTCGTCATGGTATGAATGGCCTCCTCTTCTCCGTGATTGTCCGGTAGACGACCATTAACACTGCGTACAGGGTCCGTCTTCGAACCTCTGGAGTGGTATGGCGAGCCGGCGGCAGCGGCTCTGCCCATGGCTGTGTCCCCTTGCTGATGGGCCCCGCAGCCGAGCGTGGGGTAACTCGGCGGCGAAGGTCTTCGGCCTAGATACTGTTGGGGATGGGAGGAGTTTGGCTGACGGGGTTCACTGTGGGATTTATTGGATATCTTCTGGTAGAACCTTTGGCCTTCATGCGAGAATCTGCATTCAGTTCAAGCTGTGGTACTTCTGCATTTGGGTCATCAATCCAAAGACAAAAGATTTCATTTCAATTTGCCCCGTCCCGCCCCGTTGCCTGGGCCCACCGTCCCGGCACCGCAGAGGTAACAATGGATTCGGTCGAAAGTCTCCTCGAATAACTCCAAAATTTACTCTCGGGATCGATTACAACTGATTTCTTGACTCGATTCAGCTCTTTGATGTCTAAATAACACCTTAACTATCGCCAGGAAGATTTCCCATCTCTTCACAGACACAGGGGTCTGAGCACTCAACTACACTAACGCGTCTCTCAAAGCGACAGTTGCCGGCGTCGACTTCGGCCATTTTTTAACCTGGCTTTGTATTGCACCTTCTACATTGCTGACCTTAAAAGCAATGAGAATGAACCAATCCCGCAGAAGGGAAAGTGAAACGAAAATTGCCCTTCAGTCATTACGTCTTGGAACCTCTACTTTACCACAGCCAAATCTTTCGGCTTCATTCCTCCCTGCACCATGAACAGAAGCTTTGCTCATGTGCTGTTATTCTATGCCGGGCTTACAACCACTTCCGACTGGGCTTTTCTTAGATATCCAAAAGAGCTGAATTGGGAAAAACAATTTTCTGGTTTGAATCTTTCTATTGGTATTCCCCCCCCCCCCCCCTGAAATAACAGGTTGTCGGAGCCTAACCTAGTCTTTGGTATGTGGAAGGAGTTGTCGAAGATACATGCGCATAATGTGGCGCAGCGCAACTACCCATCCATGGATGACGTTAGCCTAACAAGCAAAAGCAAAATGATTAGTTACCTTGAAAGTGAAGCCGTCCAATTAGGAAAGAGAAGATGGGGTTATTCACCTTCCAGCATGAAATCATCCACTGTTTCACTCTTTCATCTTGGCAAAAAATGCAGTACATAGCTCTCATAATCACATCATTCTGATTATTCGAACACTCTTCTTCACATAACATTGTCACAAAGACCACATCGTTGCGCCCGACCTTTCACAATTTCATACACCCCGTGCATACCAGAGCTATTACCAGACTTTCAACAAAATATGGCAGGCCTCTCCGCTGAAGCTATCATAACCCTTATTGGAGTTGTGTTCCAACTCGTTCTTTCTCTTGCCCAGAGCCTCCAGAGCTTTTTCCAATGGAAGCAAACACCTGCTGGACTTCCATGCATGTCGTCCCCGGTCAGGAGGGGCTTTCCTCCTCAACCCCGAAACAGTATTCTTGACCCAATGAGAATCATCAGTTCACAACCCACGCGATCACGACCTTGTTGACGATTTACCCCCGCCGTTCTCACGATCCACACCTCGAGATGCCTATGCATCGCGCAGCCGTTTATATGAAGTACGCAGGCACACCGAGACCTACCACTTCTCCGATCGACGCGACTGGGATGATGACCATCACGGCATACATGGTGTCTTCTATCACGACCCTGGCCGTCGGTCGTCCCGTACAAGGAGCTCGAGGCAACCGTGGTGGTATGGTGGGGCTTCGTCCGGAGTAGCTCTGCCGCTTGGGTCCGCCTATTGATCGGCTCGGCACGCGACCTATATGATCGGTCTTCAGTACACGGACGTGGAATTTGGAGGACCATGATGGTGTGCATTGAACAGCGGGTTTCAACAGCATTTGGCCAGCGGCTTTTGGCTCTTTTTCGTGTACTTCGGCGAACTATAGACTTGAAAAGCATTTTCAATCCGTCCCAGCCCCGCCCCGTCCCTCCCCACGCCGTCTCCCGGAGTCCACAGTTCCCACACCGGCCGGGTCACTTTACTCGGGGCTCCGTTACACGTTCCCCTCACCAGTTAAAACTTGATTCCATTCCATTTTCGCCCATTTTGAACCTTGCCACCATTTCGCATGAGTTTTCAAGAGCACGAAATGAGAATAATCACTCGTCTTTCGCGATGCCGACAGGCCGCCGCCAATGGTAAGCACTAAAACACAGTTTGCCCTCAAACCTCAACACCTCCCAACAGGTCCTCAAAGACCTCAAAATTGCCCTCATTCTTCCGGTCGTAAACAGCAAACCACATCTCCCGCCACCACCCGCCTGCGAACTCGGCCTCGCCCAGCACCTCGAGCCAACACCGCGCGACCTCCTCGGGCGGATTCCTGAACGCCCCGCACCCCAACGCACCCAGCACCAGCAAACTGTGACCCCGGCTCGCAGCCATCCTCAAACAAAGCCTCATCTTGTCCATCGTGAGCACGCGATCATTCGCCCTCGCAAACTCATACGTGTCCTCCGTCCCCGCCGCCGTTGAAACAATCCTCTTCCTGATTTCCGGCCTCCGGACCGCAGCGACGCTCAGCACGCTCACGACCGGCAAATCCACAGTCGCAGTTCGCGGAACGAGCAGCTTGTGCCCGCCGGCCATGTCGCCCCGCACCACCACGACATCGGGGGTGTACACACCCATGCGGCGGCGGAAGGGGTAGTACCGCTTGTGCAGGCTGAGGTACAGCGAGGATCGGTAGCACATGGCCTCCTCCTGGGCGACTGCGCCCTTGAGCCAGCCGCCGCCGGCGTGGATGTCAGAGGCCATGTTCAGCACGGCGACGCGCCCGCCATCGGGGCGCTGCGCTGCGAGGTCGATTGCCGCATTCAGCGTGTCGGCGTTGACGATCTTGATCCGCGGCCGCGGGTTGTGCGACGGGCAGGCGAGAGCTTTGAGAGGTGGCAGGTCCGCCAGGTGCAGCGACTCGGACTTGGTGGCGTCCAGGTGCGGGAGGTTTGGCAGGATGGTGGGCAGTACGGCGAGGGTCTCAGCAGCGACGGAGGCGAGGGACGGGTTGGAGCGGTCACCGCGGCCGCGACGCGATGCGGTGGTGGATTGTGAGGGGGAAGCGCTGCTGGTGCCTGTTGAGAAGTACGATGAGGTTTGGGATGGTGATGCGGATGGAAAAGAGGCCGGCGCGGGCTGCTGGGTGCGCTGGTCTTGGGTTGTGCGAGGTCGACTGCCGCCGCCTGAGAACGCATAATCGAACAGGCTTGTCTGGTGCGACATGTCGGCTTTTGAGGTGGTGTGGAAGAGATGTTGATGAGAGATCGTGAGATTTGGGGCTGGGCTTGGGCTGGAGTAGAATCGGCGGTTGGGAGGCGCAGCGTGGCTGCCTGGGAAGGGTCCGAGTGAGAATCGCCCGCAAGCGCGGCGGGCGCGGTGGGGAAATCGTCAGTTGGCGCGTTCTCGCACTGAGAAGTTCATGAGTGCATGTAAGGGGACAGACTTCGTGGTCGGTGAGGATGCGATGCAGTGGAAGTAGAGTTGATGCTGAATGAAGGTTGCCCTTGCCAGACGTTGCGACGATGGGAATTAAGGTTGCTCGGCGAGATGCGCTGGGGAGCGCCTGGCCGGGGTTACTCAAGTACCTGGATAAGGTACCTACAGTACAAATATTAGCGCGCCGTGCGGGGCCGGGTCCGGATCTCGGTGAGGGAGGAGGGTGCGTAGGTGGCCGGGGTGGAATCTGACATCGGGGAGGCTGTCTTGCAGAGTATCAGACATGTTCAAATCTTGCGCGAAAATGGCCCCCAAGCTTTGCTCTGGCTGTCAACGGCGTGGGTTGCTGATGACTCGGGAAGGGAACCAAAGGTCCCCAGTCCTTGTTGTTTGAGAAGCATTACCGTCAGAATAAGCAGGAACCAGAAACGAGACCAAAAGACACTAGGGAAGAAAATAAAAATGACAATGAAAAAAGTGCCGCTCGTCGAGCGGGGTATCATATCGGGTTTTTTCTATCCTATCAAGCTTTTCGCACACTAATGTTACATCGTTGTACAGCGCAATCGCCTCAAGCGCGCGTCTTAACAGCGCCCTCGGGGGCATCATCAGCCTCATACTTGCGCGGGATGAGTCCCTCAGCCATGTCAATGGCGCCTTGCTGGTCGTGCTTGTGGAATAAGAACAGTCCCTGAATGGCTGCCGTGCTGGTGAACCTGCCCGCCGTCTCTGAATCCGTGCCGTTGCCGAACAAGCACAACTCGTCAAGCCTCTGCAGGAAGCGCTCGCGCCCGGCACCATCCGTGTCAACGTCGCCGTAGAAGCGATCCCACATCTGGCCGGCCTGGTGCCGCGTGGCCTCGCCGATGCGCATTATCATGTCGACGCGACCGGGACGAATCAGCGCGGGGTCGAGGCGCTCGATGTGGTTCGTCGTAAGGAAGGCGATGCGCTCCTCTCCAGCTGCGAGGCCGTCAAGTGCGTTGAGCAGGCCCGAAAAGGTGACGCTGGCGCCGCTGTAACCGTCGGCATCCCTCTGGCGGCGGTTGACGAAGGCTGCATCTGCATCCTCGAGCAGAAGCAGACTCCGGGGAGGGAGCTTCGTGAGGAGAAATCCGAGCTTGTCGTCCGTCATGCCAATCTCGCTAAGGTTGATCATGGCCACACTATAGTCCAGCTCGCCGGCAAGGGACTGGATGAAGGAGGTCTTGCCGCTACCAGGAGGACCGAAGAGGAGGTATCCGCGACGGTAGGGGATTCCCCGGTCGACATACCACCGCTGCCTCGCGAGGAAGTCCTGAACGTCGTCCACAATTTTCTCCTTGACGCCCTTTTCCAGTATCACCGACCCCAGCGGCCGTTTATTCCGAGGATTGCCGAAATGTACCCAGTCCATCCCGCGTGCCGACCAAACAACAGTCTTACCCTCGTTCGCCTTGGCCGCCAGCGCGTGGGCCTCGCCGAAGACGTCCTCAAAGATGTGGCGGTGCGCCCACAACGTCGTCAGCTGGACGATCTCGTGCGGCTCGCCCGTGTTCATGTTGGCCGTGTTGTGCTTCTCGCGATTGACGGCGATGTACGCGTTCTTGTGCTTGACGATGTGGCGACCGTAGCCGGGCTGCAGGAAGAAGTGCGCGCCCGTGGGGCTGACGCCCCCTTTGGCGGCAGAGGTGGTTGTCGACACGGACAGGTCGTGGATACGGGTAAGGCGCGAGGCTATGAAGCCTGGGTTCTCGCGCGGTTGTGAGAGCCATGCGAGAATCCACGGGTAGGCCGGGTCCTGCTTGCTGATCTCGACATTTACGAGAAGACGGCGGCGGGCGGCGCCAGCGGCGATAATAACGCCCTTGCGGCCGAACGCGGCGACGGCGCCCAAGCTGGCCAGGCCGATACCACCGGCGAAGAGGGGGTTGTTGAAGAGGGCATCGAAATTGAGCACCGAGGAAGGCGCCGAGGCAGGCGCTATCGAGGTAGGCGCTATCAAGGCAGGCGCTGCTGCCGAGACGGTCGTTTCGGTCGATGCCATTGCGGGCGGCACCGTCAAGCTCGCGGCGACGTGGGGTAGGTGGTGGGTTGTTTTGTTGGAGGATTTTTTGGGAGCTGTCCAGTGTTGTAGGGATGACGAAATGCGGTCCGACCCCGGTGCGATGGCCTGTGCGCTGAGGTAGCGTGGGTTGTGGGATCCCTGAAGAACTTCTTCTTAGGTTCCCGGGCCTCGGTGCAGCTGCGCCGATTCAGGCCCCCACCTCCCTGTTGGACCCTGCAGTAACTTCCTAGGAAGTCATCGTATACGGGAGGTACCTTACGTTTTGACTGCGCCGGCCGGCCAACAGCGACGATGGCACCGACGACCATAACGACGACGACAAGAACGACGGCGACAAGGATAATGACCACAACAATGATAATGCCAATACAACCCATAACGTGAGTTGTCTCCGGGAAAGCCAAAAAGTACCTCCTGGATTGCAAAATTCATTTCGTATCTAGACCGACTACGATGCACACTACCATGGCCGGGATAATTGCTGGCAGCTGTCCCATGAATATTCTGAGTGCCGAGACATTAATTCGCAAAAACCTCGACAAGGCGCCGTCTTGTGAGAGACACTGACTGAAGTGTGCCTGGGGCCGCTTCCCCGAAAACGCGCGACGACTAGCGCGAGCATTATGCCGCCGTCGAATTATTCATTGAACCCGAACCGGACTAAGGGCGGTATGAACCGAGCCGCCCAATCCCCGGGCATTGTTGCAATGACGTTGATTATAAGCCGGCTCCTTTCATGTTCGATATCTTGATCTCCTTCATCAACCGCCGGCTGCTCGTCAAGACCGCCCGGGTATCCAATGGCACCGCCAGCACCGCCGCCTTCCTCGCGTGGAAACGTGACGCCAGATTCGAGTCAAGGCCGCCTGCAGAAAGACCGGGAGAAGCCGAGCAATGGTAGCACGGAACCGGCCAAAGACACCGACGATCACGGAGGCGCCCAGTTGGAATGGAATTGGGAAACGGACTCTCACAACCCCATGAATTGGTCGCTGCAGTTCAAGGTCAGGCAAATCGTGATGCTGTCATTGGCAGCTTTTACTGCGTCAGTTTGCGCCTCTCCTTGGCGGTAAGATGCTTACACCTATTCAGATCCGTCGGAACGTCCATCATCAGCCCGGCTCGCAACCAGCTCGTGGAAGAGTTCGGAGTGACCACGACGCAGGCGGTCCTTCCGCTGTCCATGTATGTCTTCGCACTTGGAATGGGCCCCGTCGTCGGCGGACCGCTCTCGGAGACCTTAGGCAGGTATCCTGTGTACCTTCTGAGCCTCCCTCTCGGTGGCCTCTTTACCCTGGGCGTTGGGTTCTATCACAACTTTGCTGGTATCTGCATCCTTCGCTTCCTCGCAGGATTTTGTCTGTCGCCCAGCTTGGCTATCGGAACTGGCACGATCAACGAGACATACCGGCCGTCGGAACGTGCCGTGCCCTCCACCACATATATCCTGATGCCGTTTCTGGGTCCAGGGCTGGGGTTTGTGAACTGATGCTTCCGAGACAACCTGTTGCTAATGTCATAAAGCCCCGTGATAGGCTCCTTCATTGTCAACCGCAAAGGCTGGCGCTGGACGCAGTAGACGCTCCTCTTTTTCATCGTTGTCTCCATGATCTCGACGACGTTGGCTCGAGAAACCTACCACCCAGTCCTCAAACGCCGCCGCGCGAAGCAGCTGGGACACTCCGTCGAACCACAACCACCTTTACGGGCGCGCATCCAGACGTTTGCGACCACGGCCCTCACCCGTCCAGTGCGGATGATGTTCACGGAACCCATCATCTCCTTCATCTGCCTGTACGTTGCCTGCGAGTTCGCGACGCTGTTCTCCTTCTTCACAGCTCTTCCTTACGTTTTCGACCTGGTGTACGGTTTCAACATTGAGCAGCAAGGTCTCGTATTCGTTTCGATCGTTGTGGGCTGTGTGTTAGGCTCCCTTACCATTGTGGTATGCAACGCCTTGCTCTATTTACCTGAGACGAAGAGACACCCGCCGCATCGCACGCCGCCGGAATATCGACTATACCCGGCCATGATTGGCAGTCTTGGGTTGTCGCTGGGGCTCTTTTGGTTTGGATGGACGGCCAAAGCAGACATCTCCTGGGCTAGCCCCGTCGTCGCCATCGTACCTTTTGCGTGGGGAAACATTTGTCTCTTCGTGAGCACGATACAGTACCTCGTCGACGTATACCAGGGGACAACGATTGCCAGTGCTGCCAGTGCGAACAGTCTGGCAAGATATGGTCTTGCCGGAGCATTCCCGTTGTTTGTCGTCCAGAGTAAGTACTGCCACCTTCAAACCACACAACACGGGTGCTAACAGAGTTGATCAGTGTACCGGAACTTGGGGATCGGCTGGGCAAGCAGCCTGCTGGGCTTCATCGCCATAGGATTGATGCCGGTTCCGTGGGCGTTCTTCAGATGGGGACGGTCCATCAGGAAAAGGAGCAAGTTTGATACCGTGACAACTTGATGTAGTCTCCGATGGTACTGGAGACGTCGGTGTCTGTCAGCAGTCGGCCCGTGACGCTGGGAGGCGATCCGTGCCAATTATCACAGCACCTAAGCTCTAACTGCGAACAGACAAGAGAAGGAATCAATAAAGAAGCAACAGAGAATGTCACAGCAATGAAACCCTGCTAGTCACCGCACTTCAAACGGTGACAGGCTGACTGTCAATGGCTGACAGCTCGGATGGCCCCGAGGTGACGGATCGGCGGCGTGGAGTCTCCGCAGGGGAAATGTCCGATGGTGCCGATGTAACTGGATCGTCCCGAGATGCATGGGGCTCGGACGGGGTAGGGGTGGGACCGCTCATTCTGAGTGCGGCAAGGTTCACCGGACCTCACCTGAGTTTGAGGGGAGAGAGGAGGGGCTTTTGTTTATTTCCTGTTTTTTTTTTTTTTGGTTTTTTTCTGGAGGGGGTTCGGGCTCGCAGTGTCTCGAATGAGAAACGCATTTCCTCGGTGGAGGCCTGCCGAGTCAACATTTCTGGGCAACTGGCGTCCAAGAAAAAACAGCGCCGTCTTAGTGGCACGGCAGAGAGGCGCGGCACAGCGATGTACTCCTGCGCGACTTCTTGGCCGCCGGGTACCTTGCACCTACTCAGAAAGGAAAGGTACCTTGGGTTCTTCCCTACCTACCCTAGGCAATGGGTAGGTATCCATAGATACATACTATTTGAGGCGGAACTTACGAAACGCCATGCATCCTTTGCCGCACAATCCGTCCAGTGGCGTGGCCCTGCGCGACCTTGGCGCTGCGCCTTTGCTTTCATCTCAATTCTGCATGAGCCCGGAGTCGTGTGCTCAGCGCGCGTTTTTCCCTTTCCTCCCTGGCGGCCTGCCGAGAGCTCGCCCAGCTGGTCTTTTTTCTCTCCTGCGTCTCGCTCTTATCTCTGGCGACAATGTGCGGCTGTCAACGTCGTGATAACTTTGCCCATCGCCATCTCCATTGAGGCCCTGCGACGGCCTCTTCGCAACGCAGTGAATTGACGCCCCCACACGCCGAGAACGACACTGGTGGACTCGACTCTCACGACTCCTCCCTTGGCGCTCTGGAAGCCGCAGCTGTGTATTGCCCAAGCCTCAGCTTACGTCACGGATTCCTGAGAGAGTCAGAGACACAGCCAGAACCTGCGTCCAACCCGATTAGGTTCTCACACGAACCGCCCGACGAGCGCTTGTTCGGGCGTCGCTTGAGGACCTTTTGGACTGCGTTCGTTTGGCTCTGCATGCAACTCTGACCACATCCGTTGCCATCTGCCCAATCGCGGGGTGTGAGGGACACCACTTCGTGACAGCTTCACCACACCATCTTTCCCCTCACTCTCGAGTCGTCGAACACGCCACCAATCGGATCGCCGCCCAGTCATGCTTCTTCCGTCGCCGCGCATCAGGCGCATGCTGATTCTGTTGTTCTTTTCTTTCCTCATCGTCAACACCATTTTGATCCTCATTCTGCCATACGACAATCCGCTCGTCCTTGCGTGGCGCTTCAACATTGCCGGCCTGCGCAACTGGCTGCGTGGCGACGGCGCAGCAAAGGACGCTTGGCTGTATGAACCGGCCAAGTACCCGATCGACTTCCGCACCGACGTCGGCCTGCTCATCAAGACCGGCTATGGTACCCGCCACCGCCTGCCGGCCCAGCTGGAGGCCTTTGATCTGACGGTTGACGATGCCGACGCTTTCGTGGTGGTAGGCGACTGGACGCCGCGCGACAACGGCACCCTCGCCGGCGTAGAGGTCCTCGATGCCATCGGCGGCGTCATGGCCATGCCCGAGATGAGGAAGCACCGTGATGCGCCCAAGTTCAAGGAGTACCTCTCGTTAAAGGCGGCCCTCGAAAAGGGCGACGAGTCAAAAGCGACGGAGTTTGGCCTGAGTTTCGGATGGGACCTCGATGCTCTCAAGGTACATACACCTCAACCCTGCCCCGCCTGTTCGCACCATTGCCGGATAAGAGCCGCCAGCTGACATGAAACAAGTTCATATGGGGTCTGGAGTATGTCTACGACAACCTCCCACGGAAGAAGTGGTATGTCATCCTTGACGACGACACCTACCTCGTGAAGCCCTCCCTCCGACTGCTGCTCACGCACTGGGACCCGGACGTGCCGCAGTACATCGGCAACGCGGTGGGCGATTACAAGGGCCGCTTTGCGCACGGCGGGTCGTCGGTGATCATCTCGCACGAGGCGGCTGCTCGGCTCTTGTCGAGGCGAGATGTGGTGGCGACAGCGCAGGAGAAGTCGCTCACGGAGACGTGGGGCGACAAGCTCATTGCAACAGCGTTCCAGAAAGTCGGCGTCTACCTCGACGAGAGGTACAGCCACTTTTTCAACGGCGAGCGGCCCAACATCTCCAAGATCATGGCGGACCGCTTCTGCTCGCCGCTCGTCTCGTTCCACGGTGTCGCGGACCCGGCTCTGATGCGGCGAGTCGGCGATGCATTCCGCGAGCAGATTAGCCCTGTGTTCTGGGGCCAGCTGTGGGACCTATTCGGTGGCCCGCCGGTGCAGGAGTTCGGGACCAACCCGGTCCGCGCCGCGCAAGATTACGTGGGCCGGCCGGACGAGAGGGCCAAGACGGTGAAGTGGGTGAAGAGTGCGGACGCGTGTTTGGACATCTGCAAGGAGCAGGGGAAGAAGTGCCTCGCGTGGACATGGTTCGAGAACACCGGGGACTGTCGGACCAGTCCATGGATGATTTTGGGGGAGGCGGCCCGAGGGACCTATTCGGGGGTTAACCGCGGGCAGGTTGAGGCATTGCTTGAAAGCTGCTAAGAGGGGGGGGGATGACAGAGAAAGAGAAACGGCCGTGATGATACCCAGGAAACACAGGCGTAGAAGCGGCGAAACAGGTTGGGTTGTCCTTGGTTTTCTTTAGGGAACGGCATTGGTATGGTATCCATAATGACTAGATGGACATTTTTTTTCACTCGGTCTCCTTTGTCAAAAAAGTCAAACTATTTTCAGTGTTTCGAGATGAAACCATCAGGTACTGGAAGAATGTCGTTCGCGTTCGGGGTGCACGCCTCGTATATCTGACACTTGCGTGTCCGCATCCCCCGTGGGGAGCAGACCGAGAACGCACACCGAGGGCGGGCGGGGTACAGCTCGGGCCCGATCGAGGGCCGAGCTGCCTATGTCCGCTGGCCGGGCCGCCAACCGAAGCGGAAACTGCTCGTGCCTGCGGTGGATTAGCCACACATGGCGCAAGCTCCGATGTTGCCCCGACAGTCCCAACAAAGTCGCATCTGTGGCTGAGAGGGCAGTACTGCCATGCAGCACCAACAGACCCCACGAAACGAAACGCTGCCAGCGTGCCTGTCCAGCGTCCCCCTCTCTCGGGTCCCCGTCCGATGGCGCCGTCTATGACGATGACGTCTCGTCTCGTGTCGCTGACGGCCACACACACAGCCACCGCAATCAATCCCCTCCAATATTCCCGCCTTACCTGTGTACTATGGGTGTACTATGTGCCTTGGCTTACCTTAGCAGCGAGGCACGCACGCACGCAGTGGTGCGCACTACCTGACGTCAATTCGAAAATCCAGCCCGCGCCGCCCCCTCTCTCTGGGAAAAGAGCCAATTCTGTTGCTCTCGTCCACAGCGCCCATTTCTCGCAATTTCCCGTTTCCTTGGCTCTCCTCTAGACCCTCCAGAAAGCATCCCACGAACCGAACCACTCTCATCACCCATCGGCCCGTCAACCAGCGGATCTGCTCGCCAAATTTCACCAACATTTTAGTGCCGGTAGTGGTCCAGCTTCTCATACGTAAGGTGTGCCTTATAGAAGGCCACCCCCCAGTCGCGCCTCCACCCGCAGCCCCCAGCAGCGCTGAAAAAGCACCTCCGACCCCTGTTGAGGCTCCGCCAAAACCTTTGCAGGAGCGGTCACTAAGCGGCCGCCCCAGACTGCGACATCCCACTTTGCCATAAAGACAGGACAAAGACAGCGAAGCACCCCGCCTGTCGACTTCTCTGCCCGAAATCCCGTGTACGTTGCACACACATACATTCACGAGACCCCCTTGGCTGCGGCTTTGCGACACTGTCCACGACCGAAAGACGCCTCGAGAAGCCCGCAACCCCGTACCGACACAGTCCGACCCCGAGCATGGCGACATCGACGCAAGCTCAGGCCCAGGCCAACCAGGGCAGCTGGGGAGCTTTCCTCAAGGTACGTTCTGTCGGTCCTCCGTCTACGGAGCCTCGTTTCCGCAGCCTAACATATGGGAACCCGCGAAACTGACGTTGCTCTCTGTAGTCCATTGCCTCCTTCAACGGCGACCTCTCCTCCCTCACGGCACCGCCCTTCATCCTCTCGAGCACGTCCCTGACCGAGTTCTCCTCCTACTGGTGCGAGCACCCCAACGTTTTCGCCGCCCCCGAAAAGGAGGCCGACGCCGCCAAGCGCGCCCTGCTTGTCACCAAGTGGTTCATCAGCACCCTCAAGCAGCAGTACGCCTCCCGCAGCGAGCAATATGGCAACGAGAAGAAGCCCCTCAACCCCTTCCTGGGCGAGCTGTTCCTCGGCCGGTGGGACGACGAGGCCGGCGTCACGGAGCTCATCAGCGAGCAGGTCAGGTAAGTGACGCCGTCCTCGACACAGCAACCCGGGTTGCCCTCGGCTGCGAGTGAGACATAACACTGACCCCGAACTCTACTGAACAGCCACCACCCTCCCGCGACGGCTTATTCCATCACCAACATCCCCACCGGAGTCCACCTCGAGGGTTACAACGCCCAAAAAGCAACCTTCAGCCGCACGATTAACATCAAGCAGATCGGCCACGCCGTGCTGACCGTCCCCTCTCCGGAGGAGGGCAAGAAGGAGACATACCTCATCACGCTGCCCGCGCTGCACATCGAGGGCCTCATCTTCGGCGCCCCCTTCATCGAGCTCGAGGGCACCTCCTTCATCACCTCCTCGACGGGCTTCACCTCCAAGATCGACTACTCGGGCAAGGGCTGGCTCTCGGGCAAGAAGAACAGCGTCATCGCCTCGGTGTACCCGACGGGCAAGGAGAAGGACGTGACCTACAACATCACGGGCGTGTGGACCAAGTCATTCGAGATCCACCAGGGCCCCGCCAAGCACAACTCGTCCAAGACGCTCATTGAGACGTACGACGCCGCCGAGCACCCGACGTCCAAGCTCGTCGTCGCACCCATCGACAAACAGCACCCGCTCGAGTCGCGGCGCGCGTGGAAGGGCGTAGCCGACGGCATCGCAAAGGGCGACATGGACCTCGTCTCGCGCGAGAAGAGCGCCATCGAGCACGCCCAGCGCGAGCTCCGCGCCAAGGAGAAGGCCGAGGGCCGCGTCTGGGAGCGCCGTTACTTCACGGATCGCCAGGGCGAGACCGACGCCGTCCTCGAGTCCCTCGGCCCCCACGTCGGCCTGCCCCTCACCGGCGACGCTGACAAGACGGGCGGCCTGTGGCGCTTCGACTTTGCCAAGGCCGAGAAGGTGCGCAGCCAGGCGGCGCTGAGTGCCGAGGACCAGGCCAAGATGGCGGGCGAGATCCTCGGCCAGCAGCAGGAGTCGTCATGATTATGGCAGGGAGGGATGGTAATGAAGGCGGCAGGCATTTCTTATAAAATGACGGGTTCCGAAGGCTGGCATGGGAAGGAAGGCAACGGTGGACTGTAGAGCTAGTAGCATGTTGGCGCTTTGGAGTTGTTTTGAAGTCGTTGACACGAGGGCATGTCTGGTACACACAGAAAGAGAGGTACCACTCCGTATTAATGTGACTTTTCATTTCCGGTTCCATTCTGTCGGCAATTGCTTGTGTCTTGGTCGTGTTTCTCAGTCTGGTATCCCGCCAGAATCAGAAGAATCAGACACTACAGACACCAAAGGTGGATACAGCAGGAGAAATGCCTCTATTCAACGGGTTTCTTATCATGTATTGATGCATTGCGCAGCTGGTGCTAGAATCTAACCCCCCAATGCCCCTCGCTTCCCTGCGCTGCCTCCACCCTCCTTCCCATTCTCACATGCTAATCCTGTAAAGAATGCCCGCCTGCCTCTACCTCTCCAGATGCTTAATGGATTCCCACAAAGAATACCCAGCCAGGCACGTTAAGATGCCAAGAAAAATGACGATTACGCCGACCGATGCACTTTTTTGGTGTGTTGTCCTCTCTTTTTCTCTTTTTTTCCCTTTTCGCTGGTGACAGCATACATATATTCAACGGAGCGGGGGGAATATGTTCGAACGAGGGTATTCTATCGCGGGCCTTGTTTGTGTTTGTGCTTGTGACGCCTACCGCCAAGTCTTGAGTACTTGTTTTACCTACCGCCAAAAGCTACTCAATGAGGTCAGGGTCGTGTACTCGCAGTAATGCCGGAGAGTGTCGTATTCGGGCGGCAATATCCCGGGGGCGCGGTCGGGGACATCACCAGCCTCGCTCTACGGGCTGCTGCCGTTCTCGCCGCGCTCGAGCTCGTAAAAAAGCAAGTACACCTCACGGCGCAGGTCAAGGACCTCGCTCGTCTTAGCCTCGCGGACCTTCTCGTCGCTGATGCGCCACCAGCGGTCGACGGGCGCCTTCTTGCGTCGCTTGTGCTCAGGAGGGCGGGGCGCGACCGCCATTGGGGTCGACCCGGGCGGGCTCGTGCCGGGAGTGCTGTTGCCGTTAACGCGCTGCGAGATCTTGGAGACAGTGCTCTTAGCCGAAGCCGTGATGGAGCGTACGGAGCGGACGCTCGAGGAATCGGACTCTTTCTGTTTGTCACGCGGCGCGGACGTCGGGGAAATGCGCTTCCTCACGCGATCTTTCGGCGAGGCGTCGGATGAGGACAGGGACGGCGTAGACGAGTTGCTCCCGGAGCCCGAGGTGAGCAGGTCCGGCGTCGACCCGGCCGGGCTGGCACCGCGAGCGATGGCGTCGAGCTGTGGAGTCGAAGGCTGGGGCGTGGCCGCGGGGCTGGCGGTCTTGCTGTAGATGCCCGAGGGCTGGAACGTGTTCTGGTTCGAGTAAGGGGCGGAGGTGGTTTGGCGCCGGAACGACTCGTAATGGCCGCTTGAGTGGCTGCCCTTATGCGTTACTAAGCCCAGCAGCTTGTAGTTTCGGCGGTCGCGGAGACCGCCAAGAGGCAGGCGCTCGGGAAAAGCGACCTTGGCGGAGTTTTTCGTCGAGGTCTGGTCGTAGATGGAGCGCGAGAGGTGGACGGCCAGGATGCGGGGGAAGGAGGTGAGACGCGTCGATCGTGCAATCTTGCGCTTGGGCGCGGTACTGATGTCAGGGAGCAGCACATCGTCGGGGACTTGCTCGGGGTCAACGTCAATTGCGTGGCGTAGCCTACGTATCGCGTCTTCAAGGGCCGTCTTTTCGGATTCGTTCTTGGCCTTTTCGAGGTCCTTCTTGAGGGCCGCTTCTCCATGGATCAATCTACACCTCTCGCATTTGAAGTCGTCGATCATTTCCGTCTTAAAGATTTCGTCAAAGCATGAGCTGAGAGTGGTCGAGGGTACTTGGGGCACGTTTAGGGTCAGCATGCAGAACGTTTCCTCCCTCGCCTTGGTCTTGTAGCCACATGTTTGGCATTCCGATTGCGACTCGTATTTCCCCTCCATGGGGAACCCCTCGTCCTCGTCGGCGGCTGGTTGGGTTCCATTGGTCTGGATTTTGGGGACTGTGGTGGGGGTGGGCAGTTCCTCGCCATGGCCGTTTGTGAGATTCAGGTTTTCGAGCTTCTGCTGGACGGCGTCGCCATTGACCAAAGCAGCTTCCGAGGTGGCCCGTGATGCAGCTAATCTTGCGTGGGCGCGAGCTCTTTCGCCGGCATGGTACTCCTCCTTGAGCCTCTCGGCGACAATTTGGAGAAATTCCTGGGCGTCCTGTTGCTGGCGGCTGATGCGCTGGCGAAAAGCTTGCTCCAGGCATTGGACAAATTTCAGGGCAGAGATAGACTTTTTGTAGATAGGCCTCTCGTTCAACGAGTCAAGCATGTCCTTCAAGCCCTGTGTCACCAAGCCCTCCTGCAGGCCCTCGATTTTCCAATCCGGTAACGGCCTGTCAATGTGAGGCGGCTGAATCAATTGGGCGGAGTAGACAGCGTCATCGTCGACCTTCCGGCGGTGCGTCTCGCGAATCAGGTATATGCGCAGCTCGCCGAGGCCGGCGAGAGCTTGCAGGGTCGAGTTTATAAAGCAGTCGTTGGCGGCATTGCGCAGGCCGACAATGCCCTTTTTACGGGAGGACGAGGTGCTGGACTCATCGATGGTGAAGGTCGGGGCGAAGACGTAGACGAGGGCAATGGCGGCGAGGGATGCGCCGGCGGCGTACGAGATGGTTGTGAGGTTTTTGTCGGGCATGTCTGGAGATGGGAGGTTTCGGGAGAAGCGGGTGGACGGGGAGAAGCGCGGCAAGGCGCGATGTACAGAATATTGCGACGCCTGGACGACGGTCAGCACAGCTGGTCCTCTCTGCAGGCCGCGTCCCCCTCGTGGCGTTTCGTGAGAAACAAATGCTTGCTCACGTCCTCCCAAGCGGGAGACGCATGACCAAATCCAGAAAGTCAATCAACCTTACCTACGGTACTGGTGCTGGTGCTGGTGCTGGGAAGCAAACAAATTGCAAGCTCATAACGATGGGGAAACAGGGCCAATAAGGGTATCAAAGTTCACCATTGTCTTTAGTCCGGAGGATTCAAGATGCCACTGGTGCGGTTGGAGCTCTCTCGGGAGTTGGGCCAGACGGAGACGGGCTGCGGAGCAGACGTGGACTGGTGAAGGAGGAGAAGATGACGAAGAGAGGCGAAGAAAGAGAGTCGAGGCGAGACGAGTCTGGAGCACTGGAGCACTGGAGATGAGACTGGGAAAGAGAGTCTGCGATGGGACACCAGGTAACTGGAATGGGTGGACGAGGGGGGCCGGGGTCAGGCGGTAGTAGTAGTAGTTTTAGCAGGGGCGGTGGACAGTCAGTCGCCAGTAGCCAGTAAGTGTCAGTGTCAGTCGCCGGGTGCTGATACAGGGCTACTGTGGTAAATGGAAATGGAAGGCAAGGAAGGGTACCTTCAGGTGCAAGGTACGGCCCTCCCCTGTTGCGTCTGCGCCTGCGTCTGCTCCGCGTCGTGCGTCTCCGGCCAGACGAGAGCAAAAAACGGGGTAAAATGGGGAATGGGACGTGTGGATGGGGGGCAGCACCGAGTCGGGGATCGGAGCAGCAAATGTGGAAGCATAAAAGACGGAAAATGAGGGCGGATGAGAGAGTCAATGGGGAGGGCGGCAAGCACAAGGTGCGCCGGGATGACGCCCGCTGGCAGGGCACACTGGATTGGGGGAAGTGGTGTACTTGTAAGTGATTAGTGCAAAGCCTGTCTGTCAGTGTCAGAACTGAGAAGGGGTGGCTTCTTTTTTGGTGCTGGTGAGAAGCAAGAGACGGAGAATTGAGAGAGATCAAAGCCCGACCTGCAGGCATCAGTCCTGCGGCGGTTTGTCAGTCGATAAACTGCCTCAATAAAAGTACTTTTTTTTTTTTTTTTTTTTGCTGTTTCCCCCACTACCTAGGTAATAGGTACACCAGTGCTGCCCTCCAGCAGCTTCTGGGTCCGCAACGCCTTGCCTCACTCGGCTTGTTGGTCAGCAGCAGCTGTGGTCCGCCTCTCCGCGATCTCTTGCCTTCTGGCCGGCGCCTCCAGTGCCCAGCGTCCTCGCTAGAAGAAAGGACCTGACCAGATATGCGCGCGCGCGCCGCTACTGCCGTGTCTGCAGCCAGAACCCGTCCAGGTGCCCCACCCTCACCGTTTTCCCGATCCTTTAGCGGCTGGTGCTCCTTCTCGCGCTGCCTCCTTCCAGTGTGTCTCGCGTTGCTTCTTTCTGAGGTGTTGTCCACCTTCCACTTTTCACTTCCGCCCACTCGTGTTCCGCCGGCGGGCCGCTCTTTCCTCTACCACAAAGCAGGTAGGCACCGCCGTAGGTACCTGAAAAAGGAACAAAAGTCCCCTGGGCTGAAGTACAACTTAACTCAACTCAATCTTCGTCCAAGACAGACACAGACACATATGCAGACACGGACAGACTCCTTCAGCGCATCTTCCACCCGCTCGGCCCTCTCAGCCACCGTTGATTTGCCCTGACCTGACTCCGACAGTCCTACTGGGCCTGAGCCGTGCCCTCGCCGGGCCTTCTCTCGCCCTCTCCACCGTCCGCGTCCACCCATCGGCCGCTTATCCACCAAACCACCATCACCGTCTCTCCTCCACAGCGCCCCTGGTCATCGGCCGATGTGACTCGGGACAGTGCGTGCAGCTGCAAATCATCCGTCCAACATCATCCACTGCTCAGACTCGGTCACACCCAGACGACGGCGGCCGACCCTGCCCTCTGCTCGCAGTCTCACATGGCTGCACTGGCGCTTCGCCTCACTTCATCCGAGTGCTATGACAAGGCAAGAAGCACGCTGCAACCTCCTCTGCCAGTCTTCCGCGACGCGTTCTGGAAGGCTGTCGTCGCCAGGGCCCTGCGCGTCCAGCCCTGTCTGCGCCGTTGTCCGCCCTGATCTTCCCGCAGCTTTGCCCTCTTTTCCGCTGGCGGCGACCAACCAATACCCGGAACACTCGCGGTGCGCGCTGCAAGGCAATACATCCATCCGAGGGATTGACGGCGATTGACACGCTGATTGGGGACCGAGGCACCGTCTCGCCCTGGGCCTGCGACGTGGGGGGTTGGAGAAGCAAAAGTATCCAATGCAACGTCACCCGACTTTTGCCCTCCAGCTGACCACCACCAAGTACCAACTCCACGTACCAACTCCGCGTCCTACTACACCGTCACTTGCGCCGTCGCTGGCCCTCCTCATTCGGTCCGGTTGTTTGTCATTTTGCCGGCCTTCTTCTACCGCCTATTCGTCGTCTACCGCCGCATTGCTGCGGGCTCCTCCACAGCGCATCCGATCTCTCCGAACCATCAAACATCCATTACCTGCGAGAGAAAGTAGCCGCGGACAAAACCCCGACTTTACCCCTCAATCAATGACCTGCGCTGTCTGCTGTCTTGGATACCTTGCGCTACATGTCTCGGATCCCCGCACCTGCTCCCCTCGCGAACAGACCTCACCCCGTCTCGTCTCCGCCGTGATTGACTTTGGCGCAAGTCTCGATGGAAGCACAGGAATACAAATAAACCGTCGCTTGTCTGAGATATCGCAGCATCCCGTCCTCCCGTCCGCCGTCGATAGCTTGCGCTCGGGCTTTCGTCGCCCGTCCGGCAGCGGTCAGAAGCCGCCGCGTGGGGGTTGACGTTACTTAGCCGACGGCGCCGTCGGACATTTCAACCCGCGTATGTATACGACACTACGTATTGGCGGCAAAGCTACGTGTCGTCGTGCATCTTGCGTAATCCCCCGGCGCAGTTATCCGTCGTGGCGTCACGGCAAGGCGAACCAGCTGCGCCGTACAAACACGACCAGCCTATGCTGTCTGTCAACGATGGCGATGCAGCATCTTGTCAAAAGCCAAACACTGCCAGACCAAACGCCGTTCGGTTGGGAAAAGATGCCCAGTCCTCGCTCGCATCTGTCCACAACTTCCCCGCCATCCTTGGCATCCCGATCCCGGGCATGTCATCGCTAGCCCGTAGCACCAAGACCCCAGACCCCGGATTCTGCCCCTCAATATATGCGAGACACTACAGTTTGGGTCTGGCTTGCAGCGAACTGCCACCGCATGCAAGGGGCCCAACAACAGAAATTGAGTTGGCAGGCTGAAGGCCGTACGAGACTAGTTCTCAAAGAACCGATCAAGTCTCGAAATGTCTCCTAAAAGCCCATCCATTTCCCACTAGAGGTTTGGTCGATCAAGCTTCGACCGGCTCCCCTTCCCAGTTCCATATCGAACCATTGAGTGCGGCAGTCTTGACCCAGTCACAGCACAGTGAGGTCGCGTCCTCGTCACCATAAAATGAAGCAGGGATGTAATACTTCTCGACAGTGAGAAGCTTATCTGGGTCGCTTTCAGTCCATCTCGACGTATTCACCTCCTGAAAGTTGCACTCGACGTCAGCCTGCGTGATTTTGACTTTCCGTGGCGCTATGGAGTATCTTTTCAGGAGTTGGGCGTATACGTCCTTGATATTCGCCCTTTCCGTGTTCACTGGTCGCGCAAGGATGACATGCTCGAGCTGGGCAGCATTTGCGACGTCGTGCCACATCCAGTGACTGGCCAAGGGGGCCTTGAACAGCACCACGGGCCTTAGCGGGGTAATCTCTGAGGCAGACGAGCTCCTCCAGTTTGGTGAGCTTCGAGAAGCGTTCCATTACTGTCGGCCTCACGTCGAGGTGGTCCTCGTAGGCACTGAGGCTGCCCAGTGGCATGTCGACCACCAGCCGCCGGAGGGAGTCGCAGACCTGGAAGAAGAGCTCGCGCACCCACAGCGCGATGGGCTTGTCATCCGGCGTGCTGCCAAAGGGGCTGAGGTACAGCGACGTAATGCATCTGAAGGAAAAGGTCGGCGGCAGAGTCGCAATGGGCGGCGCTTCGATGCTCAGCAGCAGCGAGCTGAGACGGCGGCTTGAGTCGACGAACATCCACCGCTGGCGCAGCAAGCGCACGGTGAGCTCGTGTGTTGAGCGGCAGACGAGGGTGAAGGAGATGAGCGTCCTCGTCGCCCCGTGTGATGGGGCCAGTATCACGGCGTCGTTTGGTGGGAGCAGATTGTCGATCACGTGCAAGATGAGCTCGGGTGGGAGGTGTTGACGTTTAGGGTGAAACAGAGACATCTTCAACTATGCCTCTGTAACTCAGGTGAGTTTATTGATCAGACGTGGCGTTATTGACTTTGTTTCTGATAAATTGGACAGACCGTGATGAAGAGAGACCGAGATAAGAAGCTGGAGATAGAGCATCGGTAAGCGTCAGGACGTCATGGCCGCTGCTCCGGTGAGGGGTTTCGGCCGAGCCCCCGCCTTCTCCGCAGGACCCAATCCAAGTCCGCTCCGTCTCACCGAAGGCCGGGGATGTGAGCTGAAAAAACGTCTATTCGCACTATATGCTAGCGGCTAACTGGCTTGGGAATCTCAGCCGTTGGCTACTTCTCTATCAAATTTTGGTACCCATAAGAACACCAGATCATCGTATCATCATGCAACTTCATCAAGAGACAAAGTCTAACCGCACTTCATCCCGTCATGAGAGGGGGTTCTCGGCCACGATAGCGTCCGACTTTGGCTGCCACAAGAAGTCAGCTCTCGACGTTTCTTCTGTAGCCGCGCCCTCTGATGATAGACCACCGTCCGGTAGGCTTCTGGGAACGGCGTCCACAGCCTGCCAGAGCGTCGCGCTACCCCTTCTCGAATCCGGTTCAACGGCGGTGAACTCGGGGCTGGACAACAGCGACGACGTCTCATTCGGCTGAGACGTCTCATCCCCCCCAGTCATGGGAGAGTCGACCTGCTCAACCGCCACGCTTCCCTCCCTCACAAAGGCCTTTCCCGTCGTCTCAGGCTTGAGGCTGACGACCATTCTCCCACCTCGGATCTCGCCGCGTCTCATCCGGTCCAGGCCGCGGTTGATCCCCTCAAAGCCGCGCTCCACTCCAAGCACCTCGGGCGGGCTTACGAGACCGCTCTCCAGCAGCCGCTCCAGCCACAGCACCAGCGCCTCGCCGACAGCCGGCACCTCGTGAAACACCTTGATCGGAACAGTGTGGTACGCTACTCCCTCAGGTGCCTTCTCTTTCGGCAAACCGGTCAGACCGACAAGGTGCTTCAACGTGGGCGCGGCGTCGCGCGGCGTGTCAGGCGGACTGGGCGGCGCACCTTCCCGCTCTTCGGGTGCGAGGGCGCGGAGCAGCCATCCCGCCGACTCGCGGCCGCTGGTGTCGAGTGCGAAGCGGACCTTGTCGCCGACATTGGCGCGGATGATGTCAATCGCTCGCGCGGGGTCATGGCTGTCGACCAACAGGTCTGGGCGGAGCACTGTGTGGTTTGACAGACGGAGGCCGTGGCGCAGCTTGTCGACGACAGTAACGACCTTCAAGCCGGCGAGACGCGCGAGCTGCACGGTTAGGTTCGCGGAGGTGGACGAGCCGCCCCAGACAACGACCCAATCGCCCGCAACGGCGCGCTCGCGTGGGGCTATGCCGGACAGACACTCGTCACGGATGTCTTCCGGGAGGGACCCAGGCGGGATGGAGCGGAGAAGCTGCAGCAGATCCGGGCCGCCTAGAGTGGAGGAAAAGTCGACGCCCATGCAAACGCCGAGCGAGAGGACCGCCGCGACGAAGGCGACGCCTAGGGTAGCGCCGGCCCGTGGAGAGAGGTGTGTCGGGATGCGGGCCGCATTGAAGTCGGCGGACACGACGTATTCCTGGTATGCTGCCTTGCGGAGGTCCCGGTAGTCTGTTGAGATGACGAGGACCTGGAGACTTGGTCAACTACATTGGCTACGAGCTGCTTGAGGGAAAGGTCGCTTACCTGGTCGCCTTCCTTCAAACGGCTTTGCGAGTTTTCGGGGCGCCGCACCACGCGGCCGACGAGTTCCCTGCCGGAGATGTACGGCAGCTCGGGAATGGCGAAGTTGAAGTCCCTGCAGCAGGTTTGTTAGCTTACTTTCTAGGATGCTACTGAGATGAGGTAGGTGAATCTGGGAAGACCTACGGCGCTTTCCAGTCGATCGGGTTCAGACCGATGGTCTCGGTTCGCACCAGCACCTCCCGCTCGTCCGTCAGCTCGGGTACCGGGTGGCCCTCGGCCTCCTCATATGGCTGCTTCGCCGCGTAGAGGATGAGGACCTTTTGCTTCTCTGGGATGTCTGCCATAGCTGCCTTTGTTCTCCTCAGGATGCTATCATTGGTCGGGAGCGGTTGAGGGACGGTTGAGAAAAGAGAGGGGGTAAGGTGAGTGATCGAGCGTCCGTCGTCTTGAAAAGGGTGTATGGTATCGTTCGGGCGATTATATCCGGCTATTCGCAGTGTTTCTCTGTCCTCTGTGATGTGTAAATCCCTGTTACGGAAATCAAATGCCCTCCCAAAGAACGTGGTAAAAGAGAGTTGGGGGAATACTCCAACGCAAACAATGTGTATTGTGTCACACTTTTTCCCCCCCCTTCTTCACTGTTTACCGAAAGATAAGAAATGTCCTTCTTTTCCCCCTCCCGGTATTCGGAGGGACCGTCGATCGGAGGGAGGGTGGCTTGGGTGCTTTTTCGCGGGGGTGCGGTTGAATTACGTGCTCTCGCAGTCCCGCATTGCGTGATTCTTCTCCAAGATGGCTGCATCGCCATCCAAACACCACCCCTCGATCAACCCCCATGTTGTCTGCAGGAGCACCCAAGGTTTAGCGATAACAGTAAAACTAACTCCCCCCAACGAAGATTGACATGGCGGGTAATTGGGAAGGAGATTATCAGCAGAGTGGATTTCGTCTGCATTGGTCGTTTGGATTGGGCGAGGACGTTGCCGCCGGCGGTGGGAGAGGGTTTGTCGCTTGCGCTTGGGGTTGCCGAGTGTATTTCCCGGCTCTCCCTTTCGCTCTAAGCCGTGCCGCATGCCCGATGCGGCATGAGGCATTGAGAAGGTGAATGAGTGAGCTCCACCCGCGACCGTCACGACATGTCGCAGGATTCTGTGCCAATCTCTGTGTCCGCCGCCGATGTTGGCTGGCTGCTGATTAATGCCCCGGGCCGGCTGCGCGTTCGGTTTGGCTGCCCGGGCGGAGCTTTTTCTACATGTGTAGGGGGTTTGATCTTGGTGTGAGGCTTCTCGGGGTTTTGAGGTTCTGGATCCGGGGAAGAAGGGAGGTTGAGCCTTTGCGCTAGGCGCCTTGAGCTGTATCCGTGGATGGAGGTTGGATGCGCCAATCTCAGAACCAGAAATGATTCTCTGATTATTTATCCTCATTGTACGCAAAGCTAATCCTTGAGCTGACTTATGGTCCCTATGGACTCATGATCCCCATGAGTTTGCAATTGTCTCGCTGCACATCTACAAGTTGCCTCTCCTCGACCAATTTGTACATTCTCGCTCTAGAAGCACCCGCAATAGACTCGCGATTCCCCATCAAGGACAAAATAGGAGACCTCTAATCAGTTCATTTCATGTCACTCTACTTAACTTTGGTTTTCTGGCGAACAACTACCGCGTATCTGTCTGAAAAGGAGATGGCAGTAAGACGTATCTAGCAACTGTTTCGGACTCAGATGAACGCATCTCATGAGCAAAAGGCACGCCGACGTCTAATTCTAATATTACATTCATGATGGCCCATGTGCAATTGCTTCAGTATTACTATAATACATATGAGTTTCGCAGCACCAGTCATGTAGAATCCGGATGCTTTATTCGTCGGCCATGAGTCAAACAACATCAACAGCCTAAGTCTCGGCATCCTCATCAAGAGCATTTTTATTTCCCCCTTCTTTTTTCAAAAATGAACAAATTAATTCCCCTTTATACTAGTGAATGTGAGATCAGTGTGGAAAATAGGCGGCAATCCTGATGTGTTGCAGGCAGCCCAAGCTTCCGCCTGCATCGCCGCCAACCGTTTGTTTCCCCGCCGCCAAGTGTCCACGACAATTCAACCTCCGGGCTCAACCATCAACGGATACTTACAATTGATGAATTTCCGACCCTTTTGAGTATATGTATACTGTACGACTGCTCATTGCAATCTTACGCTTATTCTGGTTGCTTACGTAACCCTCAATACCACCGCGCGAGGGTGGTCCCTGGACCCATGAAGTTATTCTGAGTCGCAAGCTTCCAACTTTGCCAACTTTTTGGTAGTCGCCGCCCTTAGGCGACTGCAACACCGCAAAATGGCCCCTCCGCCTCAAAGCTATGACGTACTCACGATCACCACAAACAATCTCCATGATCGCACCCGACTGACAACAACAATTATTATTCGAAATGGTGGGCAGCCACCAAGACTCGACTCAGAATACCGACGGCGGCGACGTAGACACCGACAAAGAGATACAGGTCGACCAGGATGGCGACCTCGTCCTCTGCGCAGGCGGCCAGACGTCACACCCGGCACCGAGGTCCTTCCGCGTCTGCGCCAGCGCGCTGCGGCGATGCTCGCCCGTCTGGAAGAGGATGCTCTTTGGGCCGTTCAGGGAGGCGAAGCCCGCGTTCGGGGAATGGGTCGTCGATTTGCCCGAGGACGAGCCCGAGGCGCTGGGCGTCCTCCTGCATATCGTGCACGCCAACTTCCTGCTTGTGCCGACCGCCCCGGCGCTGGGGCTGCTGTACGAGATCCTGCGTTTTGCGGAGAAGTACGACATGATTGGGGTGGTGAAGCCGTGGGCCGCCGCGTGGCTCGAGGTCGCGGAGGGGGCGACGACGGAGGCGGCGCTGAACGGGCGAAGCACGGCGCTGAACGGGCGAAGCACGGCGGCGCTGGCGTATATTGCCTGGGAGCTCGGGCAGATCGAGCTGCAAAGGCGGATGATGAGGGAGCTGGTGCTGCATTCCGCGATTGACAAGGACGGCAGGATGGTCACGGCTGACGGTGTTGTGTTGGATGAGTTTGATCCTATTGGGCCGCCGGGCCTGGTCGGTAATGCTCTAAACCTTCCAGCATTTTTGTGCGCGCGAGAGAATACTGACAGTTGGCCGACAGGATGGCTCCGGAGGCAGCAGCAAGAGATTTTCAAGACGCTGCCGCTGCAGCTTAACTCCGTCATCAGGGAGCTGACGGACGGGCCGGGCTGCTGCGTCTCGAAGACGAGCGACCAGTACATCAAGGCCAACTGCAACGACATCATCCTGGGTAGTCTTTTCAGACACATGGCTCGAGAGAGGAGTTCCGTCACCTTGACGCTGGTCGGGAACGAGGGGGAGAGCGCTGCCCAGCTCTCAGCATCGATTCGAAGCATCGCGGAAAATGTGTCGACGTACGACGGGCACGTTAAATGCAACCCAGGTGGGAAGATTGTGTCCATGCTTGGAAAGAACACCAAAGCGCGAGTTATCAAGCTGAACAAGGCGAGCATCGAGAAGATGAATAAGAGACGAGAAGACTTGGGGTTAGAGAAGTCGACACCTCCAAAGGCAAGCGAGTGAGCGGACGTGGTTGAATAAAGTGCGTTGCCGAGATGTTAGAGAACAACAAGAATTAGAGATTAATCAGATAGCCAAACACTAGTATACAGCAATGACGATACATCGCAAAACCCTTAGCTCATGATGCCTCTGTGTCCGTCGCCATCGGCGTCCTTGAAGGGGTTCAGCTTGTCCACCAGAGACGGCTTCTTGCCAACGTTGTCTTCTGCGGCGCCTTTCATCCCAGAGTAGTCGGTTGAAGTCTTGCTGCCGGCGTGACCAATGTTGGCTGCGCCAGTGTTAGAACCAGATCGAGGCTGCGCAGATGTCAGTGGCATGATGGAGAACTCAGTGGGGAGAGGAATCACCTGGGACCCAGTCATGCCAGAGTTGGAACCAGCACCGCCGGAGGTGGCGTAATGGTTGTCTCCGGTGGCGTGGGTGCCGTGGAGGATGCCTTCAGTGGTGCTGACGCCGGCTCCCTTGCCCATTGTGTGACCGTGGGCAATATTCTCGCGGGTGGTGCCGTTGTTAGCCCCAGTACCGGCGATGCGAGTTCCCGTAACGCCGTCCTGAACGCGCTGGTTCTCATAGCCCTGCGCACCAACACCACGACCCTGGGCGCCCTGAGTGTTCACGTTTTGCGCGCCCAGTGAACGGTCGTCGACGCCATGACTACCTTGATACCCTTGAGTGCCCTGAGAAGTCGTAGCGTCCCGAGCACCGCCGTTGTGGCCGCTGTGACCGGCAGCAGCACCGGTGGCAGCCCCGGTAGCCGCAGCGGTCTTACCAGGTATGTGGTGGTGATCGTGTTGGTTGACCCCATGTGGGGTGACCCCATGTTGGTTAAACCCGTGGGCAGTGGTATCGTGAGCAGCGTTGTTGTGCTTCTTGTGGGATGTAAGAGCAATACCTCCCGCGGCAGCAGCACCAGCCGCAGCAGCCTTGCTGCCCTTGCCCGACTTGTGACGATGTTCCTTGTCGCTATCACTGTCACTGGAGATGCTGCTGCTAGACGAGGAACTTCCGCCATCGCGCTTGCTCTTGTTCTTGTGTTTCTTGTGAGCGATGGCCGCACCACCAGCCGCAGCGGCTCCCGCTGTAGCGGCCTTGCCAGTCCCGTGATGATCACCGTGCTGGTGTCCGAGCTCGTGGCGATTTTTGTCGTGCGTGTTGCCGGTGTTGTGGAGCCCGGTGATGCCCTTGTGGTTCGAGTCCTGGAGCTTGTCGGGGCAACCGTCGTACTCGGTGGTCTTGCCGTGGTGGGCGCCCTTGAGGCCGCCCTTGTACTTGTTGTTGAACTCCTCCATGGTCATGGCGGGCAGGGTAGTGCTGCCGTGGTGAATGGGCTGGGCATGGTGCGTCTCGTGGATGGGGACGGTGGTGTGCACGACGTGCGGCTGGATCGTCTCCTTCTGGATGACGGGCTGGATGTGCTCATGGACGTGGTGGTGCACGCGCTCGCCGGTCGCGACGGGGGCGGTGGTGGATGAGTGCGTCGTGTCGTGCGTCACCGAGGTGTCCTTGAACTTGGCGTGTTCGCGGTCGAGGGTATCGCGGGTTTCCCTTTCGCTGCCGTGCTCGAATGTCTTGTGCGCAACGGGGACGACGTTGTGAGAGTGCTTTTCGGGGCTGCGGGAATGTCAGGAGAGTTGAACTGGAGATGAGATAGGGACTTACAGCGTCTCCTTAGCCTTGATAGGCTGAACCGTGGTGTGGTGGTGGTCTTGGTGAACCTCTCTATCGACGGCGGTGGTCACATTCTCGTGGCGATGGGGGTGCACCTGCTCCTCGGTAACGGCCTGGTTGGTGTCCTCCTTGACGGTGGTCTTGTGGTGTCCGTCGCCGGAGATGAAGCTTGAAACGGCCTGCTTTGCTTTTTCCATTATGAGATTGTGTTTGAGGTGCTAGTGTTAGGTTTTCTTTTATATGTGATGGTTTGATCTGATTGAGGAATAGGATCTTGGGATGATGGACATGAGGTATATATGGCTGGAGAAGGTCGGGCACACAAAGGTCTGGCCCACGAGGGTCTCGACGCCTCGTCAATATCACCCACGTCATCGAACATTAGATCTCAGTTACTCGATCAGAATCAGAAAACACATTTACCAAAAGGTCCGATTCGCGATGGGTGAATTCCTACCGCGGCAAACAGTCACGGTCCAGCCCCCCGATGAACGACGTCATGTCCTGGTGGCTGGGCCGCGTGAATGCCATCGCATCGAACGCCTCATGTCTGACCCATGCGCCAAACGCTCCCAAAATTGGGCTCTGACAACTCTCCACTTCAGCCATCAGTCTGCCACTGACGAAGCCGCGCAGCAAGCGAGTAAGGCGGACGTTCTTGGCATGGTGTTTATCGGTGGGCGCGGGAATGTCCGATCGTTGTCGGATTATGGGCTATAACGGATTGAGCCGCAGGGCCGCCAATTCGGAACAGATGCGCTTGACGGAAAGGGGGTTTATTGTTGTTCGGATCGGGAAATCCCTGGGCGCGGACTGCCGGTCTCAACTTAGACTCGCGCTAGCGGCAGAAGGGTTGAGAAGTAAGGCGTCATAGGTCGACGTCGCTGCGATTCGGAAATGGAAGGTCGCGTACCAAATCCTCCGGCGTTGGTCGAGCCATCGACAAAGATTGGCGAGGCTCGACATCATCAACGAATTCTCTGGGCGATGAAAAGATGGATATTCTGTGAGACATTTTACCCCTTGATTCTCTCGACTTGGCACTATTGAAACCTCGTAGACCTAAAAGGGCTAGTTCAAATTGTGCAAGACTGAGTTTCTCCTGCCAAGTGCCCCGTTATACATCTCCGGTTTCCTCCCAATTGCAGGAGTCGGACTAGGTGCAGCAATTGGGACATGACAAGATAACATGTCAGGACACACGCCGCCGATGGGTTCTCCGATGACGTAAGAATAGAGCGATGCAGTCCTCCTGAGGAAGAGTTATCCGTTGAACGAACCCCGTTCGGGCGACATCTGACCGGCCAGAACCACGTAGATTGCTCTCCGTGTATTATTGGGGCCACGGGCCGGATGGTGGGTGGAGACGACGGGATCGGGCCGGAATATGTGAAGGAAAATCGTTTGTCAGCCCGACGATGATGCCGCTTGTTCTGATAGAAATCTACATGATTAAAAAAAGATACGTGAGAAAACCTCCTGTTTGAAGCCCCCAGCAGAGCTTCTATCACAAACGCCAACGATGACTAGAAGAACCCAGGCGCCCTGGTCGTTCTGCGAGGAGATACGACGTGGTATTCTCGGTAATGCTTGACTACCCGAATTTCCGACGTCTGAAGTTTCATATGAGTGAATCCCGGAGATGTCGGCGAGGATGGGCTATCGTGGTAGGAGGAGCAGTCATCGTCGAAGACCTGGGAGACTTCGAGAAGGTTGTGTACCAGGCCCGGTGAATTGTACCGGTTAGGGTAAATCTTGTTACAGGGGTGTGGGAATAACATACGCGGGAGGCACTGGGCAGTGTTATTGAGCCGGTGACGTCTCCATACGACGATGGCATATACAGTTAGCGGTAGAGCAATAACGAGGGCTATGGCAGCTATAATCGCTTCGGCTGACATGCGTGTCATCGGATACTCTGAAATCCCTAATCCGGGCGCTCCTTCGATAGTGAATATTTGCAGCTGCTGTCTTGTAGTCGAAGAAAGGCGAACTGGCGGTCAATTGCTCTCTTTCTGGAGAGGGAAAACTTTACCTCTTGAAGGAGCTTCAAGAAGGCTTCCGATGATGAAAGGTTGTGCAGGCTATGAGAGCAAAAGGGGCTGCTGGGGATGAAAAGACTTGGTTTTCTTATGAATTGGAATGGGCCATGCTCCCTCCTTCGCCCGGCTTCCGGTGTGTTGGCTACTATTTGTCGGGCCTGAGTGAGCTGTAGGTCTCAACCAGACCGACCGGTGGGAGGGACCGGATTTCATGACCTATCCCCATCCAATTGGGGAGCACTTAATTTTATTGAGGGTCACGGAGGCGTTATTTTGGCCCTCATGGCTGAAAGTATTCCTGCGGCCTTGGAGATTACAATTGGCTCTGGTACATTGAATTGGCTTGCAGATGAGAATGATAGTGTAAGGACAAAACTCTGAAGTTCAGCGTGTGAAATAAAGTAAAGAGAAATAGACGGGACTATTGTTTGTTGAAATACAGTAGGTAAGTTCAAGTGTTACCATTGACGGAGCCTACCTGTTTCTTGGGGCTGGACAAACGGAAGGCCTCCGTGAAATGCTGTGCACCTAGAGAATCATCGAAGCCAACTTTCGGAATGCACACTCTTCCTCCAATTTCGGCGCTCCGCCAGTAGCCCAACCGCAACCAGAGGTTAGGCGCCGGGCTGTTGAAGAGGCCACTGTCGATACCCAATTAGAGGCAAAGCGTCTTGGCGCTTATCCGGATAACAGGTACAGTACCAGTCACAGAGGGCGACGACAAGTTGCAAGGAAATTAAGCATCAAATATCCATTTCGCTGGTATGTGTGTGATCCAGTCTGCCTTGCTAGCTGCAGGTACGGATTGTGTCAGGCATCTGCCTGACCATTGTCGGATTTAATGGTCAATTCGTGATATATTCAATTATGTGTAATTGTTCTTGTTGTTGGAGCCCCTGCATGGCCCTAAACGATTCATGCACGTAACAAGGATTCGATGACCCCACAGCCCTGAAACAGGCCAGCGTGGTATTCTCACCTGGTACTAGCTATGTACTCTTTTTAGCTAGTATTCTGGCCCCCAACTAGTGGGCTAGATACACACATTCATTCATCTCAATACATTCGTTTCCACACATGCATATTCGCTGGCTATACTGACTTCCGTCACTTGTTCTCCCTTCTATTCAGGGGAGAACTTGGCCCTTAAAGTGGCTGGTTTAAGGGTGTGTTTCGGCCCGCTATTATTCCACGCCGTGCACGGCCTTCGAGCGCACCGGAAGTGTATTGGGCGCTTAGCACAGTGGATTCGACACACCCCTTCAGGGAGGCCTCGGTCAGATTGAACGCTCCTAAAGCGCCTTTGGAACGGGCGCTCGGCGTAAGGTTGTTCCCTGGCGCGCCTCAGGCATCCAGGGGCGTCCCCTACCCCTATCCCTAGGGTTAGGGACGCTCCCTGAAGCACTTAGCAAACACAACACATCAATATACGCAATTGACCCTCAATTCTACAGCCTCCGTCTAGTAAGCTTCCTACTACTTAATCCGCCCTTTAATAGCTATTTCTAAATACTATAATTATTTCGAAACTTAAATTCCATTTTCCCCCATTTAAAGTACTTTTTAAATATCCGTCCTATGGGATTGACAAGCCTCAGGAGCATGAGGAATATAAGCCTTAACGTCTTATATATTATCCTTGGTCATCTCGGCCTCCCAGCGGGCCTCATTTATGGTGATATCGTAATAATAGTTGTCTTTAAAACGAACCCGCTGGTCACTTATATTTAGTTACGCGAGAAACGCCTAAAAAGGCTGCTTTGGGAGTGCTTTTATTAGTCCGTTTACTATTAGCTTAGTTAATAGTGTATATATAACGTTAATATAGTTATTCTCGATTTCTTAATATAATTAATAGTTATGAATATTAATGTGGTGTAGGTTGCGAAGGGCCAGGCCTAGGTGTTTTCGACCTTAGGGTGCTCTATTACTGTTTACTTTAAGCTAAGGAGCGGAAGAGAGGAAGTTCCTCGTAAGGGGGCCGGTGTAGGAATTTATATTATTAGAGAATAAAAGGGACCTTTGGTGGGGCAGCAGAGGTCACCGGAGGCCCTTTGACCGGAGCCCCCTTTAACCAGAGGGCTTTTTTGTTGGATATTAGTTAACGCCTTAAGCAAAGCTTAGGCCATTATGGGTATTAGCCTGTAATAAATACCCTCTCCTTTTCCCCCCCCTCCCCACCGGTGTTCTACTAGTACACTAGTGGTTTTTAATTTGCTACTTTTTAACGTTTTCTCGAGGTATACACCAGGTCCCCATCCACTATATTATTTTCTTTATACCGTTGTTCATACTTATCTAAAACCTTTGTTTCCGATACTGCTTTTATAGGCTCCTAAGTTGGCTTTATATAGCCTTACTATTTAACTAGGGCCTAGTAATAGCGCCCTTTACCTACTCGTTACCACTTTACTACTAATATATTTTCCATAAACCATTCAGGATCTCTGTTTATATTATGAATCGGGGGTGGTTATTTATCAGTTATTTTTTGTTCTAGTAACGGGTCACTGGCTGCCCTATAGAGGAGGTCTATGTGAAAATGTGAATAGATGCTGGTTAATATATTTAACTCTATTATATATATAACGGTCCAAGCACGTATATTGCTACTAGCTATGGCGACTACTACGAGTATCTTTAAGATAAGGAGAAAGGAAGGAAAAGTCTGCTACCCCATAAATCCGTTAGGTCCTAATTAGGTCTGTTTGGGCCTGATTAGGCTTAGTAAGTAGTGGTTGGCGTTGAACATGGCTAAGTGGCCCCGAGGCCTCTGATTGGGCCTTGGCCCGTGACAATTATCCCCGGCAATAACTGTATTAGGTGCGTAAACCGAAGCTACGTTTATGAGCTATTTGAAATCCATAATTAAAATGTTCTCGATTATAGACCTATAGAGGACAGAGTAATACTCGTAATAATCGTTCCACTCCCTTAACCTATACTAAAGAAGCTCCCGAGACCCCTATAAAGAACAGCGCAGAACACCGATCAAACAAATCAAATATGGGGGGTCTGTTTGTTTATTTGGCTCTTTTTCCACGCTCTGTTTGATTATTTGGCAAATATTTGATTAATTTGACCTAATTACCTAATCGGGTAATTAGTGAAGCCATCGTGAAGTTATTAATAGACCCAACTTATATATATATTTATGGGTAGTTGTTAGGGGTTGGCTAGTGGACGTTACCACTCGCCGGTACTCGTGGGCACCCCCTAACAGTTGCCGAGTGCGTACTCACCAGCCCTTCGAAGAAAACGTCGTTTTTAAGCGATTCAGCCCTGGGCCAAGGTTGGCTTAGAGAGGCGACCCCTGGCCCCTCCTCTGACTACCCCCCCCTAGCCACGATCTCTGTGAACGAAGTGTTGCCCACTAATAATAACGGCACCGCTTCGGAGCCAGTTTTTAAGGTATTAGACCTCCTTTAACCTCGACAACGCTATTAAAAGTCTTTATGATGTTAACGTAAACTTCGCTAAGCTGAAAGTCCTCTCGTAATCGGTTATTATAGCTGGGATGGCGAGGATATTGAGGGTAAGTTTACTGAGTATTGGAAATGTCTACTAATGGGATACCCACCACTAAATAGGGTTGTTAACGGGCTAGGCTATTAATTGATGATAATATTGATCCAGCTTGGAGGAGTCGTTGGTAGTAACCTTAACTGCTTTGCTGTTGAGTTATTAATGGTACTCAGAGTCTTCTTCCCTCTCGACTATTAAGAGTATTATAAAGTCTCCTAGAGTAGGCGATAAGGGGGGAGTTATGGTCCTACTAGTGTACTACTTCTACTAGTAGGTTAATAGGTTAGTTTTAGTTTGGTATAACCATTGTTATTGATTAGGGGAGTTCTACTACTTTTCGAGTTATCGTAGACCTTAACTAGGGTAAAGGATAACTATTACTATGTAGAGGGGTAACTCACTAAGCTTAGTATAATATTTATCTAATACCTTCTACTTATTTAGTATTAATAGTCGGAAATAGCCACGAGAGTTGAAGTTAGCGTTGTGGAGATGATTGATACGCTCCTAAGGTATATATTCAGACCTTATAAAAGGTGGGATATTAGTGATTGATGGGGGGGGTGGTACTGAACCCTGAGACGATGTAGTATATTATGATGACCTTAATGAACGCGAAACTGGTGGTGGTTGACTTAGAGGTTGTTGTGATGCTGTTAAATCGATCTCCTCGTCGGTAGGCTTATCGTATAATCTCTTCTACTCCTCGAGTCGGTCCATAAGATATTCCATACTAACTATAACCTCCTAGAGTTGCTCGTGACCATCCCCCTTACCCCATCCTTAGCACCTTATAATCTGAAGGTAGAGGGGCTCGAATACCTCCTTTAACTCGATAAATAGTTACTAATCCTCGTCACTAAGGAGGTCTTCGTTAAGTAGGTGTTAGTCTGCTTCTCTAATGGTTTTATTGTTGAGAATAAACCCATTAATCTACTTCCGCTTAGTGAGGGCCCGTTGGATTATTATATAAATGGAATTCCATTTCATATTATTATTAAGTATTAATATGAGCTCTTAGGGCGACTCCTCGAAGATTGTGAAAGCGGAGTCCTTGTTGGCCTCGTTAGTGAGCTCTAAGAACCTCTTGTAATGTTGTAGTAATAACCGGATATATTTAATGATATTCCGAAGTTTATTAACTAGTCCTCGTATCCTCTATAACTCTAAGTCCTCCCTTAACCTCTAGGTACTAATAAGGGCATTAAACTCTTACTCGAATACTTTTATATTTATATTATGGAGGAAGGCCCTGTTTATAAGGTCAAGGATATGCTTATAGCATCTTATCCGTCTATGGAGGACGTCGGGGTTAGAGAAGTTGCGTGAGACGAGGTGGAAGAGGTATTAGAGGTACGTATCGTTGTTGGTGGTATTATTATAGATTATAATACTAAGTTGATTAGCGATCCCCTAGTCCTCGACTACTCTATGTATTGTGGAAATAATATTCTCGCCGGTGTGGGTACCCAGTTGCTGGTGAAGAGCGAGGAGGTATTAAGTTTGCTATTCTAATTGGTTAAGGAAGTGGGTATATATGGTAATAATTGTGTGCTGGTTGGGCGAGGTCCATAAGTTGAATGATATATGGACCTTCGTTAATGCCCTCTGGATCTCCTCCTTGACCAGAGCCTTCTTCGATGTGTATATTCTGCTGAGCTCCCTCGCCTAACTGGCCTTTGACCACGAGACTTGTGTTGAGACGTCACTGTTCAGGTGGGAGAGGAGGGCTTGGAGGTAGGGGTCCTCGAAGGTTGTGAAGGGATTATTAGAGTTAACGATGTATCCCACGACAAGCTCCTTGATCTTGGTGACCTGGAACTTTGGTATTGTAATAGGAGCTGAATAGTGATGCTTTGAGGGAGGAAGAAGGTCGTCGCTCGTATTGGTAACTTGTAGCTCGTCGTTAAGTGTTAAGGGGAGAACTCGGTGCTTTAACTTGAGATGGGACACCGTAGACGTCGTCGCCGTGGCGTCGAAGAGCTTATTGAGGTTATATTACTTATCATAGTGACAGCAGACCTAGAAGGCCTTCCCTGGTTAAGTGGTTAGTAGACGAGGAAGTTAGAGGGCCGAGGCAACGTACCCTGATAACCATTAGTTAGTATTTCGTGGACGAAGAGTCCCTTGTTGTGAATCCACGTCGTCCTACCCTTTGAGCCCTTCTTTGCGAGGAGATTATCCGAGACGAAGTGTTGATTTCTCTAAGTTGCTCGAGGAAGTGCCTCGAGGGTATCGCGGTTGTTGAGATTAGAAGACGACGTAACCGACGCGTTGCTGGCTGCGCGGAGCTGGGATGTAATTGAACGAGGCGGCTGGAAGCTGAAGATGGTATTCTGACTTATTGTAGGCGTCAATTGAGTGACAGTGAGGTTAACGGAGGTCGAAGGTATCGTCGTGGGCGAAAATACGGCGTTGTGGTGGAAGCGGGCGTTGTAGTTGAAATTGGGGCGCGTGGGCGCGTTAACTGTGCTGACTGGGCATGTGACCGGAAATCCACTACCAGTTAACTACTTATCCCCTTTTTTTTTAGAATAATAATATGAATTGCCTATATAGTTAAGTGGTACAATTCCCCGTTTTTTTTTAGCTGGGGGTCGTGGGTTCGATTCCCGCTATGGGCGGTCATGTTGCCGATGACAAATTTTCTCCGGAAAGGGTGTCATAGGCAATATGTATTTTTGAAAGATATTTATTTTTTCCTTTTTTTTTATTGGTCCGGAGGCCGGAAGATCCACTCTTCCGGCCGGATTAATGTTGTTCCAGACTGGTCCGATTTGATCAAACATATCAAATATACAGCGCCCTCTGTTTATTTATTTGGCTCTGAAAATAGGGCCTATTTGTTTGATTGTTTGTTTATTTGACTAAATATATTTGATCGGGGTGCTGCGCTGATAAAGAAACCACTCTATAAACACAATAATCCGTAAACCTATCTAAATAAGTATAAAGAAATAATATCAGAGATTTAAATACCCAAGGAGAAATACTCTGAATTACCTTAATAACATAGTAAAGAGAATAGGACTCCTAGATTAAAAAAGTAAAACCCCTATGGAATATAATGTATATAAGATAATAAATACAATACACCAAATTCGCTGAATACTAAGAGAATTAGTTAAACGGGTAAAAGCCGGAGACCATTTAATACTTAATTTCTACGATTATAACGAGGAATACAAAGGGTATACGTCCCTTATACCTTTTTCTAACCGGGTCTCAGAGTTAATATGGGATTTTTAATTATAAAAGAAAATAATAGAGATAATCTTAGAAGTATTAACGTGGTTGATAAGCGAGCTGGCCAGACAAGCGAGCTGGCCACCCAACCACAACCACTTCACACATACAACCAAAGAACAGCATTACAACGATCAAATTAATTAAAACTACTCAGAATTCTCCTCCTTAGTCATCTCTTTATTAACTGGACATATCTATGCATTGTGTCCAGTGTTTCCATAAACACCACACCGCCGTTAAACTATTTCCGTCCTTGGTCGATGACCACTACTCCGATGCGTTTCCTCCTCAACTTAAACTATAACCTCTATTTACGACTAAAGGTCCTCTCCCTTAGCTATAGTAAAACTCCCTCCTTATCTAAAATGGGTTTTTTTTTGGCTCTCTGGTGTTAACTAAGTAGGTTATTCTCTTTTTAAAGGATTCTATTCTTAAACCTTAATAAGGTAATTTAGTATATAAAATTGTATACCCCCTTTAATAAATACTTTATAGTTTTAATTATTAAAGTTAGTGAGCTTTTTTAATAGTAGGAGATCCGATTCTTATTAAGGTTTAATTAAGAAGATGCTTTTATTGGGTTATTTAGTATCTAAGAAGTCCAAGGTGGGGGGGTTATTGGAAGTGACCTTAGAGGTGTTGTTGTTGTTGTTGTATTTAACGCCATGGCGGCAAGGGCGTAGCCCTTGCGGCAGACCTCCCGAGGGGTATGTGGTGTGGAGAGCCGCAGGCTCAGACTACCTACTCTATAGTATACAGCCCTTACCCGCGTCCTCCAAATCTTGCCTATTGGCTACTATGCGTTCAATCTGTCCTTGGATCCCGCTAGTTCCTCTAGTTCCTTTACTTCTTATTTGGTCCCTTTAATAGAGTAGGACGGTTATTTTAAGGCCTAGCCAGAGGTTAGCCCCTAATAGTATAGGTAAATTTTTTGGAAAAAGCTTATTATATATAAGAAGGCCTTGAAAACTTTAAGATTAGTAATTAACCTCTTAAAGTATTACTTAAATAATCCCATAGGTCCTATGGGCTCTGATAACCTAGAAGGGTAGAGGGTAGGCCATTATTACCTCCTCGCTAGGGTCTTTCGGTAATAAACTAGGTGGTCTACTTCCTTTACTTCCCCACAAGAGCAGGTAAGCAGGGCTTCTATGTGGTTAAAGCGTTAATGATATTGTTCGAAGTCTCCGTAGCCTGATCGGGCTGCTAGGAGGTGGTACAGGGTAGCCCGTAGTAGGGCTAGTTTAGGGGGGCTAAATAAGGTGGCCTCGAGCCCTACTTGGGCGTATCGATCCGTTACCTCCTTATACCACTATTATGTTTATTGGGCTTGTATCCGTATTTTAGTGAATCGCTTAATCCCTACTAGGGTTATTAGTTGGCCTAAAGGTACTGGGAGTATAGTGCTCTACTTAACTAGGTGGTCTACTTCTTCGTTACCTTTTATCCCCTGATGCCCTGGGGCCTAGTGGGTGTATATATTGTATATTCTAACCGCCTTATGGATCTTAATAAAGGCTTCTTATGAGGAGTTTAGAGCTTTGCCCCGTATCCCCCGAATAACGCTAGTATTGTTAATACAAATGTGTATAGGTCGGCCTTAGGAGGTAAGGAGGGCCCACCGGAGCCCTACCCTCGCCCCTTCAACTTCTTCATTAAACACTTCTACTAAGCCGAGTCGGCCACAACCCTGGGCTATCCGATTATTGCTTTTATAGATAACGAACCCGTATCCTATAGCCCCATTGGGTACCTTGGAGCCGTCTGAATAGATAATTATATGATCGTCCGGGACGGTTTTCAGCTAGTTCTGAAAGGCCTTGGCAGCTTTCTCCTTTGTTTGTAGGATTATTGGGTTTTGTGACCTTAGAAGGTATTGTGGTTGGAGTAGTGTTGGCCTTGGGACCCTTGAGATGAGGCCTATTATCCATTGAAGTTGTGTTTGCTGTTTCCCTTGTTGTGGGAGCCTTAGGACTAATGGGCGTTGTTGGTCGACCCTTTATAGTTGTACTGTGAAGTGTAAGTGTGCCCCTTTTAAAGCCACTTTCTTAGTAGGTAGGCCGGTATCTTAAAGGAGGTTGTTTATTGGGGTTGTTTTTTAGATTGGGAGGATAGTTTAGGTTACTCTTATGATGATCTTATTAACCTTTTAAACGAGGCCCTTCTAATTTATATTAATAATACCTCCCTAAGGGGAGGCGTTATTACTTAGAGCTAGCTTAGTTAGCCCCTTAAACTAGGTTTCGGATCCGTATAGGGTTATTAGGAGAACATAAGTGATAACCGCCTTTCGTATAACAACCACTAGGATCCCTCTTTTTATGTTTATTAGGTGCCCTAGGTGCTGGGCTATCTTCTTCGCCATAGCTACCCTTATTTCGATATAGTATTAAAAAGAGAGTCTTTTATTAAACCAAACCCCTAACCAACGGATCGGCTTGACCGAGGCTTTAATTTCCAGGGCTTTAACTTTAATCCCTGGTAAATCCTTAGGTTATTTATGCTTTTTAGTAAAATAAATAATTTCGTATTTTGTTAAGTCGAAGGAGACCTTATTCTTAGTGCCCTAGTCTAGGATCTGGGTTATCTCCTGGTTTAGGGATGTGGTGTTTTCTTTAAGCAACGAGCTAATAGCTAAAAGGCCTATCTATATCGTCTATATATCTAAACTAAAACCTTAGATTCTTTAATAAGATCTTAGTAATATAAAATAAGCGATAATAGAGAACTTTAGGGTAACCCACAACTAAAAGGGGAGTCCTCTATTATCATTTCTTTAAACCTAACTCTAATTATACGGTTCAAGATAAAAAATATAAATTAACCTAATCAAGTTAGCGGACCAGCTTTGTTACCGTAGTTTAATAATAAGGTGGTTCCAAAGAACAGAATTAAAGGCCCCCTTCATATCCATTATCGCTAGTATAGCTATGAGTCCCTTATTAAGGGCTTGTTCAATATCATAAGTAATATAGGTTATTGAATCGATTACTGCCCTGCCTAGTAGGGCCCCTATTTGTTGTGGGCTGGCTACCCCTTCTAGGATAGTGAGGTAGGCCATTCTCCTAGTTATTAGCCTCTTAAGCCCCTTACCTAGGCAAAATAGGAGGGCTATCGGTCTCTAGGATCCAGCCTTTAAGAAGTCGGTCTTTCTAAGCTTTTGGATTATAATAACCTTTACTTTATAGAAGGGCTAGGGAAAATAGCCCACCTAAACATAAGCTTAGAACAATAGTTGAACCAGCTTAGATATAGAGTCCTAGTAAGCTTTAAGTAGTCTTATAGTAATCCCGTTAATACTAAGGGTCGTAGCCTTTATTAGGGTAGTTACCTTTAATTCCTCCTGGTTAATCGTAGCCTGTTAAGGTATATGTCGTCTCGGGATTATAGGTACGGTGAAAGGGTCCCTAGGTAGGTCGTCCATATTATTAAACCTCTCTAATAGGGCCCTCCGTAGGGCCTGGGCCTTATCCTGGTTATTATTATACATTTAGCCTTTAATTATTAAGGGGGGGGGTTTGATTACTAGGCTGGCCTTACGCTAACCCATTATCTTATAAAGGTCCTAATCTAATTTAACCCCATTAATTTTAGTAGTCTAATAAGTTTATTTAGCTTTCCTAACCGTGTTTAAAAAGGCCTTCTGTTCTTTAAGGATAGGGGGCGGTGTGGCCAGTTCTGGCCCCTGGGATTGTTGGTTATGGGCTTTGAGATAGGCTTGGTGGGCTTTGGAGTACTCCTCTGTTCACTAGGGGGCCCCCTTTCCTCGGTTTTATTATCTCTTCCCTATAGCTTAGATAGTTATTAAGAATAAGCTGATTATCCGGTTAACCTAAGAATCTAGTTTAGCTGGGGTAAGTAGGTCCTTAAGTATAAGTAAAGTTAAGGCCCCTATTTTAATTAGGTTTTTAAGTTGAGGAAAGGCCGAATCCGGGACTGATATTAGCCCTAGTTAGTATTTTTGTTATTATTTATTGTTATTAAGAGGGATAATAGTTAAAATAGGCTGGTGATTAGCTCCTGGGTGTAGGTATGGATAGGGTCCAGCGTGTATAAGCGGGACATTTGAGAAGGTTAAGTTAAGAACGTGACCACGGGTATGCATTAGAACCCCTATTTCGCCAATAAAAGAGAGGCCATGGTTGTTCACCTAGTCAGCTATATTGTCTCCCCTATTCCGGCTAGTGGATCCGGGCTCCTAAGAGTAGTGGCGGGCATTGAAGTCCCCAGCTATAAGGGCTTGTACTAGTAGTTAGTATCCTAAGAGAGTGGTCGTTATATAGTTATGGGGATTGCCTGGTTATTTATAGATGTTTATAATAATAGTGTTATTAACTTTTAACCATAGGATATCCCTGGTCTGGATAGGCCTTTATTGTTATACCTAAAACCTTATCCCTTTTTATATATAAGTTATCACCCTAAGCCTTATTTCTTTATTATTCTAAAACTCAACTAGAATATAAAAATCAAACCCAGCGTATATATTAACTTATATCCTATTAGTGTAACTTATCTAAGACTCTTGGATAAGTACTATATCGACCTGATTAGCCCAGCAGAGCTCTAGGAAAGCCGTATATACTAGAGGCTTTTTCCCCACGTTGTATTAGGCCATACGTAGTACCCGAAGGGTGGTCTTTTTAGGTCTACGCCTCCGAATCGAGATCGAGGTGGGTGTAGGCATTAGCGATATTATAATTAGGTTTTTAAGCCGCCCTTTGGCTTCTGCTTCGGAGAGGGTGGATAGGGTGGTTGGTCTAAGGGAGGGCTTCGGGATCTTCAGCCTCGTCTTTATCTATACTACTAGTTATATCCCCATCACCTAAATAAGTAATTAATCCTTAAGAGGGGGTCCTATTATATAAGCATTTAAAACCAAGTTGTTAGCCCTAATTAGGAGGGGAGTTTTAGGGTTATTAAGTGTTACTCTGAGTAGTGGTCTGGTTAGTCTAGTTAGTGTTATCGCGGGCCTCGGAGGCCTTTTACCCAGCCTTCCGGATCCGTCCACGTTCTTTTCAGCTTAGAAGGGTAGGATAACCGTTAATTATTAGGGGCCTAACTGGATAATCTGCATAGCCGGCTTAGAAGGGCCCTAAGTAGTTAGTATACTTCGGCTTAGTTATATAGGGTTCGGTTTTATGGGAGTTTAAGGGTTTACTGTAGTTATTATAAAGTAGCTATTAGTTATAATACCGGTTTATATGGTATCCCTAGTAGCTAGGGTTATGCCTAAGTAGGGTCCTCTTTTTCCGGATAATTTGGGCCCTACCACTCTAATTAAATAATTTAAAAAGTAGTACCTTAATTATAAAGGAGATAACCTAAGTGACTTTGTTTATAGTAGGGTTTAGGCCGAGGTGGGATTACCGGGCTAAGGTAGGTTTATAGCTAATCTAGGTAATAACCTCGTCTTCGATTAGGGTTAATATATCAATACTTTTCCTATTAAGGCTTTAGAGCTTAGATGGGCAGCGTAGAATGGTGTATATAAACCATTTTATAGGGATTTCTATTTTTAGAGCCCCTAGGCAATCCGCTAACTTTTACTTGTTTCTAAGAAGACTTTGCTGGATTTATTTGTTTAGGGGTTTTAAGGAGTATCTAGTTAAGATATAGTAGAAATGCGGGATGTCTCCTAGTTGTAAGTTAAGGGCTTGGTAAACTGTACGGCGTAGGGCGAAAGGGGTGTTTTTCCGAGTAACTACTAAGCTTTCCTCGGGGATACTAATAAAAACCCGGAGATCTTCTAGTTATACCTAGGTTTATAGGTGGGTAGGGGCCCGGTTTTGGGTTAGGGCCGGGGTTAGGGTTAGGGTTATAGCCGGGGTTAAGGCCATAATAGTAGCCTAGTTCCGGGGTAGGGTCGGGGTAAGTGTAATTTTATTCTTTATAAGCCTTTTTAGGGCTTGAATTACATAGGTCGTAGCCTCTTTTGTAATCTGCTTTTTAGGCCCCTTAAAGCTGGAGATCATATTATCAACGGACTAGGCGATAATTAGGAAGACATCCTTTTAGGCCTCGTAAAGTTTGGTTTGTTTGTCCAAAGCGGCTAGGATAGATCCAGTAGCCGCCCTACTTGCGTTTAAGGGCCCCTTTACCGTAAAGGGGGCTGTATTAGGAGTGTTGGGCTGGTTTCCTATAAGGTTGGGCTGGGATAGTTGGGCCTTGGTGTTGCGGCGGTGCTTAGCCCTTAAAGTAGGGGTTAGCTTTAGAGGTGGTCTAGAGGCTCGATTAGGGCTGGCCGGGGGGGCCGGCTATAGTCTGGTGCTCACCGGAGGCTGAGAGGTCATCGTAGAAGGGCTCCGGGAGGGAGAGGTGAAGAGTTTTCAGTTGTTAAGGATTTTGGTGATGTATCACCTATTTCACTAATAACAGATACCAAGAAAAATTAGGCGAGAGGGAAGTTGTATTAACGTCGTATATATACTATTAACTAAGCTAATAATAAATAAACTAATAAAAGCACTCCCAAAGCAGCCTTTTTAGGTATTTCTTATACAACTAAATATAAGTAACCAGCGGGCTTATTTTAAAAACGACCATCATTATAATATCACCATAATAAGGCCCACTGGGAAACCGAAATAGCTAAGGATAACATATAAGACATTAAAGCTCGTATTCCTCACACTCCTAGGACTTATAAATCCCATAAAAAGGACATTTAAAAAGTGCTTTAAACGGAGAAAAACGGAATCTAAACTTTAAAATAATCACAGCACTTAAAAATAAATATTAAAGGGCGGATTAGGTGGTAAGAAGCCCACTAAACGGAGACCTCCCTAAAGGGGCGTATCGAATCCGCTATACCAAATACCCAATCCACTTCTAACGCACTCAAAGGCCATACACAGAGTAGAATAATAACAGGCCGAAACACACCATTAAACCAGCCACTTTAAGGGCCAAGTTCTCCCTTGAACAACAAGGAAAACAAGAACAATTACACACAATTGAATATATCACGAATTAACCCCTAAATCCGACAGTCGCAAGCGCACTCGGCCACCGGATCGTCTGGGAGTTGCACTCGGATGAGCCAGCGCTCACTTGACACTCCGGCACCCGCACCGGCATATTTATGTTGCCCGGCGCGCCCACCAGATAGTGAATAGACCAAGCCTTCGTCTACCCTTTAACCTCGTACACGCTGGTGCTCGCAACAAGAGGGGAGTAATAATACCTTAGAATTACTTTGGGCTACTAAGGGTATTATAACTTTATTTACTTATTACCCAATTAAGAAGTAGTAATAACGTCGTTTATTATAGTATTTAACTTACTATACTTACGAGTTAGCCAATAATCAAAGCCTAAGAAAAGGATCACTAAGTTGACAAGTATAGGGGGCAAAATTGACTTGATTGCACTCGCTGCAGCGCTGATCATATCATCACAGCCACATGCGCTATCTGCTTGATGGGTTCACTGACGGAGCAGAAGGCTAGCTGAACTACCACACAGCTCACATCTGGAGGTAAAACACATTTTAAACAGGAAACTGCGCTAGAGGAGGGTCACATAGAAAGCAAACGCGTCGGTGTGGAAAGGAAAGAGAAGAGAAAAAGCGCTGGGTAACGAGATACTCTGCCAAACCCACGATCCATGTCCGTTTCATATCAGGCGAGAGGAAACAGACAGCTGCTCGAGAGAGCATAAAAAAAATCAACAACAATGCCTAGTGGGAGGTGTGACGATGGAGTTGAGAATAGGCACATCAAGCACTCTCCGTTTGTGTGCGACCACTCTCTTGCTTGAGTCTCGTCAGGCCGATGATCTAGCAATAAGCCCAGTGAGTATCATCTCCCTTATTAGGATCGATGTTTCTCGCAATTGCCAATGAGACACTCTTTGTGTGATAACCCACACACTAAGTTGTCGAAACAGTGTTGCTCGTTATAGAGGCAACACAGTGATTGGCGGCGCGTATCCTGTGCCTTCCCCCTCCAAAGTTTTCGTGTTTTATGTCATTCCGAAGCCAAATCGTACACGTCGCCAAATCTCAAACCTGGCGCAATCGGTTCAGTAAACACGTCAGTTGTCTCAGACATTGTCGTTATTAGGGGTTAGGGGCTCTGAGTTTCCTGGAAATCCGAGTCTCGGCAAGCCCGGGTGCTTGGCTCGCGGCTGTGTTTTTGGGTGACGAGACCGAAGATCCTGGATCCATGACATCGTTGATTGGGGACCCCACAATTTGGCTGAACGACAGCACGGGGTTGATCAGCGGAAAATAGAGTTTTAGCTGTAGATGAGCCTATTGTGGGCTCGGCCGGACTATCCCATTGTCCCGAGTGGTCGCAAAGAGGACTCCTCCTCCTTGGCACCGGGAGGCTGGAATTGCAAGCGGAGACGGACCGGCGGTGATCGGCGAAGTTAAATACTTGGAGCGTCCGCTTCACTAGTGTCGATTCCTCCGCTGTCCTCCGTAGTTGCCCTTGCACAACCACCTCCGTCACTCGTTATCCGCAATTTCGCAACTTACAAGGTCAATAATAATCGTCTCCCCGTACCTTCTCGTCATGCACATCCCCATCGCCTCCGTCGCGCTCCGCGCACTAGCCTCGGCGCCTCTCTTCCGCCCCTGGAACGCGAGCGAATGGGTCGCTTCCGACGACACCGTCCGCAACGGCACGAGCCATTCGACCTTGGACATCATCGAGCCGGGCGTGTCCGGTAACCCGTTTTCTGAGTCCATTGCCAACTTCCACGGAAACTTGGACTACGCTGCGCTAGGCGGGGCCGGCTTCGCCTCGCAGAGGACCGTTGACGACTGGCCCAGCCTGGACATCTCGGCGTACGACACCATCACCCTCGAGATCCCTTTCTCCGACGGAAAGAAGTACACCTTTAACTTGAAGGATACCGTCCCCCCTCCCATCAACGGCGTGGAGCAGTCCGGTGTCAGTTGGGAGTTCGACTTCCAGATTCCTGCTGTGAACCACACCTCTGGGGAAGTTGAGAAGGTCGTCATGCCGATCTCGGATTTTGTGCCGACTTTCCGCGGCCGGGGTCAGAACAACACCGAGCCTCTCGACTTGACGAGCATCAAGAGAGTCAACTTTATGATTAGAAGGTACGCTACACCTGCTCGAATGATGACAACACGTACTAACAAGGTTTTAGCTTCTTCGCAGAACAGGACGGTGACTTTCAATTGCACATAAAGTCTGTAACAGCCTCTAATCAGAGCAGTCAATGATAGCTATCAAAGTCGCGTAGGTAGATAAAATATAATTGCTCTAAATCATGAGTGCTACATGTATTGGTGCTGAGCTGATTCATGTACCACATTTTCAGTCCTGTACGAATTGTGAAAGAGACTTGGTCGAGAGCATTGTTCCTATTGATTGAATGGCTGCGATGGATTCGTCTCGCCAGAACTATGTATCTCCAGCCTGACTCAAAAGATTTCCTCGAGAGAGGCAGTGTAGAGAAACCTACTACGCAATGTACACTTGATATGTCCCACCGTCCAAGCTGTTGTCAATGAGAGGGTCACCATGTGATCGGACGGGTGTGAGAGTGAGACGGTTCTGATCAGTAGGTCCGGCTCGGAGTCTCAATGCGAATGTTTCAAGGTTAGTCCCAAGAACTCCCGACTTCCAGAGCTTGACAACTCTACCATCATCAAGCGAACGAATGTAGCTCTCAGCCGCCTTAACGGGATATCTCATACGTAAGTTGTTATGCCCAAGACGTCTCCACTGAGTCAATGTCTTTCGAGATAAGTCTCTCCAGCCATTCCTTTCCGGATCATCATGATCATCCCACCATAACTGCCACAGTTTATAGCGGCTATAAATATTCGATTCCCGATCCGTATATTTATAAAAGAAATGGCCGGATGCCCAGTCTATGGGTTCGAATATACGTTCAATGAAGCTGCCGACAGTCTTTGCTTGAAGTCTCGCGCACGTTGCGTGGGAATGGAGTTTCTTGATGCCATCGCAGCAAGTGAGGACTGGCAATAGGGCCCACCTGGTGGTGTTTTCGTTTCCAGGTAATGCCCGGCGGAGGATATCTATATCTGCCTCGTCGTATAGGGGTTCGTCAAGCTCCTTCCGTATGTACTCCATGGTTTCCGCCAAGCTTTCCTGCAACTCGGCCAAATTGCGCTTTCTAACGTTGGTACCGCCGCTGTAGTCTTTCTTCCAGTGGCTGTAACAAAGGTATGGCAAGCAAGTCACCAACTTGTATGTTGCACCGTGCACATTTCGCAAGATCATGTAGAGTAGCTGATCTCGATCCAATTCAGCCCAAAGCTCTTCAAACGTAAATTCCTTCTTTCGTGGGCCGGGGTTTAGGATGAATATCTCATCTCCACTTTGAATAATATTGTCAATAGGTTGTCGACTGGCAAGGCAGATGAGAGAATGTGGGCCGAGCTTGGACTTGTACAGTGTCAGCCCCATAAACGTTCGGTCGTACAGTCGGGTAGGAGTCGACGTAACGGAGCTCAGTCTTGTCAGCCAAAGGGACATGGATGCAGTTCGTGGATCGACACATATATTCCAATGCCAAGGACGGAATTTAAAACTAGCGTTTTCAAGTTGGGGCCAGGGTCTTGAGGATTGTCCAGTGCTTTGAATCCCAAATCGCATAGTGTCGGCACACCATTTCAGCCCTAACTTGCAGTCGTCGAGCTCTTCATGGAGACTTCCGAGACCGAGTTGAAATTTCACATTGGCTTTTTTAATGTTGAGGCTTTGAGCATGGATTGCGATGTCGTCAGAAACAGCCTTATCAAGCTTCTTGAAATCCATTGCCATGCTGTATGTCTTGAAAATCTGCTCCCAGCAGCCTCGTTCATCCCAGACAGGCAACCAAGATGGCTCGGGTGTCGATGTGGAACCCTGGGCCTGGTAAAAGACTTCGAATTTGTGTTCAATGGCGATTAAATGTGTGTCGCAAAAGTGGAACCACAATTACGGGACAGTAATTGTGGGCTATATCATGACAATGTGCGAATAAACCAGTGACCATGTGGCGGACTGAGATGGAGTAATCTAGGCTTGCCGCACTGCTGTTTGATCCGGTATGAAGAAGGCCAAGTAAGCCGTATACCAGGTCCCGAAAGTCGAACGCATGAGACTTTGATGTAAGAGCTAGCATGTCCCAAAGGCTAAGGCTTTGGGTTCGACCTTGGGTCATAAACTCAACCCACGGAGCCTCTGTCTCTTCCCACACCAAGCCGCCTTCATCAGAGCTTAGTTGTTGGGCGGTAACATGGTCTGCCTAAAGCACCATATCGCCCAGTGGTATGAGAACGCGAGGAGCTAGCATGAGCTCTTGAATGACCCACACCCTGCTGAATTACCGCCTCCTTAAGAGTGCACCGATCGTCGGCACATCCAAAATCCGACGTTGCTCAGACGTGGGACTGTCGTTTGACGGGGACCTGGGCTTGATGGAGTCTGTCTCCAACTCATTAAGCCACCCCCGCTTTGCCGGAGCGGCCAAGTCATTGCAGACAAGATCGGCACCCAGCCAAAGCCACACCTGCGAGCACCTGGTGTAAATGTATCCCATTTTGCCTACTTGAACTGCTTTCTCTTGTGGATCATTCTGATTTATGCAAATGACATCGACCCAGAGATTCTTGACTCCTCGCGAGGGCAGTAGGTATTGCAGCATGGCACAGCAGTTCTTTGTCTGGAGAAAGATGCCCCAGTAATCGCCGACGTATATCGGATAAAGTCTAACAAACATGATTAGTCCCAAATCAATTGCATGTGCCTTAAAATTTGCAAAAACATAGGAAATGTAGAACTAGGCCCTGATAAAAAGAATATCAAGAATAGTATCCAATCATGAAATGTCTGCTTACCGTCTCGTATTATTGTCTTCCTCTCCCCAGGCCCATGACACGGTATCGTATTCTAGGAATACATCGTCATCGAATGTTTTCAGATGCAGATGAATCGGATATGGGCGCCCTCCGTCCTCAACTGCAGGGAGAACAGCATTACGGAACTCGTTGGAAGACAGGCTTTCCTGGTACGTAGGTAACTTCAAACCGCCGAGCCTGGTAGCGGGCTCTGCATGTAGATGTGGGTCAGAGGTTGGCCGACTCTCCTTTACAGGTGCCTCTTTTTCTCGACTGGTTGGTTGCAGTATGTGGGAGTCCGAAATCGGTTTATAGCGCACGGTGGGCGGCCAATAGAGGTTGAAGTTGACATCTTCTTCGTCCTTTGGTACTCCAAGCGGCGAAGTAGAGCTCTCCGCCTTCAAGTTGGCCACAAGGCTGTGTGCAGACATGTTGCAGGCTCTGCAACGGGGAATCATCTCGTCCCCTTCGACGTAAACCTCCGGGAGGGCGCATCGCGGCGCATGCCACCAACTCATGGCGCTGATCGAACGAACCAAGTCTCGTCAGGGAACCAGGGCAGGGCCGAACGCCCATGAGATGGCCTGAGAATGAGCGCAATTTCGAACAAGGGTCGCGGAAGCCACCGGCAGTATGCCCAGCGCTGCTTGCAAGGGTCTTTAACGCCACAGGACGAAACTTGGTCGGAGTCAGTTGAGAAACACAGAAGGCTACGTCGTTGGCAACCTTTTCATAGTCGTGTGAAGAAGAAGGCTGCTCAATTACCCCGCCCCTGGCGCTCATCAGTCGCTCCACGTGTGCTTCCGCTCCCAAGACGGGTCACCTCTCGGCGAAGCCCATCCAACCAGAATCAAAGTCGCGCCAACCAACCAATTCGAAGGCCCAGCACAACGGCCGCGGCCAGATGCAGCCACAAAATTGTGTCAGCAAGGCATTCACAGTACGAGACAGTCTGGAAGAGTGCTGCCTGCATCGCCAGTTTCCAGGTCGGCTTCGACTTCAAGCTTATGTCATGTCTAGTACCTAACAGCCAGCGCTGCCGCCAAAGCAAACAAACAAATCAACGCCAAGATTTGACTGATTTGGCTGCCTTTTCCCCAGGATTGGTTAATTTGCCCTATTGGCAAATATGTTAAATAAATCCATAGAACATGTGACCTAACGATGCCCATACTAATTACCTAATTAGGAAATAAGTGAAGTTATTCATAATTATTTATGATTTAATATGTGAGCTAATCTTAACCCCCATGGGCATGGCTTTCCTTTTCAGCTAATTCTTCGTTAACTGTAGCTGACCTATAGTCTGAGGTTTTATTGAGTGCCTTTGCGACGTCAGGGTCAGCTTCGCAGTACTGAATGCCCTCTTACAGTCAGCAGCCATGGTTAGTATTATCAATACATTAACAGTTAGTTTACTGAGTAAAGAATACGTTGACTGGTGGTCTCTCCACTACTTAATAGGATCCTTTATAGATTTAGGAGGTTACTTAAAGTACATCTCTAGCTCATCCTATTGTTAAAAAGTCTCATAACTATGTCTACTCTATACCCATTACCTAAAGTGGTTGTCTTTATAGGATAAAAGTGTAATCTCAAGAATAACCGTAAAGTTATTAAACTCTTCCTCGGACTTATACTAATAGTCAAAGTAGTCCCTAAGCCCATTTTTATATCACAAACCCACATAAGCTAAACCCCTTTATCCTAAATTACCTTAAAATATAAGATACTAAGTAAAGAGTAAAGAATAATAAAAGCAGTAAATAAAGGAAACTCTTCTAACTTTATATAATAAGAGGAAAGCTTCTACTAAGTTGACTTAATAAAAGTATAACAGTGTTCTTAGTACGAGGAAGAGAGACCCTTAAACCGAGTAATACGTTAATTTTAGTCCTCTCTTATATGCTGTAAAAGTAGAGATTCCTAAAGAGGTTAGGTTTAATTTTTAATTAATACGAAGGGCTGGTCCTAGGCCTTGTCTTAACCGAAAGGTAGCCAAATACTGTTTATTTTAAGCGGAAGAGGAAAAGGGTAAACTACGATATAGTGCGAAATCTCTGTTTCCTAGGGGGTAGGCGCTAGTGGGGTACCGGTGGGGCACCGGTATGAGCACGGGTATAACCCGGGTATAACCACCGGGTTCGGCCTATAACACTACCCCCCTCTTCCCCCTACACAGCCTTTAGTTCCTAGTTAGCCTCCTGGGGGGCACCTGTGTATACGCCGCATCTCCGTCGTTCTCTAATATTAGCCTATAATACTCCTCGTAACGGTCCAGCACCTCTATTTCCTTTATAACACCGGCTAGCTCCTATATGGGGTTAATATAACCCTCCCACTTCACTAGGGCTTCACATTTTCTTTTTTTACCCACCGTTTTCCATTTAATAACGTAAATCTCCTTTATCGACTACTCATCCTCACCATCTACTTCCCTAATAAGTAATAGTTAATAATTCAACTGAATTCGGCCTAAGAGGGGTCACTAGTTGACCTCCGGAGAACGTCCACATGGAATTATAAGTAAATCCCTTTTAGTATATTTAACTCTATTATATATACACTCACCACCTTAGTAACTCGGTATTAATAGTATAATTGTATAAGCTTCTTATTTGGGTACGGGGACTTATAATTTACGACGTTAAATTAGATTTTATTACTTACCCGGTACTTATTTATTAGTAACTATTAACGGTTAGTATTTAATTCGTAGTACTACTACGTTAAGGCTATTATGGCCTAGGTAAACACTATAATATCCTTTATTTTAGCCACTAGTTTATCCGCGGCTATTTTCCTACGGCTAGGCGGTCCCTCATTATTTTTTTTATAACTAGTAATGGGTTAACGTAGTACCCGTATTCTATGAAGAACAGAGAAATACCGGTTACTAAATTAATTCTATTCCATAAAGTTAGTTGTATTATAGGAAGTAATTCTCCCTAATCGTCCTAGGCCTAGGTAACGTAGGCCCGTAAAATAGCTTGAACCTCCTAGTTTATACACTCTGTTCCCCCATCAGTTTATAGGTAATAGACGGTGTTTAGTAACTAAGTAACCCCGGTTAACCTAAAGAACTCCCACTAAAAATTATTAACCTAATTTAACCCTTTATTATTTACAATTAACTAAAATATCCTGTAGAAACGGTAATAATTATAAAAGAACCACTAAATATAAAACACCGTATCCATAATCTCTATCTCCTCTAATATTAATAATTTGCTTAGCTGATTAATTATAACCCATAACGTACATGATAAGCGAGTGGTATAGACAAGTGAGTGGTATACCCGACCACGACCACCTCATGAATACGACCAAGAAGTAATAACAATAACGTCAAATTAATTAAAACTACTTAGAATCCTCTTCCTTAGACATTGCTTTATTTACTGGGCACGTTTATGTATTATGTCCGGTGTTCCCGTAAACACTATATCGCCGTTAACCTAATTCAGCCCTCGGTTTACGACCACTACTCTAGTACGTTTCCTCTTTTATTTGGGCCGTCGCCTCCCTCTGGGATTATAGTTCCTTTACCTAGGATATAGTAAAACTCCCTCCTTACCTTAAATGTGTTTTCTTAGCCCTCTAGTGTTAACTAAGTAGGTTATTTTCCTCTTAAAATACTTTAAATTTAGATTGTATTAAGGTAAACTTATATATAATTATTATTATACCTTTTATAGTATGGTTAATAGTTTGTATAATAGGTGTTAGGGAGTTATTCTGATGATAGGAGATTCGATTTTTGATTAGAGTTAATTAAGAACTCGCCTTGGTTGGGTTATTTGGTGTTTTAGAAACCTAAGGTGGTAATGTTATTAAGAGGGACCCTAGGGGTATTAGAGTATGTAATTTAATGTCCAGCTTCGATAGGATACTTTGTGTACTTAAAGGAATAAGTTTAGACCCTCTAAAACCCCCTTGGATGTTCTTTTTTATGAGAGTTTATGTGAAAGTGTTATAAAAGGCGGGGAAAAAGTCTTCTTTTATGATATGGGTATTACCCCGGTGCATCTTATTCTCGATTTCTCGATTATACACTATTTTAAGGGGCCTAAAATAACTAACGTTTAAGGGTTGGAGAATATGCGATGAATGAGCTGGTATACAAAGTATGATAATGTTATTCTTATTATAAAATATTTCGAAATCGGCGGAGTAGTGGTTTTCGTGTTTATCGATAATAAGGAGGCGATATTAACCTCTTATATACAGTTTTATATACTAATTAAAGTGCTGGAGCTAATTTAGGCCTCTTTTATTTATTGTTTATTTATTTTTAGATGTTGTGATGACTTAGTTGGGTGGGAGACCTGATTTAGTATATTAGGTGGAGAGGTGATATTGGTTTATAATGATGATGTACAGCGGGATACTATAACCCGATGAGCTGATGGCCTGAATAATTATAGTTTATTCCCAATTACTAAGTTATACTATTTTTGTATTTAAACGCTTTTTAGAGTTTATAATAACCGATCCGGTTAAGATTTAGTCTATTATAAACCTAGTTTTATTAAAGTTATAGATATCTAAGTTTTGGATATTGTATTTTATGATTATGTTTGCTATAAGCTGAAACCACGTATTTATTGCAATGGGATTTTTATATCGGGCTTTCTTATAATTGTATTTACGAAAAAAACGCGTTTAAAGCCGTGGTTATCGTTTAATGAAGTTATTCACCCATCGTTTACTAACCGGTGGTGTATTATGGTCAACGAGCAGTTAATTAACTATTTCTTTTACTCTAGTTAACCGGGGAGGAAATAATCGGGAATCCAGGTTAAAAATGTCTTTAATTAACCTCTCCTCTTTAAGTAACGTCAAATTCCATAAGTTCAGTATACTATTGCCTCGTAATGGGGTGCCCTTTAATTAGCGATATAAAGTCGTATATGAAACTAAATAAATGTGTGCTACTACTCGGACACTAAGATTTAGGGTATTTTGGATAACCTGAAGGGCAAGGATTAATTGAGTTTTATTATTTGATGACGATATCGTTTTTGGTGGATGGACATGTATTAAAAGTGGTAAAATAAAAGATCGTGGTCGGGTATACTACTCGCTTGTCTGTACTACTCGCTTATCATGTACGTTATATAATAGGACTTCTTTTTTTATTATTAATAAACTAGTAATAAAATCCATTAATAAATCACTATTTATCTAGAAAGGAACAGGTAAGGGTTTAAGTAACCCCTTTTTAACTTACCTCTAAATATAAATACCACTATATACATAGTAATTCCTCGTAAACCTTTTCATTATTTAGGAGTACCCCGGTTAGTAAAAGTGTCGGCTTATAATCTCGAATATACTATTACGCCGTGGGTGACCACTAGTGTTAGAATTGTAGTACTCTTATATAACCCTTGTCCATAATAGGTTCAAAGGGTCGTTATTATTTTTTCCTCTAGGAACCCATATTTTATCCTAGAACGTTAACCTCTACTACTTATTAACTATATATTCCGTAATCTAAACCTTTAACTATAACTCTAATAGGAAGTTATATTATCCCTACTTCACTACCGCATAAACTTAGTGGTATAACTTATCTTCTTTAATAATCTAATTCTAAAATATTTATAATTTATTATTAATCGTGAATACTATTATACATAGGAGTACTAGTAAGTTGTTTATAGTGTAGTCCACTTAGGGAGCACTAGTTCCTTCTTTAGGGATAATATAATTAAGTATTAATTAGAGTATGTATCCCTATTCTCTCTTATCGTCCTAGCCCTAGGGGGCGTCCTACTCCCTTTAAAAGAGGGTATCGGGGACTATTACTTCTTTTCTTAGTTAATACTCTAAATAAAAGTTATACTAAGTTAACTCTTTTACTTATTTGCTCTACTTCTTAGTGAGGTGTTATTTCCTTATAAAGTGTTTAAGGTTTTTGTAATTTATAAAAATCTTAAAGTTGTTTATATTTCGTAATTCTATTCTCTAGGCCCTAAGGTATACGAGTATGGTGAGTAGTTCTTTATTATGGATAGGGTAATTATATTTGGTTAGTGATAACTTTTATGAGTAGAATATGATAGGGTGTTAGTGTTTATTGGGGTCTTTTTATATAAGGGTGCTGCTTAAGGTAAACTCTGAATAGTTTGTTTTTATTGTTGTTTTTCCTTTAGGGTTAAAGTAGTGAAGTACCGGCTTTATACTAAATAGTTGTTACGGGCTGATTCCTACGATGGCCTAAGCTTTGCCTAAGGCGTTAACCAGCATCCAACAAAAGAGCCCTCCGGTCAAAGGGGCCTCCGATCACAGGGCCTCCGGTGACCTCCGGCGCCCCACCAGAGGTCCCCTTTGTTCTCTAGTAGTATAAATTCCTACACCACCCCCATTACGAGGAACTTCCTCTCTTCTACTCCTTAACTTAAAGCAAACAGTAATAGAGTACCCTAAGGTCAAAAACACTTAGGCCTAGCCCTTTGTATTCTTTAAACTTAGAATTATAATTTTACCGTAACGCTGTTAAGCGTAACTCCCCACGAATTAAGCAGAAAGGTGTACAGATCGAGCATAGTTCCCTACGAAAAACAACACTCCCGGGACTCTAATGGGTTAACCACTAGTTCCCCACCAGTCCCTAAAAAACAATTAAGATAACCTAATCACCCTGATGAACGCCGCTACACCCCCAATACTCTATAACGAGTTAACTATAAAAGAGATATTAAATACTACTCTAAGATCCCTATAAACCCAGATAATAAATATTAATAAGAAATTAGAAAAGAATTAGAACTAGAGGTTAATAACCCCTAAGAGTAAAACCCTTTATACTCCTAGTGGTATTTATACTAATACCCCACCGGTACTTAGTAGTGAGTTAACTCGCCGAAAGCCCTTCCCTAACTCCCCGAAGTTTTCGGGTAAACAAAAAGAATACACTTTTTAAGTATAATAAATAAGAGATAAAATCTTGATGGATTGCCCCTTTTACTCTATAAACTATAAACTCTGGTACCTAATTAATTTATACTTGGAAGTTGGTCCCTAATAGGTAATTAGCAACTTTTATACCGCCGGAGGACCTAATGGAACTAGAAACCCCGAGGACTTTATATACTATTTTAATTACACTTATTTAGATCCGAATACCCAGTTCCGAGCCGTTACCTAATTATAAATTCTATACTAAAAAGATAATAAGAGTTTTACGACATTTTTACCTAAGTTTGAACGAATAATAGTTAACACTAGTGGTGGTGATTGGCCTATTATTGTGTAGATATTACTCTTGGAGGTAGCCTTAACCCCTTCATTGAAGGACTAGTTATTCACAGTTGGACTTCCTAAGGATTACCTAGGCTAGTTTACCCGAGTGTAGGATATTGCTTAGAAGGTTAAACGGGCTTTTAAATATAATCACCCTTCGAGGTCCACCTACTCCCCTACTACTCATCTAAAGGATAATAATAGAGATATTATTATAATAGGAGTAGTTTAGTTTATAAGAGTTAAGAAGAAGATAACTACTATTAGACCCTAGAAAAGCTTTAACTTCTTTATAAATAATCACTATTCCTAATAGAGAAACCTAGAATATAATAAGGACCACTACGAATACTTCGAATATAAAAAAAAGGATACTTTATACGGAATTACCAGAAGGCCGAACACTACTAATAGGCTAACCGGCCTTTTATAGTTAATACTTACTTAAAAGGAAACATAAAAGAAGAAGACCAACCCATAACCCCTAGTTTAAATAATAAGTATAAGTTAAGAAAAGAATAATTTTAGAATAAAGTCGGGCCCCAGAGTCCACTAAGGAGCAAGTAAAGGGATAGAAGAAACACTGAAGGAGCTAGTAGCGGTAGGGTAAATAGTCTATAATTATAAAAGCTAGAATTAATAAAGAACACTTAATTAATGCCCTAGTGGACACTAGCTACGAAGTTTATATTATAATTAACCGTTCCTTTATACAACGCCTTTGATTATTATTTACTAATATAATAAAACGCTTTATAAAAGGTTATATAATAAGTGGCCCCTCACCGAGTAGAAATTAGGAAGTAGTTATAATATAAATTGAAATTAGCAGCTATATATAATAAACAATTTAAAACCGGATATATTTTTAGGAAATCCCTGGATAATTTAGAATAAGGTGAAGTATAATACTAGTACCTATTAGCTTAATTATAAAAAAAGAAGAATAAAAGTATACTTTTCTAATAAAAAAGAACCCGAAAACATATTAGAGATATGTCGGACTAGACTACTACTAGCGGCACCGTTTATTATAGTTTGTTGTATAACGCAAAAAAGAAGATTAAAAAAATAATTAGAGACCACCAGTTGCTGTTATAGTAACCAGCTTATAAGATATCGAGAAGGTTTTTGTAAAGTTGGAACTATAAAAATAGGAAGATATTTTGAGTTTAGTACTAGAATAGGTGTATAAGGAGTTTGGAGACTTATTTGACTTAACTAAAGTACACCCGGTGCCCCCCCACTGACCAGGTATGGACTACGTAATCCCTTTAGAGATAGGGTTAAAAGGGAAGGAGCTCTAACTCCTTTGGGGACCTTTGCATACTATGTTAAGAGAAGAGTTATTGGTGTTGAAGAAGACACTTAATGACTTGTTGGATAAGGGGCTTATTCGAGCTAGTTGTTTGGTAGGTGGTGTCCTTGTGCTATTCGCTAAGAAGTTAGCAGGTGGATTAAGATTCTACGTTAATTATAGAACCTTTAGCACTATTATAAAAAAGAACCGTTACTTATTCCTATTAATATTAGAAACTCTTGATAAAGTAGTTATTGTTAAATGGTTTATAAAGTTTGATGTTGTGGTTGTTTTTTATAAGATACGGATCGTTAAAGGAGATTTAGAGAAAACTGTTTTTAGAATAAGATATGGGTTATTTAAGTGGATGGTCTACTTTTTTGGGTTTACTAGTGCCCTAGTAACGTTTTAAGAATATATTAACACTTTTTTATGAAAATTCCTAAATAAATTTATTATAATATATATAAATGATGTCCTTATTTATACTGGTGGCTCGAAGAGAGATTATAAGGAGAAAGTATGAGTGGTTCTCTAAGCCCTAACTAAAGCTAGCCTGAACTTAGACCCAAAGAAGTGTGAATTCTGTATTAAAAAGGTGAAATACGTCGATTTTATTATTACCATAGGAAAGGGTTTATTATATAATCCCAATAAGCTGAAAGTTATTAAGGAGTAGTTGGCCCCCAGGTCCCTCAAAGGTATACGAAACTTCCTAGGTTTCACCAACTATTATCGCATATTTATACTAGGGTATAATAGGCTAGTGGAACCCTTAACCCAATTAACAAAAAAGGGGGTAATCTTTTATTAGGGAATAGTTTAAGGAGAAGTATTCGAAACACTAAAAAGGATGTTTACAAAAGAGCTGTTCCTATAATAATTTAACCCGGACAACAAAACACACGTCGAGATAGACTGCTCAGGGTTTGCTTTGGGCAGTGTATTATCACAAAAGGACTTAAAGGGTCACTAAAGGTTAATAAGGTTTTATTCATAAAAACTATTGCTATTAGAGTATAATTACCCGATCCATAATAAGGAGTTTTTCATAATACTCACCTATTTACGATCCTAAAGGGCTAAACTCCGTAGTATCCAATACTTCACTATTTCAACGGATTATAAGGGTCTAAAGTATTTTATGAAAAAAAAAAAACACATAACTAAGAAATAAAGCCACTAGGTAAAAGAATTATCCTAGTATAATTTTAGAATTAAGTACTAACTAGGAAAGGAAGTGATGGTACCTAATATACTATTAAAAAAGGAGTAGGACGTCCCCTGAGGATAGGACGATAAGAGGGAAAAGGGCCGGGTAATCCAGATAATTCCCAACTCTGCAGAGCTAAGCTATACTCTACTCAGTGACCCTTAAGTTGGACAAACTACCGAAGATATACTAGAAATACTATAAGTCGTTGTTTTTAACACTGACCCTACCCTATACTATAAGCCTTTTGGGATAGAACTATGAAAGCCGATGGAGTATACTAAGTTACTTATTTAATAGTAAAAGAAAGGAGGACAAGTTTCCCACTAAAGCTTAAGTTGAAGGCTCAAATCGCTGAATATGAATTCGATGGGCTGGGAAGATTAATATGGAGAAATCGATTATGGGTATTGGGGGGGGGGGGGGGTGTAACGGTCTAAGCACGTATATTGTAACTAGTTATGGTGATTACTATGAGTATTTTTAAGATAAGGAGAAAGGAAGGAAAAGTTTACTGCTCTATAAATCCGTTGGATCCTGATTAGGTCTGCTTGGGCTTGGTTAGGTTTAGTAAGTAGTGGTTGGTGTTGAATATGGCTGAGTGGTTCCGAGGTCTCTGATCGGGTTTTGGCTTATGATAACTACCCCCTTTTTCTCCTCTTTTCCTAAGGGATATTCCCGTGATTGGCCTCGTAATGGTTTAAGGCCGCTGTATCCGTTAGTATATCCACTGGTTCCTAGGTGAGTTGGGTATAGTCCTTTTATTTTACTAAGACCTTTTATTTGCTTTGTACTTTCTACGTATTATAGATCTCCTTAAATTTAAATTCCTTTTTATTAGTTATTAGTATTATAGGTGGTTGGGCGTTATTATGGTTTTATAATAGTAATGGATTAATTTTAATGTATTTAATTAGGTTTATATGGAAGATATTATGGATCCTTAGTAGTATATTTAATTAGTAAGTATAGGATTTAATTAGTTTGAGGATAGTATACTTTGCGTTAACCTAGTTAAGTTTTTTTGATGGTCGATTAAATTGGATATTCTGTAACCTTAGCTAAACTTTGTCCCTAGGTTTAAATTGATTAGATGGTTAGTACTTTACGTTTACGGAAATTTTTTGTTTTTTTTGTGCTACTATTATCGCTACCTGAGCCTACTTAGAAGTGTCCTTTAGCTTTTAGACTAGAGCCTTTGCTTTTATTATAGGAGTTTTGTTGTTATTCTGCAGGGGTTCCTTTACTCTGATTAGGTCTAAATTATACCTATGAGTAATAAAGAATGGGCTGAGTCCTGTTGATGAGGTGACCTAGTTATTAATAATTATTATTGTTATTAGGAGTAGTTCTGTCACGGGCCAAGGCCCGATCAGAGGCCTCGGAACCACTCGGCCATGTCCAACGCCAATCGCTGCTTACTAAGCCTGACCAGGCCCAGGCAGACCTGATCAGGATCCAACGGATTTGTGGGGTAGTAGACTTTTCCTTCCTTTCTCCTTATCTTAAAGATACTCGTAATAGTCGCCATAACTAGTTGTAATATATATACTTGGATTATTATATTATCTTTAAGATCATTAAAGGTAATTAATTGAATACTTAGTATAAAAGTCTACGATTTGTATAAGAGTGGTAAGAAGTTTTAGATGGGTTGACCTAAGGAGTCCCTGAACATCTAAAGTTGATTAGTATGGCCTAATTAGACCTAGAGGTTATTATAAACTCGAAACGATGTGTATATGTATTCGTAGTAGAGTACCTCGACTACGTTATTAAGTATACTATGGTTATTACTGAACGTAAAATACTAGGATAAGTAATAGCTATACGATAATGGAAGGTAACGCTGAACTATTTGGAAACCCGTAATAGTTGGTGTAGCTAATTGGACAGTTTATAACCTAACTATAGGAGATGTGGACCACCTAAGTAATCAAATAAGAGACCTAACGAGAGTAAATTCGATTATTATAGGAAGCCCTAGTAGAACCCAGGTACTCGATATTAACGATAAACTAGTCCCTAATACCCTTTATAATACCAATTCCCCCTAATTAAGCTTATATACTACTTCTAAGATAAGTTAGATATTAGATTCCTAACCTACTAAAGTTTAATGGATTACGTAAGAAGTTTTAATAATAGTACTTTGAGATAAGAGGGAAGATAAGTGTGGATAAAAACGCCTTTGGTTTAGAGTTAACTATATTCACTTATATCTACTTTAAGCTAGAAAACACTGCGTAAACTATGGCGAGTACCTACTATGCATAAGGAGGGGCTAATGGGTTAAAGAACTCGGATAGATTTATAGAATATTTGAAGGGTTATTACGCGGACCTTAATATAGAAGTACGAGCCCTCGACTAACTAAGGATTATACGGCAAAAGGAGAACGAGAGTTTCACTTACTTCCTCCCCAAATTTAAAAAGGAGCTCGTAGAAGCAGGAGGAGGACACTAACTAAATATTATAAGGATCAATTACCTTAAAGGAGCCCTAAACACCATAATAAGAGCCCCCCTCATTAGCATAATCAATAAACTAATAATATACATTATATACACCTAGATACTCCTAAGTATAAGCTCAGAATTGGACAGCGAATCCTACTAAGCCCACTATGAGCATCGGCATAAGAGATCACTGACCCCTAACCAAACAAGAACTAAGTCCCCTTAGAAGTAGAACGGTCGATTAGAGTCCCCCCAACCTAATTAAATAAAATAGGAACCTACGAAGGTAAACAAACTAACCAAGGACAAGAAAATCCGTAAACGGCCAAGCCAAGAGGAAGCTCACAAATATTATAACTATAACAAAAAAGGGTACATATAATAGCAATGCCCTAAGGATCGAAAAGAAATAAAGAAAACTAAGACTTTTAAAGGAAAAACCAAGGAATAAAGTAAAACAGATAATAACTTTGATTAGGACTCTAAGGACTCAGGAAAAAAGTAACTCCTAGTGAAAGTTGTTATTAGGAGGAACAAATTATGGAGGAATAAAAGGTCGTTAAAAAGAGTATAAATTATAACCCATTTTACGTTAATATTAGGATTAATAGGATACACTATATAATTACCCTTGTTAATATAGGGTGTTTAATATACGCCCTGATCAGCGACGCCTTCGCTAAGAAACTCCGTTTACTATATATTAGTATTACACCTCAGAACTTAATGTAAATCACTATTATAGTTCCTAATATAATCCACTACGTTATTTACACTAATATTAATATTAATAGTTATAAATAATACCGATTATTCTTTTATATTATTCCTAATTAAGAAGACGATGTTATCCTTAGAAGGTCCTAGATGATTAACGATAACGTTACGGTTTACCTAATATAAAGCACTCTACATATAAGTATCATAGACCACTAAATAATAAAAAGGAAACCGGGTTAAGCCCGGTAAAATCCAAAGTTCCCAATCCAGTAGTAGACTAGATCGGTATTCTTAGCCCTGATTAGGTGGGCATAGAAGAGAAGAGAGACCCCTCTTAGTATATCCACCCTAAACGTATTCTCCGTAAATTTAGCCGATATCGAGAAGGCCCTAACACTAAAAATAAAAATAGACCTAAGGACGAAACTCCCTACGTATTACCATAAGTTTTTGTATATCTTTAACCGAGATAAGGCTGATTAATTACTATTGTATTAGAAGAACGTTGACTATATTATCCCTATTAAAAAGGACTCCTACGGTTAAGATAAACTAGTGACCTAGGGACTTTTATATAGTATATTAAGGGAAGAGTTAATTATACTACGCTGAACCCTTATAAAACTATTAGATAAAGGGTTTATTAGGGTTAATAGCTCCCCTGTATTATCGCCCGTTCTATTTGTCCGGAAGCCTAGAGGAGGGTTATGGTTCTATGCTGATTACCGTACCCTTAACGCTATTATAAAAAAGGACTAATACCCTTTACCCCTAATTAGTGAGACCCTAAGGGTACTAATAAAAGTAAAGTGGTTAACAAAGTTGGATATTATCACTGTGTTTTATAAGATCCGGGTTAAGAAAGGAGATGAATAGAAGACGGTGTTTAGGACGAGGTATGGGTTATATAAATGGATAGTTACCCCCTTTGGTTTAATTAAAGCCCCTACGACGTTCCAGTAATATATTAACCACACCCTACGAGACTTCCTAGATGAGTTCTACTCAACCTATATTGACAATATCCTAATTTATTCGGACAGCTCCCTCTCTAATTATAAAAAGAAGGTTAAGAAGGTCCTCGAGCACCTAGGCACTACAGGCCTGCATATGGATATTAATAAGTGTGAATTCGAGGCTAAGAGTATTAAGTATTTGGGGTTTATTATTAATGTTAGTAAAGGAATTCGCGTAGACATTAAAAAGATTAAGGTAATCTAAGGATGGGAAGTACCCCGATCAGTACAAGGAATCCATGGGTTTATCGGTTTTACTAATTATTACTAGTAGTTTATACCCAACTTCTTAGGGATTACATAACCCCTAATAACCTTAACTAAAAAGGATATACTATTCGTTTAGTGTAAGGAGTATGCTAAAGTGTTCAAGGAGCTGAAGACGCTCCTGATCAGCGCACCTATATTAGCTCACTGGGACCCTAATCAAACTACAATACTCGAAACCAATTCGTCTAGTTATATAATAGGAGGTACCTTATCGTAGTATAACAACGAAGGGATCCTAAAGCCTGTAGTGTTCTTTTCACATAAGAACCTACCTACGGAGTACAATTACCCAATACACAATAGGGAACTATTAGTAATAATACACTACCTAAAACACTAGGATTTAGAACTACGGAATATAAAAGAGTTCACTATCCTAATTAATCACCTAAATCTAAAATACTTTATAGTAAAGAGATAATTAAGTAAACATTATATTAGGTAATCAGAATTACTATCCTATTATAACTTTACTATCTAATTCAAACCTAATAAAAGAAATAGTAATTCCTAATATACTATTAAAACGCAAGCAGGATATCTCTAGTACCCTATAAGACAATAGGTTAGAGGGTCGGAAAATTAAACTCCTAAAGAACAGGATTAACGTATTATGAGTTAATAACGTAGTAGTAATTAAAGAAGTTCAGGCCTGATTAGGGCAAATAAAGAGAATTAAATCTAATATAAGAAACTCCCCCGGAAACATGGATTAGACCAACGATCCTAGCCTAGACAAGATGGAACCCCCCTTAAACCCTTTTAAAGAAGAGTTATTATACTCCTAATAGGATAAAACCTTAGACCAGAACAACTAATACTAGCTAATCAGGGGGGTAATATAAAAAGGAGACCAACAACTTCCCTTATAGTGGAAGTTGCCGATAATATTATAAGAATATACGATCAACGATAATAAAAAACTATTATAGAGGGACAGAATCTGGATTCCATATTATAAGCCCCTAAGGACGGGTTTAATCCAAAGGTTCCATAACTCCACGTTAATAAAACATCCAAGGATGGACACTTTAAAAACCCTAATTAACTACTAGTTCCACTAACCAGGCCTATCCTAGGATATCCAAAGATTTATAAAGAACTATAATATTTATAGATAAGGAAATGTATAGTATAATAAAAAAGGGGCATATTAAAACCTCTGCTTATCCCTGGACAGATTTAAGTAAAGGTCTCTATTAACTTCATAATAAGATTACCCCCTTCCTACTACGATGGGGCTATGAACATCATAATAGTAACTAATCATTTATCAAAGAACGTGATCTTTAAGTTATTAAAGGATATTATAACGAATATAATAATAAACCAACTAATCCAAGGTCTAATTAGGTACCATAGGATACCTTATATAATTATATTAAATAGGGGACCACAATTTACGAGTTTTATATGAAAACAACTCTACTAATTACTACGAATTAAACAAAAACTCTTTACAGCATTCTACCCAAAAACAGACGGAGTTATAGAGAGGGCAAACCAGGTAATAGAAGCCTATTTTAGAGTATACATAGTGTATACTCAGGATAATTAGGACGAACTACTCCTAGTAGTAATAATAGTTATTAATAACTAGGTCACCTTATTAATAAAATTTAGCTCGTTTTTTATTACTTATAGGTATAACTTAGGTCTGATTAGAGTAGAGGAACCCCTATAGAATAACAATAAAACCCCTATAATAAGAACAGAAGTTTTAGTCCAGAAGTTAAAGGACACTTCTAAGTAGGCTTAAGCGGTGATAACAGTAACATAAGAGAAATAAGAGATTACCGTAAACGCAAAACACTAACCATTTAATTAGTTTAAGCTTAGGGATAAGGTTTAGCTAAGGTTATAGAATATCTAATTTAATTAATTATTAAAGAAGTTCACCTAGGTTAATATAAAATATACCGTCCTTGAACTAGTTAAATCCTATGTTTATTAATTAAATATACTACTAGGTATCTATAATATTTTTTATATAAACCTAATTAGGTATACTAGAGTTAATCCGTTATTATTATAAAACCGTAATAACATTTAACCACTTATAATATTAGTGGTTTATAGGGAGGAGTTTAAAGTTAAAGAGATCCGTAATACGCGGAAAGTATAGGGTAAATAAAAGGTTTTAATAAAATAAAAGAATTATACCCAACTCACCTAAGAACCAGTGGATATACTAGTGGATATAATAGCCTTAAACTATTATAAAGCCGATTACGGGAATATCCCTTAGGAAAGGAGGGGAGGAAGGGGGTAATTATTACGAGCTAAGGCCCAATTAGAGGCCTCGGAACCACTTAGTCATATTCAATACTAACCACTACTTACTAAACCTAATTAAACCCAAGTAAACCTAATTAGGACCCAACGGATTTGTGGGATAACAGACTTTTCCTTCCTTTCTCCTTATCTTAAAAATACTTATAGTAATCGCTATAAGTAGTTGCAATATACGTGCTTGGACCGTTACTGTCACGGGCCAAGGCCCGATCAGAGGCCTCGGAACCACTCGGCCATGTCCAACGCCAATCGCTGCTTACTAAGCCTGACCAGGCCCAGGCAGACCTGATTAGGATCCAACGGACTTGTGGGGTAGCAGACTTTTCCTTCTTTTCTCCTTATCTTAAAAATACTCATAGTAGTCGTTATAGCTAGTTATAATATACGTGCTTAGACTGTTATATTATCTTTAAGATCATTAAAAGTAATTAATTAAACGCCTAGTATAAAAGTCCACGATTTATATGAGAGTGGTAAGAAGTTTTAGATGGGTTAACCTAAGGAGTCCCTGAACGTCTAAAACTGATTAGTATAGCCTAATTAGACCTAAAGGTTATTATAAACTCAAAACGACGCATACATGCATTCGTAGTAGAGTACCTTAACCACGTTATTAAGTATACTACGATTACTATTAAACGCAAAACACTAGGATAAGCAATAACCATACAACAATAAAAGGTAACATTAAACTATCTAAAAACCCATAATAATTAGTATAACTAATTAGATAACTTATAACCCAACTATACGAGATGCGGACCACCTAAGTAATCGAATAAATGACCTAATAAGAGCAAATTCGATTATTATAAGAAGCCCTAATAAAACCTAAGTACCCAACATCGACGATAAACTAGTCCCTAATACCCTTTATAATACCAATTCCCCCTAATTAGGCCTACGTACCACCTCCAAAATAAACTAAATATTAAATTCCCAACCCACCAAAGTTTAATAAATTACATAAAAAGTTTCAATAATAGTACCTCGAGATAAGAGGGAAAATAAGTATAAATAAAAAAGCCTTCGGTTTAGAGTTAATCGTATTCACCTACATCTACTCTAAACTAGAAAACACCGCATAAGCCATAATAAGTGCCTATTATGCATAAGGAGGGGCCAATGGGTCGAAAAACCCGGATAAATTTATGGAATACTTAAAGGGTTACTATACGGACCTTAACGCAGAAGTATAAACCCTTAACTAACTAAGGATTATACGGTAAAAGGAGAACGAGAGTTTCGCTTATTTCCTCCCTAAGTTTAAAAAGGAGCTCGTAGAAATAGGAGGAGGACACTGGTTAAATGTTATAAGGATCAACTACCTCAAAAAGCCCTAAACACCACAATAAGAGCCCCCCTCATTAACATAATTAATAAACGAACAATATACATTATATACACTTAGATGCTCCTAAGTATAAGCTCAGAATTAGATAGTGAATCCTATTAAGCCCACTATGAGCATCGGTATAGGAGATTGCTAACCCTTAACTAAATAAAAACTAAGTCCCCTTAAAAATAAAATAGTTAATTAGAGTTCCCTTAACCTAATTAAATGGAGTGGGAACCTATAAAGGTAAATAAATTAGCTAAGGATAAGAAAGTCCGTAAACGGCTAAACTAAGAGGAAGCTCGTAAATGTTATAACTATAATAAAAAAGGGTATATATAATAGTAATGCCCTGAGGATCGAAAAGAGATAAGGAAAACTAAGACTTTTAAAGGAAAAACTAAGGAATAAAATAAAACGGATAATAACTCTAATTAGGACTCTAAGGACTTAGGAAAAGAGTAACCCCTAGTGAAAGTCGTTATTAGGAGGAATAAGTTATAAAAGAATAGAAGGTTATTAAAAAGAGTATGGATTATGATTTATTTTACGTTAATATTGGGATTAATAGGATATACTATATAATTACCCTTGTTAATATAGGGTGTTTAATATACGCCCTGATTAGTGACGCCTTCACTAAGAAACTTTATTTACTACGTATTAATATTACACCTTAGAACTTAATATAAATCACCACTATAGTTCCTAGTGCAATCCACTACATCACTTACACTAATATCAACATTAATAACTATAAACAACACCGATTATTCTTTTATATTATTCTTAACTAAAAAAATAACATTATCCTTAAAAGGTCCTAAATAATTAATAATAACGTTATGGTTTACCTAGTACAAGGTATTCTGTATATAAGTGTCGTGGACCACTAGGTAATAAAAAGGAAACCGGGTCAGGCCCGGTAAGATCCAAAGTTCCCAATCTAATAGTAAACTAGATTAGTATTCTTAGCCCTAATTAGGTGGGCACAGAAGAAAAGAGAGACCCCTTTTAATATATCCACCCTAAATGCGTTCTCCATAAATTTAGCCGATATTGAGAAGGCCCTAACACTAAAGATGAAGATAAACCCGAGGACGAAACTCCCTACGCATTATTATAAGTTTTTATATATCTTTAACCGAGATAAAGCTAATCAACTACCACTATACCAGAAGAACATTAACTATACTATCCCTATTAAAAAGGACTCCTATAATTAAGATAAACCAGTGACCTAGGGACCTTTATATAGCATATTAAGGGAAGAGTTAATTATACTACGCTAAACCCTTATAGAACTATTAGATAAAGGGTTTATTAGGGCTAATAATTCCCCTATATCATTACCCGTTTTATTTATCCGGAAACTTAGAAGAGGGTTATAGTTCTACGTCGATTATTATGCCCTTAACGCTATTACAAAGAAGGACCGATACCCCTTACCCCTGATCAGCGAGACCTTAAGAGCACTAGTAAAAGTAAAGTGGTTAATAAAGCTGGATATTATTATTATGTTTTATAAGATCCGGGTTAAGAAAGGAGATGAATAGAAGATGGTGTTTAGGACGAGGTATAGGTTATACGAATGGATGGTTACCCCCTTTAGTTTAACTAGAGCCCCTACGACGTTCCAGTAATATATTAATTATACCTTATGAGACTTCTTAGATGAGTTCTATTTAGTTTATATCGATGATGTCCTAATTTATTCGGATAGCTCCCTCTCTGATTATAGAGAGAAAGTTAAGAAGGTCCTTGAGCGCCTAGGCACTGCAGGCCTATATATGGATATCGATAAGTGTAAATTCGAAGTTAAGAGTGTTAAGTATTTGGGGTTTATTGTTGATGTTGGTAAGGGAATTCGTATAAACCCTAAGAAGATTAAGGTAATCCAGGGATAAGAAGTGCCCTGATCAGTATAAGGAGTCCGTAGGTTCATCGGTTTTACTAACTACTACCAGTAATTTATACCCAACTTCTCAGGGATCACATAACCCCTAATAACCTTAACCAAAAGGGATATACCGTTCATTTGGAGTAAAGAGTGCACTAGAGTGTTCGAGGAGCTAAAGACGCTCCTGATCAGCGCACTTATATTAGCTCACTGGGACCCTAATCGAGCTACAATACTCGAGACCAATTCATCTGGTTATATAATAGGAGGTACCTTATCATAGTATAACAATAAAGGGATCCTAAAACCTATAATATTCTTTTCACGTAAAAACCTACCTACGGAATACAATTACCCGATATACAATAAAAAACTATTAGCAATAATACACTACCTAAAGCACTAGGATTCAAAACTACAGAGTATAAAAAAGTTCACTATCATAACTAATCACCTAAATCTAAAGTACTTCATAACGAAGAGATAATTAAGTAAACATCAGATTAGGTAATTAGAATTACTATCCCATTACAACTTCATTATCCAATTTAAACCTAGTAAAAAAGCAATAATTCCTAATACACTATTAAAACGTAAATAGGATATCCCTAGCACCCTATAGGATAACAGGTTAAAGGATTAGAAAATTAAACTCCTGAAGAACAGGATTAACGCATTATAAGTTAATAACATAGTAATAATTAGAGAAGTACAGGCCTAATCAGGGCAAACAGAGAGAGTTAAATCTAATACAAAAAACTCCCCCAAAAACATAAATCAGACCAACAACCCTAACCTAAACAAAACAAAACCCCCCTTAAACCCTTTTAAAAAAGAGCCATTATACTCCCAATGGAATAAAGCCTTAGACCAGAATAACCAATACTAGCTAATCAGGGGAGTAATACAAAAAGGAAATTAATAACTTCCCTCATAATAAAAATTACCAATAATATTATTAGAATATATAATTAACAATAATAAGAGATTATTATAAAAGAATAAAATCTGGATTCCACATTACGAGCCCTTAAGGACGGGTTTAATCCAGAGGTTCCACAACTCTACGTTAACGGGATATCCAGGGAGGGATACTTTAAAGGCCCTAATTAACCACTAGTTCCACTAACTAAGCCTATTCTAGGATATCTAAAGATTTATAAGGAACTACGATGTTTATGGACGAGGAAACGTATAACACAATAAGAAGAGGGGCTTATTAAAGCCTTTACTTATCCCTGGACGGATCTGGGTAGAGGTCTTTATTAACTTTATAATAGGATTACCCCCTTTCCATTATGATAGGGCTATGAACATTATAGTGGTAACCGATCATTTATTAAAAAATATAATCTTTGAGTTATTAAAGGACATTATAATGAATATAATAATAAACCAACTAATCTGAGGTCTGATTAAACACTATAGGATACCTTATATAATTATATTAAACAGGGGACCGTAGTTTACGAATCTTATGTGGAAACAACTCTATTAGTTACTACGAATTAAACAAAGACTCTCTACAGCGTTCCACCTAAAAACGAATAAAATTATAAAAAGGGTAAACTATGTGATAAAAACCTATTTTAGAGTGTATACAGTGTATACTTAGGACGATTAGGACGAACTACTCCTAGTAATAATAATAGTTATTAATAACTAAGTCACCTCGTTAACAAAACTCAGCCCATTCTTTATTACTTATGGGTATAACTTAGACCTAATTAGAGTAGAGGAACCCCTATAGAATAGTAATAAGACCCCTATAATAAGAGTAAAGGTTTTAGTCCAAAAACTAAAGGACACTTTTAAGTAGGCTTAGGTAATAATAACGGTAATATAAGAAAAACAAAAGATTACTATAAACACAAGGCGCTAATTATCTAATTAGTTTAAACCTAGGGATAAGGTTTAGCTAAGATTACGGAATATCTAGTTTAATTAACTATTAAAAAAGTTTAACTAAATTAATATAAAATATACTATCCTTAAACTAGTTAAATCCTACGCTTATTAACTAAATACACTACTAGGGATTTATAACATCTTTTATATAAACCTAATTAAGTATACTAGAGTTAATCTGTTATTATTATAAAGTCGTAATAACACTTAACCACCTACGATACTAATGGCTAATAGGGAGGAGTTTAAAGTTAAGGAGATCTATAATACACAGAAAGTACAAGGTAAATAAAAGGTCTTAGTAAAGTGGAAGGACTATACCCAACTCACCTAAGAGCTAATGGATATACTAGTGGATACAACGGCCTTAGACCGTTACGAAGCCGATCACGGGAATATCCCTTGGGAAGGGAGGGGAGGAAGGGGGTAATTATTACGGGCTAAGGCCCGATCAGAGGCCTCGGAACCACTCAACTATGTCCAACGCCAATCGCTGCTTACTAAGCCTAACCAGGCCCAAGCAGACCTGATCAGGATCCAACGGACTTATGGGGCAGCAGACTTTTCCTTCTTTTCTCCTTATTTTGAAGATACTCGTAGTAGTCGCCATAGCTAGTTGCAATATACGTGCTTGGACCGTTACAGTTACATTCTGAGTTGTAGAGAGTTTCTCCTAAGCTTATCTTATCGGTAATAGAACCCCATTATAAGACTTAATAGTATTTATATATAAATTAATTAATAATAATTATACTAAAGGATATATATATATTTGCAAAAATGGTTTATAGTAGAGTTAGAAGTAATAATAGTAAAGAACTCTGGTTTTCCTTTATTATTATATTATTAATAACACTAGTAAGTACCAACTGGCCCCTTATTACAAAGTTTAATAAGGAATACCCTATGGTCCTTAACCTAACTCTTCTTCCCCCTACCTTCTTTACGGGTTAGCTACTCCTTAATTATATATTTTTTGTTCTACTATATAATTATAAGGAGGTTAAAGATGAATGGATTCGAGGGAAGAACAATAAAGAGATTATTAGCTATTTAAGTTGTAACTCTGGAGGGGGATCGAAGTAGTTGAAGTGTATTAATAGTTAAAGGAGTGGGGGATAATATTTATAAATAGTATCATTAATTGTGAAACTAAGATATTATTATACCTAAGGAAGAAAAGCTTCTTAGATAGATAGAGATACTCTTATATAAGGTTAAGGAGAAGGGGGAGGGGGGGGGGGGGGAGTGGCTAATATACAATTAAAATTATTATAGCAAAGGTAAGTAAACCTAGGATGTTGGTAATGTTGCTGATGTTGGTTATTTATAAGGTATAAGGAAGAAGAAGAAGAGACGTAGGAAGAGGGCGATTTTAGTGTTTCTATACTTATATTTAACATCTCCGGGAGTTATAGATTACTTAGGAGTATTACCTAAAGAGGAAATATAACTAGGAGGGTAGAAAATAACATCGTAAAGTTGTTAGGATTAATGGTGTTATATACAAAAAAAGAAAGTTAGCCGTATTAGGTGTGAATATTCGCAATAATGGTATCCTATTGGTTGTATGTAGGCTTATGTAATATGCTAAGCCAAATTAACCTAATATATTAAATCCCAGGGGTCAGAAGTTGTTTGATTAATAGTTGGGAATAGCCTTAGTTGTTTGGTTTGTTTGGAAGTTTGATTGATAGATTGGCTTTAGCGGCAGCGCTGCTAACAGCCTTGCTGCCTCGTCTAAAACCGGCAAGTATTCCGATTTTGGCAATTCATTCATTATCAGGGTGAATGACTAGGAGAACCGACGTCCATGACAGCCTATTTAATTTTAGCGACGTGCTTCTGTTCAATCTCGTGATGCCCTCGAGTGCCGTGAGCTAATTCCGTTCTTGACGGTTTGGCCGGTGAATACGAGAATCGCGGTTGATGAAAGCCTTCCTCGCCGCTTGCGCCTCTCTCCTTTTTGAGGCCCTTCGCCCTTGCAGCCCAATCAGCCTACACTGCAAAAGTTGCCCGACCTGAGTCACACTTGATTTCAACAGGCCTCTGACCCAATCACGTGTACCAATCACCCACCACGCCTTTTCGGCTAACTTCCTGGGGAACGGCGTTGGATGGCCGAATGTGGTCTAGCCGCTGTTTGTCTGCAGGCCCGCCGGGCGCAGCGCCAAGTTCGTGATTGCCGCCATCATGCGAAGGGCGCATCCTGACGACTGAGGTACCGGCCTCAGAGTCAGCAAAACGAGGCCCTCGGCATCCCACACCATGCAGGGGTTTCCAGAGTGTGCAAACTTGCCCGGTTTGAAGGTTAAATAAACATCGACGATCGCCCTGAATCATCATCAATTGTGAGCAAACCAAACGAATCCACAATGCCAAGTCTTCATTCACAACTCTTCTTTAGGGTGCGAACCTTTACTCGAGACTTCAAACAACGAAAGAGATAATCCACGATGATTCAAAGGAGAGTTCCGGGAGCGGACTTGAACCAAGTCTTTGACGACCCTCCCCCGCCATACCCGGGCCTCCAAGACGAGACAGAGACACAACGAACAGCCAGCCCGACGCCGACCTTGACAACCTCAACTCCGACGCCAGCAACAAGGTTTCCGCGAGTTGTAAAGGGCTACAGGCTAGAAGACAGACGTCAACACTTCAACCTGGGTCCTTCAGCGGGCCAGCCGATGTTCCACCTCTGCACCGAGTACAACCCCTACGTCATCAGGCGGATGCAGACGGAAGAATCGATCCACCTCCACGCGAAGCCGAACGGCAAGGTTGACAGCGTCTTGGCCACCGCCCGAAGAGAACCGTGCTCGGCGCAGAAGCGACACACCGTCATAACCTTGCACGCCGTGCCCGGCGTCCGGAACGAGGAGCAGGAAGTGCTGATGCATCAACTGAAGGACCGCTGGGGCGTTCTCCGCAGCACGGTCGAGTTTCAGTTCGATGTCGACGGTTGGACGGAGAGCTTCCAGTGGAAGCCGTCGCGCGGGAGAGAGATCAGGAAGGTCGGGGGCTGGACAAGTGGTTGGAAGTTGGTGAGGATGGGACGGGTGGGGAGGTACGATACCTGGAAGACCAACGAGCGCGAGGGCTTCGCGAGCGATGGGAACGAGATCGTGGCTGTTATTGCGGTTACGTATAGCATGACCAGAGACTTCACGTTGGCGTTTCTGGGGTCGGGGGCGGACGGGACTTTGGGGGAGGCGTGGAAGACTGTAGCGGTAGTTTCCGGGATCTGGAACTGGTGGAATTCTGTTAAGAATACTTCACTCTACTGTGCTGGATATCGCGACGCGATTCGGTGAGTGAGTCCATTGAGGACATGATGCGGATGGCAAAGGGTTCCGGGCCGCAAAGTTGCATGTAAGAATATCGCAGGGATAATCATGATAATGTAATTGTGTGGTAGTTATCTCACTGGTACGGGTAGACTTCATATGGGCAGAAAGTGATTGTCTCGTTAAGCTACTGAGAAGGTCCATCCGCACCGCTTAAATAGCTTCCGGTGCACTGACTAAGCGTCGGAAGCTCGTTGCGCAGGTCTCGGTGGATACCCTGCGCCCGGCTCCGAGGAACTCGCCACGGCTCGTGTGATCCATCCTGCGCTGCGCCACATAGGCAAGGCACGCGCCCGCCGCCACAAATTGTAATTCTAACTCATTCAAAAGGCTGTTCAGTGCCTTATCTCCTAACTCGGAGTCTAACTAGATGTCGATGTCAAACCCATGTTTCGTTTCCAAGGTCCTCACGACCAGGTCGCCGCCCTTTGCTATGAACCCTTTCATCGCCTCGGCCGCATTGTCCATCATCCTGCCATGGTTAAAACCAGGGATATTCATCGCGGTGAAGATCCAGTTGACGATATAGTGAGCCTCGCCGTCGACCGGCAGGTAGCCTTGGGGGTAAATGTTTCGCAGCAGGACAGCGTTGGGCTTCTCAACGGACTGCAACATTGCCCAGCACCAGCGGTGGAATAGGAAGAGGGGGAACGTGAACTCGAAGTGCTCGTTCTCCAAAGCGATGGTAAGGCAGTCGATCAGCCTCTCGGGTGAGAATCGAGCGCCGCTTGCGAGCTCTTCGAAATCCTCAGACAGGCCCTCTTCCAGGATCCGGATGTTCTGGGTCGTGCCCTTGGTGAGACTACTGCACCCGACGATGGTTCTGACTTCGTCGACCGTCCAATCCGTCGATTCGCCATTTCTGGAGTATCTTTTCGCCACGAGGTCGGAGACTCGGGCGACCTTGATTCTCCGCCGGCCAGCGGCGGACTTGACCAACGGCTGATCCCGGTTGCGCTTGAAGAAAGTCTTGACCGACACCCCCAGCTGCCTAAAGAGAGCCTTCAGGTAGTCCCCACGCTCCTGCGGTCCGTCGCCGACGAAGAAGCTGGACTTGCCAAAGATGCGAAAAAGAACTTCCATGTCGGGCCACGGTCCCTCTAGGAGGCCCTCAAGGCGCAGTGCGTTGTAGAGGTGCGCGGACCCGGTGATCGCGCTACAGTCTTCGGCGTTCAGCCTGCCCGCCTGGTACATGTAGTTCCGGCACTGGAACAGGAGCAGCCCGGCCATGATGGGGGATCCTTGGAGGAGACTGTGTTGCTCCCGCGATGTGAGGGCTCTAGCTGCCTCCTCCTCCAGGTCTTCCGCGAGCCTGAACCGCATCTGATGTATCGGGTCTTCGATGATCCACTTCAGCCTGGACACAATTACGGCGATGGTGCCCTTTGTCCGGAAGCATCGATTCTTAGGGCTGACGTTCTCGTGTAACTTGAGATGGGCAGAGAGATCGTGCTGCATCAATCCAAGGAAGTACTTCATCTCAGCGAAGCCTTCACACACATGACCTTTCAGAATGTGGTGGATGTCCAGGTGGATCTGAGCCGCGAAGACTAGGTAGAACGGTATCTTGCCCGTAGTGCAGAGGTCCTTGAGGCCTCGGAGGAACTCGTCCTGAACCGGCCATCCAGGGATATTATTGACGATGGTCAAGCGGTCGAGCAGCGCTTTGTTCATGATTATCTGGTCGATCATCCACCGAGACTTCCCTTCGTTGTCTGCATTGCGGCGGCTTCGCGGCTCGGCTGGTCCAGGCGGAGACGATTCGTCGCTTGTGTCGTGAAGACGACGCCGGAATCGATCCAATCCCAAATACGCATTGAAGTACAAGCGGTTGGCGACTTCATACGTCTCGCCGTTAAGCTCGGTGCCCGGATCAGACGCCAAGTCGTAGATCACGCCAAAGTTCTCCGCGCTGAATTGCTCGACTGCGGCGGCGGCAGAGATGAATTTCCGAGCAACTCCCCAAAAGCCTCCATGGGACTCGAGGTGTGGAAGAACCTCCTCAGACAAGTTGCGAGCGAAGTTGATGGCTGTGTCGGTGGCGACGGCTGCCCCGCTCAGCTCGATCTCTCTCTTGTGGAACTTGGACCAGATGGATCTGATCTGGTCGCGGATCTTGCGAAGATCATCGATGAGCATGTCGAAATACATGATGGCGTCTTGTATGTTGGGCTTGGCTGGCATCTCGGCTTGGTATGAGATATTCTCGGGCGAGGGCGTAGTTGGCGGTCTCTCGATGTCCGCCGCACCAAGGAAAGCCTCCGAGGGCTCGTACACCTCCAGAACCTTGAACCTGCTTGCCAGCGCTTCGTCGAGAGTTGATAGTGCAGCGGGCTTCAGCTTCTTGGTCTTTTTGGACATGCGGGGTCGCAGAATGTTGCGAACCTCCTCCAATATGCCGACGAAGTAGTTGTGGCTCTGGTCCGACTGAGCGGATTGCTCGGCTCCGTACTCTGCCATCTTCGCTCCGAATGAGGCCCTGATGGTGATGACTCGGTCAAGGGTCTTAACGAATGACTCGGGGACGATGACTGTTGGCTTTTTGGAGGAGACGATGAACTGGGCGAGGGGGATGAAGTCCTTCAAGGGTGCACCGTCAGTCTGGAATGCCACTAACCGGCAGGGTATATACACAGTCTCATCAAGTTACATACCTTCAAGGCCACGATATACATCGATTGAGATGTTTTTCCATCGTTGCCCTTCTTCTTGGATCGGCCCTTCACTGTGCCACTGTTGGCTAGCAGACCGGAGGGGTAGCCGCGTGCCCTAGCCGTGGATGCCAGCCAGGAGGCAACGGAGTCCGTGTCCAGTTTGTACTGCCGGTAAAAGCTGATGAGGGGAGTTGGCAGCATGGTGAGATGAATGGAAAGAATTTGAAAACACAGTAAAGATGACGGAGATGGAAACTTGAGAGAAGGAGCCCTGAAGCTGGCGATGGGAGTGTCGGGGTTGAAGTTTTCAGGGTGTGTTGGGTGCACAATTAGTAGGTTCAGGTCAAATGCAATATGTTGGCAATCAGTCGCCTAAATTTTGGACGTGGAAAATCAACCTCACCCAAGCCCATTCGCTCAGGGGTTCTTTGTGCTCAGTCCTGCTAGGTTAAGCAGGAACCCGACAAACGGCAAGAATTAGAAAGTGGTGAGGTCTGGCCCCTTTGCCGTTTGCATCGTATGAAGGGGGCTGGGAATGACCAATAGTGAATTCTGTTTGCACTTCCATCTAATTCTATCCACTAACCTCCGCAAAATGCCTCTTACATATCCTGGCAATAGTACGATGAATACAATAATTTCCCTACTAATACACTACGTCGGGTGGTAAAATAAATCAAGTATCGTGGCACTCCAGTTCCTCCATCTCGGTTTAGAGCGAATCATGCTTACAGGGACAGGATGCCGTCAACCGCAATACGATGCCAGCCCCGGATGATCCCCGCTCTCTGCACACGCGGCAGCGACTCCCAGAGAATACCGCATCACCGCGAACGCCGCCGACAAGCTGCCAGCAGCAAGCCCCAATAGCGCGAACACGAACGCGAAGATAACCATCCAGAGCATAAAGTGCTCCCGTCTGTTCCTCCGGTCCAAGAGCGGATGCCACCACCGGATTGGCGGGCTGTTGTAGAGGGCCACGAGGCGGGCTATCCTGTCGTTCAAGTAGCTGTAATGCGAAAGTCGTGCCCGTCGAGGGCCACCACTCGCCTCCGGGATGAATCGCTTATAAGCTTCCGAATATTCTCTAGGAAAGAGAAGGCCCAGCGAGTCGTAAACCTCTTCGAGCAGCCCTGGCGGGAAAGGGCATGCCGCCGATTCGTCGTCGAGCTCCCGCTTGTCGAGAGTATTCAGCACCGCCGGGTCGAGGTAGACTTTCAGGGTGGGCTTGACGTTGACGTCTCCGTACTTCTTGCCCTCGTTGAACTTGAGATGTTCGTTGAGGTGTGGTGTGCCGACGACCTCGACGCCGTAGAATCTCTCAAGATCCGCCACCGGCAGCGTCTTTCCTATCATCACATCCGCCCTCGACTCTCTGGCCGGGAAGAGCGCCTTGACGTTGTCGACAAGCGAGCCGTTCCAGTCCCAGGGAACGCCTCTGAAGTCGAATGCTGCGGCGATGGCTGTGCCCCTGCTGACCAAGAAACATCCCTTCACGTCAACGTGAAGCCATGCCAAGAGAGCCAGCTCGAGAATCTCGGCGAGGTGTCTGCAGCTCCCCTTGTGCACGCGGGAGTACTCGATTTCTTCGAACGCGTCCCACCACGGTTTGTTTTGGAGGTAGCGCAACATGCCGATGGTCTCGGCGATGGCTTCGACTGTCGCGTCGAGCAGGTTGACGCTCAGCTCTGACGGGTTGGAGAGGTAGATCTTGCGGCTGAGGTGCTCGAAGTGGCGGTCGAAGGACTGGTGGTTGTAGTGAGGCGGGTAGTCATTCTGGAAGATCGCTTTCAGAAGCAGCTCTTTCTGGAAATGCGTTAGACGGGCTCTATCGGAAATGGTATGCTCGGCTGGATGGTTGGTCTTCCATATCGTTGTTGTCGATGCGTTTGGACTGCCCTCGGGCAGGTTGGTGAAGGGTAATTCGCCCATGGCGTCTGGGTCTCGCTAGCTGAACGAAGGAATTAGCGACAAGAACGACGCTGCAAAATTCAAAAGAAGACGGAAGGATAGAAACTGCTGAATAAATGACTTCCCAGCTCTTTCGACCTTTTTCTCGTCCATAAATGGTCCAGGGAGTTCCACCAGCGCCGCCGGGCGACTGGAAGTGCGCCGAATCCAGAATGCAGGTACCAAGTTCAAACGTCCAACGACGCAGCTGGGGATTGTGTCTATATATATCGTGTCTATGTTTGTCTCTAAAACCGCCGCACTTCGCTGTCTTGGCGTAAGCCCCACACTGTCGCCGCCGTAATCAAATCTCGCAACGTCGAGACCCCACAAAATCTGGTCAAGCTGATGTCGAGCAACAGTCATCCTCTCCCAAGGCATCATAATTACCAAAGAACAAGGAATGGGTCGTGAACCGCCAGGAGCAAATTAGTTCTGTTATTAGAACTGCTCGAGGGGTGGTTCATGACCTTGCAGCCTGGGTCATAGTTGGAAGCCCCCACGAACCCCCGTAAGCTGCAGAGGCCCCCAGAAACAAGATTGGAGGAAGCAAAGTACTGCGAATTCCAGGAAGCTACGTATGTCGTCCTTTATGTCCAAGCGAGATTGAACGAAAGACACCGTGCTGGAAGGAATTCCACTTTAATACATATACACAATTCAGAGCAGCCTGCCCTACTTTTACCCAATAATCAGACCGTTCAGTCACCCAGTGATGAGAGGAAGCTATGTATTTGCTACCGAGTCTACCTAAATTAGCCTCGGAGCCTCCATGTGACTGCCTGTCATACATGGTCTACCTAAGACCCGAATCCTGCTCAACAGAGAGCTTTGAGTTTGACACAAGTACCTCTCGACCAACCATGATGACAACGCTAACCCATTAGCCAGCCACACTGAGTTCTGGGAAACACAAGAAGAGTCCCCGATTGCGAGGACCTTCGATACCGAAACAAACGTGAGAAGAAACGCGCGCAAAATAAATCCTGGAAGCATTCGAAAGTGCAGGCACATCAATCCCTGACAAGAAAGTTGGAACCGAAGGTTGAGACCATCCAGTCCGTAGTCATAGCGACGGAGACTCGTCGGGGACCCCACAGGTGTAGCAATTCGAATGGCAAACCAAGCAGAATTCAAGAATCGAAAAAGGTCATCTTTTTGAAGCCTCCAGTTGGAGCATCGTATCATTTGCGGAGTCGACGTCATACTGTTGCGGGTCGTCCAAAAGTCTGCTTTGGCGGATCTGCTGATCAGACGTCTCCTCGTCTCATTCCGCGACCACGGCCACCGCCACGGCCACGTTTTTTCCTTCCACCTCTGCCTCCAGCCTGTCTGGCATTGTTCGCGTTGTTAGTCTGGGCCTCGGGGAGGGTAGGCCAATGCGTCTCATAAGCATCAGCTTCCGCTGCAGCGCCACTGCCCTGGACCCCGGCGTTGTTCTGGCCATAGTCGATGGTCAGCTGAGCACCCATATGGTTGTTGCCGAGAGGAGGGAAGTTGGAGTGGTATCCAAAGCCAGTCGCAACGTTTCCGATTACTTGAGTGTCAGTGCCATTTTGGCCGTAGCTGTTGGCCCAGTAAGTGAATGCAGGATTCTGTCCAAAAAAAGGAAAGTTGTAGTCGTATCCGGTGCCATTCATGGCCAACTGAGCATCGTGCTGGAACGCCTGAGACAAGGAGATATTGCTTGGACCAGCGTGCGGGAAATCAGAAGTCTGATCAGCGGAAGTGGCTTGCGCCTTCTTGTTCGTGTTCCTGTTCTTTCTTCTGTTCTTGCGTCCTCGTCCACTCTCTAGTGCCGTGTGCTCGGCTTGGTCGTGATCGGTTTGATTGATCAGGTTGTTGTTGGTGGGTGTCGAAAGCTGCTCGGAGTTGGGGGGGCTGTTCCACTGCGACGCCTGAGTCCAACCTGAAGCTCCTTGGCTCTGCTTGTCTCCTTGTGTGTGATGTTGACCACCACGGGAGCTATGGGCTCCTCGAAGCATGCGACCCCTGCCTCTTCCGCGTGGATGGTTACCTGTCTGATTCTGCTGGTGTCCGCCAGTTTGAACCAGTGTGCCAGAAGTTTGAGCAGAAGTGCCGTGATAGGAGGCTCCAGGTACAAAGTCGTGGAAGCTATCCTGTAGAGCCAGAACGACGGTACGAAGACGGTCGATGCGGGCCTTCTTTTGCTCGGGGGTCTCAAACCAAGGCAAGTACTTCTTACGGTACTCGGACGAGCAGGTGTTCATGACGCGCTTGTACCTCCGATCCTTTTGCTTACGAGTCGTAGACGCGTAGATCATCTGATCGGTTCTGAATATACCCATCGCATGGTAAAGCACGCGAGTCGGCTCGTGATCGCTTCTGTCGACGTTCCACTCGTCAATGAATTCATGCGGCATGAATATCCAGTAGTGCTCTCTGAGACTTGGACAGTACAGACTAAACCAGTAGAACGACTCGGTGAGGGCGTCTCTGAGGTAATCCTCATCGTCGTGTCCCATGGATAGAAGGTTGTAGGCATGCATGTAGTCGAACATGATCTCTTCGTGATAGTACGTGTCCCAATCTCGTGACTCTGTCTTGAGAATCACCCAGGCGGCGTGGGTGAACTCGAGAAGTGAGAGGAACATCTGTCGCATGATGGAAAGAAGCGAGCGATGGACGAAGCGGTCGGCTAGGATGACTGTCTGCACCATTTTGGCGAGTTTGAGCTTCGGTATCTCCAGGCTCTGCTTCTCGAGAGGCTCATCCTGGAGAGCGCGGATCGGCACCTCGAAAGCGCTAGCGGGCACAACCTTGGTGCCGAGAACCTTTATTTCAAAGTACCAGCTGTGCGCGATATTGAGATAGAAGTCGAGGGTATCGGCATCGATTTCGTCATCGAAGAAAATCTCTTGGTTATAGGTCTCCTTGAAGAACCCGAAGAACGCGCACTCGAAGTACATCGAACCCGCGACGACCACATCGCGGTAGACGATGAAGAGTCTGCCGCCGCAGTGGAGATGGACGAACTCGTCGGTATGACTGCGTTTGTCAGTCTCATAGAACGATTAAGGAGAGTGCCACACTTACAGTTCGACGACAAGCTTCCGGCCGGCGACCTTGGCCTTCGCGTTAGCGAGCGCGGCCATCTTGACGGCATCGGGTCTGAAGTCCCGAATGATATCCATGATGAGGTATGAGATTGAAAGAAGCGAGACGTCGCTTGGCCACGCGACCAGAAATTCAGAGATATGAGTTCTCGGTGAGTATTTAGGCAAGACACCTGCCAAAAAGCGAGCTTGGGGAACGCGTCGCAACGCCGGCCCAAGTCGAACGCGTCGACAAGGCTCGAAAACACTCGGCTGTGTGAAATCGGGGAAGTGACGCGCTTGAGAGGTTGACGCTTGAGAGGAATGATGTTTGTGGAAAAAGAAGGAATTTGAGTGGAAGCTTCGGGTTCTGGAAGCTAGATGGTCCTCGACTTCTCGACAACGGCAAGGGCAGTGCGATGAAAGATCACAAAAGGGGAAGAGATGAGGGGATTCAGGCCTGTGAGGCCTGTTTGTATAGACCAAACGACGGTGGTGGAATGAGGATGTTTGTGGAAGCTTTCAAAAAGCCATGGGAAAGATGCAAGGCAGGAGTCGCCTTGTTGTGATTTAGGGAGGAAGACGTGGGCCCTTGAGTGCTGGGTCTTCTTTCCCTGGGTGCAAGTGATTGTCATTGACAGTCCTTTAACCAGCCGCAATGCGGCTGAGTGAGTGCATTATCACACAGTGGCTGACTTTTGTAAGTCGGACGTGCAGAAAACCACACCCCTGGCCAGGGGACTTTGTGAGGGCTTCCGGAGGTGTGACCGGAGGGAGGTCGACTAAGGACCCACTATTCCCGAAAGCCGGCTCCGGCCTGCTCCGTGCACCGCCACCTTCCGGAGACGTACTGTGCCTTGGACAGTGTCATGGCCTGCTTTGCACAGTTTTCCCCGCCATTGCAGGCGCACCCCAGATGGAGGGCCATCCGCTCAGTGTCTTTCCTTCCATCAACATCCTCAAACAACAACTAGACTCCCGAGGTCTCATTCTTCCACGTCAAGAACGAAGTCCTCAGCGCCTACCAGGTAGATTTGAGGCCCGAGCCATCGCTGGTCCGGTCGCTTGAGTCATAATTTTCGCTGAGTCACCCTTAGTCTAAGCCTCTCTGCGCCTCTGTCCTGATGAGTGAGGACATCCACTGGTCAAAAGTCAAGCCGTCTAACGCTTCAAACTTGGCCTTCTTTTACAGAGACTCCCAGAGACGTTTTTCTTCTCCGCAGTGTTCTCATCTGGTTCTGCTTCAACAGTTTGGCTTTTTGTATCGTCTTGGCCCTGGAATCACCATCTATATTAGCACCGATTGTCGTGCAATCGACTTTGACAGCCAACGCTCCCTAACAAGGTACCAAAGAACCAAACCTGAGATTCACCCCCATGCTAATATCTCGACAAGATCGCCATGGGTGGTTCATTTTTCTCCTCGGGCCCTTGCCCCCTCAATACCCCTCGGATGTCTCCCGAGGTCTACCAACTAGTCAAGGCTCGCTGCCAGCATTCCCTCAGAGAGCTCTACCTCTGCGTCGCCAGCCCCATCGAAGGCCCCGACAAGAAGGATCACGGCGACATTGACATCCTGGTAGCCTGGAAGAAAGCCGTGTCCACGGGCCAAAGACTCTCGGCACGCCCAACCACTGCCTCGGAAGAAGATACACGCCAGGTCGAGGAAGAGGCCCACCAGGTCAAGGAAAAGGCCCGCCACGTCGACGAAGAGGCCCGCCAGGCCATTAAAGAATCTATCGGTGCCGCCCATGTCATCAGCGAGAAGAGTGGCGACCACTACGCTATTCCGTGGCCCGAAGACGACATAGACACTTCTAGAGATGAATCAGATGCTTCATCCAGGCGCCACATCCAAGTCGACATAACTATCTGCAAAGACTTGAAGGAGTTGCAGTGGATTCTCTTCAAGCACGCCCACGGTGATCTCTGGAGCATTCTCGGGATGATCATTCGTCGTTACGGCCTTGTTGTAGACGAGGACTCTCTCTGGCTGCGCATTCCGGAGATCGAGGCGAATCATGAAAAGACCAGGGCCAAGATCCACCTCACGAGCGACACCTTCGAGATTCTTAACTTCCTCGGTCTGGACTTCGGCACCTACTGGGAAAGGCGGTTTGACTCCCTTGACGACATGTATGAATACGCCGCCACGTGCCGCATGTTCTGGGTCCGCCCCGAAGGCGACGTCCTGCCCACCGCCTGTCTCTCCTCGAGAAAGCTCGAGCATGTGCTGTCAGCAGCCAACGTCCAGGGCTCCGAGACGGACAGACAGAAGCTCAGATCTAAAGACCGTCGGCGCATGAGCAACCGTCCCGCCTTCAGTAAGTTCATCGACAAGTTCCTGCCGCGGTGCCGGGCGGAGGGCAGGTTCCTGAAGGAGCCGACGACGAGGGAGACCATCCGCGACGAAGCTTTCATGTGGTTCGGCGTCGGGCCTGTGTACACCTGCCGCCTCAACAAGTTCCTCTGCGAGAAGAGCGAGAAGAGCATCTGGGATGAGGTCAAGGCCTCCTTAACTGTGGACGCGAACAAAACTTGCCATCTTCAGTATCGTACCTGCTTGCTCCGGGCTCTCAAGAAAATTATCTTCGAGGGGGATAAGAGTTATGGCATCGTGCCGCAGACGGCCCTCCGAGGCGGTTCTGGTCTTATGATCAAAGACGAGGTCCGCAGGTTCGTCGCCGAGTATTCAGGCGAAATCGGACGGAGGGCCTTGGAGGAGCATAACCGGGCTTGGAAAGAACATTTGATGAAGAAAGAGGCCAACAGCCAGAGACGTAAGATGGCGGAGTGAAGTTGTTCGCAATGATTTCGCGACCTGAACTCAGTCAACCATGATCATGTTATGCCGCGTGGACTTCGTCATGTAGACGATAGCTGAAGGCAAGGTATGCTAAAGGTAGATTAGTGTGTGTGTATTAGTAGTTGGCGTATGGCTTTTTCCCGGGGGAAGCGAGGGTGTCCAAAGCCTGTGTTGACGAGATGTCAGTTTGTTGGGCTGGAGTCTGAGCAGGAGTGTAAGGATACCACAGCGTTGTAGTCATTCAATGTGTATTCGTGCTTTATGATACCATTGATGGTCAAGTCAAATACCGTGCATGGGCCTCAGCGTTCCCCTTGTTTTCCTCCAAGGTTTCTTACCTGCCTCTTGTGACTCCTGTGAAGGCCAGGGGAGCCAGATTTACAGTCACTCTGAGGCCATGGACGACAACACCACGACATCATAGTTGCTCAACCGCAGTCTTCTTCACACAGATTGTCGACTGCGGCTTGGAAGAGGTCACTGAAGCCCTGCCGACATAATCAATTACCCACGACACGTTTCCTGCTTTTCTTTACCTCCTTCCTTTCGCCCTTCTCCTTCTTCTTTTCTCTCTTTCCTCCTCAGAGCCAGACCACAACCCATAGCCTTTGACTGGGAAGACCGCCGACTGTCACGATACCAAGGCTTGAAAGGGCCGCTTTCTTGCCTCTTCTCAAAGCCGAGTCTCGCTTTTCGTCTATTCAAGCCATCATTTTCGTCGTCAAAGCTCTTTTTGTCTTACCAGACCACCTCTCCTCGTCGTTTCAGTTCCCCTTTTGCTTGCCCAGAGCAACCCTCCATCCACCCACAGCAGCTGTTTCTCTATCCGCAGCAGTCCTTCGTCTACCCAAAGCAGCTCTCACTCTATCCAGAGTAGCCGTCTCTTCACCCGTAGCAGCCATCCCTTCACCCATAGCAGCTCTCCTTCTGTCCAGAACAGCCATTTCTCTATCAAAAGCAGCCGTTTCTTCACCCAGAGCAGCGATTCCCCTATCCAGAGCATTCATCCCTCCGCTCCGAGTCTTCGTCTCCCCCCGCTCCAGCCGCCCACCTTCGCGCCGCAGAGACCAGCATCAGCACGACTTCAAGCGCCCAGGCCCTACCACTCGACGTCCCGTCCTTGTTCTCGCGCCTCGTCTCCCTGCAGCTCCTCCGGGTGTCCCATTCTCTCTATCTACGGCCAGACGCGCTCTCCAACCGCCGCCGACACGCCCAGACCTCGCTGTCGTCGTGTCTTCCAGCAAAAGCAGCCCGAGAACACCCCTCCTGCGCCTCTGCCACGCCTCTCTCGCATCTCTCGTGTCCCCTGACGGCTTCTACATACCTATACCGGCTCTTTTCGGCTATATACCACCTCTCTTCGCGTCCAGCTACTTCTCCTTGCGCCCCTGTGCCTCCTGCCCCCGGTCAGAGACCCCCCGCCCCCCTTTCCCACCAGCTTCGTCCAGGCAAGTTCTCATTCTTCACCCCCCCTTCATTTTCATCGTTTATTTCTCTCTCGTCATTGGCTTATTCTAACTCATCACTGCCAGCTATATACCATCAAGATGTCTCGCGGAAAAGCCTACGACGCCAAGGTCAGTACCCTCCTATTCTTATTCCTCCCTCAATACCCCACAGACACTAACACCACTCAAGGACGACGGCAGCTCCGACGAGGAGCACCGCGGCCGCACCCGCATCCGCGCCGACGACCTCGCCCAGGCCCTCGCCATCGCCGCCGCCCAGCGCGCCCGCCTGGCCGTCCCTGCCGCCGTCGCCACCACCACCACCATCTCCTCCTCCTCTGCCGCTGCCGCTGCCTCTTCCTCTGCCCAGCCCGCCCGCTCGCGCTCCCGCACCGCCGCCGCCACGCTCCCCATCCCCATACCTGGCGCCGCCGCCCACCGTCGTGGCCTCCCCGTCCGTCGCCGCACCCTCCACGACAGCGACGACGACGACGACGATGACAACCAGAGCCCCGGCCCCCATCGCCACGGTGCGTTCCCACGGGTGCCTTAGGGAAGCAGCCGTCGCCGCACCGTCTCCGACGGCGTGTCGCGCCCCGGCGGCCCCTCGCCCGAGGAGCTGAGTGCCCAGGCCACGCGCCTCTGGGAGGGCATCGGTGTTGGTCGCAACTGGACCGTAAGTGCCCTTGCCTAGTTATATATCCTCGTCCCTGGCGCTCTTTGATATCATCTCTGGTTCTTGTGTATTCAAATACTAATACCCAGCAAACAGGACCCTGCGGGCCGCCTTCGCCCCCTGCCCTGGGGCACCCAACTCCCCTCTCCTTCTCCTCTCACCGAGGAGATGCGGGCCCGGGCCCGCACGGCGGGCGCCGAGGCCATCCCGCCCTACCCGCGCCGCTCCCCCTCCCCCAGGTCCCGCCCGGTCTTCGGGCCGCAGACCTACGCGGAGTACCTGCGGGGAGTGGAGGAGCGCAACGCCGAGTACCACGTGTGGTAGGCGTGGGTAGGGCCGGCCAGCCGAGCCTGACGAGAGAGAGAGAGAGAGAGAGACGACGATGGGGAGGCAGAGGTCCTTCGGGGCCTCTGCCTCAAAAAAAGACAGACAGCAGCTTCGGCTGCTTTATAGCAGCAATTGACCGCGTTCCGTACCTCCCCTGTTTTCGTCTTCCTTGTGACTCGTCTTCGTCGTATTCATTGCCAGTGATCAAAGATACTCTAGAAATGTCAGAGACGATTCCAGATGGCACAAGACATGTGTGAACTATCTTGAGCGAGCTGGCTCCCATCCTGTCGTTCACGGATCGTCTTGCTGATGGTCAACCCAGATGTTGCCTCCCAGAAAGAGAATAAGAAGATCATGGCGAAAGTGTTGTGAGTTTGAACGATTACCAGCCAGCAGGGTATTTATACGATAGTCTCAAAAGCCGCCACATGAACAGGTATCCTACTCAGTACCGCAAGCAAGCACCCTACGAAATAGCTCAAAACGGTCTAACCAGAGATGCCACCATCACCATCACCCCGTTCTTGCCCCGGAAGCCCATACGTCATATTCGGGCAATAAGTACATCGTGGTGTGCGGTGGGCTAGTATCATTACTCGCACTTCATCGATCTATTTATTGGCTACCAGCTTGACCACGACTTCCCCACAGTCAGTCAAATTACAGCGACCTGTGTATGACATACACGGGATCTACCACCCGAAACAGGCCAATGCAGAAGAGCTGGGTAAGGCTTCACTGCCATTCAGTGCCCATGTAAAGAACGATGCACATCCTTTTCGATATCTGCTTCCTCTTTGCTGTTGACATCGGGCGGTGATGGAGGTGTCTCGCAGTTAGCTTTAAGAAAACGTTGAAGATGCCGTTGAGGTTCGCCGAATTTTTGGCAGCCGTCGTCCCCAAGGAGCAATCGTCTGGACCCGGCATACTCCTCTCTTTTTTGCACTCATGACAGAACCACTTTAACGAAGCCATCGTTTAAACTTCACGAATGACATTGTACGCAAGAAAATGAATAGCGAACGAGTCAATTAAGGCTTTTCTGATCAGTTTGCCGACCACCTACTCATACGCGAGTTCTAGTCTAAGCTAAGAGTCTTCAGTCTTGTCTGCCATGCCGCCGTGAATCTAAGGAAATTACAACACTTATTTTCTGCTTGCTTTTGATAATGTTCAAGGCCGTTTCTTCGTGAAAGGAAATACGGCAGGCAGACCCTAATCTTGTGCTGTGCCAGCTTGCGCCGGCCCTTCTCTAAATAATGCCACATGGTGACTCGCAAGAGTCACAAGTTGTCAAGAATTTCTGTTTTAGTAGTACACGTAGCTGGACCCAAACACGAATTGAAGGAACAATGTAATGAAATAAGGAGAGGACGGCTCATCAACCACGTTGGTTGCTAGCCTGGGTGAGTGCGCCAGGTCGTGTCGATGCGCCAGGCACCTTTGCGTGGACTTGGCCGTGACGTCCGCGACCACGGCCTCGTTCACGACCCCTGCCGCGATAATATCTTCCCCTGTTGCCCCGAGACTGGCTTGGGGACGGCGATCCGGTACCCGCTGAGGGTGTATGGGCTTGGGGGCGGTTCTCCTTGAGCGGTATCTTAGAGATCGTCGAATGCTTCGAACTGGTGGGAGCATCCGAGCCCGTAGGAGCGTCAGTTATGGGCTCGGTCGACTTCTTGCTCGGCGAAACCTTCTCGAGGACAATGGTTGCGGGGGTTGTAATGGTCTTCGGTGCTGGGGTGATGACCTTCAATTTCAGCATAGGTGCAGACACATGCCGAGAATCTTCCGTGCTGTGGTCGGCTTCGCCCGTGTTTTCCGTCGATAGTCCGTTCGAATCGCTCTTCGAATCGTATCGCCGTGTTGAGGCGACAGGGGTTCGGAATTGAGGCAGCTCAATCTTGATGATCGTGTCCGTCGATTGGCTGTCCGAGTCGACACTTTTGACATCATCGGCATCCTGTTGCGGGCTGTCGGATTCGTCGGAGCCAGAAGGAGAACTGGCCCAATTCAAAACGGGTTTGCGGGGGCGGTTAGGTGAGATCACAGGGGTGTCGTAGTGAGCACCACTGCGGCTATGCTGTTGGGAAGATGAGAGTGCTGCTTCTGCGATGGCTGCGGACCGAGGGGTAAACTCAGGCGCAACCGGGTTCAGCTTGGATCCCTACAATACACAATCAGTGGTTAGAATCTGCCAAAGATGAAGTATCTTCGGCCGAATCTACCTCTTTCTTGTGATTGCCGGGAGTGTCAGCACCCTGATTGCCCTTGTCTGCCGATGTCGATGCACTCTGGGAGCCCTGGTTCACTGTGGAAGTGGTTGCGCCGTTGGTCATGGAGGTACGGTTTGGCTTGGGAGCCTCGCCGTTGGTATCGCTGGATTTCTTCCCGTCCATGGGTTCATCATCCTTGGGCTTGAGGAAGGTTTGCTTCGACCATAAATCGGCGTATCTGCCGTTCGCGGTGACGAGGTCGGCGTGGTTGCCTTGTTCCACAACTTCGCCGTCTTCGATAACCACAATACGATCTGCGTTCATAATGGTGGAAAGTCGGTGACTATGTGCATATCAGGTCAGCATGTATCGGCGAGAAGACCACTTCAGTCCAACAAGGCCACGTGGGATTGATAGGAAGTAGAAACTTACGCAACGATGAAAGTCGTCCGTCCCTTGCAGAGCTGCATGAACGACTGTTGGATCTTCTGCTCCGTGTCTGTGTCCACGGAACTGGTGGCCTCATCGAGGAGCACAATTTCGGGCTGCTTGAGGATGGCACGGGCGATGGCAACTCGCTGGAGCTCGCCCCCGGAAAGTTTACTGGATCGAGTCAGCAAAATAGCATGTTGGAATATTTGGTGTACTCACATTCCACGCTCGCCAACTCGCGTGGTGTAACCTTCGGTGAATGTCAAGATCTTATCGTGGATACAAGCTGCTTTGCAGGCCGCAAACACTTCATCGTCGGATGCCGTAATTCTCGCGTATCGAATGTTGTTCATGATTGTGTCATCGAAGAGGATGGGATTCTGAGGAACTAGGCCAATCCGGTCTCGCAGACTGTGGAGGTCAACGTCGCGAACATCCTGTCCATCAATCAGGATGGTTCCATCCGTCGCGTCGTAAAAGCGATTGAGAAGCTTGAGCATGGTGGATTTGCCAGCACCAGTAGCACCAACAAAAGCCACGGTCTGGCCACCGGGTACGGAAAGGCTGATGCCGTTGATGATCTTCTTCTTCTTGTCGTAACTGAAGCTGACGTCGTTGAAATCGACGTTGCCGCCGACCAGCTTCAACGGGCGCGCTCCCTTCTTGTTGACGATGGTGGGTTCCTTCTTCATGATGTCCAGCAACCGCTCGGCGTCAATGAGATCGCTTCCAATTTTCTTTCCGAGACTAGCCATGAAACGGAGCGGGGAAGTCAGTTGAGCCCAATACATCAACAGCATCGTCAGGTCACCAGGGGTGGCCTTGTTGCTCTTGATTCTGTAGACGGCGAGAACAGCACCTGCCAAGAGGCCACACATCAAGACCAGCGACTGAAATGCCTGCGCAGTGAACCATCCAAGGCGAACGCGCTTTGTCCAGTTGATACGGGTTTGGATGGCATTCGAGTAGCGTACATCTTCGTAGGTAGTCTGGTTGAAAGATGCGACGGTGTGCCAACCCGTAATTCCAGTCTGGCGTACGTAGTGCTCGGCATACTGGGCATTGATGTGGGCTCGTCGGCGCTCCTTCATAACTGCGATCATCTTGGTGGCAATAAAGAGGAAGAGTGTGCTGGTTGCAATGGTGATCAGGCCTTCGTACGGTCCAAGGATGACTGAGAGATAGACAACCGCGACGACCAAGTCAATCAACATGGGCAATGCCTGGAAACAGATGGACTCGAGAAGATCGGAAATGCTGGATCCGCCGTACATGGCCAAACTGATGTCGGACGTGCTTTTGGAGTCGTGGAAGTCGGCCGACAGGTTGAGAATGTGTCGGTATGCAGCCGTGCTGAGAGCTCCATCGGCGTAGACCTCGAGTGGGAGGTACAGCCACTCACGGAGAAATTCGATACCGGCGTCAGAAGCGGCAATGCGAAGCAGGCCGTAAATAGCCACACCGATCCAGGCGCCGCTAAAGTCCCTGTCCTTGAGTTCGTCTACAATGATACCGAACTGGCGAGGAATGAGGAGGTTCAAGGCGTTGCCAGCAAGAAGGCAGAGACCAACAAGGACAAGGCGCAACTGTAGGGCTTTCTGACCGACAGGCCAAACGTAGGGAAACAAGATCTAAAATCACCAATCAGCCATGTGCTTCTATAGCAAAAGTCTCGCACGAGACAAAGAATGATATTTGGAACATACCGTGAAGCCCTTGATGTATGTGAGCCAGTTGCCTTCCTCCTGCAGTCGTTTCTCCATCTCTTCTTGGGCCTTCCTCTGACGCTCTTCCCAGTAAGACTCGGGCTCATTGTTCGTTCCATAGCCCGAGCCTGAGCTCTGGCTGCCACTCCCAGAGCTGTTCAGTCGTGACTTTGGATCATCTTGGCCCAGAAGCGACTGGCGTTCTTCGTCCGAAGCCTCCTCCTGGCTGGCTCGGATGCGCTGAACGACGTAGATGGAGACGATGGTAAGAAGGAGGTAGTAGCGCAGGCCAGCAAAGACGAGGTGGCCAACGCGGCAGTATGCGAAGGTGATGGAACGCCCTAGGATCAAATCTGGCACGGCGATAATGGGCTCAAAGACGAGGGAGACGGTCCATGAGCCCCAGTAGGGGGTCCACACAGGATGTTCAGTGTCGGAGAGGAAAGCCAACTGAGTGCCAAAAACGAGAACGCAGGACAGCAAGCCAATGACTATGTGTTCCTGGCCGATCCATTCCTGACGGATGATAGACTGGATGGCGATGATGGAGAGCTGCGCAATGTAGGTGAGGACGAAAGCGACGAATAAGTTGACAATCCATGAACGACGGATGTGTTCCTTTCCGGGGTTGCTAGCTGCCTTCAGGGTCTGGAGGGTGCAGACTGCAACAGCAGAAGCAACGACGAAGTAGGTGAAAGCCAGGGCCGGGTAGACATAGTGAAGGCTTTCGAGGAGCTCTTCGAGAGACGCCATCGCGGCAGATGGTACGGTAGCGTATGGGTGGAGTATTTCGAACCAGGCGAGTGATTGGAGAAAACAGAACGGTTCAGGATGGGTATGGCTAGTTATCCGTAACGGGTGCCAAAAGAAGCGTGCAAAAGTCCCAACAGTCCCAACGGATGCAAGTCGAAGGGGACGTGAAGCCGAGGGAGATGATGGTGGGTGGATGACGGAGGATTGCTGACAGCTAGAGCTCCGGCAGGGGGGATGGATGCAGTCGGACTCAACGTGGGCCTAATCTGAAGTTCAGACCTTGGCAGGAGCAAGAAATCCGCTAGACGGGAAGCTGCCTGCCAAACGTCTGAACGCTGTTTCGTTTCCTTCTCCAGGTTCCGCTTTGGAGCCGGGCTGAGCAAACAAGCAAGCGCAAGCTGGAGGAGCTATCGAGTGGGCCTGGGCCTGGGGGGGCGGACGTCAGCTTCGCTGCTTCTTCTGCCCTTCCCTACAGCAACGCAAGAGAAGACAGAGTAAGGTAGAGTAGATGTGCAGTGGATGCAAGGCAAAGAGACTAACCTGCGCTACCTTCTTACCTCTAGAAAGGTAAGTCAAGACAGGGAGTGATACCTGCGAGGCAAAGGTACAGCGGCCACGAGGACCCCGGCAGGTGCTTCAGATAGAGTAGTCGGGGTACGTGGAGGCAAAGCCAAGATAAAGTAGGCCAGGTGAAGCAAAGCAAGGTAGGTTGAGCAGCCACCTTTGAGGAAGCCGGAGCCGGGCTGTCCAGGCAAAGACGTTGACGCAAGAGAGACGTGGCCCCGAGTAAGAGTAAAGGTACGCGAGAGCTTCTTTCTGTTGGGTGTCGAACCAATGCAAGACGAGCCCGAGCGGAGGGAACGTGAACCAGATGCTGCCCTGGGCAAAACCTGAGGCAGGACCTCTGTACCTGAATAAAATAAAATAAAATAAAAATGTCCTAGGTAGGTAAGGCAGGTACCTTAGAGAATAGAAGAGGGAGGATGTCTCAGAAACGGTAGCTGCAGGGGACGAGCTCTGTCCCTTTGCCTTCCCAGTCAGGGCAGGTAGGTGCAGTTCGGGGGCAGGATGGACGGCTCGGGGCGGCACGGTGAGGACCAGAAGGAAAATGTCGTTCCTTCTCCCTGGGCTCTCACAAATTTTTGGGTCTGAAAATTAGAACCCAAAACGTGCCGCTGTCTTTCCCTTTTTTTTTTTTTCTTCCCCCGTCCCCTGATAGTCGCTCGCCCTGCGCTGTGCGTGCAGCAAGCCAAGCCAAGCCAAGCGCCTGCAGTTCTCTGTCTGCCAATTCCGCTGGTCGATGCGTGTGCGGCCCTGGCCGAATCGAGAGCCCCCAAAAAATGTCTCTGTGTAACGCCAACACACGAGCGACGGGACCGGGATGCGACCTGGTCCAAATGCAGATGGCACGGCACGGGATGCCAGGGAGCGACACTGGAAGGGCGTGGCCTCGATTCTGCAAGAACTCTCTTTGCTCCCTCGTTTCGCCCTGCCTCTCGTCCAAATGCGTGCCGGCCGGAATGCCCTTCGATTCTCCGACAGGTTATGCCGCGTCGCCCACGTCTAACAGGCACGTTGTTGAAACAGTCGCTCGTTCGATGCCGCGTCGAGGGGACACCGCGGACGGCCACGTTGAGGCACGCAGGAGCGACACACGCTGCAGGTTGGCCCCGTGTCGCTCTCAGATTTGAACAAGTGGCCAAGCTGATGTTGCTTCTTCCAGGCCCCAGGAAAAAAAAAATTCAACAGAAAGCGGCGGGGAGAAAACAAGAGAAGCTTCCGAGGGAAGACAGTCGTCGTGCGACCCGACCTGCAACTGCACCTGCAACTGCAATGCGGCTCGCACTCACACGCCCCAGTCCTCGTGCTGCCGCGTGCTGCTTGCTGCGCGTTGTGCCGTGTGCGTTCTGTGTCCACTGTGGCCGAGGGACCAAGGTAAGCTGATGATTCCGACTGGTTCCTTTGCAAGCAATCAGTCAGAGATAGCCGCTGCCGATGCTCCTTCCCGAGGTTCCTGTCCAAGTGGGTGGTCCGCCGCTGCCGAGGTTTGGCCTGGTACAGATCACAGAACAGCTGGGTGCTGATCAGATAGTCAAACAGGACAAGAAACGACGTTGGTCTGCGTGCGACGCAGCTTGACGGTAAATATTTGGATCAACTGTTGTCGATGTCTTTGTCCTGACTTAGATGCCGTCCATCAAGGTATCAAGGTTCCAGATGGCGCAAACAGCGGCGATGGAACGCAGGAGCCGGAGGTGGATACACGATTTGGTTTGTTTGCCAGCTTGGTAAACTGGTCTTTCCCTTCCGTTGCTTTGTACCGGCCGAACGCTGTCGCGAGTCCAACCCAGACAAGACACCCCAGTGAGGGGGAGTGACACTGACACCGGCGACGATTTCGCTCGTGCACACCCAAGTCGCAGGATGGGGCGTGCTTATTCACAGCTGCGTGGGGGATCGAAGAAGATGGGCCATGATGCAAGCGTCGCCTTGGCATGGCATCGTGGGATGGGAGGCGCGGGCCTTTAAGCTGCGTCGACGGCGGACAACGGCCTCCGTCTATCCCCCATCGCTGTCGCAACGGCTGGCTGCCTGGCCTGCCTGCTCCGGGGGAAATCATCAGTTGCACAGCTCGCACATCCCCCATACGAGACTCCAACCCGGGAACCCAGAAGGGGAAGGGTGGCCAACCCATGGATCCGGACATGCCATAGAGCCCACATCGAGATCCATGACGATGTGCCGCGCACCGTCAAGCGGCTCTGCTGCCTTGCTGCCTGCCTGCACAGGCATTCACGGGCTTCGCCTCACCCGTCACATTTTAGAATCGACACCTCAATCGGGCTTGCAGCATACCACTGGGGATGACACTACAAATTGCTTCTCGGTGCACAATACGCGCCTTGTCTTGACTCACAGGGCTGCGGCTCCGCTGACGGTTGATGGTGGTAGTTGTGGGAGGCCGTTGGTTGCGAACCAGTCGCGAAGAGGGTGTGGTGGGATGGAAGGGTCAGTAAGCTCCGACTGAGTGAACAACATGCAGGGCACGCGCGCAACGGAGTGCCGCAGAGGATCACTACGGTGCCCATTTTCTGCATGTCCATGCCCAGGCCTCCATCTTTCCCCCTGCGCACGCGCAGCATGCATACACGGCCCACTACTAAAGGTACGAGGTAAGATACCTACCTCCTTAGGCAGGCACCTTAGGTAGGTGGTCACCGAAGGTACGTACTGTGTACTCTGTGCGGTGCAGCCGGCGAGGGCCCCCAACTCCCCAACTTCTTCCAGTTGCTCAGCACTTTTTCTAGCACAGCCCGTCGCCTCGTCTCTGCCTGCCATGGTGTCCAGGCAATAGTCTTGAGGTCATCGACTGTTGGCGTCCTCTTGACGGCACCACCCCTCGTTTTCACATCTGCCGGCTGCAGTAGGGAGCCGATGAACAACACTTCACTGCCTCAGCTCGGTGTCCCCAAGCTCCAATCAACCCCCGGTCACCAGCTTCAGCTCCAGCGCGGCGAGACCGTGGCGCGGATCCCCAGTCTTGGGCATCCCTGTCGATATGCAAGGTACTCGCTGTCATGCTCACCTTGAGGGTCTGCGAACCGCAACGAGAGGGCCAAGTCAACGACACCTCACCCAGAACCATTCGGTTGGGTGACGGTAAGTTGACCGCTGTTTCGAAACATTCCAGCCCTTTGAAAAATGTTATGTTCATGTTCCGATTCAGCAGCGATTCAAGCCAATTGCGACCGCAGACCGGGCTCCTGGACTTCCACACTTTGATGCCAGCCCGTCCGGGTATCATCCGGCCCTCCGAGAACGCCCCCAGACGGCACGCTCACCGGATTGCAACCTCCAGATAGCCACTCCGGTCGACCGCTTGGGTGTCGCCAAGCGACATGCCTCCCGTGGCTTCGGCCTGGCCAGTCCATTATCGGATCTCACCTGTCTCACCGCTTGTGATCTCAATCTCAATGGTATGGAAAAGCAATATCCTACCAGCATCCCTGGCTTGACTGCAAGGGCATGCTGTTACACCTTTCCTCACTGGCGGGCACGCCGTCCTTCCAGCACCTCGTTGGGGGTTTGATGACACCCATTAGGATTTTTACCACGTTGAGTAAGCATTCGGGTCTATTTTGTCCAGGGGTCGTCGTCACCTCCATGATCTGATCTTACGACGAGGGCGCTTGGGCAAACTCTTTGCACCTGTCCTTTCCGCCGGCAACGGGAAAATATATCCAACGTGGGTGGACATTCCGATGCCAGCTTTAGGGAATTCCTTCAAATTTGGCCTGCTCATGCTCTCGCAAACAGCACATCTCGGTGTCGGGTACCCTTTCCAACCGGGCTGAGCATGCCATCGCTTCCGTCCCTCGGCTCCGTTATCCCAGGGTCGAGGGACCAGAATCCGACTCGACCCGCTCCTGCAACACTTGCAGCATTCTGCATTCCAGTGGGGCGCACAAATTTCACAAAATTGTCAAAAAAGAAGTCAATCGCTGACGGGAATTGAGCCCGACGTGGCTGGAATGTGTTAGCTGGAGATGCTCATATTTCGTGAGGATCAGGCAAGAGCTTACGGGTCGAACCCACAACCTTGAGATTAAGAGTCTCACGCTCTACCGATTGAGCTAGCCGGGCAAGCGGCTTTGGTTGTTGGATGGGCCAAGGCATGGAGGTCCCTATCTTGAGGTTCCCCGTTTGGTCTCCGCCTGTCCTTCACGATGGACGTTGTCATCCCCATCTCGAGACAGCAACGAGGTCTTGGAGCGCGGGAGCCTGTGCGCAGTGTCCGGCAGTCTTTGTTGTCTAAGGCTGATGGCAATGGAGTGAATGGTGTGGTGTGAGTGTGTGAGACACCACATGCCTGTGCTACCCTGCCGGCATGTGTCTCGATACCGATTTCTGATCTGGAATCCGGAGCGGTCAATCGAGGAATTGAGGAGCTGAAATCTTGTCTTGTTGCTTTGTAATTCGCTTTCCTCATCGCGCCATCGCACAACAAGCGTTGTGACTTGTCCCAGAGAATTGGGTTATGAGGCGTCTCTCTTCGGGTAGGCAGTGTCCGAAGCCACGTCTCTGAGGTTTACGATCACATGATGAGTGAGGTTCAGACCCCTTCATACCGGCCGCGATTGGGGCGGGCCAACTGAACGCTCTTGTCTTGCTCGTGGCCGGATATAGCTGCCGTTCTTGCTGCCGCTGGTGTCCCGCTGCGGTTCCTCCCGCCGCAAACGCCTCGGTCGTATCAAGTTCATCGACCCCTCAGTTCGCTCCCATTCCATGTCCATCGTAGGAAATAGCCGAGCATGCAACAGCAAACAGTGGCAGCGCCAAGTTGGTCCCTCCCATGGTGACCAAAAGCGACGCAGAGCATTGGCTCTTAGGTCACAAGGTTCAGCCTGTACACGCAGAGGTTGTTCTAGTCTGCCTCGTTCTGTGAAATTCACAGTCTCCCTGTTTTTGCCACAGTTGCCAACACATTCTTGGTAGTAAGGCTTGTTTATTCCTCGATCAGAAGAGACAGCCGCGATACAGGCAGTCGGCAGCGTCGATATAAAAGACAGCTGCCCATCGCAAAGAGACTACTTGTGACCCAAGCGTGAAGTTGAATACAGCCATGGCAATTTTTGGAGCATCATAGCCTGTTTAGTGTTCTCTACGCTCGCGTAGTGTTTCGGGGCTTGCTGTTACTTCTACGCAGCAGGTATCTCGTTGATCGGGACATCGTCTCCGTCTCCGAAGGTGGTTCCAGAGTATTCTTACCGACGAGGCAGGAATAGGAAGAGGATGATACTGGCGAGGGACCAAGGAGCCAGTGACGAAGCTTAAAAGGTTGCGCCGTGTCGCTAGACGTGAATGACCGCCAATCTCGGATCGATAACTTCAAATTGCGCCCACAGAGCAAGCACCAAAAACGCCATTACGACTGACCCATCTCTTGCGGCGAAAAGAAAGACGCTCCTTTGGCGGGCGTTCTGCCGGGTCTTATAGCTTCGTCTCGTCTGCTGCCGCGATGCTCGCCTCAGTCAAATCGCCCGTGCCGCTATATATTGTCTGCTTCTCAGGCTCCGAGGAGTTCTTTGCCGGCGGGAGGTTTGATACAGGACCACCAGCTTGGCGCGACATGAGGCCGCTCACCGGCATTCACGGTAGATACGTTCGATTCTCTTGTGAAGTGCCCCCCGAGTGAGATTCTCCCTCAGATTCATATCACATGCCATCATCCAGCCCTGCCGTCCGCTGCACCTTGGCTGCGAATACGCCGTGGACGCCAAGGTCCGACGACGATGGGTCCTGAAATAGATGGTCCTCATCTCTTCCTCCAAGTTACTTGGGCATGAAGGCGCTACTGATCGACCAGGAAGAGGTCTAGGCACACTGGACGGGACAAAAGAGACTGGTCCATGGGTTGCTCGATTCCACTCCAGGCTGACAGCAAACTCTCGCTCCAATATGTAGTCGTCTCGTGAACCTCAATCCTGGCGTGTAGTGTCTTCACCAAGTCGACCATTGACTGTTGGTTCGTTAATTCGTAGGAGAGCAGTGTCGTCGGCGTAATCGTCACACTTTATATGGTCTACAGGACTCGTCGAAATCGTTCCTACTTGTGTCGGCGTTCATCGATGAGTCGGGTGGTGTTCGCCCCCTTCTCATTACAAACTTGAAAAAAAGATTTTGACATGTCAATGTTGCTTTCACGACACCTCAACTGCTTCTTAAAGCCTTAAATCACCACAAGCACCAAACGCGCCTACCATTCATCAGCGTAGTTAGTTTTCTATTCATGCATCAGTATCTCGTGTGTATCTCGACGTAAGGTAGGCAGGTCTACTGAGCCAAAAAGGTCGCGGCTCCAATCGTGGCCGTTATCATTCAACGGCGTCACTCATCCATCAGGTTTTCAAGCACTCCAAGGCACCAATGGCCTCTTAAGAAGAACCTCCACGGCCGGCTCCGGCACCGCCGCCGGGGGCACCGCCACCGGGAGCACCACCACCGGGCGCACCGCCGCCTCCCATCATGTTCCGGGCCCTGTTATCAGTCAGTATCATGTCCCCCGTGTCTATCAGGAATAAAAACTCACATCTCAGCAATGTTGGGGTCGGACATTAGGGACTGGAGGTCGGGCATGCCGCCGCCGCCGCCGCCGAAGCGGTCGGCCATCTCGCGCAGGCGGGGGTTGTTCATGAGGTTGCCCATCAGCTCGGGGTTGCTCATGAGGTTCTGGGCCATCGAGGCAAACATGGGGTTGTTCATGATCTGGCTGAAGTCGGGCATGCCACCGCCATTGCCGCCCGCGCCGCCGCCGCCGCCGCCAAGCATGCTCGCCAGGCTGCTCAGGTCGGGCATGCCGCCACCGCTACCACCGCCGACACCCGGCGAACTGCGGGGAAGGTCGACCTCCTCGGCCTCCATCTGCTCGACGCGGCGCTTAGCCGTCTCGTAGCCCTTCTTCATCGCCTCGCTGCCACCGCTGCCCTCGTACTCGATACCCTTGCCGTAGGCCTCCATTGCACCCTTGGCATCGCCGAGCGCGAAGCGGGCCAGGCCGAGGCGTGACCACGCCTTGGTGTAGGCCGGGTCAACGGCGACGGCGGCCTCGGCGTCGGCCTTGGCCGACTCGTGGTCCTTGTTGGCCGAGTGCGCGGCCGCACGGTTGGAGAGGAAGACGGCGTTTCCCGGGTTCAGAGCGAGCGCCTGTGTGTACAGCGAGATGGCAGAGGCGTAGTCCTTGGAGGCCATGGCGGCATTGCCGCGGGACTTGAGGGCGTCGGCCTCCTTCTTCTCATCCTCGGTGGGCAGCTTAGCCGCGCCGGGGGCGGGCGCAGAGCCAGAGGCGCCTGCGGCAGCGGCGGCGGGTGTTGAGCCCTCCTTGGCCTTCTTCAGGGACTCGTAGACGGCGTAGATCTGGAAGAGGTTCTGGGTGCCGACGGCGTCGGCGAGGACCTTCTTGTCCGAGGGGTCAACCTTGAAGGAGTCGGCGATGCACTGAATGGCGACATCGATGGAGTCCTTGTCGTCGGCGGGGAGGGTGCCATCATTGACGGAGGAGGAGAGGAATTCGCAGATCGCGACGGCGAGGCGCTGTTTCGTGGTTGACGCCTGTGAAGGAGGAGGGGTAAACGTTAGCGGGACTTGCACTCGCGGTCGGGGGACCGCGGTAAGGGTGCACTTACCATTTTGATAGACCTGTGAGATATACCGAAAGAAAACAACGGCGATTTGGGGTATCAAGAAGCTTTGAGGTCGGTGAGAGAAAGGGGGAGGTTTTTTTTCCTGGGATTCGCCTCGGTGACGGTTGGGTTGCGGCTGTTGTGTCTGCGTCTGCGCCTGGCGCCTGCACGGCTGGAAGGTTCCAGCGGCCGCGAGAGTGGGAGTGGGGTTGGGCTTGAACTACCCCGCTGATTCGGTAGTAGCATATATCTGACTTCATCAGATTATGCAGTTATGCAATACATGTTCAAGCTCCGGTCGTCACCTAGAACCCCCTCACGAAAGTCATTGAGGGCTCAAGAATTAAGAGTGGTTCCGGAGACTGGCTACTAAGGATATCCGCGAGCGCGCCCGCCATGCTCAGCATTTAATCATACAAAAAAAGGTATTCCCTCCTGGCCATGCAGGCCTATCTCTCCAACGCCGATTATATGCTTGTGTTTACTGTACTGTGATGTTGTTTGCCTTGTCTAGGGAGCGTTATTGTTTCTCCGTCTTTCGACGTTTCTGATCTTCCTGAGCGGCGTGTTCTTCGCCATACGGTACTTGCCGTACAGCTTGAAGGCGTCGCGAAGCACAATGTAGATGCAGCCGCCCACCAGGTTGCGGCCCCATTGCTCCTGAAGAAGACCCGTTCGCACGCGGAGCCGACCAAAGCCGCCAGGCGAAGTGGTCAAATGCTTGGGTAGTACGAGACGGATGAGCTCGCCCATGCCGGCTGCGAGCACTGGCAGGAGGAGCGTGCTGGCGAGGGAGTTGGTGACATCTCTCAGGCTCGCCTGGAGGCCTCGCTGGCGAGGGGCGGGCGCCGGCTGTTGCTGCTGCGGCTGCTGCTGTTGTTGCTGCTGCTGTTGTTGCCGCTGGTGTAGCTGCTGGTGTAGCTGTTGAAGTTGTTGTAGCTGCTCTTGTTGTCGTTGCTGGTCCTGCTGCGGCTGCTGTGGCTGGTCATATCCAGTATCGGCCGCCGGCACGGCCTCAGCATCGTTTGCTCCCTCTTCTGCCGCAGCTTCCTCAAGCTCCTCCACAACGATCTCGAGTTGAGCAATACCGTCATCTTCGCCCATAGCTCCTTCTTGAAGCTCGACGGCGACTTCAAAGTCGGGGATATCCAACATATCCACGGCTGCATCCAACAACCCGCCGACGAGGCCGCCATCATTGCCGCCGTTTTGGTTCAGGGCGCGGCGTTGCTGGTTGCGCTCGCGCCGGTTCGCAGGAGGTGCCGGCTCGGGAATTCCTGCTATCGTTCGCTCCCATCTCTTTTCGTGCGGTGTGAGGAGCTCGAGATAAAGGTTGTTATACACGGCTCTGACGTAGGGGAACGCAGCTGCGGCGAGTTGGGGGGACGGCGGCCAAGAGAAGAAGTTGTCGTCGCGGGCCATGTGGAAGACGCCATACTATGAGTAGTTAGCCATCACGGTTCGAATCGTACGAATCGCAAGTAGCGCAGATTACCAAGGCGGCGGCAGGCATGAAGAAGATGTTGCCCAGCACTGGGAACGACTGGCCGATGATCAAGGCGGGCGCAATGGTTGGCAAGACGGCAACGTGAATCCAGTTGATCATCGGCCCTGCCCGAGGGTTCCTGTCATTGAAGAAGAAGCGATACGTCGCATCCGGTCCGGCAAACACCCTTACGGCGACGTTGCCATACATTGCCAAGCCCACCCAGGTGCCGGCGCCCAAGCCTCCGAGGATGAGACCCGGCGAAATCTTGCTGAAGGCCTTATAGATATGGCTGCCGAGCGCCATGACAGGATCCCAAGGCTCATCGAGCATGATTTCGGCCTTGCAAACCGGGCAGCGGATCTCTTTTCCTTCGCGCTCCAGCCCGGTCACCCACTGGATCATGCAATCCTGGTGGCCCTCCAGGGTGCAAGGACACGGGTTCACCCAGGGGGATTCGGATGATCCGGTCTCGTTCTCATCCATGAGGCAGATGAAGCAGCGCCGCAAGCCGTCTTGCGGCTGGGCTGGGGGAGGTTGGTCGGCCATCGCGTGTAGAGAGAGGGGAGGTCGCGGTTTCCTCGGTTCGTCGGGGATCGGGTTTGAGGATCGGGTCTGGTGCGCGAGCCTGGGAACCAGGTCGCAAATCTCGTGGTGCAATAGATACGAGCTCTAGCGCATGATCTGAAGTAAAAAAGAAAGAGCTTTTATAAGCGCTGCAGGTTCCAAAAGTTGCGGGAAGACGTGTTGGTGATGTTTGTTTGCGCGTAGAGATTGGTTCTCAGCAGCCTGATTGCTACGGCCAAGCTCTCGCCAAATGTGACATCAATCTCGGGAACTTCGTAAGCGAGCCGAGGCGGGAGGTGGGGGATGTGGCTGGTGAAAGCGTTGGGGTGTGGCAGTGCACGCTTTTATGGTGAGGGTCTCTGTTCATGAACAGGAGCAAATGAATGGGTTTTCTCAACTCTGTTGTGCACTTGCTCGTAGAGCAATTTTGCCAAGTTTTTAGGTTTGGCAATTGCGACGCAGCAGCCCGTTTTGTGAGAAACAACGAAATTGAGAAGGGGGAATCAGAGTCGATTGTGATAATCACCGTCTTCGCTTCGTGCCCTAGTAGTGTTCGCCGGACTCCATGCCTACTGTATTACTTTGCCAGTCGTTTCTGCCAAACAACATCTAAGCAATGTTTCCGTCAGATAAGTGTTTGGATGAGATGTTTCTCGAAATTCTCGAGTTTCACAGAGTGTCAAACTTTTGATTGGCGAAATTCACTGGCAGTATTGGCACCTCAAACTCGTGAGGCAGGCAAGGATGTCGGCAAGAAGGCGACTCTCCCGATTTTTCTTCTACTCGCCTATCCAAAGGCGAATTTACTTACTTACTTGAAATCACACAAATAAATCCGATCCTTCTTCTTTATTTTTTGTCGAAGTCGGACCATGTAAGCTGCAGCTGCAGCTGCAGGCCACGTCGGCGGTTGCTTACCTCTGCTGAGCTTCCTGGCGCGCTGGCGTCTTGGATAGTGACTTTTCTCATGTTGGAGAGTAGGTGATCTGACGACTCTCTGGTTGAAGTAGCTTGAATGGTTCTGTTGAATGGCGCCGTTTGGCTTCAAATTTACATGCAGTCATGGCCGGGTGACGCGTGTTGTTGGTCGATGGTGGACCTACTCGGCCGTGGTGAGCTTCTGATTGTGGGATGGCCGGGGTTACTAATTTGGCCGTCGACAGTCGTTTCGCAACCAGAGCATCCTTCAACCGGTTTGCGCGAGACCAAATGAAAGGATCAACTCACACCCGCGGGCACCGAGGTCTTTATCACGACATCGATCGAAGGAACATGAATTAATTTAACTTCCGTCATTGGGCCGGCCCACAGGTCTAGGCGTAGATCTGCCGGGGCCCTCAGCCCGTCCGGCGGGATGTGAAGGCAGATGACCGCTCGGTTGCCGAATGCGACCTTGCGGGATGGGCTACCACCACCTGGGCACCGCTCATGCAACTCTCGTCTTGGCGGACTCGGCCCTCGCGAATCCTCGCGCAGGTTTGGATGGATTCTCGACAATCTCCCCTCGGTGGAGATTCGTTGTCCAAGTTCGCGATCACTGACCAAAGCCCGAGGTGGGTGGATCAGAGTTGGCAAAACCCGCGACTTGGGATGGCAGTGTAGCTTGATTTCTGGGCAGCGGTGATGTAAATGGGACCCAGCGTGCTTAAAGCATGTTTCGTCCGAAAAACAAGCACAGCCTGGATGTTGCATCGACTGTCTTTCTTGTGCCTTGGACGGTGCTCGAGTTGGTTGGCAGCGGCGTTGCTGAGAGCCGGGATCATGACTGGTTTCAAAACTGGAGAGGGACGACTTGTTGTTTTCTGTTACTCAGCAGCGTCGGGCCCCGAAGAGCCCCTTAAACGGTCCCTTGGGGCCTTGGATCTTTTGGGCCCTTTGGGAGGGCGGCACTCTGAGTGCATTGGGGCATTCTGGAGATGGAGGGTCCAAGCCACCGCGTCCTCAGCCACTGAGGTTTGAGAGTCAGACTCTGCTTCCATGCCGTTGGTCAGTCCGTCTCACCATTTTAGCCCCATCGAACACTGGAGCCACTCCATGAGCGGCGTCTAGCGCGTCCGGGGGGTCCCACTGGTTTTCAGGTTTTCACCAGCCACGCACTGGCTTTTTATAGCCCGGCAGGATGGACGGCCTCCCGGCACATCGGATGGTGGGATTCTGGTGCGAAGCAGCAGCAGGTGCCAGGAGTACAGCCCCCCCGGGCTACGCGTCCCCTGCAATCAGCTCCCAACCCACTGCACCAGCATGCTGACCCCACCGAACGCTAGGGGGGGAGACGGGGTGCTTGAGGGCCCCACACTGCGCGGGAGACCGAATGGCAGGCGTCGCAACGGCCTCGGCCTGCCCATCCTCAAACATACGTCAGCCTCCTGGAAAAGACGGGGTCGGGGCCCGCGGTTGGCCAGAGGGCTCCTGAGGCCCTTCGCTGGCCTGGCGTGACGAGGATCCTCCTAGTCATGCTCAAACACTGGGCATCCATGTATCTCCAGCTCACACTCGGCAGGCTTCTGCCCTTCCCTTCTTTAATGGGGTCACGACCCGCTTGAAATAAGGGGTCGGGTGTTGTTTGATTCACCATGCTAATGATCCTTATCTGACACTCATTCTCTCTCTCTCGTTTCTTCCTGTCTCTTTCTCTCAAACTCTTCATATCATTCTATTCTGTTCATTTGAAGCGTTTTTTGGAGGGCCATCCTCGCCGTATATACACACTACACAAGATGGCGATGTCTTTCGTTCGTCAAGCGTCACTCGTTGCGCTGCTGGCAACCTCGACTTTCGCTCAGACATTCACTGACTGCGACCCTACCAAGAGTAAGTCACTCCGTTACAACCTCAGATACACCTATCTGTGCCCGGAGAACCATCCCTAACACACCGCAGAGACATGTCCCGCCAACGCCGGCCTGGCAGAGACCTCCTACACGGTCGACTTCACCAAGGACGCCGATGAGAAGAACTGGAAGACCGTCGCCGGCAGCGCCCAGTACACCGCCAACGGCTGCGAGCTGACCCTAGCCAAGAAGGGCGACGCGCCCACCATCGAGACGTCGTGGTACTTCTTCTTCGGCCGCGCCGAGGTGCACATGAAGGCCGCCCCCGGCCAGGGCGTCGTCAGCAGCATCGTCCTCGAGTCCGACGACCTCGACGAGGTCGACTGGGAGTTCCTCGGCGGCAAGGACGCCGAGGTCCAGACCAACTACTTCGGCAAGGGCAACACCACCAGCTTCGACCGCGGCGCCTTCCACACCGTCGCCGCCTCCCAGGAGACCTCCCACAACTACACCATCGACTGGTCCAAGGACGCCATCGTCTGGTACATTGACGGCGCCCTCGTCCGCACCCTCAACTACGCCGACGCCCTCGGCGGCCAAAACTTCCCCCAGACCCCCATGCGCCTGCGCCTCGGCATCTGGGCCGGCGGCGACTCGGACAACAACAAGGGCACCATCGAGTGGGCCGGCGGCGAGACCGACTACACCAAGGCCCCCTTCACCATGTCCGTCCAGAGCGTCTCCATCCAGAACGCCAACCCTGGCGGCTCCTACACCTACGGCGATAAGACCGGCAGCTACGGGAGCATCCAGGTCAGCGCCCAGGCCGTCACCGACGGCGCCACCAACTCGGGCGAGTCCGACAGCAACAACTCCACCTCGTCCGCCTCCTCCAAGGCCGCCGGCTCCGCCAGCACCGCCACCGCCTCCGCCGGTACCCCCTCCGCCTCGGGCTCGCTCAACAACGGCACCACCTCGGCCGCCTCGGGCACTACCATCCGCCCCACGGTCGCTCCCACGGCCACCCAGTCTGGCGCGAGCGCCAGCGCCTCTGCTGGCACCAACGCTGCTTCTGGCAAGCTCCTGGCCGGCTCCACCTTCGGCAGCGCCGTTTTGGGTGGTGCTCTTGTCGCGTTGACTGGTCTGATTTAAAATAAATTTGCATGAGAGATATCCCCCACATTGGATTCTATATAGTTGTCTAGGGTAGACACGCAGTTTTGTATAATAAAGGACCAAAGTAGTCCTGTTTGAATGATCAAAATGAGGTCTTTCTGTATGCCTGGAAAATAGAACGGACAACAGGGTCCTAGAAATGAATTCAAAATCACCATCATTCTTACTACCGTCAGAGACCAGAGTTGAATGTCGACATCCTCCCACACCCCGCTCTAGTGACAGGCATCGGACAGCTGAAGACAGGAGTCTTGGCCCACTGCGTACGCAATTTCAGCAGATATATTGTCTAGACCTGCCGGTGTGATGATCCTCATCAGCCTTAAACAACGCAATGTCGCCCGCACCCACGTTTCTGGCTCATTTCTCCGGCCTCTGTGATTGGACCAGATATTGTTCTGTTTCTCAATGCCTCGGCATGTTTGAATCCTGCATCTGACCCTGGCATACGCGACGTTTTCGAGTATGGCCGTGTTTATTCGTCCTCATCGTCCTCCCTGTCAGTGCTGGCAACGTGCTCTAATTATTGTATCGTCGGGCGACCATTGCGCGAGCGTGAGGCTAGTACCTACGTGAACAGGTACATACATTTGTCACACCCTCCGAATGGCTGGAGCCGAGGTTTCCTAGCTACGAGAGCTCTATATCCCGTCTTTCAAACATGCCAGACTGACGAGTCGTGCGAATACTTACAGCCAAACAAACAGCATGATACGCGATCATGTAGCTACAAACCCATTCGACGGCATTGATTCCCAGCCACGTGAAAGAATACACGTTCTTCAGATCCATAGTCAAATTTGGGAAATGCCACCAGACGTACCGCGGGCTCCAACGCTCGCCCATCGCCAAGCGGGTAAGCCAGAACGGGAGAACGAAGAAAAGAACAGCAACGCTAGCGGATGCGGATGAGTGGAGCACCACAGCCCTTTGCTGTCAGGATCGTGAATCTCCCGTACGGAACGATTCGAGCGCTGCGTCGACTTGCGTATGCAGCAGTCTCGTGATATAGATAGTAAACGGATGGAACAGAAGAATTGGCTCAAAGATTGCATGGACGAACAGTGTCCTGCCGTGACCGAGGAGTTGGAAAAAGCAAAGCTCTAAAAGCAAGACATGAAAGAAGTATTGATACACAACGTATCGCTTCCAGTTCCAGGATTCTTCAAGGTTTTCGGGCTTGCGAGAGTCCGCATCCGTTGCCGGCAAGCTCTGTTGAGATGGGTCAGGCAAGGGGTTGTCCGGCTCATGTACGTCGGCAGCATTGGTAGGCGCCTCGTTCTGGGGCTGCTCTGTCAAGGGGCCTTCGTAAGAAAATGTTTGACAACTGACCACGGAGGTGGAGAACCTGGGGAGCCGACACTAACCTAGAGTGGAAGTCTTTGCCAAGATAGGCAGAAGAGTATCGGTGAGCGATATAACAGAATATGTGAGCGATGCCAATGGCAAAATCTGGCCGAAAGTCCATGCATTCTCTTCTCCGTCAACCGGTTGGTGAACCCGGAGGTACAGAAGCCGAAACGTAACCCAGCCAATTGTTCAGAGCGAAAACTAGCTTTTGGTCGCTACTTAGAAGATGGTCACTCATAGCCTTTTGAGAACGTACCTCGGATACTGCGGATGATAAAAACTCGAAATGAAGTCGTCCAGAGGCACGCAGTGCCAGCAACGAAGGACGAAGGCCATAGACTAGGTAATGTTTGATGCACAGAGATTTCACCCCCTGTGCCGCATCAGCAAACCGACTTGTCCATCGGCTAAACACAGCTTCGCAAGCGGTCCTTGTGACGCAGCCAAATCGTGATAGACGCACGCTTAGCTTGACTACTCGGACCAGAAACGTAGCACAGATGGCACTAACCGGCAAGACCGCCAACAGCACTCCTTCTCTAGTGCCAGTCCGGTCCAATTCCGAAGCGGGATGAAGAATATCATGAACAGCCTCCTTCACGCGCGTGGGCGAGATGGCACAGACGGCGTAGCCCTCGCCGGTGTCGATCTTCACATACCCAAACGCAACGGGCACGAAGGCGAGTATGAGCATGGCAGACAGCATCACCATAAGCGAGATCCTCCAGTACCGCCGCCAACGCCGCCTGAGCAGATGAGAGCGGAAGGTCGTCATTGCCGACACGTTGGTAACGTGGCACGACCAAGCGAGGAGCGCCACAGTGTATCAGTGACGCTCCGACAGCGGGACGATGAAGAGCGAGACGGCGCCGCTTATGAGCACGACAATGCCTGTGCATATTTGCGCGTCTGAGAGTGCCACGATAAACTGGGAGGCATCAGACGATGCGATCTACAAGACGAGGTGTTCTACTCACCGCTTGAAGAGCGTTGTGTATCTCGAAAATACGGCCTTGTTCGGCAAGTGACGGGAACGCCCATCGTATACATGCTTGGATGGGAACTGCAACCGCTCTGTCGAGCGAATTCAGCCGTTCTGCGGGGGCAGGATCTTGAGCACCAGGTTCCTCTAGAAGCGAAAGCGAACCAAAGGATATAAAATAATCCAAGGCACTCAGAAACGTGACCAGGAATCCCACGACTAAAAACGCAAGAACAATCTGAGATGATTTAGTTGCGATGAGAGGAGAGGAAGAAAATTAACAGCCCAAAAGAAATATGACGAATACCCCAATTCCCGAGACATCTGCATTTTCGCCTGGCTGGTGAGTTTCGGGCGAAGAGCAGTTGAAGTCGTCGTAAATGTTCCCCATCTCGACGAATGCAGAGTTTGGACAACTTTGAAGAAAGTTTCACCGCTGACGTCGGCTGGTTCTAAGGCGGACGTGTGAAACGGTCGCATTGAGACCTTGGAAGGGGGGTTCTCGTCATAGAAAACGGCGTATACTTTTTGCAGCAGACTATTATGTGGCTTCTGAATGACTGGCTCTACCTAAATCTGAACTGCCATCCAACAAACTGAGGGAAATTCGACAAAAATGAGAGTTGGTGCAGGCAGCAGCCAACTGGTCGTGTGCAGTTGTTTCGGACCCGACCCGATGTCACTTAAAAGTTGACCCATCAACAAGGGTGGGATCCAGTTCCCTGTTGGCTGTAAGACGGCTTCCGAATGTAAGTAGATAGAATGAGCCGTAATAGAAGTAAAAGTAGTTGGTCTACAGCGAGGGGTGTTGACCGCAGCACAGTTTACGACTGGCTTGGGGAAGGCAAAGAGATAATTTTGGAAGTTTAAACTGGACATTAACAACCCCACTTATCTGATGACTTGAGTGATAGAGTCAACTAGTTGAAATTATCTTCAAAGCAGAATAGATAATTGTCTTCGCCATTATGCTTCTAAGGCAATACTAACAACAATAGTAACGGTAAAAACAGTCACGGTAAACACAGTAACAGTAAAAACAGCAATCATAAAGACAGCGACGATAAGGATAACAATACTAAGGACGGCAATAATAAAGACAGTGACAGTGAGAAGGACGACAATAGCAATAATAATAATAATAACAATCATAGGAGCTATATTAAAACTTATACCTCCCGAATAGCTAGAAAGTACCTCCCGGATAGCAAAATTTACACGTATATGCTAACATATTCTGAATGTTACTAACCGCACAGCCAAGAACTAAGCTAGGCAGACCCATCGCCAAGGAGCAATTTTCGAGTCAGCATATCACTTGGCATGATTTCAACGGCTTCTTACGGACCGACAAAATTATTCAGACCGCTTTTGTTCGCGTTCTACCCCTCAAGCTCAAGAATGCGGCCGCCCATGGCCGGGGTATGACCAAGCCTCTTCGAACATCTAGAGGCGATTAAATCTGCTACTTACGGTTCACCAGATCAGAAGCAGTCCACCCGAGGACATTAGCCAACGCCCAATAGCGAAGACGTCGAGCATCTCGTGACCGCTTAGACTTGCTCTCTAGTACGCCCTACGCCGTCGCCTTTTGACCGCTACAGAGGCTGGGACAGATAATCGTCCGCACGTGGAGCCACTAGAAAACCGACCTCCTCTGGCCTATTATGCAGTAAGCCCCATGGATGAAGCGGCGTCCGGATCCGCGCGCCACATGCCCGATGACGCACATGCACGATGCACGGCGCCGGGAACGGTTCCATCCCTCCTCCCTCGACTGCATGTCTAGACCGGCCGACGGTCGAGTAAGAGATCGGAGACGTGAAGGCACATGAACAGCGCCAGGCGGGATGGCGGGCCAGTTGTCAACCTCCTGGCCCCTCATCGCTTGTTTTAGTGTTGGTGTTCCTCGGCCTGATTTTGCCGAGTGTGTGATGTTTGGGCCTTTCGTTCGTGCCGCCCTTTCCCCTCCCAAGATACGCCGAACTCGAGAATGTTGTGTGATGTAAAATGTCTGTTGGTGAAACCCATTCAAGAGACACTGCCATCGGCTCGCGCCAAAACCGACGTCATGTCGCGGCAGAAATGGTTCGTCCAGGGCAAGGGAGGACCCTGATCTTCAGCGGGCGGTGACGCCAGGAGAGACTGAAGAATGACCCTGTTTCTGCCGTTCCTCCGCCCCTCCCCCGCAGTGTGGCTCGGGGCGAGGGGGGAGGGGGGGGCTGGCAGCGACAGCTCTGAGGCATCCCCGGCGTCTCATTGGCCGAGGCGCCGAGTCCTTCCCAAAGTGGCAGCCAGCAGGGAGGCCCACCCCGGTCTGAGAGGCCGACCCGGGCTGCTATCGAAGTCGGTGGGAAAGTGGGGTGTCCCAGTGACAGTCGGGTAAAGGAATGGATCTCGGGTGTACCTGGAGGGACACTGGAACGAGCAGGTTTTTGCCTTGTGATAATCGGTGCTGGAGTGATCCTAGCTCCCCCTACGGCTGCACGTCATTCGCCACTAGGTTTGTCTCCGAGCTATTCCGCGGGTGGTATTTGGCAGAGGCAAGCGCGGGGGGCAAGCAACTCTCAGTCAGGCGTTCGGGACAAATAAGGCATGAAGGAGGCAGGACCTTCCTTCGCGGGCGACGGCGTGAGAACTAGGCCGTGCTGGCTTCCCACTGGGCGGCTGACTAGCGCTCTCCCACATGTGGAGGGCTGATTTGGCAGGAACTCTTTCTCTGGGCGAAGGGGCACCGAGAAGCACCTGATCAGCACGGTTTCTATCAGTCAGTGGTGTCGTTTCCCTTAGATAATCAGTGGCATTACTTAAACGACTCGGGACACCGCTGAATCTACCATTTCCAACCCTCCATCCACATCACACACAATAGACTTAGGCCAACATCACTTCATAGCAAAACATCAAGTCACAACTTAGATTTTCAACCCCCAAACAAACCATCATCATGTCTGGCTGCGGATGCGCTTCCACCGGCACCTGCCACTGCGGCAAGGACTGCACCTGCGCCGGCTGCCCCGTAAGTTCAACATATCCTGGATGGAATATGGCATCATTTGGGGTTCGTGTGGCGTATTGACGAGTTACATCCAGCACAAATAAACAACGTCGATCTTGGGTCGCCATGGTTTAAGGATCTAGGTGTTTCCTGGGACGGACGTCGGGCATTGCTGCTTGGAAACGCGATGGAACTTTCTTCTTTGGTGGTAGTGACTTCTGCCAGTAGCCTTTAGTTGGAGACCACAATCTAAAGCTGATATCGACACACTTGTTGTCAGTTTGATGCCGTGATCGTTGCTACCCGTGATGGGATGTCGTTCATCTGTCGAAAATCACGGTAGCGATCTGTGCGACATCAGATCCGTCAGATCAAGCGCGGAAGCGTCCTCCGCATCGTCCTTGTACGACGCGACCTAGTCCGTCTCGGCAGTCCATCATTACCGTTGTTATTCTTTCCACATACCCCTTTCGAAGTACGACGACCGCATGCTCAGGTGTCGGATTCCGTCAGATCGGTTCCGTCCTGCGCGGCGGCGCTGACTGCCCAAAGGGCGGATAGGAGGACGTCGTATACAGTATTAGTCCAGCGAGCGTTATATCAGAGGACAGCCATCGTAATATAGGCGAAGAGAACTACGAGGCCGAGGACAGCCGTGGCCGTGTTCGCGGCCGTGAGTCTGCGGGCGAGTGGAATAAGTCAACGAGTGGAATAAGTCAGCGAGTGGACGAAGACACAGAGACAAACGGGATCGGCAGGGCAGAAGGGAACAGCAATAACGACGGCACACACACCTTTGGCTCCATATCAGGGGAATCTCGGGCGGCTCCTCGTAGTTAGCGTAGAAGCATATCCGCAGCTTCGGGTTCGGGTACCATCCGTCCTCACCGCCGTTCCTCGACAGTTGCGAGCGGGAACGGCCGGGGTACGCAACACCGAAAAGGAGAAGAGCCGCGACTCCAACGGCGGTATCCAGGCAGAGAAGGAGCGCCGTCGATTCTCGGCCGTTGGCCAGGATTCGGATTCGCCGTGTCATCCCTTTCGGCGGTCGGAAGGATCAGTCGTGGGATTGGTCGACGGCACCACCCCGACGGACGGGCGCCGCCATCGCGCCCGGCGTTGGTGACATCTGTAGCATGGTCTCGTATTTGACGAAAAGGACGGCCAAAAGGATTGCCTCAAATCAGCTCGTTTAGGGACCAGGGGGGTGCGACTTTTGTATGCTTTCCGAAGTCAGCGGCAACCTTTTCGGGCTCGAGCTTGGTGGCCGTTGGGCGCGCGGTGAGGGGGTGAAACTTGCTCATTCTTGCGCAGCCCGGCCACCAGCCCGGCGGCCTGCATCAATCAGATGCGCAGCGATGTTCCTAACTTGCTCCTAACTTTCTTTATCGCCGAGAAACGCTCCAGCCGACACGAAAAAGCAAGCATACGGTATTCCGTTATCCGGGGAACCGTCTTCCTGAGTGTTCTCAACATGCTTTCCCCGCCGTTTGCCACACTGCGGCCCGGGCCGCGGGACCTTCTGACGCATCTCGGGAATCGTAAATCTGTTTGTTACGGGGCTCAAATGCCCGTCATTCATGTCTTCTGTGGGTATTCTACTTTTGATACTTCGGTTTACCGTGTGTCGTTTTGCTGTCTGCCAGTCAGGCAGGTCCCATGGCATAACCCATGGCTGGGGCAGCAGTTTGACAAAAGTCACAGGTTCCCTAGCAGCAGGATTTCATGATCTGGTTCATTCTCGCTACTCAGGTGCGAAGGCAACATACTGTATTCCATGCCCATGATGCTGACTTTGCAGTTCCTACTTGAGGGCTGATTTGACTAGGACGCCCCCAGCGACTGCCCTCGGAGTGATAACGTATCCGGTGATCCTGTTCAAGGATACGACTTCCATTTCTCCTCGCTACTCGACACTAAGGAAACACATCCGATATCATCTATTCGCGATATTTAGTTGCCGATTCTCGGTTCTCGCAATCTCCCTCGAAGGGTGCTTGCTTGCTGCTAGCGAAATATCAGCAGCTGCCTATTCCAGAGACAGGTAGACAGTCTCAGAGCCAACTTACCAGCAACTTTCTTCGTTTCATCTCACAGTCGCCCTTAAACCGAGTCCTGTCCGAGACCTAACATCAACTCCGTTCAGAAAACCCGCCCCAAATGAGACCCTTCACGGATGCCAACACGCCTTGAAAACGCCAACCTCCTCTCTTTGACGTCTCAGAAGCTCGTCCCTCTTGCGTCTCGTCGCCGTAACGTCGTCGTCGTCAAATAACGCCAGGGAGATTCCAAGCCACGCGGCGATGATGGGCCTTGGCCGGAGCACCGACGCGCACCATCGATTATCGATGTCGAGAGCGCAGGGCACCTCTTTGTAGGCGAACGAGAGCACCTCGGCGGTGAATCGCGAGATATCGAACTGGTTGAAAGAGTGGTCGCGAACGCCGTTGCCCGTGCTGAGGTGGACTCTCGTGCGGTAGTAGGCCATGGAGGCCCAGACGTAGCTCCGGGTCGCGATGGCCGCGGAGGCCTTGAGCATCCAGTCGAGGTAGTCGGTTATGTTCGGGATCATAGTGGATGGCACGCTGACAACGCGAACGAGGCCCACGAGCTGGGCATGCGTGCGGACGTGGACGACGGGTATGCGGTCGTACTCATAGGCGAGGGGGCGCGTAAGACTAGCACGGAGGCGGTAGATAATACCGCTTCCTTCGTCGGCGGAGGCATTCTCGTTACCAGGGGAGTAGCGGCCGGCGGGAGGGTTATCGGAAATGTGCCAGTAGAGGTCCCAATGGAACTCTTCGGTCGATGCGCCCTGGGATACAGACATCTCGTATGTAGAATGGGGATAGTCTGGGTCGCTTGGGACGCCCTTGGGGTAGGTGTGGCGCTTGAGACCGACGTATATGGGCAGCGGGATGGATATCATGAGGTAGAGGGATCCGATCTCGAGCTTGTCGAGGACGATGGGCGGGTGCGTCGAGGGGGAGTAGGGGGTCGCCGGTATTCTCGGCCTGGTTGCCATCTTTGGAAAGAGACGGGACGGTATAAAAGATGACTGTAATTTGAAGAAGACAAGAAGAAATGAAAAGAGCGACGAGACGGTAAGGCAACGGGACAAGAACGACTTGTGCGGATGAGGTGGCTTTGTCGGATGATTTGGTGGCTAGCAAGGACGGGAGAAAAGAGAAAAGACGCCTGATAGCGCCGGATTGAAGAGTAAACAAACCCATTCAACAATGAGATGGGCAGGAGTTGGTTTCACAAAAGAGCTGAAGGCAGGAGCTCACCATCAGACCCACCCTCACTGGCATGGCGACCTGAGGTGAGGATAGGTGAGTTGCCCGGGCTGCCCAATACCACGAATATGTCTGATATCTCTTTTGCAGGTGTCGGAGCACATAATCTTGGTTCGTGTTATCCATAACTGGCTTCCCAGGTGATATTCAGTTGCAGAAGCTAGCCGTGTCCCGAATGCCCTCACCCGTCACCCAGGAGCGAGGTAGACCAGCCTCGAATGAGCGGGTCATCGTCCATAAATAGAATGGTCGGATGGTGTAGTTGGTTATCACGTCAGTCTAACACACTGAAGGTCCCCAGTTCAAACCTGGGTTCGATCAATACCTTTTGCTGTCGGCGTCTCCATTGTCTTTTTCGCGATTTGGCATGTGTGGGACATTTGCCTCATCAGCACATGCATTTGAGGACATGTGCATACCTTGTGGGAAAAGCCGAACAACCACCTATCTCTGCGACCTCCAGGACGCAAAATAATACTTGAATACGAAGCAACACCCGAATAGCCGTTATTACATTGGTGATAGCCTCAACAAATAGAAACGGCGCAGGACGAAAACAAGAGAATTGCTGGCCAGATGGCAGCAGATGTCAACGCCCCGCTGGAGAAACTTAGGCCAAAAGGTGGGATGTCTCTCTCGCCCCCGACATCCCCGCGGCAGCCTGGGAAGACCGGGAAGACCCTGGGACATGCGCGCCAGTTGTTGATGGCATGCAGTCACCCCACTGGTGCGGCTTGGCGGCTCCCCTGGCATTCTTCTCTCTTCGTTCCAGAACATGTGACGGTGTCGCTTCGGTGCAGCAACGGCTCTCGTACCGAGCTACGGCTCGTCCGCGTCGCAGGTTTTTATATCTTTCGGCTTCTCCCTAACCCACTGTCCCATGGCTGAAAGATAACGCCAGGTACCTCGAGCTTCGTTTTGGACAACTGGGCCGGTGACCGGGTCGCAATGCAGTTCTCCGCCGGTTTTCCGACGCCGGCCCGCAATGGAACGGGACCGCCAACCCCGGGAGACACAAGCTTGAAATCAGCGCATGCTCCTCTCTCGGTTGGTGGCGGTATTTTACATTTTACAGCGTGGTGATGGTGGCCTGCTCTGCTACGGTGCGAGCACGGGACGCTGCGCTAAGTTGACATAAGAAAACTGAGAAAGGACGGGAGCTCCAAGGCGGTGGAATTCTCGGCCGAGGTGGGGTGCAGCTGCCCCGAGTGACGAGATGCGCCATGCGCATGTGCTCTGCGCTCCCGAGGTGCCGGACCTTGGCTGTTCTTCACCTGATGTGTTGCGCGACACCTGCATCGGCCAAAAAGGACCAACTACTCAGTCCAGAGAACATTGACAGTGATCAATTCCAAATGCGCCTTGAAATAACAATCTTCCATCCCGTTTTGCTGTTGTTATTCAACTCCCGAAGGTTACTTGGGTACCTTAGCTATCAAGTTTCAGAGACAGCTCTTTGTAAACAGAGCTGTAGTGAGGAAATACAAATTTCATCTAAACATCTATTTTCATTCAAGTTCTCTCATCCAGTGTCCTCTGCGGGATAAGAACTGTTGCCTCGCTGCTACATCAGACAAGCTCTTCGCACCTTCTTCAGACGAGGATCGCCAGACGCCAGACGCAGACGAGGGGCAATTGCGGGGTAGCAAAAGCACCGGGGCCACCCACCAGCTTCCAACCGGCCAGGGCGACTGTCCCTCGTACAGCACCTGCAGCTGCAGCAATCCAGGGCAGGCACGCGCCAGAAAAACACCAAAGCTCCATCGCGGGGTTATTGCGGCACCACCAACGGCACCAGCCTGGCCTGAACCGTCGTCCCACCCACCACAAAAGGACCGAACCCAAACGTCATAAGGGGACCACACCTCACCCTCACGACAACTGTTCCTGCCCCCAATTCTCTTCTCTCTTCCAGCCCTTCTCACTCTCTTCCCCTGAACTACCTCTCGCAGCCCTTCGAAACACCAAACCCAGCTTCGGGAAGAGAGCAGCGATCCATTGCCCACCATGGCCGGCCCTGTCCCTACCGCAACCGCCCTCGCCGACATCTACACCGAAGATGCGCTCCCTGTCCAGACGAAGCGCTGGTCCTCGCTGCTGTCGCAATTCCAGGCGCAGTTTGGCCACGCCGCCACCTTCGTCGCCCGCTCCCCCGGCCGCGTCAACATCATCGGCGAGCACATCGACTACTCCCTCTACTCCGTTCTCCCCATGGCCATAACCGCCGACGCTATCCTCGCCGTCTCCGTCACCGACACCTCGGCCGACTCCGAGACCTTCACCCTCCAAGTCGCAAACGCTGAGTCCGACAAGTTCCCTGCGCGGACGTTTGAGGTCCCCATCGCCGGCGATGTACCTATTGACGCTACCGTCCACGAGTGGTCCAACTACTTCAAGAGTGGCCTACGCGGTGCGCTCGAGCTGCTGCGCCGCAAGCGCGGCCCCAACTTCAGGCCCCAGGGCATGAAGATCCTCATGGACGGCTCTGTTCCCATTGGCGGCGGTCTCAGCTCCAGCGCTGCCTTCGTGAGCGCCTCGGCCCTGGCCGTTATGCTCGCCAACGGCGAGAAGACCGTCGACATGACAGAGCTCACTGAGCTGGCTATCGTCAGTGAGCGCGCCGTCGGCGTCAACTCTGGCGGGTGAGTTAACTATCATGCGGCCCTCTTCGTTTCGATATTGTGAACATGATCTGACAAACTCCCAGCATGGACCAGTCCGCCTCCGTCTTCTCCCAGCGCGGCTCGGCCCTCTTCGTCTCCTTCACCCCCTCCCTGACCGCCCGCCCCGTCTTCTTCCCCACTACCAACCCAGAGCTGTGCTTCGTCATCGCCCAGTCCTTCGTCACATCCAACAAGCAAGTCACCGGTCCCATCCACTACAACCTCCGTGTCGTCGAGTGCAGCATGGCCGGCGCTTTCCTCAACGCGGCTCTCAACCCCGTGGGGACCAAGCTGGCCAAGGACGCCTCGCCCCTCGGCATCTCCATTCACGGCTTCCACGACGCGTACTTCGCCAATCACGAGCAGCCCCAGACCGCGGGTTCCTCTGACGAGGAGGCCGCCGAGGCCCAGCTTGAGGTCCTCATCGACATTACCAAGAAGACCCTCACCAACGAAGAGGGCTACACCCGCGAGGAGATCGCCAAGGTCCTCGGCATCTCCGTGACTGAGCTCGAGTCCATCTTCATGTCCAAGCTCTCCGTGCGCGCGGAGCGCTTCAAGCTGCGCCAGCGCGCCCTGCACGTCTTTGAGGAGGCCCTACGCGTGCTCCAGTTCATGAAGGTGCTCGAGAAGGAGGCACCCACCGACACGGCCGACACGACGGCCTACAACAAGCGTCTCGGTGACCTGCTCAACAAAACACAGGTCTCGTGTCGCGAGCTTTATGAGTGCAGCGCTCCCGAGATTGACGAGCTCTGCCGCATCGCCATCGAGGCTGGGTCCTACGGCAGCCGTCTCACCGGCGCCGGCTGGGGTGGCTGCACCGTCCACATGGTGCCCGCCGACAGGGTCGCGGCCGTCACGGAGGCGTGGCAGCGCGAGTACTACTCCAAGCGCGAGATGACCCCGGAGCAGAAGGAGGGCGCCGTCGTCGTCAGCCGGCCCGGCAGCGGAAGTGCGGCGTATTTCCTCAAGGATGGCGTCTTGTAAATGTATCCCCATCTTTGGGATTGTGGGTAAAAGGGTGTATCTTGTCCAAGATATTGCTGCATATACGTCCTTATATCAGCCGGGGGAAAATATTTTGATCATAGCGGTTAGCCATCTGCGAAAGAATTTATTGTCAATTTTGGAGTTCAGTATGTGCTGCCCCATTCCTTTGAACTGTATTGTATGTACGTGCTATCGGTGCTAAGACTGTGCTATGTGGTTGCTGTCCTGGTCCAGCGAAACATTCTTATCTTCATCATGCATCTGGGCCCTGATGCCATGTCTCTTGATGGGAGAGATTTCGAGAACTATATCGCTTCAACTTTCGACACTCCCAATTGAGAGATCTTCTCTCAGGCTCTAGACAGGCTGGGTAGTACGGCTTAGTTTGATGGAGCTCATGACTATCATGATGAGAGATATTTAAAGCCTCCACCACTTCTTTTGAACTGCCCCCTGTATATCACCGGTCTTGGTGGTCGCCCAGTTGCCATTATTGTCGCGTTACGGTCTTTCCCAGGGTCACTTAGCTCGAGTCAACGTCTTCTAGGCGGCATATTTCACGTCTTCCCGCCAGTCTTGTGAGTAGACTGGGGTTTCTGGCTTGGCCGACCTTGAAATTCGAAGAGGGGCGCTGCGGATCTTGCAGCTAAGATGCCAGTGATGCCTCGCAGATCTAGTTCACGCTACTTATAAAATAAACCACCCTCACCTCGTGTTTGATATCATCTCATGGATCCCGTGTTACGTAGTCAATTGTTGCATACCTACGGCGTGTGTGGTCCATGATGAAATACGGGCATGCCATCACGACAGAGCCAATCGCGCGAGAGCCAGGTTGCGGAAGGCAAGTTGTGACTTTGATTTCAACGATCTCTGGTGCTTGCGCCGTCCAGTGGTTTGTCCGTGGTGTATTCGCGCAATACTCCCGAGATATGGGGACGGAAGCTGTGATAGACGCCTCTTTTTGATGCCGAAAAGTCTTGCTTACAGTGCTTCAGCTCGAGAACCCTTGGCTGGGGCCGGACCGGGTGGTGTGAATAACAAATAGCCAGCCGCGATTCTATCGCATCCTCTTCAGAAAGTACCTTGAGGGAATGGCGTCGGCGGGTAGGTTTCGACGACTGACGTCCCGCTCATCCACTTGTGGCTTGTAGGAGTTCGTTATGAGGACGACGACGTTCGGTGAGGACCCGTGAAAGTGCAACAACCGCCGTCCCCGGTCCCGTCCCCCGTATATGCCGGGGACTTCCGGGCGAATACACCGCGGACGCCGGCGGAAGAAACCACCAGCACCCAGGTTCTGCAGCTTTTGATAGATCGGCAGCCTCCTCAGACCTCGCATGAAATGACATGAAGACCGACATCCGACATAGGAAATCCTCTTCCGTACCTGCTCAGCCAAAAAAGCGAAGCAACGCTGAGAATGGCTTCGCAGAGCGCATGGGTGACCCGACCCGTTAATAGTATCACACGAGATATGCTTGCTTGCAGCCCCCATTCCTGTCAGAGAACTAAGGCAAGCAGACATCGTCACTACGGCGGCGTGATCAACACTGTGACGTATTATTTCTTAAGATGACAGCCGTCGCTGTTTTTCAAGTACACGACCGCCGGCGTCGCCAGACCGTCTAAACACCGGCGCGCCGAAATGTCCCGCACGCGAATCGAGTCGTTAGGGGAAGATAAGGTACGACTTCCGCCAGGATAGCCAGTCTAACTCTCCCGCGAATCGCGGCGTATGTGGCTGGTGCCTACGCCCAGCCCCTATACCGATCAGGTCATCAAGCCAGCTCAGTGAACCAAGAACGAGAGCGAGTCTACGGGGGCGAGGGAAGTGGAGAGTGCGAGTCCCCGTCCTTCCTCTGGCAAGCCAACTGAGAGAGAGGACCAAGTACCACTCCCTCGTCGTGGCGCTGGTCGGACTCGTCCATCTCATTGATCCCGATGTAAAGCCGTCCACCCTCGAAAGTCCACGTTTCGCGGATTCTGCCGCCGCCACCACCGATTCCCTTTCGTCTCGCCACGAGGGCATCGCAGAGAAATCGAGAGTTCACGGGTGCTCCTAGGGCGGGAAGTACCGTCTGCTACGGCCTGGGTTGGAGAAAAAACGAAGTAGACCGGACCTTGATGGGGGTACGATGAGTGGTGCTGGCGTCCGAGGGCAACTTTGGGCACCAAAGGCCAGAGCCTGCCGTCTAGTGATCACACCTTCCACTCGAAGGACGGTTGGTGCGGCGGATGGGGATTGATGCCGAGAGAAGTACCAAGTCAAGTTCCCTCGAGCGTGGCCAGGAAACAATGCGAAGCATTTAGCAGGACTGCTGTGCTACCTAGAGGAGCAACGTTGGTGCCCAGCCGATGCCCAGTTCACCAACATGACGACTGTGTCGCGACCACGACTGACTTGTCGAATTCCAGCGTTGGCAAGTCACGTCCGCATAGAACAGCAGCCACTTCCTAGGGGTCTAACGACCTCATAACCCCTGACGAACAGGAGAGCTTCACCAATCCACTGTCAGGCGGCAGAAATACAGTAATCACTAGAAGACGTGGGATCTAGAAAGCCCGAGTCACGCAAAGATGGCGTGTCGAGGCTATGCCCAGCTGGCATCAGCCTCGAGCGGTGCTTTTCAGGCTCTGAACTGTCAAAGACAGTAAAGCGAGGTAGAGTCATGTTATCATACAACTGACCATCCTAGAGCGGCTTTAACAGGTGGTGTGTTCGATGCCGAGTGGACACTGGGTGTGAAGAGCAGTAAGCCGTTGCAGCCCTTGCAGGAGCCTCGACCAGATCGACTGGATACCAAGTCAGCATCGTTGGTATGAACACCTCAGAGGTGTGCTGACGGGTGAGATTGTTGCGGCTGAAGAGAATATGCGTTCAGCCGTTTCTATATTGGTCCATGGGTCGCACGGGACAGCGTATTGCAGCACGCAAAGCTCAACGTTTGTGGCGGGAAAATGACGGAACTGCCGATATTCCAAATTGGTTTCTTGCTTCTGTTGAAGAGAAGCAAAAGACCCGCAGGCCGGGGCTTTTGTTTCTGTGTATGTTGACCGCCCATTGAAGCTGGAGTCGTCGTTGTTTCGGGAGACATCGGTTCAGATACTATGGGAAAGTTCAATAGCACAGCCTGGCTTTTTGTCATTCACATGTGTCGTGCCCATCAGCGACGGCACCGTGCTATCGGGGGGTCTCCACTCGGCCGGCCAATGGGTGGGCCCGCAGCATGGCCCTAGTCCCGGACAGGTCGAACTGCCGCGGGAAAATGAATGTGTAATTGTTCAGTGTAAGACACGAAGGACCGGAGAATCGACGGCACGCGATGGGCGGCGGCGGCGCGATGTCGACGGACGCGCGGGAGACGGGGAACTGGGGGAGCGAGTTGCGTCATTGTGTTCCGGAATGAACGCTTCGCAGGTGCCGCATTCCTTTTCTCCTTCATTCGAGAACGAAATTGGGAGCTAGTCGAAAGCAGGAGTGCTGATGCGCTGGCTTGCTGGCCACGGGTAGGATCAAGAGCCTGGCCAAATTAGAGCCGATGGAAGCTGATGGCCGCGTTCTGGAAGCAATGTTGAGTGGACGAAGGCAAGCAGTGGGATGCGGCCGGCCAGAGCAGATGCATCTGGGGCTGAGTGGCTTGCAGTCTCTCAAATTGGACGGCGCCTTCGACAGCGATGGTGGTCAGTCGAAGAGACTCTGATTTGCCGATGGCGGTTATCAAGGCCCTGGGCTGGGCATAGCAATGGGAGAAGGAAGGGCAGGGAGTTGCGACACCCCCTGCAGCAGGCCAATCTTCGCACGAGCGAGTCCTGTGTTGAGCTCCAGACGTGCTCGAGGTGATTAGTCTGCAGCAGGCTTGAAACGAGGTGCTGATATTACTGTTTGTCTGATGGATGGCCATCGAGAGAAACGGAAACAGGATAACGCCGAAGCTTGGAAGAAGCAAGAGCAGCGAACAGGCGAGATGGACGGCGCGAGGAGTTCACCGTTGGGGCCAAAACAAGGGTCCTGACGCGGGCCGGGAGAGGTGTACTGTACTGCGTAGTAGTGTACTGCAGTACTTCGCAGTAAAGTTTTCGGCGGGAAATATCTGTTTCCTGTGACGGTGACCATCGAGAGCTGGGGCCGGTCGAGGGCTTTCAATCTCAACTCAAGGCTGCATCCGTTTCGCAAGTGCAGCGTTTGCTGGGGGCATCGCAGGAGCAGAGATGAAAGCCAAAGATTTGAGTTTGGGACGCGAAGAGGCAGTGCCGGTTACTAAAGAGATTTGGGTAGGCCAGTGTCGCTGGCTGCCTTAGGCCGTGGGTCGTGAGCGGAGGAGGGGAGAGGCCTGACGGACTGGAAGGGAAGGCGGGAGGGATACGTAGTTGAGCGATCACGTGATACACCCTACTTGTAAGTGGTTGCTTTTTCGAGCAATTTAGGGAAAGAGGGCAGCTGCAGCACCTGCGGCCACCACCCACAAGTGAGTGAGATTGTCTGGATACCGATAACCACCCTCCAGGCCAGGCCAGGCCAGACCAGTGCAAGAGGCAGGCAGGAACCTGCTGGACGCCCTGCACCCAAGGCACAGCCCCTACACACTTGCATCCGTCACTAGCTGTAGGGTGAAAGCATCGTACCTGCCGTGCCTGGAGTTTCCACTCGGCTGGCACTGGGACTGAAAAGGTGTGAAAGCGAAAGGCCACTCACTGGCGTTGTCGCCGGAGAGAACCTGCCAAGCCTGGGCCGCGTGCTGTACTTGTACTGCTGCCCGGGCAGTCCAGCTGGAGAAGGGAAGGTCCCCTGTACTCGGGTCACTCAATCTGTGCTCAGGGCACTCTACCAGGCACTCTGGTACTGCACAACACACCTCAGCGTACCTATGGGATGAGGTACCGACGACCACAACCACCACAGATGGTGCATGGGTCCCTCCCTGCTTGGTATCTACCAGGTTCCCCCCACGCCTTCCCCAATAATTCCCTCCACTCATCAAGCTTCACCTCAATCATTTCCGTGACACAACGTTGAAGGCAAAAAGCCGCCCATCAGTGAAGTTGTTGCTTGCTGCTCATCCGCAAAAGGTACAGGCCGCCAACATGTTGATACCACCAGTCTGGAAAAGCTCATCGGAAGAGGATTGACGCCACCAGAATCACACAAGCCACGCAGCGGAAGCAAACTTGACGCCTCATACCGCCATGGCCAGCCAATGCCTCAACACCGGCTCCGTGTCTGCTCCTCGCTGATGCAGCTACGCAGCACATCGCGAGCTCCAACGCCGATCTTCGTCACAAATGGCTGACCGCCCTCTTCCGCACCCCTTCACGTGTTTGTCTCCAGCCATACAGACCGGCCGACGGGCTCGATCGATGGCCTAGCTTGCCGGGCTCTCCCCCTCACCCCAAGCCAGCCCTGCCTCTTCCCAGGGTCCTGCGCCGATAACCCTCGACCTTGACCTGGAGCCTGGAGTCTTGACGGGGCCCGCATGTCCCGGCCTCTCATTGACTTTGCGAAATACCACTCGTCTGATTGGGAGGAAAGACGGAGCTCGCCCCTGATGCCGTTCTTTTTCCAATCCCACGCTGGCCGGTGAAGCGGGCATATCTCTACGATCCCGGCTGCGGTGCCCGAAGAAACTGCGCTGTATTATCGAGACAAGACGAGCGGCAAGCGCAGCCTCGCTCGTGGTCATGGTGGAGCGCCCTAGAGACCGGTCCCATCAACTCCTCGAAGCACCGACTACACTATAGTCGAAGCGGATTGATATCACATTTCAACGGGGCGGGAGCAACACCAAGTGACGGAATCGACTGCCACTGTCCGTCTATTCTGTCCCTGGGCCGGTGGAACGAACCGACGAGGAGGGGTGGTCGCGTCCCAGGGGTCCCTCGCATCTCTCCTGCATTGAGCACCACCACCACTGACCACTGATACCACCACCATCTCTGCTCCCACACCCTTAGACGATGGGCGGCCACAGCCTACATAGCCAAGCTTGGCAGCCTACTGTCCTGCTGTGCCTTATCCCGAACGGGAACCGTTCCTATTTCTGTTTCTTTTGCCTTTATCTCTGGACCATCCTTGGACGGCTAGTGGTGGCGTCGCCCACTAAACTCGTCTCGTTATCGCACGCCAATGCTACCAAGTCGTCGAAACTCCCCGGGCTGCCCGGCTGGGATCCCCTCGAACTGCTATCCCTCTCTCGCAACGCCATTGACTGGGTCATGGATGCGTCCCCGTTGCGACCCCGGCCCTCCCAATCTCTCCATTGAAGAGAGGACGGGAACATCGGCCATCCCACTTGGTGCTGTCCGTGGCACTAGGAAGGAAAGGTTCGGGGCTCACGGATGCTGTGCCTTGGTGTAGGAGAGAGGGCAACATCCGGGATGAGCACTGATTCTTTCATTTTGGCGCAGCCCATCCCAATCCAAGACCGTCTGAACCCAGGCAAGCCAGCCTGTCAGGGGAGGGCAGACTAGACTGCCCGGCCGAGACAGTGAAATTGAAGAGTGCGCGTGTGTACCAGCGACACTGGACTCTCTGCAAAGTCCCCTCAGGCAATTGCAAATCAGTGCAGCTTCTTCTTTCTCTCGAAATCCCCTCTCACACTTCGCCCTTTTCTACTCCTTTCTCACTCATCTACCAACCATTTCGACCTGCGGCAGACGGGGCGTGCCGAGTGAGGAGACGTCGACGAGGACGAGAAACTCAAATACCCAACTCCCACCACCTGTACCGCAACCGTCAGATAGATGCGACACCGACATAAGCCCAACGGCCGTCCTCCCGCTTCCCCTCTTCATCCCATCCGATTTCTCGGGTCGAAAGGAGCAGCCACGAGCGACTGAGGGCCGTCCGCCAGACCGCCCACAACACCAGCCTCCTGGGCCTCCTGTTGCGCCAACATCCAGAGGACACGGACGGACAATAACCATAACTCCTTACGACGCACACCGTCCATCGAGTTGCCCTTCTCCTTACTCCTGGTAGGGCTTCACCATCACTGTCGTTGCGTTCACGCCCGCACTAGCGAAGATCCCGTGTCGGATCACGTCAACTCGGATGCAGGTCCAGCAGACAAGCACAGCAAGCCACCTCCGACCGCGTTGCTGATAGAGTGAACCCTGCTCTGTTGCCCAAGCCCAAGCCCAAGCCAGAGCCAGAGCCAGGCTGGCCTTGTCGGTCGGCGGCAATCCAGCATTGGTGGCCGATACTTAGGTGCACCATTGCCCTCCCCTTATCGTCCCGGACCATCCTTCAAGACTCTTTCCTCGTTTCCGCATCGCGCCCAGCGCTAGATCCCAGGCCCCCGGCCGCCTGGAAGTCGTGCACTCCACCTCCCGCACCCTTCCCCATTCCGACCGCGATTCACTCCTTTTCCTTTTATTTCTCGCATTTCATCCCATCGCAAAATACCGCACGCACAGCGAGTTAATCGCTCAATCTTCATCACCAGGGCCTACAGCCAGCTCACCCTTTCTGGCGGCTTTTTTTCTGGCATTTTTCGACGACCCAAACGCAGTACACGCTTTACCGGGGCCATGTCCGCAAATGCTTGGCCTGGGGGCGATGGCGCCTCGCAGCAGTCATCGCAGCAGTCGCAGAAAGACACCGTTCTTGACCGGCAAATGATTAAGCATCTCCTCAACAGATATGGAGCAGATGAATTGAGCCGCTTAATACAGGAGACTTCAGGCACTCGTGAGTGGAAATCTTCATTTAATTTTTTTTCATTGTTACAGCTCTATTGACTGGCGGAACGGTAGATTCAGATGGTGCGTCAATTATGTCGTCTACACAGTCGTCCATCATATCAGACGACCCGTCGAGCGTATGGGACACACAGAGCATCAGGACCTTCTCCGACACGTCTTCAATCACTGGTAGCATCATCTCGAATGTTTCCAGAGGCACGTCCAAAATCCTGGGAAGACGGAGTCAAAGTAGCAGCGCTACAGCAGCTGCCCAAACCCAAGCGACGCAACAGGCGGCGCAAACCCAGCAAGAGCAATCGTGGAATGGTATGGATGGAACGCAGTCAAGCTCAACGCCCGAACCTGCATCAAGTACCTCGAGTGCATCCAAACAGAAGGGGGCTTTCATGTGCGGCTTTTGCAAGGAGGAGGATATCACCAAGACATGTACGAGGAAAAACGACCTAAAGCGCCACATCGAGGACTTCCACAACGTTAACGCGCAATGGTTCTGTCGCCATCGTGGTTGCCAAATGGTTTTCGACTGGCAGGGCGCGTACAAGACGCATTTGAAGCAAGCCCACGGCGGATCGAGGATGTCACTAGACGAGGCCAAGGTCAACCTCTGCCCGCAAGTTGTGTTTGCATGTGGCTTCGACAACTGTCTCCAGGTATTTGAAGCCCAAGGAGACTCGGACGCCAGTTCAACGTTTAAGGAGTACGTTAGCCACGTGGTGAAACACTTCGACGAGGGTTCCAACAGCGGCGAATGGACGTACTCTGCGAGGATACGCAACCTCTTGCGACAGAGCCAGGTCCAGTCGGCCTGGAGCGAATCAATGTGGAATGAGGCCTCGCGTTCGTCATTACAGTGGAGTCCCCAGACGTCCGGAATCTTGAGGAAGAGATTGGAATGTCGACACATTGGCGATCTCAAGCTTCTCGTTCAATACGCCTACCTCCTCGGCACTGACCCTGGCAGTATTGGCAAGTTCCGTGAGGACTTCATCACCCCGGTGGCCGACACGTGCACCATGCACATGCCTGGCCATAAATCCAGACAACCCAGCGTCGCTTCCCAGGAGCCGGCCGACCCGTTCTCATTCAAGATATCGCGCGGGGCGAATCCTGCCCTTGCCGCGTATATGGCCTCGCAACGAAGAGTATACGTGCCGAGACAACAGCGGGTAGTACGAGCACCGCAGCTCCACCATCTGCACCAGCAAGTTTCGACGTCGAACGCGATGGCCAGCCAGTCCCGTCTTTCACATTCATCCCACTCGAGTCACCCCTCGCAAGCCCATCAGAACCAGAACGGCCAAAACCATAGCACTCTTGGCCACTTTTTCCAGACGATGCCCGAATCACAAATGTACGATCCGAACAGCGGCGGGCAGCCTTTTGGTGACAATAGCGGTATGCACCATAACGGCATTATTGCAGAAGACATGCAGAGTTTGAGGAGCATGGCAGGTGGCACGGCCGAGTCAATGGATGTGGAGATGCAAGATCCGGGAATGATGCCGGATTTCGCTTCGCAGTACGCTCCGCACGCGGGGAACTTGACGAGCCCCTCAATTCCGGGACACCCCGATGGGTTCTTCCCGCCGGGACAAGCCTACTGAGGGGCTTTGTCAAGAAGTCCGTCGTCTCTATCTCACCTTAATGTTGATGCCACGGCAAGAAAGCCGATGACAGACACCGAAAGGAGCGATGAGCGTCCAGCGAACCTACCGACCCATGTACCAATAATGTATGATCAAGCACCACTACAGTTCCATCTCACGCAGGAGATGCTTTACTTCTCTTTCATTTTTCTTTTTTGGACTTTTCTTTTTTTATCTTGGGCGTTTCCAGCAAGACTATATACCCAACTACAGTGGGCCGCCGCTTCTCATATTTCCCACATTGCAGCTACAAACTTGGATGACGACGACTGGACGAAAGAGGAGGACGTTGTACATTACGAGGGGAGTAGGGAACAGAGTCGTCCATGGCGGTCTCGATCACGAGCAAGAAGAGCATAGAAAACGCTGTCGTGCTCTTTTTAGAGAGATGGGATGAAAGGGCGGCAGGAAGCAAGGATTTAACTAGGCAGTACGGGACATGAGGCGAGCTGAAGGGCAAGGATGCAACGGAGAAGAAGATGTCGGGGAAAGTGTATGCCATCGCGCGTTATACCCACGAGACGAAATGGTTGGAATGGAAGGTTTTCTTGTCCCTGACTCTCAAGGCATTTGATGTCGTGATACAAGGCGGGCATGTTCAGATGTTGTGCGAAACAAGGTGATCTTGCACGATCGTCGGTCCTCGCGCTCGGAGCATATGCCGCGCGTCCACGATGTGGACGGCGACTCAGTCACCAAGTCGAGAGATGGGCAGACAGTTGTCATGTAAATTTCGAGTCATGCAGGAGGGTCGCATAGGAGGAATAAGCCCCCTGGCAGCAGAGGGATCAACCTCTGCGACGGCAGTCACACCACGTGGCACCCCCGGCCCTGGACGCTGCAGTAGGCTGGAGGAAGCATGTTAGCGAGATTCTGCCTGCCATCAGACCAGATTTGGGGAACTGGAAGCTAATCAGCTCTCGACTGCCTCATGCGACGCAAAGAGCAGTGATAGTCGCGGGGGACATGAAGTATCTTCCCCTTTTGCTGCCTGGTCTGGTTTCATGTTCGTCGACGGGTTGGAAACGGTTTCTGGGCCTGGCGGAGCGGAACAGCGACAACCAGTCCGCGAGAGCGAGCACGACTAGAGGTCGCGGCATTTAGTCACAGCGCATGACTTGGTCGATCTTTCGTTCGGTCGGGTGTTTCCGCGTGAGTTGGATACGGCCATGAGACGAGGATATTCCGTGCCTCGGTGAAGGTTTTCTGTTGCCTTGGTGAGTGTCAAAAGCAATCGCCTTATTCATGGGGCCAACACTGAAGGGGGGCCCCAGGGACAAGAATCCACTGGACGTCTAACGATCTTTTGGGGGAGTGGAGCATTTCTCATAGGGCGGACGGGAGAATCTCAGGCCGTGGGGACCGACTTCGGGAAAACGGACTGGGTCAGTGCGGGGAGACTGGAGGGGAGGGGGGGGGGGGTTTGGGCAGTTTTAGCGCCTCTCAGTGGGGGCCTGGAGGCGGTCGCTGCTGGGGGGATTGACAGGCTCGATGTCGATTCAAGTGGGATGATGGGGCTTGGCTGGCTGGGCCTGGCTGAGAGTCCAGGTCGTGGTCAGCTCAACGCCTTTCGTCGCAGGGCTGGGGATGGCACGTTGTGGCGACTGTCAGGTGGATGCCTCGACTTATCCCAGCAGGGCAGGTAAGGCGTGTGAAAAGCTGAAGCTGGAGGCAAGTGAAGAGACGCAGTCACGGTGCAGTTGGGCGGGCTGTTGGGAGAGATGCCTGGTGCCTGGCGTATTCGACGCCTGCCTGAGGTTTCACAGGTACTGGATAAGGTAGGTAGGTAGGTTCAATACCTACCTTGGTAGTCGGTGAGTGGCACAGGTGTTTTTCCACTTCCCTCACCCCAGTGCCGGTCGCGACGGAGATTGAGGTTCGGGTTTTGTTGGACTGCCAGTCAAAGGTCCCTTTTCTTGCGGTCCGTTGCAAATCTCACGCAGAGGCAATCAATCATGTCCACCTCAACCCGGCCGATATGGCGATTCCACCTTCCAGCTGTTGCACCATGGCCAGGCCAACTCTTCCATGGCAGCTAAACACCACTGACGCAGTGGCACCAAACAGCCGGGGCTGAAAATAGCCTCTTTCCTCAACGGCCATGCATTCCTTTTTTGATCTCAAACGCCCGTCTACCCGACCGCGAGTGCCTCCGACGGCAGCTCGTCTTCTCGCATGACCAGATACCACGAGGGGCGAAGAAAGCTACTCGGGCCATCGAACAACTAGCTTGCTCTCAAAGTCCTTCCCGCCATTTGAACAAAGAACAGGACAACCCGCATCTGGGTCCTGGAGGCCTCGATGAACAAAGAAACCAGACGAGGCGCCAAAGACGCGATGGAAAAGACCCGGGAGCACAATCTCCGTCGCGGGTCGTTCGTTTCCTGGGGTGTCTTTCGCTATCTGCTGTTTCCCCCGACCGACTCGGGTAACGCGAGACTTTGTCGGTTCACAAGACCACGGTAACCACATCGACGAGGTGGGCCACTGTGCTATACGACAGCAACGGCGACGGCGACAATCACACCGTCAGCGACGAGGGGGACGCAGGGTGAAGGAGGGAGGACCCGCACCCTCGTCCATCGTCGTCATTCGACCACATCCCTGCCCTGCAGCCTTTGTTCTAGCGTCCTTCTAGAAGGCCACTATCGGTCTTGGCTTTTCCCTTCTAGCAGGGGAGGCAGAGGATCGGCGCCCGCGACACCAGGACACAGCCCCCGCCATGCCCTGTGTCTTGCCTTGCTGTCCCTTCTGTGTCATCCGGACATGACGAGAGAGGAGCTGTGTCCTGTCTGGCCATTCTGGTTCGTCAAAGAAGGCCCTTGAAGGGGGCAGGATTGGAACAGCCTGTTCCATTTCCCGCCGCTGACCCCGGTTGGGTCGTCGAGTCTGTGGCTCCTGTTCAGCTGTGCGACTGGGCCCAGGTGCTGATCCAGCTTGTTCTGGAAAAATTCTAGAGGGCTGACGAACAGCGCCTTCATTTCCTCCCTGTCAACAAAGCTCCGTCGGAAGAAACCTTCATTCGCGTGTTCGAGAGATGAGGTTGATGACCGCGCCGGCAGCCCTGAGCCTCCACAGCAAGCTGCCACGAGATGATTCGGCCACGGGCTTCACTGCGACATTACTGAAGCCAAGATGTATCATCGCCCATGCGCCGAAGGAATGAAGGCCCCGTCAACGAGTCTTCTCGAACCCCGGCAGAACAGAACAGGCAGACAGCTTCACCGTTCCCCAGGAGCGGCCTCAGGACTGAGCCCTGCGCCCGCGCTAGTGCAGAAGAGGCGTCACAGCACGACACCAGAATCCCCAGCGACGGGCTAGTCGCCACACGCCAGCGCCGCCGCCACCGTCTACCGCTTTCTTCATTGGCGCCTGCCCGGCTGACCTGCACGACACGGCCCTTTGACGTTATTGCTTGGCAAGGGTACATATGTCGAACCGCTGCTCGTTGGGTCTGTGCATGACATTTCCACCACAGTATTCGACTCCATCACCGTCCGCCCGCCACTCCTTGCGAGTATCCGTTCTCTCTACATAACAACGGCCCTTCTCTCGCCCCAGATTCGCGAGATCTTGTGTCATCAATCCATCCTCGTTCACTCTCATCGTCTAAGAAATACAACAACCCAACACCCGACACCCACATAGTACACTCGACCCGCCGCCCGATGCGGACATAGACACGACTTATAAGACCTACAGCGCGACTGAACGCAACCATGCTTCCAAACCAATCTTCGCAGGCCATGTCGCCTGAAGATATCCGAACCCTCCGAGATCTTGCCGGACGATACGGCTCTGGTAACTTGACTTTCACGCTACGAAGCATGAACAATTCTCATACGCTCCTGCGACCTGCTCCTCCTCAACACCACATGAGTGCACCAGCAAGAAACTCGGCTCTCTCTACCTCTACATTCGGCAGCAATAACACCGCGCCCTCACTTACGAGCTCCGGCCCCTGGAGCGGCTCCGACGCTTCACTTTGCGGGTCTGACGCCGCTTCCCTCTCGGGCAGCTATTATAGCCCTTCTCACGGCACTTGGGGCGACGCTGTCGAACCTGCTTTCCTCATGTCGCCCTCAGAAACACCTTCATTGGCGAGCTCCGAGTGGCAGGATCAGCACATTAGCGAACATATCTCATCTCCGGCTTGCGAGAAGAAGACCAGCGTGAAATCGCCACAGCCCTTGGGCCGCAAGCCCATCGAGTGCCCTATGTGCGCCGTATACGACGTCTATGTTGGCTTTGGGAGAAAGAGCGACTTCAAGAAACATTTGCAAAACTTCCACAACACCGATTGCATCTGGGTATGCCCTCAGCCCGACTGCCACATGATTTTCGACTTCGAGAAGGCCTACATCACCCACTTCAAGATCGACCACGGAGAATCCCACCCTCCTTCGGAACAGGTCAAGATCGAACTTTGCCCCCAGGTCGTTTTTGCCTGCGGCTTCATCGGCTGCAAGGAGGTTTTCGAAGCTTCAGACGACAGCGACGCAGCCACCACAGTCGACAAGTACTTTGAGCACATCGCGTGCCACTTTGATAAGTGGAGCGCCTCGTCTGAGTGGACCTATTACCATCAGATTCAAAATCTGCTACGCCAGCGCTCCCTGAAGGATGAGTGGAAGCATACGCTATGGGACAAGACCGCGCGCAACCAGCTCCGGTGGCAGCCCCGCTCGTCGGGCGACCTCAAGAAGCTGCTAGAGTGCCGCCATCTCGCCGACGTTCCTAAGGTCCTTCACGCCGCCTGGACACTAGGCCAGACCTCCTTTTCCTCTCCTGAGCACCCCGCCCCGGAGTTCCCGGGTGAAGCCACTCGGCCAGTCCGAGGCCGCTGCGCCCTCGCGGCCAAAGGCCACAGCGAGCTCCACGTCGTTGCCCACACCACGCCTACTGGGCCACAGACCATGTTCTCCCTCCGCCGCAGTCTCTTCCCCGTCAAGCTGGCTACCGTCTCTCACCCGCCGTCGCGCTCCATCCCCAGCGAGCCCGACAGTCTCGAGTACGCTCACCCGGGCACCCCTCTCGTTCTCCCCGAGCGCGACGACTGGTCGACCAACGTCATCCTTGGCCCCCCTGAGGATGAGCAACTGTTCGACCCCTTCCTCTACCCTGGCAGTGGCACCCCGAACCACATCAGCCCTTGGTCCGGCGCGCAGTCCCTGGGCGACCTGCCTTCTCAGGTAACCCAGCCCCTCGACCACGACAGTCTTGGATCCCTTTTGCAAGTCCCTCAGCCGAAGCGCCACCTTTCCTGGGGCAAGAGGAGCCTTGAGAACCTGCGTCTTCTGAAGCGCCGCGGCAGCCCTCTCGCCAAGGACAGACCCTCTCCGCCTGCGTGGATCTGAGCCGGCGCGGATAGCGCCGATTTTCTCCCTTGTTCATAATAGCTATTTTGTGTAATGTTTAACGGTTTACGACTTGACATGGTGGTGGCGCAAAACATACAGACAAACCTTTCTTTGTCTCCTTCATCTTTTTATAACTATAGACTATGATACCCAATGGGAGTCCGGCCCTACGGAGTGGCCGTGGGGCGTGGGTTGCCCCAGCCACGTTTGTGGAACGGGCGGATGAACGACTTGCGACGACTTGGGATGGATGGGAAAATACCTTATAGACATCAGGACCGGAGTTTTGGGTTACGTAGACTTATTGACTTGATTTCCCGCTACTTGACTTAACCCTTTTGTTTGTCAGCCTTGATGATACTAGCCGGTGACTAAGATGTTTGTGGCGACATGAGCTTTCACCCAACTAGGGCTTCCTTTGTCTTGAAATCGGAGTGGGACAACCACACCGGGCAGCCAATATCAAACGTAGAATTTGTCAATGAAAATCATGAATTGGAAGGAAGCAAGGGCAAAAAAGGTTAATTAAGAAAAAGGAAACTGACAATTCGCAGAAAAGGCACCAAACTGGAATAATTCAGACAAATCTCAAAAATGACAAAAAATGAATCCAAGTTTGCCAATCGTTGACGGGAATTGAGCCCGACGTGGGGGTCGAACCCACAACCTTGAGATTAAGAGTCTCACGCTCTACCGATTGAGCTAGCCGGGCGACCGGCTTGGGGGTTCTAGTTGTTGGAGCCCTCTCCCGCTGGGGGGGCCTAAGTCCTGTGCGCCGGGTGTGTGTGGGTTTCCGTTTGGCGCGGTGCGCGGTTGCAAGGTGCGGGTTCTGGCGGAAGAGGTCGTTGCTTCGGGCCGGAAGGGGGTGCCCAGGCCCAATCCATCCAGGTTGGGGGTTTGGCTGGGCTTTGCGGTTTGTGTGCGCGCAAAAAAGGCACGTGGAGGGGGAGTTTGGCGGGGCCAGGGGCAGCAGCTCGCTCCATCAGGGTTGTTGGCTCTTGGGTTGCTGGGTTTGTGGGGAAGAAAGAGCCGGAAGGGCAGAGAGACGGGTGAAGCATAGTGTAGGTAGGCTTGCTGGGTCTTTGTGGTCGGTTCAGAGGGTGGGATTTGGGGAGATCGGTCTGATGTTTCACACAAAACTGGAAGCGTGGTTTGTTGGTTATGCAGGGTTTTCCCATAGCTTAAATGACATCAGACGGCGTATGACACCTCTAGATTGTCGTCGTGATGAATTACAGCTGCCGGTGATCAAATATTCAACCGTTAAACCGTGCTGGTCTTAGTCACAATGCTTTAGTCAAGTAGCAAGCATCAAAAGTGCGCAGAAACACAGGTATTCTCTATTAGCCAGCCGGTGGTTAACACTGTGACAAAGACGGCTGACCGGCTGGCTGGCTGGCTGTTCCCCTCCCAAAAACCCCAGGCCTGGGATTACTTATACTTGGTATGATCCTACTGATTCCCACAAAGACGAGAGGTATTCGACGGAAGCTTCTTCCCAACCTCATCATCACGCACCGCTGCTGCTCGATTCCCGCAAAACCTTCTGAGCCCGCCCTGAAGTCATGGCTTTGAACACTGCCCACCCTCCAGGTCCACGCGTCCGGCTTGAAGTGTTTGGTGCCAGTCTGCCCCTGGACTGTATATTCTCGTTAGGTGGACGGTCCTATAGTCCCCTAGCTGGAAAGGCCACTGAGCTGCCGCCGATGATGGGGCTTCCAATCTCTCCTGGCGCGCCGACTGCTCTATGGTGTCGTTGGCTGGAGTCACTGGACTCGGGCACCCACCGGACTGTGTGCTTGCCAGGGCCGTTTGCATCTCGTTGGACCTCAAATGTGCCCCCACCGTTGTGTGAGTTGCCTTCGGTTTCGGTGAGGTTCAACAAGTCTTCTTCCGAGATGATTTCCATACGACTCAGTTCAGCCTTGACTTCTGACAGGTCGATGAATGGATTTGGCGTTTGAGTGTTGCGTGCCTGTAACTCTTTGCATACGCGACACAGCTGAGAACGAACGGCCCCCGGGTTTATAGCTGGTCGCATCTGACTCATTGGTGCCATCGGAGACATCATTGTAGGCCAAGGGTTAACCAAAGGGTTGACCAGCCCAGGAGGCGGCTGAGCAAAGGGCGCTGGTGTTCCCCAAATGTTGCTGTTATGCATGATGTATCCATTATCGATGCCGTCAAACGGGATGCTGGGAAACGCCGGCCGCGGAGCCTGGTTGCGCTGCCTAGCCGCATTGATGGCCGCGCTCATTGGGTCTTCCGAGCCGTCCAGCAGCGCGCGACTTCCAAGGTGCGGACTCGAAAACTCGTCTATCTGATGGTCTTTTCGTTGGCCCTGCATCGCGCTACCAGGCCGTCCGATGGGCGCTGGCCTTCCAATCGGTTGTGCTGGGGCCGGTGACGGGGCTGAGTCGAAGCTGCCTGACGCCTGTCGGGAGTGTGAACCTGGGCTGGGTCCCATGTTGTGTATCGGATCGCCCATGGGCTGTGAAAAGCCCGGGGGCGGCTGCGGCACGAAACCGCGTCCAAGCGGCGGATTGAGACCCGGAGGGCCAGGCATCATGCCCGGCGGAGGTCTGCCGAAGCCAGCAATACCGTGCGGCGGTCCGAAGACCGGATGATTGGCCAGCCCCGGAGGCGGCCCCGAAAAGCCCGGCGGCGGCATGCTCATCGGCATGCCGTACGAACCTGGCTGTGGTCCAACGCCCAACGGCCCCTTGACATTCGACGGTGATACAGACTGCGGGTGTGCGAGTGAGCTCGTAGTTGCGACGCTGCCCTTCCTGGATCCGATTGGTGCTGGGCTGGTGTGGCCCGGCGTCGCCGGATGCGGTGATGGGTTCTGACTGGCAGTAGAGCCGGACTGTGAGGCCTGTGATCCGGGGAGGCTCGTTTCTTGTGGCTGGGATGCATTCTTGGGACGGATGGGTGTTGGCGCCTTGGGAATAGCAGGTGTCGCAACGGGTATCTTCGGAGATGCGTAGGATCCTGGGTTTGAGGGATGCGTAGGGATCGGAACAGGGTGCTGCGAAGGTCGCCGGCCTTGGTTGGGAATCGGGATAGGGGCGGCGGCAACCGTGGCGGCTTTTGGAGCCGTCTTTTCTTCTTGCTTGAGCCGCTCCTTGCTCTCCTTGTCCGCCTTGGCCTTCTGTTCCCTATCGCGCTTGGCCTGCTCCTGCTTCTCCTTCCGCTCGCGCGTTTCCTTCTCCTTCTGCTCCCGTGTCTCCTTGTCGCGCAACTCCTTAAGCTTCTGCGCCTTTTCTTTTGCCTCCCGCGCTTTGCGTTCTCTCTCTTGCTGTTCTTGCTGGCGACGAATCCGCTCAGCTTCCTTCCGAAGACGTTCCTCCTCCTCGAGCCGCTTCTGCTCCTCCTTTTTCCGACGCTTCTCCTCGGCCTTGAGCCTTTGCTCCTCTGCCTTGCGCTTCTGCTCCTCGAGGCGAGCGGCTTCCTCAGCGGCCTTTTCAGCCTCTTTGCGCGCCTTCTCCTCGGCTTGCTGCTGTTTCTTCAGCGCAGCCTTGTCCTTTTTCTTTTGGTTCTGGATGGCCTTCTTGGCTTTCTTCTCAGCCTCTTTCCGGAGAAAATCCTCTTCATCCTCAATGAGCTGTTGCTGGCGTTGCTTGGCGACCATGTCCCGATATGCCGTCAACACACGCTGCTCGAACATGCGAGCGGCAAATATTTGGAACATGCGACGACCCTCTTCCATCCGCTGCGCCTCGGTCATCGTGTCCTGATGATGACAACAGTAATGCTCAGTACTCGGATGTTTATGGTCATATGTGTATTGAGAGGAGCTCACTTCTTCATCCTCGTATTCATCTTGGCTGTCGTCGTAATCGTCGTCCTCCTCCCCGTCTTCGTCGTCATAGTCTTCGTCGTCGGCGGGAGGAGACTGGTAAGAGCCGTTGACGGATGAGTAGCGAGAGAAGTGCTCCTTGGCGTCCTCTTCTCGAGCCATGCGACGCTCAGCAAGCTGCTCCATCATCTCGATGAAGCGCTTTCCGTCGTTCTTGAGCAGATCATCCGCAACGGTGAGTATGCCGCCTAAGTCCATGTTACCATATCTGCAGAGTAGCGAGTCCAGAAGCTTCATACCCTTGACTTGCAGGCTGTTCCCAAAGGTCAAGAAATCCGCCACATCTCGATCGTGATGCTGAGCGTCCTCGGGAAGCTCCTCTTCACTATACTCCTCCTCCTCGTCAAAGTCCTCCTGGTCGTCACTATAATCTTCCTCAGGATCGGGCTCATGGTCGTGCTCGTGCTCGTGCTCGTGCTCGTGCTCTTCCTCGTCATCATCGTCGTGGTCAACATCTTCCACTATGCGGCCCCGTGACGCTGGTTGCCCTGAGTAGTAGCCTCCCGGAATCCGTGAGGGCCTCGTAGGGAAGGCAGCGCGGGGGTCGAGCATGGCCGGGGCCTCTCCCTGGTGGGCGAACGACTCTAGCTCCTCGTAGTAGGCGTCGTAGAGCCCCTCGAGTTCTTCCTCGATGGCGGTGCGCTTCCTCCCGCACACCGTACAGCTGCAGGTGTGCTTTTGTTGCTCCTTCATCTTCTTGAGGACGGCATCCTTCTCGACCTTTACCAGCGACTTACGTTCGTCCTCGCCAAGCCCGAGCCAGAACTCCTTGATCCGCTCGCGTTCTTCCTGCGAACTGGTGTTCCAGATCTTATCCTTGGAAATGCCTGATCGGCGGGGAGCCAATGGAGAATGGGGGTGTGGTTCGTTGTCGAACTGGGCATTGGAAAGGTCTGGGTTCTTTGCGTTCTTCTTCTTCTTCTTCTTCTTGTTCTTTTTGGACTTGGCGGGTGCGACGCCGTTCGCGCTGGGAGCAGGATCTTGCGAAAGGTGGTCCTCGGCCTCATCGTCACTGAGATCCTGGTCGTGGTCATGTTGGGGAGCTTGCGGTTTGGGCGCCAGGGCGCCAGGTGCGGGACTTGGGCGTCCATTCGGCATTTGAACAGCAGCCTGGCCAGCGGCGGCTTTCGCAGCGGCCTTTTCTCGACGCTTCTGCTTTTTGCGGTTGACCACTGGCGCTGGTGCATCGGCGCCGTTCGTGCCGGCCGTTTGTACGCTGGGCGCTTTCGCTGACGAGGTCGGGGTAGAGGGCAGCGAGGGCTCAGTGGAGGGGGGCCCTTTAGGGACGGTGATGATCTTGGAGCCGTCCTTGTTCGTGTATCGAGCGGTGCCCTGTTTGGCGTTGGAAGACGCAGGCGCCTGCGACATCACCTGGCGGTGGTTGGCCGGCATATCGGTCGAATGTCTGCTAGGCGACACGCAGCGTCGATATCATAGAGAGGGAGGATTGCGAGGGGTGAGGGATTCGGGAGGGAGAGCTTCGGGGTCGGCGGGCGCTGGGACTCGCGTGGTATTGATGCTGGGTAAACTGCGGGCTCGATGATGCGTGAGCAAAAAAAAAACGGATGTCCCTCTCGATCGAGAGTGGTGAGGGTCGGGACGGGCGTTTGTGTGTGCGCTCGCAAAAAAGGCAAGCGGGATGCAGCGCGCTGGGCGGGCTGAGGTGGTGATGAGGCAGGACTCACAGGCAGGTGGAGGCGAATATTATTCGAGATGGGGCCGGGGGGCAGCCACTCGCTCGCCAAGGGACGTGGAGGACAGCCAGCGCCAGCAGCAGCAGCAGCAGCACAGCACAGCACAGCACAGTACAGCACAGCACACACAGCAGGGGAACAGCAGCACACACGGTCTGCTGGACACACGCGAGTCGCGGACGGCAAGGCTGGATTGGCGGCGAAGACGGCGGGCCGACAATGGGATGCGATGCTCGTTGGCGATGCTGAGGACAGGCACGTTTTCTGGTGAGGTAAGATACAGATAGGTGGTGGGTGATGGGTAGGGAATCGGCAGCCTTAGCCTCTGCCTCTGCCTTGGAGGGAGGTCAGGTAATGGGCAATGTGTGTCGTCGTGCGTCGGGAGGGAGGGATGGCTGCCAGGTCGAAGTCACTCGCAGCCGCCGATGCGCGGGAGGGTACATGCGTTCGCCAGCCTGGTGGACAAATGGCGGCAGCAGAGCCCGGTCCTGCAGGGCAGTTTGGGCCATGGTCCGTCAATCAGAATTCGAGGCTGCGGACATGGTGCTGTCCACGTGACTCTGCCACTCCAGCGGAGCCAATGACAGCATCCAGGGCCAGGTCCATATATCAAAATTCCCGTCTTATCTAAGGTACCCAGGGCACTGCGCCTGTGCTCAGGGACCGGCAGGGCAGGGTGCTGTCACCTGTGCCTGGCGGCGCAGAGCTGCTGTAATAGCAGTCCTGCAGTGCTGTATGGTAGCTGTCGCTAGCTGTCGTCCGGGCCTAGGTGGCCTGTACCTTAAGGTAGCGACCGGGAGTAGTACGAGGCGAGTCGGGCGTGGCCTATGTGGCCCGTGCCTCCGGGTTTTTTGCTCTGCCTAAGGGCTGGAGTGGGGGCCGTCAGGCATTTACCCAACTCGCACGACACGGCCATTGGTCACCTTGGGCAAGGAAAATGACATAATCAACCCCATGGTCTGTGCGCTGATGCAAATTTGAGAACCCGGAAAGTTATTTCATAGATCGGGCAGGACCAATCCCCCATCCCCATCCCGTGCAGGCCAGCCCGGGCCAGTTCCGTCCCGTTCCAAACAAACGGAAGTCTGCCCTGGTCCGGTGCCTGGCTGAACTTCCTTGCCTGATGTCATCCCATCACTGGTGTTTCTGCTCAGTTTCCCTCCATCGTCACATCCACTTGCAGTCCAAACTCGACCTCGGCAGCTGAGGTAGTGTTCCCATGCACGTTCTCCCATCTACCGAAGCTCCATTAACTACTTTCTTGCCACGACGGACCTTTCATCAGCCACATACATTTTCGTGAAGCCCAACTCCAAGGGCCCAGCTCCCTTTCGGCTTTGTGCTGGACCAGCTCCAGCCTCCAACGCGTACGACATGTGTTGTTGGCGACTCTGGATTACCAATCTGTTTTTGGGTGATTCCTCAACTAGAATGCAAATAGAAATGGAATTACAGTGATGGGAGTATCCTCAACACAACGGCCGTGGCTCCGCTGCTCATTAGTCAGGCCTCGCGTTTGGCACCGATTGATTGTCGCAGCGCAGTGTGACAAGCTGGCAAGGCACTCTCTGTGTCGCATCTCAGCTCGCCCGGCATTGTCACTCTTTCAGACAGCGTGATTCATCGCCCAATCAAGGGGCGTCGAGGCGACGGCGCCTTGGGCGAGACACGCAAACTGTTTCCGCTCATCAACAGCAGCCGCTGTTGGGCAAACGTCGGCCAATGCCCTGTTTGCTTAGCCATGCTCGCTCGTCAATTCCGACGTCTCCGGCGCCAACGCCATCTACAAGACTGCTGGGCGGGGGATTGGAGGGCCATCCCACCCGTTCCGATGGCATCCGGCATTTCAGCCTCCAGGCCCGGCACCGCGCGGCCACCGACCGCTGCCGGCGGACCAATGGAGGTCTCCGTACCGGCCGTCGTGCATTTCCTGGGAGCACATTGGCGGCCGCAGCGTAGCAAGCAGCTGTAGCTGTACACCATTTCAGCTTGCCCAACGGGCCCCACTGATCAACAACGCGACCCCGGCCAAGGCCATGTCACAGTCGGCTAGCGTTTGTCAGGCGCTGCGGTGACGTTTTCCCTAGTGGCTCCTGGCCGGCGCACGAATTCCCTATCAAAGCCAGCCGGCGTCGGCGTGCGCATGCTGGAAGCTTCCCATCGTGGTACGGGCGAATGAAAGCGAAACACCCGGAAACCTCAAATCAATTCAAGAAGGCAGTCCTGGAAAGGACTGCCAGTCGCCGGGCTTGCTCGGGTGGTCGATCCAGCTCGGCGCTGTGCACGTATCGGACAGGTATGACCAGCAGACCCTGGACGGGAGCGCATCCTAATTTTGCGGGCAAAAATGCAACTCCAGGCTTTGGGCAGCATCGAACCAGGGACGAGTTTGATCGTGCGCTTGTCAGGGAAACGGATGGGAGCAATTCCCGAGACCAAGTGCGGCACGAGAAATGGCCCCAAGAACCGTCCATGGCCCAATAGGAGGCTCAGGAAACGACAGGTCCAGTCGAATTACTTGCAGGCGCTGGACATGACGCCTCCGTTTGGTTGTACCGAGAATGTCAACACAGCCTCGGCCGATAATGGTGAGGCGGGCCAACGAGCCCCACCGCGTAATCCAGGTCCACTCCCCTGGGCGTCTAGTTCGTTCAGTGTTGTTGGCCGTGATGTCGATGCGGCAGCAAAGAAAGGGGGATTCGGGGAACTGGATCCCAATGCTTCGCAGCTGGTTGACCAGCCAGGGTCCAGCCTCGTATCTTGAAGAAGGATTCCATAGGGGCTTCATCCGAATCAGCAGCAACCGGAATCAGCATCGGTCAGGCCAGCACTGTCAACTCACCATGCAAAAACTGGCCAGAGTCACCGACTCGACGTGTCAACTTGAATTGGGAACTCGAGGTATCGGGAGACAAGCCAAGCCCCAACTACCTGGCGCAATATCTGACACGGGAATCCAGGAGGCCACATTAGGTAATCAGGAAGACCAGGTTCAGGCCGGGTTTCAAGAGTGCTGACCACAAGCGGTTATCCCTGCGGCGGCGACATATTTATGCTAACCAAGGTAGTGCCAAATGTTGGGTGTTTTGGGCGGGCACTGAGAGCAGGTGTTCTATTCAGTCTTGCAAAGGTTTCTAGCGGAGAAGAATCGTGAGAACAGATGGGAGCGACAAAAGGCCGGGCAGTTGCAGACAGGATTGTCTGAGATGCTGCTGTGGAGGGACGGCACAGCATAGGCTATGTGGACACGACATAGCCCGCGGATGTTGCTGCAGTTAGTGGCACGGACGGAGGCACAGCACAGCTGGTGTGGCCACGGCGGAGAGAGAGACCGAGAGACAGCGGAGATTTCACGTCGTCTGCTTACGGTGAGGTCCCGTACCTGAGGCGCCCTTGGTCCCTTGGTCACCCACACTTCGGATTTGTGGAGGTCTTGATTGCTTCGAGGCTGCCGTTGTCGACGCCTCGGAAGGCAGGGCAAGCTAAGACTCTGGAGAGGAGCTGCTGGACGGTGGCGGCTGGTGACGAGATGGCTGCAGCGTGTTTGGGAGGTTGTCGTGTCGTGTGCAGTCGGTGCCGCGGCGGCATCTGAAGTCTGGGGTCTCAAACATATGGGTACGTAAGATATGATGTAGTTGTCGGCGCGGCTGTCAAGTAAGGTTGTTCAGGATGACAGAGGGTGAGGTAAGAATGGGAGGGGTCACGGAGTTTGGGGGCATCCCTTCACGTCAGGGACTGCGAGGGCACGAGTTGAGTCTGGAAGCCATGGATGCTGGTCATTCAGAATGAGCTGGACCGCCGCATAAACGGGCAATTCCAGCAGCTGAAAATATGGACGCTAATCGCAGGCTCGGTGATCGGCCCTGAAAACTTTACCGCGATTTGTGTTTTTCCAGGAGAGGGTTCCTTATTTTAGAAGCGGCGAGTCTCGCGGTGGTGCAGCCGCCAGCAGTAAAACGTCCGAGGTACGTCTTGGATGACCCCATCTGCGAGTTGACCCTATTCTCAACATACCTTACCTACCCAAATTGCACAGTCTTGTCTTCCAAAGGTTATTTGGTGAACAGCCCAACTACCAGGTAGTTGCAGAGCCCCTTGAGTATGCAAAACATGGCCAGGTTGTTTTGATTTGGACCTGCGTTGGGTGCAACATGGACGGAGGATGTGCTGCTGCATGCACCTCGTCCTCAGCCTCCAGGACCCCGTCTGTCTCCCCCAAACTCCATTTTGCAGTGTCCACTGCAGTGTGTCCACCGGGTCATCCTGTCAGGCTCCACAGACCCGTCGGATCCCCGACTGGTGCGTGCGCACTTCGCTGGTGGCATCCAATGATTCCAACCCACATGCGCTGGAGCTCACCACCGCCTGCGCCGTCCACTGCGCCAGCGACCAGCGACCAGTAGCCAGTGACCAGCGCCAGTCCACGGCGGCCTGTACTCTGCAGCGTATCAGGACCAGTACAGCCCTCGGGCACCCAGGTACACTACACTGGCCAGAGGGTATCCATCCCGGATGCACCTCTTGCCAGGTCGGGGTCCTGCTCTCTCACCAGTTGGGGCCCCCGGACGCATCAACATGCCCGAATTTGGACGGCTGCTGTCGATGGTGACGCACTGAAAAAGCAGCAATTGTGGGCGGAATTTGCTGAGGAGAGCAAAAAAGGGAACGTAGGCCACGGGCCTCGACTCCTGAAAGGGTACATCCGTGCTTCCTGAGGTGTCCCCCTTTGCTGTGCCACAACACGCACCACCAGGTGCACCGCGCCTGCACCTCACCTGCACCTGCAGCTGCACCTACCTGCTGGACTGGGCGGGCTGGACTGGGACTGGAGTTGGAGCTGGGCCCGAGTAGACTGAACTCTGCTTATTTTGCTGGCTTTTTTTTTTTTTTTTTTTTCCTTCCCACATAGTACCCATCTACTTGGAAGGTAAAGGTATGCTTGCAGGCCCAGGTACCTGAGGGAACCTGACCTTGCCTTGCCTCGACTTCCCTACCTGCGCGGAACCTTAGCTAACTTACAGTGGACCTGGGCAGGTACGGATACGCGGACAGGTACCTCATCCAGGTCGTCCCCGTTGACGATTCACAGCGCACCACAACTTACCTAGTTACCTTAGCTGACATGGCGCTACGAACGTCCGCCGACTTGCTAACTCGCCTGCGCCTAAAGTCCTTTGATCCCCAGGCTCATTCGCCCATTTCACATCTCACTCTGTGTCTCTTGCCTCTCGAGCCGGCTGGCCCTTTGCCTCATCTGCACCAGCACCACCTGCGCCAGAGCGGTGCCTTGCCTTGCCTACCTTACCTTACTCTTGCTGCCTTGCCTCCGCTTGCCCTGCCCTGCCACAGCCGCCCAACGGTTTGTCTCGCCCTCGCTTTATTAGAGACAGTTCCTTCCACCCTTAGCATTTAAAATCTGCGCTACGCCTCCGTCACAGACACATACACTGACACTGGAGCAACATACATCCCCGCCGGGCCCTGCTCAGCAAGGTAGCAACAAGTCGAAAGTCGACTCGAGCCGTCGAGTCGATTGATACCTAGTAGTCGGTGCAACTGGCAAGGGTGGGCGAATCGTCCCGTCGACAGCCTGTATTTCTAGCGTAGACCCGTTTTCCCCTTCCCGGCCCAGCTCCAGCTCCAGCTCCATTCTCCAGTCTCCAGTCCGGGCCTGCCTGTTTGTTCCCACGGAGCCTGCTGCTTGCTGCTGCTGCTGCTGCACCGCTGCTCCAGCTTTTGCTGCTCCTTCCTCCCGACGAACCGCTCCAGTTCGGTCCCTTTCTTCAACGCGCGATTCCCCGAGGAATTTCTTCAGCTCGTATTCCCTTCTGCCTCTCTCTCTCTCTCTCTCTCTCTCTCTCTCTCGCTCGCTCGGCTGCTTCGCCCACTCTACTCTCCTCACCCTCCCGTCCTCTAATCACCTTGGGCGCCCTCCCTCTGCTTCTTCTATCCCCTTCACCTTCACCCCGTCTCTCGGCCTTCGCCATCCATCTCTGGCCATCTCTGCATCTCCGGCCTCGCCATATACTCCTCCTCTGCCCGAGATCTCCGCCATTGCTCTCGTCACATTTTCTTTTTCGCCCATCCCACCCTCCAAAAAGGAATAATCCCACACACCCTCCAGCCCAAGGCCAAACATTAGCTACATATCCGTCCATCTGTCGCCTCCACCACCGCCGCCGCTGCTGCCGCAGCCCCGATACGACTCTACCTGCGCTATCTACCTTCCTACCGCATACGAACCCACCGATCCCAGCCAGCGGCGACTGCGCTCTAGACTTGGCTGTCTGTCGCGCGGCTGGACATTTTTCTTGATTTCGACCCTCGATCGCTTCGTCACTCGTCCCCTACTCAGTATTAATAAACGCCCGCCGCGATCCCCTCAATCCCTCAATTGACCGAGAGTCGAAACATTTTGTCCCCAACGTTTCTACCCCGTACACCTCCACAGTCATGGCAGCAGCGAATCCCCAGAACGTCATCCGAAGGTACATTGCTCCTCGAATTCGCGTCGATCCCCCTCCCGTCCGCCTTCCCCGACCGAAACCCTCCAGGTTCCCCGTGCTTCGGCCCCAACAGCCGCCTCCCGCAATTTCCATCCGCCTCACTCTGGCTGCCGCTTTTACTTTTAATTGTTTACTAACTGGTCGTCTTAGAAAACTCGTCATTATTGGCGACGGTGCGTGTGGCAAGACGAGTTTGCTCAGCGTTTTCACCCTTGGATATTTTCCCACAGTAAGTCCGCGCCGTCCTTCCGTGGTCTGATCTCAGAGTCGAGCCTTGCTAACAAGTGAACTCAACAGCATTACGTCAGTACCAAATGCGCCCTTGACTCCCCGAAAGCCTAGACTCTAACGAGCCGCGATCTCCAGATTCCCACCGTCTTCGAGAACTATGTGACAGATTGTAGAGTGGACGGCAAGTCTGTTCAGTTGGCGCTGTGGGATACCGCGGGACAGGAAGACTACGAGCGATTGCGGCCGCTCGCATATTCCAAAGCTCACGTCATCCTCATCGGCTTCTCTGTCGACACGCCTGACTCTCTTGATAACGTTAAGCACAAGGTTTGTTGCATTGGGCTGGATTCCTTGCTGTGGTTTTGAGCATCGGTTCTGACGAACAATTACAGTGGGTAGAAGAAGTGACGCGCCTCTGCCCAGGCGTCCCCATCATCCTCGTTGGACTGAAGAAGGATCTTCGCGAGGACCCTGTCGCCATCGAGGAGATGCGAAAGAAGTCGCTACGATTCGTCACCAGCCAAGAGGGTGACACAGCCGCCCGCGAGATCGGCGCCCGCAAATACCTCGAGTGCTCCAGTCTTAGCGGCGAAGGTGTCGACGACGTCTTTGAGGCGGCCACGCGCGCGGCCTTGTTGACGTTTGAGAAGGGCGAGGGTGGTGGCTGCTGCGTTATCCTCTGAGCAAACGCATCGTTAATTTTGGCATTCAACCGACCACGAGTGCGGGCACGGCACAGCGAATAGTCAGGCCCTCGACAGTCCATGAGAGCGAACATTCCGTTCTACGACGACGTCGCGAGACTGCGGTCCAATACAGATGCGAGCCACGCCGATCCCAGTTGATCATGGAGAGAACCAGCTGTCCATTGACAGCAACGCGGTCTACCAGCAGTGAGCAGAGTGGGTCGAAAACGAACCTATGTCCGAAGACGCCTCCGGAAGGGCTTGCTTGGCCACCGATTTTACATCTATCGAATCATATGAGTCAACTTTAATGCTCTCTTTTACCTCTTTTCCCCTCAGCGGCTTCGAAACTAGCGGAAACAGCGCGAAATCCCAAGTGGAGACGTCTTTGCGATTAAAAGGGGTCTGCTCTTTTTCAAGCAATGTCTGTATTAATAGGACAGCACAGCATAGAACGAACCAAAAGTTCAAAGCTAAGGATCCTGGTGTTGGAGTTTGGAGGATCAAACTTTTCCTCCCCAAAAGGGTGGACGGCAGTCGCTTCACGCAATCAGAATTGAAAAAATTTCATAACGCTTACAATAGTGTAACCTGGAACTCATGTGTCTATGTCTTGTAACTCGTGCCATTATACAATGGCCATGCTACAGTTTCTGCAGTAGCATGACGCGAAAGGGTGGTGGTACATGGGAGATTGGACGATCTCGGCGTCCACCGTCTATGAAGAAATAACTATACATGGTGCTCCTTTTTGACTCCCCTTCTACCGTGAACAAGATCCCTCTTTCTAGCCATATATACCACAGTCTATAGCTTCCAGTCGTGGTTCCAGGCCTGGCGGGCGGGCGTCTCAGTCTGGAAGCGGGCGTACTCGATAGGGATGGCATTGGGGCCGTAGACGCCCTTCTTCTCCTGCGAGACGCGGTAGAGCCAGCCGACGGGGCGGGTACCCGGGCCGGCAGTGTTGCGGAGCTCCTCGGCGGCGTTGTACATGCCCTGGTGCATGCGGTAGAGCTCGCGCTCGCGGGCCTCGCGCTGCTGGCGCTGGAGGAGGAGCCAGGCGCGGTGGATGGTCCAGTGGCGCAGGTGGCGGTTGCGGGCCATGCGCAGCGGGGGAGGGGCGTGGGCGAAGAGGTTCTGGCGGATGTTGGCGATCTTGCTGGCCTCGGGGCCCGTGGAGGCGCCCTGGGGCTGTCGCGCCTGGGGAGCGGCTGTCGTCGACAACGCGCGAACGGTTGTTGTGGTCGTGATTGGGGAGGAGAGCACGGCAGGCCTGGTGAGGCCGAGGCCGCGGAGGGTCGTGAGGGTCGACATCTTTTAGGTTTCTTGGCCGCGACTTCGGGTTGGGTACCTGTGCTGGACGGCGGGTTCCGGAATTGATGAGGAGCCGGCTCGGGAAGGGCTGGAAGAGATGACTATGCAGTCCTGGGTCTCCTCTCGTCGTGCTGGCGCCTTCGTTTGGCGGGGCGGGCTGTCGAGGTTTTGGCGGGAGCGCGCTTCCTCTTCTTTGGGGCTGGGGGCAGGTAAGCCTCTTCCTCGTCTGATTCCGACAATTCAGAGGATGGGGACGGGTAGTCTTCGACGATAGCTGGTTCGTCGTTGACAGCTGCTGGCTCTTCCTCGGCCGCAATTGGTGCTTCGGTGAAGGTAATTGGTTCTCCCTCGAAAATGTACGGTTCTTCCTCGACCGCAGGTCGTTCTGGGTTGCCCGCTTCCAGTGTTTCGAAGAGAGCAATTAGTCGCTCCTGGAATTCTGCTGGGTTGCCGAGTTCCTCAAAAGGGTCCGGAGGCGGCTGCCAACTGGGGGCTGCTTCGATGCGGTCGCAGGCGGCGAGAACCTCGAGCTCGTCGCGGATCGGGAGGGGTTCGACGAATTGTCGGAACCGCTCGGTTCCTGGCGGGTAGAGAAGGGGGTATTCGTCGGGGCGGACGTAGATGCCTTCGTATTGGCGGTAGTGTTCGAAGATATTGCGAGGCGGCTGCGTTTGTGCGGAGGGCGTGGCCTGCGGCGGGACTGATGTCAGTTGTGAAGCTTGGAAATTTTGGGCATGGGATGGTAGAGACGGTTTGCTGCGCGGGGAGGATGGTTTATCCGAGACCGGATTGCAGGGGTGGGGCTGGTAGTAGTAGTAATAGTAGTAGTAGTAGTAGTAGTAGTAGTAGTAGTAGTAGTAGTAGTAGTAGTAGTAGTAGTAGGAGTAGGTGGTGCAGGTGCGGTGCGGTGCTGCGCTTGGGCCCTGCAGGGCTGAGGTGCCCTTGCGCATATCTCCAACACCCTGGGCTCATTTGAGTTCTGCTAGACTTGAGAACAAACTCGACGACACCTGACCGGCTCGGGAAGACGACTGATGAGATGGGACTTACCGACTGAGGTCTGGGGAACATGCCGTGGTGGTAATACACCAAGGCTCGATCATAATCACCTCCCTCAAACACCATGGCCTTGGCCTCCTGCTCCAGGTCCCTGAACCGGAGGCGCCGCAGCCAGACCATGGCGCGGACGAGGCTACCGCGGCCGCTGAACCTGGGCGCTGGGTCAGGGGGCTTGAAAGCCGTCATCATGTCGACGACGGGGAGGAGCATCTGGACGAGCGAGCAAGCCGCCTCAAAGCCGTCGACTTGCTCGAGAAGATCGGCGAGCTCGCGCACCCTGTCGCTCTGCTGGAGGGCGTGCGCGAACTCGGCCCGGATTGGGCCGGGGCGGAACTTTGTGTCCCATGAGGTTCTGAGCCGTTCAACGACATTACCGTCGAACTCTTCCAGGTCCGGGGAGTCCAACAGTCTCCGAGACGAGTCCGGGAAGACGTCTGGCTGGTCGGGGTCGAAGGCCTCGAGGGTGACCAGCTGGGCCATGACCTCGGCCGCGACCATCCGCAGGCGCGCGAGCGTCTGTCGAATGGAGAGAGGTACTCGTCCCATGTAGACGAAGTTGGCGGGCGCGTTGGCGGGCGTTTGGGGACCTCGCCGAATATAAGCGAAGATCGGGTCACCTGGCTGGTGCCCGAGGAAGAAGCGGGTTTTGTCGAGAGAGCGGGCCATCTTTATTACGCCGGAGGGCATCTCGATGTGGCTGTAGCCCGGGCTCGTTGCGAAGGCCTCGCAGTCTCGCTTTTCGGTCTCCAGGCGTTCCCGCTGGGAGCGGATTCTGGCGGCGACGAGAGTCACACGCTGCTCGTCTTCCGTGAGGCGCGGCAGGATCTCATAGTCATACCGCCACTTGATATAGTTGAAGTAAGTGGCGACGATCTTCTCTTCGGTTATATGGCCAGGGTTGTTGGAGGGAAGGTCGTCCAACGTGCAGCGGCGGGAGCTGCTCCAGACGGCCTCAAGGTGGTTCGCCCTCAGGAACCTGTTCCATGCTTGGTGGAGCATGAGGTTTCCTTTCGGGTACGCCTCACCGGTTGAGGCTAAAACCGGGCCGGGCAGACCGAGGGAAGACATGTTGCGTTGTGGATGTGGACGAAGCTTGATGACGACTTCGGTCCTCGACGACGATGCGTTTCGATGGCAACTGGGAAAATGGCGACGACTTTTGATCCCCGACCTCGACTTGCGAGATAACGACGGCTTCGATCTTGTATCACGACTGCTTCAGTACCGAACGACGACGTGTTTCGACCTCGACTTACGGGATAGCGTAGTCTGGCTTCAGCCCAGACAACAATGTTTTCGATCTCGACTTGGCGAACAACTGTGTGCAAACTTCAGTCCAGACGACGACGGTCTTCGTTCTTCAGTCAAGAAGACGAATGATGCGCGGGGGGCGGTGTGCTTCGACGAGACGCTGGATCTTGGGTGACGATGCCGAAGTCTGTAAAGGTCTGCACAATCTGTTGTTGTGTTTGTGTGCGTTCAACCGAGCTACGAGACCATGTTTATATATAGCATGTTTACTGACTGGCAGGCCCGCTGGCACCTTTGGAGACGCGCCTATCGAAGCATTGAACTTTGTTCAGGACGTGACGGGCTTTGAGTTCACGTCTGTCTGGCCAACCTTCAAGAGGGGGCACCTTAGGGGTGGACCTTGACGGCATCGCCAGGTGTGCCGCCGCCTTGAAACTGAGGCACAGCGATGGGTTTGGAGGTTTGTGAGGCAGCTCAAGCGCGAAGCTTTTTTGATATTCCTACTCTCGTTGGTGCTTCAAGCGGGGCCGCACTTTCATCCTGTCTTCCATCTGCTCCTCGAGGCCAACAGTCAACAGGGTCTACCTCCAAGTTGTGGAGGTGACACCGTCGAGCAGGCTGCGCCTTGTTTTTCTGCCTCTTGTCTGACCCGCCGTGCTTAACAAAGTGGGGTCGACGACACCTGCTGTGAGGTCGACAACGGCCTCGCTCTGCTTTTGCGTTCGCCGCAAGGGTGCCTGGTGCCTGTCATCCGTGTCGCGGTAGGGTGCCTGACAGCCGTCCGCACAGAACTTTATCCGAGCAGAATTTTCCTGTTGGGACTCGACGGCTCGCGGAGGAGAGCCTGGGCGAGTTCGTCGCGGGGTGTGGGTATTCTGCAAAAAGGGGTAAACCGCGGCCATGGTAAAGCCCAGGGAAATCATCGGTTGCTGCCGAGAATCGGGGGCACGCGAGGAATCTCTCAAGGTTGTGCTGCTTTGGTCGGTCACCTTCGACCTTTTTCACGTCCCTAGGTGCTGCCTTTGCGGTGCTCCCACCGCGACATTCGGGGGTCATGAAAAGGGCGCTGCGCTGCCAGGGCCGCTGCGTAGGCAGCCATGCACCAAGGTTGAGGGTCTACGGGACTGGCTGTGCTGCTACGAGACACGTGAAGAGTGATAGTCAACGAGTGGGATAGAGATCGCTCGCTAGACTGATGGGTGTTCAGTGGCGACGAGGCAAGGTACGAGGTCAGAGATTCGGGCTATGTCCCCCAGAGTGGCCAGTCCACTGGAACAGTTTTGAATCATAGGGACCCGGTTAAACGGAATGTCTTTTGGTTATATACCTGAAGAGACACGCATGCATACTCAACGTCAGATAGGAATTACTGCGAGCAAATAAACCATTAAATTCCGTTAATCCTTCAACAGAGAGACCCAAATTACGTGACGATACAGAAAATACTAAGGCACGGGACCAGGTTGAGCGTGACCCTCACACCGAAACTCTGAGATGCCAGATGGAGCACTTTGTCGAGGTTACTGTTCACGTTGTCTTTGGTCACGTAGAAGGTGCTCGCGCCGAAAGCAGTGCACATGAGGGCGCCCGTGTTGTCCTGCTCGCAGGCGAGGGGCACCCATGTGCCGGGAAACTGATCGGAGGCTGCCTCGACGGATTCGAAAAAGTAGACCACGTTGTCGATGGCGCTGTTGTTGGAGATCATGGCAGTAGTCCCCAGGAACGTGAGCGAGCAGTCGGTCTGAATCTCGAAGGGCGGGATGTTATCCTGACTTTGGGTGTTGAACTGGACATAGAACCGACTGCCTTCTGCAGTTGGCGCCCCGTAATAGCCCTCCACAGCGGAATCCCCGGAATTAGCGGCTTGGATTTGGTAAGGTTCATTAGAATAAGCGCTACAATCCCTACTGGGTGAGGGAACGGCCGAGGTCGAGGATGAGGATGAGGATGAGGTAGTCGAGGACGTGATCTAGAGCACGATTAGTACAATATTTTACGCCATAGACGGGAAGGCGGGATATTACAACAACGCTGCTGGAACTGGCGGTCGTGCTGCCACTGGTAGAGCTGTTGGACGATGACCTTGATGAAAAACTACTTGTGGTGCTGCTTCCGCGGGAAGAGCTCGACGAGGAAGTAGACCCGGAGGAGCTGGGGCTGATGGATGAGATAATTGAAGAGCTACTACTGCCACTAGAGCTAATAGTAGCCGATAAACTAGAAGAGCTACTACTAGAGCTGCTGGTAATCGTGCTACCGCCGGAAGAGGTTGAGGGGGAAGTGGTTGTTGGGGAGCTGAGGCCGATAGATGAGCTCGGGGACGAGGTTAAGAGTGTGCTTGGAATGGAGGAGTTTGCAAATGGTGTAGCAGTGCTGCTGAAAGAGCTGGACGGCAATAAGCTGGACGAAGGGCTGCCAGTCAGAGAGGAACCGGACGAGGCAGCCGACGAGGGTGTCACAGAGGAAGCGGCCCCGAAGGAGCTAGATTGGACTGAGGCCGCGGTGCCCGACTGTGATTGACCAATGGTGGGAGGACTCGTGCTAGCGGACGACACTAAAGATGATGAAGCTGGAGTGGTTTCAGAGGGCGAAAGCGACGAGATAGTGGTGCCAGGGGAACTCGAAACTGACGAGGCGGCAGTTGTAGAGGTGCTCGCAGAGCTGGTGGTGTTGGGTGCGTCAACAGGAATGCCGACCTGGAGAAAGAAGCCGACGCCGGCCCCCGGTACGGGAGTGGCCGCTGGGTCTTGCGCAACGGCGGCGACGGACAAGGCGGCCAGAACCGCGGCCAGCTTCGTCCAGCCCATCTCTGACCGGTGTTCTTTCACCGAGCGAGTCTGGTGGATACGCAGCAGAGGGCCGGTGAAGTCAGGAATAGCGCACGCAGGGGTCAAGTGACGATTCACTAGCAAGGCGAGAGGGGCGGGTCGGGCATGGCGAGGGAAAATGGAAAGGAGAGAAGCTCTCCAAGGGCGGGCTTTTGATTATTTCCCCCTTTTTCTCTGCACCAATTGGAATGCCATGGCGCATGTCTGTTTTCCTCCAACAAGAAGAAAGGGGGTATTCTGCCTCCTTTTTGCCCTTGTTAGGGATGTGGAATGTGGGAAATGACAAACGCATACCGGGCCAGTTCCTTGAATGATACATTCTTCACATACTGCCGTCTGCCAGCCTGTGCGCGTATCAGCCCAGGTTCCCATCTCTGCTCGGCGTATGATGGATGTCGTAGGGGTTTACACGGAATATTTAATGTCAACGGGGCGTGTCAAGCTGACGTAAAGTTTCGAGTAAGTCGAGGTTGGTCAGGGTAGTAGTTGTTGTTGTTGTATTTAACGCCATGGCGGCAAGGGCGTAGCCCTTACAGCAGACCTCCCGAGGGGTATGTGGCGTGGAGAGCCGCAGGCTCAGACTCCCTACTCTACAGTATACAGCCCTTGCCCGCGTCCTCCAAATCTTGCCTATTGGCTACTATGCGTTCAATCTGTCCCTGGATCCCGCTGGTTCCTCTAGTTCCTTTGTTTCTTATTTGGTCCCTTTAGTAGAGTAAGATGGTTATTTTAAGGCCTAACCAGAGGTTAGCCCCTAATAATATAAGTAGATTTTTTAGAAGAAGTTTATTATATATAAAAAGGCCTCGAAGTTTTTAGGATTAGTGATTAACCCCTTAAAATATTATTTAAGTAATCCCATAGGTCCTATGGATTTTAATAAATTAGAAGGGTGGAGGGTAGGCCACCATTACCTCCTCACTAGGGTTTTTCGGTAATAAACTAAGTAGTTTATATCCTTTACTTCCTTATAAGAGTAGGTAAATAGGGCTTTATTATGGTTAAAGTGTTGGTGATATTATTCAAAGTCTCCGTAGCTTAATTGGGTTACTAGGAGGTGGTGCAGAGTAGCCCGTGGAAAGACTAGTTTAGGAGGGCTAGATAGGCTGGCCTTAAGTCCTAGTTGGGCGTATCAATCTGTTACTTCTTTACACCACTATTATATATATTAGGCCCGTATTCGTCTCCTAGTGAGTTACTTAATCCCTACTAGGGTTGCTAGTTAGCCTAAGGGGACCGGGAGTGTTATACCTTACTTAACTAGGCGGTCTAATTCTTCGTTGCCTTTTATCCCCTGATGCCCAGGGGTCTAATAAGTATATATATCGTATATCCTAGCCACCTCATGGATCTCTAGGAAGGCTGCTTATGAGGAGGTGGGAGCATCGCCCCGTATCCCTTGGATAACACTAGTGTTATTAATACAGATGTGTATGGGTTAGCTTTGGGAGGTAAGGAGGGCCCGCCGGAGCCCTGCCCTCGCCCCTTCAGCCTCACTATTAAACACTTCTATTATGCTAAGTCGGCCATAGCCCTAGGCTATACGTCTTCTACCTCGGTAAATAACGAATCCATACCTAGTGGCTTTATTAGACGCCTTAGAGCCGTCTAAGTAAACAATTATATGGGTATTTAGGACGGTTTTTAGCTAATCCTAGAAGGTTTTAGTAGCCTTTTCCTTCGTCTATTGGACTATTAGGTCTTATAACCCTGGGGGGTATTGTGGTTAGAGTAGTGTTGGCCTTGGGACCCTTAAGACGAGGCCTGCTGTCCGTTGAAGTCGTGTTTACTGCCTCCCTTGTTATGTAAGCCTTAGGACTAATGGGTATTATTAGTTGACCTTTTATAGTCGGATTGTGAAGCGTAGGTGTACTCCTTCTAAAACTACTTTCCTAGTAAGTAGGCCGGCATCTCAGAGGAGGTTGCTTATTAGGGTTGTTTTCTAAACTAGGAGGATAACTCGGGCCGCTCTTGTGATGACCTTATTGACCTTTTGGACGAGGCCCTTTTGGCCTATATTAATAATCCCCCCTCCCTGAGGGGGGGTAATATTACTTAGGGCTAACTTGGTTAGCCCCCTGAACTAGGTTTCGGCTCCGTATAAGGCTATTAGGAGGACACAGGTGATGACCGCCTTCCGTATAGCAGCTGCTGGGATCCCTCCTTTTGTGTTTATTAGGTGCCCCAGGTGCTGGGTTACCTTCTTCGCTATAATTACCCTTATTTCGATGTAGTATTAGAAAGAGTCTTTTATCGAACTAAACCCTTAGCTAACAGATCAGCTTAACCGAGGCTTTGATTTCAAAGCCTCTAATTTTGATCCTAGGTAGGTCTTTTGGTTGCTTATGTTTCCTAGTGAAGTGGATAACTTCATATTTAGCTGGGTTAAAGGAGACCTTATTATTAGTACCCTAGTTTAGAATTTGGGTAATTTATTGGTTTAAGGATATAGTATTACCCTTAAGGGATGGGCTAGTAATTAAAAGGCTTATATTGTTTATATATCTAAACTAAAGCCTTAGGTTTTTAGTTAGGATATCGGAGATATAAAATAGGAAGATAATAGGTGATAGTGGGGAGCCCTGAGGTAACTCATAGGTTAGAGGGAAGTCCTTTGTTATTACCTCTTTAAACCTGACCTTAGTAATACGATCTGACACAAAAGCATAAATCAGCCTGATCAGGTTATTAGGCCAGCCTTGTTGCCGTAGTCGGATAATAAGGCGGTTCCGAAGAACAGAGTTAAAGGCCCCCTTCACATCTATTATCGCCAGCGTAGTTGTAAGCCCCTTATCGAGGGCTTATTTAATATCGTATATAAGATAGGTTGTTAGGTTAATAGCTGCCCTACCTAGTAGGGCCCCTATTTGCTGTGGGTTGGCCCCCCCTTCTAGGATAGTGAGGTAGGCTATTCTCCTAGTTATTAGTTTTTTAAGCCCCTTACCTAGGTAGGATAAGAGGGTTATCGGTCTTTAGGATCCAGCCTTTGAGAAGTTAGTCTTTTTAAACTTCTGAATTATAATAATCTTTACCCTATGGAAAAGTTAAGGGAAGTAGCCGGCCTTAATATATACCTAGAATAGTAGCCTAATAAGCTTAGCTATAAGGTCCTAGTAAACCTTAAATAGTTTTATAGTGATTCCGTCGATACTAGGGGTCGTAGTTTTTATTAGGGTGGCTGCCCCTACTTCCTCCTAATTAATCGTAGCCTGTTAGGGTATTTGTTGTCTTGGGATTGTGGCCACGTCGAAGGGGTCCCTAGGTAGGTCATCCGTATTATCGAACCTCTCCAGCAGGGCCCTCCGTAGGGCCTAGGCCTTGTCCTGGTTATCGTTGTACATCTAGCCCTTAACTACTAAGGGGGGGACTTTAATTATTAAACTAACCTTATACTAACCCATTATTTTATAAAAGTCCTAATTAGATATAACCCCTTCAATTTTAATAACCTAATAAGCTCGTTTAGCTTTTTTAACTATTGTCACGGGCCAAGGCCCGATCAGAGGCCTTGGAACCACTCGGCCATGTCCAACGCCAACCGCTGCTTACTAAGCCTGACCAGGCCTAGGTAGACCTGATTAGGATTCAACGGATTTATGGGATAGTAGACTTTTCCTTCCTTTCTCCTTATCTTAAAAATACTCATAGTAGTCGCTATAGCTAGTTATAATATACGTACTTAGACCGTTATATTATTTTTAAGATCATTAAAGGTAATTAATTGAATGCCTAGTATAGAAGCCTATGATTTGTATAAGAGTAGTAAAAAGTTTTAGATGGGTTAACCTAAGGAGTCCCTGAACATCTAAAGTTGATTAGTATGGCCTAATTAGACTTAGAGGTTATTATAAACTCGAAATAATGTGTACGTATATTCGTAGTAGAGTACCTTAACTATATTATTAAGTATACTATGGTCACTATTGAACGTAAAACACTAGGATAAGTGATAACTACGTAACGATAGAAGGTAACACTAAACTATCTGGAAACCCGTAGTAGTTAGTGTAGCTAATCGGATAACTTATAACCCAATTATAGGAGATGTGGACTACCTAAGTAATTAAATAAGAGACCTAATAAGAGTAGATTCGACTACTATAAGAAGCCCTGGTAGAACCCAGGTACCCGACATCGACGATAAACTAGTCCCTAATACCCTTTATAACACCGATTCCCCCTAATTAGGCTTATATACTATCTCTAAGATAAACTAGATATTAGATTCCTAATTTACCGAAGTTTAATGGATTATGTAAAAAGTTTTAATAATAGTACTTTGAGATGGGAGGGAAAATAAGTGTAGATAAAAAAGCCTTCGGTTCAGAGTTAATTATATTCACTTATATCTACTCTAAACTAGAAAACACTACGTAAACCATAGCGAGCGCCTATTATACGCAAAGAGGGGCTGATAGGTCGAAGAACCCGGATAGATTTATGGAATACTTAAAGGGTTATTATGTGGACCCTAACACAAAAGTACAAGCCCTCGACCAACTAAGGACTATATAATAAAAAGAGAACGAGAATTTCACTTATTTCCTCCCTAAGTTTAAAAAAAAACTTATAAAAATAGAAGGAGGACATTAATTAGACATTATAAGGATCAACTACCTTAAAGGAGCCCTAAACACCATAATAAAAGCCCCCCTTATTAGTATAATTAATAAACTAATAATATACGTTATATACACTTAGATACTCCTAAGTATAAGCTTAGAATTGGATAGTGAATCCTACTAAGCCCGCCGTGAGTGTCGGCATAGGAGATCGTTAACCCCTAACTAAACAAGAACTAAGTTCCCTCGGAAATAGAACGGTTAATTAGAGTCCCCCTAACCTAATTAGATGGAGTAGGAACCTACGAAAGTAAATAAGTTAATTAAAAATAAGAAAGTCCGTAAACGGCTAAGCTAAGAGGAAGTTTGTAAATGTTATAACTATAACAAAAAAGGGTATATATAATAGTAATGCCCTGAGGATCGAAAAAAGATAAGGAAAATTAAGACTTTTAAAGGAAAAACTAAGGAATAAAGTGAAATGGATAATAGCTTTAATTAGAACTCTAAGGACTTAGGAAAAGAGTAACTCCTAGTAAAAGTCGTTATTAGGAGGAATAAGTTATGGAGGAATGGAAGGTCGTTAAAAAGAGTATAAATTATGACTTATTTTATGTTAATATCGGGATTAATGGGATATATTATATAACTACCCTTATTAATACAGGGTGTTTAACATACGCCCTGATCAGCGACGCCTTCGCTAAGAAACTCCGCTTACTACGCATTAGCATTACACTTTAGAACTTAATATAAGTTACTATTATAGTTCCTAATATAATCCACTACGTCACTTACACTAATATCAATATTAATAATTATAAATAACACTAATTATTCTTTTATATTATTCCTAATTAAGAAGACGACGTTATCCTTAGAAGGTCCTGGATAATTAACAATGACGTTATGGTTTACCTAGTGTAAAGTACTCTACATATAGGTATCGCGGACCACTAGGTAATAGAAAGGAAACCGGGTCAGGCCCAATAAGATCTAAAGTTCCCAATCCAATAGTAAACTAAATTGGTATTCTCAGCTCTGATTAGGTGGGTATAGAAGAGAAAAGAGACCCCTCTTAGTATATCCACCCTAAACGCGTTCTCCGTAAGTTTGGCCGATATTGAGAAGGCCCTAATACTAAAAATAAAGATAAACCCGAGGATAAAACTCCCTACGCATTACTATAAGTTTTTATATATCTTTAACCGAGATAAGGTTAATTAACTATTATTATACCAGAAAAACGTTAACCATATTATCCCTATTAAAAAGGACTCTTATAGTTAAAATAAACTAGTGACCTAGGGACCTTTATATAGTATATTAAGGGAAGAGTTAATTATACTATGCTGAACCCTTATAGAACTATTAGATAAAGGGTTTATTAGGGCTAATAACTCCCCTATATTATCGCCCGTTTTATTTATCCGGAAGCCTAGAGGAGGGTTATAATTCTACGTTGATTATTGTACTCTTAATATTATTATAAAAAAGGACCGATACCCCTTACCCCTAATTAACGAGACCCTAAGGGTACTAGTAAAAGCGAAGTAGTTAATAAAGTTGGATGTTATTGTTATATTTTATAAGATCCGGGTTAAGAAAGGAGATAAATAAAAGACGGTGTTTAAGATGAGGTATAAGTTATATAAATAAATGGTTACCCCCTTTAGTTTAACTAGAGCTCCTACGACGTTCTAGTGATATATTAATTATACCCTATGAAATTTCCTAGATGAGTTTAACTTAGCTTATATTGACGATGTCCTGATTTATTCGGATAGCTCCCTCTTTAATTATAGAGAGAAGGTTAAGAAGGTCCTTGAGCGCCTAGGCGTTGTAGGCCTGTATATGGATATCGATAAGTGCGAATTCGAGGTTAAGAGTATTAAGTATTTGGGGTTTATTATTAATACTAGTAAGGGAATTCGCGTAGACCCTAAAAAAATTAAGGTAATCCAGGGATAGGAAGTGCTCCGATTAGTACGAGGAGTTCGTGGGTTCATCGGTTTTACTAACTACTACTAGTAGTTTATACTCAACTTCTTAGGGATTACATAACCCCTAATAACCTTAACTAAAAGGGATATATTGTTTATTTAGAGCAAAGAGTGCACTAGAGCGTTTAAAGAGCTAAAGACGCTCCTGATCAGTGCATTTGTATTAGTTTACTGGGACCCTGATCGAGCTATAATACTCGAGACTAATTTGTTTAGTTATATAGTAGGAGGTGCCTTATCGTAGTATAATAACGAAGGGATCCTAAAACCTATAATGTTCTTTTTATATAAGAACTTATTTATGGAATATAATTACCTAATATACAATAAGGAACTATTAATAATAATACGCTACTTAGAGTATTGGGATTCAGAACTACGGAGTATAAAAGAGTTCATTATCCTAACTAATCACCTAAATCTAAAATACTTTATAACGAAGAAATAGTTAAGTGAACATCAGATTAGGTGGTTAGAATTACTATCCTACTATAACTTCATTATCTAATTTAAACCTAGTAAAGAAGTAATAGTTCCTAATACATTATCGAGACGTAAATAGGATATCCCTAGTACCCTATAGGACGATAAGTTAGAGGGTCGGAAAATTAAACTCCTAAAGAATAGGATTAACGTATTACGAGTTAATAACATAGTAGTGATTAGAGAAGTGTAGGCCTGATTAGGGTAAGTAGAGAGGGATAAGTCTAATATAAGAGACTCCCCCGGAGATATGGATTAGACCGACGACCCTAGCCTAGATAAGACGGAACCCCCCTTGAACCCTTTTAAAGAAGAGCTATTATACTCTTAGTGGGATAAAGCCTTAGACCAGAATAACTAATACTAGCTAATCAGGGGAGTAGTACAAAAAGGAGACTAATAACTTCCCTCATAGTAAAAGTTGCCGATAATACTATTAGAATATACGATTAACGATAATAAGAGATTATTATAGAGGAACAGAATCTGGATTCCATATTACGAGCCCTTAAGGACGGGTTTAATCCAGAGGTTCTACAATTCTACGTTAACGGGATATCCGGGGAGGGACACTTTAAAGGCCCTAATTAGCTATTAGTTCCACTAACTAGGCCTATCCTAGGATGTCCAAAGATTTATAAGGAACTGTGACGTTTATGGACGAGGAAATATATAGTGCAATAAGAAGAGGGGCCTATTAAAGCCTCTACTTATCCCTAGACGGATCTGGGCAAAGGTCTCTATTAACTTTATAATAGGATTGCCCCCTTCCCGCCGTAATGGGGCTACGAATATTATAATAGTAACCGATCGTCTATTAAAGAACGTAATCTTCGAGTTATTAAAGGATATTATAACGGATATAATAGTAGACCAACTAATCCAAGGTCTAATTAGGCATTATAGGATACCTTATATAATTATATTAAATAAGGGACCGTAGTTTACGAGTCTTATATGGAAACGATTTTATTAGTTATTATGGATTAAATAAAGATTCTCTATAACGTTCTACTTAAAAACAAACGGAGCTACGGAGAGGGTAAACCAGGTAATAAAAACCTATTTTAGAGTATACACAGCATATACTCAGGATAATTAGGACGAACTACTCCTAATAGTAATAATAACTATTAATAACCAGGTCACTTTATTAACAGGACTTAGCCCATTCTTTATTACTTATAGGTATAACTTAGATCTAATTAGAGTAGAGGAACCCCTATGGAATAACAATAAAACCCCTATAATAAAAGCAAAGGCTCTAATCTAAAAGCTAAAGGACACCTTTAAGTAAGCTTAGATAACGATAGTAGTAGCATAAAAGAAATAAGAGATTACCGTAAATATAAGGCGCTAACCGTTTAATTAATTTAAGTTTAGGGATAAGGTTTAGTTAAGGTTACGGAATATCTAGTCTAATTGATTATTAAAAAAGTTTAATTAGGTTAATACAAAGTACATTATCCTTAAACTAATTAAATCCTATGTTTACTAGCTAAATATATTATTAGGGATCTATAACATTTTCTATGTAAACCTAATTAGGTATACTAGAGTTAATCCGTTACTATTATAAAATTATGATAACACTTAACCACCTATAATACTAGTGGCTAATAGGGAGGAGTTTAAAGTTAAGGAGATCCGTAATACGTAGAAAGTACGGGGCGGATAGAAGGTCTTAGTAAAGTAGAAGGACTATACTTAACTTACTTAGGAGCTAATAAATATACTAGTGGATATAGTGGTTTTGGACCGTTACGAGGCCGATTACGGGAATATCCCTTAGGAAGGGAGGGGAGGAAGGGGGTAATTATTATAGGCCAAGGCCCGATTAGAGGCCTCGGAACTACTTAGCTATGTCCAACGCTAACCGCTGCTTACTAAGTTTGACCAGGCCTAGGTAGACCTAATTAGGATCCAACGGATTTGTGGGGTAGTAGACTTTTCCTTCTTTTCTCCTTATCTTAAAGATACTCGTAGTAGTCGCCATAGCTAGTTGCAATATACGTGCTTGGACCGTTACAACTATTTCTAAGAAGACCTTTTATTCTTTGAGGATAGGGGGTGGTGAGGCTAAGGCCAGCTTTGGTTCCTATGTTTATTGGATACGGGTTTTAAGGTAGGATTAGTGGGTTTTAGAGTACTCTTTTATTTACTAGGGGGCCCACTTTCCCTAGTTTTATTATTTTTTCCCTATTACTTAGATAATTATTGAGAACAGGTTAATGATCCGGCTGGCCTGGGTGTTTAGCTTAGTTAGGGTGAGTAGGTCCTTAATAATAAGTAAAATTAAGGCCCCTACCCTAATTAGGTCTTTAAACCAAGGAAGGGCTGAATCCGGGATTAATATTAGCCCTAATTAGTATATTTATTATTATTTATTATTATTAAGGGGGATAATAGTTATAATAAGTTGGTGATTAGCTCCTAGGTGTAGGTGTGGGTAAGGTCTTGTGTGTGTAAGGGGGATATTTGAGAAGGTCAGGTCAAGGACGTGACCATGGGTGTGGGTTGGAGCCCCTACTTCTCCAATAAAGGAGAGGTTATAGTTATTAACCTAGTCGGCTAGATTGTCTCCTTTATTCCGGCTAATGGATCCTGGTTCCTAGGAGTAATGGTGAGCGTTGAAATCCCCAGTTATAAGGGCTCATAATAGTGGTTAGTATCCTAGGAGGGTGGTCGTTGTATAGTTATAAGGATCGCCTGGTTGTTTATAGACGTTTATAATAGTAGTGTTATTAACCTTTAACTATAGGATATCCCTTGTTTAGATAGGTCTTTGTTATTGTACTTATAGCTTTATCCCCTTCCGTATATATGTTATTACCCTAGTGTCACGGGCCAAGGCCCGATCAGAGGCCTCGGAACCACTCGGCCATGTCCAACGCTAACCGCTGCTTACTAAGCCTGACCAGGCCTAGGTAGACCTGATTAGGATTTAACGGATTTGTGGGGTAATAGACTTTTCCTTCCTTTCTCCTTATTTTGAAGATACTTATAATAGTCACTATAGTTAATTGTAATATACGTACTTGGACCATTATATTATCTTTAAAATCATTAAAAGTAATCAACTGAACACCTAATATAAAAGTCTACGATTTATATGAGAGTAGTAAGAAGTTCTAGACGGGTTGACCTGAGGAGTCCCTGAACGTCTAAAGTTGATCAGTACAACCTGATTAGACCTAAAGGTTATTATAAACTCGAAACGACGTATATATGTATTCGTAGTAGAGTACCTTGACCGCGTTATTAAGTATACTATGGTTACTACTGAACGTAAAACACTAGGATAAGCGATAGCTATGCAACGATGGAAGGCAACGCTAAACTATTTGGAAACCCATAGTAATTAATACAGCTAATTAGACAGCTTATAGCCTAACTATAGGAAATGCGGACCACCTAAATAATTAAATAAGAGACCTAATAAGAATAAATTCGATTATTATAAGAAACCCTAGTAGAACCCAGGTACCCAACATTAACGATAAACTAGTCCCCAATACCCTCTATAATACTAATTCCCCCTAATTAGGTTTATATACTACCTCTAAGATAAGCTAAATATTAAATTCCCAACTTACCAAAGTTTAATGGATTATGTAAAAAGTTTTAATAATAGTATTTCAAAATAGGAGAAAAGATAAGCGTAGATAAAAAAGTCTTTAGTTCAGAGTTAACTATATTCATTTATATCTACTCTAGGCTAGAAAACACTATATAAACTATGGTGAATGCTTATTATGCGTAAAGAGGGGCTAATGGGTTAAAGAACCCGGATAGATTTATGGAATACTTAAAGGGTTATTATATGGACCTTAACGCAGAAGTATAAGCCTTTAACTAACTAAGGATTATATAATAAAAGGAGAACAAGAGTTTCACTTACTTCCTCCCCAAATTTGAAAAGGAGCTCGTAAAAGTAGGAGGAGGACACTGGTTAGACGTTATAAGGATCAACTACCTTAAAAGAGCCCTGAACACCATAATAAGAGCCCCCCTTATTAGCATAATTAATAAACTAATAATATATACTATATACACCCAGATACTCCTAAGTATAAGCTCAGAATTGGATAGTGAATCCTACTAAGCTCACTGTGAGCATTAGCATAGGAGATCGCTGACCCCTAACTAAATAAGAACTAAGTTTCCTCGGAAATAGAATAGTCGATTAGAGTCCCCCCAACCTGATTAGATGGAGTGGGAACCTACGAAGGTAAATAAACTAGTTAAGGACAAGAAAGTCCGTAAACGGCTAAGCTAAGAGGAAGTTCGTAGATGTTATAATTATAATAAAAAAGGGCATATATAATAGTAATACCCTGAGGATTGAAAAAAAAACAAAGAAAACCAAAACTTTTAAAGGAAAAACTAAGGAATAAAGTGAAATGGATAATAACTCTGATTAGGACTCTGAGAACTTGGGAAAAGAGTAACTCTTAGTAAAAGTCGTTATTAGGAGGAACAAGCTGTGGAGGAATAGAAGGTCGTTAAAAAGAGTATAAATTATGACCTATTTTACGTTAATATCGGGATTAATAGGATACACTATATAACTACCCTTATTAATATAGGGTGTTTAATATACGCCCTGATTAGCGACGCCTTCGCTAAGAAACTCCATTTACTACGCATTAGTATTACACCTTAGAACTTAATATAAATCACTACTATAATTCCTAGTATAATCCACTACATTACTTACACTAATATTAATATTAATAATTATAAACGACACTAATTATTCTTTTATATTATTCCTAACTAAGAAGACGATGTTATCCTTAGAAGGTCCTGGATAATTAACGATGATATTACGGTTTACCCAGCACGAGGCACTCTGCATATAAGTGTCACGGACCACTGGGTAACAAAAAGGAAACTGGGTTAGGCCCGGTAAGATCCAAAATTCCTAATCCAGTAGTAGACTAAATCAGTATTCTTAGCTCTAATTAGGTGGGCATAGAAGAGAAAAGAGACCCCTTTTAATACATTTACCCTAAACGTATTCTCTATAAATTTAGCCGATATCGAGAAGGCCCTAATACTAAAAATAAAGATAAACCCGAGGACGAAACTCCCTACGTATTACTACAAGTTTTTATATATCTTTAACTAAGATAAAACTAATTAATTACTATTACACCAGAAGAACATCGATTATACTATCCCTATTAAGAAGAACTCCTATAGTTAAAATAAACTAGTGACCTGGGGACCTTTATATGGCATATTAAGGGAAGAGTTAATTATACTATACTAAACCCTTATAGAACTATTAGATAAAGGGTTTATTAGGGCTAGTAGTTCCCCTATATTATTGCCTGTTCTATTTATCCGGAAACCTGGAGGAGGGTTATAGTTCTACGTCGATTACCGTGCCCTTAACGCCATTATAAAGAAGGACCGATACCCCTTACCCCTGATCAGTGAGACCTTAAGGGTACTAATAAAAGCGAAGTGGTTAATAAAGTTAAATGTTATCACTGTATTTCATAAGATCCGGGTTAAGAAAGGAGATAAATAGAAAACGGCGTTTAGGATAAAGTATAGGTTATACAAATGGATGGTTACCCCCTTTAGTTTAATTAAAGCCCCTGCGATGTTCTAATAATATATTAACCATACCCTACGAGATTTCCTAGATGAGTTCTACTTAGCTTATATCGACGATGTCCTGATTTATTCGAATAGCTCCCTCTCTGATTATAAAGAGAAGGTTAAGAAGGTCCTTGAACACCTAGGCGCTGCAGGCCTGTATGTGGATATCGATAAGTGCGAATTCGAAGCTAAGAGCGTCAAGTATTTGGGGTTTATTATTAATACTGGTAAGGGAATTCGTATAGACCCTGAGAAGATTAAGGTAATCCAGGGATAGGAAGTGCCCCGATTAGTATAAGGAGTCCGTGGGTTCATCGGTTTTACTAACTACTACCAGTAATTTATACCTAACTTTTTAGGGATCGTATAACCCCTAATAACCTTAACTAAAAGGGATATACTATTCATTTAAAGTAAGGAGTACACTAAAGTGTTCGAGGAGCTAAAGACGCTCCTGATCAGTGCACCTATATTAGCTTACTAGGACCCTAATCAAGCTATAGTACTCGAGACCAATTCATTTGGTTATGTGGTAGGAGGTGCTTTATCGTAGTATAACGACGAAGGGATCCTAAAACCTATAACGTTCTTTTCACATAAGAACCTACCTACGGAGTATAATTACCCAATATACAATAAGGAACTATTAGCAATAATACGCTACTTAGAGCACTGGGATTCAGAACTACGGAGTATAGAAGAGTTCACTATCCTAATTGATCACCTGAATTTGAAGTATTTTATAACGAAAAGATAGTTAAGTAAATGTTAGATTAGGTGATCAGAATTACTATTCTATTATAACTTCACTATTTAGTTTAGACCTAGTAAAAAAGTAATAGTTCCTGATACACTATTGAGACGTAAATAGGATATCCCTAGTACCCTATAGGACGATAGGTTAGAGGGTTAGAAGATTAAACTCCTGAAGAACAGGATTAACGTATTATGAATTAACAACGTAGTAGTGATTAGAGAAGTGTAGGCCTGATCGGGGTAAGTAGAGAGGGATAAGTCTAATATAAGAGACTCCCCCGGAGACATAGATTAGACCAACGACCCTAGCCTAGACAAGATGGAACCCCCCTTGAACCCTTTTAAAAAAGAGCTATTACGCTCCTAATAGGATAAAGCCTTAGACCAGAATAACCAATACTAGCTAATTAGGGGAATAGTATAAAGAGGAGACCAATAACTTCCCTCATAATAGAAGTTACCAATAATATTATTAGAATATACGATCGACGATAATAAGAGATTATTGTAGAGGGATAGAATTTGGATTCCATATTACGAGCCCTTAAGGACGGGTTTAATCCAGAGGTTCCACGACTCCACGTTAGCGGGACATCCGGGGAGGGACGCTTTAAAGGCCCTAATTAGTTACTAGTTCCACTGGCCAGGCTTATCCTAGGATGTCCAAAGATTTATGAGAAACTGCGATGTTTATGGACGAGGAAACGTATAGTGCGATAAGAAGAGGGGCCTGTTAAAGCCTTTGCTTATCCCTGGATAGATCTGAGTAGAGGTCTTTATTGACTTTGTAATAGGATTGCCCCCTTCCCGCTGTGATCAACTTCCCTCTCGCCTAATTTTTCTTAGCATTTATTATTAGTGAAATAGGTGGTATACCACTAAGATCCTTAATAGCTGAAAACTCTTCACCTCTCCCCTCCGGAGCCCTCCCGTGATGACCTCACAGCCTCCGGCGGGCACCGGACTGCAGCCGACCCCATCGGCCGGCCCTGATCGGGGCTCTGGGCCTCCTCCAAAGCCAACCCTCACCGTAAGGGCTAAACGCCACCGTGAAACTAAGGCCTAACCAGTCTAGCCCTACCTCGTGGGAAACCAGCCCAACCCTTCTAATAACGCCCCCTCGACGGCAAAGGGGGCACTGAACGTAAGCGGAGCGGCTACTGGATCCGTCCTAGCCGCCCTCGATGAACAGGCCAGACTCTTCGAGGACAGGAAGGACGTCTTTCTGATCATCGCCTAGTCTGTTAATAACGTGGTCTTAAGTTTTAAGGGGCCTAAAAAACAGATTACGAAGGAGGCTACTACCTATGTAATTCAGGCCCTAAAGAGGCTCATAAAGAATGAAGGTGCCCCTATATCCTGGGCCTCTATTACGGCCTCGGTCCTAGCTATAACCCGGACTATAGCCCCTACCGCCCTAACCACAACCCGGGCTAAAGCCCAGGCCCCGGCTCCAGGCTAGACCTCAACTCTACCCCAGGTCTAGTCCTAACCGAAGGAGGACCTTAGAGTCCTTATTTGTATCCCCGAAAAAGGCTTAGAAGTTATTAGGAAGTATACCCTTTTCATTTTACACCGGAAAACCTGCTAGGCCCTAGGCCTCTAACTAGTAGATATACCCTAGACCTACTATATTACAACTAGTCTCGTATTAAGGCCATATAGCAAACAAGCCCGGTAAGATATACTCTCAAAAAAGTAAGAACTAGCAGACTATTTCGGGGCCTACAAAGTAGAGACCCCTATAAAGTAGTTTACTTATGTAGTCCTACGCTGCCCAGCTAAGATATAGGGTATTAACGAGGACAAACTCGACCCTGCTGCTTAAATCGAAGAGGAGGTCTTTGCTCAAATAAAGCGAAGGCTTATTAGGGCCAAATAATCTCGACTAAGCCCTAACCCTATTACTAACGAAATCTCCTAGGTAATCTCTTTTTCGGTTAAGGTACTACCCTTCAAACTATTCAATTAGAGCAGCAGGTCCCAACTGATCCGGAAGAAAAAGACCCTGACCAGGCATAACCCTAGTTACTAGGGATATCACTCAAACCAATTCTGTAACCGTCAATTACTTTGTAATAACTATAGTAAACCAACAAACAAACTCCCACGAAACTAATCCCTATACAACTAACCCGCAATGTACAAACTACCATGGACCGTTCTAAGCTGGGCATAAGGGCTGCCCAGCAGGGCCCCTAGCCATCAATAGCTCCCTCACCCTCCCAGGCCGAAAGGAACGGGATCGGATCTAGAAGGCTAGAGAGAAGGCCTATAACACCGTTCACCAGCCCAACTAGACAACCTCTCAAAGTACCCCCCAGTAACCCGCCAACAGCCTAGCCCCTAACCACGACCAACAACCTAGATCCAAACGCCCACGCACTAAAACCCCTTCTCAGAGTTCTATTATCTACCTTGGTGATAAGGACACTTCTAGCACTATGGACGAAGATAAGGCTGAAAACTCTAAGGCCCCACTTCCAAATAACCAACCTATTCTAGTCCCTACCTCTAGGAGCCAGAGGGTAGCTCAGAAGCCAGACTACAACGTTACTAATGCCTATACCCACCTTAACCTCGATTTCGAGGTATAGGCCCAAACAGGACCCCCCACGGGTACTATGTATAACCCAGTATAACATAGGGAAAAAACCCTCAGCACACACAGCTTTCCTTGAGCTCTACTGGGCTAATCAGGTTAATATAATACTTATTTAGGAGCCGTGGATAGGCTTTATTAACGGAATAAAGATTAATACACACCCTGGGTATGATTCTTATATTCCGGTAGATTTCTGGAATAGTAAGGAGATAAGGCCTAGGGTGATGATATATATACGGAAAGGGATAAGGCTATAAGTATAATAACAGAGACCTATCTTAACAAGGGACATCCTGTGGTTAAAAGTTAACAATACTACTATTGTAAACGTCTATAAATAACCAGGCGATCCTTATAACCATACAACGACCACCATCCTAGGATACTAACCACTAGCATAAGCCCTTATAGCTGGGGATTTTAATACCCACCACTACTCCTGGGAACCCGGATCCGTTAGCCGGAACAGGGGAGACGATCTAACTGACTGGGTGGATAACCACAACCTCTCCTTTATTGGAGAAGCAGGGGTTCCAACTCACACCCATGGTCACGTTCTGGATCTAACCTTCTTAAATATCCCACTTATATACACAGGACCTTATCCACATTTACACCCAGGAGCCGATCACTAGCCTATTAAGACCACTATCCCTATTAATAATAATAATAATTAATAATAGATATACTAACTAAGGCTAATATCGGTCCCGGATTCGGCCCTTCCTTAGTTTAACGACCTAATTAGAATAGGGGCCTTAGCCCTACCTACTCTTAAGGACCGGCCTACCCTAGCCGAGTTGGATACCCAGGCTAGCCGGATAGTCAGCCTATTCTTAACAGTTATCTAAGTAGTAGGGAAGAGACGACAAAACCAAGGTAAGGGGGCCCCCTGGTGGACTAAAGAGTGCTTTAAAGCCCACTAATCCTATCTCAAAGCCCATAACTAATAGGCCTAAGAACTAGAGCTGGCCTCGACCTTACCATCCCCTACTTTTAAGGAGTAAAAGGCCTTTTTGGATACGGTTAGAAAGGTGAAACGGGCTTATTGGGCTATAAAAATTGAAGAGGTTTCATCTGATAAGGACTTATACAAAATAATGGGCTAGTGTAAGGCCAGCCTAGTAGTCAAAACCCCCCCCTTAGTAGTTGAGGGCCAGACGTACGATAATAGCCAGGATAAGGCCCAGGCCCTACGGAAGGCCCTATTAGAGAGGTTCGATAATACGGATAACTTACCTGGGGACCCCTTCAGCGTGGCCACGGTCCTAAGATGACAAATACCCTGGCAGGCTACGATTAGCTAGGAGGAAGTAAGCGCAGCCACCCTAACAAAGACCACGACCCCTAGTATCGACGGAATCACCATAAGACTACTTAAGGCCTGCTGGGACTGTATATCCGAGCCGGTTCGACTACTCTTCTAAGCTTGTATCTAGGTCGGTTATTACCCTCGGCCCTTCCGCAGAGCAGAGGTTATTATAATCCAGAAGCCTGGAAAGACCGACTTTTCAAAGGCTGGATCCTAGAGGCCGATAACCCTCTTATCCTACTTAGGTAAAGGGCTCGAGAGGCTAATTACTAAAAGAATAGCCCACCTTACTATCCTAGAAGGGGTGGCCAGTCCTCAGCAAATAGGGGCCCTACTAAGCAGGGCAGTTATCGACCTAACGACCTGTCTTACACACGATATCGAACAGGTCCTCGATAAGGGGCTTACAGCCACGCTGGCGACAATGGATATGAAGGGGGCCTTTGACTTTGTTCTTCGGAACCGCCTTATTATCAGGCTGCGGTAATAAAGCTGGCCTGACAGCCTGATCAGGCTGGTTTATGCATTTATATCAGACCGCACTACTAGGGTCAGGCTTAAAGAAATAACAACAAAGGACTTTCCTCTAACCTGTGGGCTACCTCAGGGCTCCCCACTATCACCTATTATCTTCTTATTTTACATTGCCGATATCCTAGTTAAAGACCCAGGGCTTCGGTTTGGATACGCAGACGATATAGGCCTTCTAGTTACTAGCTTATCCCTCGAAGATAATACGAGATCCATAAGCCAGTAAGTTACCCAGATTCTAGAGTAGGGTATTAAAAATAAGGTCACCTTTGACCCTGTTAAGTGTGAAGTTATACACTTCACTAGGAAACACAAGTAGCCGAGGGACCTACTAGGGATTAAGGCTAAGGATCTTGAAATTAAGGCTTCTGCTAAGCCTGTTCGGTGGTTAGGGGTCTGGTTTAATAAAAGGCTGACCTTCCGATATCACGTCGATACAAGGCTGGCTATAGCGAAGAAGGCAGCCCAGCATCTAGGGCACCTAATAAACACAAAAAGGGGGATCCCAGCGGCTGTTGTACGGAAGGTGGCCGTCACCTGTGTCATCCTAATAGCCCTATACGGATCCGAAACCTGGTTTGGGGGGCTAACCAAACCAGCCCTAAACAACGACACCTTAGCCCAGGAAGGGTTAGTTAATATAGGTCAGAAGGGCCTCGTCCAGAAGGTCAATAAGGTCATCACAAAAGCAGCTCGGGCCATCCTCCCAGTCTAGAAGATAACCCCAACAAGCAGCCTCCTCCGAGACGCCGGTCTGCCCACCGGAAAAGTCGCCCTGGATGGGGCACGCTTGCGCTTCGTAGTACGCCTATAAAAGGTCGACGAACAACACCCGCTAGTCCCAAGGCTCTCATAACAAGGGAGACAGTAAATACGGTTGCAACGGACAGCAGGCCTTGTTTCAAGGGTCCCCAGGCCAGCACTGCTCTAACCACAATACCTCCCAGGGTCATAAGACCCGATAGTCCTATAGAAGAAGGAGAAGGCTGCTAAGGCCTTCCAAAACTGGCTGAAAACCGTCCCAGATAACCATATAATTATCTATTCAGACGGCTCAAAAACATCTAACGGAGCCACAGGATATGGGTTTGTTATATATAGAGGAAAACGACGTATAGCCCAGGGTTGTAGCCGACTTGGCTTAGTAGAAGTGTTTAATGGTGAGGCTAAAGGAGCGAAGGTAGGGCTCCGGCGGGCCCTCCTTACCTCCCAAGACCAGCCCATATACATCTATATTAATAATACTAGTGTTATCCAGGGGATACGGGGCGAAACTCCAAACTCCTCATAAGCGGCCTTCCTCGAGATCTAGGAGGCAACTAGGATATACGATATACACACCCACTAGGCCCCAGGGTATCAAAGGATAAAAGGCAACGAAGAAGCAGACCACCTAACTAAGCAGGGCACAACACTTCCAGTACCTTTAGGCCAACTAGCAACCCTAACAGGGATTAAGCGGCTCACCAAGAAACGAATACGGGCCCATTACACACGATGGTGGCATAAGGAGACAACAGATCGATATGCCCTACTAGGGCTCGAGGTCACCTTATCCAGCTCCCCTAAACTAACCCTACCACGGGCTATCCTATATCACCTCCTAGCAGCCCGATCAGGCCACAGAGACTTCGAGGAATACCATCAACACTTTAACCACAACGAAGCCCTACTTACCTGCTCTTACGGGGAAGTAAAGGAAATAGACCACTTAGTCTACTGCCGAAAGACCCTAGTAAAGAGGCAACGGTGGCCTACCCTCCACCCTTCCAGTTCATCAGAGCCCATAGGACCTATGGGATCCCTTAAGCGATACTTCAGGGGACTAATCACCGATCCTCAAGGCTTTGAGGCCTTCCTGCGCGTAACAGGCTTCTTCTAGAAGATCTGCCCACACTATTAGGGGCTAGCTTAGCTAAGCCCTAAAACAACTAACCTACCCTACTTAAGGGACCAGATAGGAAGTAAAGGAACTGGAGGAACCAGGGGGATCCAGGGATAGACTGAACACATAGTAGCTAATGGGCAGGATTTGGAGGACGTGGGTAAGGGCTGTGTACTGTAGAGTAGGTAGTCTAAGCCTGCGGCTCTCCACGCCACATACCCCTCGGGAGGTTTGCCGCAAGGGCTACGCCCTTACCGCCATGGCATTAAATACAACAACAACAACAACAACATCCCGCTGTGATGGGGTTATGAACGTTATGGTGGTGACCGATCGTCTATTAAAGAACGTAATCTTTGAGTCGTTAAAGGATATTATAACGGATATAGTGGTAAACCAACTAATCCGAGGTCTGATCAGGTACCATAGGATACCTTATGTAATTATATTAGATAGAGGACCGTAGTTTACGAGTCTTATGTGGAAATGACTCTGCTAGTTACTACGGATCAAATAGAGACTCTCTATAGTGTTTTACCCAGAAATAGACGGAGCTATGGAGAGGGTAAACCAGGTGATGGAAACTTATCTTAGAGTGTATACAGTGTATACTCAGGACGATTAGGACGAACTACTCCTAGTAGTAATAATAGTTATTAATAACCAGGTCGCCTCGTTAACAGGACTTAGCCCGTTTTTTGTTACTTATGGGTATGACTTAGACCTGATTAAAGTAGAGGAACTCCTACGGAATAGTAATAAGACCCTTATAGTAAGAGTAGAGGTTCTAGTTTAGAAGCTAAAGGACGCCTCTAAGTGGGCTTAGGTAACGATAGTGGTAATATAAGAGAAATAAGAGATTACCGTAAATATAAGGCGCTAACCGTTTAATTAGTTTAAGCTTGGGGATAAGGTTTAGTTAAGGTTATGGAATATCTAGTTTAATTGACTATTAAAGAAGTTTAACTAGGTTAATGCGAAGTACACCGTCCTTGAACTAGTTGGATCCCATACTTACTGATTAAATACGTTACTAGGGATTTATAACGTCTTCTACGTGAGTTTGATTAGGTATACTAGAGTTAATCCGTTACTATTATAAAGTTGTGACGATACCCAGTTACCTGCGATATTGGTGACCAATGGGGAGGAGTTTGAAGTTAAGGAGATCTGTAATACGCGGAAAGTACGGGGCGGATAGAAGGTCTTAATGAAGTAGAAGGACTATACCCAACTCACCTGGGAGCTAGTGGATATGCTAGTGGATATAGTAGCCTTGGACTGTTATAAGGCCGATTACGGGAATATCCCTTAGGAAGGGAGGGGAGGAAGGGGGTAATTATTACGGGCTAAGGCCCGATCAGAGGTCTCGGAACTACTCAGTTATGTTTAACACTAACCACTACTTATTAAGCTTGACCAGGCCTAGGTAGACCTAATTAGGATCCAACGGATTTGTGGGGTAGTAGACTTTTCCTTCTTTTCTTTTTATTTTAAAGATACTCGTAGTAGTCGCCATAGCTAGTTGTAATATACGTGCTTGGACCGTTACACCTAGGCCTTATTTCCTTATTATCCTAAAAATCAATTAGGATAAAGGAATTATACCTAAGGTGTGTATTAATTTGTATTCTATTAGTGTAGCTTATCCAGGGTTCCTAGATAAGTACAATGTCGACCTGATCAGCCCAGCAGAGCTTTAGGAAAGCTGTATATACTGGAGGCTTTTTCCCCACGTTATATTAGGCTATACGTAGTACTCATGGGGGGGCCTGTTTAGGTCTACGCCTCCGAGTTGAGGTCTAGGTGGGTATAGGTATTAGTGATATTATAGTCAGGTTTTTAACTTACCCTCTGGCTCCTATTTCGGAGAGAGTAGATAGGGTGGTTGGTCTGAGGGAGGGCCTCGGGGTCTTCCGCTTCGTCTTTATCCTCGTCTTTATCCATACTATTAGTTATATCCTCATCGCCTAGGTATATAATCAATCCTTAGGAGGGGGTCCTAGTATATAAGCACTTAGAGCTAGGTTATTAGCCCTGATTAGGACGGGAGTCCTAGGGTTATTAAGTATTATTCTGGGTAGTAGTCTAGTTAGTATTATTGCGGGCCTCGGAGGCCTTTTACCCAGCCTTCCGAATCCGTTTACGTTCCTTTTAGCATAGGAGGGTAAGATAACCGTTAACCATTAGGGGCCTAATTGGATAGTTTATATGGCCGGCCTGGAAGGGCCCTAAGTAGTTAGTATACGTTGGTTTAGTTATATAAGGCTTAGTTTCGTGGGAGTTTGAGGGCTTATCGTAGTTGTTGTAGAGTGGCCATTGGTTATAGTACTGGTTTATGTAGTATCCCTGGTAGCCAGGGTTATATCTAAATAGGGTCCTCTTTTCCCTAATAAGCTGGGCCTTATTACTCTGGTTAAATAGTCTAAAGGGTGGTACCTTGACCATAAAGGAGATAACCTAAGTGACTTTGTTTATAATAGGGTTTGGGCTAAGGTGGGATTACTAGGCTAGGACTGGTTTATGGCTAATCTGGGCGATAATCTCCTCCCTAATCAGGGTTAATATATTAATACTTTCCTTATCTAAACTTCGAAACTTAGATAAGTAACGTAGAATAGTGTATATGAACTATTTTATAGGGGTTTTTACTTTAAAAACCCTAAATAATTGATTAGTTTTTATTTATTTCTAAAAAGGTTTTATTGGATTTATTTATTTAGGGGCTTTAGGGAGTATTTAATTAAGATGTGGTAAATGTGTGGGATATCTCCTAGTTATAGGCCAAGGGCCTAGCAGACTGTACGGCGTAGGGCGAAAGGGGCGTTCTTCCGGGCAGCATCCAGGCTTTCCTCGGGGATATGGACGAAAACCCGGAGGTCTTCTAGCTGAGCCTGGGCTTATGGGCGGGTAGGGGCTTGGTGTTAGGCCGGGGCGGAGGCCGGGGCTGAGACTAGGGCTGAGATTGGGGTTAGGGTTAGGGCTAATACTATAATAATAACCCAATTCCGGGTTAGAGTTAAAGCAACTTCGTTATTCATTAACTTCTTTAGGGCTTAGATCACATAGGTTATCGCCTCTTTTACGATCTGCTTTTTCGGCCCCTTAAAGCTAGAAACCACGTTGTTAATAGACTAGGTGATGGCCAAAAAGACATCTTTTCGGTCCTTATAGCGTCTAGTTTATTCATCGAAGGCGGTTAGGATAGATCTAGTGGTTACCCCATTTATATTTAAGGGCCCCTTTACCGTAGAAGGGGCTATATTAGGAGTGTTAGGCTAACTTCCCCTAAGGCTAGGCTAGAGTAGCTGGGCCTTAGTGTTATAGTAGTGCTTAGCCCTTAAGGGAGGGGTTAGCTCTGGAGGTGACCTAGAGCCCCGATTAGGGCTAGCCGGAGGGGCTGGTTATAGTCCGGTGCTCACCGGAGGTTATGAGGTTATCACGGGAGGGCTTTAAGAGGGAGAGGTAAAGACTTTTTAATTATTAAGGATTTTGGTGGTATATCACCTATTTCACTAATAGCGGATGTTAAGAAAAATTAGGTGAGAGGGAAGTTGTGGTCAGGGTAGTAGGGGCCGAACCACTCCGCGCTTACGTCGAGATGCGCGGGAATGGGGTTTCGATGAGGCTCTGGTGTGAAAGGCGAGCCACATGGGCACCCGCCTTCCGGTAAGGCATCTCGGATTCAACTCGGGCCGAACAGACATGTCTGCCGATCTAGAGTCTCAATGGGGTGAATATGCTGACCTGGGCAGTGTAGGCTTTCATGATGTCAGACTAAAAGATGTGGCCATAGATTTATACTTTATCTAGAATTTATCTATCCGGGAGGTAGCCCATTTCCCTTTAGCCAATTATCGCATCGCCTCAATAGCAGGGACGACGAAGGGGACGACGACGGGGACATGTGTCTTAGCTTACTCAGTCTTGCTTTTCACGCTTAGATCACTGAGTTGTGTGATTACCTGCCTGAGCATCTCAAGTGTGATATTATCCATGGACAAGACTCCAGTGGAAAACTCTCAATCGCAGAGTACGAAGAAGGTTAGCATGTCAATTATGACCTCAAACCAGATTTGATTGGTAATCGTTGAGTTTATTCGACCTGGTTGGTCTATGAGGCGCTATCCATAACGGTTTCCAACCAAGGGTAACTCTATCCCACTCACTCACCTTCAACCATTCAGGCCCGTGCTCTGTTCCCTTGCTGGTTTGTGTTGCTGGTGCAGGCGCGATGATGACACGCGATGTATTGAAAGGTGACTTTACTCGGCAGCTCTTAGTCCCTTCCATCTAGCCAACCACGTGAAGTCAATACTTCAAGGCAACACTAGGTCTGGCTGCCCTGAGTGGCTGCGTCGCTCCACGCCGGAGAGCCTTGCGCATACCCGTGAGACTTTTCCGTTTGACCGGTGTGCGTGTAACCAAGCCCGTTCCATGGCTCTTCTCTGGGTGTTTGTCTGAGCCAGACGGCCAGCGGGTTGCTTGTAAGTTCTGTGGCGCTTTCCGTGATGCTAGCTTGTGGAGTGAGTTGGAAAGGTTGGACTCTAGATGACGTTATTGACACAGATTCTTTGACAGAGAAGTTGATATCTTCTCTCTTGTCATCCATCATTCCATGTCACATACCTGTCTTCCTTTTGTTTCTGTTTCTTGTGCTTTCGGTTCTGCTGAGAAGGCATTGTTGCCCCGTCTTCGGTTTTGGTGGTATCGATAGTTACAAAAATGTCGTTTGAGCTTGTCTTGTCTGTTGGTCTTAGTATTCAACGGCTGAGTATGTCGTGCTCAAGCGCTATTTATCAAGATAATTAAAATTGGCCCCAGAATGTTGTGTGCGGCTCGTCAGCCACATCATGTCCTGGGGCCAGTTGTTTGGGGCCATTTATCGTCACTTTCATCAGATGAATGGAATGTCAGCAGGCAAAAACTGGCCCCGCAGGCTTATTTGCACCTTTGGGGCCAGTTTTCCAAATTTCAGTCATTTTGAGAAGATCCATGTTTGACGCTTGCATTTTAGTAAGATATTTCTCGACGACTGGGTGGTTAGGACGGTAGCAATATCTTTAACTTCATATCTCACAGAATTTTATCAGACATTGACTTGAGGTAATCACAGAACCGGGGACTACGTTTATAAAGGTGCCATTTTCATGAACTGGCTAGGGGAAGGCTGTCTTGAAAAGCAGTATGTCATGCAGCGTTTGGTATAAAGGGACATGCGTGAGAGTGTTAGAAGAACATGGCGAAAAGAGTCAAAACATATTTTGGATTTTCACCTTTTTTAGTATTTATTTCCTAATTTCCGCCGTCTACTTAAATACACATATCACGAGACCTGAAATCTCATTCATAGGTCATCAACCTTGTCGAAGGACAAAGGACGACATCTTCGTTATCTAATCAACCCACATAGGAAAGAGCCTCCATATCCTTGTTCCGTGCATTATCCTCTCCTTTACAGGTAAATGTAAGGATCCAACTATACGGAACCCATGTGCATGGCGTTTGAGGAGGTAACTCCGGACAACCACCTATGCAGGTCCTTTTCGCTTTTCAGGTTATTTCGTACCTCGGCAGGTATACCCACACTAAATCCCAAGCTAATGAATTAGGTTAGTTGAATCCATTAGGTCAGAAGTTTAGAGACACTGGTAGTGGCTACATGCTATATAGGCCGGACAAACCGAAATAACACTAGCTTATAGAGAACGAGATGTGACTCACCTTGGTGAGCCTATGAACAGGGCCTGCTGGGTTCTCCATACATAGGAACTCTGATCAGCCCCAGCTCCGCTGTGATAAATATAATCCAGGATATGTGTTTAGGTTGTCCGTGTTTGATATGCCGTTTAGTAAAGACTGTGGGTATGGCAAACCGTACAAAAGAAACCTCACATTCCTCCATTCGGGATCATACAGTTCCATGCAAGTAGCCCCATCTATGAAAGTCATAAGTATTGACATAATAGCCATTCTTCCTCTGTCGGTCTCCTTTCTAGAATCGTGTTGATGGCCTCCTACGTCTAACATTACCTACTCTATTGAGCTGATAGACTCTGGGCGGATCTAGAAGTTGGGCTTCTTCTTTGGTCTTCCAGCTACTCCTCGCCCGACTTGGCAAGCATCAATGTGGTCTAAGTGTTGTTTCGGGTCGTGCTCTGGATGAGACTGTTAGCAGATGCACTGGAAGTATGCATGCTGGAAGTTGTAAGACCTCAAGGCCACGGACTTTCTCAGATGGCGCCGATAGTGATCTTTTCTCTTAGTCGAATAACCATAGCGACATCTGTATATTGCTTTTTTTTTTCTGGGTATGTAATTCTAAATTATAGTGGTGATGTAAGTCTTTGGGGCTCGTAAACGTGGTCGTATAGCCCATCTTACAGGCATATCTTTTGGCGTTTCTCTTAGGTTCCGCTGGACACTACCACCTGTACTAGGTCCTGTTAACGTTTCCCCGGGGAAAGTTAATGTCGATGACGGGGCTCGCATCTTAGTTTATAGTTAAGAGGATGGTTTTGCTAATATAACCTCCTCGGAATGCGGTGTGTTTGATTTGGGATTAGAAAGCTCGGATCTTGGCTTATGTTAACGGAGTGCTGGGTTAATGGCGCCGGTGAGAGCACCCGTACCTGCAACGCAGGCCTTAACAAAAGCGGTTATGGTGTTGGTAGCTGAATTTGTTGTTTGAACAGAATGTGTTATAATAGGAGGTCATAGAATTGCGTTAAAGTATTCCATTTGATTATAAATGTGTGGATTCGTAGGCATAGTGAGATCGATGTTTGTTTGAGCACTGGGGTTAACCTCATTATTCAACAGCCACCCTAGTTCCCACAATTATACAGCTGAAGACTCGCTAACCCATTCATACCCGTTGTTCGAATCGTATAAGCCATTTTGGCCTGGCTGCGACTCCAACGCAGGGAACGATTTGTTGAGCGAAATTCCATGGTCCAGAGGGAAACTCGAGGTGCTGCCGTCGAACGGGGTCCGCCACCAGCCAATGTCAAGCAGGTGTGATGTTAAGGAAGGTGACTTGAAACGGCCGTCAGATGCTTCGCCTTCGTGGAGGGAGCCGTCTTCTTGACGGTCTATACGATGATCATTTTGGCTTTGATGAATGAGGGCAGTGCAGGGTCACGAGGGCCCCGCGTGCCACACGGTTATTTGATTTAATCGATACTTGGAGGCGGGGTTGAACTGAACTCGAAAAAAGTGAACGAGATATTAAGGGTTGGTATTGGGGCTTGGGCGTAGGTGAGGCGAAAGGGTTTATTTATGTAAGGCGCGCAACACGTTGTGGCCGGGCCAGCTCTAACCACGAAGAAAATGGCCCCAAGAACTTCCAAGAAACCAGCACTACCTGGAGAAAGCTGGCCCCAAGGAAACTAGCCCAAAGAAACTGGCCCTAGGAGGCTGAGACAACTCTTCCAGCGATACTTGAAAGATACGCGAGAACGGCAGCAAGGTTTGGTGTGCGATTCGGTAGAGCGCGCGTTCCTATTAAATCCTGGTTGTACAGAGTCCGCCTTACCATGCATGCACTTGGCTTATAACCAGGCAGGGTAGTGGTGTTTAGTTTGAGCACCGCTGAGCAACGAAGCGGCTGACTGCATGGTCGCCTTACAGCATGGGTATGGTAAGCCCGCGTTCGCCATTTTCAATGGAAGATCTGCTTCGTTCAGTGAGGGTATTTGGAACCCCTCTATTTTAAGATCAGGCGTGGCTCCAAATTTTGTCCTGGCGAATCTAACCCTGAGAATGCCAATTACGAAACAACACAACGTCCTCGAAACACATGAACATGTGCCAACCTTCAAGCAGGTGGCAGCCATTACCTTTAACGCTCCCCTACAAGAACTTTATCGGTGCAATACTGGGCAGTCAATTCCAAGTCATACGCCTTGCCAGAAGCGATCACCACGCTGATATTTACCTCGTCAATTACTTGGGATGTGACCCGAGTTTGGCCTTTGAGGCAAAGGCGTACCCCTAACAACGCTGTTGTGCAAAGTTATGGGAGTTGCAGAAGAGGCACATCAAAAGACTCGCCCCCAGGACACTATTAACCATTAGGCAAAATAGAAGGCTATTCATTATATTAAGGCAAAAATCAATCAACGAATTCGATGAAAGTTGCGTACCAGTACGCCAAGTCCTACAACCTCAACTGAACATCTACCACTTTAGCGCGTACTGTTAGTATAGTGCTAAGGGGGGCCCCAGTCCCTGGGTTTGCCGCCGCGCGCTGGGGTAGACTAGGCTATGCACTAATTGAACCCTTAATAACGTAAACTTTTCCTACGAATCAAGCCGACGATTATTCAACCTAATAAACCACTAGTAACTCGATATCACCTTCTATAAACTAAATAAAGTCTTTAATTAATAAAGTAAAGGTTCTATTTAACCTCCTAAAGGAGACGGGTTCTTTCATAGTATAAATAATACTCCTAGGTCCTATTTTATTACTATTAACTAACTCCTTAACTTCACTCTCTTAATATAATCCCTTATATAAATAAAGAATACCCCTTAAAAATCACAATTATATCTCTATTCATTATAAAACCTAGCGAACAGAATAAAAAGGAATAAGCTATAACCCCTCTTATTAATTAAACGAACAACCACCTAATACTAATAAAACACTATGACCACAAAGAGTACTCCGAAACACTATACTTATTTTCTAAAAGAGGAGCTAAACTAGGAAGTTATTTAAGTTACTAATAAATTATAATTATTAATAAGAGGAGTTTATAATACAGGGGATAAGTATAGTAAACTATTACTAGGGTATGTTATAGGAAACCTTTAGCTAGGTCTAGGTAAAGGCTTTATTAGGTGTTAAGTAATACCAACTTAGAGGCCCATTATATAATAGTCACGGGTAAAAAGCTTGAAATTCTGTGCTGATAGGTTTAAATTATAGGATATCTTTAGTAACCCTATACACCGAATACCCCTCGGGAGGCCAGCCATATCGTTAAATACTACACACACACATAAACACACATACACCAAGTCCTACGGCCAAACGAAAGGAAAACCTCCGCACAATCTGCGCACATGGCCAAGATTATCCATCAGAAACGAGCACTACATCAGCAGAACAGCTCTAAAGAACAACCCTTCAATGTAACAACTTACAAGCTGCCTGTCTTCTTGAGTATCTCAAAGAGGTACTCTCGACTACCAACGCCGTAGTTTTGGGAGAAGGGGTCGGGCTCGGCATCGTCATATCTCGCCGCTTAGAGGACAGGCTTCGAAGTGCACGATTCAATCTGCACAGGTTCGTCGAGGAAATGAACAGGGGAAGCTTAGGCTCAAATGAGATTTGTCAAAGACTGAGGACATGGGACTTCGTGGATGCTAATTACCGTTAAATTCTATACCCAAACGGCGACATCCAGCCATATTCGGACCAAGTTCCCCGACTTTGGGAGGAAGCCGGATCAGTTTCTCAACTCAGGGCCCTGGAGTATTCTCGCTCTCTTGAATAGAGAAGGTTCTTGGAATCGTTCCCTCGGAGCCCTGTCCTATTGATCGACGAGGTGCTGATAATGATCCTGGAACCGCCTAGGATGACGTACGCAACGGCGTTGAGAAAGACATTACATGAGCTAAAATCTGTTTCTGCATCAGCAAAAGAAGAGACACCGAGTCGGATTTCGCAGAAGACAGAAAGGCAGAGGGGGAAGAGACGTCGTCGGAGGGAAAGAGCACGGGCTGGAAACTATGGCAACAGACTCTGTTGTTCAAGTGCAATCACCTCACCCAGCTGCTCACCTCAATGTGGCTGCTTTTAATCTGGCAAAACGATGCCTGAGGTGAGCCTGGGGTGAGCAGGGTGAGTAGGGTGAGTGGATGAGCTAACCAGCGTGTTGGTGCAAGCGCCAACGCTAAATAACTAACCTGGAACAGTTCACTAAACCCCCGAGTTAGTTATAATATGCAGACAATAGAAAATAGGAATAGGATTACTGCCAATAAAAGGCCTCTTATGACCTAATAGTCCTCATAATCCTTTTCCCCTAAATCCTTTTATCTTATTACACTATACTAAATTCCATAAAAGACCAACACTTAAATACGATGCGTCTGAGCCCCGAAGAGTATGTTGCTATGGTGAAGGCCAACGGGTATAATAGGGGTGCACATAAGGAGCGAGATAATCAGATGAACCATGAAAAGTATATACTAAACACGGAGATAATACATAATACTATTTTAAATCGATATGCAACGTAAATCTCATTCTATTTTTAGCTCTTCGACGAAATTGGGTATCTTGGGAAGTTGCTTAGGCCTATCTCCTAAGTATATGTAAAGGTTATCCTTAAGGTAAGGCTGGTGATGCGATGCCCGATATATAAAATGTATACTAATTTGGCGGTGTAACGGCCCCGTAAACTATGATAATATAATTAATATAAATATAGATGGTATTAGAGTAAGTTGTGTAACGAGGTAATGAAGTCTAATATGGACACGAAAATACCCGACTTTAATACTATTCGGGATTCTATTCTACGAAAAGGTGCATTTACTCCGATGATAACCAAACTTAAAGACTTCTTCTGTTTTTATATTAGTATAAATAAGGGAATTATTACTAAAAATAAAAGGGCGTCATTAGAATTAATACTTACCAGAGCTAAGGCCTTCTTTTGTGCTTTCACCCACATCACAGGTACGGAGACTAATAAGGCACACCACAACGAGGTTTATCACATAAGTTTCGAGTAATTATATGTCATAATATAGCCCACAATTACTGTCCCGTAATTGTGGTTCCACTTTCACGACAGTTATGAGCCCTTGTCTCTACGAGCCCTCTGGTTGAATGGCTAAACGCCTCGCTAAAGTGGCAGTATGTGGGCCGACCTAGAGGCCATGGGTTCGAGCCTCGTTGTGCTCACCCAGTCTCGCTTCAGTAGCAAGTCACTAAAAAGGTTAGACTTGCCAGCTGGAAGCGGCCGGCACCCAGTAACAGTCAATAAGGACTTGTCAGCTGTGAGTGTAAGCCGGTGCTAATTCCTTAGTTAGCAGACCTCTTCTCTCCTCGGTCTGGGGGGGTGTGTCATAATATAGCCCACAATTACTGTCCCGTAATTGTGGTTCCACTTTTGCGACAAAATTAAAGTTGGAATTGTCCGAGGCGTAACTTTACGACCGAGAGCATTCAAAGGCAATCTGAACAACAAAGTCGTTATTTACACCCAACTAGCAGCTTCCTTCCTCGAGGTGTAATACCACGGCCGAATCTGTGGAAAAATACCAAGGGCATCCTGGGCATTTTATGGTTTTCGCCGTATGAATTAGCCGGTGCTAGCAGGTTAGCCAGTATTGGTTTATCAGGGACTAAAGGAAACTAACATATTTAAGGTTAGAGGGAGAGTCAAAGTAGCGTCGACAGTCGATGCACATATGATGTTTGGACACATGGTGTTGTGTGAGCTGGTTGAGGGTTTCTGTCGGAATATCCACGCCGGACTGGCGCCACCTGTTGCCGCCTATCGCCTATTGGCCCGATTAGCGAGCCAATTAGAAGGCAGGAATCGGTTTTAGATCGGCAGCGTCAGATCGCTGCCGTAGGCCCGATTCCTTCCTTTAACAACAATAGAGCAGATACGACGAATATATCGTTATTTACCCACCTTCTACACTAGGCCTAGTAAAGTGAATCCAATACTGATTAGTGGTTAAATACTATTTTCGTAGATCAGTAAAGTGAACTTTTTATTAGAAGAGGTAATATTACGAAGTCCCGGGACAGAATAGCCCGTCCAACGGATCTCATAATATTCGTATTATAGGAAGAAGTTGCGATACCCTTAGTTAGTGATACGATTAACAATAGGATACCGCAGGAGCTTCCCAGGAGTTCATACAAAGTCACCGGAGTGATAAGTTCTGCTCAACGTAACGGAATACAACCTCTACGTTCATCACGTACAGCTTACAACGAAGATTTTGCGATTAGTAGCGATATAAAACACCCTTGTACTTCTATCACCGACTTTCACTCTTAACGAGAAACCATTTATTATAATTAATACCCCCTTTTTTTTTAAATACTACTCTATTACCCTATAACTATGGAAACACCTTGGAATTAGTGTTTAAAAGGCTAACCTTTACGAGAACCCCGAGTTTATTATCATCACCATCACTACTCACTCCTACTTCTAGAGTAGTGACCCTAAATACCCAGTGAACATAACACTAAAAATAATAACCCCACTTTCCAATTATATCCATAAAAAAGAGTTGGTAACCAATACTAAGATTAGAGCGACCTACTAAGGACATAACATCCAACGCTCGAAGGGCTGAATTTAACGAGAACCCCGATTTGATTGTTGTCGTCCCTGCCCCTAGAGATGACCTAGACGTGGATACAAAACTAGAGACGACACTAAAAGAAAAAAGACTCCCTTCCTATACTACCCATTAGAAATAGTATTCTATAAATAATAAGTAGTAATTCGCCTAATAAACAGTATACGCCCTCGAAGCTGCGGCTTAAAGGAAATGCCCCGTGTTTAAGACGTCGTTAACCTTACCTTCGTATACTAGAATATCTATTAAGATGTTGGGAAATAACCTAACTACGGTGAATCTAACCCTAAAGGAGGTCTAGGATACTTAGGACCCTCTATGAGAAGAGACGGTAAAAGCGCTAATTCCCACTAATACTTAGAATTAAATAATAAACAACTCCTCGGTCCCATTACTAACAAAATATAAGAGGGAGGTTAACTTTCACGAATAGGGACTATGGGCCAGGTATAGACCAGAAGAGGTAACTCTCGAGTCTAACCTAAAATCAATAGTAATAATAATAGTATTCCTTATCGAGATATGGACCGTGGAAGGTATTGTTAACTATAACCTAGAAGTAGAATTTAAATTAAACTTCGAAAATTGGACCTAAATTATATTTAATATCCTCGAGACCTAAGTAGTGAGAAGATTATGCGATTTCCTATTTTACTATAATATATTTATCCCTATAAAAAAGTAGAGGATCCTAATTAAACTCTTTAACCTTAAGGAGACCCTAGCTTTATACTGTTGGACCTAGGAAGAAGTTAACGAAATTAGCTTTAAAAGCCCGTTTTTTAAGAAGCTCATAGAGGACCCAGTCCTCTATAAGGAATTAACGAGGAAATGGGTATTACCACCATTTAAATCCCGTTTAGAAGAGATCGTAGCGCAGAAAAACTCCCCACGAGCACCGCTACCCTTAGAGAGAGCGGGAATAAGCTAAGCCTACACCGGGCTATGCCCTTAGAATTAGCCACAACTACCCAGATAACCCATATTCACCCAGGAATTATCGGATTAGGAAAAACACCGCACCATAGACGAGATTAGTGAAACAGTGACCCCTTAGTAACAAAGTATGCTTATTAAGGTATATACCGACGATATGAGGTATAATAGTGAGAAATTCGATGTCCTTAACACCAAATTCCGTATTTTCCTCGAAGCCTGTAGAAAAATCGGAGTTAACTACTACACAACGGTTAGCCTACTCCCTACGATGCTGAAAGGGAGAGCTTCTCAGTTCTATTACGGCTATATTAGTGGTACACCGACTATTTGGTCAATAGAGGAGGTAATTAACAAGTTACAATGCCACTTCGAAGGAGACTAATACTACTAAGCCTATATTATTAATTAGAACAGAGTAGATCTTAATAAGGTTATTTAGAAGAACCCTAAGAAGACGAAGGCTAAGGCTCTAAAAACCCTCTTTAATAACCTAACGAATTTCTAATAAGCTCTTATACTATACTACTAAGAAGACTAGGTCCTAAAGGATAAGCTAATTGGAGCTGCTATCTCTGTGAAAGAGTGCTACTCTATTAACTTAACCAGAGTAAATACAATAGAGGAGCTTTATAATACGATAAGGATAAGCCTCGACTTAGAGGAAAGAAGAAGAGATGCTCACCGTTAACACTTTACATTAAAAATAGAATTAGATAAGTAATTCTGGACTAACTAATATTATAATAAAAAAGGGCAAAATAACCGCTATAAAGGTCACTAATAATAACGAGGATACCCTCATCGTAGTAAGAAGTGCTATATTTGTAGTAGAGAAGGGTATTAGTCTACAAAATACTCCATAGAGGAGAGAAGTAAAGTGTATAAACACTTTAAATCGAATAAGGACATCTCCGATACCTTTCCTAAAGTATATAACCACTTCTTCACTAAATACAAAGGAGATAAAGTACTCGACGACGAGGATACTAGGGATAAGGAAGATCTAAGCTAATACCTCACCAACACTACCCTTAACAAAGAAAACAAGCATAATAACGAATTCCATATCTCATTCTTCGGCCACACCACTACTCTAACCAACAAAAACCTCGCTCAAACCCTGAATAACCAAGCCGCCTACTACGTTATCACGGGGAAGGATATTAATAGTATACCCATAAAATTACCGGCCTACGAGGTGTTTATTAGTAATAACCATTACATAATAACGATCTTCTAGGGGATTATACCTAATATAGGAGTAACTAGTATTTCTACGGCTAAATACCCTTAATTCCTTATTTTATAAAAGATCGATATTACCGTGAAACTCAACACCTCCAAAGCAGGCCAGACAAGCATTACCTTCAGAGACAACCCTCTAATACCCTCAATAGGACTAACCCATGTGAATTCACCCTTTGGACAACTACCCTTCCACATTATAAACACTAATACACTATTCTTACTTTATTTAAGAGATATAGACAATTTAGGGATCCGTTTTAATAATATCCATAACTTCCTCTAATAAGGAGATATAAAAGTCCCTATTATACGTAAATGGGGGTATCCGTAGATGCTCATATACTCTCCAGAACAGAGTTTTACGTAGAATCACCTTATAAACACGGAATTACACAGAATCCACCATCATTTCGGCCACCCATTAGTATAGAGGCTCTATACGATCCTAAAGAGAGCCAGTAACAACGTGACGTTTAAAGTAATCCAGAAGCTCATAAAGTACTACCACTAGTACTAAATGAATAGACGAGCTCCAAGGAGATTCAAATTCACCCTTAGAAATAATATGGACTTTAATTATAAGGTTATTATTAATATCTTTTACCTAAAAGGGAACAAACCCGTGATCCACGTTGTTAATACGGCCACTTCTTTTAATATAACTAAGTTTTTAGAAAACGTCAACACAAAGTACACCTAGGAAACACTATACGAATACTAGATTAATACTTACCTCGGACCCCCTAACTAAATTATTATAAACACTAATAAAAACTTTAGTTCTAAGGAATTTAGGAATTCAGTGAAATCTATAGTGATCAAAATTAAAGAGGTACCCGTTAAAGCCTATAACAGCATCGGGAAGGTAAAGCAATACTACGCACCCCTATAACGAGCATATAACATTATTCACCAAAAATCCCCTTTTATGCCACCGAAGATTACCCTATAGAGTATAATTAAAGTAATTAACGATACTGTTAGCCTAGACGGTCTTGTTCCGACCCTACTCATCTTCGGAGTATACCCACGTATAAATATAAACTCACCACTATTACTAGAAATATAATAACATATAAAAGTTACACAGAAGGTTATAGTAAAGTTATAAGAGATTTACGTAGAATGTATAATAGTTAATGTTTTTGTGATGAGAAATGGCCTAAATACGGCCCTTATATAAGATCTACTATTATAATTAAAAGTTATTATTTAGTATAAGAGAAGGGGCTGGATAAGCTCATATATACTCCTCGTTAATAAAAGCGAAAACTATGTTATTTAATTACCCTCTAAACTAAAAACTTTTAGGTTTATTATTATTAAACCCTTCTTAGAAGATGACGACGAGAATACGGTCCTAGAGATACCGAGAAATAACAAGGAAAACGTCCTTAACGAGGAAAAGGAAATCTAAGATGAGATTATCGTTTAAACGGATATACTACCCCCGGAAGAAGAGTTAATACCACTACCTTAATACCCGAAAAGTAAACCACAAAAGAACGCCCAGATTAACCTCTTAGTAGAAGTTAACACCTTTAATAACGCTAAAAATGAGGTTATAACAATAACCACGTTTATAAGCACTAAGGAAGAAGCAGATCACGCCCTTATACTCGAGTTATATAAAAAGGGTATAATTAAAGCCCTAAGACCCCCGTTTAAGGAGTTCACTAAGAAGGAGATCGACGCCCTAATTAAACAAAGAGTCTTTAAATTCACTTAGTATAATAAAAAAAAACACAAAGGGATACGTATATTCCATTTAAGGATCATCAACAAAGTGAAGGGCAAAACAGAGACGCCCTACGAGAAGTCCAGACTTATTATTCAGGGATATATAAACAACGGTAAGGAGGCTATCCTCACGCAGTCTCCGACTATTCAGAGTACTAATTAGAGACTAATTTTCGCCATCGCTCCATCTCTCATCTAAAAGGAGGGCTATTCACTATGGATAAGAGATATTATTTAGGTGTATACCCAATCCATAATAAAGCTCAAAAGGACAATCCTCGTAAGATTACTAGACTAAATAAAGAAAAATTACCCTCTAAGAACCATTATAACCGTCGTATAACTATTATACAGCATCGTAGAAGCTGGAACCCACTAATACACAATATATAATAAGCACCATAAAGAGAAACTCCAGATAAGGACTTCTACGTATAACCCCTACTTACTATTACTAGATAACAAAAACAAGAACTTCGCGATAATCAGCATATAAACTAATAATATTATCAGCCTAAGTAATAAGACTTTCACTTAACGGGAAGACGAGGAACTCTAAAAAGCGATGTTCTCGGCGAAGGAGAAATAATACCTCTCCACTAAAATACCACTTATATTTAATAAAGGGATCATCTTAACTAATGGAAAAGCCATTTTTTATACCTAAAGGGCCAGGGAGCGAAGATACACCTAATTAACACTAAATCCACTACTACGAAGGAGTAGTACATCGAGTAGGGTACTAGAGGGGCGTATACCACCTCAAAGTGCTAACCAAAGGTAGCGTTCAATCTATCCACAGCAGCCCAACACCGAGAAGTGATATTAGAGTAGATCAAAGCTCTGAATCGACGCCTACTATAGCAAATGGAGTACCCAGACCAAAGCCTCACTTACATACCCCTTAATCTAATTACCACTAAGCTTTTCGTCTTTATTAATAACTCCTTTACTAATAACAATAACCTAATATCCTAACTCGGATTCGTAATCCTCCTCGTAAATAAGACCAAAGGAGAAGAGGATTTTATAATAAAAGGAAATATTATCTATTACTCCTTAACAAAATCTAAAAGAGTTATAAAAAGCGTCCTCGTATCCGAGATATATAGGATAATCACTAGTATTAATATGGCCTACGCCCTCTCCATAACCCTAAAAATCATAACCAACAAACTCCGAATACCTATAATCCTAACCATTATATATATTAACTTATACTTATTTTATGAGTATCTTATTAAACTTAGAATTATAAAAAAGAAATACCTAATAATTAATATTATAGTATTAAGGTAATCTTATAAGAGACGAGAATTATATGAGATCCGATGGATCCACGGAGACGATAACCTTACCGACGGCTTAATAAAGGTTACACTAAACCGAGCCCTTATAAGGCTTATCGAGGAGGCAAAAGTGAAGATTAGGATAGAGGGATGGGTTATAAGACCCTAAGGAGCACCGATGGCGCTGAGTAAAAGGAGGAATATAAAGGAGATTAGGGGATATAGGAGGAATACCGTTACCATCGTTAACGACGGCGAGCTGGACCTTACCCGTAGTTAACTATGGGATATACTCATTTCTACTAAAGGCGGTATAACCGAAAACGGCACTTCTACTACTTTTGACCGCTTTATATACTCGTTCCGTCTATTGATTTTTTTTTATTGTGTTTTAAGTAATTTGGCGCCTACGCCGAATAATACTCAATTTTCACTTATTATTTAAAAAAGGGACGATTTACGGTAAAAGAGATAGTTACTAGTATCGGAATATCCACGCCGGATTAGTGCCACCTATTACCGCCTATCACCTATTGGCCCGATTAGCGAGCCAATTAGAAGGCAGGAATCGGTTTTAGATCGGCAGCGTCAGATCGCTGCCGTAGGCCCGATTCCTTCCTTCAACAACAACAGAGCAGATACGACGAATATATCGTTATTTGCCCACCTTCCACACTAGGCCTAGTGAAGTGAATCCAACAGTTTCAAATACGCGGCCGCAAGAGGAGCAATTGTGCTCTGTTACTGTGTGTTCATCTAGCGTGCCCGGTGTGTCAAAGTCTGGTTTATGGGGGCATGTGGTGCAGATATTATGTCTAACAGAGTTGAGAATGTGTTGCTGTTTGGCTTGGTGAGAGGTAAAAGGTCGCTGGCATCTTAAACACTCGTGGGAATGCCGGCTCGACATACGCAGATACTGCTGAAGTGCTTCCTTGGTTGGGAAGTCACGGTTGCATGGCCCACAGTACATCGTGGAGGGAACCCCAGGAGCGGGGATGGGTAAACGCTAGCTTGACACTAGTAATCGTGGAGAGGTGTTAGGGACAAGGGGACACAACAAAGTGGTTCAAGCGTAGCTCCATCTCGGCTAATATAGCGGCTGGCCGAGCATAGGTGTTGACTAAGGGCCGGGACCGGGCCGGCCCGTGCCAGTAGCGCCCAGCAAGTAGCGACCGGGGGGTGGCCGACACGCTTTAGGCCCTTCCGCAGGCGGGCAAAGCACACTGCCGCTGAAATGGCGAAGACAAGTCGGCAGTGATTGTCTAGAACCAAAAATAGATTGACCTCAACATCGGTCTCGCTGCTTGGCGCGGGAACTTGGCGGCACCCCCTGGCGCTCCGTAGAGCTGCAAAAAAGCACACCAAACCACATCAAGTGAGTGTATCGCCTCACCGAGGTTGAGACAAAGCAGGGACCTATGAGTCAACAGGCTTCACGGGTATATCTACGATCGTTGAGTATATCTAACAACCAGAAGATCCGTCCCACCCCTCGTAATATTCAAGGCCGATACTCTACCACCACAATTTCTATGCAATTAAGGTCTCGTTTAACATTGGTCAGTCCGTTCAAGGGTGGGGAGTTTAGAGATTTCCATGCTAGTATCAAAGCTGTATATATAGAGGTATGATACCATGGTGTTATGCGTGGGGGAAATTATCCTCCGTCCGAAGCAGTTGGTGAGCTGCAAATCGAATTGAAATATTAGCTTTTAACCTTAACCCGCGGCGCTTGTTGCTGCTGATGCCACTTGAGGCACAACGGGGTATGGGGCTGTGGGCTGTTCCATGGCCGGGCGGTTCCGGGACTGTTCCTAATAGGTCGGTTGACATTGGGACCCCTTAATAGTGACACTACGACTCCGGCCAGGATAGTGCTGTCTAAGCGGTATGCTTCGGAGATTGTTATTGGAAGAGCAAATGCGGACCCCTCTGATGATAGACACGCGAGAGGCCTTGTCCTGGGCCGGCGCTTATCAAGGCGCTTAACCTAACGCTATTAGTAGCCAAAGGGACCTGCGCTGCGCCGGCTTGGGGGACCGAATCCGTTGGCTGGCTTCCGCCGCAGCTAGAGTCGCAACGAGCCCGCTTTTTTTACTTGTCTCAGCATAAAGTGGTCCTGATTTCGTGGGTGCCCCGCCTGGCACGTGCCATTATCAAAAAACCTTTTAAGCCCAGCGAGTTGCTCCTCAACTTATTGAGTTCCCTGCAGCAGACATGCCACGGAAAACCAATAATACCCGTAGCGTATACGCAGAACCCTCCAAATCCAAAAGAATTAGAGTCTGCCGTCATTCCCACTACAGGGCCATCTTCTATGACTACGACAACGCTCGAGTGCGCAAGCGGAAAGCTATTACATCCCTCGTTCATCAACACAATCTTTGGGTCTTTGAATTCTCAACTGAGCGCCTGATCACTATCCTACAGTCCCTCCTGAAGGACAGCATATTCGAATTTTCCTCCCGTGCCCGGGCTGCCTTTCCGGAGCTCTTTCCGCCCCAAGAGCCCTCAGTCCCTGACCACGCCCCCACCCCCGCCCAACCCACCATGGACCCTCCTGGTCAGCCACAAAAAGACTTTTATGAATCCCTGGAAACGTGAGTTTTCCTTGTCTCAAACCTATCACACTAACGCTCTGCCAGCCTTTACTCCACTGGGAAATACTCAGATCTCACCATATCCTCTACCGCCAAGGAGTACCACGCTCATCGTGCCATTGTTTGTCCTCGCTCCGAGTTCTTGGCAGCTATATGCCGTAACTCTTGCAAAGTACTCACCTTTGTCCCCTATGATTTTCATTGCTATTAGGGCTAATAATTAAACTATACAGGAGGCTTCTGACGGCGTAATTCGTCTTGTCAATGATGAACCCTGCGTCGTCGACATGATGCTCCAATATTTCTACCGTCTCGACTATCGACACTCTGTTGATTCCGGCCATCTTTACCAGCCATCAGAGCAGTCCCAGGGTGACGGTGCAGAATCTTCTGCCCTCCTCCTCCACGCCAAGGTTTACGCCATTGCCGAGAGGTACGTAGTCAGTGGTCTTAAAGGCCTCGCGCTTAGCAAGTTCGAGTCTGCTGCACTGAACCACTGGGGCACCAGTGATTTTCTTGAGGCGATTAAAGAAGCCTACACCTCGACTTTGGATACTGATCGAGGCTTGCGGGACGTCATTCTCAACGTCTTTTCAAAACACAGGGAGTTACTGGATCGTGATGAAGTGAAGACGCTCCTTAGGGGTATAGACTTGCTCGCATACGATCTTGTTATGCATTACCATCAAAAAAATAGCATTAAATCTCCAGTCAGGCAGTGAGTTTAATAACATTGAACGCTCCAAAAGAGATATAGGGTCAGCCACTAACGCTTATATACTCCTCAGGCACACTTCTGCATTTGCATTTGGACATCGAGGTAGGTAAACTGTTCTTTCTCTGGTAGGCCACCCGGGGGCACCTCATCGGGTTTGGCTGGAATGGTGGTGGAGGTAGGGGTGGAGGGGGCGCCTGTGGAGTTGGCTGAGGCGGAAAGAGCCCTTGAGGATCCACTTCAACTGGTTCGATGCGCACCTTATTGTTGTGGATCCAGGAAGCTAGGTTATACTTAGCCTCAGAATACGAGACCAGTAACAGCAGCCCAGTTCTGTGTTGGGGTTGGAGCAGCTTTGTTGTTCATAAGCTTCTTTAAGGCCTGAATCACATAGGCGGTAGCCTCCTTTTAATCTGCTTTTTGGGTCCCTCGAAGCTAGAAATCACATTATCAACAGACTGGGTGATAGTCAGAAAGCCATTCTTTCGGGTCTCGTAGAGTCTGGCTTCTTCGTCCAGGGCGGCTATGATAGATCCAGTAGCCGCCCCGTTTGCGTTTGAGGGCCCCTTTGTCGTCAAGGGGGGTATCAGGAGTGTTGGGCTGGCATCCCACAAGGCTGGGCTGGAGTGGCTGGGCCTCCGTGTCGCGGCTGCATTTCGCCCTTACGGTAGTGGATGGCTCTGGAGGAGACCCAGAGCCCCGATCAGGGCCGGCCGGAGGGGCCGGCTGCAGTCCGGTGCCCGCCGCAGGCTGTAAGGCCATCGCGGGAGGGCTCCGGGAGGGAGAGATGAAGAGGTTTCAACTGTTAAGGATCTTCGTGGTATAATCCGGCTCCGACTGCGCGTGCACTCGGTCTCCTGCAATCCGGTATTGAGCAGTCAAAGAACCTCGGCACCATTGTAGCGATATTGATTCCTGATGGGTGTTGGGCTGAGCGGTGTTTTGAGGAGATATTCGAGGACTGCCTCAACCCCACGCATTTTGATGAGATAGGTGGTGTATCGTGCGGTTGGCCCGATTGGATGACTACCCCGCTTTTGACGCCCGTCGACCTTGGGACTAGTGATGATAGCCTCCAGATAGGCTAACGGCTTACACCACGTCCATTTAGCCGCTTCTAGCCGATGCAGCAAACCTCTCATTCACTCCCCTCGTATGACCAAAACTCCTGCATATACAGTCACATTGCTGACGTGAGATATGGAGATGTCATTATCACATGAAGGTGGCTGGGTGGAAACAAGCTACGGATTGGTTGGTTTATTGAGAAAGAGTGAAGTGAGGGAAGTTTAATGCACCAAGTCACTTATCCGCGTCTATTTTAGCTATTTACAGATGCAGTTTAACCGGTTTTTAACTAATTACGCAGGCACTAAGTTGTTTACCTAAAGTATTTGTCGGAATATCCACGCCGGACTGGCGCCACCTGTTGCCGCCTATCGCCTATTGGCCCGATTAGCGAGCCAATCAGAAGGCAGGAATCGGTTTTAGATCGGCAGCGTCAGATCGCTGCCGTAGGCCAGATTCCTTCCTTCAACAACAACAGAGCAGATACGACGAATATATCGTTATTTTGCCCACCTTCCATACTAGGCCTAGTGAAGTGAATCCAACAGTATTTAAACCCAATAATATCCTGTTAAAAGATTTACAGATTCCTTCTGCTACATCAAACTAGCACGCCTCAGCACCGGGTAGCATTATCCTCTTTGAATCCTAAATAAGTATCACACCCTAAGGTAAGTAAAAAGCTTTTTATGCGAGCTTCTGTTAATACCTCCTTCACTTACAATAACTCCCTTCAAACTGGTCCATAACCTTAAACGACTTAGATAACTGCGTTTCATTAAGCTGGAATGGCCGACAGTGTGAGGATCCCCACGGACGAAGAGTTGAAGCAGATGGAGGAAGCGGCGAAGAGCAGTAAGGAAAAGCGTGAAAAGAATGAACAAGAAAAGAGGGAACGGGATCGGAAGGAAGCTGAGGCGAAGCTTGCGGGCAAAAATTAAGTCAAGAGATCGAATTAACATTTAATATTCTGACTTGGGTCATATTCTGTCATATCACATATTCTGAATAGGACCCCAAACTACTATAATTACAGGCCAAAGTCAAAGCCTCTGTTCAGATTCCTATGGGGCTTCTTGAAGCCTGACTAATACTTCCAATCACTTATACAATTTGCGCAAAACCTAAGCTAATCAGGTTATAACTCTGGTCTCATCCTGTGGATTAACACCATGTCATGATATAGCCCACAATTACTGTCCCGTAATAGTGGTTCCACTTTTGCGACACACCACAAATATTATACCTGAGATTTTACCCGTATCAGTATTAAGCTTAATCATCAGCTCCGCAGAAACTGAACTTTTAGCCATGGATTTCATGGGCGCTTCGCTAAGTTAATCACGTGACTAATGAATTCCACGATTTGTCTTAAGCGAGCGGGGTAATCTCCTCCACTCTCCCTCCTCCATCTCCCTATCCCTCAACATATCCTACCCACTATCATTTTCTACCTTGGATTTCACTATGGGACCACAATTTCCGACATCCTCACTGACCGTTATGTACGACAGTTTGCTTTACAATGAAGGCAGCAAGCAATACGAGACTTGGCAGTCGTCAGCCATTAATGACGGTGTTATCAGCGAGCTGGAAGTTTTCGTCACCGAAGAGTTAAACCGCGGTCCAGCAAAGTTCGTCGAAAGGGCTGAAGGGTCCTATAATATGATGTTCCGGTTTCGGTTCCCCGCTGGAAACGACGCAGCGCTTCGATTTCCTAAGCCAGGACATACACCTCTAACTCTCGCCAAAGAGAAGTTGTCAAACGAAGTTGCATGGATGGAATACCTAAAAGCGAATACAACCATACCCATTCCACACGTGCACAACTCTAGCTTACAGACATCGAACAACCCATCACTCGGTCTACCCTTCATTCTAATGGACTTTATTGAAGGTGAAAACCTCCGCGACTTCCTGGCAAGCCTGGCAGCACCAGGCACGGACACAGCCGCCGATGCCATGCGCTCGACCGTATACGAACAGCTGGCCGGGTTTTACCTCCAAATCAACCGCTTGCATTTCAAACAGATTGGGTCTATTGCTAAGGATAGACTCTCGAGTCAGTGGGAAGTCACACAACGCCCACTCACCATGGACATGCACCAGCTCCTGTTAGGTGTTCACGAATATCGCACTAACGGATGGCCCACCAAGCCTTTGCAGCGATCCAGCGACTACTTCAATTTCGTGGTGGATCAGCAACACAACCAGCTCTGGGAACTGCGCAATCTGAACGTGCCGCACAACTGTAAACAGGACGTCGATCTGAAACAGGCCGCTGAAATCTCCCGACTGAGGTTCAAAGCCCGTATAGGCTTTAAACAGCTTATTCCTCTGTTCTGCGACCATATGGATGACAGGGGCCCATTCCTCCCTTTCAACCCGGATCTCGATCCGCGAAACATGGTCGTCAATCCGGACACTGGCCGAATTATGGGCATTTTCGATCTCGAGTTCACCAACGCCATGCCAGCTCAGTTTGCACAGGATCCGCCGTTGTGGTTACACAGAGTACTTCCAGGCCAATGTCTCGAAAAAGACTTTTTCCCCTGGTTTTTGAAAACCTATCAACCTTATCTAGACAGGTTTCTAGTTGCTATGAAGAAGGTAGAGCAAGGGGGGCAGGCTGAGGACGGACAGAAGCCATTGTCTACTATGATGCTTGAGTCTTGGACCAGCAAGCGGTGCTGGTTCAACTACGCCGCCCACCATGCTGACCATATCGACGCTATATACTGGGCGGAGCTTCACAAACTCCATCTAAGAGGAGATGGGCCTGAACTTTCGACCGTTATGGAATCCGAGATGAAAATATATGTAGAACATACTGAGAGGCAGATTGCAGCGTTTGAACAAGCGTGGGAGGAGAACTAGATCATGTGAGGACTACGGTACCATTCGCGGAGGTATTTTAGTATGGACGATCTGACCAAAAACGGTGTACCTAACAATTAAGAACAACTAGCTATAATGTTTTCGAGTAATCCTCCAAGCTTCTCGATTTCGTCCCATAAGTCTTTCTGTGTATGTTGACTCTTACTTTCTACTTCGCCTAAACTCAATTTGTACGAAGCCCTCTTTTCCTCAACTTCAGGTCCTAATCCCACACCAGAAAATTCCTGAGCTTAGAGCAAATCGCTGATTGTGTATGGTGAATGCTTAATGTTGTTCTGACCATTACCCGCTGGTGTAGTGTTAATTTGGATACGAATGGGTAACCCAAATATAGGGGTATTTAGGTCTAATGTTTGTTTATACTCGAGATTGTCCGTGAGTGAGTCCTAGGTTTGTTCATCGTAAAGCACTTTTTGGTGTTATGGGACTTTGATAATACGGTAGAATATGAGAGTTTTTTATTCTCTGAGTTGTATTATGATGTTGAGTAGATGTGGCCCCGGAGAGATGCGATATTGTAGGTGAATGTTAAAGGTTTTTAAAAACCCTGGTTAGGTGGATGATATGTACGGCTCGGCATAAAAGCATGAAGCCAGTAATTGGCCGATGTATTCCTAAAGTGAGTGGCCGGAAGGCTCATACACTACCATGTATACTGGTGATGAAGGCCACGTATTGCTGCATTCGATGTCGGCGAGCTGTTCTAGGCTAGCATCTGGTTAACTGGACACTTCATGATCGGTTAACGGAGGCAGGAAGGCGCACCTATTTTTCCCCGGCATCGACACGCATTTCCAATAACCGGAAGATGATTCGTTTATGTAAGCGACGAAATATCGATGTTCCGAGACAGCTCGGAGGCGAGCACGCCATTCCGACTGCAGGCCGCCTCTTAACCCCAATCTTTGTCGAATGCGACCCCTAGGGATCACTGCGGACTCTTTAGCTCCAGTCCTCTCAATGGTGATCGGATGTTCGTAGCCGGGAAGCCCGACTTCAGCCGACTCATGGGCAAACATTATCGTTGGTCAGTCTTAGATCATTATTCATAACGTTTCGAATAAGAGAATAAACACTGTGAACCGGATATAACCATATCAAAGTAGTCCTTGAGTAATCCAAATAACTTATTTCTTAATCCCATAAGAACAGGGCTTATAGTATTTAATGAAGTGGCGGAAACTAAGAGGATTCGGACAATGGTAGTTGGTGGTTTTACACGGAAGTAGCTCTTGGATAGCCTACGGTAAATAGGGTATTTTTGAATTAGAAATAACTATGCTAGCTGCTTTTCACCGGTGTGAATGAGATACGAATCGTAAAGACCGTGTTCATAGCTTAATATATGTATAGAAGTCCGTATTATATAGGATACATATAGCGATCCGGGAAGGTTATCGCCTAAGTGTGATTGTGCGGTGAGGTTAACCTTTTCTTAGGGTTATATTATTATCGTAGTCTCCGCTGCTTATTAGTAAAACTCCTATTTGAATTGGTTAGGTATACTAATCTTCTAATATATAATTTTAATATTATTTAGTTGTTTTTCGTAGTTCTTAAATATAATTTCCGGTAGTAACCTTACCGATAATTAGTAATGAGAAAGGGTATAGGATTGGAAGTACTTATAATGTACTAGAGGGTCTAATGTAAGTGATGATAACGTAATACTAAGAGGATCGATGCCTTAGTTCGTTACCGCTGCGCAGATTTAGGATAAGTGTACTATTATTTAAGTTGGTGATAGAAATAAACTCTACTATGCGGAGTAAAGATTGAATGGTTGATTATGCTGGAGTTGATGGATGGCTGTTTTGAAGAGATATCCAAAATAAAGGCTAGTAAACTTGTGTGTTTGGATCCTTTATGGTTAATAGTAATAGTCTAATGGATAAACTAGAGTGATATCCGCAAAATGCAGCATGAGTATGTCTTCGGCCTCGGCTAGTTTGGATAGTGTTTTTAAAACCCCCTTGCCTATACCGTGGATCATTTTGCTCTTGATCATGGCCATAAATACCTTCCAGGGAATTGTTGTGTTAGTGACTATGAACAAAAGGGGTGGTATTATTGTGTATTGTGATGTAGTCGCCCAGATTATAAGAAGATCTGTAGCCGTATTTAGCCCACCGAAGTTATCCGTAAAAAAGAGTACTATTAAAGTGAAAGGATATATTAGGTGTGAGTAAATGGCCTGCATCGCAGTTACCGGAGGTTCCCGAATTATCTCAAGGTAATATTAGGTGATATAATTAAGGACTGGCCCCCCTCGGGCTTTTAGTACCTTATTAAGTAAAGTATAATCCACTAAAACTATTAATTTATTATATCCAAGGAAACTAATTTGATTATCCGACCTAAATTGTATTACCTTAGGGAAGGTTCGCCTTAGGTAAGACTGTTTGTGGTTATTGCCGATGATCATAAGTAACTGAGGTATGTTGCCCTCTGTTTTATATATTAAATTGTTTTTTTTAAGAAGAACCCCTAGGAGGTTAGGGGTGTTAGTTTTGATGTTCACTTATTATATAATTAAATAAAGTGGAAGTTGAATAAAGTGGAAGTTGGATAAAGTTATCTGGGTCACTTTTTGTGCGGGGGTGTAGCTCATATTATATGTCCCGCAAAGATAAAGAAAGGTTCGGATAGGGGTTCTGCTTTGTGTTCTGTTGGGCAGTTACTAGTTATATGTCTGAAAGTGTGTAGTTAAAAACAGAGAAATGGCATTTCACTATATACTATATAATATACCTTAAATAGACCGTAAACTGAAACCCGTTCATTAGACCCATGCCCACTTATCCAACAAAGTACTTCAGTGTACCTGTGTTAACGATTATGCGGTGTTTGTACGGGGACTTCGTAACCCCACTAGGTCTTATGGAGGTTGGACAAAGCTTGGGTATCGAGGGCCTCGGAAAGCCTCCTATAATTGTTGATCTAGGCGTTTTTGATGGTTGTGGTGAGCCCGCCGCCACTGGTGTGACCGTTGTCGAGGGATGCGGCGAGCTCGGAAGAGCTCCTCGAGTCATCATTGATTTGGCTGTGGTAATCCGTGATAGTGGAGACCAAGGTACAACAGGCGAGCTTGTCAGCGGTGGCGTGGTTGAGGTGATAGGTGCCATGGGAGGGGTAGTCATCTGCGAGATAGGCGGGGTGCCTGGAGCAGAAGCCGGGCCAAGCGCTGAATGCGAGGTTTGAATGGGCGTGGGATAATCATCAAGCCTCATAACAGAGATCACATTGTGAGATGTATCCGAAGTCAAGGAGTTATCTAATTTAGAGCCCTGGTGTAATGATCTTTTTATACTAATTATAATAAAATAGTCGGGAAGCTTCTGGTTATCAGGCTCTATTATAAGCCCGTTAATTATAAAAGGGTCTAGTAGCTAGTTCTTATGAGACTAATAACTGTAAAGCTTATTACCGTAGGAAACGAAGAATACAATTTTTGTATTAGGAATAAGAGAGTGAAGAATATGGGATTTACTAATTAAGTTGTCCTTGCGGGTTTTAAAAATGCGGGAGGGGTTCTAAGCTATTTTAGGTCTCACTAATAGGTAAAGGAACGGTGTGAAAAGAAGGAAATCTGGTTTCTGAAGTCGGAGAAGTAAAAAATAGGATATAAAGGAAAAAAGTCTGATTACTGATGTTAAGAGAGGATAAGTTGTTCTTGGATAGGTAGGATGGCGACTTATATGCATTTATCGTTTATTAGTATTATAAGAATGAGCGTCTAATTGCCGCGTATATCGGTCAGCTAGTCTGCTGGCTGTTTTCAGGCACTAATCACATCACATAGGGTGCTGTACGTATAGTTTTCGTCCACTTACCAATTAAAACTAGATAGTTAGCTTATTTCCCGATGTAGAATTCTGTGTTTTGTGATTTAACTTAATTTTTAGTATATAGTTTTATATTTAAATAGAAATGTATGGAATAGTATTGAAAATCAATTTAGCCGCTGAACTAATGCTAAATATAGAATGCCTTTGAAGTAATTCACCGGGCTCTGAATGGCTGCTACGTATCCTTTTTCTCGAGAAAACGTGAAAGACGGTACTTCCTTTTGTTCTCGGTGGATATATGGACATAGGTTGGATCCAGGCTATTTAGGTACCCATTAAAACTAATATCTATACTTTTACTTATGTTCCTAATTTGGTAAAAGAATATGTTCTAGTAACCTTATACTAAGGTCATATTATTAAGGTGAATTTTTATACTTGGATTCCTTTTTAAAAATCTTAATAATACTGAGTCCGAGGTGTATATCCTATGTAGACTAAGTTCCCTTAAAAGCAGTAGAGAGATCTCTTCTACTAAAGCAATGGTATTTATGGAGGTGAAGTTGAGAAATAGTTCCCTAATACTTAGAAAGGTATGTAATATGGACAAAAGGCCCTGGTCATCGGAGCTACTGAGCTGTATAATATTCAGTTCTAAGTAGGTGATCTGCGTTATTGGTGTTGTTGTTGTAATAGAGGTTGGGTTAAATTGTCCTTTGATTAATAAATGATGGATTGATGATGTTGAAGGTAATAGGCGTAGAATGTTCTATGTAGTTATTTTTATGGAGTTATTAATGTAAGGGGACATCTAAATTTACTTATGCAAAGTTAAATATCTCAGAGGCCTAATAGGTCTCTATCCCCTAGTATATAGATGTAAGATGGTTAGGTGATGAAGTCTAGGTGTGAGCTTTAGGATCTTTTTTATTTTTATTAAATTATTATGTTTATTACAGAGAGCCTCATTTTCAACTTATTTTTTATATTTTATAAACGCATCCTATTTTCAATTACTTAACACTAAGGTTTACGGTAAGAACTCGCAGAGTTATAATAGGTGGGTAGCCTATTCAGAGAAGTCGTAAATGGGTTATTAACTATAAAATAAAATAAGACTCTTAATACATTTGCTATTCCCTTTTATATGGATAAGGGAAGAGAGGTCTTTAAGGTTATTCAAAGTGTTGAGAATAGAAAAATATTTTATTAATAAATAGAAAATAGTATTAGTAGTATAATAGTATATTAACTAAAAATTTAAAAGCTTATTATGCCTTATAAATAAGGTAATATACGTTACTAATTTAGTTACTAATTTATTTATAGTAAAAAAAGTTAATAATAGTAATAAGTAGGGTTTCCCAGTGTTTTTAAGTATAGGAAATAGTATTTGGAACTAAAAACCGGAGAGTGTGGGCGGAATTCTGATAGTGGGCAACATATAGCCCAGTTTTTGGCTCGTAGATCCCGGTAATCTGAATTTGGGAATAAGGTGTTAGGAATTAGTGTTCGGAATAAGGATGTATATAGGTGTTGTATTTGGTTATATAGTAGGGAGTGACTTTTAAATATAGTTTAATAATGAATAATAAAAACTAACTAAGTAAACGTAGACCAGACCGTTAACCCATTATTCTAAACACCGTCCCTAAGGTTATATAGTAGTGGGAGTTAGGGGGTTAAAGTGGTATATAAATTTTTTCTCTAAATCCGCAGGTTACTAGTAGTATTTAGTTGAGGTTACCTGATTGAACAAAAAGAATGAATAGACTTACCATTTCATTATTCGTAGCCTGAGTGGTCTCGAGGGTGGTGAGCTGCTGCTCCTGGTAGCTCAGGGTGAATTATAGTTTACATAGGATATTATATAATTCCCATTAAGTAGTATAATTATGATACTAGGAGAAAAAAGTATTATATACGTTCTTTGTTTTACTATCCCCTTTAAACGGCCATCGAATTAAGGTTAAGGATAAACGGGCTATAATACGAGGATCGATATGGGAGTGCTAGCTTAAACTAGAGCTTAGTGATTTAGGAATAGGATACTAATTAATGGGAGTAGTTTTAGTGGATTTAGATTTGCTAGGAGAAGGTTGTGAAGACTGAAAATGATTCTGATTGTTAGTTTTTGTAGACCCTATGTTCTGAGAAGGACCATCTGTGGAGTGCGCGACCCTGGGGGTGAGCCATGGAAGTGACTGTCCGAGACCTTTGAGATTAGCAGTGGTAGCCATTGTGTTAAAGAATGAAGTAGAAGAATAAGAATGCAATTTGTAGAGAAAAAGGAGGGTTTGGATTAATGAGTTTGGTGACCGAATCCCAAAGTGGATTTTAGTCTAATTTAAATACTTTAAAGGTCACTAGGGTTACTAGAAGTATAACGTAAATAAAATACACTTTGAGATAAATTCATAATAATTCTATTCGTATATCTAGCTAAGAAAAGATGAATGTGAATAACTAATAAATAAGGGTATAATAGAAAGTAATTCTATTATATAATATTTAATAAATGGACGGAAAAGTAAATATAGTAAAGGGAAATAAGTGGTTAAAGGTTAGTTTGGCTTTTATATGGTGAAAATAGAGGTGTATAATCTAGGTTTGGTGATAGTTATAGTGATGATTACCCTAGTTATAGGTTTACTATCCGACGGTGGATCTCCTTTAGTAGTGGAGGTAATTATACTAGATATGGAAGGAGTTGTTGATGTGTTGGTGGTTGGGGAGGTAGTTTGTGTGTTAGCCGATTTGTTCTTTGTTAAACCAGGTGTTAGACTGGTGTTGGTGTTTATGGTGTTGGTGGTGGTGGTGGTGGTGGTAGGGGCTACGGTCCTTAGGGGATTCGTAGTGGTTATGCCCGGAGTTATACTGGTTGATTTCTCAGAGCTAGTAACGGTGGTCAAGGTGCTGCTAGTGGCCGGGAAGGAGTTTATGGTGGTCGTCCCTAGAAATGTAGCCGGTGACCAAATAATAGTAGTGTTAACGAATACGCTGGGTGTAGGTATGCCCCTAGTGGCCCTAATAACGAAACTCGTTATTAAGATTATTATGAAAGAAGATGTAAACTAAATAATGGTCGTATTTGTATTTATCTACGTCTCCAAGTTTGTTATAGTCTATAGTAGCAAGGTGATGCACCCTACTCTGCTAAGACATAGTAGTTCCTCTGAATCTATGTTACCCGATCTATTCTAGATAAGGAAATAGTTATATATGGGTAAGCTTTGCTTAGCGTATTGCCTAGATATAATTAGCAGGGGTTAATGTATATTAGTTTTACACTTACTATATTATGGTCATATCCTTATTAGGTGAAGTTTTAGGTACCGTAAACTACCCTAGTTGTTGCCCTTTGTAATTGATGGGGTTAAAAGTCTATGTTATTAGTAGATAAGAAGGGTTAGAGAATCATAAGATGGCCTCATAGCGGCTGTTCCAGGGGTTATCGATCCTAGCAGGTCATAATTGGTCAGATAAACGCATACTTGAAGGGGGGGGGGGTGGGGGGTGGGGGTTGATTGGACAGTTCTTACCCAGCAGATACAGCCGACCCAGCCTAGAGAATTATCACTAGTTCCTAGGTATACATGGTCGGTTTGTTGTGGAGGGCAGAGCCGTTCTTCGCCAGAAGACCAGCGATAATAAGAATACGAAGAAGTTTTATTATGAATAGGATAAAAAAAAGATTAAGTAATCTTATGTGTTTATTTTAGTAATATGAATTTGAATACTATTGTTGAATGAATTCCTAAGTGATGGACCTAGATGATAATAGTATAAATATATGCTGAGGGTGTTCGTATTAAGGTTTTGGGATATCGGTGTTAGGACCTTTATGGCCAGCCTTTAGAAATCCGTTAATATAGAACACAGGTTCACGAATTTTGGTGTTTTAAGTTGAGTTTCCTAAAATAGATCCTTTAATCCCACTATTACAGCACCGGCATATACGGTCATGTTAAGAGCATATAAGACGAGGTATAGTAGTTAGTTTTGGTTACTAAGTATCCTAATACATAATAACATAAGATATTTTATTATATTCTAAAATAATAATAATTATGGCCTATTTTATAAGTGACGAGGAATTTGTAAGTCTGCTATCCTTGCTACTCGATGATATTTATGCTTTCCCCTACGGCTACGACCACTTTCCCAGTTTCTCGTCAAACTCGGATAAACAAGAACAGCCTACAAAGCTGGAGACCCCTGATCCCAATAACATAGGCCCTTCGTCGCAACTCTTCGGGTTAACCGACAAGCAGGGCTTTTCACCCCCTTTACCCGTATCCTACGACTCGTCCATGTCGCTAATAGTGGACCTATTAATGGATTGCCCAGATTTCCAACAAGGGATTTTTGAGCTCTCTCAGACAGACGCCACCAACCTCTTCGACCAGCAACCAACAAGCTTCCAGGGCAACATGCATACCAGGTAAGGATTCTGATTCTATTTAGCAGCCTCTGCTGACCATCGCAAAGATCGACTGATTACTCTCAACCCCTACTCGACATGGTTTAAGTAGCCCTAGACAGGATGGTGGCCTAGTATGAGGAACATATGAAAGGGGTGATTGAAAAGCAGGAAGAGCATGATCGGCGGCTTAGTATTCTGAGTAATAAGCTCGATAATATTAGGGAGGGTCTAGATAGTTTCTCCGTGGATGTGTGGAGATGGACTTGACTGAACGGGCCTGAATACGGGGAGGAGATGTACTCTAGTGAGGGTGATTATAGTGAGATGAGTGGGGTGGCCGTCGATGATGGTAGCCTGGATGATGCAGGCGATTGGCTTGATCAATTACCATGACGTGAGCTAGTCGTTGGTGACCGGGGTATACGTAACCTGGAAGTCAAATGTATTTGTACGTATGCAGCAGGGGTAAACACGTTTTGATAGATCGATATGCACTTTTTAAGCACCAATACAAGCATCTACAGCATCTCTGTTAATTACTTGCTTCAACCACAACCATCCTTGAGCCAGACCGAGGAGTCCGTGGCTGAGACTGACATGTGCCAGCATGAGCATCCCTTTCTGTCTGCCGTATCCTGCTGACGGTTCCCGCCAAGGTACGCCCCGTTTTTCTATTTTTGGTTCCCGTTTCCTTCCTTGGGTGTCCTATGCTCAGTCCAGTTTTGCGTTCCCAGGTTCTAAGAAGACAAGAACTGGTTATGAAGCTGGATAAAAATAGTCTTATGTTAACAGCTATTTATCATACAACCTGTCTCGAGATCAACTTCCCTCTCGCCTAATTTTTCTTAGTATCTGCTATTAGTGAAATAGGTAATATACTACTAAGATCCTTAATAATTAAAAAGTCTTCACCTCTCCCTTTTAAAACCCTCTTATAATAACCTCATAACCTCCAGTGAGTACTGGACTATAACCGGCCCCTCTGGCCGGCCCTGATCGGGGCTCTAGGTCACCTCCGGAGTTAACCCCTCCCTTAAGGGCTGAGCACCACCATAACACTAAGGCCCAGCTACTCCGGCCTAGCTTTGGGGGAAGCTAGCCTAATACTCCTAATATAGCCCCCTCTACGGTAAAGGGGCCCTTAAATATAAGTGGGGTGATTATTGGATTTATCCTAACCACCTTCGATGAACAAGTTAGACGCTATAAGGACCGAAAGGATATCTTTTTGGTTATCGCCTAGTCTATTAACAACGTGGTCTCTAGTTTTAAGGGGCCGAAATAGCAGATCGTAAAGGAGGCGATAACCTATGTGATTTAAGTTTTGAAGAAGTTGATGAATAACGAAGTTGCTCTAATTTTAACCCGGAACTGGGTTACTATTGTGGTATTAGCCCCGACCCTAGCCCTAGTCTCAGCCCTGGCCTCCGCCCCGGCCTAGAACTGAGCCCCTACCCACCTATAAGCCCAGGCTCAACTAGAAGACCTCCGGGTTTTCGTCCATATCCCCAAGGAAAGCCTGGATGCTGCCCAGAAGAACGCCCCTTTCGCCCTACGCCGTACAATCTACTAGGCCCTTGGCTTATAACTAGGAGACATCCTACATATTTACCATATCTCGACTAAATACTCCTTAAAGCCCTTAAATAAATAAATCCAATAAAACCTTCTTAGAAATAAATAAAAACTAATAAATTATTTAGGGGCTTTTAAAATAAAAACCCCCATAAAATAGTTTATATACACTATTCCATATTACTTATCTAAGCTTTAAAACCTAAATGAGGAAAGTATTAATATATTAACCCTGATCAGGGAGGAGGTTATCGCCTAGACTGGCCGTGAACTAGTTCTAGCCCGGCAATCCCACCTTAGCCTAAACCCTATTATAAACAAAGTTACTTAGGTTATCTTTTTTATAGTTAAGGTGTTACCCTTTAAATTATTTAATTAGAGTAGTAAGGCCCAGCTTATTAGGGAAAAAAGGACCCTACTTAGGTATAACCCTAGTTACTAAGGATATTATATAAACTAGTATTATAACCAGTGACCACTCTATAACAACTGCGGCATACCCTTAGACTCCTATGAGACCAAGCCTTATACAACTAAGCCGAAGTGTGTTAACTATTTGGGGCCCTTCTAGGCCAGGTATATAAATTATCCAACTAGGCCCCTAATAGTTAACGGTTATTTTACCCTCCTAGGCCGAAAGGAATGTAGACGGATTTAGAAGGTTAAGTAAAAGGTCTCTAAGGCCTGCGATAATATTAACTAGACCGCCACCCAGAGCAGCACTCAATAACCCCAGGAGTCCCATCCTAATCAGGGCTAACAACCTAGCTCTAAATGCTTATACACTAGGACCCCCTCCTAAGGATCGATTATATGCCTAGGCGATAAGGATATAGCTAATAGTATAGATGAAGACGAAGTGGAAGACCCCGAGGCCCTCCCTTAGACCAACCGCCCCATCTACCCTCTCTAAAATAGGAGCTAGAGGGTGGCTTAAAAGCCTGATTATAATATTACTAATACTTATACCTACCTGGACCTCGACTCGGAGGTGTAGGCCTAAACAGGCCCCCCTATGGGTGCTATGTATGGCCTAATGTAACGTGGGGAAAAAGCCCCTAGTATACACAGCTTTCCTAGAGCTCTGCTGAGCTGATTAGGTTAACATTATACTTATCTAGGAGCCCTGGATAGGTTACACTAATAAAATATAGATTAATATATACCCTGGGTATAATTCCTTTCTCCTAGTTAGTTTTTAGGATAGTAGGGAAATAAGGCCCAGGGTAATAATATATATACGGAAGGGGATGAGGTTATAAGTGTAATAACAAAGACCTATCTAAACAAGGGATATCCTATAATTAAAGGTTAATAATACTACTATTATAAAAGTCTATAAATAACCAGGTGATCCTTATAATTATATAACGACCACCCTCCTAAAATACTAACCACTATTACGAGCCCTTATAACTAGGGATTTCAATGCTTACTACTACTCCTAGGAACTAGGATCCACTAGCCGGAATAGAGGAGATGATCTAGCCGACTAGGTTAATGACCATGGCCTCTCCTTTATTGGAGAAGCAGGGGCTCCAACCCACACCCATGGTCACGTCCTTGACCTGACCTTCTTAAATATCCCCCTTATGCACACAGGACCTTACCCACACCTATACCCAGGAGCTAATCACCAACCTATTATAATTATTATCCCCCTCAACAATACTAAATAATAATAAATATACTAATTAGGGCTAATATTAGTCCCGGATTCAGCCCTTCCTCAGTTTAAAGACCTAATTAGGGTAAGGGCCTTAACTTTACTTACCATTAGGGACCTATTCACCCTAGTTAAACTAGATATCCAGGCTAGCCGGATTATTAACCTATTCTTAATAATTATCTAAGTAGTAGGGAAAAAATGATAAAGCTAAGGAAAGTGGGCCCCCTAGTAAATAGAAGAGTGTTTTAAAGTCTACTAATCCTACCTTAAGGCCCGTATCTAATAGGTATAGGAACTAGAGCTGGCCTTAGCCTTATTACCACCTATCCTTAAAAAATAAAAGGTTTTCTTAGAAATAGTCAAGAAGGTTAAACGGGCTTATTAGGCTACTAAGATCGAAGGGGTTATATACGATTAGGACTTTTATAAAATAATAGGTTAGTATAAGGTTAGACTAGTAGTTAAAGCCCCCCCCTTAGTAGTTAAGGGCTAAATACACAACGATAACCCAGATAAGGCCCAGGCCCTACGGAGGGCCCTACTAGAGAGGTTCGATGATATGGATAACCTACCTGGGGACCCCTTCGACGTGGCCACGGTCCTAAGACGACAAATACCCTGGCAGGCTACGATTAATCAGGAGGAAGTAAGGGCAGTTACTCTAATAAAGACTACGACCCCCAATATCAACGGAATCACTATAAGACTATTTAAGGTTTACTAGGACCTTATAGTTAAACTTATTAGGCTACTATTCTAGGTATATATTAAGGCCGGCTACTTCCCTTAGCCTTTCCGTAGAGTAGAGGTTATTATAATTTAGAAGTTTAGAAAGACCGACTTTTTAAAGGCTGGATCCTAGAGACCGATAACCCTCTTATCCTACCTAGGTAAGGGGCTTAAGAGACTAATAGCTAAGAGAATAACTTACCTCACTACCCTAGAAGGGGTAGCCAGCCCATAACAAATAGGGGCCCTACTAAGCAGGGCAGTTATCGACTTAACGACCTATTTCACACACAATATGGAACAGGTCCTTAATAAGGGGCTTACAGCTATATTAACGACAATGGATGTGAAGGGGGCCTTTAACTCTGTTCTTCGGAACCACCCTATTATCCGTCTACAACAACAGGGCTGGCCTAATAACCTGATCAGGCTGATTTATGCCTTTATATTAGACCGTACTACTAGGGTTAAGTTTAAAAAGGTAATAACAAAGGATTTCCTTTAAATTTATGGATTACCTTAGGGCTCCCCACTATCACTTATTATCTTCTTATTTTATATTTCCAATATCCTAACTAAAGACCTAAAACTTCGGTTTAGATATATAAACAATATAAGCCTTTTAATTACCAGCCTATCCCTTAAGGATAATACTATATCCTTAAGTTAATAGGTTACCCAAATTCTAAACTAGGGTACTAATAATAAGGTCTCCTTTAACCCAGCTAAATATAAAACTATCCACTTTACTAGGAAATATAAGTAACTAAAAGACCTACCTAGGATCAAAGTTAGAGACCTTGAAATCAAAGCCTTGGTCGAGCCGATCCGTTGATTAGGGGTTTAGTTCAATAAAAGACTCTTTTTCTAATACTATGTCGAAATAAGGGTAACTATAATAAAAAAGGCAGCCCAGCACCTAGGGCACCTAATAAACACAAAAAGAGGGATCCTAGTAGTTATTATATAAAAAGCGGTCATCACCTATGTCCTCCTAATAACCCTATACAAAACCGAAACCTAGTTCAGGGGGCCAACTAAGCTAACCCTAAGTAACACCACCTCCCCTCAGGGAGGGGGGATTATTAATATAAGCCAGAAGGGCCTTGTCCAGAAGGTCAACAAGGTCATTATAAGAGTAGCCCGAGCTATCCTCCTAATCTGGAAAACAACCCCAATAAGTAACCTCCTCCGAGATACCGGCCTACCTACTAGGAAAGTGGTTTTAGAAGGGGTACGCCTATACTTCGTAGTCCGACTATAAAAGGTCGAATAATAATACCCATTAGTCCTAAGGTTTACACAACAAGGGAGGTAGTAAACACGCCTTCAACGGATAGCAGGCCTCGTCCCAAGGGTCCCAAGGTTAGCACTACTCTAACCATAATACCTCCCAGGGTCACAAGACCTAATAATCTAATAGACGAAGGAAAAGGCTGTTAAAGCCTTCTAGGATTGGCTAAAAACCGGCTTAGATACCCATATAATTGTCTACTTAGATAGCTCTAAGGCGTCTAATAGAGCTACTAGGTATGGATTCGTTATTTACTAAGGTAAAAAACGTATAGCCTAGGGTTATGATTAACTTAGCATAATAGAAGTGTTTAATGGTGAGGTTGAAGGGGCGAGGGCAGGGCTCTGGTGGGCCCTCCTTACCTCCTAAGGCCAACTTATACATATCTATATTAATAACACTAGTATTATCTAAGGGATACGGGGCGATGCTCCTACCTCCTCATAAACAGCCTTCCTAGAGATCCATAAGGTGGCTAGGATATATGATATATATACCTATTAGGCCCCTGGGTATTAGGGGATAAAAGGTAACGAAGAAGTAGACCGCTTAATTAAGTAAAGTACGACGCTCCTAGTCCCCTTAGGCCAACTAGTAGCCCTAGTAGGGATTAAGTAATTCACTAGGAGATGAATACGGGCCTAATATACATAATAGTGGCATAAAAAAGCAACAAATCGATATACCCAACGAGGACTCAAGGCCAGCCTATCCAGCCCTCCTGAACTAGCCCTTCCACGAGCTACCCTACACCACCTCCTAGTAGCCTAATCAGACTATAGAGACTTTAAATCATATCATTAATACTTTAACCATAATAAAACCCTATTTACCTACTTTTATAAGGAAGTAAAGGATATAAACCACTTAGTTTATTACCGAAAAACCCTAATAAGGAAGTAATAATAACTTACCCTTTACCCTTCTAGGTCGTTAAAGCCCATAGGACCTATGGGATTACTCGAGTAATACTTTAAAAGGTTAATCACTAATCCTAAAAACTTCGAGGACTTCTTATATATAATAAGCTTTTTCCAAAAAATCTATTCATACTACTAAGGGCCAGTTTCCGGTTAGGCCTTAAAATAACCGTCTTACCTTATTAAACGGACTAAATAAGAAGTAAAGGAATTAGAGGAACTAGTGGGATCCAGGGACAGATTGAACGCATAGTAGCCAATAAGCAAGATTTGGAGGACGCGGGCAAGGGTTATATATTGTAGAGTAGGTAGTCGGAGCCTGCGGCTCTCCACGCCACATACCCCTCGGGAGGTCTGCCGCAAGGGCTACGCCCTTGCCGCCATGGCGTTAAATACAACAACAACAACATCTCTATTCAACTATTCATATTATTTATTATTCCCCAATTAAAGCTTCCAATTTGCTTTACCTCTTTTTTTATTACACCTATTGATCATTACCTACTAATCATCATACTTAATCTACGAATACTTAACCCGTAATTTAAGACCGATGAACTCGTCGCTTATTTTATGGAACTATCCACTGTTCCTTTAGAGTAGTAATATTCGACCAACCTCTCCCCTTAGGTAACTTTTATTAAAGAAATAAACGACGGCTACTATGCTGAGATTGTAATTGACCGTTCATATTTTATAAAGTTAATTACAGATTCAACTTTTATAATCACAATTAACCTATAATACCATTTACCACATTATAACGCAAATAACTAGGTTAAGAACGCCATCTACAAAATTCAGGCTAAAGGTGGTAACCGCCTATTAGCCTACTTATAGCAGTGTATATAACAAAGCCAAAGGATGTTAGAGATTCCGATGGGGCCACTAGCATGGGCTACTTTTTACTATAATGTTAAGGTTAGGAAGTTTTCTTATGTTGAGTATATTCTTTTATTAATAATATGAAGAACGCAGATCCCACAACACTATTAGGGTTTATTAGGAGGTTAATTTTTTATGGATTACTAATTAATAGTACTCACCCTATTGTGAAGTAGTTTAATAAGCTGAACTTATTTTAAGTTCTCGAGGTAAGGGCTGAATTATTAATACTACTAAAAAACAATACACATAAACTCCATATTATGGTAATACTATGGTGTTTGTTCATAGTGGTAAGCGGTGTGAGTACTAGAGACCACGGTGACGACATTAATTAGAGTTATAATATTATATACAACATTAAGCTCTATGGCCAATTCATTAGTTTATAAATATTAGGTATTACTAAGCTGGTTGACTTAGAATAGTTAATAGTTAATTTAAAGTCTACGTTAGTATTTAGAGAAGTGGAACGTCTATAAAATAGTTATAAGTTATTATAGTAGGAATTCGAATACCATAGAATTCTACTACTAGTTAGCGTCCTAGTAAGGTCCCCTTATTAGCTGACCTATAACAAAACTAATAATTATATTCAATGGGAGATCCCGAAAGGGCTAACATGGAGAATCAACCCAACTTTAGCTGATGGTTTCATTAACTTTGCAAATAATGCCGAGGTTATCGCAGAGTTCTCTTTCCATAGTATTACCTATTTATTCCTTTATTAGTATACAACTTATTATTTTTTCTTAATTAAGATAAGTGAGTGGGTAAAGTTTAAGAATAGTAGATAAGTGTTAGCGGAGTTTTGAGTAGTATTATGGTTATTTTAGCCTGCGATGACCCTTTTTAGCATCGTTTATACTATCCTAGGCTACTTCTAACTCCAGGAAAGTATTGTGGAGGACGATATGGCCGACCTCACCGACAAGAGTAACTCGATGACTAAGCTGTCTAAAACCGACTCCTCACTTATTTTATACTTTGATAACTTTATGGAGAGCTGGTGTAAGGATTTTGGATCTCTCTTCGAGAAGATGTTTCCCTTAATCTAAAGGGTAATATAATAACGAATAGAAGAACGGTTATTAGATTATTTTAATAATATTCTAAAAGATATTACTATAAATTTAATTTATATGAATAAAAAGATGGAAACATACTTTGGTTTTAGGATAAAGGGGCTTAATCACTAGGACGTATATAAGACTATTGTTATGCTGGTAATAAAGAATAAGACCGAATAAAGAATATAAACTATATATAAAAATAGCTTTTAGGAAGTGTTAAGAAGGTTTACGGTGGTGGAGGGCCTTATAAGGTGGGCTTTATTCCCATCTCATATACCTGTTGATCTGGTGGTCCTAAGAACAATTCAGACTCCGACTAGTACTAGTAAGCGATAATAAGAATGGTATTATTGTAGTTTTAGAGCCCTAGGAAATATATGACCAACATTTCTTTAATAATTCCCACTAGATTAGGTCCTATTTCAAAGTGTTATAAAGGTTGCGTAAAGTGGTATGATTTTTCTAAGTTACGAAGTGCTGGCCACACTGGCTAAAAAGGGGTAAGGGACAGTGGATGACCCCTTACATAAGGCGGAGAACGGGGCTGGCTAGAGGGTCGAGGGCGGTAGGTCCATCTTCCAAAGGCTTACAAGGGACCCGCCTCTTGAGGTGTCCGGCCCCCCGCCCCCCAGAGGACTCATTCAGACTTGGCGTCAAGTAAACTAGATCATCCTGGATGTTTGCCTCTAGAACTCTGTAATTATGGGAAAAGAGTAGTCTTTTGGCGGGTACCTAGATGAAGACTTTTGATCCTTGGGCAAGAATTTAACCAGCACCCAATAACCCATGCGCCACTCACACTGGAACTGTTGGCAGTGCCCGCCACTCTGGCAGCCATGCAACCAGGTGGCAGCGGTCGTCTAGTCAGCCCCTTCCAGCGCTTGGGCCCACAGGGCAGCCTCAGTTAAGCTTATTGGTAGTCCATCCGTATGTGGGATGGCGCCAAAAAGCGGCCCAACGGCTACATATAAGTCCGAACCAACTTATCGGACAAGGGGATAGAAGGATGTGGGGCGATCCAAACCATAGTTCCTTACATAAGACTAGGTTTGGGCGGACCTTAGATCAAATGCGGAGACAGACTTTGTTCTGCTAAATGTCCCAGCCCACTTTTCCAGCTCCAGATTCGACATCGTCTAACATGAACCCAATACCTCTTTAACCTCTCATAAAAACCTCCCTTAAGAAACTAAACCATACCACCTCACCAACCAATTCCGAGAACTACACTACCCACACTCTAAAATAAATCAAAAAAGAGGCCTACGGCCTTACCTAAAACCTTAATAGGATTAGTGAAGTAGGCCATCGAATCTTATATAATGAACAACTTATTATCGCTGGACTAGATAATATCCAATCTCTTTCCCATTAAAATTCGAAATCCAAACTCAACGAGCTCGCATTCTAGGAGGCCAAACTGAGATATTTAGAGGATCACAAAAGCATAATTCAGCTTAAAAAAGTGAAGGGATAGGTCTACAAGACCATAATAGGCCTCTAGAAATAGGGCAAAGATGGGCGCAGTGTGCTAAAAAGAGCAGGACTGATATTCAGAGGTCGTAAAGTCCACTACCTACCACTATCCGGAGACCCTACGCCTACCCACGACCAGTTACCATTCTAGGAGAGTAAACTACGATACCTCGAGGACAAGTACACATCTCTACGCAAACCACCACCATCAGCTCTAATATTCAATTTCTTACCCTCGGGTTCCAAAGAGGAGGATGAACGGGTTAAACAAGTCCGTGTGAACGAATATATCCTTGGTTAATATAACCAGAAAAAGGGTATTAAGGTGTGGACTGTAGTGGTAGGAAAGGATAGTTTATATGCTACGGCGTCACCTATGAAATCTCGTACTAACTCCGAGGATATACTTAACGCCCCCATAGAATTTAATCACAACATTACCTAAATGGAACCCCAAAAGCATAACGTAATAAATAAGTATTCACAGTCCCTCATAAAATATAGTTAACATAATAAAGGAAATTACTTACTAACTATACAACTACTAATAAAGAGGAAATACTCAGAGTACTTTAACGATGAAAACCTGGACTTAATCCATTCTAAGGGAAACTAAACTAAATATCGGAAAATAGAGGAGTTACCCACCTACACAACCATCTACAATTAACCAGTAATACCTAGGCCGAATCTACGCCGATCCCGTCGATTACAAGCTCTAATTCAAACGGGGAAACAACGATGAGCTCCTTTAATGGGTCTCACTACAGAATTGTACAGTGAAAAGTGCAGGCCAAGGTGTAATAGGATTAGGAGAAAAAACGATTTTAAGGAGGGCGAATCGCGGGCACCAAAGCCGAGGAGGAGTCCGCGGTTAGCAGCTCTGAGGGGTATACGACCTATGGTTAATAGAGTATGTGTATTGTATAATACAGCATATACTGTTCACTGCATCCCCCGCTCCGTTGCACTGCCTGTTTGCTCATTCATCACATCTAACCTAACCTCTTAACGTTGGCTATTACAGTGTGTTGAAGTTGAGATATGGCTCTTAGATCGAGCACTTTATTAAAGCCCGGATTACCTATATCACTAAACCCGAGTTCTTCTTCGTATTTAAGGCCGTATTCCTTCAAACCTTTACCCAGGAAAACGTCTATGGGGGTTTTAGAGGGGCTGGGCTTATTCCTTATAACCCTTAAATTATCCTTTCTAAGTTAAATATACAATTATGGACACCAATAACCCCGAACACCCCTATTAGGTTACCCAACCCTTAGGTTTCTAAAACACCTCAAACCACTAACGAGGCTATCTCTTAGTTTTCACTTATAAAAGAAAGAATCTCTAAGCATTAGGGAAGCTCACCGACGCCAATTTATGAAACTACTAATAAGTTTTTAAAAGGTTTATAATACATTTCCTATATAGCTGCCCTTATAGAGGAAGAGCTACGCCATCTTCGAGATGTAAATACGGCCCTTAGTAAGCGCCGTAGAGCTAAAAGAACTAGATTATAGGATGGAGGGGCATTAGAAGGGTCTTAGGTAAGGGATATTATAATTGAAAAGGGTATTATTAAAGAGGAAGGGTGTAAAGAGGAGGAAAACGAGGGGTTATTAAAGTGTTATTGGATAGGTTTACGATATTATTGTAACGGTCCAAGCGCGTATATTACAACTAGCTATGGCGACTACTATGAGTATCTTTAAGATAAGGAGAAAAGAAGGAAAAGTCTGCTACTCTACAAATCCGTTAGATCCTAATTAGGTCTACCTGGGCCTAATTAGGTTTAATAAGTGGTGGTTGGTGTTGAACATAGCTGAGTGGTTCCGAGGCCTCTAATCAGGCCTTAGCCCGTAATAATTACCCCCTTCCTCCCCTCCCTTCCTAAGGGATATTCCCGTAATTGGCCTTATAATAATCTAAGGTTGTTATATCCGTTAGTATATCCATTAACTCCTCGGTGAATTAGGTATAGTCCTTTTACTTTACTAAGATTTTTTATTTACCTTATACTTTCTGCATATTACGGATCTCCTTAACTTTAAACTCCTCCTTATTAGCCACTAGTATTATAGGTGGCTGGGTATTATCACGGTTTTATGATAATAATAGATTAACTCTAGTATACCTAATTAGGCTTATATGGAAAATGTTATGAATCCTTAGTAGTGTATTTAGCTGGTAAACGTAGGATTTAATTAGTTTAAGGATAGTGTATTTTATATTAATTTAGTTAAGTTTTTTTAATGGTTAATTAGATTAGATATTCTGTAATCTTAGCTAAACCTTGTCCCTAAGCTTAAATTAATTAAATGGTTAGTGCTTTGTGTTTACGGTAATCTCTTATTTCTCTTATGTTACCATTATCGTCACCTAAGCCTACTTAGAAGTGTCCTTTAGTTTTTGGATTAGAACCTCTGCTCTTATTATAGGGGTCTTATTACTATTCCGCAGGGGTTCCTCTACTCTAATTAGGTCTAAATTATACCCATAAGTAATAAAGAACGGGCTAAGTTTTATTAATGAGGTGACCTAGTTATTAATAATTATTATTATTATTAGGAGTAGTTTATCCTAATTGTCCTAAGTATATACTATGTATACTCTAAGATAGGTTTCCATCACCTAGTTTACCCTCTCCGTAACTCTGTTTATTTCTAAGTAAAACACTATAGAGAATTTCTATTTAATTTATAGTAATTAGTAGAGTTGTTTCCCTATAAAACTCGTAAATTATGGTCCCTTATTTAATATAATTATATGAGGTATCCTATGGTACCTAATTAGACCTTAGATTAGTTGGTCTATTATTATATCCATTATAATGTCCTTTAATGACTCGAAGATTACGTTCTTTGATAAATAATCGGTCACCACTATGATGTTCATAGCCCCATTACGGCGGGAAAGGGGTAATCCTGTTATAAAGTTGATAGAGACCTCTACTCAGATTTGTCCATGGATAAGTAGAGGCTTTAATAGGCCCCTCTTCTTATTACGCCATACATTTCCTCGTCCATAAACACCGCAGTTCCTTATAAATCTTTGGATATCCTAGGATAAGCTTAGCTAGTGGAACTAGTAGCTGATTAGGGTTTTTAAAGTGTTCCTCCCTGGATATCCCATTAACGTGGAGTTATGGAACCTGTCACACGTCTTTTGTCCTTAACGACAGTCACGTGAACTATCACGTGACTAGCGTCGCCCTCATAAGGAGGCGCCGCAAGCTAGAGGACTTAGACGCATTATCATAAATACACCTAAGATATCGAGACATATATATTCACTAAAATACCAGTGAACTCCTCAATTAAAACATAGCCTTAGTGATCCCTATTATAGCCCCCGGCTAGTAGGAAAAGGCTATGATATATGGTAGTACAACTTATTTTATTTTTTTTCTTAACTCCACTGTTACCGTAAGGATTCACGTTGAAATAGAGGAATCGACTAGACCTCTCTACGTTAACGATCTTATTATCCTAGCCTAAGTGATCAGTTAATAATAGGAAAGAAGAAGGGTAAAAGGTTATAAGCTTAGTAGACGATAATACCGTCGTTAACGCCGACTTTACCCATACCGGGCAATACACCACCTATAAAGCGTTAAAATAACGACGTAATGGTAAGCCTTAACCTAGGACACCGAACCGAAACTCGAAAACTGTGTACCTTCTAGCTAGCCCACGAAGACCACAATTTCACTACTAGCCTTAGCGAGAGATTCCGTAATTAGACCATAAACCTCGTTTATGTTAAATGGGGAGATGATGGTTATCCGTATATAAATTCCGATAATACTAACTGGAGAATAATAACCTACGATGCTAATGGATGGACTGTACATCTAAGTGATTGTAATAACGTAATTATTAACGGAATTAAAAGTATTATTATAATAAGGGAAATGATTGGCCTAATAATATTCTTTTCGCCCCCGTCGAGGGAAGAGAATTTTTACTTTAAAGGTGAAAAAATTACTCTTTTACCCATAAAAAACAAAAAGACTGTAACCCCTATTTAGTTGACGCCTATAGAGACCGAGTAGAAACCTAGATAAACAACGAAAGCCACCGTCTAGACTAAAGAAACGAAGGGGAAGGGAAAAGACCCTAAAAGCTTAACCGGGTACGTTTCAGGATTTAGGCCCCTAAAGTAGGATAAGCCCTTTAGTATAATATAAACTCTATTTCATAGGAATTCCGTAATAAATAATAACCTAATTCCCAAAATAACTCAGCAACAAAATCCTAGTTGGACACTAAGAGAATTATATACTACATCGTAACTACCTCTATAACCAAGGATACCCCTAATACCACCGGGGCTAGTAACCTTCACAAAATCTACACCGGAATTCCTAAACCAAAGCTTAGCCCGAGAACGAAACCAGAGATTAGTGGAATTATTAAACCTTAAAGTTATAATAAATAGCGTTTTTAGCCGTTTTATGCGTAACCTTACCGTATACAATTAACTAGGACACTCCCCGCTAAATAAAGGAATTCCGTAGAAATACGGAGTTTTCTAGCTAAACCCGGACAAAAAGTATAATTATAAACTAATCTTCTACAAAAAAAATATCCCCTATTATAGGGAAGTTAATCTATAGATCTCCAATCTAAAAGCTAAGACCAACAACTATAAAGTGCAAATGGAAATTATTTAGAATTAAATATCCCTTCTTCGTAGAAAAACTTTAAGTTAATGGGAATATTACTTAGGGCCACGTGAACGTCAATAACACAGAACTAGTGGGTATTTCGCGATATGAGATACATTAAAGAAGAGATTCGGCCTAACCTAATATAAAACCATAAATTAGATTATTAAAAACTAATTTACTATAAAAAAGATCTGCCATAACGCGGATATCTACGCTTTTACATAGGACTACTTTAAATACGGAAAAGCGTAAATAGGACTAACATCTATAACCCTCTAATTATTAATAATTTTCTATAATGCGCTTAATCCAAAACTTTAAACCCTCGTTAATAAGCTGAGTAATTATAATACTATAGAAGTATATCTTAACTTAATAAAAGGAAAACATAAAGTAGTCTATTATAGCTTATAGATGCTCATTGAAACCCACTACTCTATAGAATAGGAAGATAAGGTAATGTGGAGTGGAGATTAAGACTGTTATAAACAATAGTATTGTAACTTTTAGCGTAATAAGTGCAAAGCACCTTAGAGACGCCCACCTAAAAATAAACCAGCCAACAACAATCAGAACTAGAAGGATAAACACCCCTGGGATGCTCTACGAAAATTCCCCAAATATAAGAGATTCACTAAATACAGTAAACTAGGCTAAACTAACGGAGATGCCCGCTATATCTGGGAAAATAATAATAACGATCAGATGGTCAATAATCTCGTTAATTGTGGATATGTCCTTTAAAAGGTTATTGAAGTCCCTCCCTAGACACCATCGAGTATAAATAACGGTGGACGAAACGCCATAGGATGGACCAGCGAGTTAACGTTCTCAATAACGGAATCCACACCCCCACCATCATTAGAGGATCATCTACCCATCACAAGTTTAGGAATCTAATACGTTAATAATAAAATGGATTTTATTAGTACGGCTACCAATAATAATATACCCAAAAAGAACTCTCCCCTTAATAAAAGCTAAATTATGGATACCTAAGTTAAGTTAGTTAAAAGAATTATACTAGTTAAGTGAATACACCTTCGCCTTAAAGTGAAATTCGACGATAATAGTATAACTAAGGAAGTCTGTATTAACACCAGAGCCTCCACAATCCTAGTGGATAAGGCTTGGGTACTCAAATTCGTAAAGAATCCGATGTTCTAAATAATAGAGCTGTGGACAATGAATGCAGTTAAGTCAACCTTCTAGGTAACGGAGTAGGCCATATTCGATTTCTATGTCCCTAGTATAATCGGTAACGTCGAAATTAATACCCATATTATAATTACCGTTAGTATAGTTAACACATTGGGTATTAACCTATTATTAGGAACACTATTTTATGAAGACCACGGGTTAATAATTAATTTTAATAAGAGTATTGTTAAATTTCGATCTATTTTTAGAATAGAAGTGTTAATTGTTTTTTGGAGATAATAATAAATCATAAAACACATTAATAACACCTATACTATAATAATTCTCCTATAAATAAACGCCTTCGTGGTAACTAATTTCCTTAATCTCCTATAAGTGGAATCTTAACTAAATAAAATATAGCAGTTTTACGTTTTCCACGAGAACGCCGTTAATGGAACCCTTATAGTGGATATACCGAGACTTGTATTAATAAGGAATACTATGGACTGCCCGTTAACCGTCCTACGAGGCCAAAAACTAGGACAAATCCAGCCACGGGAAGAAGAGGAGATAGTGAACTTTATGGATTACGTGGACGTCGTTAAATTAACTTATAGGAAGCTTACTACGAGGACCACTATATCCAAAACGGATCTCAGCGTAGCTACCGATAATTCTAATGATTACGCCTAGTTCACTTAGCTAATAGACCTATCTGGACCCGGGCCCCCTTACTATTACAATAACGTACCTAGTTATGGGATATTAAAACCAAACGACGTCCCTATAATTCTTAGTAAGGATAAAGTGGAAATTTATAATATAAATACGGAATTCGCCCAATAAATGAAAACGCTTTTTAATAACCGAAACGTTTACTATAATAAAGGGATTATTCTTATACTCGATGAGCAAAGGATATGAGTTGAACTAGTTAAGGGATAGTAGAATTAGAAGACGATAGTTAAGCTATACCCCCTTAGTATAGAAGACCTTAAAGTTGTTGAGAATATTTATGGTAAACTCTATACAAATGGTAAGATGGCTTAGGGTGATGGACTAATCCTCGTTGTTTACCCCCTTTTTGTTGTTTAGTGAGTTATTAACGGTGTAAAAAAGGGCTGTGTTATTGTGGATTTATAACCTTTAAACCAAATTACGGTTTTAAACGTATACCCCCTTCCCGACCAAGACGATATAATGACCACCCTTAGAGGGAAAAAATGCATAACAATATTCAACACCACGGGATTTTTCCACTAGTTACCCATTTATTTAAAACACCGTAATAGGATAACCGTAATAAGTCCCTATGGTATTAAGGTTTCTAACGTTATCCTTATGGGGTTCAAGAATTCGCTAGCCTATGCTCAGCGATTTATGGATAAATTGTTCTACAATTATAAGCACTTCGTTAAAACTTATATTAACAACATCATCATCTTCAACGATAACAACGAAGACCACCTTAAATACGTAGAAATCATCCTAAAAATCTTCGAGGACTATCAATTACACATCTCCCCTAAGAAATCGTTTACTAGCTTCCCCTCTATAAGACTCCTCGGTCACACCATGAACGCTAATAGTATCCAGTGTATAAAAAACCGGATTATAGTATTTAGGAACTTCTAATTCCCGAAAAACCTCTATAACCTCGAGAAATATCTCAGTATAATAGGATAATTACAAAAAGACGTTCCATAGTTTAATATGATATTAGCACCACTATAAGATAAGAAAACCCGTTTTAATATAAAACTACGTAACAAAAACTTACTCCTAAACGGCCTAAGCAAAGCCGTTAAGATAAAAAGGGTCCAAAAAATAGCGTTTAAGCTAACCACCGAAGAGCTTAAAGCTTAGAACGCACTATAGGAAAATCTCTATAATTAGACCATAAAATTTCACTATGACCCCACGAAACCCCTTTTTTTTTAAAATTAACACCTATAAAAGCGGCTTTGGACTTATAGTGTTCTAATTAGATATACCCTAGAACGGCACTAATATACCGGGGAAAGAGATCACATAAAAACACATTTTGCTTATGCTTTTCCTCTCTAAAGTTACATCCCCTACGGAAAAGAGATACTTCGCAATAAAAGTAAAGATCGTAAATGTTATATAAGCTATAAAAAAACTCAGGAAGCTAGTATAATTTAATAAATAATTAGTCCAGATCCTAATAAATCACGTAGCCATAAAAGGGATATTAATATACACCTCGTTAAAAACAATGGATCTCAATAAGGCCAACCTCCACTTCACCAACATAATAAACTACTTATTGTAGTTTAATTTTAACGTTACTTATGTCCTAGGGAAGTTTAATATTATACTTAACGCCTTTTCTAGGTTACCTCTACTAATAGTATCCGGGTAAGCAAATAGATTCGAGGATAGTAATATCCTTAATAAGATAATCCATAGCGAAGAAGAGAATAACACCATCAATATCATAAAATTCGTCTAATATAATAGTGATAAAGTCCCAGAGCTAGGATAAGTAGGAGGAATAGTGATTAGTATTTCTAAAAATCTCATTACCAAAATCGTTAATAATTATAAGAACAACAAAAGATATACCCGAGTCCTTTAATAATTAAATTAATAATAATAAGAGAAGGAACAATAATAGTCTTTAGCCGAAGCCGAGGTAAAAGAAAATCGTACTAAAAATGAGAACTGCTCTATTATAAAACAGAGAATCACCCCCTAGAGTATCTCTAAAAGTAAACTACTCTTTTATATTACTACGGATAAAATAAAGCGGTTATATATTCTACGCTAATTAATACAAGCGATCCTTCACCTTATCTACGATAAGAAATACTATTTTAGAGTAGACCGTATAATAGCCGAAATAATAGTTTTCTAACTCTATAATAAGAAAATATTCATAAGGAGATATATCTCGCATTATAATCGCTATAAGGAAAACCAAATCGATAAGTAAAGACCACCAGGATTACTCCAGCTTATCCCCATCGTGGATATCCCCTATAATACTATAATAATCGACTTTATTACTAATATACTACGGATTATATCCGATGGAACCCCTTAGGTACTCCCTGGTTTCCCTAAACTCGATACGTTAACAACCGTGATATGCAGATTCTCAAAGAAGACATTACTTTTTACGGGTTATACAACTTATAAAACTAAGGAATAAGTAAAGCTACTCCTTAGGGTATTTTATTTTACTAATTAGGGAATACCGCACCGTATTATCAGTGACCGGGACCCCAAATTCATCTTAGTAATCTGGAATACGATCTTCGATACCCTTAATATGAAACTTCTCCTCTTAATAGTATACTACCCCCAAACTAATAATTAAAGCGAAAAAACTAACTAAACGGTCAAGGTGGTAATACACTTTTATATATTAGAATTCCCAGTTATACTATAAACGAATATTCTCCTAATACTCCAGCACAATCTTAATAACTTACTAGTAGTAATAATTAGACGATCCCCTAATAAGTTAATACTAGGATTTAAACTATAGAGTATTCTCGACGTAGTAATAGGAAAGGACGCTCCCACCAAGGCCCTTAACGTACTCCGAGAAATGTACTAAAAAGAAGTACTAATACTAATTAACACTATAAGTGTAATCCACAAAGAAAAGTATAACAACCACCACTTAGATATGACCTTTAGTAAAGGTGATAAGGTTTAGATTTACCTAGGACGAGGCTTCCATCTCCTAGGCTAAAAGAACAATAAATGGACTTCTCACCATATAAGACCGTTCCGAATTTTACGTATTATAAGCCTTCTCACCTACGAGGTGAACCTCCCTAGCTATTAGAGGATACACCTAGTTTTATCCTTTACATAATTATATAAGTCAACTTAGGGAGAAGACCCCTTTGGGCGTGAAACTCCGTAACCTTAGCTAATAAAAGTTAATGGTAATAAAGAATAGGAAATTAATTACCTTATTAGCCGTAGGATCTCATAGTAAAAGTGTAACCCGACTATTAAATATCTTGTTAAATGGAAGGGTTTTAATGCTAAAGACGATACTTGGGAATCCAAAGAGTCTCTTTTACTTAACACCGGAGATCTCGTCTACGAATACGAAAGGAAATTCCCCCTTAATTAGGAGAATAAGTGGAAGTGTAGGAAACGAAATAATAACGAATAACAATAACACCATATTTTTTTAATAAGGACGATCAACGACGCTTTTAATAACGTCGTTAAGCCTAAATTTCTCTTTATTAACGATCTTTTTTGGATTAACAATCTTTTTTGAGGTTTTAAAAGGAAAGAAGGAATAAACCCTTATTTTTACTCGCACCTTCCCCCTATTACTAACCTTCAGAAATAAAGGCACCTACACTCTTTATTTATTAAATTCTTCTTCTACATAAATATTAGCTAAAACCTCCTTAGATTACATTTGCGTTAAGCAACAAAGCAAGTGCAACTCACTTTTAATAACATAAAAGTCCGTCACCAGAGCCGTTAAAATGCCAATAAAACAGATCTCTAAACCCGTCTTCGAGGTCTACGAGGTCCCTAAGTCTCCCAACTAATCGTATTTCACCAAGTTACCCGAGTATATCACCGATTTTAACGGCGACGACGAGATACTAGACCTAATCTCACCCACGACCACTAACCCTATTAACCACGGTGCTAGCTAAGACCATAAGGACAGTGGTGATAACGTCGAACTTAGTACCCTAGTTAAATTAACTTAAGCCGAGAAAAAGGCTACGCATAAGGAACGCAATAAGTTGAGTAAGGCTATAAAGAAGCTCATTACGAAAAAGCCCACTACTACTAATAACAATAATAACAACTAGCCCAATAAGGCTACTAGTGATAACGACGTCGTTAACATCACTCCTAAAAAGTCCACTACTTTTAATAGGAATACCCCTAAAAAGCAGGTTCCCACTAATACTATTTAAAAGAACACTATTAAAGAGTGCATTAAGTGAACTAGAGATGCGTTTAAGCCCTACCCTAATACAATTCTCCTCGATAAAATCGAGAGTATCCTTTAGGGAATTAAGTCTTCGACTAACGTATCCTTTAACTCCCTAGTTTACTATACTTAAAACGTATTTAAAAAAGCGTATAACCACTTCGCCACCAGTGAAGCTTACTCAGAATATCTCCTGAACTGCGCCCAGGTCCTCGTTACATACTTCATTAACACTAATAATTACGTTAATAGTCTTATTACGGGATATATTATAAGTATATACTATACCAACCTTCTCTTAATTACTCTAATAACTAATATTAATAACATTAACACTAAGGACGCAACAGCCCACTACGAAGCTAAAGACATTAACACTACCACTAAGAAAACTTACACCAATATTAAGAATCTCATCGACGGTATCCAAGACGAAGTTATACTACACATTACTAACACTAAGTATACCATTAACTAAGTACTCAGTACCACTACTACTATGAATACCTTCAACAATACCAACTTCGATAACCATCTTATACACCTCAAAGACGAGGAAGTAACTATATAAAATATCACCGAGGAAGTCCACTACGCTATTAACTAATTTAAAACCAATAAAATCACAAGTCTTTACACCGAAGTCGAGAATCTTCGTACCACTATTAAGGTACTCTAAAAGCTAAGTATAAAATACCCCACGAGTTTCCCCAACCCTAACCCAGAGAAGTACTTAAAGACCACTACGTTCACCGTACTTCTACAATAGCATAAAAAGGATTAAGGGATTAAATACTAATATAAAAGAATTCATTATCACTATTAAGAAAATCGGGATAATAGGAGGAGGTATTTATATATAATAAATAAAAATTCTTAGAGTAATTAGGACGATTACTTTTTAAAGGGGGGCACATATCACACGTTTTTTATCCTTAACAATAATCATATAAACTATCACATAACTAGCATCGCCCTCATAAGGAGGCGCCGTAAGTTAGAGGACTTAGATACGTTATCACAAATACACCTAAAATATCGAGATATATATATTCACTGAAATACCGGTGAACTCCTCGATTGAGACATAGCCTTAGTGATCCCTATTGCAGCCCCCGGCTGGTAGGAAAAGGCTGTGACAGAACCTCTAGATTAAACCCGTCCTTAGGGGCTCATAATATGGAATCCAGATTCTGTCCTTTTACAATAGTCTCTTATTATCGTTGATTATACATTCTAACAGCATCATTGGCAACTTCCACTACGAGGGAAGTTATTGGTCTCCTTTTTATACTACCCCCATAATCAGCTAGTATTGGTTATTCTGGTCTAAGGTTTTATCCCACTAGGAGCATAATAGCTCTTCTTCAAAAGGGTTCAAGGGGGGTTCCGTCTTATCTAGGCTAGGGTTATTGGTCTAATTTATATCTCCAGGGGAGTCTCTTATATTAGATTTAATCCTCTCTACTTGCCCTAATCGGGCCTGCACTTCTCTAATCACTACTACGTTATTAACTCGTAATACGTTAATCCTATTCTTTAGGAGTTTAATCTTTTAACCCTTTAACCTATTATCCTATAGGGTATTAGGGATATCCTATTCACATTTTAACAATATATTAGAAACTACTACTTTTTTATTAGGTTTAAATTAGATAGTAAAGTTATAATGGAATAGTAATTCTGATCGCCTAATCTAATATTCACTTAACTATCTCTTTATTATAAAGTACTTTAGATTCAGGTGATCAATTAGGATAGTGAACTTCTTTATACTCCGTAGTTCTAAATCCTAGTGCTTTAGGTAGCATATTATTACTAGTAGTTCCTTGTTATGTATCGGGTAATTATACTCTGTAGGTAGGTTTTTGCGTAAAAAGAATACTATAAACTTTAGGATCCCTTTGTTGTTATATTACGATAAAGCACCTTTTACCATATAACCAGACGAATCGGTTTCGAGTACTATAATTCAATCAGGGTCCCAGTGAGCTAATATAGGTGCGCTAATTAGGAGTGTCTTCAGCTCCTCAAACACTTTAATGCACTCCTTGCTCCAAATAAATGGTATATCCTTTTTGGTTAAGGCTGTTAGGGGCTATGCAATCCCTGAGAAGTTGGGTATAAACTATTAGTAGTAGTTAGCAAACCTGATAAACCCACGGACTCCTTGCACTAATCGGGGCACTTCCTATCCCTAGATTACCTTAATCTTCTTAGGGTCCACGCAAATTCCCTTACTAACATCAACAATAAACCCCAAATACTTAACACTCTTAGCCTCGAATTCACACTTATCAATATCCACATACAGGCCTACAACACCTAGGTGCTCGAGGACCTTCTTAACCTTCTCTTTATAATTAGAAAGGGAGTTGTCTAAATAAATTAGGACATCGTCGATATAGGCTAAGCAGAACTCATCTAGGAAGTTTTGTAGGGTATGGTTAATATATCGCTAGAACGTTATAGGGGCTCTAATTAAACTAAAGGCGGTAATCATTTATTTGTATAACCTATACCTCGTCCTAAACACCATCTTCTATTCATTTCCTTTCCTAACCCGGATTTTATAAAACTTAGTAGTAATATCCAACTTTATTAACCACTTTGTTTTTGCTAGTGCCCTTAGGGTCTCACTGATCAGGGGTAAAGGGTATCGGTCCTTCTTTGTAATAGTATTAAGGGTATAGTAATTAACGCAGAACTATAACCCTCCTCCAGGCTTCTGAATAAATAGAATGGGCGATAATATAGGGGAACTATTAGCCCTAATAAACCCTTTATCTAATAGTTCTATAAGGGTTCAGTGTAATACAATTAACTCTTCTCTTAATATACCATATAAAGGTCCCTAGGTCACTAGTTTATCTTAACTATAAGAGTCCTTTTTAATAGGGATAGTATAGTCGATGTTCTTCTGGTGTAGTGGTAGTTGATTAGCCTTATCTTAGTTGAAGATATGTAGAAACTTATAATAATACATAAGGAGTTTTGTTCTTAGGTCTATTTTCATTTTTAATATTAGGGCTTTTTTAATATTGGCTAAACTTATGGAGAATGTATTTAGGGTGGATATACTAAGAGGGGTCTCTCTTTTCTTCTATGCTCACCTGATTAGGGCTAAATCTCGAAGAGGCAGAAGACACTAGGACGTTCGAGTGGACGTTCGAATGGAGCTCTTCAGGTGGCATCAAACGGATGCACGGCGGTTCACTTGAACGCGAAGGAATCAGTACGCGCGCTTCATCACGTAAATGTGACAAGAAGAATGAGCGGAGCGTTGACGAAGATGCGAGGAGTGGCGAGAATGAACGGGGGATTGTTCTTTCTGAAAACGAGGAAAGCAAGATGGACGAGGACGCCTCCGACACGACTGCGAAATGCATTTGCTCGGACGGGTCAGATGAATCGGAAGGCGCGTCTGATTTCTTGAAGAATGCGACCCGCTTTTACCACCACATCTCAACTGAGCAAGGGCGCAGGCAGCTTTCACGATTTCCCATGGTCCGCGCTCTGTGTGACGCTCTTCAACACGCAGGATACCGGGCTGAGATGGACGATGACGGCGACATATGGTACGATTGCGATGATGGGGATCGGTACTTTGACGCCTGGGAGGCCCAGCCGGCTGAGGATCGCGAAACTTGGTTGTTGGATGTCTGTCCCATCTGCCAAGACTTCGAAGGGTATGGCCTAGGCCATGTCCTGGAGGCCGCAGAACGGGGCAAAGAACAGCTGTATGAATACAGACGGAAGGTCAAGGAGGGTAAAATGACGTATTTCTGAGTAGTTGCGTCAAGGGTATGAGCTCCGGAGTTCTAGCTAGTTACCACACCTTGTTACGGTAGGCAGGGGCCTAAAGAGGATTGAGAACAAGCGGTCAAGAATATGTTTATAGATCGCGTGGACCGGGCCCGAGTCGGCCAATTCATCTGATGTTTGACAAACGACCGACAAACGGGCCCCCGCACCGTTGGCAACGCTAGTCCCGACCAGACGCCGTTTGTTCCGGAAAGTTACCGATCGATCGGCAAACCCGGGAATTCCCACTCGTTTTGCTTGCGTGCTTTTGTCCCGGTTCCCCCCGCACATCCACCGGCGCGGCTAAAGATCCGGCTTCAGGTGTGTTGGTCCGGCATGATGGTCTGCCATGCACTCAATGCAAACGTAAAGCTTGCTCTGCTTACATGATAAAAACTAGTCATTGCATCCCCCCCCCCCCCGTTCTCCCCGTCCTGTTATTTCTGGAAGCTAATAGGGTTTCCCCCATCCCGTCGCACATCAGGTCGTGAAAAGAACAGACCGACGACGTGTCTTTTCTGGCAAAAATGTCGTTCAAAATCGACTCGAACACGCATAATCCCAAGAATTATGAGGAGTACATCGCCGACATCACGGGCGGAAACATGGAGGTCGCGAGATGGCGGCACGCGCCGGACGCGACGGATTTCGATGACGGCAAGGCGTTCCACGTCATTCGCGGGGTGATTCTGGACGAGAACCACGACCCGCAGCGGCTCCGTAAGACGGCGTCTGAGCTTGCCGCTCTAATTCCGGACGGGCAACCCTCGGATGCTCTCTCGTCATTGTGGAATCTGTTCATCTCATTGGCGCAGCAGACGCCGGCGGGCAACATCGCCTTGCTTGACCTGGTCGTCGTCCTGGACCATCTCTCTCTCTCGCCGAAGACTACCGTAACGGTCAGCGTGGTAAGTGTGGCTCGTGGGTCCAAGATGATGGGTGTCTTAAATTTTTAGGACGGCTTTGAGCAGCTGAGTCGGCTCCATGGCTTGAACGAAAGCATTAGGCACAACATGGTGTGTAAGTCTCATCACTCACCAACTCCTGGTCTAAGAGTGCATCGAAATACTCACCTACATATTCAAGCACCGTTCAACTCAGCCGAAGAGACTCTGACCCGGTGGATAAATCTGAACGCCTTTGCCTCACTTCTGTGGTCCTACAACCTCATCGACGGCCGCGACTTCGCCATCCAGCAACTCCGCTCCGCCTTGGAGGACCGCCGCTCCTCGGACGCCAGCGACAGGGACGGCGCCGATGCTCGGCTCATGGCGGCGGCGCAATGGGCGATCCACTCCTGTCAGAAGCTATACCACCTATCGATAACGTGCCAGGCACCGTCCTCCGTAGAGAACGGAAACAGCAATGGAAAGAGCAACGGTAACGGCAATGGAGATAAGAGGTGGAGGCCCGGTGCCAGGTTCAAGGGTCGTGCGGGGTTCTCGTTTCGCAGGTGGGAGTTTTGGCAGCAGGCGTTCGAGGAGATTCATGAGTTTGGACACGGCGGGATCGAGGCCAAGGTAGAGGCTGAGGCGGCCGCGGGCATGATGGAGAAGGTCTTGTATGCGGGCTTTGAGGGTTAGACATCAAGAGGGCACATGGTTGATGATCTGCTGGATAGAAGGAGGATGGAAACACCAGGAGGCATTTTGCATTGATAAAAGTAGTAGAGCAATGCGCAAGAATGAATTGGTTTCCTCTTTTGCAAAATCCACTTAGACATTGCGTACATGGTCAATTGAGGAGTAAAAAGCTCAATATTACCTACTATCTGCTTCCCATAACTTCTTGCCACACTCGGACGCAAAGACAACACATTCTCTTTCATCCATCAGCCCATTTTTATTCGACACGCAGGAAAATACTACCCTAACTAGGCACCTGGGGTATCAAACTCGGCTGTTGAGCCGTCACCGCTATTTCCATTCTGCTAGAAACGTAGCCGATCCTGCATTTAGAAATCCTTTTTCGAACTCAACATCGTATTCGACCAAGCATAAAGCGGGGTTCACAAGGTGGACAAGCATAGGTCGGAACCGCCGGGTCGTGTAGATCGATTCCTTTGGCGGAGTGAGTTTCGTCGCGCGCTTCCTGAGAACCAGGCCGCCGATCCTTCATTTGAACTAGGGAAAATGTGAGTATCATAGGTTGAATCTGTCAATTGATCGTAATATGGCTGCGGTTGGTAGGACTCGAGGTCGATAGATTTTGGGCTGGCGGAGTCAACATAAATAGGGGTCTGCTTCCCGTGCCGATGGGCACTTGATGTTGCAAGCCTTCTTAGATATCACAGCATCGACCCAATCAATCCAACCAAGATTTATACCAAACCAAAACGGCACAATGAAGTTCAACGGCCTTCTCATCGCTTTCCTCAGCGCCACCGTCCTAGCCAACCCCGCTGTTGACGAGCGTAGCGAGGTACGTTCCCACCACTTGAACCAACTTCCCTCTCGCCTAATTTTTCTTAGCATCTGCTATTAGTAAAATAGGTAATACATCACTAAGATCCTTAATAGCTAAAAACTCTTCACCTTTCCCTCTTAGAGCCCTCTTATAATGGCCTTATAGCCTCCGGTGGGCACTGGACTATAGTTGGCCCCGCCGGCTAGCCCTGATCGGGGCTCTGGGTCACCTCTAAAGCTAACCCCTACCTTAAGGGCTAAACGCTATTATAACACTGAGGCCCAGCTATTCCGGCCCAGCTTTGTGGGAAGCCAGCCTAACACTCCTAACGTAGCCCCCTCTATGGTAAAGGGGCCCTTGAACGTAAGTGGGGTGGCTATTGGATCTATCTTAGCTGCCTTCGATGAACAAGCCAGACACTATGAGGACCGAAAGGATGTCTTTTTAATTATCGCCTAGTCTATTGATAATGTGGTCTCTAGTTTTAAGGGGCCCAAAAAGCAGATCGCAAAGGAGGCGACAGCCTATGTGATCTAAGCCTTAAAGAAGCTGATGAATAGCGAAGCTGCTTTAACCCCACCCCGGAACTGGGTTACTATTATAGCCTTAGCCCCGACCCCGGCCCTAGCTCTGGTCTAGAAATAGGCCTAGAACTGGATCCCATCCCGCTTATAGACCTAGGTATAGTTAGAAGACCTCTGGATTTTTGTTCGTATCCCCGAGGAAGGCTTAGAATCTGCTTAGAAGAACGCCTCTTTCGCTTTATACTATATAGTTTATTAGGCCCTTGGCCTATAACTAGGAGATATCCTATATATTTATTATATCTTAACTAAATACTCTTTAAAACCTTTAAATAAATAAGTTTAGTAAAGCTTTTTTAGAAATAAGTAAAAGTTAGTAAACTATTTAAGGGCTTTTAAGTAGAAACCCTTATAAAATAGTTTATATACAGTATTCTATACTACTTATTTAAGTTTTAAAGTTTAAATGGGGATAGTATTAATATATGTCGCAAAAGTGGAACCACAATTACGGGACAGTAATTGTGGGCTATATCATGACACACCCCCCCAGACCGAGGAGAGAAGAGGTCTGCTGACTAAGCAATCAGCACCGGCTTACACTCGCAGCTGACAAGCCAGTCTTTGTTTGACTGTTACTGGGTGCCGGCCGCTCCCAGCTGGCAAGTCTAACCTTCCATTTCGGTGACTTGCTGCTGAAGCGAGAATGGGTGAGCACAACGAGGCTCGAACCCATGGCCTCTAGGTCGGCCCACATACTGCCACTTTAGCGAGGCGTTTAGCCATTCAACCAGAGGGCTCGTAGAGACAAGGGCTCATAACTGTCGCAAAAGTGGAACCACAATTACGGGACAGTAATTGTGGGCTATATCATGACAATATATTAACCTGTGATAGTATGGGGTCTGGGAAGAAGGAACGGAAGCGTCTATTCTACTACGTATGGGCTCGGAGGCCGGGCAACTATATATAGACGCTCAGGGGTGCGTAGGAAGGTGGGTCAGCTGGGCGGATGGGCCATACGCCACGGACCACCACCATACACTACCACACACCCCCCCAGGTGCAACGCTGAGCGCCCACAAAGCGTGAGGCGCACATCTAAAGATATAAATAAACAGTATATTAAAATAGTAATAATACCATTTTTCCGAAGAACTCAGGAAGGAGGTTTCAAAGTATAGGATAAACGTGTATATACCCCTCTTCCGAGGGACTCAGGAGGGGGGGTTTTAAAGCGTAGGATAAAATGTGTGTATACCCCTTTTCCGAGGGACTTAGGAAGGGGGGGTTTCAAAGCGTAGGATTACGCTAAAACGCTCCCCGGGTAGGTTAACTCAGGGGAGGGCTCCTTCGCAGAGCCCTGCCCTTGTCTTAGCCACCCTACTCAGCGGAGGTCGTCTTGTAAGTGAGCGTATTCGCTACTCATAGTAGTAGATCGTATATCGTTAGCGTCATCTCGGTTAACAAAGACTTTGTTATGTGTATAAGTCCTTGTTAAAGCCTTTTCGAGATGTTTATACTCTAGGGGGGGCTATGTATAACGAAAACCATATGGGCACTTATAACGGGCCTTCCCCTAGGTGGAGGTGGTATCGGAGAGTTTACTAAGTGTAGTATATATGGTAAGTGTAAGACGTTTTTCGTTGGTAGTATTATGATATATTATAGTAAAGATCCGGGTGTATTCTTGGAGGGAACGTATAGGAAACCCTGTCTCCTTAGTGGTAATGAGTTTTGCGTGGGCTAAGGTATCCCACGATGGGTTAATACACTTCCCAACGGTAAAGAGGAAGTCTCGTATTATCATAGTTCCTTTAACCTTAGGGATATTGTGTTCCTAAACGTTAAGTGTCGCAAGCATACTGGGCCACCAAGACGTCTGGGAGCTATGCTCAGCTGAGTTAGCACTCACGTGACGTCCTGGCCCCCGAGCCGGCCTATTTATTCTGCTGGACGCACCCACCAGATAGTGAATAGATAAAGCCTTCTTCTCCTACTTAACTTCGTACACGTATACGAACTCGCCATAGTTATAAGCCCAACTCTAATTAGACCCTTCTCTACCCTCACAAGCACCGTACATATAAAAAAGATTGCTTTAATATATTTATACCTTATTAACTTATTTTAAACTTTTTTTTGTTTACTAAAATGTTGTCCATTAACGAAATCGTTATCGTTAAGACCATCCTTCGCGGTCACTAGGAGTAGTTATAGTAGTACTCTACTCTTTAGTATTACGCTAAAGGCCAGGGGATCTGGGAACGTATCGATCCTTAGGCACTAAACACTTTAAATATTACGAGGCTCTTACTAATACCTCCCATAATCGAGAATTATATGGTATAAGAATAATATAAACGATAATACGAGTACTAGGACCTTTATGAGTAGCGACTTTAGGTTATTACTAATGTTGTTTACTAAGTGAGCTTAATTGTGAACCCTAATACTAATGAACTAGTATCACCATAAGCACCTCACCCTGTGATTCCCCCGGAGCCTGCACGACCTGTGCTTATTACGAGGGTTAATGTCCGATCCGATTAGGAGGACGCCCTCAAATTATATACGACCAGCACTTCTGCCCATACTTCTCTCTAGGCCTCCTATTAGAACGTCTAGAACTAGGTGGATAAATTAGTTATGGAATTAATTTTTATACCCACTCGTATATAATAAATAAACAAAGAGAATATTGGACTTTAAGTGCTCCTTAGGTACTTATAGAGTTAATTTACTTTAACTAAAATAAGTATTGAGATCCTCGTAATTACGGAATACATATTAGTCCTTTAAAAGGCGTCCACCAGCATAAGTGTTACCCATTAGTACGTAGAATGGGAAATTACGTATACTAAGTGCTACTCCTATAAAGTCCCCATAATTAAGGGAACGAACACTACACTAGTATTTCTCGACACTATTAGTAGCCGTTTTATACTAAGTTGGGCTAAGATAATGCGAAACTCAATTTATTAGGCCGAAATACTAGCGTAGTAACCTTTAACGTTTAATGAAATGGCTAGAATATTCTCGGTTATCACCTATTTCGATATTATCCATAAAAAACCAACTAAGCCCTTAGGCCAATTCATAACCTTCGCCGGAAAGTTTAACTCGGGTACTACTTTTATAACTGGCTCGGGCACTAGGACATCTAAAATACATAATTATCCTTATGGAAACTACTGTTGGAAACCTGACTTATACTATAAGGTCTAATATGTACTCACCGGAGCCACCAATGGACCTATTAATATAAATAAGGAACGAGTTAGTAACCTTAAATACGAGATTTTTAACTTAGGTAATTAGATATACCTCTGGGATACGTAGAAACGCAAAGGGTAGATCACCTCTAATAATAACCCAAAGGCCGGGACTATTAGAGTTACTCGGAAACCTAACTTAAATAAATCCTCGACCTCTAATACCTCTAATACTAAAAAAAGCTCCTACCTAGGCTTAGTTATAGCTTTCCTCTTAGTTGACCCGGCTATGGAATACCTTGGAGGGCCTGGCCTAAGCATTTTCAGTACTATGGGTACTCCACGTCACCCCTTTTTACTTAGTACTGTAATGGATAACTACGGTGCTATGCACCTAATTAATAATAAAGATTTGCTTATTAAAGGGATGTTCATTAGTGAACCTAGTAACTAATACGTCCATTGTGGAAATGGTAAGTTACTTATTATAGGATATGGGGAACAACGAATAGAGAAAACACTTAATAGAGTGTGTAGTCCAATTACCGAGGACCTTATTTTAAAAAATATGGTATACATAGTGGATTTTTATATTAATATAATATTAGAAACGCTTTTAAAGTAGTCTAGTATCTGGTACTACGGCCAAAACTATACTCTCTACTATGGAAGCCTCTTAAAGAGTGTAATCCTTAGATAACTTAAGCGGGAACACAATATAATCCTATTCGAATATATCCCTATTAATAATTACCCTCTATTAAACATTCCCACGAGTACAGCATATATCATCGTAACTACATTTCTAATAAATTCTCACCGTAATCGCCCTTTAAGGGAGCCTAGGCCTAACTACGCTATAGACGCTACTCTTTAGCACCTTCGCACTAGTTATTTAGGCCCTGATGCTCTCTAGAAGCTAGTTTTTGCGATAAGGGGGGTGAAAATTAAGGGAGCTCCTATAAAAATCAATTACTAAGTTTATTCATAGGCGAAAGCTTACTAAATAATATCCCGACGACCTTCGGAAGACGTAGCCCTGTGCCCTTTCTAGTGCATCTCCTAGGACCTTTTCGATTACCTTAGTGGTTATGGGAACGCCTTATAGTTACTGCTGATAATCGACGAATATACTAACATATCCCAGGGGTTCACAATAATACATAAAACATACACCGAAGTCTTTAAAACCCTATAAACGTATATAACTTAGATCTCAAGATAAACAGGCCTATCCGTTTATAAAATAAGGCAGGACATCGAGTATACGGTAATTATTATTTAAGGTGAGATAGAATACGAGTATTAGGTAAGGTGTATGGGAATCGATATTAAGTTCCCACCAGCTAATACCAAAGAGCCTATGGGACATAGTAAAAGAGCAGGACATCACATTATTAATAAAGCACTTACAATATTAATTAGCGCCAGCCTACCAAAAAAACTATGGCTAAAAATCGTGATAGTAACCATATTTATTAATAATAACTATCCTCGGGTATTAAAGGGCTGGAAATCGCTAAATTAGATCTACGTAGAGTGGATATAATAGCACATCGGATAATACAATAAAAACCTAACCTTCCATCTATTTCGAGACCCACGTCCTGAACTAGGCGGCCTCCACACTTATGAGTATAAGGCCTACATACTAGATCAGGCGTATAAGGGAGGTTACGAGAAGTGAGAATTCAAGGTTAAGGCACGAGTATACATAGGATACCTCATAGGATACGTCCTATATACATATAATCTTTTTAGAATATGGATCCCCACACTTAATCGGGTTATTATCTCACATAATATCACCTTTAATAAGTACTCCTTTTATAATCCTATTAATAACACGGCCACCATAACCACTAAAAAAGTAAAGGTTCTATTAAAGGAAATTAAACCAGAGGACCTATACCCGAGTACGGTCCTCGAGGCCCTCGGGACATATAAATAAGAGGAGGAAAATAACCCTACCCAAGAAAACACAGTTACTAGCACTTTATAAGATGTTATAAAACGAGGGATACCACTATGAACAAAGGCTAATAATAATCTAATTTCACCTAAGCCCATACTAGACCCTAAGAGTATACTAGGTATAGTAATAGAAGAAGTTAGAGATATCGGGGTAGATACCAAGGAGGTACGAAACTTACCCACCCTTTCGGAGATTACCCTGTCCAGTAGTAGTACCTAACTAAGCATAATACTGGATAGCCCACAAAAGGTAGAGAGGACGGATCTTAAAGTAGCTAACTAGACCTCCGACCAACTCACCAACTAAAGTGCCCCAAAAGTGAAAAGAGAGTACCACTAAAAGGTCTATGGACCACCTACCCAGTTTAATATAAGGCTTAGAGTTGCGGGAAGGGAGGGAACCCGAAAGGAGGCCTCTAGGGGGGAGTTAAGGCGAGATCTTAACACCTTCCTACAATTAGAAGACTTAGAAACCCCCCATTCACCATACTATATAACAACTAACCTAGAAGGGATCCCTTATAGGAGCCCCTAGTACAATTTCTTCGCTACTTTTATGCCTGATCAGCTGAAGGCGGTATAAGAGAGTATTTTAGGACATAAAACACTTTATTTAATAATCACCGGAGCTACTGAAGAGTGACCTATACAACAAATAAAACCTACACTTATTAAAGACCCTAAGGGTAACCTTAGATACCATAGAGATACCTTACCAACACCTCTAGTAAAGTAGAAGAACATCCAACAAATTAAAGACCTATTAAGGACTAAATGGATCGACGTAGTAGAAGAGGAAATCCATAAACTCGTTTCTAAAAATACTTAAAGGGAAATAGACCACTTATTAGTGTACTCTAAGCCCCTCCCCTTAAAATAAGTATTCATATACAAATTCAATAAAAACGGTTTCTTTAAACACTATAAAGCGCGGATATATATACATAGAGACCTTTAGAAGGTCGATCCCCTATAAAACATATACACTACTACCCTTACAGTATACTCTTTTAGAATTCTAATAACCGTGGCCACTCAATTCAATCTCAAAATTAGCTAATACAACGTAGTGAACGTATTTCTTAATACGAAAATGGATCCAAATAGAGAACTTATGGTATACGAATTTCTGGACGGCTTCGGACAACTTAAAAAGTATACTAAACTTATTCGTACTCTCTACGGGCTCCGAGACGTACCCATCCTTTAGTATAAGACGTTCTTAAAGATCCTAATGGACGCAGGGCTAATACTATACCCTAAGGAACCCTGTATTTTCTATACAAAGGACCTTAAGGTTTTTATTATGTTTTACGTAGACAATATCCTAGTTATGAACCACCGTAACAACACTAAAACGGCCACCAGAGTTGTTAATAGTATTAAGTTAATAGTGGAACTTAAGGACCAGGGCCCCGTGGAATAGTACTTTGGAATACGAATTATTAGGGACCGTGAAACACGTAAAATCTACCTCGTCTACAACTCTTATATTAAGAAGGTCACTAAACACTTTAACCTCACAAATAACACCGTAACCCCTTATACTCCTATACTAAAAGGCCTCGTATTATATAAGGGATAAGTAATAAGGGCTTAAATTAAGGAATTCCAGGAAAAAGTCGGATCCCTCCTATACACTACGATCTTCGTACACCCTAATACTACATATCAAACAACGAAGCTCTCCTTATTCCTAATAAACCCCTCTCCAAAGCATTTCGTAGCCGCAAATTAGGCTATTCGTTACCTTTTTAGTACACACTACCTTACCATCAGCTACGGTGGTGTAGGGGGTAAGGGAGATACTTAAGTACTTCTAATTACGGGTAACGCCTCGTTCATAAACGACGAGGTAACAAGACGCTCCTCACAGGGCTTCATAATCTCCCTTTTCGGTGGACCTATTATATAAAAGGCCACCAGACAAGCGACAATCACAACATCCACCACCAAAACAAAACTTCTAAGTCTCTCAGACACTACTAGAGAAATAATTACTCTCTAAAGGTTCTTTAAGGACCTCTCACTTAACCTTAGAAACATTTAAAGAATTTACTATAATAATTAGTAAACCATAAGGCTTATAGTAAACAAAAAAGAATAGATATTAACCCATTTAAAGCACATAAACATTCATAATATATAACTTAAATAAGAATACGCTAAGGGTAAGTTTAATATAGTTTATATACTAATAAACCTAATACCCGTAAATGGACTCACCAAAATACTCTTAAGAGCAAAGTTCAAATACTTTAAAGGTCTTCTTAACTTTTATAATACACAAAGATTAGTTATAGTAAGTATAGGAAGTAATGAAGAGTAAAGAATGGTTATATTCAGGCCCGCAGGCTGTACACGCCACCAGTGTAATAAAATAAGAACTTTTCCTAAGCATAAAGCCCCTATATACACATAACTAAGCATAAAATACGAGTATTAGAAGCCCCAAAGAGCATAAAAAGCGAGCATAACCCCTAATCGGAGTGGAAAGCACAGTAAATAGCCGCATAGGCCTCCTCGAAGCCGGGCTTAAGGAAGCCGCAAACAAAGGCAAAATAGGCCTCGCGGCCACCAACAACCTCATTAATAACAATAACAACGGGCAAAATAAAGGCAACGATAACCTGGGAGGTGCAACGAGACGAAACACGGTTAATAAGCTTCTTAGTAGCCACCTTCTTAGGGGTGCCCTTCTTAGGCACAGCCTTAGGGGCAGCGGGCACCGGAGAAAGAAAGGAGGACTTGTCCTCTATCTCCGTATCGTCGTCTAGGATAACGACCTCCTCCTCCTCCTCGTCGAGGAGGAAGTACACAACAAAATGCATATACTAGATTATTTAGAAATTATTAATATAAATACTAGTTAGGCTAGTATATAAAAACTTAAGGTATTATTAGCGCCGGGGTCCTAAAGGATGCGGTAAAGGCCCAAAACCGTGGTCTTAGTGGCCTTAGGGACCGAACTATAATTGGTATAGTGGCCATAGTAGTACTCTTAGTACTTAGTGATGTGTATACGTACATAGGCGTAGTAGTGGAGCTCTATGTTCTCCTCGTTTTTACACTTCTTACCTCGGAGGGTACTACGGACATAAGCGAGGTAGGGAATATTATTCTCCAGGCCCTTGGTGGCCACCTCCTCCTTATACATATTAGTGGTAGCGAAGCTTTCCTCGGGCTTAGGAGTAGTGGTGAAGGGGTCGGAGGACCCGCCTCCTAAGGGGGCAGGGACTAACTACATCTCGTCGCCCTCGTCATCCTCGTGGTCCTCGACGGGCGCGGGAGTAGGTGCGAGAACGGGGGTAGGGGCAGCGGAGGCAACATACGCAGAGAAAAGGGAGCGCTCATGGCGAGCGTTGGAGCACATCTAACGAGCCTCGGAGGGCGAGGCGACGGCGAGACTGGCCATGCTCCTGGTGGGCGTGCGAGCATTGCCCCTGGTGGGCGTGCGAGTATTGCCCCTGGTGGGCGTGAGGTACGAGGTGCAACCGGACTTCTTACCACTAGCCTTAGGAGTAGAACCTAAAAAATGACCATTAGAAAAATAATACGGAAAACGAGGAAATATAAAAGAAGGGAATACTTACTAATACGAGGTATAGCAATAGTGTTAAATCGGTGGATCTACGCGAAAAATCAACTATTAGTGGCTATAGGGGACGAAAACGCAGCGAAAATACATACGAAAAGGGGTTTATTAAGATCTAAGGAAAGTAAGTTTTCCAAAGGTAACGGGCAACGAAAAGTTTTTCCTTTAACTACCAGTGCACACCTCGCTTATAGGTCGTCGGGAGTATAGGGCACGTAATAATTAGGAACGACCTCTTTTACAAGCCGAGATATACGCATTACCCCGGATACCATAGTTTTTAACCACATCACAACAAAAAAGAGCAAATACGAAAACCCAAAACAATAACATAACACGGATACTACCACTATTATAAAATAAGGGAATTTATTTAAATTAATTAGAGTTATTATTCTAATTAAATTATTTAATTTAGAACGTATATAAAAGAGCTTAGTGGCCATTACTTCGATGTGAGTAATTACCCTAATAGTGCAATTGGGGGGTGTATCGTAAGTATACTAGGCCACCAAAACGTCTAGGAGCTGTGCTTAACTGAGTCAGCACTCACGTAACGTCCTAGCCCCCGAGCCGGCCTATTTATTCTACTAGACGCACCCACCAGATAGTGAATAGATGAAGCCTTCTTCTCCTACTTAACCTCGTACGCGCGTGCGAACTCGCCACATTAAGGAAATAACGGAACTAAATTTTGTATTAACGTTCTGGGTTAATATTATAATTAGCGTTTTTAAGGACTTTCCGATAAGTATTACACACTATTATCTCAGTAACTATATTCGTAGAAGTAAGACGCCTTTTAAGAGAGTAAACAAGGTTTTATAATAAGTTTTTATTTATTTATATAAGCTTTATTTGAGTAGTTATCATAAGTGTGGGTTCTATTATAGCGTTAACCCAGGCCCATACATTCCGGAGAGCAATAACGAGCTCTCCTCGCTCAGTAGCTCGTATAGTATGGTCTCGTAGGTGAGTGTTATATTAGTTTTGGACATCGCTTTCAACGAGCAGAAGTGGAGGGGTCGGTTTTAGATTGTCGTTTATAATAACTGAAAAGGATCTTGTCCAACGATAAGAGCTCTATTCGCTATGGAGTGCTTTGTACTACTGATGTAGTATAATTTGATGCTTTTGAATAGCCTCGTTAAGTGTGAGAGGCTTCGGAAGGTGCTTAGTAGGGTCCTCTTGTACGTTAAGAGTGTTAGGGTCGATATATTGCTATACATTAAAGGTGTGTGCGTAAAAGTGTAATTAGAGGAACTAGGCAGGTTAGTCTATGCACTTTGTAAAGTGGATTACAGAAGTATTTTAAGTTGTTATTGTAGAGAGTATAGTTAAAAGTGTTGGAAGTGTGGTTATACGAGTATAAGAGTGAGATGAAAGGTGAGAGTACTCTCCAGGGCCCTTATACGTAGTATAGTTAACAACCGTGGGTATAGCTATTAGGTTTATAATTATGATAGTATGGGGTCTAGGAAGAAGGAATAGAAGTGTTTATTCTGCTACGTATGGGCTTGGAGGCCGGGTAATTATATATAAACGCTTAGGGGTGCGTAGGAAGGTGGGTTAGCTAGGCGGATGGGCCATACAACACGGACCACTGCCACACACTGCCACATAACCCTAATTAGAAATAAGGTTATTACTTAGACTGGTTATAAGTTTGCCCTAGCCTAGTAGTTTTACTTTAGCTTAAACTCTATTATAAATAAACTTATTTAAGTGGTCTCTTTTATAATTAAAGTATTACTTTTTAAATTATTTAATTAAAATAATAGGGCCTAATTTATTTAAAAAAGGAGGACATTATTTAAATATAACACTAGTTACTAGGGATATTATATAAACTAGTAATATAACCAGTGGCCACTCTATAATAACTGCGGTAAGCCCTTAAACTCATATAAAACTAGTCCTTATACAACTAAACCATAGTACACTAATTATTTCGGGCCCTTCCAGGCCAGCTATACAAATTGCCTAGCAAGGCCTATGGTAATTAACGGCTACCCTACCCTTCTAAGCTGAAAGAAATAAGCTTAAATCCGAAAGGCTGGAAAAAAGGCCTCTGAGGCCCTCTATAATATAAACTAAGCCACTACTTAGAATAATACTTAATAACCCCAAAGCTTACCTCCTAATTAAAACTAATAGCTTAGCTCTAAGTTGTGACGGTGCGCCTGCTGAATAATAAGATGGCGTGGGCCTAGACTGTGCGGAGGGGTATTCCTAAAAGCTGGATACGTATAAGCGTATTGGAAGCGGCTTTAAAGTGGCACCACTAGTATGTAAGGATGTTTTTGCATATACATAGCTTTTCACCCCTTTTTACTTATATATAAGGGTAATAGGGGCCCTTAACGAAGGTGCCCTTATATAATGAAGTAGTCAATTAATCGTTATTCCTACCCACTCTGTACACTTAATCGGGACCTTGTTATCACAGATTAAGCGCTTAACATAACGGATTTAATACACCCCTTCAGGGAGGCCTTTATTTAGTGGACTTCCTACCACCTAATCCACTCTTTAATAATTATTTCTAAGTTATCGCAAAAATAAAACCACAATTACAAGACAGTAATTATAAGCTATATTTATAATACAAATACTATAATTATCTTAAGGCTTAAATTCCGTTTTCCTCTATTTAAAACACTTCTTAAACATCCTTTTCATAAAAATTACAAGCCCCAGGAGTATAAGGAATACAAGCCTCAACGTCCCATATACTATCCTTAGCTATCCCAACCTCCTAGCAGGCCTTATCTTCGGCGAAATTGCGGTAACGGCTATTCTCGAGATGAACCCACTAATTACTTATATTTAGTTATATAAAAAACACCTAAAATAATTATTTCGAAAACGCTTTTATTAATCCATTTATTATTAACTTAGTTAATAGTGTATATATAATATTAATATAGTTGTCCGCGATCTCTTAATATAATTAGTAATTATTGTTGGATTCACCTCACCAGGCCTGGTTGTAGTGGGTGGGCAGATAATGATATATTCGTCCTATCTGCTGTTGTTATATGAGGTAGGAATCGGAAGTCGAAGGTAGTGTTAGTGGCCGTGATTCTGAATCTAATTCCTGACCTCTAATTAGTTCACTAATCGAGTTAATCGGCAATATGCGGTAATAGGTGTCGCCAACTGGATGGTGGTGTTCCGATATTAGTAACTCTCTTTTTTACCGTAAGATCACTATTTAATGCTGAATAGGTGATTTTAAGTGTTATTCGACGTTAGCGTTAAACCACTTAAAATATAATAAAATTGATAAATAAAATGAGTATATAAGGTGATCGGAAGTGGTAGAATTGCCCCTTTTAGTTGTACCACCTTTTAGTAGAAATGAGCGTCTCCTAGGCCTAACTATGGGTTTATGGTTATTTCGACGTCCATTGTGGACATCTCCTAGGGCCTCGTTACCCATCTCTCTATCCATATCATCGCCCTTATGTCTTCGATGAGCCTTATAAGGGCTCGATTCGGCGTTACCTTTGTGAACCCGTCGGTAGGGTTGTTGTCACCGTGGATCCATCGGATCTCATAGAGTTCTCGCTACTCGTACAACTGCCTTAGCACTATGATATCGATCATTAAGCGTTTTTCCTTCGTAGTACTAAGTTTTATGAGATACTCGTAGAGTAAATAAGAGTTGGTATAAATAATTATTGGGATTATAGGTATCCGGAGCCTCTTAGTGATGATTTTTAGGGTAGTAAAGAGGGCATAGGCTATGTCGACTCCGGTAATCATACCATAGATCTTGGATACGAGTACGCTTCTCGTGATTCTCTTCGATTTCGTTGAGGAATAATAGATAATATTATCTTTAATTATGAAGTCTTCCTCTCCTCGAGTCTTGTTTATAAGAAGGATAACGAATCTGAGTTAGGACGTTAAATCGTTATTATTAGCGAAGGATCCATCAATAAAGACAAAGAGCTTAGCGGAAGTTAGGTTAAGGGGCATTTGGGTGAGCCCTCGGTCTGGATCCTCAATTTACTATGTTATACATTGATTCAAAGCTTTAATCTGGTCTAGTATCGCCTCCTAGTACTAGGCTACTACTGATAAGTCGAAAACTGCCTTTGGTTGGCAGATTGAAGTGATATATACCCCTCTAGTGCGTTGTTCAACGTATTTCTTTTTCGTAGCAGGTAATTTAGTGTTAACTAGGTGTAATTTCGCTTTTTGGCTTTTTTAATAAAGGAATATAGATTTCTCGTTAATCGAAATAATCCCTTTATTAAAAACGAGTAACGTCTTAGCGGAAAGGAACTATTTCTCCTTTACTTTGAACATCGCTTTCTAGAGTTCTTTGTTTTCTTGTTTAGAGAACGTCTTATTACTTAGGCCTATGGTATTATTTATTTGTATTCTGATTATTATAAAATCTCTATTTTTATCGTCTAATAATAATAAATAAGGGTTATATATAGAAGTCCTTATCTAGAGTTTCTCTTTGTAATACTTATTATAAGTTATGTATTAGTGGGTTCCGGCTTCTGCGATTCCATATAAGGGTTATATAATAATTATAATGGTTCTTGGTGGGTAGTTGTCTCTGATTTGGGCTGGTAGTTTTGCGAGAATCGTTCTTTTGAGCTTCGTCGTTAATTGAGTATACGTTTAAGTGATATCTCTTATCCATAAGGAATAGTGGCCCGTTTAGATGAGGGATGGGGCGATGGCGAGAATTAGTCTCTGATTAGCCCGTTGGATAGTTGGGGACTATGTGAGAATAGCTTTTTTGTTATCGTCGGTGTATCCCTGGATAACTAGTCTCGATTTTTCGTAAGGGGTCTCTGCTTTCCCTTTTACTTTATTGATGATTTACGACTTAAAGATTCGAATACCGCTGTATTTTTTTTGTTGTACTGGGTGAACTCGAAGACTCCTTGCTTAATTAGAGTATTGATCTCTTTTTTAGTGGATTCTTTGAACGGGGGCCCTAGGGCGTTAATTATCCCCTTTTAATAAAGCTTGAGTACTAGGGTGTAGTCTACCTCTTTTTTAGTGCTTATAAACGTGGTTGTTGTGTGTATTTCGTCGTTAACGTTATTAGCGCCGTCAACTTTGGTGATAAGGTTGATCTGTGCTGTCTTCCTGGGCCTGCCCCTTGGGCGTCGAGGTGGTGGTGTAGGCTCTTCTTCTAGGGGTGGTGTATTTGCTTATATAATAATCTCTTTGAGAACTTCTTCTTCCTCCTATAGAGGGGTCTTTTTGTTATTGTTTATTATTTCCTGGCCCTCTTCGTTGTTATCTTTTTAGTAGAACAGCTTAATAATAGTAGTTCTGAACGACTTTAGGTTAAATAGAAGTTCGACGACGTAGGTCTCACCGTTATAAGTGATAAGTGTGAACGGGCCTATCCAACTATCCTTTTTATATTATACTTTAATAAGTAATTATTATAATAAATCCCTAGTTAGTATAATATTTAGGCCGTTTCTTATTATGAGAGTATTTGTAGTCACTTGCTCAGCGTAGAGACTATGTACTTCAACTATAACTTTCCTAGTGGCTTCTGCTCTTTATTGGATCTCTAGTGATAGTGGAAAGTTATTTATTAAACGCGGATATGCTCTAAAAACGAGTAGGGTCGGTATAAGGCCATTTAGGCCTACTATATCATTTACCACTTTGACTATGCTTTAGAGAATTAGCTTTGGTAGTGTAGACGGGGATTCCTGGTGTATTATCTCATATGCTCAGCGGATCGTAGCATAATATCGTTCCACTTTCCCGATGTTATTATAGGTTTCCACGGGTACCTCCTTAACCTCTATTACCATAAATCTCACTGAATTCCCGAATTCCATAAAACTAAAGTTTATTCCAGCGTCCATAACAATCTAGTTAAGTGGTCCAAGGTAAGTGTTAATCTAGTACTTGCAGAGCATTTCCCATATATACTTAGTAATCACATTTTCAAGGAATCTCATAGTATTAAACAAAATAATGGTATTAATAACGTAGAGGACGGGTTTATACCCTTTTAGGTAAAAGACGTTTATGATCACTTCATAGTTAAATTCAACGTCACCTTTTAGAATAAATTTGAAGTGTCCTGGGGCTCGTCCACTTATCTAGTACTAACGACAATGCTTTATGAGCTTCTGGATCACTTCGTAGGCCATATTATGACTAGCCCTCTCTAGTATTATGTAGAGTCTCTATACTAAGGGGTGGCCATAATAACGGTATATTCATCGTAGCTTAACATTTATTAGGTGATTCTATATAAAACTCTGTTTTAGTGCGTAAATAAGTATCCAGGGGTGTCCCTATTTCCGTATAATAGGGACTTTAATATCTCCCTGGTATAGAAGGTTATTAAGGTTATTAAACCTAATTCCTAATTGGTTCATATTTTTTAAATATAATAGGAATAGGGTATTCGCTATTATAACGTGGAAATATATCCTTCTAAACAGGGAATTAACGATGGCTAACCCTATTAAGTCCAGGGGAGGGTTATCACCAAAGGTGATGCTCGCCTGGCCTGCCTTCGACGTATCCAGAGTCATAGTAGCGTCGATCTTCTATAGGGCAAGGAATTAAGGGTGCCCTATTATCAATACGCCTGCTACTCCTATGTTTAGTATAATACCCTGGAATATCGCCGCTGAATAATGGTTATGTTACGGGCTGATGCCCACGATGGCCTAAGCTTTGCCTGAGGCGTTAACCAGCATCCAACAAAAGAGCCCTCCGGTCAAAGGGGCCTCCGATCAAAGGGCCTCCGGTGACCTCGGGCGCCCCACCAGAGGTCCCCTTTGTTCTCCAGCAGTATAGATTCCTACACCGCCCCCCTTGCGAGGAACTTCCTCTCTTTCGCTCCTTAGCTTGAAGTAAACAGTAATAGAGCACCCTAAGGTCGAAAACACCTAGGCCTAGCCCTTCGCAGCTATAATGGAAAAAAATATCCAGGGGGGCTTTAGAGGGTCTGGGCTTATTTCTTTAAGTGCAGAGAGTGTCTTGTCGAAGCTGGACATCAAATTACACACTCTAATGCCCCCGGGGTCCCTCCCAGTAACACCACCACCTTGGGTCTCTAAAACACTATATAACCCAACTAAAACGAGTTCTCAATTAACTCTAATCAAAGAACGAGTTTCTTGTTATCAAAATAGCTCTCTGATACCTATTTTATAAGCTATTAACTATACCACTAAAGGTATAATCAGAGTTATATATAAGCTTACCTTGATATGGTCTAAGGTTAGAGTACTTTAGGAGGAAAATAACCTCCTTAGTTAACGCTGGAGAACTAAGAAAACACGTCTGAGGAAAGGATGGAGTTTTACTATAACTAAGGTGGAGGACCTATAATCCCAGAGGGAGGTAATAGTCTAAATAGAAAAGGAAATGCACCGGAGTAGTGGTCGTAAACCGAGGACTGAATTAGGTCAACGGCGCTGTGGCATCTGCGGGAATACGGGACACAATTCGCGAACATATCAGTTTAATAAAGAAATGTCTGAAGAAGATGATTCTGAGTAGTTTCAATTGATTTGGTTACTTGCGCATCGAGAATATCTAGTCAAAGTGATGTAGTCGTGGTTGGGTGAACCACTCGCTTGTCTGAACCGCTCGCTTATCATGTACGTTATCGTTTTTTATGTAAAATAAAGTTTATAAGGGATAATTATTTAAAGGTGTAAACTCACTCTATAAAAGCTTTAAAACCTAAAACATATCCTTTATTAGGTTCCTAAGTTGCACTACCTCCCAAAGCACTTCTAGCCCTTTAGTAGAATACCTTTAGGTAATCGGAGATCACTGTCGAATCCGCTGTACCAAGCGCCTAGTACGCTTCCGGCGTGCTCGAAGGTCCGTGCGCGGCGCGGAATAATGATGGGCCGAAATGCGCCCTTGTACTAGCCACCTTAAGGGCTAAGTTCGCCCCTAAAGAACAGGGAGAATAAGAATAATTATAAATTATTGAATATATTACGAATTGACTATTAAATCCGACAATTAACAGTTTGATACGTGCTAAAAACAGCTATTAAACTGAACCCTATTTATAACCGCTATTCCTATGCGTAATACCTATTCGATAATAATAATAATGACCCCTACTACGAAGATTATATTTTAGATAACTAAGGACTAGGTCCTTTAGTTCGACTAATTATAATCCTAAGCGAAGACCTATAATTTGTGGGACGCTATAAACCCATTAGTTAAGTACTCCGAAAGCACCGGAGAAGAGATCTACGAAGAGATTACTCGAATACCAGAGTAGCCGGTGATCTCCGATTACCCAAAGGTAATCCGCTAAAGGGCCAGAAGTGCCTTAGGAAGTAGTGCAACTTAAGAACCCAACAAAGTATTCGTCCTAGGCCCTAAAACATCTGTAGAACAAGCTTATACTCTCGAAAACCTATCCCCTATAAACCTCATTTTATATAAAGAACGATAAGCGGAATATAACGATATCCATAAATATTATACTGAACAGATAAAAGGCGTATACACACTTTAGAACTAGTTTTATGAGATTATTATTTTAGACCTTTTTAAGTATTACTATACCATGGATAAGGGACTTAATAAATAGGTCTCTAAACTGTAAATCCGCATCGGAGGTGTATTATATAAGCACCGAGTGAACGTAGTAGAAGTATATTCTAAAATCTTAAGTTATCCTAATAAGAAGAGATTTATTATACAAAAGGATACCGAGGATTAGATTAGCCATTAGGAGAGCGTTCTCTATAAAACTTAAATTATAGACGTCCCATAAGCTAAATACTTAAGTATTTAGTTTCTAAAATTTATGCGAGCCCTTAGCGGAAACCTTATTGAACTATGGATTTAAGTTTACTAGTTAATAGTTAGAACTAAAGTAATGAATAACCTACTTATATTAAGTAAAGTCCTCGTTGAGGTTCAATAAGTCCTCCGCTAAATAAAGGATATACGGAAAACTAGACGAGGAGTATTTAGACTTATAGTAATAACCAGTGGACCGGCTAATAGTGATAATAAACTATAATAAATAAGGACTTAACTACGAAGAGCTTATAGTAGAGGTCGTAGAGGTTACGGAAGGGGTAACGGGAAGAGTAAAGGTAAATAATTATACTCCCCAGTTAATAAATCTAGTAACTCTGATGAGGGTAGGATGTGTATAGTATACCTAAAACGAGGTCACTAGTTTTCGAAGTGCTGGCTAGTTTTCCCTAATAAGTGCCCTAACCATATATACCGCAATTAAGCACTTAAGAAGCTGGTTACTAAGCGACTTAAGAATAACGAAGACTTTACTAAGTGTGTCCAGAGGCTTAAACTTATTATAAAATTAAGTTAACTCATAGGACGTTATTAAACCTGCGTTTAAGCTGCACTGGTAACCTCTTATAAAATGTATTTATTTTATGGATCCGTAATCCTCGACTCTAGAGCTATAATCCACGTTTTTAATAACCCCTTATAGTTCGTATAACTAACAGGAACTACGCCTAGTAACTATCTCTAAGCAAATACTCAATAAGTGGTAATTAATAACTTCGGAATAGTGGATATTCGTATTAAGGGGCGAGACGGTAAGCTACTTAAGTTTCGCTTATATAACATTATACTTTATAAAGGGTTTATAAGTAACCTTATTCTTTTGAAATACTTACACTAAAAGGGTTTTTAATGGGATACTAGCCCCGGTAATAATTATATTAGGTGTACAGACCAAAGTTACGTTTGCGAGTTATTTAAAATCCATAATTACGATGTTCTCGACTATAGACCTATAAAGGACAAAGTGGTACTCATAACGATCGTTCCACTCCCTCAACCTACACTAAACGAGCTCCCAAGAGCCCCGCAAAGAAACCACTTTACAAATACAATAATCCGCAAACCTATCTAAGTAAATGTAAAGAAATAATATTAGAGATTTAAATACCCAAGGAGAGATACTTTAAATTATTTTAGTAATATAATAAGGGGAGTAAAACTCTTAGATCGTAAAAATAGAGACCTAGTGGAATATAATACATATAGGATAATAAATATAATATACTAAATCCGCTGAGTACTAAGAGAGTTGGTTAAATGAGTAAAAACTGGAGATTGTTTAGTACTCGATTTCTACGATTATAACAAGGGATACGAAGGGTATACGTCCCTTATACTTCTTTTTAACTAAGCTTTAGGGCTAGTATAGGACTTTTACTTATAAAAAAGAATAATAAAGACGATCTTAGAAGTGTTATTCGAGTTACTTAACCATTTAGAATGTGTTTATAATACGAAGGTCAAGTTCCTAAAAACTAATAATAAGCTTTTAAGATATCCACACTTAATAGTAGATTTAAAGGGGCGTAGAATAACAATTGAAATGTTAACGCTTAATACATAAGCTTAGAACGGAGGTACTAAAAAGCTCGCTGCAATTATTAAAGCTAAAACTAGGGTAATAGTTATTATAACGAATTTCTTAGATTATTTATAACCTAAGATCGTTAAAATAATAGTTTACCTTTATAACTGAACCCTATTACGAATACACGGGTGGAAAACGCTTTACAAGTAGTTTTATAAGTAATTCTGGAGTGGAGAAGATGAGATTTATACGGTCCCTAACCTTTCCTACTTATGATCCTACGGCTATAAGGCCTACGCTCTGATGACCGATGCGCAATTTAAGTGTTAACGGTGAAAGAAGTTCGCCCCTTGTGCGTAGATTGGTTTTTTAGTGGGTTATACGTTAAGTAATTAATTCAGAATATGGAACCCTCTTAAAAAGGACGTCTTTATAACAAGGGACATCGTATTTAACGAAAAGGTGTATTTTAATGGGAACTTTAAGGGTACCGCTAAGGAATTTCGCTACCTAGACTTATAGGTGATCGAAATGCGAATTTAAGAGCTTATTGAGTAAACCTAGATATAAACGTTAATATAAGACGTTGACGAGGAAGTAGAAGAGGTCACCTTCGTTCTCGAAATAAGTTTAGAGTATAATAAAAATACTCTAAAAGTGAGCTCCGTTATGGAGATGTACTCGGATAAGTTGAGATAGTACGATATAAGGTGCTTTACGTTGTACTTAACACTTGAAGTGTTGCCACTAAGACCCTTATTATTTTTTACTATTTTAGAAGTGGTTTTAGTTATAAAAGGGTGGGGGGAAAATGAGGGAGAAGTATAAAATAAAACTATAACCTCGGATCATAGTATAAGTGTGGTAAGGTATAAAATCTTATTTAAATCTGTTTTCCTAGTAGGAATAGCTTTAAAATGGAAATAATACTATGAAATACGATTAATGGACGGTCTCCTAGGTATACGTTTATGGTCTGGTTAACCTAGTGCCCCTAATAAGATTAGTTACTTTAGAACTTTTAATAAAAGTATATTAAATTAAAAAGCCGATGGGGAAATGCTTTAATAATGTGATTTTTTTGGTGGGTTAATAAAGCCTGGTTAAGAGGGGATTTCTACTAAGGGAAGTACTTTGGGTTATGTGTATAGAGAGTTTCCTCCGCTGGGTTATGAGGGTAGTGCGCCTATAAGTACTCATTAAAAGAAATTACCTCCTTTCCTTACGTTATATAATTATTTAAAGGATTACCCGTATAAGGATAACTTTAGAACAGCTAAAATAAGTTATTTAAGTGGCTATAAAGACTCCCACTCCTAGGAGGAGGTTAGCAAAGAATAAGCACGAGGTAAGCAGATTCTCGGCTACTACTAGGTATATACCTATAAACTTAATAAGTATAGGAGGTTTGTGAAATTTAAGGTGTACTTTGTTATTCGTGGAAATTAATAATTAAGAGATAAGTAAGAAATGTATACTACTATGCTTATAGGTATATTATTCCGAATCTTTATTATAATAACTGTTTACTTTGATATGGAGTTTTTATAGTATGACGTGGTAAATGTTTTTATGTATATAATAATCGATGAGGAAGTGTATATGTAACTCCTATTTGGATACCGAAAAGTTGGACGGGTATTACGCTTGAGAAAGGCGCTTTATGGCTTTAGGAGGTTACCTTTGTTTTGGTAAAAGTATTTAGAAAGTGGGCTCTTAGAACTCGGCTTTTAATGAGTTGTTGGAGAGAATTGTTGTTGGTAGAAGGAATAAGTTACGTTTTTTTTTATGTTGACGACTACGTCTTAGTTTTCTTTTATAAGTTTTATAATAAGGTAATAGTGTCGATAAAAGAGCTTTAGAAATGCTATTATTTAGAAGGTGGTTATGAGTTATAGTGGTTTTTAGGAATCGAGGTTTTAAGAAACTAAGTAATTAGGAAAATTTGGTTATTATAATTAGTATTCGCTGAGAAGGTGAGAAGACTCTTATTAGACGCTAATAAGTTACTTAAAGTGCATTTCAAAACCCCTATAATAGTTTTTGAGTTATTTTTATACGACGGGGTAACTAAACTGTGGGAGATTAAGAAGTATTAATATAAGGTCGGAACTATTATGTATATAGTTATAATAACGTACCCGGATATCGTATTCACCGTAAACCATCTCGTATACTTCAATTAGAACCCCGGGCTAAGTTATTAGTGCATAGTAGATCGAGTACTCTAATACTTTTACTTAATACGTTCTCTTTATTTAGAATACGGAGCTGCGCCGGGGAGCCCTGAGGACACTTTGGAAATCGCTTTTGATGCTAGTTTCGCCGATAATACACTTAATCGGAAGAGCTCTTAAGTGCTCATAATACGACTTTTTGGCGGAACCGTTACGTAGAAAACAAGTAAACAATAAACAGTTACAACATTAACAACAAAAGCCGAGCTCCTCGCCTTATCATAAGCAGCAAAGGAACCCATTTTCGTAAACTGGTTAATATCTGTTTTATAAATATAATTCCCTACGAAGGACGCCCAGAGTACTAAGTTCACACCTTAAATACACTCTCAACCACGAATTCATATATAATACAATAACCAGTAAACCATGCACCTTGTGACCATAGAACAAGTACACTTATAAATACACCTACACCACATCGATATTCACAACCACTAGTTACGTTAAGAAATTGAGAATAACCGTATTAACGTCGTATATACACCATTAGCTAAGCTAATAGTAAACGGACTAATAAAAGTGCTTTTAAAGCAGCCATTTTAGGTGTTTCTTATGTAGCTAAATATGAGTGACCAGCGGGCTCGTCTCGAGAACAGCCGTCGCCGCGACCTCGCCGAAGATGAGGCCCGCTGGGAGGCCGGGATGGCCAAGGATAACATATGGGACGTTGAGGCTTGTGATCCTCACACTCCTAGGGGCTCGTAAACCCCGCAGGAAGGACGTATAAGAAGCGCTCTAGACGGAGGAAAACGAAATTCACGTCTCGAAACAATTATAACGCTTAGAAATAGCTATTGAAGGGCGGATTAGGTGGCAGGAAGCCCACCAGACGGAGGCCTCCCTGAAGGGGCGTGTCGAATCCGCTGTACCAAGCGCCTAGTACGCTTCCGGCGCGCTCGAAGGTCCGCGCGCGGCGCGGAACAATGATGGGCCGAAATGCGCCCTTGCACCAGCCACCTTAAGGGCTAAGTTTGCCCCTAAAGAACAGGGAGAATAAGAACAATTACAGATTATTGAATACATCACGAATTGACCATTGAATCCGACAATCACTAACTACTCTAATATTTAAGTAATTTCTTTGTAGGTTTCTTCTCTAATATTCTTAAAGTATTCAACTAATGGATTTATAGTGTCTTATAAGTTATAGGTTTTCACCTAGGATTATAATTAGTTGAACCAAAGGACCTAATCTCTAATTATCTAAAAAATAATCTTTATAATAGGGGTTATTTTTATTATTATTAAATAAGTATTTCGTATAGGAATAACGGTTATAAGTAGGGTTTAGTTTAATAACTACTTTTAGTATATATTAAACTATTAATTATCGGATTTAAAGGTTAATTCATAATATATTCAATTATGTGTAATTGTTCTTATTCTCCCTGTTCTTCAGGGGCGAACTTAGCCCTTAAAGTAGCGAATTCAAGGGCGCATTTCGGCCCGTTATTATTCCACTCCATGCACAGCCTTCGAGCGCACCGGAAGTGGATTGAGCGCTTGGCACAGCGGATTCGACAACACATCACGAATTGACCCCCGACATCGTGCTCATATGCAATTCTTAACACCTTCCGCCCAGCTGACTCGCCCTCCTACGCGCCCCTGAGCGCCTATATATAGATGCCACGCATTCTAGACCCAGTCTTAGGAGAATAAACGCTTCTGATTCCTTTTCCCACGAGCCCCAACTATCACATATACTTAATGATAGTATAAGAAGGTAATAAATTAATATGCCTAATTAGGGTTTAAGGCTACCTTATCTAGTTCCCCTAAATTAGCTTTACTATGAGTTATCTTATATTACCTCTTAGTAACCCGATTAGACTACGGAGATTTTAAATAATATTATTAATATTTTAATTATATTAAAGCCCTATTTATTTACTTATATAGGGAAATAAAAAAGTAGACCACTTAGTTTACTATTAAAAGATATTAGTAAAGAGGTAATGGTGGTTTACCCTTTATCTTTTTAGTTTACTAAAGCTCTTAGGACCTATGAGATCCCTCGAGTAATACTTTAAAAGGCTAATTACCGATCTTAAAGGATTTAAGGTCTTCTTATATATAATAAACTTCTTTTAAAAGATCTGCTTATGTTATTAGGGATAAGCCCTCGGCTGGACCCTAAATAACCAACTCACCCTATTACGGAGATTTAATAGAAACCAAAGGAACTGGAGGAACTAGCGGGATCCAGGGACAGATTGAACACATAGTAGCTAATAGGTAGGATTTGAAGGACGCTGGTGAGGATTATATACTATAGAGTAGGTAGTCTGAGCCTCGGCTCCCCACACCACATACCCCTCGGGAGGTCTGCAGCAAGGGCTTCGCCCTTGCCGCCCTGGCGTTAAATACAACAACAACAACAAAACACCACTTGAACCATGCCGTTCCCGGATGACAAGACATCCCGAAATCACCCTCGTTTCATGAACACGCTGTACACATAATAAACATAGATACTAAAGTCAAACCACAGGACGTTGAGAAGCGCCAGTGCCGCTCCTCCGGTAGCTACTGCGCCACCAACTCGGTCTGCTGCTCTGGCGCCTGCATCGGCGCCGCCGGTCGCAACGGTTACTGTTCTTACGTGTAAAAAATGCACAGACTCAGAGGCACAGGGGGACAAAAACAATGTCTGCAGTGGGATTGTATGGTTCAGATGTTTTACTGGGAACTCTTTTGGTTGAAGACATGATATTCGTCGGATAAATGGAGAAATAGTTGACAATCATCAATATCTAGTAATCGAACAAGACGACATTAAAACAACGATAAATACTCGGAGAAACATGTCAACTGAAGGAACCGTAGCCGAGCTCGGAATAGACGAGAACCGTTTGCGTAAGGAATCTTGCCTTTTGTAGTTGTCAACACAAGCTCAGACCATTCGAAGAGGCCCGGGTGCTTAATAACACCCGATTCGCCGCGGAGAACTCGGGCGTGATAACGGCAAAAGAAACCGACCCCAGTCGCCCGTTTACCGCAGTCCGCCCGTCCACATGGCAACGTTCCCCGGAATTGGCAGCGGAGTCTCCTGTAGCTCCCTCAAGTCCTTGAGTCATTCGTACCCTACCGACTTTGCCATGCTTCGAGGCCAAGGCCTCGTGAGTGCTAGGTATCCAAGGTCGCTTAGACCCGACGAGCCTCCACATTGGTCAGAGGTTCTGGAAGTCCTCCCCGTCCTAGAGCCTCATGTTACAATACAGAGCATTGAACCCGAAGCCTCTTGCCCTGGACCCCGATTATTTGGAACGATAAAGTCAATCAACCTCTGAAAACCTTAATAGGCGATCATGTCAAAGAAGCAGATTAATCGACATAACCGGATGAACCAGTCCCAAACTGGTCGCAAGCCACAATTGAAGTGAACAAGTAGGCAGAATGAAACTCCTATTTGGAACCCCACAGCGGCATGGGCTCTCCTGGACAGCAACTCACTGCTTGGGGGTGGGTGGCGTCTTCGGTATTCTCGGGAAACCCCAAGCCACGCAACTTGCAGTTACAGAATGAAAACAGATAGACTATTTTCAGTCCCATGGGAGTTTACAGCCAGTCCGAGTCCCGACTAAAGCCCAGGTCCAAAGAGGAAGGCTGTTGCAAATTCATGACAATTTGAAATGGCCTCCAACGTGGTCGGGGGACAAATGCAAAACTGTGACACACCAAAAACGGCACTTAATCTATTAGACATTCGTCTAGCCCAAATCTCCATGATAAGCCCCGAGTCAGTGACTTGCGATGCTCTCTTTGCAATTCTTTATAGCGGAAAAAAGTGTCTATATAAACAGTCTCTCGCGCCTGGCTGTAGTCCTCGGCGTCGTCAATCACCTCTGAAAGGCGACTTCACTCATCAATACCTCAAAGTTCCACGCGCAACATACATATACTCGTCACCGCCAAAATGAAGTTTTCCGCCATCTTCGTCGCCGCCATCGCTCTCGTCAGCGGGGCCGTTGCCAAGGTAAGTTGCCACGTGCTTCCCGAACTGAAATGCCAGACAGCAAGAATCTGACGAAGCACTCCTTCTCCAAGACTGCTGCTGCAAGCTCTCCAATGGCAGCTGCGACTGCGTCTCGGGCTACGAGAACAACGTCAACTGCGCCAGCATCTGCGAGGTTAGAGGCAACTGGGGCCAGTGCTAGATGCGCCCTGCCCCCGTTGCCTAACTACACCGGTGGCATTTGGCAGGAAGCGCTCAAAGATTTGGGACAAAGAGAAAGTTTGTTTCGTAGCATTGGATAGCCATCTGGGTTGAGAGGAAGCAACCATGCCTGATGTGTTATCCGGGTATGAAGGCGTAGTTTTCTTCAACGAGTTTAGTTGCTCAGGCGTGTCCACATGGGATGGTCAGACATTTCAGTTATGAGGATTTAGAACCAATGAAAACCCCATCTCTGACCAATATTTGGATGAGTGACCTTTAGGACTGCGTATTCCGGAAACAGACCTTGATCACTAGTTACTGTAAAGCTTGTCTAAACGTTTTCTCTATTCCTAAACTTACTGGAGACATTTAAAACAGGTAGAAATGAGCTATAGTGGTATGGAAGACACCGCTGTCTGCAACCTTTTGCCGTCATGATTGGCCCTTTTCATAAAGATACTTTCGGGCACCAAGGTGTTGATTCGGTCGTCAAGGTTTGGTTCTCTTGTAGGTGCTGTCTTCCTTTCTGTCCAGAAAATATATATATCTCCCAGGAGGTCCTGCATCCTCAGCAACCACGCACTCAAGACTCACAACAAACATCTCAATTTGGATCATCTATCACAATAGTCTTGTTTCCCGCTACTTCGACGCAGAACCATACCACGCAGACTCGCCTCACCAACACAAGCTTCACTTCTTCTTTCAACAACATCCAGAACCATATCACGCAGGTTTGCCTCACTGACACAACCTTCACCTCTTCTTCCAACAACATTGCTAACTACGGAGACAGCAAGCAGCTCCGAAACATTCTCACGCGCATCATGCTCTTCTCCAAGTACCAGAAGCTCGCGGACGTTGACTTCGTCAACAAAATCACCAACGACGAGCGCCAAGAGAGACCCCACAACCTCCGCACTTACATGATGCTCATCCGAGCCCATGGCCTCTCCAAGTACCGGTCATTCAATCCCAAGGACGCCATGGGTAGGATCACCGACGAGAAGCAGCAGGAGATCCACCGACCACACAACCTGCGCACATACTTCACGCTCTTCCGTACCCACGGCATCTTCAGGCGCCGGGCATGGTCCAAGCGCAAGGAGCAGAAGAACCGCGACGAGGAGTCCTCGGACCTCTACTACGACCCGGAGCTCGACGCTGCGATCGCAGCAGCCCAGGCCGAGGTTGCTCGAATCAAGAATCACGCCATGGAACCCTATCAGGGTCCCTTCGACGATTGTTTCGATCACGACGAAATCATGGCAGCCTACGCCGACCTCGACGAAATCAACCAGATGATGGACAGCGACGGGGAATCCTTGGATTCTTACTACAACCAGGAGCTCGAAGACGCGATCAAGGCAGCCAAGAACGAGATTGCCGCAATCGACAACCAGATCGCGAACTACGGAAAGGGAAGAAATCCCCGCTTCCACGACATCTGCGGGCCCTTCTAAGCACCATCCCAACACTGAGTTGCCTTCCGCCACGAGACCAGGCAACGACATCGAGCGGGAGTGGGAACCGGCGCTGGACGACCACCAATCGACGCAAGACGGAGAAAACTCTGATTAGGAGGATCGCAGGGTTTGGAGCGAGGCGGAACTGGGATTTGTTCAACGGCCGGTGACGGATCTTGAGGTCCATCTCAACAGCAGACGAACATGTGGGCGGATTTGGGCGAGAGGTCAAAGGGGTTGACGATGGCACGCGACCAGGAGGAGGCTACAGGTCGTCCACATCCGCCAGGGTTGCGATATGCCACACTCAACTACCAAGGTGTGGAGCTGGTTGGAAGGTTCGGAGATATATTCTCTCTGTATCAGATATTAAGCAGGAGTTTCCTCGCTCTTGAAGAGGAACCTCCTAAACATAACTACACTTGATTCATTCCCAAAATACATACAAATTTCCTTCTCTCCGAACAAACCCCAGCAGCAACAAAGTGAATAAACTATTCTTGAAGACCAAAGCCATCATCATCAAGTCTCTCAACCCAAAAATGGCTCCATCAATCCCCAAGAATGACCGCTTTAAACTCTTCCGAAAGCCGAGCAAAGCAGCAAAGGCCCCCGCCCGTGAGGTTGTGAAAGCCAGCAAGAACAGCAGCGAGGCACAACAAGACAAAAAGCCAGACGAAAAGCCCAAGCCGGACGAAAAGCCGCCCGCCGCGTCGAAGCGTGACCCCCAAAGCAAGCCTAAGGTGATAACGACGAAGGTGGCGGCGGCGGCGGCCTCGAAAACTATCTGCATCGAGCGCCGCGAAGCACAACAACACCAACAACCGGTCGAGCAGCGCAAGCCGGATGCAAAGCCACCCGCTGTGTCACCCAACCCCAAAAGCAATTTCAACGTGACGTCGACCACGCCGATGGATGCCGAGGCCGAGATCCTCAGGATCGGCAGGTGGGTGACGGCCCGCAAGGCGGAGATCAACAATGAGCACGACGAGAAGATCGAGGACCTCAGCAAAAGATACCTCAAGCTGAACGGCGTCGAGCGGCTTCTCTGGCGCCGGGAGAAAAGATTGGAGAGAATCAAGAAGGAGCGCGACGACATGCTCAGCAGGCTGCGAGGCAGGGTAGAAAGGATGTCCGAGAGGTGTAAAGAGAAGTAGACCTGACACAAGGGATTGGTTGAGAGGGTTTGTTGGGAGGATGTGGCGCAGTTTTGGATGTCTATGTCTCAACAAGCGCAACTTTGGATAGATGTTAAACTACTTGGATCCAAGGCCATAGCTGTAACTCAAAGTTGATACCCAAGAAGGGTAGTAAAAGTCTCTAGCCTGGACGAGTCGTTCATCTAACAACACATCGAACAAATAGAATGCATCGTTCCAAACCCAAAATGGCATCCGAAGAAAATTTCGTTCTGTTTGTATTCTCCATGCTTTCGTTAATCGTATTCATCCACACCAGGTTGCATGCTCCCCTCATATTTACTCCATAACAATGCTGTCGTTCCAAACCCTTCTTTTCGCATCTTCCCCCTAATCCGTTCCCAGCCTCCACAGGCCGTCGCCGAGGAAGTGCGCCTCCTCCACCACAGGCCCCTTCCCCTTGTCCTTGACCTCCTTAGTACCAGCAACCAGGAACCCGATGGCGCAGGCCTCGGCCTTGCCCTCGGCCATGATCACAACGGGCTCTCCCTTCTCGAGCTCCCTGCTCCAGCGGCCCTCGTCGTCGGGGCCTTCGTCGCCGTCGCGGGGCTCGGGCAGGCGGCCGCCGGGGCTCGTGAGGCCGGGGGCCATGAGGGTGGCGCCGGACAGCACGAAGCGGATGGCGCCGCGGTCTATGCGGATGGTTGGGAAGGCCTGGGGGAAGCGGTGGACGAGCTTGAGGTGCGGTAGCAGGGTGGCGTTGTCCTGCTGGTAGAAGAGGGGCTGCTGCTCGCAGACGTAGAGCGAGCAGCGGTCGGGCAGCTTCATCTGCTCCAGCGACGCCTTCTTGGGCATCACCTCGTCGATGTAGGGGTTAAGGAGCGGGTAGGAGGACAGCAGCGACTGGCGGAGGGAGCGCTGGACCGAGGACTTGAGCTTCTGCTTTGGCGCCGAGGTGATGCTGCACCGGAGGAGGGGTAGCGGTTAGCGGGGTTTGTCTCCATCGTCTGGGGTACCTTGGTCGTGGGAGAGGGCTTACTCCTTCTTGAACATTTTGGCGGTATTGACGGTCGACGCGTTTATGGGTTTGGGGGTATCACTAGGTTTCGGGGTCGTCGCGGGCGTCGTCGCGTCACGTCGTCTTTTTGCCTTCACGAGGTTGAGGTGAATTGAATGGTGGGGTTGTTTGAAGAGCGAACATCGCAGCAGGAAAAGTGCCCCGCAATTGGGCGAGCGGGGTAGACCACAACTGCACTGGAGGAGGGGCAGAGACGCTGGAGCGCTACACTGTACAGTGCACGCCGCCAACGCGAGGAGGGGTCGGTTGCAGCATCACGTCACTAGAAGCAACAGTCGACAGTTGGAGATGCAACGACCGGCAATCAAGCTTTCGAGACATGCAGGGAGTTAAATGGTTGTATTCGTTCAAAATTCATGCGTACAGTCATGCAAAAGCTCGTGCTAAGTAATTCGTAATCCAAGCCAAGCCGCCCCGCGTCTCCCTCCAAGTCGACGCGGCGCTGGCGCGTATCGTCAGGTCATGCTGGCTTAGCCGTGGGCGACGTGCGAGACAGTGCCGTCCTCCTTAACGTGGACGTTGAGTCTGTTAGGCCTGAAGTCCTTGGTGACCATCATGCCGGGCTCGATGATGCGGCTCTCCTCGGGGAGATCCCTCTTGCAGAAAGTCTGGGTGGTGAGAGATCTTGTTAGAGCCGACGCCGACCGAGGGGTGCAGGTGGGACTTACCGTCTCGTTGGACTCCTCTTCGTGCAGCTTCTTTCCGACGAGCTTGTTGGCCCACTCCTCGGTCTTCTTCTCATCGACCGAGTCGTTGTTGTTGTTGATGCCGGGGACGACGAGAGGCATGATGGCGGTGTTGTGGCGTGGAGTTTGGAGTATCGGGTTGATATGAGATGCAGTCTTCTAGGTGGGTATCGTTGGAGATGATGTACTGGTGAAGATGGAAGCGAGAGAGACGGAGGAATGCTGCAGGTTTAAACAAACCAGGTTCAGATAAAGGTTGAAGAAGATGTTTGGCAGTTGGGGGTCTCGACTCTGGACTCGGGCTGATACGATGACGTCGTAGTGGTGTGGGGGCGGGGGATGTCACATTTCTGGCTGGTTTAGGGAGGTGCAAGTGTGAGTGTGGTGCTGGCTGGTGCTGGGCCCGGCGCTCGTCCGACGGAAAGCGACGACCTCGGGACGGGACGATCTGAAGCAACGTACGTCAAACTGATCTTTGGAGCCTCACGAATCCCTGTTTTTTATCTAGATCCGATGGCGACGTCGTCTGGGCAGCACTAGAAGGCGGCGTGAGGCCTTCCTGCACGTATGTCCTTCGTCATTCATGAATCTCGTGTTAGTTACACATGACTTGGCAGTGTTCATCCGCTTGAAGGTTATTTGAAGTGACGACAACGCTTCTGGGACGTTGGTCGAGAGGGATGTCATGCAAGATAAGTTTAGACGAGACCACATTTACAATAAACGAAGCCGTTTACTTGTTGATAGCTTTCGTTCAATCAAACGTCTCTTATCTTTTTGGAGCCCACCCCCGGAACTGAGGCTGTGAGACGTATATCTGCAGATTCAGCACAGGTAGGGGACATGATGAATCTCACTCAGTACCAACCTGGAAGGTGGTGTTACGATGAACAGTTGTGAGAGCGGGGTGGCCAATGAAAAACGAAGCCGAATACTCCCCCTAAAACTACAAAAAGGCAAATCTGAATGACAGCGGAATGCACCGTATTTGTGCCGCAGAGCGGCAGAAATGGTCGATGGCCGATGGCTGGGTACCTGTCAGCCTCAGCCACAAATGCGAGAGGAATGTGACGGTGAGATCTTACCGCGAGATTGAGAGATCCTTCATGGCGATCCCCAGCCCTGCTCCAAGGTAAGCTTGCTTCCCTGGCGCCGTTCCGGAGTCACCTCCTTTTGTGGCATTCTCTGCTCCATCAGGAATCAGCGCTTCCATTAGGCGAAGCAGCGATGCACAGAAATGGCGGGACGGAACGCTGCTGCTTCCCATTCCAAGCGCTGTTGAGGTGGAGCGGCTGACAGACCGTCTTGCTGACTGCTCACACTACGAAGGAGGTATTTACTGCAAGTACCTAGCTGCCTTCCAAAGGCAGACACCTTAGCGAGCTTACCTAAGGAGGCTGCGCCAGACGTGGCCCAGACCCGGGTCCTCATTGGTCAGTGCCCCGCGCAGGGTCCGTTCCTTCCTTCCAGGCAGAATGATTTGGCACTTGCCTACCGATCGCCATTACCTTGACGCCTCTCAATTTTGGACGGCAAAAGGGCATCCTTTGTGTTGCAGTCTGCAGTGTTGCATTAATCAAGCATGGAAAAGGGGTCGTCGCCTATGGATTTCACCGTTTTTTCTTTTCTTTTTTTCTTCTTCTTTCCACCAAGCCAGGAACGGGACCATCGGACTCGGCTTCTGGGATACTTACTCGAAGCACCGGCCGTTCATCCCATTTGGTGCTGCGGTCAAGCCGGAGTGGCTCACCCGCCCCGCTCCGCTGACATGCGAAAACACAGCGACAATCAAGCTCACCAAACACAACCCAAGAAATCCTTTCAATGCCCTTCTGCGGACGGGGCCCTCTGCTGCGGGTTCGTTGTGCCCGCCCTATCATCTATCACGCTGCCATCCGAACTGGGTTCCGTCTCAGGTGGGGAGGCCGTCGCGTTGGCCCCATCGCCCACGTACACTGCTGCGTACGTCTGACCGCAATAACGTCGTGGTCTTGTCCCGGTCCCTTCCACATTCCGTGTCGCTTAAGCCGTCCCGGGATAGGGCGGGCACTCAGGAGCAGCACAGCAGGGCGGCACAAACGGAACACGATAATCGCGACAGGGACCATCGCGGCCGTACAACGGTGGCCCGACTGCCATCCATTCATCCCGGATGCCGTTCATCCCTTCTATCGACGAAAACAGCACGGATTGTCGACCCTCTTGGTTGCTGTTCAATGTTTGGGAGCGCTGTCACCCCAAGGCAGCAAAAAAGGAACTTCAGCTCCTGCACGGCGCTGGCCGACCGGGGACGGGGACGGCTGGAGACTGGGGGAGGCTGGCTCAGCTCCAGGGTGTTCGGTCTCAGCCACGGGCCAGCCCAGCGCCGGCACCAACAAGCACTTTTCAAGCCGCAGCAGGGGTGTGACCGCCCACTACCACGGTCTACCACAGCCCTCCGCGCTAGAAGTGCCTTGCCGACCAAGCGAAGGGGAAGGGGGTCCCCTTCCTCGTCGCCCACCCAGCCAGTCCCCTGTCCTCTGCTCCAGTGCTCCCACTGAAATGCTGCAGCCTGCAAGTACAGCGCGTTCTACGCAGCATTGGCCGCCAGTCCGACCGCCGGCGGAAAGGGGGAGCCCTTGTCCTCGCTTTGTTAGAGTTTCCTCTGTGCCTTTTGCGCTTGAGCCGTTCGGGACAAGGTACAGACGAGTGCAGTGGAACGACAACGAGCTACTTTTAGCATGCCTTTGTCGTTGGCGAGCTGAGAAAGAAAGGGGACCAGATCGCGCTTCGCGTCTCTCTCTGCAAACACGCTCCATGGGAAAACACGATAGGAAGAGGGAGAGCAGCCCGGGAATCAAAACCGTGACGATCCGAGGAATGGATGGCAGAGGCAGGCTGTCAAGCAACCAAGCCTTGCCTTGCTTCCTCCTGCTGCCTCTCCTCGGCCGCTGTCATCGCAAGTTAGAATAAGGTAAGCACAAGCACGAGGACTGAGCAGGAGCAGCCCGCTGCCTAAGTGTGGGATGGGGTGAACCCCCTCCAGTCTCCAGATGAGATGCGCAGTCGCGTTCCCAGTCCCGTTCGACAGGCCTAATTATGGAGGCCGACGCCGTCAGCCACCACGCCGCAGCCTCTCATTCGCCGCCCGCACGCAGAGACACGACTTGGTGGACAGCGGCGCAGCCCAGCGGCGCAGCCCAGCAGCGCAGCTGCAGTCCCGTCACCAAGCACCAAGCACCCAGAACCAAGAACCAAGACCCAAGACCCAAGACCAGGCCCCCAGGAGCCAGGAGGTACTTGGCTCTTACAGAGTAGTGTAGGTACACTACCAGGTAGGCAAGGTCAGATACTTGGCTGTTATCAGGGTCTACTGCAGGTCAGCCACAAAGTGAGCCTAAGCGGAGACCTGCCCATGTCGGTCCATAAGACGCCATTCCCGAACGGGCTCTAGGGGCCCGCGCGCTGAGGGTGCAGATGCTCGTGGCATTGGCATCGGCATCTCAGCTCACCCTCACCGGACGGGGCCAGCCAGTTGCCAGAGGCAAGACAACGCCAAAAAGGGTCCAGCAGTCCAGCAGTCCAGCAGTCCAGCAGGCCCAGCCCAGCCCCGGCCGCCGTGCAGCCGTCGTGTCCTCCGCCTCAGGTTCTTTTTATTGTCCCCCATTCCCATCCCACCGGACTCGTCCTCTCTGCTCTTCTCCCCTCCTCTTTCTCTCCCTACCTCGACACGATAAGCCAAAATCTCTTACCTCTTGCCTGTCACTTTTATCTGTGCATGTTTGTACCCAGGGTGGACGTCGAGTAAGCGGTTGTTCTGGCTTCTTCCGGTCTTTCCTTTTGTCCTCACCGTCGCCCCCAAACAACCTCATCGACGACAGCTTCGACCCTCCTCCAAGTAATTATACTCATTCTCGAATATCCGAAGCTTCCGAATAAGGAAGCTACCAAAGCACGAGTACAGTTCATCGTAACTGTCTGCCCAGACTTTCGGGTTCGGCACTTGAGCGTCGCACTCCGAACCGCTACCCAACCCACCCACACCCCGACCGATTCCCAGGCCGGCAGTTCCAATAATATCCCCACAAAACTCGGACAAGATGCGCTCTCAGTCCGCACCCGCGCTTTTTGCGCTCTTCGCCGCCACCGCCTCGGCCTTGACGCCGGCGAGGCTCCACTGCCTCCGTTCGCAAAATGTTGAGCTCTCGCGTCTCAGCAGCTGCGGTACGGCTGGATCTGTGGCTCACTGCTTGGACATGATTCCGGACGATTTCGAGCAGAGCGACCTCGAGGCCTGCTACGTCAACGCCGGCTGCGAGCTTGCCGAGGCCATCGTCGAGGCTCAATGGACTCTGGACAAGTGCGACGACTACGGTAACATGGAGGCGGAGCTGCGCATTCGCCACGCTCCCCTCCACGTCCGCGCGACCACCACGGATGAGACAACAGCTGCCACGACGGCGACGGCAGCTTCAACGGCTGCGTCGACGGCCACAGATACTGCGGCCACCACTGCCACCGGTGCTAGCACGCTCACCTGCTCCACCACTACTACCAAGTCGACGACGCAGTGCCCCGTCATCTCGACTGGCGCAAAGAAGGGCAAGACGCTGAAGACGGGCTGCTTCCCCACGCAGGTGGCCTACGCGACGTGCGCTGCCGGCCTCCTCTGCCAGGACGACGCCTCTGGCAACCCTTCGTGCCTGGTCATCGACAACAGCATTGGCGGTGGTGGCATTGCGGTCGCCCTCTTCTTCGCCGTGGCCATCACCGGTGCGATTGCCATCATTACGTTCCTTTGCTGCCGTGAGAGGAAGGAGAAGAAGCGCATTGCTGCCAAGGCCGAGGCCGCTGCCATCGCGAAGGCGTCGGCGGTCAAGAGGCCCACGGCCAACGTCACCGCTGCCGGCAACGAGCCCAGCGTCAACCAGCCTCTTATTTCGAACAACCAGGGTGGCTACGACTCCCAAGACCCTTTCAGCGACGGCCGCCGCCTGTAATGTGGGAGCGATGGGCCAGTGGTGAGACGAGATGAACGACTGTCAAATACGACATGTGTATTGGTGGGGGCGGTGTAAGCATGGTCAAGAGATACCTCAATGTGCGATTATGGGTACGGTGTTCTAAGGTTGCATGCATCAAATGTCATGGGTAATGGTAGAGAAACAAAATATTTTACACGGTTTTTATTAACAGATGAAGGACTTCATGCGTCATGAATTGGCTAATTCCGTGGTGAGATGGCCGTCCTGCGTGCAAATGGGCCAGCTGTCCAACAGGACTCAGGGGGGTCCGGAAGCTGGAACCCCTCATCCGGGATGCTCCGGGCCCCCGAAGGCAACGGGCCGGAAATGCCACTGCTCGGGCACAGACGACAGGTGCGCTAACCGCTTCCAACGAGCTTCACGTGTCGAGCAGCCCCGATTCCAATTCAACGAAATAGACTTAAGTGAGTCAAAGAGTCAATCCGCCGTACCCGTTCAAACCGTAATTGCAAACTGGTGGCGGCGGCTCTACTACCAGTACTCCACTGTTTGCCTCCGCAGACCGTTTGCTACAACTGCCGTCTCGCTTCCTCGTGCCCAGGAGGCTGAGGCCCGGATCCGTGAAGAGGAGAAACCTGAGGTGATGCAGTCGTAGTGTGAGGGGCGACAGAGACCGGACGACAGACGGCAGGCGGTGACGGGACGATAGGAAAAGATAGGGACGTTTTTTGCGGGCTTTGTGTCATTGTGTGTTACCGTCGTCTTCTCCCTCTGAACCTGGATGTCTGCAGGGACGAGCGGGAAAAGGGTCGCAGTTGTGTTTGCTCCTCCCACTTTCCAGTCACAGCAGTGCAATCCCTGGAGTTTAGCTGCTTCAGCTAGAGAGCGGGGCTCTTGCTCTTGGGGGACGGCCAGAAGGTGCTGGCCAATGGGAATGAGTCATAAAACAACCCAGGTGGTCAAGAAGCGGCAGTACGCTGCAGGACGGCAGGCGGTGGGCGGCAATATGCATTTGTGTGGCAAGCCAGGGCCAATGGCCACGCAAAAGAGAGTCCGATATCGCCACCCCAGATTGGACGGTGGCCCGTGCATTTCCCTGACGAGCACCGCTTGCGCCCAGTGTGCCCCGCCTGCGCAGGGCTTCGGCCAACCAGAGGGCGACTACCCCACACCACACACTGACAGTCGATAATTTTTTTTGCTGGCTCCGAAACAGCAGCCTCCGCGGTCTTCAAGTGTGTTTGGGGGGTCGCAGTTTGGCCCGGCCGCCAAACCACAGCATCCTACCTTGCCCGACCGACCTCTTCCTTTCCCACTGGACCGACTCTGACTCCGACTCAGGGTAGACTTTTTTTTTTGAGATCTGCCAAAATTCCCTTCGACCCGCGATCTCTGATCTCGACTTCTCTGCACTGCAACCTCCTCCCACCCCTGCGATCGTCCAATTCGACGAGCCGCGCCCTCTGCCCTCTGGCCATCTCGACGAGGCACCACGCCGAGTCTTCTGTTTCTTTATTTCCCTCGTCTGGTTTCCTGTTCCAGTGGTCCTGTTCGCCTTGGGGACGCTCTCCACTCTGCCCGTCATGATGCTCCGAAGCCGCCACGCTACCCGCGCCCTCAGGGCCGTCAACACCGCCGGCGCCCCCCGCGCCTTCACCACCTCTCGTGCCGCCGCCGCCATCCAGATTGCGAAGAAGGTGCCTGCTGGCGTGAGGAATCAGGCTACTGCCGCCTCTTCTGCTGCTCCGTATGTGTTCTTGCTGTTCCTCTGCTGCCTCTACGTCTCTGTGCGGAGGGGAGAGTGCGCTTGATGTGACTCACGAGAAAACTTTGACTGACCAAGAGCTTCATTTGCAGCGAGATCCGAGAAGCGCCCGCGCCCAACTTCAACACCGAGAAGGAGCGCAGCCATGTCCAACCCCTAGTCAACTCCCGCGGTCCTGAGATGGACGAGTCGTACGTGAACCCTCGCCGGCGCCCCTCCCCGCCATGGACGACTTATAAGCCCTCGGAAGCTCACAATGCTGCACAGGTTCATTGGCAAGACTGGTGGAGAGATCTTCCACGAGATGATGTTGAGACACAACGTCAAGCACGTTTGTTCGTAACCCAATTGGCGTCTCTGCTGGTGTTAGCGGTGCACTGGAAGAGAGTCAATGGCTGACCCGTGAGTCACAGTTGGATACCCCGGAGGAGCCATTCTTCCCGTCTTCGACGCCATCTACAACTCAAAACACTTCGACTTTATCCTGCCCAAGCACGAGCAGGGCGCCGGCCACATGGCTGAGGGCTACGCCCGCGCCTCCGGCAAGCCTGGTGTTGTTCTCGTCACCTCCGGCCCCGGCGCAACCAACGTCATCACCCCGATGCAGGACGCCCTCTCCGACGGTACCCCCATGGTCGTCTTCTGCGGGCAGGTCGTCACCTCTGCCATTGGCAGCGACGCTTTCCAAGAGGCCGACGTTATCGGCATCTCCCGTGCCTGCACCAAGTGGAACGTCATGGTCAAGAGCGTCGCCGAGCTTCCCCGCCGCATTAACGAGGCCTTCGAGATCGCCACCAGCGGACGCCCCGGCCCCGTCCTCGTCGACCTTCCCAAGGACGTCACTGCCGGCGTCCTGAGGAGAGCCATTCCCACCGAGACCGCTCTGCCCTCTCTCCCCAGCCAGGCTTCTAAGGCCGCCATGGTCCTCCTGGAGAAGCAGCTGGAGCAGTCCGTGCAGCGTGTTGCTAACCTGGTTAACATCGCCAAGAAGCCCGTCATCTATGCCGGCCAGGGCATTTCCCAATCGGAGGGCGGCCCCGAGATCCTCAAGGCCCTTGCCGAGAAGTGCTCCATCCCTGTCACCACCACCCTGCACGGTCTGGGCTCTTTCGACGAGCTTGACGAGAAGTCCCTGCACATGCTCGGCATGCACGGCTCCGCCTACGCCAACTCGGCCATGCAGGAGGCCGATCTCATCATCGCTCTCGGTGCCCGTTTCGACGACCGTGTGACTCTGGCCGTCTCCAAGTTTGCCCCCGCCGCCAAGGCCGCCCACGCCGAGGGCCGTGGCGGTATCGTTCACTTCGAGATCATGCCCAAGAACATCAACAAGGTCGTCCAGGCCACTGAGGCCGTCGAGGGCGATGTTGCCAGCAACCTTCGTCGTCTCCTGCCTCTCCTCAACCAAAAGACCATGGAGGACCGCAAGGAGTGGTTCGACAAGATCAACGCCTGGAAGAAGAAGTGGCCCATGTCCGACTACGAGAAGGCCGAGCGCTCGGGCCTGATCAAGCCCCAGACCCTCATCGAGGAGCTCAGCAACTTGACTGCCAACCGCAAGGAGACGACCATCATTGCCACCGGTGTCGGCCAACATCAGATGTGGACGGCCCAGCACTTCCGCTGGAGATACCCCAGAACCATGGTCACCTCCGGTGGCCTGGGCACCATGGGTTACGGTCTCCCCGCCGCCATCGGCGCCAAGGTTGCCCGCCCTGACGCCCTCGTCGTCGACATTGATGGCGATGCTTCCTTCAACATGACCCTCACTGAGCTCTCCACCGCTGCCCAGTTCAACATTGGCGTCAAGGTCATTGTTCTGAACAACGAGGAGCAGGGCATGGTTACGCAATGGCAGAACCTCTTCTATGAGGACCGCTACTCGCACACACACCAGCAGAACCCCGACTTCATGAAGCTGGCTGATGCCATGGGCGTCCAGCACAGGAGAGTGATCAAGCCCGATGACGTCGTTGACGCCCTCAAGTGGCTCATCAACACCGACGGCCCCGCCCTCCTCGAGGTCGTCACTGACAAGAAGGTGCCCGTCTTGCCGATGGTCCCCGCCGGATCTGGCCTCCACGAGTTCCTGACATGGGACGGAGGTGAGTCATTCATGTACCCCTAGATTGCTTACCAGGCGCTAAACCCCCCCCCCCTCACAGAGAAGGACAAGAAGCGTCGCGAGGTGATGCGCGAGAGAACGTGTGGCCTCCACGGCTAAAGGGCACGACCAACAACTCTTTCCTGTTCATCTAATCTTTGCAGCACATCGGAGGCGTCCATGCATATTGCTCTCTCATCTTATACCACGACTAGGCCGGGTTCGTGAACGACACAAGACACGACCCCGAAAAAATCATTTCCATCCATTGGGACTAGGGTTTCAACAGGCGACGAACGGTTTTCTGAAAAGTGCAGGTCGTCCAGAGACAAAAAAAAAAAAAAAGGAAGAAAAAAAAAACCCAAAACTATCCAAAAAGTGCTTTCGATGATTGGCATCGCGGCATTCATGGTTTGGGGGTTCTTTCTCATTCGGGGCATTCAAAAACAAAAACAACGTGACGGGTTGACTTTTATTCGTGGGTGTGCTCTTTATTCAGAACCCTAGCCACGCGCAACCCAAGGTCTCGGGGGAGTTGGAGTACCCAACTTTATTCGAGAGAATGTACATATATAACTTGATGAGTTGAATGTTTAAAAGTTGTAAAACTACTCTCGACTGTTGTCCGTGTCGTGGTGGCGGCATTACCCCCCCTCTTCGCCGGGGCTGTGCCGTGCCTTATTTGCTTCGTCCCGTCGGTGCTTGCGGTCCGGTCCGGGAAGCGGGTCTGCCTCGTCCGGGCAAGACACCGGGCGAGGGATTTTGGTATCCATTTGACGCCTATCTTTCTTGGTGTTGTTGGTTCTCAGATGGCCGCATTCAATGACGAGGGGGGTTGCACACGATACACAAACAAGCTTACCGTGCCGCTCAGGTCTGTGGGTACGAGGCAGACCGGGACTGAAAATGCCTTACCTAGTACGGATAGCCAACACTGTGAACTCCACACTGGAGGACGATCCCAACGAGCTTTTTCGCTCATCCACGAGGGACTTTTGCTCGATACAACTGTAATAACCCGATTGATCAGAGCACCCGCCCGACCCCCTGAGCTTAATCTCTGGGCCATCATCCGAGAATAAACTCGCCATGGACGGAGTTGATTGCGAGAGACTCGGAAAAAACAAGCTCTGCAACACGACTCTTGGTTCTCTGGATAGCCTCAGCCTGTTCAAATACTCGATTTCGTGGACAGGTATAAGCTTTGCTCCTAGGCCTTTTCTGATGGGGGTCTCTCCTAATCTTGCCAGTTGAAGCAGCCGTCGAAATGAATGCCCTTGCATCGTCGACTCGCTTGTGTTGGTTCCCCCCTGTCGCTTGCTTGACCACACCAACCAACTTGGAACGACTTGGCCCCCGGCGGCTAGCGTGCATGCCGAATGAAACCATTCGGTTGCACGCGCGGGCGGCCGCAGTCCTACACAGCCCTTGTGGCGGACTCGCCTGGGTTGATAAGTGCGCTTCGCGCCCCCTCAAGAGCCGCGACGCGGATGCGGCAAGCCAGGTGTTCTGGGAAACGAACCTGTGCCCCGCGACCGCTCTAGACGAGCCCGAAACTTCGAAGAGCAGAACGCTGATGCTGGCAACGTGCTAGCTTCTGTCGAGCAGGATGGCCGCCCTCGAAGGGTCCGGACAGCCGGAGATGGTCCAGGCCGCTCAGCGGGGGTCCCACGGACCGTTCACGATACCCCGGAAACCCGTCGCCGTTACCCAGACGAGGGAAGAAGACGACATGATGCGCACTGAGCCCAACAAGTTCGGCCTGCGCGAGAACACATACACCTTTGACACCCTGGGGAAAGAGAGGACCACGACCGGACTACGCGAGCTGGACGATGGGGTCATCAACGAAGACGCAATCTGGCGCCCCCAATGGCTGCGGCCAGGCGTCCTTGGCTCCTTCACCGCGGTCTCCGTCTGCTTCACGGCCGTGCTACCCGCCATGATGGTGTACTCTCAGCAGCACAACGGTCTTGTTGAAACCCGAGAGAGCCTGATCTACCTGTGGCGGTTCCTCCCAACTGCCAGTGAGGCCACGCCCTCTCCTGCCGAATGGCTAATGCCGGTTGCCGTGGCTGACGTTCTCGTGTATAGTACTTACGGTGGTGGCTGCCTTGTGGGCTCGCGTCGAGTTGCAGGCTATGAGGTACATGCCGTGGATCGATCTGCGCCGTGGCCAGGCTGACGGCAAGCACGACCTCGACTACACGGCGATGCTGTCGCCAGAGGTCCTTGTTAAGTCCCTGCGCCGGAAACATTACCTCGTCTTCTTCGTCACGCTCACGTCGTTCCTGATCAAGGCCGAGATCGTGCTCGCACCCGGCCTGTTTAGGCTTACCCCCGTCCTGATCCCGAGGCCCGCCGCCATTCAGACGTTGAGTTCCTTCAATCGAACGCACCCTCTCCCTGATGAAGAAGCCTCGCAGTCGGTCGATACACAACCTTACTCCCTTGCTCGAGCCATTCACGACTTCGAAATGGACTACCCCTTTGGTGTTACCAAGGACTTGGCCTACCAGACCTTTGGGTCCGCAGAGGGCGGTTCCCGGGGAACAGTTGATGCCCCGTTGAAGGCCACCGTGGAAGGCTTTTTCGCCGACATCAAGTGCTTGAAGCTGGAGGACTTTGAGGTGCTGTCGATAACGGCCACCGATGACTGGGGGAGCTACGATTTCGAAATTGATCTTCAATTTGACGGCTGCAACTACAGCATCGAGTTATCAAGCATCCTCTGGGAGTTCGAACCCTACTGGACTGAGACGTGGCATGTCACCCAGAAATTCAGCCCGGCCCGCCCCTGTCAGAATCTGCCTCAGCAATTCCCGCCTTTTATGTATTGGGCAGTCAGGACGGTGACCACCGGCAATACTTCAATCGACGTTGGAAATGTCTCTGCGACTCTCTGCTCACCGACGGCCTGGTTCTCGGCCGTGGACGTCGTCGACGACGGGGCTAGCCCGAACGTCACCGTGCTACCGAACCAACCCTCGACGCCGTTTGACACCGACATGTGGCTTCTGCTTTCGACCATCATGCCTATTCCCCTTTCGTGGGGGGAACTCAGTTGGTGGGGCGAGTACCACGGGCCTGTCGAAGCGGAGCAGAAGTTCAACCAGACATTCATTAACGACACCACGAACACCAACGACATGATGTATGACGCGGTGAACCGTATCTTTAGAAGATTGGCTCCTATAACGGGCCACCACTTGCTGCGATACGACCAGGTGGCCGAAGCTGTCGGAGACGTGTCGCCCCTCACCGAGCAACTGACAGTCAGCCAGCGGGTCTGCCTGTCCATGTTTGTCATCTTCGTGCTGATAACCCTGTTCACGGGGTTCGCGCTCCTGCGGTACAGATGGTACACCCGCGTGTGGTATCGGGACCCGGCAACCATCCTGGGGAGCTTACTGTTCCTCCACAGCCACCCGACACTCGAGAGCCGGATGCTGGGCTCGGATTCCGACAAGAAGAAGGAGGTCTGGAGCCACTGCGCCTTCACACCGCTCGTCCTGCGGACTCACATGCAGATCGTATTCACTATCCTTGTCATCGGCCTCATTGCAGCCCTTATCGCCACGCTGCGGGTATCTCAGTCATCCAACGGCCTCGTAACCGTCCCTGGAGAGGAACACGGTTACCGGTATCTGCTCTGGACCTCACTTCCCTCGCTAGTCATGCTCGGAGTCTCGCTATACATGAGCTCGGTTGATGCCGCTCTGAGAGGCCTCGCGACGCTGCGCGTCCTCTCAACTAGGCCGCGCAGTTCCCGACAGCTTGACTTGTCGATGCTGGATATGCTAGGCGTCAAGGCATTCTTGGCATCATTCAGACACAGGACATGGACAATCACCGTGTCGCTAATGGTGGCCATCTCCTGCGGGCTGCTGGCGACGTTTGCCACCCTGCTCTTCTCCATCGAGACGGTTCCGGACGCAATGGTGATGCAGCTGCAGCAGGACAGCTGGTTCGGCGACATACTAGCAAATTCAGAAACTCCTTGGAACGAGACCGGTTTCTACAGGGAGAATAGGGACACACTGTCTAGCATCATGACCCAGAAGGCCAATGCCAGCTTTACGTGGCCGAAACACACGTTTGCCGACCTCGCCTTCCCCGCCATCGAGGAAACAAAGCTGCTGGCTCAGATCGGAGCCAGGAACGTGTCCATCACGGTCACGATGCCGGCGGCGAAGCTGGCGCACGACTGCGCAAAGTTGCCAGAGGGCACATACAAAATGACCTCCAAAAAGCACTACACGGCCGAGCTGCAAGGCAAGACGAGAGGCCGGTACCAGACGACCAACTCGATAGACCTGAACAGGACATTCACCTGTCCCGACGGGAAACAATTCGGCCAATACAGCTTCGTCTTGGCTACCAACGATACACCCCTAACCACCTCCTACTTCAGAGAAATCCTGCCGTCGCCGGAAAACCTCTACAACCAATACAGCAGCGACCGGTGCAACTACTCGATGAACAGCCGAGAGGGGGCCCTCGAGTTTCTCAACAATACGCTGACGCGGACATATATGTGGGGGAAGTTCAACTACGAAGCGCACGACTTCGACTATTCGACGTACTGGCGGTGCAACTTTTCGTGGGCGCAGGTCACGGCGGAGGTGAACATGTTTAAGGGGCCGGACGGCGGGCTGAAAATCGACCCGACCAACCCGCCCCGCCCGGACTACACGACCATGAAGCCCTTTGACCCGCCGTTTGTGGTGCCGTTCCTCGAGGAGTTCGGCGCGAGCACCCTGGGCTCGGTCGATCTCGGTACCGACTACGGATTCGACATGGCGACCGGTGAGGAGGAGTCCGGGACCGTCTCCAAGCCGCAGGATCCGCTGGACTGGGAGGCCCTGGGGGACGCAGCGCAGGAGAGGACAGTGATCGACGCGACAACGTATCGGTTCCGAGTCGCGATGGCTCAGCTCGCGAGCATGGAGAACCGGCTGGGGGTCGGGGAGGACTCGACCACGGCGCCGTTCCCGGCGGAGGGGCTGCCGGCCTTGGAGGCCACGGTACGCGATATGGGCCGGCGGCGACTCGTGCAGGACCCGGTGATGACGATGGTCGTCGTTCTCATCCTGGGGCTCGTGGTGGTTATACACGTGTGGTTTCTGCTGTCGCGGGCGTTGCGGCAGGCCGGCCTCGAGACGGTGTGGCTCAGCATGGACGCCAAGGGGCTGGCGCCGGCCGGGTCGTCGAGCATCGCCATGGTGGCGGGCCTGCTGCACGACAGCAACGCCAACGAGCACATGCCGGCCGACGCGCGGGGCATGTCGGCGCGGGAACTGCACGGCTTGCTGGCGGGGCTGCGGTTCCGGCTGGGATGGTTCCGGCGGGAGCAGTCGGAGCACTTTACGGTTGGCGTGGTGGACGATGACGAGTTTGTGTTTTTGGGTACCAAGAAGGAGATGGAGAGGGGGGCGTACAAGGACGTCCCGAGTAGTCCGCCGGAGACGGGGTCAGAGAGCGGGAGGCCGTAGTTTGGCGGTAGGATGATATTATGTGTACAATATCAGACTTGAAGGTCGAGTTCAAATAGTAGCTTTTATTGACATGGTTGAATGAACGAAACGAGACTAGAGATGGATGGGGAGCCATGGGATAGGATGAAGACGGCTACTGCGTCATGGAGGCAAGAGGAATAGCTCACTACTAACCAGATGGGAAGAAATAAGAGCAACAAGAAGAGTAAAACGGACGTGGACGGCAGCCGTTCTCGGGGCCCGCGTCGGTCGCCACGGGGGTGAGAGAGAGGGCCGGGCGACTAGATGATGCCCACGAGAGGGCGGTCAACGGCGCCGTTTGTTCACCCTACGCAATGTCTCAACAAAGAAACAGAAAAGCGAATGCGAAAACGGCGGCCAATGACGGTTTTTCGTTGGTGGGCTCGGCGCTGATTCTGCGTGGTAGGGGTGTGTGTGTGCGTGTGCAATCAACGGACTTCGGCTCTGGGCAAAGGGGACGCGGACTTGGCGCTCGATGCCTTTCGTCGACGAACACCGAACACCGCGCTGGGAGAAGACACGCGGCCGCAAGAGCGTCGCGAGGTGGTTTGAACAGTTATGGAGTCCGTATATCTACTACTCTTTAAAGACCCTTTTTTTTTTTCGTGTGTTCCATCTTTTCGGTCAGTCATCCATTTGCTTGATTGCTTGTACTGGAATTCTCGTCGACGACTGACTGCATTGAAAGACCCCTGTCTAAGTAAGTCAGACGCTTACACCGATCGATTCCACGAAACAAACACACTCCCTTTGAGATTCTCAACCGTCGACGCTTCGCACCGGAGCTCGCTTCGGCAGAGGAAATGAAGAAGGAGACTCTCCGGTCCGACAGCACGGACTCGACGCTCGCCGAAGCCATGGAAAAAGGCACCGTCCCCGCGCCGACCAAGCCGGAGACTACTACTACTACTACTACTACTACATCACTGGACCCCGGCCGCCGCGAGGATGACCTGGACCAGCTCGCGCGACAGCTCACGCAGGCCTCGGCCGATATCGACTCCGAGATTAGAGCGTTCGCGCCGGAGCAGGGCAGCCGTCTGGACCCGCGCTCGTCGACCTTTGACGCGCGCGCGTGGGTGAGCGCGTTGGTCCGGCTGTCTGAGCAAGATCCGCAGGCTGCGCCGTCAAGGTTCTTGGGGGTTGCCTTCCGGGATTTGAGTGCGTTTGGATGGAGCTCCGGGGCTGAGAGCCAGCCTACTGTGTCCAACATGGTGTTGCATGCCGCGGAGGCGGTGGTGGGGTGGGTTGGGGCCGGACGCCGGGGGAAGAGGATTGATATTTTGAGAGGGTTTGAGGGGGTTGTTGACAAGGGGGAGTTGTTGCTTGTTCTGGGACCGCCGGGGAGTGGGTGTTCTACGTTGTTGAAGACGTTGGCGGGCGAGACGGCGGGATTTGAGGTCGGGGAGGGGAGTTGGGTGAACTATCGCGGTATGTTGTTTCTCCCCCCTTTTTCATCATCAGTCGACTGACTATCCTTGCTGTTGAACACTTGACTAACTGATGAACGACCACACAGGCATCGACCCAAAACACGTCGGCAAGTCCCTCCGCGGCGACGTCCTCTACAACGCAGAGGTCGACTCGCACCTAGCCCATCTGACAGTAGGCGAGACCCTGACCTTCGCCGCGCGATGCCGGAGCGTCCGCCACGTTCCGGGAGGCTTCTCGCGCGACCAGGCGGACGACATGATGCGCGACGTGATGATGTCCATCTTCGGCATCGGGCACACCTTCGACACGCTCGTGGGCGACGACTTTGTCCGCGGCGTCAGCGGCGGCGAGCGCAAGCGCGTGAGCATCGCGGAGGCGGCGCTGAGCGGTGCGAAGCTGCAGTGCTGGGACAACTCGACGCGAGGGCTGGACAGCGGGAACGCGATTACCTTCTGTGAGAATTTGCGGCTGCAGGCGGATTTGCTGGGGGTCGCGGCTGCGGTGGCGGTGTATCAGGCGCCGCAGGATGCGTATGAGGTGAGTTTGTGTGTGTGATAAAAAGAGAGAGAGAGAGAGAGAGAGAGAGAGACAGATGGGATGTGAGGGGATGGTGCTGATTTGGGTTAGCGATTTGATCGGGTTACGGTGTTGTATGAAGGAAGGCAGATTTTCTTTGGGAAGACGGGAGAGGCGAAGGCGTATTTTGAGGGCCTCGGCTTTGAGTGTAAGTGCTTCTTCTTCTCATGCTGGATGCAAGACTGGACTGGACTGGACTGATACTCTCCAGGCCCGGATCGACAAACCACGCCAGACTTCCTCACCTCCATGACCAGCCCGAGCGAACGCAGCCCCCGGCCCGGCTTCGAAGACATGGTCCCCCGAACCCCCGACGAGTTTGCAGCCCGATGGCGCGCCAGCCCCGGCCGACAGTGTTTACTAGACGAGCTGGACGCCTACGAAGCAAAGCACCCGTCCGCCCCGCGGCTGGCCGAGTTCAACGAGTCGCGGAGAGCAGAGCAGGCGCGCGGCCAGCGCCTAAAGTCGCCGTACACCATCTCGTACGCGCAGCAGGTGCGGCTGGCGCTGTGGCGTGGGTATCGCAGGTTGCTCGCGGACCCGGGCTTCACGATCGCGTCGTTGGCGTTTAACGCGATTGTGGCGCTGTTGCTGGGAAGCATGTATTACGACCTGAAGCAGGACACGTCGTCGCTGTATTATCGGGGCGGTGTGGTCTTTTTCTCGATTTTGTTTAATGCTTTTGCGAGTCAGTTGGAGGTGAGTTTCCAACCAACCCCTGAGTTGACGACTTGGAGGGGACCAGACCCTAACCCTGGAGTAGGTCCTGACGGTGTACGCCGAGCGGGCCGTCGTCGAAAAGCACAACAAGTACGCCTTCTACCACCAATCTACCCAAGCCATCGCCAGCTATCTGGTGGATTTACCGTATAAAACGGTTAACATGGTGGTCTTCAACCTCATCATCTACTTCATGGCGCACCTCCGCCGCGAGGCCGGCGCGTTCCTGTTCTTCTGCCTGACGACGTACACTCTGACGCTCGTCATGTCGTGTCTGTACCGCTGGCTGGCCAACGTCACGCGGGCCGCCTACCAGGCCATGGTGCCTAGCGCCATTCTGAGTCTGGGGCTGATGATCTACACGGGCTACACCATCCCCGTCGACTACCTGCCCGGATGGTCGCGGTGGATGAACTACATCAACCCGTTTGCTTATGCGTTTGAGGCGCTGATGGCGAACGAGTTTCACAGTGTCGAGTTTCCTTGCGCGGAGAAGGAGGTCGTTCCGCACGGCGGCGGGTATGAGGGCCTGCCGGCAATGTCGCAGGTGTGCTCTACCGTCGGCGCCGTGCCGGGGTCGACGATGGTCAGCGGGGATCGATATATTAACTTGACGTTCCAGTACTACGAGGCACACAGGTGGAGGCGAGTCATTCTGTCGAAAAGACCAGTCTCTCGAGATTCCGTTGCTAACAATCTTTTCTAGAAACGTTGGTATACTCTACGGCTTCCTCGTCTTCTTCTTCGCCGTGTACATCCTCGCGGCCGAGTACGCCAAGCCGCCCAAGAGCAAGGGCGAGGTACTCGTCTTCCCCTCCGGCAAGCTGGCGCGCCAACACACCCCCGCCGGCGCTGACGACGTCGAGCTCCAGCTGCATCCGCGGGATGACGTCGTGCCATCGACCAAGAACCCGGAAGACCGCGGCTCGTCGAGCTCTGGGCCGGCCATCAGCAGCAGGGACGTGTTCCACTGGGAAGATCTCTGCTACGACATCACCATCAAGGACAACGAGCGGCGCATCCTAGATCGTGTGGACGGGTGGGTGAAGCCGGGCACGTCGACGGCGCTCATGGTATGTATGCTATGCCCCACCTCTTTCAAAGGCGCCGAATGTTTAGCTGTCTGACGTTGTCTAGGGCGTCTCGGGCGCCGGCAAGACAACCCTCCTTGACACGCTCGCAAGCCGCGTGACAATGGGCGTCGTCTCCGGCGAAACCCTCATCAACGGCTCCGCGACCGACGCCTCCTTCCCGCACCGCGTCGGCTACGTGCAGCAGCAGGATCTGCACCTCAACACGATGACGGTGCGCGAGGCGCTCGAGTTCAGCGCGCTGCTGCGGCAGTCTGCCGAGATCCCGCGGCGGGAGAAGCTGGCCTACGTCGATTACGTGATCGACCTCCTCGACATGCGGAGCTTCACGGATGCCGTCGTGGGGGTGCCCGGGGAGGGACTGAATGTCGAGCAGAGGAAGCGTCTTACGATCGGCGTCGAGCTGGCCTCGCGCCCGCAGTTGTTGCTGTTCCTGGACGAGCCGACTTCGGGGCTGGATTCGCAAACCTCGTGGACGATTTGTCAGCTCATCAAGAAGTTGACGCAGGCGGGACAGGCGGTGTTGTGTACGATTCACCAGCCGTCGGCGTTGCTTTTCGACCAGTTTGATCGGTTGTTGTTGCTTGCTCCTGGGGGGAAGACGGTGTACTTTGGAGGTGAGCCCACACACGCACACACACACACACACACACACATACACACACACACACATACACACACACACACACCGTCGAGTATGTCGTAAGAGGTGCTCTTTTGCTGACAGCTAGTTGGTAGAGCTCGGACCCAAGTCCAGGACGCTGATCGACTACTTCGAACGCAATGGCGCTCCCGCGTGCCCTCCCGAGGCCAACCAGGCTGAGTGGATGCTTGATGTCATCAAGCCCCGGACTGACGGTACCGAGGGGACAGACTGGCACCGAACATGGCGCGACTCGCCCAAGTTCCGGGAGACCAAGGCGGAGCTGGCGCGGCTGCGCGGCCTCGCCGACTCCGCGGGAGGAGGGATGCAGGCGGAGGCGGAGGCGTCACAGCATCGCGAGTTCGTCGCCTCGTTCTGGACGCAGTTCGTGATCGTGATGGACCGGACTTGGCGGCACTTTTGGCGCTCGCCGAGCTACATCTGGTCCAAGATCTTTCTTATCGTAATCTCGGTGAGTGTTTTGTCTTTCGAACAGCGGATGACACTAACTGGAATGGCTAGTCCATCTACATCGGCTTCAGCTTCAAGGCAACCAACACCATCCAAGGCCTACACAACCAGCTCTACGCCATCTTCATGTTCCTCGTCATGTTCAACAACATCAATGAGCAGATCATGCCCATGTTCGTCCCGCAGCGATCGCTGTACGAGGTCCGCGAGAGGCCCTCCAAGATCTACAAGTGGACCAGTAAGCTCCGGGCCAGCCCTTAATGAAAATGATTTCTGACAGGCATTCGCAGCATTCGTCCTCTCCAACATCCTCGTCGAAGCCGCTTGGAACACGCTGATGGCCGTCATGGTCTACTTCTGCTGGTACTACCCGGTCGGCTTCGTCATCAACACCACGTCCGACGACCAGGCGGTCCGGGGATTTCTCGTTTTCCTCTTCTTGTGGATGTTCATGCTGTTTACGAGCACCTTCTCACACTTTGCCATCACGTGGGTCCCCAACTCCGAGATCGGGGGCGTCATCGCCAGTCTGCTGTGGATGTTCTGCCTGGTCTTCTGCGGGTAAGTCACTCTCCCTCTCTCTACCTCTTTCTCCACGAAGGCTCTCAAAAAGTACTAATTTCTTTCTCCTAGTGTGGCAATCCCCAAGATCGACTTCCCCGCCTTCTGGAAGTTCATGCACCCCGTCTCCCCGGGGACCTACCTCGTCGGCGGCATCATGTCATCCGCCATGACGGGCGCGGCCGTGGCATGCTCCGAGACGGAGCTGCTGCGCGTCCCGCTGCCGTCGTCAAACATGACCTGCGGCGACTTCATGGGGCCGTTTGCCGAGGCTGCTGGCGGCCGGCTCCTCAACCCCGAGGAGGCGGCTGAGGCCTGCCGCTACTGCATCGTCTCGACGACGGACCAGTTTCTGTCGCGCTTCGACATTTACTATGACGACGCCTGGCGCAACTTTGGGTTGCTCTGTATCTACGTGCTCGCCAACGCGGCCGCCGCCATGGGGCTGTACTGGCTGGTGCGGATGCCCAAGGGCAAGGGGCATAAGCGCGCCTAGGTGAGGTGTCTGTCACGAGCTGGGTGTGTATTCACACTATGAAGATAGTTATTAAATAATGGGTGAGGGTTTGAATGGAGAGGAGGAGCGGGTTATATTTTACAAAAAAAATGGGTAAATAGACTGTAAAGATAGACGGCGTTTAACGATACACGATGTACGGCAAGATTAGGTGGTATCTCACTAGGAAGGACTAGAACAAGCAAAAGTGATGTAAAAAAAAACCTGTTCATAATCCAAATGAGCAGGCCCCCGGTAAGAGTACATGTCCAACTTCTATGTGTATTCGTTTCGCTCCAACTTGTGGTGATAGTTACTGTGGGTTTGGAATGCTGCCAAACAACAGGATATTTACACAATACTGGCAGTCTGAACAAAACACCATAAAGGTAGGTATTCTACCCCATGATCACTGTCAGTTCATAATGTTGCTAAACAGCCGGGTATTTGAACATATTCTCCACAAACACCATCAAGGTCAAGGACAAGAAGGATAATAAGAATGAGGACGATAATAATAAAAAAACACCATCAAGGCAGGATCACAAGCACCCCGCACGAAAGTCGTCACGACATTTACGTTTTGTAGCTACCTAGGTAACGGTAATTACCGATAGTATCGGGCTTAGAGAGCACCGTCTCACAGCATAGGCCATGCGTTACCTATGTGACAATCGCAATTCGACGTTTCTGTGCGCGCCCCTGACCCTTTACCCAAGTTCTCCTTCTCAATGTGGTTTCTTCCTCCTCCACATCAAGCATACTTTCGTAAAGACGTGACACCGGTGTCCGCGGCGTTTTCACCAAACCCAAGAAAGTCACGCAGGGCCTGTCTTGAGAGGAGAGAGGAAGTTTCTACTAATCAGCCTTCTGTTGGCCTTTGACGCGATGAATCAAGAACTTCCCTCCCATTCATCACCAGTGATAGCGTGGACAAGTCCCTCTCTCAAGACTGGACATGGAATTAAAGGAGAGATGTATCAAAAGAAGTACATTTTACAGATAGGGTACTTCTCCCTCGAGAGTCGATGTGCCGGCCCCCCGTCGTGTTCATGTCCCACATCACCCTGGAGCCTGCTGACCACCAGCTCCTGGAGACGATCCATGTCGGTCTCTGCACTAGGGCCTCAATACCGACATGAAGCAGGTTGATCCATCAGCCGACCCGTACCGCGGCAGCCAAGCTGGGTCCCGACAGTTTGGTTACCAGACCCTCGGTAGCCACGCGTCATCACCAACACGAAGCGGATAGATTCAGCAGGTGACATGTAAGAGTAGTAGCGAAGCCCGGTCCCGACGGTTTGGTAACTGGAATCTCGGCGTCGTGTATGCGAAGCAGCTGCATAATTGCACACGACCGTGAATGTAGAATGTAGCCCCTTGACGTTACACAAGTATGGATCGGCAGTTTACGGCGCCTGAGTTGGAATTGAACATGTGATAGGCCGCGGTGCTTGGCAGAACGACGGAGTGGGCACGATCAGCGAAATGCGAAGTCACACTGTGATGCTAGCTTTTGCGCCTGATTTTATAATCCCAGGTTAATCGGGCTGGCGGCTACAAACTTCGCCACAGCAAGGTAGGTTGCTAGCAGGGACTCTTGGGTTAGTTGACTTGAGCTTTCGCGGCCTGCTCTTTCGGGGAACCTGGAACGGTCTTGACCCGACTTACATTGCTGTACACCATGATTCATCAAGCAGCACAGATGGCCAAGTCTTTCCTCACAGTGGATTCAGTATTTTGTTCATGTCCGGTGACCCTTTCTGAACTCGGATCAGTCACCGTAGGTAAACTCGTCACTTAGGCATTCAACCAAAGCCTCCCACCACCTGTAGAGACTACGCCCTCATACACTACATTGCTCTACAGCAAGTTTGCAGGGCCGCGATAGTTTTGATGGATTCTTGCGGATGTGAGGAAATTGCGTCGACCTTGCAGAACTCTTGCACTTGATATGCATCGTTGAAAAGAGGCAAACCCTGGTACGACACCAACACGGCTTACATATTCCGGCTATTAAGACCTGCTCATTTTTACTTTTAGCACTGCTAGCTAGTAAGGCTGGGTTTTGTGACACTGCTGTTGTCTTTCGTTCTCCCCGCAGCCCTTTCGTCGCCCTCCTCGTCTCTGCTGGTGTTTGTTTCCGTCCCTTTTGTCTGTTCTCATGAGAGTTACAGCCCAACCAGCTATACAGTGCAGTTTTTTGAGCAAAATTCTTCACTTGAATTCTGCCGTTGGCCTTTCAGGATGCGGAGTCTGTAGGTAGCTACCTGAACTCATGTAATGATGCCATAATCTCGGTAATATTGAAAGAATCAGAACGATACTCTATCTGTGACAGTTGGGGCTCGTGGGAAAAGGCATCAGAAGCGTCTATTCTCCTAAAACTAGGTCTAGAATGCGTGGCATCTATATATAGGCGCTCAGGGGCGCGTAGGAGGGCGAGTCAGCTGGGCGGAAGGGCCGTACGCCACAGACCACCGCCACAGGCCGCCACACTATCTTAGATCCTAGGAAACGATGGCCGAAGTCTAGCTGTCGTCAATATTGCTGGAAAGGTTACACCATTCATTTCCATCATGTTCCAAATGTTCAAATCGCCCCCTGGTCAAACTCCTGAGGCGGGTCGTAGTTCACAGGGTCGTCCACGTCCATTCCGGCGGCCATGGCGTTCGTCCCGCCCATCGCATCGAGCCCGACAATTCCTCCGCCAGTGTACCAGTCAGGGAACGTCCACCCAAAGACGTTCCTGAGATCCACCGAATCACCCGTCTGAAAGTCTGAAGCCGCCGCGAAGTCGATAGGCGTCGGGTAGTCTAGGTAATCCGAGCCCGTCGGCGTGCCGTTCGTCGGGGCGTCGGCGCCGACGTCTCGCACTTCAGAGTCCCCCGTCGCCGGCGCTAATATGCCCTTTGTCACGGCCGTGGATCAGTCACAAATCCTCCAACAAGCGTAAAGGAAGGAGAGCCAATTTTCTCTTACCAGCTGGGAGTTGGGGTCTTGAGGCTGGTACTGCTCTTGAGTCTCCGTGCCGTCCCCCGACGGCGTGGGCTGCAGGGCAAGAGGGCCATTTGTCAAGGGGAGCGCGGCGGCGGGCGGCTTCGGAGACGACGCGGACGCTTTCTTTTGCTGGGCTTTCCAGAAGTACTCACGCGCGATGTGCGCGAACTCGGGGAGGATGCCGCCCGGGAGCGCCTGGTTGGAGGCGATGTCCACGAGACTGAAGTAGCCGGCCGCTGTGTCTAGGAGCGACAGGTTCGTCCTCGACTCGCGGTGCGAGGGGTTGTGGATGACGAGGTCGAAGAGGATGAACACGGCCGAGACGGGCAACACAGCCAGGATGCTACAGTTTCCGGATGTTTTAGCCGGTGCAAACTGCGCACAGGAAAGGAGAATAGTTACTCACAAGATCGGAACGTGTGGCTGGATGTTAATGTGCTTGGTCAGCTCGATGACGGTGCGGGCAGTGTTCATCAGCCGCTGCTTGCTCATCTGGCCCTTGTACCCGCCGTCGTTGTTGAGGTAGAGCGTCAGTCGCTCGAGGGCGATGATGATGTGGTAGTAGCTGAAGTGGACCTGCAGCGCGGCGAGGCGGACGCTGGGCGGCGCGGAGAGCGGGAAGTGCAGCGAGTCGCCCGGGCGGAACTCCTCGGGGATGGACTGCCGCCACTCCTCGAGGATGCTATGGATGTGATCCATGGTCGACTGGTAGAGCTCCGGGGAGCGCAGCGAGGCGCTGATGGAGAACAGGGATGAGTAGACGATGGAGGTGATGCGCCCGATGCGGATGAAGGCGACGAACCAGTTGAAGTCGCCATGCTGCGCCTCGGGGAAGGGAGGGACCACGCAGCCTATGTCTTGATCCGGGATGATCTGTTCTTGGATGAGATTACTGTAAAGGAGGGAGAATATTTTGGACAAAGGTTGGGGGTGAGACTCACAGAGCATGTCCGGCTGTGCATGGCCTGCTGCTTCTCCAAAGCGTATATCACCCAGAAGACTCTCAGATGTTTAGCTTCTGCGTCACCGTTCTTATGGTAGCGGAGCGTGATGACCATTCGGGCAGCGTGGGAAATGACATAGTCGTCTAACTGCAGAGCGCAGGAGTTCATGGCATAGATGGACTATAGAAGTGAGCTATGTTAGGCTCTCTTGTCGTTTGTTGGGCAATAGAGCACTAGTGTACTTACCATGGCAGCCAGGGCCTGAGAACAATGGTTTGTCAGCCTTGACCTCACAGTAAGTATTATCTGAGTAGCAAACCTGGACACTTTCAATGGACTCTCTTGGGAGGATGATGTCCGCCATGTGGCTCAGAGCCACCTGGAAAAACTCCCACGATCTCCCTTTGCCGGGCTCAAATGAGCCGCCCTGGAGAAACTGGCTGCCCAAAGCCAGGATACTGTGATAAAGTGCTGAAAATACAGGGTTCTGAGGTAGAGTTTCCATCAGGTTCGAGGCCAAAGCTTGTGTCTCGAACTCCTCGCGGTCAAGGAACGGGTAGACAGGATGGAGATTTGTGAAGAATGCTTCAAACATGTTCAGCGTTATTCAGCCAGGATTAGTCCTTTTAGGGAGCCGGAACAAATCAGACAACTCACCTTGAATGCACGCGGCAGCCTCCTCAGGGGCAACCCACTCATGTTTGCTTGGGTTGTGGAAGCGGATTGGGGGCACCGCAGACCCAGAGATGCCCAGGCGGTTCAGGATGAAGTCATCGAGCCTTTTTACCACATCTTGGAGACGGGAGTTACCAATCGTCCGAGTCAACGACGCGACCTTTTGCTCGGAAAAGAAAGCCAGACCAGAACTGGAGACTATTGATTGTCGATCGGATCAGGACTATACATGTACCTTACCCCTTGTAGACATGGTCCCTTACCTTGTTCATCCGGGGTCTGTCATTATTAGCCGTAGTCCGGTGATCAGAAGAAAACGACAAAAACTGCAGCACGGCCGGACGTACAGTGAAAATGGTAGAATCATCAGGAAGGGCGACGTTTTGCGGTCCATACTGGAGTACTCGATCGATGAAGATCTCGCCTAGGGCCACTTTGCCCAAAGGTTGAGAGCTGGCGGGAAGAGACTCGGCCGCAGAGGCTTTTCGACCACGCCTGGTCAGCCGAGATGCGTTACGCATGGATAGATGACAGGCCGTGCAAGGTTGGGGAAAGATGTATACCTCGAAGCCGGGCCTTATGGCGGAAGATGCTGAAATGGCAGGGTTGTCCACGTTTCTGGCCCACAGGTGTCAGCGCAGGATATAAGTCAGGGCGAGCACATGCTTCGTTTCACTTCGGGCCAAGGAAAAACGCAACGTCACGGAATGAACTTACGGCGCAATGGGTACATGTCGGCGGCAGGCCTGGCTGGGTGTCGGTCACTAGAAAGAAGCAACGCCGGAACGCGGAGTCAGTTAATACGAACTTGACCCAACAGACCGATGAGAGCGGCGAGGGGTTTAGAGGGGCTCGGAGGGGCACTCACCGATGCACCGGATTTTGCGGTGCCGGCACTGATCGCAGGTCTTGTTGATCTTGATGGCCGCGCCCTGCTGTCCTCGTACGGATGCCATGGTGACTGTCGATTTGTCGGCGTAATTCGAGTTGTTCGCTGGGTGCGGAGCGCGTTGAGGGGAACCCGATTGATGAGTTGCGCCGGCGCGAGGGGTGTCGGACGACTTTGTTAGGCGGGCCGGGCTTGGCTGGGCGGCGCAGCCTGTTTGGTTCTACATTCGAGGCTGGCCGACCACGCCACCATTTTGCATAGCTTACGTTGGCTTGGGCTCGTTGGCGAGCCGGTAAGCAAACACCAGACGGCGTCGAGTTCGTCCACAAAGAATATGGTTGAGCGGCCGCGCTTGGTCTACGTCTCTACATCTACGGACCGTGACTCTTTCGCAACTTTTAACAGAGGCTGAGGTGAGGCCTACGCACGCAACAACCATCGCTGTGCCACCCGTTGATGTCCTTCCTGCAAAATGTTCCCATCGAAGTCGACAGAACTTTGGGAGGCTTCCTGCAACACGTCCAAAACGACACACTCGGTGAACTGTGGCGCCTTGCCAAGGTATTGTTGAACGATGCCAAGGGTGAGGGAGTACACCTGGATGAGCCACTCGATGTCATTGGTGGTTGAGGGCGTCTAGATTGAAAGATTCTTGGCCTATGCTGATTCTCGTCTTGGTATATCTTGGCGCCCCACCAAGGTAGGAACTGGATGTACAGATTTCGTACCATGGGAAACCAAGCTCGAATTCCCATAGATTCTCGATAGGTATTTAGGACTTTGTATCGCATCTGATACAGGTTTACTACCTTGTAAACATCATCCCCGCCGAAGGACGCAATACCCTGAGTCAGGAGACGATTCGATCTCCGTAGAGGCTGAAAGAACACGATGAGCTAGTGTACACTCCCTAGCGGCGTGGGGCCATCCTCCAGGAACCTGAGAGGGTTGGGGCGTGTGGAGCGGGCTGACCGGGAGGGCGTGTCTCTCGGAACGGGCCCCGTCCCCTGGTCCCCTCCCGGCACCCGCCGTGCCGCAGCCCCGCAGCACGCACCGCAGGGCCGGCGCGCGCCCCACGCGGTCTTCAGAGGCCCTGTCAAGTCCGCGGTGGAGCCAGTCACGGTCTTCAGACGGCCAGCAAGTCCGCGCGGGAAGCTTGTGTCGGGGGTGGGCAACGGGGAGACCCGACGGCCGCGTTATCAGATCTTGCACACGCGCCGCCGCGTGTGGCGTAACAGGGGAGGGGTAAGATGTAATTTTGCGATGAGCGGGAACAGCCAGTGCAGATCAGATCGTACGAGGGTGATTCCTTTCGGCTCTCGAAGAAATGTCCCTTCGGGTGCGAGCGCCAAGTCCGGGTTCAGACGCATTTGCGGGCGACGACAGCGCGTGTGGCAGCGTGTTGCGGGTGCCTAGACTGCCGAAATGAGATTTCCGTCTTCGTCGCAGGCAGTGAATTTTTGCGTAGCCCTGTCTACTACTCTGCCAGTGGCTGGTTGTTTGTGTGCCGTGTTCCGAGTCCGAAGGAACTTTCGATTGAGTGATCGACCTGACTGCAGAGAGAGACCCTTAGTTGAGACTGGACATCTCGGACTTGTGCTTGTGCGACCTGAACCAAATCCACATTTGAAGGAAGAGATTTCCAGCTTACCCTGAATCTCTCAACTCACTTTAATTCAACTCAACCGTGCACCTCGCCCCGTCAGCAGCTCTCATCGGTACTGTGCAGCCTACCGCATTTCCAGACGACATGACGATCCCCATCTTCCCCCTCAGTCGAATTCTGGGCAGATGGATCCCGCAACCTCTGCCGCCCGCAGGAACCTTTGATGGGAAGAGGGTGTTGGTGACGGGAGGAACGGCAGGTTTGGGGTTGGCAGCGGCGATACATTTCGCGAGCTTGGGCGCCGAGGTCCTTATCACCAGCCGCAATGTCGCGCGAGGCCAGGACGCCAAGGAGAAGATCGAGCAGACGTCCAAGTGCAAGAGCGCAGGGGACAAAGTCACGGTTCTGGAGTTGGACATGGGTTCGTACGAGTCATGCGTGGCGCTTGTCGACGGCCTCAGGAAGCGTTTCGGCGAGAAGGGCGGGCTCGATTTCGTGGTGTTGAACGCCGGCGGCACCAATCCGAAATTCACCAAGAGCAAAGAGGGATGGTAAGCCGAGAATCCTGAGCTGAGAGGGGGGGGGGGGGAAACATGCTTTGTTTTCGGTATTGGGAAATCGAGACTCTGACTGATTTTACTTGCGCAACAGGGAGCAAACCATCCAGGTGAACACGCTCAGCACGACGCTTCTGGGTCTTCTGCTGGTAGACTGGCTCAAGGAGGAAAAGGCAAACCGCAGCACACCGGCGCACGTCGTCTTTGTGACATCGCGCGACCATCTCTACCCCTGCATCGATCAATGGCCGGAGTGGGCCGAGAAGGAGGGTCTCCTGAACCACTTCAGCAGCGGCAAGGATTGGCCCACGATCTGGGTTGACATGCAGCCCAACTACGGAAACAGCAAGCTTCTGGTGACGTACGCCATCGAGGAGATCAGCAAACGGGCCTTGGGAGACGATGGAGAGTAAGTTGTGAATGAAACAACTGCTTGTTCGGCTTCTTGGGGACTGACATATCTATGCTCACATTTAGGCCTCAAGTGCTCATTAACACCGTCTGTCCCGGCCTCGTCCACACCAACATTGGGGCGAACATCGCCGACTGGTCGTTGTTCTGGAGGATTGGCGAGAGAATTTACATGACAATCGGCGGCAAAACGCCCGACTCCGGCGCGAGGACCTACATTAAAGCTGCGCTTCGCCCGAAGGAAGAGCATGTGAGTAACGCGTTGTAATGGCCTCCTTCTAGCGGATTTGCTAACTGACCATACGCCGTGAACAGGGATGGTTCATCAATGCTTGGTTGACCCGCGAGCAGTACTGCAGGTCCGTGGATAAACCCCAACCCTGTTGTGCAACGTCTTAGCTAACACTTTACCCTCCCTTCAGAATCGCGGTTCCAAACGTGACGGGCGATGTAGCCCGGAAGGTGCAGGCTATAGCTTGGAAGGAGATCGTGAAGGAGCTTAGCACCAAGGTTCCTGCTGTCGATGAGCTCGAGGGTCTTAGCCTCTGAATAGGCGGTGCTGGTAATTTTCGGAAAGGGACCGCTGCAAATGTTTACCACGGACGTATCAACTCGATGAAGTTTGCTTTCCAACACGAATTCACTCTTTGTACTCGGAAACCTATCGCAAGAATATATGTATGGATTGATGTTTATAAAAGTCAGTTGGGATATATTTGTCTGTGGAGTGCGAGGTAGATTTTAATGTGTTTTGCTCAAACTATTGTGTCCAGTGTGTATAGGCTACTAGTTAGCAGCAGGCCTTTTCAGACTTACGGTGGATCAAAGGCATGTAAACTTAGTGTATAATAGCAGAAAATTCTAAATACTCATTTTATGTGAGAGACATTCAGATGAACAATAATTCAGCTACTCAGCTACATTTGGATTGCGATCTATCAAACGACAGCGTCAAGGAATGGTCGTAGCTGTCGGCTACTCTAGATGACATGCGAACTGTTTCCTCGGCAAACCCCACAAAGAACACTACCTAGATCATCCCGTATCCACTCAACCCTTGCTCCTTCATCCATGTATACAGACGGCCTGCAGCCTTGGTAGTCTTCTCAACGGAGTTGCCCTCCTCAATAGCTGAAACCTCATCGATCCATTCAAAGATGGTGTTGACCAGGCCCTTGATCTGCTCTTCTGTGTTGATGGCATGGAAGGTGACCTTGAGACGGCTCTGCCCAACAGGCACAACAGGGTGCTCCACAGGGAAGACGCAGTAAGAGTTGAAGACGAGGTGGAGGTAGAGCCACCACATGTACTGGTCACGGGTGTGGATGGTGACGATGTGGGTAAGGAAGTCACGGTCCTCCCATCCCTCCATCTGGGGAATGCGGAGCAGGCCCTTCTGTCGAGCGTTCTGCCAGCCACGGTGGGTCATGACGCTTTCAAAGAAGAGAGCCGCGAGGTTCTGAACGTGCTCCTGGGCCTGGAGTGGTCATGTTAGTAACTATTCTTGGTCGTCTGGGTTCCTGCTTGGTGGCTTACATCTATCGTCTTGCCTGAATCGAGGAGTTGGATTCCAGCCTTCATAGCAGCCACGAATGGGAAAGAAGGCGACGTTGTGAAAATGAAAGACCGGGGGAAGTTGATCAGCACGGTCTTGACAGTCTTGTTACCAAGGACAATAGCTACAATTGAATGTCAATTCGTCTCTAGTCGTGAAGAAGGGAAAGGAGTGTACTAACCTCCATTAGTGCCCATGGCCTTTCCAAAGGTGTGCATTCGCACAGCGATCTGCTTCTCAAGACCAAGGTGGGACACGAAGCCCTTTCCCTTGGGCCCAACAGACCCTGTGCTATGGGCCTCGTCTACCACGAATTGCACGTTCTCAAGAGACTCCCCAAAGAGCTCCTTGGAGACGTCGATGAGCTCTTGCAGTGGGCAGATGTCGCCGTCCATGCTGTAGACAGACTCAACAGCCACAAGAACTGAGCGACGGCCCTGCTTGATTTGCGGGTGCGACTCGCGGACGGAGAGCATGATCTCGCGGAAGGCCTGGACATCGTTGTGCGGGAACTCGATCCTGTCGGCGGCGACGCTGTGGACCATGCCCTCGTGGGTGCTGGCGTGGACGAGCGCGTCGTAGACAATGACGTCGCCCGGGCGCGGGATGGCGGACCAGATGGCCATGTTGCCCTCGAAGCCCGACCCGAAGATGAGGCCGTCCTCGGCGCCGTAAAAGGCCGAGATCTCGCGCTCGGCCTGCTCGATGTACGGGTAGTTGCCGTCCATGAGCCGTGAGCCGCCGGAGCCCGTCTTGAAGTCCGGGCTCTTGGCCAGCTCGCGCAGGAACTCGCCGCGCAGCATGCCGCTGGCGCTGAGGGAGAGGATGTCGTTGGAGCAGAAGTCGACGGCGTCGCTGATCTGCCAGAGGTTCTGCAGCACGTAGTACAGGCTCTGCGAGGCGCGCCGCACGTCGAGGGCTTCCTCCAGGTTGCGGTAGAATGTGGGGAGGGTCTTTGCGGCGCCTCCTACTAGCTGTTGGCCCTTGATGCGGGTCAGGAGGGGGGCAATGTGCCCGTCATTAACGAGGGCACTGTTTTGGACTTGGACAAGCATGGCTGCGTTGGAAGATGTGAAGGACCTGAAGAAAGCGAAGAAGTTGAAGATTCTGGAGAGCTGGAGATTCTGAGAAGTTTGGGGGATCTGACGATTCTGAATAATTATCTCAAGTAGGCAGAACGCGGCTCCGAAAAACCGAGAAACGGACTCCGTTGCATACCTCGAAGTCGGCGTGAAGAAACCGTCGTTCGTGGGGGCGTGATATTCCTCGTTCGACACATCGTAATCGTCCGGTCGAATTTCACCATCTAGTCCTCCATGGCTTTCTACGAAAATCTTCATGTCGTCAGAGCTCCCCCTGTCCGCGGCCTGCCGCTGCATCAGGGGTAGCTTCTGCGCGAGAGGGAGGGGGCGTGTGTCCAAAACAATGTTGTGTGAAGGATTTCATAAAGACCTGAATTTAAAGTGTTGTTTCTGCCAGGATCTTGATCCGCGGATGCACTGAACAATCCTTTAGACGCCACAGAGCCGCATACGTGCGCCGTAAACGCCTATTCGACTGTCGGGTAAGCTCACCTAAGTCTCGGTGCGCCGATGGGCTGCCCAACATCGTAAGAGCAGTCAGGCCCAAAGAGCGGCGTCTCGAGGCCCCCAAACTAGAGAGTCTAGATGCTGCACTTTCCTAAAAGACCTCGCTTACTCAAACAGGAAAATTGTAAGTTTCAATGGCCTATCTCGGCGCAAAATAAGCCTTTGGAATGCATCTTTGTGTCGAGTCGAAGAAATTCAAGTTCGACTTGGTTGGTATTATCTCCTGTACTTCTTATCGAACAAAAGAGAAGAAACACATCGACAAGGGCTCATAGAAGACTGGAGTTGCAATTGAAGGGTGAAAAGGAAGCTGGAGGATGGTCGGCAAGACTGGGTTGGCTCTACTGTATGGTGAGATGGTCGTACGATATCCCAGTTGCAAGCCTGCTTGGCACAGGCTGACATAGTCGAGTAAGAGAGGACTGTCGGCTTGGCAGCGCTGCAGAAGACTCAATTTGAGTTTCTCATCTCCTTGAGAAATACCCGCGAAGGGTAAGCTCTAGGACCTATCTTGGTGTCTTCTTTCAACCACGTGGCGTAGTCCAATGAGTAGCTTTCAGGGTGTGATGGTGACGGGTGCGTGGGACAGGGGTTGGAGGGTTGTCATTTCTAATAGTTCACGTCAAGATCTGCAATGCTACCTGTCCCCACCCACCCACATCCATACCAAAGTTCTGAACTGGGGGACAGGGACTGCGGCCTGCATTCCTTGATGTCCAGCGGGTCCTGCCTAGTGGCCGCGCGACGATCCCCAGCCCTGCGGGACACCCTAGGGGGCTGCCTGCGGGGAGGGTGATGGATGGGACTGGAGGATCATGGGGAACGGACCAGGAAAGTCAAGAAGTTGGCTGGGATGGCCTCATGCCATGCCATGTCCACATCCCACATCCCGCGCGGCCGCAAAGGTTCTAGCCATGTACTCGGTACCGCGCGGATGTGATTGGTGTACTCGACTGTATAGACAGAACACCAATTGGGAATGCCAAGCACGCAGCCAAATCCATTGAAGGGTCGGGGCTCGCCGGTGGCTGTCGAACGAACGACCAACATCACATACACGCTCACCGGGTAGAGACTAGAACGGAATAGGACTGCCTGTTGAGAAGGATCTCGACGTTCCAGTCTGTAGTCGAGTTCTGCAACCACGGGCATTTGTTTGTAAGATGTCTGTAAAATGTTAGTATGGTGGCAGACGAAAACATCAACCGCGTATAAGTATCATCAAGCACCCGAACACCTTGAGCTCGAAAACCAGGCCCAACACCTCCATCTTCAGCTCACCTACAATCAGAACGATCTTAGAGACACTGAATTCACTGTTCCTCCGCCTACTTCTTCATCTTCACCCACCTTGAAACACCTTTGTCTATTTATATCCCAACTCAATATCAGCCCTAAAAGCTCAGTCAACCATGGAGCCCATCGCCATCGTCGGTCTGTCCTACAAGCTTCCCCAGGGTGCTGAAGATGACAGCAGCTTTTGGGACATGCTTGAGAAGGGCAGGAACACTGTCTCGAAGTGGCCCGAGTCTCGAGCAAACCTCGATGCCTTCTACCACCCCAACGGGCCTGAGCTCAACATTGTACAGTCTACTGCCCCAGTTCAGACGTAATGGTCATTAATATCCTCTCTAGTTGAAATCCAAGGGTGCTCATTTCTTGAAGCAAGACCCGGCTGTTTTCGATGCTCCCTTCTTCTCCATCACGTCCAAGGAGGCTGCCTCCATGGATCCTCAGCAACGCTGGATGCTTGAAACCTCATACCACGCTCTAGAGAATGGTAAGCCTGCACCTCAACATTCCACACAACAGTCGATTCACACTTGTGCTTCCTGCCACGTCTTAAGGTCCCCAGCACTGACACTGGAGATAGCTGGAATTCCCATCGAGTCCATCGCTGGTTCAGACACTTCCGTATATGCTTCCGCCATGGCTTTTGACTACATGCGTCTTATTACCAAGGATGCTGACCACGCCCCTTTCAACATGGCCACTGGCACTGCTCCCTCTATCCTGGCCAACCGCCTGAGTTGGTTCTACGATCTCAAGGGCCCAAGCATGGCTCTCAACACGGCCTGCTCCACGAGTGTGATTGCGGCGGATATCGCAGTCCAGTCTCTTCGCAGCGGCCAGAGCTCAATGGTACGGGTCTATCCTTCCAGCCGCTTATGACGAACTCTACGCGAGCAGGGGCTAACGCATATGTCTAGTCTATTTTGGCTGGAACCAATGCTGTTTTGTCCACCGAGCTGTCCATGTTCTTGACCAACATGGGCTTCCTCTCCAAGGACAGCGTCTGCCACAGTTTTGATGAACGCGCCAACGGCTATGGCAGAGGTGAGGGCTGCATTGTCGTTGTCCTGAAGCGGCTCTCGGATGCAATCAAGGACGGCAACATGATTCGTGCCGTCATTCGAGGAACCGGATCTAACCAGGATGGTCACACCCCTGGTCTCACTCAGCCTAGCGGCGAGTCTCAGGAGGACTTGATTCGCAGAGTCTATGCCAGCGCGAAACTGGGATATGAGACGACCCGCTACGTCGAAGCTCACGGTATGCGTTTGCCTGAAAGTTCTAATCACTCACTCTAACATTTTACCCCCAGGTACCGGTACTCAGGTTGGAGACTCAACCGAGGTCAAGTCCATTGGTCGGGTTTTCAGGTCTAGTCGCTCAAAGCAGGAGCCTCTGTGGGTGTAAGTGCCCTCTCAACTGGTCCCACCAGCCATGCAACTTGCTCACACTACCCAGTGGTTCCATCAAAGCCAACATTGGTCACCTCGAGGCCGGCAGTGGCCTTGCTGGCATTGCCAAGTGTGTTTCAATTCTTGAACGAGGCATGATTCCGCCTGTTGCCATGTTCGAGAAGCTCAACCCGAAGATCAACGCCAAGTTCTACAACATTGCGGTATGCAATCTTCCCGTCGTTTCTAAAAAGCCCTCGCAAGCTAACATTACCGCCTGTAAGATCCCGACCACAGTTGTGCCGTGGCCCAGCTCCGGCCTTCGCCGCGTTTCGCTCAACTCCTTCGGCTTTGGTGGATCCAATGGCCACATTATCCTCGACGATGCTTACCATACTCTTGAGATTCTATCGTTGAAGGGATTCCACAACACCATGGCGCTCGCTGCCCCGGTTACCAATGGACATGCTACTACCAACGGTCACGGTCTCACCAACAGCCACGCTCTTACAAACGGCCATTCCCTGACCAACGGCCACGCCGCCACCAATGGTCATGCTGATACCAATGGCCATACCGGAACCAATGGCAATACCGTAACCAATGGCAATACCGGAACCAACGGCCATGTTGAGACAAACGGCGACGCTAAAACCAATGGCGACACCAAGAAGCCTGACGAATACCAACTTCTCGTGTGGTCTGCCAAGGACGAGGCCGCCTTGAAGCGTATGCTTCCCAAGCAGGTCCAGTACTTCGGGTCGAGGATCGCAGGCTCCGAAGAGCTCCTGAAGCGTCTCTCTTTCACTCTCGCCGAGCGCCGGAGTGTCATGCCCTGGAGATCCTTCGCTGTTGTCAGCGCCAATGACACCTCTGACAGCGTCAAGACTTCTCTTTCTACCCCAATGCGGTCCGGAAGAGACACGCGTCTGGGTTTCATTTTCACTGGACAGGGTGCTCAGTACGCGGGTATGGGTCTGGGACTACTCTCATACCCTGTCTTTGCGTCTACCCTCGCCAAGATCTCAAAGGTCTTCCGTGACATTGGCGCTGACTGGGACTTGCTCGGTAAGTTTCAACTCTCATTTATGGTACGGTTCAGATATGCTAATATCACCTGCAACAGAGGAGATGAGAAACAAGGAGCGAATCAACAACGCCAGGTTCAGCCAGCCCCTCTGCACAGCTCTGCAGATTGCCTTGATAGAGCTGCTGAAGACCTTCAACATCCTGCCCGAGGCCGTCGTCGGACATTCTTCCGGAGAGATCGCCGCAGCATACACCATTGGCGCCCTGTCCCTCGAATCTGCCTGCAAGGTTGCCTACCACCGAGGCCGCTTGGCTGCTGAGATGTCCGCATCCCAGGAGGTCAGGGGAGCCATGATGTCCGTCAACGTCCCCGAGGGCGAAGTCCCGGCGTACCTGGCCAAGCACTCCCTCGAGAGCCTCACCGTCGCTTGCATCAACAGTCCGACCAACGTGACCATCTCTGGCCCCGAGGACGACATCGAGGCCCTGAAGCAGATCTTGGACGGAGAAAAGATCTTTGCTAGGACCGTCAAGACCGGAATCGCCTACCACTCTCCAGCCATGAAGCAAATCGCCTACAACTACCTCGAGTCTCTCGGGACTCTGGAAGCTGGACCTACCGAGTATAACAAGATTGTCATGATCTCCTCTGTCACTGGTGAAAAGGCGCCTCCGAACTCCCTTACCAACCCCAGATACTGGGTCGACAATCTGGTTTCCCCCGTCCGCTTCGCCGATGCGATCCAATATCTTGCCGTGGCAGCGCCGAAGGTCGACGGAATTGGAAAGCTGACCGACTACCTCGAACTCGGCCCCGCTGCAGCCCTGAAGCGGCCTGCGATGGATTCGCTGACTCCTGTTGTTGGCGAGAAGGGCTTCAGGTACTCCTCTGTCCTCTCAAAGTTCGAGAGCCCCGTTAAGGCCGTGCTGGGAATGGTCGGTCGCTTCTTCGCCCTCGGCCACTCGCAAGTCTCGGTTCCCGCCGCCAACAGCCAGACCACTCCGCAGCAACTTTTGGTTGACCTGCCCGAGTACCCTTTCGACCACTCCCAGAAGTACTGGCATGAGACTCGCCTCTACCGCGACTGGGCGTCGCGTGTTGCGGTCCCGAAGAATGTGCTCGGTGTACGGGTTACCGACTGGAACCCCCTCGAGCCTCGCTGGCGCCAACATCTCAGTGTTCAAGAGACTCCTTGGCTGGCTGACCACGTCATCGGAGACACGATCCTCTTCCCTGCCGCAGGAACACTGATGATGGCCCTGGAAGCTGTCAGACAGTCCACCGATCAGGAGGTTACAGGTTTCCTGGTCAAGGAAGCTTCGTTCATGAAGCCTGTCGTTCTCCGCTCTGAGGGCCACACTGAACTCATCACTCAGCTGCAGCCGCTCCAGCGATCCTTTGAGAAGAATTCCAACCGATTCGAAGTCCGTATCTTCGCTGTTCTGGATAAAATGTGGAGCGAAGTCTTCCAGAGTGTCATCCACGCCGAGTACGCTGCGGAGTCCACCGAGGTCGACAACGGCCAGGAGACTGTCAAGTACAAGCAGGCACTGACGCGTGACTACGAGCATGCGAAGGAAAAATGCACCAAGTCTATCCCCAAGCGAGACTTTTACAAGTGGCTCGACGACCAAGGTCTCAAGTACGGCCCGGCTTTCGCTCTGTCAGACAACTTGGCCTGGGATGGCGGCGAGATCGGAACGTCCTGCATCGATGTGACCAACCAAAAGTTCGCTGGCGTTTGTCACCCGGGAGTCTTCGACGCTGCTATCCAGGTTTGCTTCTTGGGGCCGTCCAAGGGTGTGTCGGCCGAGATCCCGACCAACGTCCCTCGCCAGATCCTCGACGCTTGGGTGTCGGCTAGCGGGTGGCAGCATCCCGAGACGGAGCACGTCCGGGTTGTCACCAAGTACGACAGCAGCAAGGCCGCTACGAATGGTCTCGAGTGCACCCTCGCCATCTACGCCCAGGATGGCTCTCCTATGTGCCACGTGAAGCGCTTTACTACGAGCCCTGTAGGTGGCGCCGAGACGAATGCCGACGAGGGGAAGAAGCTGCTTCACAGCATCGACTGGAAGCCTCAGCTGGCCCTCATGAACTCCGACCAATTGCGAAGCTATGTTGGGTCCGACGACTTTGTTGAGAACGAGACCGATGCCATCGACTACGCTGGGCGGTTGGAGAAGGCCCTCAGAGCCGTTCTGCAGCGCAACATCAATGAGCTGGTCGGCACAGACTGGTCTCACGCGCCTCCTCAGATGAAGAACTACGTCGCCTGGGTCTATGCGCAACTCCAGCAGATCCCCGGCAGAATCGTGGCCGATGTCAGCGAGGAAGAGCTGCATGCTGAGCTCGACAACCTGCGCAACAAGAAGCCGTCCTGGTCCCTGATGATCGAAATTGCCGAAAACTTTGCTTCCATCGTTCATGGCGAAGTCGATGTTCAGGACTACCTTGGCGACACATCCCTGGTCCGAGAATTCCAGGATGACATCTTGAGCAAGACTTTCAACAACAAGATTGTTTCCTACCTGGAACTTGCTGCCCACCAAGACCCAACTCAGAAGATTCTCGAGCTCGGCGGCGGAAATGGATCCTTCACTTGCCGTGTTATGGATGCTTTCAAGCAAGTCGAGACTCGCACGGGAGGTGACGCCTTCTCCGAGTACGTCTTCACCGACACCTCGGGTGATTCTTTCACCAAGGTCCAAGAGCAGTTTGCCGAAGAGAAGGACAGGATGAGCCTCAAGCCCCTCGATCTCGAGCAGGATGTTCTTGAGCAAGGCTTCGAGTCGGAGGGCTACGACATCATCTTCGCGGACAGGGTGCTTCACAAGACCAAGAACCTGGCGAACACCCTTCAAAATGTCCACCGTCTGCTGAAGCCCGGCGGCCATCTCATCTTCCACGAGATGACGGCTTCGGAGAACTTCCTGATCCAGTTTGCATTCGGCCTCACCGAGGCCTGGTGGTGCGGCGAGGAGAAGACTCGCATTTCCCGCCCGACCGTCACCGAGGCCGGCTGGCATTTCTTGCTGCAGCAGAATGGGTTCTCTGGAAATGATCTCGTTGTCAGGGACTTCAAGGACGACACCGCACACCAAGCCAGCATCATTGCCTCCACAGCCAGCCCTGCCCTGGCCATGCCCAGCAACGACAGCAGGACCGTGTACTTCGTTGTGAACAGCGGCGACGAATACCAGACAAGCGTGGCATCAGTCGCTGCCCTCGGCCCCTTCACCAAGCTGGGTTACCAAACCAAGGTCTTGACCATATTCGACCTGGTGCACGCACCTGTGTCTCCCACCAGCACTGTTGTCTTCCTCGCCGACATGGGCAAGTCACTCCTCGCCGACGTCGACGCTACCACCCTCAGCTGGGTCCTGAAATGGATTCGCCATGCCACCAACTTGCTCTGGGTGACGGCTGTCGATACTTCCGAGAACCCGCACCCGCCCTCGAAGCCTTTCTCCGATCTCAAGGATGGCTTCCTCCGAACCTTGCGCTCCGAGTTCACCAGCAAGCACATCGTCGCCCTGTCCTATGAGGGCAACCAGGCCGACATGGGAAGCCTCGCCGATACCATCTCCAAGGTTTTCCTTTCGGCGTTCGAGGCGGTCAAGCCGGAACTCGAGTACATCGCACGCCAAGGGCAAGTCCTCATTGGACGCATGGTTGAAGAGCCCGAGTTCAATAGGGACCTCAACTCGACGCTCAGCCCGCAGCGCAAGTCGGAGCCATGGCTCCCTGGCCCACCCCTGAAGCTTGACATCGCGACCAGAGGCTCTCTCGAGACGTTCCAGTTCATTGAGGACATGGACTATTACGAGCCCCTTGGTCCCCACGACGTCGAGATTGAGGCGAAGGCTTGGGGCGTCAGCTTCCAGGATCTGTTCGCCGCCTTGGGCAGACTGGATGACGGCTACCTTGGCTCTGACTGCGCCGGCGTCGTCACCCGAGTCGGGTCTGAGTGCAAGTCGGTCAGCGTGGGAGACCGCGTCTGCATGTACACTATGGGTTGCATGAAGGCCTATCCCCGCTGTGAGGAGTCGACCGTGGTCCAGCTCCCCGAGAACATCTCCTTCGACGAAGGCTGCGCAATCGCGAGCCCGGCTCTCACCGCCTGGTACTCCCTTGTCAACGTCGCACGCCTGCAGAAAGGCGAGAAAGTGCTCATCCACGCCGGTTCTGGGGCCACTGGTCAACTTTCCATCCAAGTCGCCAATCTTGTCGGTGCTGAAGTCTTCGCAACCGTAGGATACGAGCACAAGAAGAAGCTTCTCCAAGACAGCTATGGCATCCCGGCGGATCACATCTTCTACAGCCGTGACCTGAGCTTCGCCAAGGGCATCCTGCGCCTCACTGACAATTACGGCGTGGATGTCGTCCTCAACTCGCTCGTCGGCGAGGGGTTGAGGGCATCCTGGGAGATTCTTGCTCCCTACGGCCGGTTCTTGGAGATTGGAAAGGCCGACATCAATGCCAACTCCCAGCTGCCGATGGCCTCGTTCGCCGGCAACAGGAGTTTCTCCGCGATTGACCTCCGCCACGTCTTCTCCCACCGCAGGGAGATCAGCAAGGCCCTGCTGCGCAAGACGATGGATTTGGCCGGGGACGGAATCATCCACGCTCCGAACCCTATCAAGACCTTTGAGTTGAATGCGGTTGAGGATGCGTTCAGATACTTCCAGAGCGGCAACAACACTGGTCGCATCGTAATCAATGTCAACCCCTCCACTGTTGTTCAGGTACGTCAGTCCTGTGGGTGATTCTCGTTACAGATACTAACTTTCTATTAGAAACGCGTTATTCACCGTCGCACTTGGACCTTTGATCCGAATGGCACCATCTTGGTCTCTGGAGGTCTTGGTGGCATTGGCCGATCCATGCTCCGATGGATGGCGTCTAAGGGCGCGAAGAACCTCATCGTCCCTTCGAGATCCGGCGCCGCGTCTGGCGCCGCCGCCGAGCTCGTGGAAGAATTGACGCAGGAGGGCGTCACCATCGTAACCCCAAAGTGCGATGTTTCCAACAAGGAAGCCCTCCAGCAGATGCTTGACGAGTGCGGCAAGACCATGCCGCCGGTGAAGGGTTGCATTAACGCCGCTATGGTTTTGAATGTAAGTTACCTTCGTTACTAAGGCTTTCCCCGTCATTGAGATCTCTCACACTGACAACTCTTAGGACTCCATCTTCGAGAACATGACTCACGATCAATGGGAGCGCACCGTTCGATCCAAGGTCGAGACGTCTTGGAACCTGCACGCGCTTCTTCCCGAGAATCTCGACTTCTTCATCCTCCTCTCCTCCGTCTCGGGCATCATCGGAAACGGTGGCCAGGCAAACTACGCAGCCGGCTGCACATTCCAAGACTCCTTGGCCCGCTTCCGCATCAACAACGGCCGGAAGGCTCTCTCCATCGACGTCGGCGCGATGAAGGGCGTCGGTGTCATAGCCGAGACCGAGAAACTCAGCAAGACGTTCTCGAGCGCGAGCAACCTGGTGCAGGTGGAGGAGAAGGAGCTCCTCGGCCTCCTTGACATCGCCTGCGACCCGGAGCTGCCGTTCCCCTCTCCTACAAAGAGCCAGGTCTCGATGGGCATTGTCACGCCCAAGGATCTGCTCTCTCGCGGCATGGAGCCCGTCGAGATGATGCAGCGCCCCATGTTCGCCCACTTCAGCCAGGCGCGGGGCCTTTCAGGCGGCTCGGGCTCCGCAAACGTCGTCAAATTTGGCGCGCTCTTCCGCCAGTCTAACTCGGTGGAGGAGAAGGCCGAGCTGGTCTCAGAGGCGCTCGCCCAGAAACTCGCGCGGGCCTTGTCGATGCAGCCGGAGGACATTGACGGGGACAAACCGTTACATGCCTATGGTGTTGACTCACTTGTCGCTGTGGAACTGCGCAACTGGATCGGAAAGGAGTTCATGGTGGACGTGTCCGTCTTTGAGATCATGGGCGGCAAGGCGATCTCTGCGATCGCGAAGTTAATTGCGGAAGCGGCCCAGACCAAGTCGAAGAAATAATTATATAATGACTCGGGTATAGAAGTAACTGCTTTCTTTTCTCTTCTCCCTTACTCCTCTCCTTAAGAAAGAAAAACGAAAAATAAGGATACGCTTATATAGAGACATTTCTCCTCTTCATCGTTTTATTCTCTTGTTATTCTCTTTTAAAATGTCGCATTTTCTGAAGCTCGGCTGAGCTTATTTTCATTTTCATCGTAACTGGGATTGGGAAATCGTGCGGTTTTCGGATGTAATCTCAAGAGGCAGGCGGACCAAACAGTTTGGACTTGAACGCTACGGTCCCGTCTAGAGCTAGATGTTTATAGCGCATCAGAAATTTAGAAACAGTTCCTTTAGCTGCTTTGGAATCTTAGATATAACGCTATGTCTTTGCAAATTGACCTCCGCAATCGACTGTTTCCATAGTAACGACTGCAAGTTTTGCTTCGGCATACAAAGCAATAGCATCAAGTGCTGATACGATGCTTTCGTTACAGAGCGTGGATTACTCATCCTTCTAGGTGGTCAATGAGGACCGAGAGCCAAAAGGGCCAAAGGAGCATGGCAAACCACGATACAAAACTCAAGATGTAATACAAGCTGGTGGCAAAGAAATGGCTCCTGGCTTCGAACAGAAAGGTGCGTGACGCTATGAGACCGCGAGGTCTCTCGATGTTGCTGGTCTCGTGGCAACATGGCATTCGGAGAGCCCACTTTGAGCATCCATTCATCCGGGAGGGTGGCCGAGTTGGTTATGGCGCCAGGTTAAGGTCAGCTTAACATCTGTTTCCTGGTGGGGCAACCCGCGCGAGTTCGAGTCTCGTCCCTCTCATTTTGCCTTTTTTTGCACCCCGCCTGCTACCGTCTTTATTTAGTATTAGCTACTGTCTCTATTCTGTTCTGGCGTTTCGGCTTCATTTGTCTAGTTGTGAATCAGGCCTATTTCAAATTTTGCAGTGAAAAACTGGGTTGACAAAGCGACATTAGGCCCACTTTAAGACCTAACTCCACTGTGAACCGCGTTGAGGCCGCAGCGGTTTAAGGATCCATAGATAACTAGAGGCCAACTCTATTTCGTACATATTACAAAGGGTGCATACAGATCCAACTAATATCATTACTATTATTGGTTTTGTTACTGTCACTTTCCTGTTTTATGAACCGCGGGATGGTGTCTCCATAGAATCCCAGTTTCCAAGTTGCGCAGAAGCATCAGTCAGTCTCGCTGACTTGAACAATATGAAAAAGTGGGTGGGGGGATTTACTCATCCCAATGTCTGGGATATTTTGCCCAGAGACGAGCTGCAGTTGTGTCACCTCTGATCCTACGGTCTGCATTGTTTGCGTCTTACTGCCTTGGTGTACCGTATGTAGAACTTCAGTCCTACCTGCTACGGTTCTCTTTAGGAAATATCCATACGCTAAACAGATGAGTAAAGTATCCATGGACGCTATAATGAGACTGCGGTACTTCCCATGCCAGCAACCTAAACTCGCATGAAACTTCCAACTGAGACGGTCAAGGCGGGCAAATCATCTCCCAAGACAGGCACATTCATCTCCAATTTTGCACTTCAGAAGCCAATATTGCTACATGTACTGCACGGACTTGTCGAAGCTAGCCCCCAGTGAATATCAACATCTTAGTCATAATGAGGGGCGGAACTCACGTTGCAACGAATTCGAGATTTCGTTTCGCGATGGCCATGGGCTTCGTAAGAAATAAATTTCGTAAATATTCCTAATTCTTATAATGGTGGGTATCGTGTCTTGGTTGTAAAGAATGTGGCAATGCAAGATACCGTTCCCTCAACGCCAAGTTTTCCGTCCTCCCAGTTGTGCCCGAACCAAAAACCAGTCAACATCAAAATCAGGCAGCGTGGCATGACGTAACGGGAATGCCCGTGATCCAAGTAAGCCCAAACAACTTCCCCAGATCTTCCTTTGCGCCGACCCTCAACTCCATCGTGACCGCCGCCCTCAAGGACCACCCCCAGCCGAGAACAGCCTTGAACATCGGATTCCAACCCCGCGAGGCCGTGACTTCAGTTGGCTCCATCGCCATCCACAACGCCTCTGCCTCAATAACGGCAGGCGGGTAGATCTTGGACTGACTCCTCATCTCGGCCGCCGAGGCCGCGTACCCGGTCTTGGCGGCGCCTGCTACGTTCCAGTACAGCCTGGTCAGCGGCAACAATCCCCTGAAGAAGTCGTCGTCGAAATCTTGCGGGTTACCACTGGCGGCACGCACGAACTCGACGTACGTCTTCGTCAGTCGCAGCGCGTCGTTGGCGCGGCAGTCGCTCAGCTGCGGCGTGTCGGCGGTCCAGAGCGCGGAGAAGTGGTAGGGATGCTCCGGCTCGCGGGCGTTGCCGAGGTCGGCCATCTTCCACTGCCGCGGGTCGTCCTCGGACGCCACGAAGATGTTGTCCATCTTGACGTCGTCGTGGCACAGGTTGTGGTTCATGTGCAGGTCGTCCAGGGCGGAGAGGAGGGACTCGAAGGAGGGGCGGAACTTTCTGTCGACTTCTTTGTAGGATAGTGGGTTCTCTGAGGTGCGAAGCTTCTTCGCCAGCGTCTTGAGGGTGCCGGATCGGAGGAATGGCGTAACCAGGTGCCACTTTGGTGGCTTTGACGGGTCGGTGGTGGCGAGAAAGTAGTCCTTGACTTGGACGAACCTGTCTGTGAAAAAGCCGTCATTCGGTGGGGTCGAGCCGTCCTGGTGGCCTCCGGCAATCAAAGTTGCAGGTATCTCTGTCGGCCATCTCCTGGAACATTTGTCTGCATCGGGCATGCAATTGCGGAAGGGCGTGGAGGCTTCGTTGTAGACTTTGATGACTGAGTTATTGAAGGCATACGCGTCTCCCTCTCGTCCTGCTCCAAGTTTCTTCCAGTGCTCGAAGTTTTGGAGTAAAGCCATACGATCTGGGTTGGCGAAATGTGAGTCGACTTCCCATCCCGAGCTGAAGAGAGTCGCCTGGTCGTAGTCCGATAGGGTGAAGTGTGTCGGGGAATACTTGGCTCGCATGGCATCCCGATAGCGAACGTGCAAGTCGATGCAGTGGTATGTGCCAACGATGGCGGCGATAGCCAAGAACCGAACGGCGAACCGCGAGGTGAAAGACTTGAGGCCCCTCCGGCGAGTGCCCCGCGGATTCCAGCTACGGCCTTTCGTTTTCATATCCATTGGTGTATCGGAAGTACTAGAATCCTTGGCAAGCAAATCGAGCAAAAAGCCACCACCAAACAGCGGGCAGCACCTCTCTTCTAATACGCGGGCGCCGCCAAGGACAAGAATGCCGTCAACAGGGCAAGCGGCTCCTCCGTGGGAGGGTTGTCCAAACTTACAAAAAGGGGTGGACGGGGGACAAGCTACGCGGGTCGCGTCTTGTCACCCGCTGTCGGAATGCCACGTCGTCTAGCCATCCCGGTCACGAAGTTCGCCCACCGCAACAGGCTTGCAGCCCGTCGCTGTCCAGCGGCTGAAACGGTGTGGCTCCGACTCGCTGCGGTCCAACATACCACACCCACCACACGGTAGCTTAAAGAAAAATAGTTCTTGTGGTGGTGGTTGCCCCCCCCCCTTGCTCCACCCACAGGGCAGACCGCGACAGGGAGGGCCATGGTAGTCGGGAGAGCCCCATGCTCGGGCATGCCATTTTCCTCGCCGTCATCTTTTTTCTGCCCTCTCCCGGGGCGGCGGGCTGGCTACCACCAACTTCTGTGTTCAGAAATGGATCGTCGCAAAGTGGGTGTCGTCTCCTGGATTCATGTGAGGTCGATCTGGGGGTATGTCAACGGCCCCCAAAGGCCAATCAGAGCCTCATAGCCGACCACCCCAAATCTCTCTTCCCGCTTGCGTTCGGAGGAAAAGTTGCGTGAGACATGGGAATCAGAAAGCGCGGCACGACACAGATGGCAGCCGAGGCCAGTCTAGACCTTGGTTTGTGGTCTTGTCCAGGGCAAAATCAAGGCAGACTCATGGCACGCGCGCAACACTCGGTATGACCTCAGTCAGACAGGGCCCAATCCGCCCTTCTTAGTCTTAGACCGGCCGTGGAAACGATCGATTGGGTGCAAGCGAGGTCAGATTAAGGTCCAGTTTGGCGTGAGACCACATGTTACCCAAGAGAGCCATCCATTCGAACCTTCGTCATCCACCCGCACACCCTCCCGAAGCCAAGTCGTCGTCGAGCTGGGGGTGGCTTGCAATCTCTACTGCCGGGCGGCAGGTGATGTCATGGATTCCCCGGCTTCCCCAAATCCACATTCTTCCCCTTGATTTGTTCGCCCCCTGTCCAGCTGGCCAAATCTCGGCGTCTGCCGAACCTGCCGGCGGGGCTTGTCATACGCTTCTAGGCGTCTTGGTCCATCTGCCGTAATTACTTCATGCTGCGCACCTCTTTATTCCAGACAGATTTTTTCTCCCTTTTCTCTCTATCTGTCCCCCGTCTCAGCTTTGCTCTCCTCACTCCAGTTCCCGATATTTTTTCTTTTTCGGCCAGGCCGCCAAGCAAAGCCTCTGGTAAAAACTTCCCGAACCCGGCATTTGCCCGAGCAGCGGAGTCGTAGGCTGACTGAGAGATGCCGATATGCGAGGATACCCCGAAGCTGCGCATGAACTCGGGTCGGCCCAGTGAGGCGTTCAATTGTCGGCATTTCCGCGACGTTCGGCACACATTTTCAGCAGCGAACACCAAAGAGTCCAAGTGGCGAAGGGAGAGCCTCTCAACTCAGTTAATTCGAAACTCAATGGCCAAAAGTCCATGCTAGAATCTCATTCGGGGAAAATTAACCAGCCCTAGGAGGCGGCTTGACCATCTCACGAACAACGTGCTTGGAACTCTCAGACGTGCGCAATGTCGGCGCCAAGACAACTTTAGATGGCAACAGCGGACTCGAGGAAAGTTGCATTCAACCTTGTTTGAACTTCTCTATGCATGCCCATCATCATTTATGTGCACATCAAAGCCGATGACAACTCTTCCGATTACGGCCGGCCGAGTCGTCCGGCCAAGCTAATTCAAGCTTGTAAGTTGAGATAACTCTCAACAAATATCCGTACCACCCCCATCACAACTGAAGTCACTTTCGCATCCGGACACCAACCGCTGGTTTGACGAGCTACTTGCTGTGGCGGACGGACTGAGGACGTACACCGCGCAATGTTTCAAGTCTCGGTTGCCTTTCGCATCCATGGAATGTTTCGACTGCTTGGGCAAAATAGTGTACAGAATGAACTTTCACTGATTCCCTGGAATCCGAAAGGCTTATGAAAGTGTCCCAACACAACTCGGAAGTCTCCCCAAGAACATAAATAGTTCCCCGCTTGTAGCATTGTACCTATTTCACATCTGAATTGCGCCATGGTGCATTGTATGAAATGGCCCCATCGTTTAATTCAAAAATAGCCAGCACTCTGTGGCGTAGTCACTTCGCTCCAACTTGGATCCTCATATTGGAAGAGCTCAGTTACTTAATGTCCGAAAGCTGCATCATGTCACGAAGTTTGTGAAGCTGTTGGATTCACTTCACTAGGCCTAGTGTGGAAGGTGGGCAAATAACGATATATTCGTCGTATCTGCTCTGTTGTTGTTAAAGGAAGGAATCGGGCCTACGGCAGTGATCTAACGCTGCCGATCTAAAACCGATTCCTGCCTTCTGATTAGCTCACTAACCGGGCTAATGGGCGATAAGCGGCAATAAGTGGCGTTAGTCCAGTGTGGACATTCTAACACTAGTAATTATCTCTTTTACCGTAAATCGCCCCTTTCTCAAATAACGAATAAAAATTAAGCGTTATTCGGTGTGGGCACCAAATTACTTAAAATATAATAAAAAATCGATAAACGGAACGAGTACATAAAGCGGTCGGAAGTGGCAAAAGTACCGTTTTCGACCGTACCACTTTCAGCAAAAACGAGCATATCCCATAACCAACTATGAACAAAATCCAGCTCGCTATCACTAACAACAATAATAGTATTCCTCCTATATCCCCTAATCTCTTTTATATTCCTCCTCTTACTTAGCGCTATAAACGCTCCTTAGGGTCTTATAACCCATCCCTCCATCCTAATCTTCGTTTTTACCTCCTTAATAAGCCTCACAAGGGCTCGGTTTAGTGTAACCTTTATTAAGCCGTCGGCAAAGTTATTGTCTCCGTGGATTCATCGGATCTTATATAATTCTTATTTCTTATAAAATTACCTTAACATTATAATATCGATTATTAGGCGTTTTTCCTTTATAGTTCTAAACTTAATAAAATACTTATAAAACGAATACGAGTTGGTATACATAATAGTCGGGATTATAGGTATTCAAAGCCTATCGGTTACGATCTTCAGGGTTATAAAGAGGGTATAGGCCATATTAACGCCGGCGACTATCCCATATATCTCGGATATAAAAATACTCCTCGTAACTCTCTTAGATTTTATTAAGGAGTAGTGGATAATATTTCCTTCTACTATAAAATCCTTTTCTCCTCTAATCTCATTTATAAGGAGGATCACGAATCTAAGCTAGGATGTTAGGTCACTATTATTAGTAAAAAAGCTATTAACAAAAATAAAAAGCTTAATAGTAATTAAATCGAGGGGTACGTAAATAAAGCCTTAGTTTAGGTACTCCATTTATTATAATAGGTATTAATTCAGAGTTTTAATCTACTCTAGCATCACTTCTCGGTGCTAGGTTACCACGGATAAATTAAACACTACCTCTAGTTAACACTTTAAGGTGGTATACACACCTCTAGTGCATTATTTAATATACTACTCCTTCGTAGTAGTAGACTTAGTGTTAACTAAGCGTATCTTCACTCCCTGGCCCTTTAGGCGTAGGAAAATGGTTTTTCCATTAGTTGAGATAATCCCTCCGTTAAATACGATTAGTATTTCAGTAGAGAGGTATTATTTCTCCTTTGCTATAAACATCGCTTTCTAGAGTTCCTCGTCTTCCCGTTGAGCAAAAGTCTCATCACTTAGACCAATAATATTATTAGTTTATATGCCGATCATCGCGAAGTTCTCGTTTTTATTATTTAGTAATAATAAATAGGGGTTATACATAAAAGTCCTTATTTAGAGTTTCTCTTTATAGTACTTACTATATATCGTATACTAGTGGGTTCTAGCTTCTGCGATACTATATAATAGTTGTACAACGGTTATAATAGTTCTTAGAGGGTAATTTTTCTTTATTTAGTCTAGTAATCTTACAAGGATCATCCTTTCGAGCTTTATTATGGATTAGGTATACACCTAAGTAATATCTCTTATCCATAGTGAATAGCCCTCCTTCTAAATAAGAGACGGAGCGACGGCGAGAATCAGTCTCTAACTAGTGCTCTAAATAATTGGAGATTATATGAGGATAACCTCCTTACTATTGTCTACGTATCCCTAAATAACAAATCTGGACTTTTCGTAGGGCATCTCTGTTTTACCCTTTACTTCGTTAACGATCCTTAAGTAGAATATACGTATCCCTTTATGTTTTTCTTCATTGTACTAAGTGAATTCAAAGACTCCTCGTACAATCAGGGCGTCGATCTCCTTTTTAGTGGACTCCTTGAACGGGGGTCCTAGGGCTTTAATTATACCCTTTTTATATAACTCGAGTATAAGGGTGTGATCTGCCTCTTCCTTAGTGCTTATAAATGCGGCTATTATTGTGGCCTCGTTTTTAGTATTGTTAAAGGTGTCAACTTCTACTAGGAGGTTAATTTGGGCGTTCTTCTGTGGTTTACCTCTTAGGCGTCGAAGTGGTGGTACTAGTTCTTCCTCCGGGGATAGTGTATCCGTCTGAATAACAATCTCATCTTAGACTTCCTTTTCCTCGTTAAGGACGTCTTCCTCGTTATCTCTTAGTATCTCTAGGACCGTATTCTCCTCGTCATCTTCCAGGAAGGGTTTAACAATAATAGACCTGAAAATCTTTAATCTAAAGGGTAATTAGATAACACAGTCTTCGCCTTCGTTAACGAGGAGTATATATAAGCCTATCTAACCCCTTCTCTTACACTAAATAATAACTTTTAACTATAATAGTAGATTTCGTATTGTAACGGTCCAAGCACGTATATTGCAACTAGCTATGGCGACTACTACGAGTATCTTCAAGATAAGGAGAAAGGAAGGAAAAGTCTGCTACCCCACAAATCCGTTGGATCCTGATCAGGTCTACCTGGGCCTGGTTAAACTTAGTAAGCAGCGGTTAGCGTTGGACATAGCCGAGTAGTTCCGAGGCCTCTGATTGGGCCTTAACCCGTAACAATTACCCCCTTCCTCCCCTCCCTTCCTAAAGGATATTCCCGTAATCGGCCTCGTAACGGTCCAAGGCCGCTATATCCACCAGTATATCCACTAGCTCCTAGGTGAGTTGAGTATAGTCCTTCCACTTTACTAAGACCTTCTATCCGCCCCATACTTTCCACGTATTACGGATCTCCTTAACTTTAAACTCCTCCCTATTAACCACTAGTATCGCGGGTAGCTAGGCGTCGTCACGGCTTTATAACAGCAACGGATTAACTCCAGTGTACCTAATCAGGCTCACGTAGAAGACGTTATAAATTCCTAGCGGTGTATTTAACCGGTAAACGTAGGATCTAACCAGTTTAAGGATAGTATACTTCGTATTAACCTAATCGAACTTTTTTAATAGTTAATTAGACTAAATATTCTGTAATCTTAGTTAAACCTTATCCCTAAACTTAAACTAATTAAATGGTTAACGCTTTACGTTTACGGTAATCTCTTATTTCTCTTATACTACCACCATCGTTACTTAAGCTCACTTAGAGGTGTCCTTCAGCTTCTAGACCAGAACCTCTGCTCTTATTATAGGGGTCTTATTACTATTCCATAGGGGTTCCTTTACTCTAATTAGGTCTAAGTTATACCTATAAGTAATAAAGAACGGGCTGAGTCCTGTTAACGAGGTGACCCGGTTATTAATAACTATTATTACTATTAGGAGTAGTTCGTCCTAATCGTCCTAAGTATACACTATATATACTCTAAAATAGGTTTCCATCACCTGGTTTACCCTCTCCATAACTCCATCTGTTTCTAAGTAGAACGTTGTAAAGAGTTTCTATTTAATCCGTAATAATTAGTAGAGTTGTTTCCACATAAAACTCGTAAACTACGGTCCTCTATTTAATATAATTACATGAGGTATCCCATGGTGCCTAATTAGACCTCGGATTAGTTGGTTTACCACTATATCCGTTGTAATATCCTTTAATAACTCAAAAATTACGTTCTTTAATAAACGATCAGTCACCACTATAACGTTCATAGCCCCATCGTAGCGGGAAGGGGGCAGTCCTATTACAAAATCGATAAAGACCTCTACTCAGATCCGTCCAGGGATAAGCAAAGGTTTTAATAAGCCCCTCTTCTTATTACGCCATACGTTTCCTCGTCCATAAACATCGTAGTTCCTTATAAATCTTTGGACATCCTGGGATAAGTTTAATTAGTGGAACTAGTAGCTAATTAGGGCCTTTAAAGTATCCTTCCCCGGATATCCCATTAACGTAGAATCGTAGAACCTTTGGATTAAACCCGTCCTTAAAGGCTCGTAATATGGAATCCAGATTCTATCCCTCCACAATAGTCTCTTATTATCGTCGATTATACATTCTAATAACATCATCGGCAATTTCCACTATAAGGGAAGTTATTGGTCTCTTTTTTATACTACCCCCTTAATTAGCTAATATCAGTTATTCTAGTCTAAGGCTTTATCCCACTAGGAGTATAATAGCTTTTCTTTAAAAGGGTTTAAGGGGGGTTCCATCTTATCTGGGTTAGGGTCGTTGGTCTGATCTATGTCTCCGGGGGAGTCTCTTATATTAAACTTATCCCTCTCTATTTACCCCGATTAGGCCTGCACTTTTTTAATTACTATTACATTGTTAATTCGTAATACATTAATCCTATTCTTTAGGAGTTTAATCTTCTAACCCTTTAACTTATTGTCTTATAGGGTGTTAGGGATATCCTGTTTACATCTCAATAGTGTATTAGGAACTATTACTTTTTTATTAGGTTTAAATTAGATAGTGAAGTTGTAACGGGATAGTAATTCTAACTACTTGATTTAACGTTTACTTAACTATTTCTTCGTTATGAAGTACTTTAGATTTAGGTGATTAGTTAGGATAATGAACTCTTCTATACTCTGTAATTCTGAATCCTAGTACTCTAAGTAGTGTATTATTACTAATAGTTTCTTATCGTATATTAGGTAATTATACTCTGTAAGTAAGTTCTTATGTGAAAAGAATGCTATAGGTTTTAGGATCCCTTCGTTGTTATACTACGATAAGGTACCTCCTACTACATAACTAAACGAATTGGTCTTGAGTATTATAACTCGATTAGGGTCCCAGTGAGCTAATATAAGTATACTGATTAGGAGCGTTTTTAGCTCCTTGAACACTCTAATGCACTCCTTGCTCCAAATAAACGGTATATCCCTTTTGGTTAAGGTTGTTAGGGGTTATGCGATCCCTGAGAAGTTGGGTATAAACTGCTGGTAATAGTTGGCAAAACCGACGAACCCACGGACTCCTCGCACTAATCAGGGCATTTCCCATCCCTGGATTACCTTAATCTTCTCAGGGTCCACGCGAATTCCCTTACTAATATTAATAATAAACCCCAAATACTTGACGCTCTTAGCTTCGAATTCGTACTTATCGATATCCATATATAGGCCTATAGCGCTTAGGTGTTTAAGGACCTTCTTAACTTTCTCTTTATGATTAGAGAGGGAGCTGTCCGAATAAATTAGGATATCGTCGATATAAGCTAAGTAAAACTCATCTAGGAAGTCTCGTAGGGTGTAGTTAATATATCGCTAGAACATTACGGGGGCTCTAGTTAAACCAAAAGGAATAACCATTTATTCGTATAACCCATACCTCGTCCTAAACACCGTTTTCTATTTATCTCCTTTCTTAACCCGGATCTTATAAAACGTAACGATAATATCCAACTTTATTAACTATTTTACTTTTACTAATGCCCTTAGGGTCTCGTTAATCAGGGGTAAGGGGTATTGGTCCTTCTTTGTAATAGTGTTAAGGGTACGGTAATCGACGCAGAACCGTAACCCTCCTCCAGGCTTCCGAACAAATAAAACGAGCAATAATACAGGGGAACTACTAACCCTAATAAACCCTTTATCTAATAGTTCTATAAGGGTTCAGCGTAATATAATTAACTCTTCCCTTAATATACCATATAAAGGTCCCCAGGTTACTAGTTTATCTTGACCATAGGAGTCCTTTTTAATAAGGATAGTATAATTGATGTTCTTTTAGTGTAATAGTAATTAATTAGCTTTATTTTGGTCGAAAATATACAAAAACTTATAGTAATGTATAGGGAATTTCGTCCTCGGGTTTATCTTTATTTTTAGTACGAGGGCCTTCTCGATATCGGCCAAATTTATGGAGAATGTATTTAGGGTGGATATACTAAGAGGGATCTCTTTTCTCTTCTATGCCCGCCTGATTAGGGCTAAGAATACTAATTTAGTCTACTACTAGATTGGGAACTTTGGATTTTACCGGGCTTAACCTGGTTTCCTTTCTATTACCTAGTAGTCCATAACACCTATATACAGAGTACCTCGTACTGGGTAAACCGTAACGTCATCGTTAATCATCTAGGACCTTCTAAGGATAACGTCGTCTTCTTAGTTAGGAATAATATAAAAGAATAATCGGTGTTGTTTATAGTTATTAATATTAATATTAGTGTAAGTAACGTAGTGGATTACACTAGGAACTGTAGTGGTGATTTACATCAAGTTCCGAGGTATAATACTAATACGTAGTAAGCGGAGTTTCTTAGCGAAGGCGTCGCTAATCAGGGCGTATATCAAACACCCTATATCAATAAGGGTAGTTGTATAGTATATCCCATTAATCCCGATATTAACGTAAAATAGGTTACAATTTATACTCTTTTTAATGACCTTCTATTCCTCTATAGTTTGTTCCTCCTAATGACGACTTTCACTAGGAGTTACTCTTTTCCCGAGTTCTCAGAGTCCTAATTAGAGTTATTATCCGTTTTACTCTATTCCTTAGTTTTTCCTTTAGAAGTCTTGGTTTTCCTTGTCTCTTTTCGATCCTCAGGGTATTACTATTATATATACCCTTTTTTGTTATAGTTATAACATCTACGAGCTTCCTCTTGGCTTGGCCGTTTACGGACTTTCTTGTCCTTGGCTAGTTTGTTTGCCTTTGTAGGTTCCCACTCTATCTGATCAGGTTGGGGGGACTCTAATTAACCGTTCTGCTTCCGAGGGGACTTAGTTCTTGTTTGGTTAGGGGTTAGCGATCTCCTACGCCGATGCTCACAGTGGGCTTAATAGGATTCGCTATCCAATTCTAAGCTTATACTTAGGAGCATCTGGGTATATATAATGTATATCGTTAGTTTATTGATTATACTAATGAGGGGGGCTCTCATTATGGTGTTCAGGGCTCTTTTAAGGTAGTTGATCCTTATAACGTTTAACCAGTGTCCTCCTCCTACTTCTGCGAGCTCCTTTTCAAATTTGGGGAGGAAGTAAGTGAAACTCTCGTTCTCCTTTTACCGTATAGTCCTTAGTTGGTCGAGGGCTTGTACTTCTACGTTAGGGTCCGCATAATAACCCTTTAAGTATTCCATAAATCTATCCGGGTTCTTCGACCTATTAGCCCCTCCTTGCGTATAGTAAATACTCACTATAGCTTACACGGTGTTTTCTAGCTTAGAGTAAATATAGGTGAATACGGCTAACTCTGAACCGAAGGCTTTTTTTATCCACGCTTATCTTCCCTCCTATTTCGAGGTGCTATTGTTAAAACTTCTTACGTAATCCATTAAACTTTGGTGGGTTGGGAATCTGATGTTTAGCTTATTTCGGAGATGGTATATAAGCCTAATCGGGGGGAATCAGTGTTATAGAGGGTGTTAGGGACTGGTTTATCGTCGATGTCGGGTACCTGGGTTCTACTAGGGCTTCCTATAATAATCGAATCTACTCTTATTAGGTCTCTTACTCGATTACTTAAGCAGTCCACATCTCCTACAATTGGGTTATAAGCTATCCGATCAGCTACACCAATTACTACGGGTTTCCAAATAGTTCAGCGTTACCTTCCATTATTGCGTAGTTATCGCTTATCCTAGCGTTTTGCGTTCAGCAGTGACCATAGTATACTTAATAACACGGTTAAAGTACTCTACTATGAATACACACACACGTCGTTTCGAGTTTATAATAACCTCTAAGTCTAATCAGGCCGTACTAATCAGCTTTAGACGTTCAAGGACTCCTCAGGTCAACCCGTCTAAAACTTCTTACCACTCTCACATAAATCGTGGGCTTTTATACTAGGTATTTAATTAATTACCTTTAATGATCTTAAAAATAATATAATGGTCCAAGTACGTATATTATAACTAGCTATAGCGACTACTATGAGTATCTTTAAGATAAGGAGAAAAGAAGGAAAAGTCTATTACCCCACAAATCCGTTGGATCCTAATCAGGTTTACCTGGGCCTGGTCAGGCTTAGTAAGCAGTGGTTGGCGTTGGACATGGCCGAGTGGTTCCGAGGCCTCTGATCGGGCCTTGGCCCGTGACACGTATAAGGGCCGTATTTAGGCTATTTCTTATCGTAAAAGCGTTAACTATCATACGTTCTACGTAAATCTCTCGTAACTTTACTATAACCTTCTACGTAACTTCTACGTATTACCGTATCTCTAATAATAATAATAAATTTATATTTATATATAAGTATACTCTGAAGATAAGTAAGGTTGGAATAAGATCGTCTGGGCTAGCCGTATTGTTAATTACTTTGATTATGCTCTGTAGGGCAATTTTCGGTGGTATAAAAGGGGATTCTTAGTGAATAATATTATATGCTTATCGTAGGGGTGCATGGTATTGCTTTACTTTCCTAATACTGTTGTGGGCTTCAATAAGCACCTTTTTGATTTCGATTACTATAGATCTCATTGAATTCCTGAATTCCTTAGAGTTGAAGTTTCTACTAGTGTCTATGACGATTTAGTTAGGGGGTCCAAAGTAGGTATTAATCCAGTATTCGTATAATGTTTCCTAGGTGTACTTTGTGTTAACGTTTTCCAGAAACTTAGCTACGTTAAAGGAAGTAGCCGTATTAATAATGTAAATTACGGGTTTATTCCCTTTTAGGTAAAAGATATTAATAATAACTTTATAATTAAAGTCTATATTGTCTTTAAGGGTGAATTTGAATCTCCCTGGAGCTTGTCCATTTATTTAGTACTAATGGTAGTGCTTTGTGAGCTTCTAGATTGCTTTGAACATCATATTGTTACCGGCTCTCTTTAGGATCGTATAGAGCCTCTGTATTAATGGGTGGCCGAAACGATGGTGGATTTTGTGTAATTCCGTGTTTATAAGGTGATTCCACGTAAAACTCTGTTCTAGAGAATATATGAGTATCCACGGATACTCTTATTTGCGTATAATAGGGACTTTTATATCTCCTTATTAGAGGAAGTTATGGATATTATCGAAATGGATCCCTAAGTTGTCCATATTTCTTAAATAAAGTAAGAATAGTGTACTAGCGTTCATAACGTAGAAGGGTAATCGTCCAAAGGGTGAATTCACATGAGTTAATCCCATAGAGGGTATTAGAGGGTTATCTCCAAAGGTAATGCTCGTCTAGCCTACTTTGGAGGTGTCGAGTTTTACGGTAATGTTAATCTTTTATAGAGTAAGGAATTAAGGGTATCCAACCATAGAAACACCGGTTACTCCTATATTAGGCATAATACCCTAAAAGATCGTTACTACATAGTGGTCATCACTAATAAACACTTCGTAGGCCGGTAACTTTGTGGGTATACCGTTGATATCCTTCCCCGTAATAGCGTAGTAGGCGGCTTAGTTATTTAGGGTTCAAATAAGGTCTTCGCTGACCAGAGTAATAGCGTAGCCGAAGAACGAAACGTGGAATTCGTTATTATACTCATTTTCCTCGTTAAGGGCGGCGTTAGTAAGGTATTAGCTTAGATCTTCCTTATCCCTAGTGTCCTTGTTATCGAACACTTTATCTCCTTTGTATTTAGTAAAGAAACGGCCATATACTTTAGGAGAGGTGTCGGAGATATTTTTATTTAATTTAAAGCGTTTATACACTTTACTTCTCTCCTCTATAGAGTATTTTATAAACTAGTACCCTTCTTTACTATAAACATAATACTTCTTACTATAATAAGGGTATCCTCGCTACTATTAGTAACCTCCATAATAATTACTTTACCCTTTTCTATTATAATATTAGTTAATCCAGAACTACTCGTTTAACTCTATTTTTAATGTAAAGTATTAATAATGGACATCTCTTCTTCTTTCCTCTAAATTAAAGCTTATCCTTATCGTATTATAAAGCTCCTCCACTATATTTACTCCGGTTAGGTTAATAAAGTAGCACTCTTTCACGGAGATAGCAGCTCCGATCAGCTTATCCTTTAAGACCTGGTCTCCTTAGTAGTATAGTGTGAGAACTTACTGGAGATTCGTTAGGTCATTAAAGAGGGTCTTTAGAGCCTCAACCTTCGTCTTCTCAGGGTTCTTCTGAATAACCTTATTAAGATTTGCTCCGTTCTAATCGATAATATAGGCTTAGCGGCGTTGGTCTCCTTCGAAGTGGCACCGTAATTTATTAACTACCTCCTCTATTAACTAAATAATTAGTATACCACTAATATAACCATAATAAAACTAAGAAGCTCTCCTTTTTAGCATCATAGGGAATAGGCTAGCCGTTACATAGTGGTTAACTCTGATTTTTCTATAGGCTTCGAGGAAGATGCGGAATTTAGTGTTAAGGACATCGAATTTCTCACTATTATACTTTATATCATCAGTATATACCTTAATAAGCATACTTTGTTGTTAAGGGGTCACTGTTTCGCTGATCTCGTTTATGGTGTGGTATTTTTCCTGATCCGATAATTCCTAGGTGAATATGGGTTATCTGGGTAGTTGTAGCCGATTCTGAGGGCATAGCCCGGTGCAGACTTAGCTTATTCCCACTCTCTCTAAGGGTGGCGATGCTCATAGGGAGTTCTTCTATACTACGATCTCTTCTAAACGGGATTTAAACGATAATAATACCCATTTCCTCGTTAATTCCTTATAGAGGACTGGGTCCTCTATAAGCTTCCTAAAAAACGGGCTTTTAAAGCTGTCGCAAAAGTGGAACCACAATTACGGGACAGTAATTGTGGGCTATATCATGACACACCCCCCCAGACCGAGGAGAGAAGAGGTCTGCTGACTAAGCAATCAGCACCGGCTTACACTCGCAGCTGACAGTCTTTGTTGACTGTTACTGGGTGCCGGCCGCTCCCAGCTGGCAAGTCTAACCTTCCATTTCGGTGACTTGCTGCTGAAGCGAGAATGGGTGAGCACAACGAGGCTCGAACCCATGGCCTCTAGGTCGGCCCACATACTGCCACTTTAGCGAGGCGTTTAGCCATTCAACCAGAGGGCTCGTAGAGACAAGGGCTCATAACTGTCGCAAAAGTGGAACCACAATTACGGGACAGTAATTGTGGGCTATATCATGACAAAAGCTAATTTCGTTAACTTCTTCTTAGGTCTAATAGTATAAAACTAGGGTCTCCTTAAAATTAAAGAGTTTAATTAGGATCCTCTACTTCTTCATAGGGATAAATACACCATAATAGAGTAGGAAATCGCATAGTCTTCTCACCACTTAGGTCTTAAGGATATTAAACATAATTTAAGTCCAATCTTCAAAATCTAATTTAAATTCTACTTCTAGGTCATAGCTAATAATACCTTCCACGGTCCATATCTCAATAAGGAATACTACCACTATTACTACTAATTTAGGGTCGGACTCGAGAGTTACCTCTTCTAACCTATACCTAGCCCATAATCCCCATTCATAAAGGTTAACCTCCCTCTTATACTTCGTCGGTAATAGGACCGAGGAACCGTTCACCATTCAACTCTAAGTACTAGCGGGAACTAGTACTCTTACCGTCTCTCCTCATAAAGGGGCCTAAGTATCCTAGACCTCCTCCGGGGTCGGATTCACCGTAATTAAGTCATTTCCCAACATCTTAGTAGATATTCTAATATACGATAATAAGGTTAACAACATCTCAAACACAGGGCATTTCCTCTAAGCTGCAGCTTCGAGGGCGTATACCATTCATTAAGCGAATTACTACTTATTATTTATAGAATACTACTTGTCACAGCCTTTTCCTACCAGCCGGGGGCTGCAATAGGGATCACTAAGGCTATGTCTCAATCGAGGAGTTCACCGGTATTTCAGTGAATATATGTCTCGATATCTTGGGTGTATTTGTGATGCCGCGTCTAAGTCCTCTAGCTTGCGGCGCCTCCTTATGAGGGCGACGCTAGTCACGTGATAGTTCACGTGATTGTCGTTAAGGACAAAAGACGTGTGACATGTGCCCCCCTTTGAAAAGCAATCGTCCCGATTGCTCTGAGAATTTTTATCTATTGTACATAAATGCCTCCTCCTACTATCCCGATTTTTTCGATAGCGACGATGAATTCCTTTATACTAGCGCTTAATCCCTTAGTCCTTTTTGCGCTGTTGCAGAAGCGCGGTGAACGCGGTGGTCTTTAAGCGCTTCTCCGGGCCAAGGCTGGGGAAGCTCGCGGGGCGCTTTGTGCCTGGCTTCTGGAGTGCCTCGACAGTGGCGCGAAGATTCTCGACTTCGGCGCGAAGACTTGCGATTTCGTCGGTTTCTTGACGGCTTTGGTGACGGACTTTTGCGTTGTTGAAGGTGAGTTGCGCTTACTTCGTTGCTTAACGCGAGTGTGATCTGGGGAGGTTTTGGCTAATATTTGTGTAGAAGAAGAATTTAATAAATAAAGAGTGTGGGTGCCTTCCTTCCTTTCAAAACCTCGAAAAAGATCGTTAATCCAAAAAGAACGTTAACAAAGAGAAATTCAGACTTAACGACGTTGTTGAAAGCGTCGTTGGTCGTTCTTATTAAAAAGACGTGGTGTTGTTATTATTCGTTGTTGTCGCTAAAGATGATGATGTCGTCGATATAAGCTCTAACGAAGTACCTATAATCGTAGAACAATCTATCCATAAATCGCTGAGCGTAGGCTAGCGAATTCATCTGTATAAAGTTTGCCGTAGATGTTCTCAACGACTTCGAGGTCTTATCCGTTGCTCGTCGGGCATAGGGATAATCCCTTTGTTGCGGTAAACGTCTCGGCTATCAAGAAGCGTTTTCATTTGTTGGGCGAATTCCGCGTCCGTGTTGCAGATTTCCACTTCGTCCTTACTAAGAATCACAGGGACGTCGCTTGGTTTTGATATCCCATAACTGGGCACGTCGTTGTGACGGTGAGGGGGCCCGGGTCCAGACGGGTCCACTGGCTGAGTGAACCAGGCGTAATCGTCAGAATTATCGGTGGCTACGCTGAGCTCCGCTTTGGATATAGCGGTCCTCGCAGTGGGCTTCCCATGAGTCAATTTGACGACGTCAGCGTAGTCCACAAGGTTCGCTGTCTCCTCTTCTTCCCGTGGCTGGATTTGTCCTAGCCTTTGGCCTCGCGGGACGGTTAACGGGCGGTCCGTAGTATTCCTCATCAACACAAGTCTCGGTGTATCCACTATGAGGGTTCCATCGACGGCGTTCTCGTGGAGAGCGCAAAACTGCCATGTCTTGTCTAGTTGAGATTCCGCTCGTGGGAGATCAAGGAAATTGGTTACTACGAAGGCGTCTGTTTATGGGGGAATTATCACGGTGTAGGCGTTATCGACGCGTCTCGTGATTTGCTGTTGCCTCCGAAAGACAATTGGCGCTTCCATTCCAAAAACAGATCGAAATCTAACGACGCTCTTATTAAAATCAACTACCAACCCGTGGTCTTCACAGAACGGTGTTCCCAATAACAGGTTAGCACCCAATGTGTTAACTACACCAGCGGTGATTACAACGTAGGCGTTAATCTCGACGTTGCCGACTGTGCCAGGGACATAGAAATCGAATGTGGCCTACTCCGTTACCTGGAAGGTCGACTCGACTGCATTCATTGTCCGCGGCTCTATTATCTGGAACGTCGGATTCCTCGCGAATTTGAGTACCCAAGCCTTATCCGCTAGGATTATGGAGGCTCCGGTGTCAATACAGACTTCCTCAGTCGCGCTATTATCGTCGGATTTCACCTTGAGGCGAAAGTGCGTTCACTTGACCAGCATGGTTCTCTTAACTAGCTTAACTTAGGCATCCACAATTTGGCCCTTATCAAGGGGAGAGTTCCTCTTAGGCATGTTATTGCCGGCGGCCGTGCCGATAAAATCCACTTTATCATTAACGTATCGGATTCCTAAACTTATGACGGGTAGATGATCCTCTAGTGATGGCGGGGGTATGGATTCCGTTACTGAGAACGTTGACTCGCTAGTCCATCCTACGGCGTCTCGTCCACCGTTATTCATACTCGATAATGTCTAGGGAGGGACTTCAATAACCTCTTAAAGGACATATCCACAATCAACGAGATTGTCGACCATCTAATCGTTATTATCGTCTTCCCAGACGTAGCGGGCATCTCCGTCGGTCTAGCCTGGTCTACTGTATTTGGTGAATCTCCTGTATTTAGGGAATTTTCGCGGAGCATCCCAGGGGTATTTATCCTTCCAGTTCTGATTGTTGTTGGCTGGTCTGTTTTCAGGCGGGCGTCTCTGAGGTGCTTCGCGCTTATCGCACTGAAAGTCACGATACTACTGTTTATAACGGTCTCGATCTCCGCTCCACATTACCTCATCTTCCCATTCTGTGGAGTAGTGGATTTCGATGGGCGTCTGCAAGCTGTGGTAAACTACCTTGCGTTTTCTCTCTACAAGGTTAAGATATTCTTCCATAATGTCGTGACCACTCAGCTCATCAACAAGGGTTTAAAGCTCTGGATTGAGCGCATTATAGAAAATTGTTAATAATTGGAGGGTTGTGGATGTTGGTCCCATCCACGCTCTTCCGTACTTAAAGCAGTCCTGCGCAAAGGCGCGGATATCCGCGTTATCGCAGATCTTTTCCACAGTGAATCGGTTTTTGACAATCCAGTCTATGGCTTCGCACTGGGTTAGGCCGAATCTCTTCCTTAACACGTCTCGCATCGCGAAGTACCCACTAACTCTATGCTGTTAACGTTCACGTGGCCCTAGGTGATATTCCCACCAACTCAGAGCTTTTCCACGAAAAAGGGATGTCCAATTCTGGATAACTTCCATCTGCGCTTCGTGGTTACTGGTCTTAGCTTCCAAACTAGAGATCCATAGATCAACTTCCCTATAGCAGGGGATATCTCTCTCATGGAAGATTAGCTCGTAACCGTACTTTTTGTCCGGGTCTGGCCAGAAAACTCCGTATTTCTACGGAATTCCTCCACTTAGCGGGGAGTATCCTGGTTAACCGTATACGGTAGGGTTACGCATAAGACGGCTGAAAACGCTGCTCATCATAACTTCAAGGTTCAGTGATTCCGCTAATCTCTGGTCTTGTTCTCGGGCCGAACTTCGGTCTAGGATTTCTGGTGTAGACTTTATGAAGGTTACCGGCCCCGGTAGTACTAGGGGTATCCTCGGTTACGGAGGTGGCCACGGTGTAGCGTATAGCTCTCTTGGCGTCCAACTAGGATTTTGCTACTAAGTTATTTCGGGAGCTAGGTCGTCATTCATCACGGAATTCCCGTGAAATAGAGTTTACGTTATACCGAAGAGCTTATCCTACTTTGGGGGCCTAAATCCTAAAACGTACCCAGTTAAGCTTTCAGGGTCTTTTCCCTTCCCCTTCGTTTCTTCAGTCTGGACGGTGGCTTCCGTTGTCTATCTGGGTTTCTGCTCGGTCTCTATAGGCGTCAACTAAATGGGGGTTACGGTCCTTTCGTCTCTTACGGGTAAAAGAGTGATTTTTTCACCTTTAAAGTAAAGATTCTCTTCCCTCGACGGGGGCAAAAAGAATATCATTAGGCCGATCGTTTCCCTTACTATGATAATGCCTTTGATTCCGTCGATAATTACGTCGTTATAGTCGCTTAGATATACAGTCCATCCACTAACATCGTAGGTTGTTATTCTCCAATCAGTATCATCGGAATTTATATACGAATAGCCATCGTCTCCCCATTCAACACAAACGAGGTTTACGGTCTAATCGCGGAATCTCTCGCTAAGGCCGGTGGTGAAATTGTGGTCTTCATGGGCTAACCAGAAGGCACACAGCTTTCGAGCTTCGGCTCGGTGTCCCGGGTTAAAGCTCACCATCACGTCGTCGTTTTAACGCTCCGTAGGTGGTGTGTTACCCGGTACGGGTAAAGTCGGCGTTAACGACGGTATTATCGTCTACTAAGCCTACGACCTTCTACCCTTCTTCTTTCCTACCATCAACCGATCACTTAGACCAGGATAGCAAGATCGTTAGCGCAAAGAGGTCTAGTCGATTCCTCTATCTCAACGTGAATCCTCACGGTGACAGTGGGGTCGAAAAAAAAAATAAAACAAGTCGTACTACCATATATCACAACCTTTTCCTACCAGCCGGGGGCTGCAATAGGGATCACTAAGGCTATATCTCAATCGAGGAGTTCACCGGTATTTCAGTGAATATATGTCTCAATATCTTGGGTGTATTTGTGATGCCGCATCTAAGTCCTCTAGCTTGCGGCGCCTCCTTATGAGGGCGACGCTAGTCACGTGATAGTTCACGTGACTGTCGTTAAGGACAAAAGACGTGTGACACTACTTTTAATAGGTAATATAAGAAGGGAGTTTTCTTTCCTTTAGCATCGTCTCTAATTTTATATCCACATCTGGGTCATCTCTAGGGGCAAGGACAACGATAATCAAATCGGGGTTCTCATTAAATTCAACCCTTTAAGCATTGGATATTATATCCTTAGTAGGTCACTCCAATCTTAGTATCGGTTACCAGTTCTCTTTTATGGACATAATCGGAAAGTAGGGTTATCATCTCTAACGTCGTATTCACTGGGTATTCAGGGTCACTACTCTAAAAGTAGAAGTGAGTGGCGACGGCGACAACGGTGAAATTGGGGTTCTCATAAAGGTCAGCCTTTTAAGTGCTAATTCTAAGGTATTTCCGTAATTACAGGGTAACAAAGTAGTCTCTAAAAAAAAGGGGGTATCGATTATAATAGATAACTTCTCGTTAAGAACGAAAATCGGCGATAGAAGTGCAAAAGTACTTTATATCACTACTAATCACGAAATCTTCGTTATAAACTATGTATAATGGACGCAAAGGCCGTATTCCATCATATTAAACAAAACTTATTACTCCAGTGACTTCATATAAACTCCTAGGAAGCTCCTACGGTATCCTATTGTTAATCGTATTACTAGCCGAGGTTATCGCAGATTCTTCCTATAACGTAAATATCGTAAAATCCGTTGGACAAGCTATTCCGTCCCAGGACTTCACAATATTACCTCTTCCAATAAAAGGTTCACCTTACTAATTTACAAAAGTAGTATTCAACCACTAATTAGTATTGGATTCACTTCACTAGGCCTAGTATAGAAAGTAGGTAAATAACGATATATTCGTCGTATCTACTCTATTGTTGTTGAAGGAAGGAATTGGGCCTACGGCAACGATCTAACACTGCCGATCTAAAACCAATTCCTACCTTCTAATTGGCTCGCTAACCGGGCCAATGGGCGATAGGCGGCAACAGGTGGCGCCAGTCCGGCGTGGACATTCCGACAGAAGCTTTACAGGTGCGATAGCTACGCGCATTATACTTGGGGTAACACAGGTTATTCGGCATTTCCCCCGCCACCAAGAAATACCCTCATACAGGTAAACTGCATATTTGGCCGACTACTATGGTCGGTTCCTATCGCAAGCTAGAGATGAGCGTGACGCCAGACCCGCTGGCACCTGTCAGTTTGTAGCCGGGCCGTGCGAGAAGAAGTGTTGGGCCCGGAATAGCTCCGTAGGTGACGTTGGTGAAACCGGCACAGCGATCACAGAACGAAGGCTCACGGCAGATGTTGGTGTGCAGTAATTGCAGGAGAAACGCACTCCCCGCACTGCTGCTCTGCCCATCTCCCGTCCCCGGGCATCAAAAATCTCGAACCAAGCTGACGCTGTCATCTTGGCAGCTGTGGCAGAATGTCGCTGCCGACGTTGGCTCGTGGGTATTCCATCCGGAGAGTTTCAGGTTCTGCGCCAGGTACCGTAACAATGGATGCGAGCGTGGTCCTGGGGCTTTTCGCCATCGTCGAGACTTGGTAGTTCAATGTTCAGTCGGGTGTAAACTGGCAGCGCTACATCATGCGGTGAGATAGATGCAATCAAGATGGACAACCCCCAGTTATCGTCAAAATATACCACACTTTTCGACAAATTTACCAATATGATCGAGAAGATCACCGATTCCTTCCCCCAATACGATGCAATCTTGGAACTTGTCGGACGTAATTCATCAGAACGCATCCGCAAACTTGTCCAGCAGATATACACCGAGTTTTTCAAGATATTTCATGCTGCTGTCAGAGTTTTCACGAGGGGCTATGGCAGTATGGGCACTCCCGTCTTCTCTATCCTACAAATACTGATATTGATCGACCCAGGAGTGAAGCGAATACCCATGGTCATTGGAGCACTCATGCGGAAACCCTTCGATGTGAGGTTTTGCGACTTTTTGCAACAGCTCAAAGATCATAGAAAAGCTCTTTTTTGAGGAGATTCACATCTGGACGTTGAAGGCATCCCACAAGCAGCAAGCGAACTTGGATGGCAGAGGCCGGGGGGCTATGGCATTACATGGGCTCATAGACACTGAACGATTGGAACGTCTTATGAGGGAACCAAAAGTCCAACAATCAACCAGATCGAGGACGGAAGAAACCATTTCAACAGAGAGGGAATATATGGGTGAGTTGAATATGTGTTTTGATCAAAGTGACTTTTATCTAATTTCTTTGCAAAGTTTAGAAACCTCAACAATACAGATCAACACCTGGTTGAACCCTCCTAACTTTACTGAGATCAAGGAGAAGAGCTGCGAACTGCGACAAGAAGATACCGCTTGTTAGATCTTTGATCAGCCGTGGTACACAGGTTGGCTAAGAGACGAAGTGGAGTGTTCAACCAACGAGCGCCGCCTCGGGTCCAACATGCTTTGGATTCACGGTAACGAGTAACTATTTAAACGTAGTCAGAACCTAGCTAATATGCTGACGCAGGAAATCCTGGTGCCGGGAAGACGTTTCTAGCCTCGTCCATAGTAGAGACCCTTGAGCTTAGTACGGGGACTTGTCAAACCCCTAGCGAGGTTTACTACTATTTCTTCGACCACCAAACGTCAGCAAGCAGCAGTGAAACGGCGGCCTACCGGTCGATTCTAGCGCAGTATTTATGGAAACACCGGAACAACAGAGACGCCATTGACCGATTCTGCTTCGTCATGGATGAGAGAGGACAAGGTCAGCTAGTCGCCTCCAGAACTATTCTCTTTGATCTATTGGCTCTCTGCCTCAGCCCAAACAGCATCGTCATTCTAGACGGTATTGACGAGTGTGCTGATGAGGAAATATTCGTCAAATCTCTATTAAAAGTACAGACTTTCTCTCAGCCGAGAATTCTGGCGCTTAGTCGAATTAATGTCTCTTCTCTAAAGCGTGCAGTCCCACATCGCTTCCAGATCAAACTCCCAAAGGATCTTGTTTCTCGGGATATTCGAACATTCTTTTCGAAGGAAATAGACGAGCATTTCGATGACTCCCTGATACCGAGCACTATGGAACTAAAACAAACAGAGATGGTACATCGACTAGTCCAAGGAGCTGATGGAATGTTCATTTGGGCTAAGCTGATGATCAAGTATCTTCGCTCGCCTGTTGTCACCACAAGGCAGCGGATGTCGAAAATCATGGGAATCGATCATCCCGAGGGACTGGAAAAAATGTAACAGCAAATTCTATCCATCATTAGCCAGTCTGGACACAGTTCGTGGCGCCTTGCGACAAGAGCCTTGTCTTGGATAGCGCATGCCGTAATGCCGCTATCATCCCGGCAATTGCAACAAGGCTTACTATTAGACGGCATCGTCCATGAAATCACTGACAGCAGCTTGGAAGAATTTGAAGAAGTCATCATCATGGCTTCAGCTGGTTTGGTGGAGCGGCACGTGGCCGACTCGTCGTCTTATTTGCCCAACGGCACTTCTTGGCTGCAGCTAATACACCTGTCGGTCAAGGAGATGCTGCAAGGACTTAAAGAAGAAACGACACTCCAACCAGTCGATAGTCCAGGAAAGTCACTCCAACTGCCAGACTCTACGGCCACTTGCGTTGACATGAGCCGTTGTTGTCTACAACAACTCCTTTACTATACACCAGCTCATCCTCTGTCGGCAAGCTTTGGAAAAATAATATCTGGAGAGGATTTGCACTTGCAATTCAATCTAACTGATTATGCGGCCGTTTCCTGGATCACACACATCCAGGTTGGCCTTGAAAGACTCCAGAATGCTTACAAGGACCCCTCCACTTGCCCCGAGCCACTTCAAAACTCTTTATTGGCACTGGCTTCCTCTGCAGAAATATTTCTTTCAAAGCCGCCTGTGGTGTCTGCCTGGCTGGAGAGCTTCTACACAGCCGACAAATACAGGAGAGCGAGTTTTCAGCATCATCCATCAACAAAAGCTTTACGAGAATGGGTTGATTGGATGGGACAGGCCCCGGCCGACGACGCTAAGGGATTCAGGAATGAATTGTTTTTCAGAAGTGTCCAATGCTTCAGCGATGATCTGGACCGAATCACTGAGGTCTGGAACACTCGATTGCATGACTTTCCACAGACAGTTTGGGATGAAATGACAGGCTTCAGTGAGAGCCAGTTTTTCTTTTCTCCCAACAGTACCCAAGTACTAGTTCAGACAACGGAGAGTCCGAAAGCATCAAGGGTTGGCAGCAGCCATGTTGCCATGATTTCAAGAACTTCAGAAGACTTCAAGGGTGTTTTGAGTGTTTGGCCTCCCAGGTTTGTACATGTGTTCTGACTGAAGCATTGCGTATCCCAACTCTGACGGCAGAATCCTTTCAGGTTATTCGAGACGCCCTATCTCAAAGAAAGATGATATGGCGACTTGGACATGTCGGAAATCTGCACTGGTTGGACTGCTGTCTATGAGATATGGGCAATACAGTCTTCCATTGAACGCGCTGCCAAGGTCGAAATCCCCGTCGACCCGGTCGAGATGATTCCCACAATTCGGCACTATCTCGACGGCCGATATAGCGAAGAGTTACAGATTCCACTTTCTATCAGTCCTGACATCATGACATTCACTGTCTTCTGCAGCCTACACAGAATCAACAACCGAGACCAAAACTCAGGAAAAGCGACTTAACTACACAAAAGCTACCAGTCGACCAGAGCACTGACTTTTTGTGGAAGCACACCTCCCGAAACCGTTGGGTGTCGGAAGGCATATCATTGAAAACGATGTCTGTACAATTCAGTCCAGATTCAATGCACATGGCCATACAGCAACAGTTGGAACAAAACTCGAACCAACAGTTTACTTTCTTGAGATATGGTGGGACGAAACAGCAGGAGATCATTGAAATTGGATCGCGACTTCTAAAACGTTGCACTTTTCCCCCAGAGAAGGTTAATTTCCATCCGTCTCTTCCATTGGCCGCCGTTTATTGCGTTTCATCACTTGGCGACGGGAACATTCAGAAAGGCTGTTTTCTATGGTTTTTCTCTGAAGATTAGCTTTTTATTCTTTCTTAAGAATTCATTTAAGGTTTGAAACTCACGATAGATACTTCTAGTAACTCCGAGAACTGTATTTCTCCCGACGAAATTGGACGTGGTCTCGGGACCTCATTTCTCTGACTGTGGGACCTTCATTATTCTGCAGTTGGGAGAGAGCAAGCCATCAAGTTACAAGGTCCTCCCAATACCTAGAGATCTACTTGAAGCTGCTGAATAGGCAGCACAATTTCTAGACGTCTTCGTCAAGTCCTCGACGGCGCAGTTAAGTCGCAAACTCAGAAGCGAACAAAATAGCGCCTTTCTTACCACCAGTTCATGCAACGCCCTTCTCAACAAAGGCTATTCTACAAACGGAATGGGAAATGGCATTTCTCAAATCATAGCAACGCCCAACGGGATAGTAAATCTGTCCCAAAAGGCCAATAATGGCAATGAAGTTGTAAGATTGATTACGCTTCCAGATTTAAAGGAGATAGATAAAACGGACCCTGTCGTTTTACTGCCACGGCATGAAGGAGACAGGTTGAAGATTTCGATAGATAAGATTCCAAGAGCGCGTTATAACCTGGGCAGACCGGATACGTTGCCCATGTTTATTCACAGAGACCCAAATTTTATCGGCTGTTCAAAGGTGGTAGGAAACATCGAAAGTCGGACTTCGGAGGGTGATGGAGCGGACGTGACATTTCCCTCAACCAGGAACAACATGAAGAGAACAAGGGAAGACTTCGAAGCTGGAGACGATGACAAAACAGACCCTAGCATTACGGATGCTTTTTAAAAGAGCATTGCTATTGGGGAGGAAACAGAGGCCTGGCCGTACCTGTCGTGGCTGAAAAAGGCCCACTGGCCACCTTATTGGTTCACATTATGCCTTTCGATTATTGGTTTTTCGAGCATCTGGCCAAAAAAATGCTCTCTTATTGAACGCTATCTACTGGGTCTTATATATTGGGTGAAGTGATGGATCCCTTTCGGGATACGCTGCATACAACCGTCGCTATTGGGGAGGTACCCTACTCAACTTCTCTAGCCCGGCTTCTAAGGTAATACTCTGTTCAAAAAGGATTCGAGGTTCGAGGGATCTCAGGACTCTCGAGCTTTTCCAGGGCTCCCGAGGGTTGCGAGGGTGTCAGGTGTTGAGGGTTGCGCGGCAATGGAATAGCTGAAATCTAAGAACTATCCAATAAAATTACTCAGATTAAGGGAAAGATGGGGTACCTGCCCGAATCGGGGGAAATGAGTTACGGGGTTCGGAGTACTAGGAGACGTTGATAATGAGTTCGGAATGCCTGTCAATGTCCATAGGTCCTAGATGCATCATATGCTTGGACGGTTTACGGCAATAGGTTAAGTGGATATACTGTGAACAATATTCTAGATTAGTAAGTGTCAGCTTTGGTTATAACCATCTCCTTGCTGTGGCTGTTTGCCATCTCGCTAGTAGCGGAGCATTGGGGGTCTAACGACACGTACTCGTATGACGAGGACAAAGAGTTGCTCGGGCGTATATTAGACTGCTACTATTTAACGAAAGGTCTCGTGCGATGTGGTGGTAATCGTACGAGTATAAAAATGCGATTGGTACACAGTAATTCATCTCAGCGACGTCGACCAACCCCGCGCCTCGTCGGATAGCATCGTGGCGACAACTCGCACTACACCCTCTCACGTCAGCTGTAACGGAATCAAAAGGCTATTCCCACGACTGCTACTTCAGGCAGCATGTGATGACAATGCGTTGTAGGCGATGGTTGTTCGCTTTCTTGTTTCCAGGATCACGGCAAAAGACGTTGTCTGCGACTGCATCACCTCGGACCAGCGCCGTGAATGACAAACTACTTGGCCGAATCGCCCTGTTCGGCCAGTCGTATTTCGATGATCTGATGTCAGCGAGAGGGCCTTCCAACGCTTCCTCGAGGAAAATCAGCGCCACTTTGCGTCGCTGCGCTCAGACCTCGCGGGTCAGGGTGCGATCTCTCCGAGGCCGCGTCCCAGAAACGTCAATTGAACCAAGGAACCAAGGCAACGGCCCTCTCGTCCAAACCCAATTAAAGGTGCAGCTGCTCGACGGGCGCGGCATGTGGGGAGAGAGAGCCGTTCGCAGGCGCCCTTGCTCGGATCAGTCTGAAGAAGACGGCTACGTCAAAGGGAGAGCCAGGTATCCGTTGAAGGAGGGGATCCGTGCCCTACATGTATACTCTCAAATGGACAAGGTTGAAAAAGTTGTTGAGAGACTCCATTGATTGGCACCAATGATTGTGAGTATCCATGGATGGATGCGTATGTGTGCGTGTGTGTGCACAGGGCCGCCCATCCGTCACTGCGCGTGCAGCAAGTGGCCAGTGCGTTTGCAGCTGCGGTAGCGGAGGAGGAAGAGCAGCAGGACGTTGGGCGATCCGTAGAGGCGAGTAGCTGTCAACGGAGGCGGGTCCATGCGTTGCCGGTGGGAGGAAACACAGCCCGAGGGCAGGTCTCGGCGCGGCGGGAGCGGGGGGGGGGGGGCACGGAATAAAGAAACGGTCATATGATTGGCATCGTCGTCGTTGTTGCTGCTGCGGCTGCTCTCCTCCCTCTAGGGGGGTATCACCTTTGGAGGCTGCCGTAAACGTGGTTCTGGACTCTGGATTCTGAATTCCGGGGACTTTGGGCGGGCTTGGGAGAAGAGGCTTAAGCACTTTGTCATCTCGCCGGTTTTGTACATTTCCCCGCGATCGATTCGGGGCAGCTGTCGCCTACATGCACGCCGAGAAATCCTCAGAATGCGAAGCCACCGCCCGTCATTGTCGTCTCACCTCACCAAAGCGCGCGCTGCTGGCCTGAGGAAAGATGGTCGTTGAAAGAAGACAGGGCGCATGGCTGCAACGCTATACCGGCTTCCGGGAAATGTGGGCTCAGGTTGCGTCTGATGTTTTCTTTATTTATTTTTTAGGTGCTTAAGTCCAATCAATAACGCATACTCGGACAGTGGGATTGATCATCGTGAATCGTGAGGGGCCCGCTGCTCTCTGGTTGACTCGGGGCGGGTCTGTAGGGCTGTGACAGGTGTCGTCCATGACTCGCGCGTGTTTGCCCAACACGATAGAGTTGGGTAAGTCTCCTGGAGGGCCTGGTGCTAGCTGCCTAGGTAGCTGTTAGGTTCGAAATGGGGTCCTATGGGGCCCTAGAAGGCATCCTCCGGGGGACCGAGGCCCATTTCCGAGGAGGGAGGAATCTTGGAACGCCGCCAGTCTGCCAAATTGCGGCCAATTTCAAGAAACGCGCGCGAAGCTGGTGAAGAATGAACGCCACCGAGACAGAGAGAGATGCCCCGTCGCAACCGTTGATCAGGGTCTGAGCACATGCAAGAGCTCTTCTCTTCGGGGAAATACCGCAGACGATGAAAAGGGAGGGGCTTGATCTTCACGTTCGGGAGGTGGGAGAACCCGCAGCATGCCAGGCCCCAGCGGAGACCTGTGAGCATTCTATCTTGTTACGTTGTGTGTATAGCGGGACGGGCAGGGAGAAAAGGCTCTCTCTCTCTCAACAACTGAGAGGGAGCGAAATACACTAACTGACGGGGGCATTCAAGACTAGACTCGCCGCAGATCATGCAACCCCACAGCGGTCGAGGAGCTTTTTACGTGATCTGATCGTCGATGAAGAGCTGAGAGATGACAAAGACAGGCTCCTCTCGTGGCCCTCTCTCTCTCTCTCAGGTCAGGTCGATGACGGGCTCTTAGGGCCGTCGATACCGCCTGTCGACGCTTTGGCCGCCTGGGGGAGACAGTTTTCACAGGCGAGCAAGGGTCTGCTGTGCGCGCAGTGCGAGGTGAGAATGCAGGGGAGGGGGAGAGAGAGAGCCCAGAGGCGAGTTGTTGGCGAGCTTGCTTCAGAGGGACGGCCAGGCGAGGAATGCCTGTCCTGGCACGGCCTGTGGAACAGAGATGTCCGTCCGCCATGCTACCACTCACTACCAGGTAACTACTGCACCCGGGCTCTTTACCCACTCCGAGGGTCACAACCAATGGTCGGGTAAGATCAGACTCGTCACTTTTTCTCTCGCTGCCAGTTGACCATTGATGGACGCCTCCGTCACTTCAGCCTGATTGCGCGTGCCGGCAACCGCCGGAAATAAGGACCAGAAAGCTGTGCCTGCACAGTGAAAACACGAAGGGGAGCTGGCTGTCCATCCCGAGCCGTCTGCCGTTCAATTACCGGTTATCATATTCCCCCGCTGCATTGGGCATATCGTACAAGCCATCTTCTGTTGGGACATCAGACGTTTGGCGCCACGGCTCGATTATTACCCTCGCCTTGGCCACGAACGAGCCCGAGCACTCGATGGAATGGGGACAGGAGAGAGAACTTTGGTTACCCGAGGGCGCCGAGGTTGCTGACCGGGTAAGCTCCAGCTGCCCCCCCCCCAGGAAGCCGCCCTGATGCGCATTTTATGCTTACTACTGCAGTAGCATCAGTAGTGAGAACGAGGAGACATCAGATCACTAGGCGCCCTCGCCAAGTCAGGGTTCCCTCAGCCAACACTACGACACGGACGCCACAGCGGACGAGACCCTTGGTTTTGGGAAAAGAAGCGTCTTGGTGGTTTTAAACTATTGCTAGTGTCGAGCCGTTATCAGGGTGTCAGGACACCTCTCTTCTAGCGTTGTGTAGTGTACCTCGCTTACAGCACTCCAAAACCTCCAAGTGCCTTCTCAAGCCTGTCCTTCTTGGGCAAGGTCAAGCCGTTGCAGCATAGCGAACCGCGAAGAGGCCCGCTGCAAACGTTCTTCTTCTAGTACAAAATCGTACCCGTCATCCGCGTCCAGCTCACACTTTACCAAAGACCCGAGAGAGTTCGGCCCGGCCACCACTTTCAAAACAACCAACGCCTCGGGTGGACCGCAGAGGCGAGATGAACACCCCCCCCCCCCCCCCGAATCCTTCTCTTTTCTGCTCATATTTCCTCCCTTTTCCTTGGACTCTGCCCGCCACCCTGCCTATCACCGCTCGCTTGGTAGCCCGTCTGGAACACACAATGGAACACGCGAAGAAAGGGGAGGGGGGGCTAAAGCGAGCTTGCTTCCAAGCCACCTCTCTCGTTTTCCCTCGCCAGTGCGGCCTCGGAGACCTCAGGACCTTGCGAGCCATGCGGCCACGGCGCCGAGCATTTCGTCCATTCTCAAGCGCCATTGGTTCGTCATCTGTCAGACCATGGCCGGCATCAGTTAAAGCCCCGTGGGACTCGCTGCAGGTCCAGTCCCTCACTCCCGGGATGCTAGCCCCGGTGAAGAATCGCCAATTCTGGGAAAGGGTCCCTAGAGACGAGGGGGAGTCCCTCATTCCTTCACGTCGACACAGCTGCTGCTGCTGCATGCTAGAGCCCGCATATGCTGCTTCATTACACCACGGCATCAAGGGGATCGTGCATGTGTTTCTGCCTCTCCCCTGTACCGCAGCCACATGTATATGCCGAGAATGCGCACACTCTGATGGGGTACCGAACCTACATACACAATGACTGCTGCAGGTGAGGCTCGCCTAAAGGAGATTGGGGCGTCATCACCAGTGTCCCGCCCCCCGATTCCGCGCCCTGGACTGGATGGGTGCGGCCTGTCCGTCTGTGCTCATGCATCATCGGCCCCGTCCATCCACTTGCTCACCCAGCGGCGTGTGCCGGCTGGGGTGTCTTTTGAGGGTCTCCACCGCCCATCGCCCATCTAATCTCTGTCTCCATGTGTCTCGACGTTTTGAAAAAGAAGGTTCAGTCCACCCGCCTAGTTCTGAGCGGCCTCGCTTTCGACATCAGCCCTACTTGTGCGCGAAATTATGTTGCTGCCCGCCCCAGCGCGCGCCAGAGCACAGCGACTACTACTACCGTCGAGGATCCACATATATCAGAGGAGGACGACGTATATCGAGACGACTGGACGAGGGGAGGGTTGTCGATATCGATGAGACCAACGGCTAGTCGAAAGAAAGGGGGAATATCGAAAGGCATATCGACCTCTATATCGACATCAAGAGATCACCAACGACCATGGCTTCCGACCAGGAGAGACAGAACGGCCTCATCATCATATCAGTCATCTTCACGGCCATATCAAGTGCGTTGGAAAGCTCGACAAAAGTCTGGATGGAACCTAACACTGACATACTACAGCCATGGCGGTTATAGCTCGTATATTCGTCCGGGCTGTCGTCATTAGGAAGCCCGGACTCGACGATTACTCCATCATCATCGCCATGGTGTGTTCATCTGTGCAACATCAATCAGTTGACATGGGATACTAACGTACGCAATAGGTCTTCACGCTTGGGTACGTCGCAGAAATCTTCGTCGGAAAGGCGAACCACATCGGCTTCACCATGGACAAGCTATCATTACAAAACATGACGAGTCTTCTCAAGAACACGCTGGCTATTGAAGTCACATACTACGTGTGTGTCTCGGCAATCAAGATCTCCATCTTGTGCATGTATCTCAGATTCGGTACGTCAAAACATGTTGTGACTCTCCTGTATTTGTGTTGTTGGCTGACCGAGTTTCTAGCCGTGACGAGATCGTTTAGGGTGCTTTGCTACTGCACCATCGTATTCCACGTTCTGTTTTCTGTAATTTGCATAGGCGTCACCCTTTCCCAATGCCAACCCCTCGAAAAGCTGTGGGACTTGACCGGCACGGTAGAAGGGATGTGCATCAACACCACCGCGTTTTTCTACTGTAGGTTGACATAATCCTCGCCGGTTTCAGCCACGGCTAATTAGGTTCTCAGTCACATCCGGTTTCAACATCGTCACCGATATCTGGATCCTCGTCCTCCCGATAAAGACCCTGATGGGCATCCTCCGCCCGCGCAAAGAAAAGATCGCCCTGACCATCATCTTCGGCGTCGGCGCCTTCGCCACCATCACCTCCATCATCCGCCTGCATACCATCTACACCTACACCCTCGCCAAGGACCTCTTCCAGGAGAGCATCCTCGTGAACGTCTGGTCCATGCTCGAGATCAACATCGGCATCATGTGCGCGAGCGTCCCCGCCCTGAAGCCGCTGTTCACGCCCCAGGCCCTCCGCGAGGCCACGAGCCGGAACAAGCGGGCGGGCTACCAGTACCACGGCCAAGAGAGGTCGGGCTTCGGCTCGAATAACTCGAGCAACTCCAAGTCCAGAGACCGCGAGGAGCCGTATAAGATGGATCATCTCGGCGGGCAGGCGTCTTCTAAGACGGTGACGCAGGCCACGTCGCGGGTCTCGGGGAGCGAGGAGAGTATATTGAGGGTATAGCGCATGCAGATTCTAGAGTAAAAACGGTTTATTCGATATCCCATATGTTATGCAACGTCCTCGCCGTCTCGCAGTAGACCTGCAGAGGCACCAAAAACTGTGAGGATACCATGACACGACAGCGCTAAGACTAATCGACTAGCCTAGTTCCTGACCAGTGTTGTTACTGTGCTTCGAGCCCCGTTCCTGAACTCATGCGGTGCCGGGTGTAGAGCGATGTCTTTATGAAAGTCATAATAGACATTGAAATGTCCCACGGTTTCGGTGCGCGTCGCTCATCCAATGATGACTGGTACTTAAATGTTTGTTTTATATACGCAAATAGATAAAAGGTCGATAGTAGACAATGCGGACGCCCTTTGCCATCAATGTATTAGTCCGTACAGCCCGACTTTAAACGATAAAACAGTAACAACAAAAACAACAGATTCCAATGGTGAAAGAACCCCGGATCTTATTGTGTACCCTTGCATGTAATCCAAATGAGTTTGAAACACAAATATCCAAGCAAAGCTGGTATAACAAATTTGCAAAAAGTCTTACGTCTACCGCTCCGACATAAAAGGGGGTCATGTGGAAGGGGCTCATGTGGAAGAGGTTCAGGTAGGAGGGGCTCAGGTAGAAGGGGCTCAGGTGTAAAGAATCGTTCGTTTTGGGTTCTGGCTTTGGTCCGACTCCAGGATGCGGAAATAGGATGCTGTATACGGTCCTTCAGCTTGAGGTGAGAAAGCAAGTCTCTCAGATTGCACTCCGCGGGGAGCCTTGACACCGTGTAGCGAAACTCGGTTCGCGAATCACGGGCAAGCGCCGTCTTCTTCCACGCGTCGATGACTTCTGCAGGGAGGGTCATGTCGTGGCTAGCCTGCCAGACAAGCTCGACCGACGGCGATGCCGGCGTGGCCTCATACCGAAACAACGCGGCCTTGTCAATTTTGGCGTCCCAAAGCTCCATCACTCGGAGCTTGGGCATCCGCCTGGCCGCCCTGGCCGCCTGGCACAGGAATTCGGCGAGGCATTCGGTGTAGGGCCCGGTGAGTATTACCGAGGTAAGAGCAAGCGTTTCGAGATGCTCCCACCTTTGTACTGGTGCTGCTACACCCGCCATTTCTAGGCATGGGGCCCAAAAACTTGGTTGAAAGAAATAGCAAGCGTCAAAGTGGAAAGTTACTGATAGGTGCTCAAGCGTTCGAGAGCAATGATGTATCTTCCCCGCCATGTAGTAATATGTGGAATCATCTGAAAATGGGTCCCAATATTCATGTTCCTGGAATAGCGTCAATGCCTTCGCAGGAGATTCTTGGAAGACGGCATCAAGAGCTTTTCCTGCCTCTGTTCAACTGTTAGCGAATTACTTTCCTACTCGAGGCAGAAGAGACCGCGTGTATGTAGCTCAACATACCGGTATACCATCGTGCTTCATCGTCAGTACGGTACCGATTGACCGGCCTTCGCTCAATGTGTACTCTTTGAAGCCGAGGCAAGGACCGGAGAATAGGAGAAAGGGCTTGCCCGCTGAACTGCCGCCCAGAAGCCTGCGTCCGGACCAAAAGGCTAGATACGACGTTCAATTGAGGAAGCCGACATTCCTGACGCGAAACCGCTGAACGACTCTGAAATCGTCCCATAATGGCCCACTTAACGATTTCGAGAGGTTTTAGTTCATCCATGCTATCCAGATATTGTTCATAGAAGGTGGGTTTGGATGGGCCGTGTCGGTCCAGCCAGGACTGCAGCAGCCGATCGAACGAGCCAAGCCCCTCCGCCTCGAATGCTCCCGAGATGTACTTGGCGTAAAAGCGGGACATCTGGTTGTGATGGTGGCGTGCAGATTCAAAACCGCGGGGCCAATAGTGGGCGCTGAGCTCGAGGGTAATGCCGGGCTCAACCCCCCTTCTGTGCTCTTCATGGGCCTCCCACGTAGCAAGAATTCTCCAGAGAGATATCACGGCCTTCTTAACCTCACGGTCGTGCTTCGTTACGCCGGATTTGAAGATCTCCAAATGCCCGTTCTTGCCGAGCAAAACCTGTAGCCAGACGTGCCGGACGAGCGTCCTCCTCCGGCCCTGGACGAGGCGGTGAAACTTCGGCAAGTCGCGCTGCGTGATGATGAAGGCGCTAAAGGTTGTCTTCTCGATATGATACTGCCACTCTCGGCAGACGGACGCGTAGGGGGATAGGCACTCGCTCGGTCCGTCGAGCGCGTGGGCGTCGACTAGCTCCTGGAGGACCATCTCACGCAACTCCATTGGCAAAGACGGCCATGCGGTTGGGCCTGCTGGGAGCGACGCGAGCGGTTGCATCTCGGAGACTTCGCTATCACTTTCAGGTTGAGCCATGGTGGTGGTCGTGTCGTACAAGAAGGGCCGGATGGGTTACGGCTTGCGAGAAGGTAGTGGTAGGAGGAAGTGTTCAAGGAGACGAGCATCAAACATTGAAATCTTTATTTGTGGGTAAACGAGCCGTCCAGGTATCTAACATTTTATGTCTTCAAGTGGAGCGGACAGCTCACATGGCCCTCCGCAAAGGCCTCTCTCTCTCTCTCTCTCTCTCTCTCTCTCTCTCTTGCACTGGGGCTTTTCAGAGTTTTGTTAGATGAGCAACATCTGCATCGCACCTTTGTGTGCACTGGATTTGAATCCCCGTTTGTTGGGCGCCACTGAAAACTTTGAGTGCTCCTGAAGGAAGGCTATTGCGTCATCAATACCATCCAGCAAAACTGATTAAAATGAGTTCAAGTTTCGGACACACGATGCCGCTAGGCGCTCACCTTGGCCTCTAGGGACAAGTTTGACAATGAAGTGCTACGCCGTTGATTCCGTTAATGGGCTCGGCATCACTTAACCGTTGGTAAGGAGCAAAAACATGTGAGATCATGTAACTAGGTGTCTGACGGGAGTCAGTTTAGCGCTTTCATATTCCGTCGAAGCAACTAAGTTGCGAATCGTGGCGATTTCATTCATGTCCGATCGGTGAATCAAAACACGGCGCTGTTGACCATTGCTCGGGAGACCTGCCAATCATTCCTGAGGATTTAGGCTAGTAACCGGGCTGTAACCTAATGTGATAAATCGCTCAATAGATTCCAGGCCCAGGCCAGCCAAACAATCAACGTGGGCCCTGCATCGATGTGAGCGAACGGTGGAGATAAGCTTCTTCAGAAGACTAACGTAGAAGGGGAGACGCAAAGTCAGGTGCAACCCCTATATCGGAATCTCACCTTATTCGGAGCTCTGCACCCCGCGTTTGTACGCTCCCCTGGCGGAGATTTTCCGGGGTGGTTGACAGCCAGCCATATAATTGGTGGCATTTGCGTATGGTGCCGCCAGCAAAACAAATCCATCCACTGGATCATCCAGAGAGTCTAATTGCCGGTGACGCGTTTTAAAATGCTCACCCTTCGGACTGGACTACTCCAAGACCACGGCCTTCAGCTACGATGCCAATAAGCCTGGTGGCGGTAGCTAGCTGACATCGCCGTGGCCAGATCCCTTCCAAGAAATGAGTCGTACGGTTCAGCCTTGGTAGAGCTATGGCATTAATGGTCACTTGACGTCGAGGCATTGGTGTCGGGGGCAGCAAATATTCATCTATCTCCTGCTCCTGCAGACGGAGGGCAGTTCCTATTTCTGTAGGATGGTCTGCCACCATGCCTCTTTTTCCATAAATGAGCATTCGACGTTGAGCACAACCCACGTGGGCACTCGGGACCTCACGATCACCAGGCACAAAGGGTCTTCTATACAAGCTTCGCTAGCTAAATGCGGGTTGCTAGGATCTGTGGGGAAGGCTCGGCAACGACCCGGTCGAGGCCCCCTGCGTCAAGCTAGGAGGGCCGATGTGATGACCCCCTCACGAGTGAGAAGGCGATAAGTCACTTCATAGGCCGATTGTAGGCCTTGTAATCCGGAACGGCTGCGTTTATTGCCACAGGTGGAAATCGAAACCGGGAAATATTTTCCTCCAGTCCTGTGTTCTGAGGCTGAAGATAACGGAATACGAAAACTGAATGTGAGGAAACAAAGCCAACGCACGATGAAGACGATAGACAACACGCAGCCCCGAAGAACTATAAGAGCCATGATATATCCCAACTTCGACTAAGATCTTCAAGCTCCACAGCCTGGTTCTCCAAAGCCAAGACTTTCTAGCCTCACAGTCCCAGTCCCCCGGTCACGTCCACGTTTGCCAAGATGCACCGATCCTACCTCCTCGCCCTCTTCCCTGCGGTGGCCCTGGGCTGCCTCAACGTCAACTCCAACTCGTGCGCCAGCTTCATCAAGTCCCAGTCAGCCACCGCATCCGCCTTCTGCGCCACCTTCACCCAGAGCACCGTCACCGCCACCACCGGCCTCCCAGCCTGGGCCACCAACTGCTCCAACAAGCCCAGCCAGATCTCGGCCGAGTGCACTTGCCACTACAGCGGCGGCGGCAGCAGCCCGACGACCACGATGAAGACCACTACCACCGCTGGCGGCGGCAGCGGCATCACCCCGACGGGTGTGACTACCAAGCTGCCCGCGTCCTCTGGCGCCACGTCCACCAGCAAGCCCATCACCGTCTCCGCTGGACAGACTTACGATGGTGGGATGAAGAAGTTTGACCGAAGCCGTGGGTTTTTTGAACTTAGCCCCCATGTCATAGTTCTTGTGTTGACATTTTTTAGCTCGTGTTTGCCAGGAGCAGACCGAGACTGGTGAGGCGGATGCCATGTTCGTCCTTGAGGCCGGCGCGACTTTGAGCAATGTTATCATTGGTCCCGACCAGGCTGAGGGTGTCCACTGCAAAGGCACTTGGTGAGTTCCATCCTTCCAGTCACAAAAAGGATCATAGCTAATAGTTGACAGCACTCTGTAAGTTTCATGTGACTTCCTTCAACCGGTATGTCAACTGACCCCACATAGCAACAACGTCTGGTGGACGGATGTTTGCGAGGATGCTCTGTAAGCCAACCCAACCCCCAGCATAACAGCCCTTCCGTTCTAACCTCTGAGAAGCACCCTGAAGCAGTCCAGCGGAACCTCGTACGTCAACGGAGGCGGCGCCTTCAAGGCCTCGGACAAGATCGTCCAGTTCAACGGCTTCGGCACCGTCAACATCAAGAACTTCTACGCCAACGACTACGGCAAGGTCGTGCGCAGCTGCGGCAACTGCAGCGGTAACGGCGGCGCCCGCCACATCGTCATGGACAACGTGATCACCGTCGACGGCGGCGTCCTCTGCGGCATCAACACCAACTATGGTGACACCTGCAAGGTGACCAACAGCTGCCAGGACGACAACAAGATCTGCGACCGCTACACGGGCAACAACTCGGGCAAGGAGCCCACCAAGATCGGCAGCGGGCCCGACGGCACTTACTGCGTCGCTAGCGGCGTCACTACCAACTGCTAGGCGTCTGCGGAACACGCACTCAACGGGGAGTTGGAGACTGGGGATTTGGGAGAGGAAGAGCTTGGGAAGGCGAAGGTTGTGGTCCACGTGAAAACGTGGTTTTCTTTTCTTGTCAAATATTTAGGACCGCAGTGTCCAGAGTGAAGATTTCAGGCTCGCCTTGTACATACTGTCAGACTGCTCGCTTTATTTCGTAATGCGCCTGCGGGAGGTGGGTGTTACATGTACAGAAGTAGGCACAAATGAGTAAAGCAAATTGCAATATTCTGAATGTAAGGCTTCGCAACTGATCGATGATACATACCACTACTCGCCGGTAGCTAAATAACAGCTCGACGAAAAGGCTCGGTTCCACTTAAGCCGAAAGTCACGATCAGATGGACTGATGGGTTTCACCAATATACTGGAAACCCTGTGTAGCTTCATCAGTTGCATCGCATAAATTGGCTGCTGCTAGATAGCGAGATTCTGATAAGAGTTTCCCAAAATCCGCTTGGAAAGCTTGACGGTTGGTTAAAGGATAGATCAATTCCCTTGTGTACATGTATGTTGTGGATGTGAACGCCGACTGCTCTCATTGAACAGCATGTTACCACTACAGGTCGACTCTTCTGATAAGGTCGAGACATCTGACCTGCTCGGAGCAGTCCCTTCAGCTTGGTGAAACTTGGATGCCGATCGCTGGCTGCCACCCTAGTTGAGTGTCCCGGTAGACCGGATCATACATTTTTCTTATTGTCGCTTATCCGCTGCAAATGCTCCGACAAGCTGGCAATCCTCGAAATCTGCGATGAAACGGACTAGATGGACCGTAAATGGATCGAAAACTGGATTTCTTTTCGTCAATTGTCTCCGGCACACAACTGACATCCGACCTTGCCGCTCTTCATATTTAATGAACGGCTGTGTTGCGCATCATTCAGCTACTCATGCATGTCAGCATCTTATCACCTCGTTGGCCACACGACGAGGAGGCGAGAGGGTGCACGAAATAAACATGTCAGATTACCGTTGCATTGCCGAGAACTTGGGATGAGGCACCGCTCTTGGCCCTCCCCCCCGCAAGAGCTTGACTCCTTCCTCATCACGTTAGTCTATTGCCTTGGGCTTCGACCTTCCGCGGCTTGGCAGAGACCCTCCATTGCTTATTCACCGCGTGCATTGCATGGCGGGCGAACTTTTGCACCGCAACACCGATGTTTACCGCCTCCAGGGACTTTTCCGCAGAGACTCTCAAGGTTGCCAATTCGCCCGGCGCCTTGGGATCACTGCTTGTTAAGGAGAATGCCAAGTGCCATTTCTTATTCCTTCCTTTCCAGGCTCGCGCCAACTGGTTCGGTGATCACAAGGCGGGGAACAAAAGTTCCCGACTAATGCGACGACTTGTTGGTACATGTAGAGAGACCTGCGGACGCGTCTGTGATCGACAAACCCGCAGGAAAGGTAGCATGACCGACAGATAAATAGCCGGCGTCCGTCAATTGTGCCTTGAAAATGGCAGCCCCGGAAACCTTTTGACCCCCAGCCTCGGGAATCTGAAGCTGATCTCACCTCCGGTCGTTCTTCCTGTTGTTAAGTCATTCGTCATGCTCGTCCCAGCATTCATGGGCCTGGTAGCCACCATGGCTGTCACCGCCGCTGCGAAAGAGCTTCCCAAGAATGAGGAAGTCGCTGCTGTCAAATACTAAACTCTCCCAGCACTCTACGACTCCAGCATCATCTTGTTGTTGTTGTTGAATTTAACGCCATGGCGGCAAGGGCGTAGCCCTTGCGGTAGACCTCCCGAGGGGTATGTGGTGTGGAGAGCCGCAAGCTCAGATTACCTACTCTACAGTACACAGCCCTTACCAACGTCCTCCAAATCTTACTTATTGGCTACTATGCGTTCAATCTGTCCCTGGATCCCGCTGGTTCCTCTAGTTCCTTTATTTTTTATTTAGTCCCTTTAGTAAAGTAGGTTGGTTATTTTAAGGCCTAGTTGGAAGTTGGCCTTTAGTATTATGGGTAAATCTTTTAGAAAAAGTTTATTATATATAAGAAGGCTTTAAAGTTTTTAGGATCGGTGATTAGCCCCTTAAAGTATCGCTCTAGGGAACCCATAGGTCCTACGGGCTCTGATGAACTGGAAGGGTGGAGGGTAGGCCACTATTACCTCCTCGCTAGGGTCTTTCGGTAATAAACCAGGTGGTCTACTTCTTTTACTTCCCCATAAAAGCAGGTAAATAGGACTTTAATATAATTAAAGTGTTAATAATATTATTCAAAGTCTCCGTAGCCTAATCGGGCTATTAGGAGGTGGTATATGGTAGCCCGTGGAAGGGCTAGTTCAGGGGGGCTAGATAGGGTAGCCTCGAGTCCTAGTTAGACGTATCGGTCTATTACCTCCTTACACCACCATCGTGTGTATTAGGCTCGTATTCGTTTTTTAGTGAGTTGTTTAATCCCTATTAGAATTATAAATTAGCCTAAGGGTACTAGGAGTGTTATGCCCCACTTAGTTAGGCGGTCTACTTTTTTGTTACCTTTTATCCCCTGGTGCCCTGGGGCCCAGTGGGTGTATATATCGTATATCCTGGCCACTTTGTGAATCTCGAGGAAGGCCACTTATAAGGATTCTAGAACCTCACCCCGTATCCCCTGGATAATACTAGTATTATTAATATAGATATGTATTAGTTGGCCTTAGGAAGTAAGGAGGGCCCGCCGGAGCCCTGCCCTCGCTCCTTTAGCCTCACTGTTAAACACTTCTGCTAAGCTAAGTTGGCCACAACTTTAGGTTATACGCTTATTACTTTTATAAATAACGAATCCATATCCCGTGGTTCTATTAGACGCCTTAGAACTATTTGAATAGATAATTATATGGTTATCTGGGATAGGTTTTAGCTAGTCCTAAAAGGCCTTAGTAGCCTTCTCCTTTGTGTATAGGATTATTGGGTTTTGTGACCCTGGGAGGTGTTATGGTTAGAGTAGTGTTAGCTTTGGGACCCTTGATATGAGGTTTATTGTCCGTTGGAGCTGTGTTTACTGCCTCCCTTGTTGTGTGAGCCTTAGGACTAATGGGTGTTATTGGTTGACCTTTTACAGTTGGATTATAAAGTGTAAGTGTGCCCTTTTTAGAGTTACTTTCCTAGTAGGTAGGCCGGTATTTCGGAGGAGGTTATTTATTGGGGTTGTTTTTTAGATTAGGAGGATGGTTTAGGCTGTTTTTGTAATAATTTTGTTAACCCTCTGGACGAGGCTCTTTTAGTTTATATTAATAATCCCTTTCTAAGGGGAGGCTTTATTATTTAGAGCTGGTTTGGTTAGCCCCCTGAACTAGGTTTCGGCTTTGTATAGGGTTATTAGGAGGATATAAGTGATAACCACTTTTTATATAGTAGTTGCTGGGATCCCTCCTTTTGTGTTTATTAGGTGCTCTAGGTGCTGGGCTGCCTTTTCCGTTATAATTACTGAAACGGAGCGGGGGATGCAGTGAACAGCATGTATTGTACGAATAACAACACACACACTCTACTGACCACAAGTTGCGCACCTCTCGTCACGGGTCCAAAGAGGTGACTAACTCATACCGAACAGCCTCAGGGACGCTGCTTTTAAGGGGAATTAAGTATTCTAGACCTAATTAGGTCTAGAATAAACTCAAAAGGCCAGGAAAAGCGTATCCGAGACTAGGTTACCTTATTACTTAGTGGTAAACCGACCTCCGTATAAAGTATTATACACCACGGTCACAATAATAACATTAATAATAAAAATGGGCAAAACAAGTGAATATTCTTATTAAGGAGGCTCCCCCGAGGTGTGTACTGTGCTGTGTATAGAGGCCTAATTAGGTCTAAAATACTAAAAGAAAGTCTCTCCTTATAAGGGGTCGTTATCACCGTACCCTAACCATCATCCCAAAAATGAGCTGCGCACTTCCCCTGCTCAGTTTTAATCGTCCCCTTATTTTGGTTCCAAGCTCCAGTGTACCAAGATAATCCTATAAATGGGCAGGCTAAATAAAATAAAAAAGGAAACTAGTATACATAAAACCTGATCAAGTGTGTCGGTTACAAAGACCGTACCTCTAGCCTTCCTTAGGTAGTTCCTCTAACCTCTTTTAACGCTCCTTTTCCACTTTCTCCACTACTACTACTTTATTCTAGTATACCACCACATCGTTCCGGTTATGTCCTTACCACTAATCAGGTCTAATGAGTTTAAGGAACGGCTCCCAGGCTCTTATTTAGTACACCATAAATTAGTACAGGTCATCGATCCTATTTATAAACTCCTCCCTAGTATAATCAGTAATCTTCTCATAACTAACCTTCGTAACCTTCTTCCGTTTTTAGCACTCAGTTTTATACCCATACACAAGGACCTCCCAATCAACCTCGCAATCCTACACTCATCTTCGGGCTACTTATATCAAAACGGTTAAGTTATACGGGTAAGGGGACGTCGGGGTCACCTCCGGTTATAGTAATTAAGAGAAAAAGGGCTTATCGGGTAAATCGTCCAGTAGGTTAAATAAGCCTAAAAATATATTGGAATTGGTACTATTAGTGATTAATAGCGGGTTATTACTAGTATTCTAAGGCTAATCAGGTGAAGGTGGTTTCTTAGAGGCCTTCTTCGGCTTCTTATTAGCGGTAATAGTGTATTTATTAATGGACTAACGAGGTTTATTACGAAAACTATAATCCATCCCTACACTACAAAACTCCTAGGTAATCCAGCTAATCCACCTCTAATATATAGCTCTAACACAGTTAGTGGTAGAGTAATAGGTCTAAGAATATGCCACCTACGGTACATTATAATTTTCTCAAAAAATAACTCAAAACTATTCCACTACGAAAACACCATACCCATAACCATTAAACTATTAGACCATATTAACAACACCTAATACTACTCGAATAACCCCGATCAGATCAAATCCAGTACCCATAACTTAATACTATAACGTTAAATTATATATATTAACTAAAAACCATTATTCCAAAAACCCCATACTCCATATACTATTAAACCAGAAAGTGCAACCTGAGACTTAGTTAACAAAAACACCTATAAAGTGATTTCCACCGTAGACCGTAATAAAGTAGACCAAATTAGTTCTATGGATATGTGTTTTCAGCTAGTCGGAGCATAGTCCAAGTTATTAAGGGTTTAAAAGCACATCTCCCCAGGGTTATATAATAATCTCAATATTAATACCCAGGGCTTCTAAATCTCACCGAGCTATTATAACAGTAACTTCCACTTCCCCGTATTTAAGCTAATCCCTTTATATAATATTCCCCTATATATTATAGTAGTTTTTAAGAATATGGGCGGCCATATTCAAGGCCCAACCCATCCACCATCCCTAGTTATCGAAACCGGCCACCCATTACGTTTATAAAATCATAGTTACTTCCGAATTTTATGCGGGAAGCTACGAGGGAGCCGGAACTAATATCTTATCGTTTAATATGGGTGTATTTTGCGGGTACACAAGGTTCATATATTACTTATTAGGATCCATAACCCCGGTAAATAGTCGAAACATCACTAGCAATACATATCGGGAATTTTTAGGTCTTATAACACTTCCTTATGCCGGATCAGGCGCAAATTATCGAGCAGGGTCAAGTCCTATGGCTGTGAACCTGTGAAGGGTCTTAGTATAGTTATTATCCCAGAAGTTGATTTAGTTCGGGATAACCAATATAATAATATTTGTGTATAGGTAGTGTGATAGAAAGAGTAGAGAAGTTAATGATAATTATATAAAGTAGGTCGAGAAGGAAACTTTATTTCTGATCAGGCTGGGTTTATTATAGGGAAGTGGAAGACAAAAGGTGAGGGTCAAGGGGTGGGTTATTTGTTTATTGGTGCAAGGTAAGTTGATTCCTGAATTAGAGCTAAGGGCAACTCTAGGTGAAAAGTAGGTGGTCTTATGAGTCAAAAAGGGAAGGGTAGGTCACTTTATGTGCCCTTCCTTCCGATAAAAGAGTATATTAAAAAGAAGTGGGTTAATCCCTTTTTATCTGATTAGATACCTATTATGGTTCCTCAGCTAAGTCAGAAGGTCCTCTAGTAAATTAGTGCCACCCTTAGGGCTAGTATAAGAGGGCACCTTTTCTTCCACCTTTTTCTTCCTCATAATAACCACTACTACGTCCCTAATCTTAGCTCCTCGACCTAATCTAGCACTCTATAACTTAATAATATACCTCTAAAGGACATCAACCATAAGTGTAACCGAACAGCTCTTATTACAGAAGCTCCTTAGTTACTCAACTACGATCCTCCAAAGAACAAAGGTTCCTTTATCACCATCACCCCCGTAAACCTTATTATACGTCGTTCCTTTTTAACTTCTTACTTCTAATAAACCTAATTAGAGTATTAGATCACCACTTCCCTCGTTTAACACCAACTCAAAAATCCCATTAGTCACTTTTATACTAAAGTTCAGTTTACTAATACTATTAAGCATAATGATACTTATACTAAGGTGGCCTAATAATTCTAATTCTCGCTCCCCGCATCTCATCCCTTAGTAATTATAAAAAAGTATTCTAAGAATAATACTTTTAATTATCGGGTCTTTATCTCGTATTCCCATAATAGTCACTTTGAGCTCATCACTTAAAAACTTAACGGTTAACTAAATACTAGGGTTATTCTCACTATCCACGGAGTTAATAATTAGAACATAGTTCCTTATTATTACTACGAAGAGTATTAGTGTATATTACTTTACGGGCCTAATTAGAGCATTATTATAGCTCTTTTCTGGGAATACGTTTTTCTTCCTAGTGAATACCAGAATACCTATTCTAATTACTTATTCTACGAAACTAACTCCGTTTACGATTATTATAACCCCACTTTCTACGTATAGTATAGGTACGGTGCCCAACTTGCTAATAGTTCTCTTTATGTAGAGGGTGGTGGAATTGGATTAGTTATCCCTAAAAACATCTCCTCTATTAACTTAAAATACTATTTTTAGGAAAACCTCGCTGCCCTTACTAAGTTTTAGAAATAGATATATAAACGGTCCCGTATAAAATCAATCTTAGATATAACTTTCTTCAATAATAGCTCTTAATATGTGAAGAAGAAGGATATAATAGGGGAGGATTTAGGCTAATTAAGTGAAGGAATAAAAAAAAGGAATAAAAAAAAGGGCTAGTATTATACTACTCTCTTATCCCCAAAACATTTCCATTAGTCCCTTACTAAAAGGTTTTCCCTCCTAAAAAACATAATAACAACTTCCACATCGATATTACATACATTTACTTAGTTCATAAATTCCAACAAAATACAAAAATCAGATGAAAAAAAAGCCAAATAAACATCTAATTAGGGGTAAAGTACCTGGAAAACGACGCTAAATAATGTTAAATGTTAAAAGACGGTAATATTATGGTGTTTATGTCTTATTTATACGTTCTACTATATTGTTCTATAAAAGGAAATGCAATTAAAATATGGCAAAATACAGGGAAATACACCGAGATATCTAATCAATAACAGTAGACGCATCTAATCAGGTCCCAAATAACAAGGAAATGCAGCCAAATACAAGGAGATATTAGGGTATAGGTGGTCATAAATACATTATCCAGGCCATCGTCCTAGGTCACTTATCCAAATACATCCCTAATCCTAATAAAATTTTAAACATTTTAAATAATAAATAATTTCAAATAAAACAAAACATTAATTTAAACTTTTCTAATTAGGTTTTCGTTTTAGTAAAATCCTAGTACTTCGCCTTCTCTATTTCCGTGAGTAACTTTAGGTCAATTACCATTTATTTACCTAACCACTCCCATACCTCTATATTCTTTTCCAACTCTTCCTTATCCTTTTCCCACTTCTCTTATTCCACTTATAATCTTATAAATAACTTTACTATAATCAGATCAGGTTTATTATTATCGTCATTAACCATATTCGTATTATCTATAAGATTAGGGAGGACTTATCGGAGTTCATCTTAAAATACTATTTTTACCCATTATAAATCTTCTAACTCCCATAACCCTTCATCTATCTGCACAAATCTCTTTAGGTAATAGCCTCCATAAGTATATATAATTATTTTATCCCTAGCCAACGTTTCTAGTCGATACAACCCAGCTTTTAGGTGTACTAACTTAATCCGGAGGGGTCCCATCCATCAGTAATATATTTTTTATTCTTTCGACTTATTTATTACTCATTTTTTATCGTAAACGAGAACAAGATCTCCGGGCTATAGCCATCATTACTACAAGGTCTTATTATGTACTTTATTAAACCAATCCGTTCATCACTATCTAATCCGGGCTACATAAAAGGCTACTTCTTCTCTATCTTCGTTTAACTATTAGAAAGCTCTAATATAAGTTAAAAGCTCCTAATTAAGTGTACGGACGTTTACCTAGTCTAGAATCCTCTATATAAGAGTATTAATTTTAATTAGTATAATAGTTTCATAATCATATTCTAAGTAGAAGGACATAAATCCGATCAGCTCTTTAACTGATGTTTAGTCCACGAATAGCATTATGGGTAGTATAGTACCCTAATTCTTCTTCCCTCCGTTTAACCAGGTCAATAATATATATATAAGTATCTAATATCCCTTCTCATCTAACCCGTTCACCCTAGTGTTATAAGCCGAGATCACTTTCTTATAACAATTATATACTTAGTTAAACTTATCTACTACCCTGTTATTTTTAAACCCTCCATTAACAATAATTTCTCTATAAATCCTATGCTAATAAATAACATCTTCCCATAAGAAATCCACCACTATTTTCGAGGATACAAAAAGCGCTTAACGGGCTTCGGGCCAGCCTATAAGCTAATTTCTTACCTCAATTAAAGCCCATTTACTAATCCATTATATATTAAATAAAATCCTCGACCAAGGTAGTCCCGTAGGCGTTATTGTAATGTGTTAATTATCCTGATGGCCGGGTCGAGCTACTTAATAAGTTAAGTACGTGGCCACTTTACGTTTAACGGAATCATAGGCTCCCTACTAAAAGTAGTTCTTAAAAACTCTATTAAACGTTATATTTCGTCCCCTATAACCTAATTCCATATAAGTTTACCTAATTAGGTCCCATTAAAGTTCCCCGCTATTAATAACTTATCGTAGGGTTGGGTATTAGTGGGTCGGTTAATGGAAAAGGTAGCCATCACAGCATATATATAACTAAACCTTATTCTTAAACTTATAAAAACCAGCTAATATTACACCGTCTAATCGAAAAAAGGTTCTTAAATAATAAACAATCTATTATGTTTCAAGTAACTAGGTCTAATCAGGGTTTAACTAGTCTCTGGGTATCGAGAAAAGCGGTGAATTTAATGGAATAACCGGAAACGTAGATCGCAAATGCTAGGAGGCGTAGGTTATGGATAGGTAAATCTATGTATTAATGAATTCCTCTAATTATTCAGGGTCTTCGTATTCGGCCTAATTAGAGGGTCTAAGAGGTTTACGTAATAGGCCGTCAGCTATAGTGTTCTTTTTACTAGGTATATATTTAATATTAAAGTCGAAAAAGCGAATCCAAGTAATTTATTTTGTTAACAATACTCCAGGTAAGTTACTCACCCCTCCATTCAGTTATCCGACGAGGACTTTAGTGTCGGTTTCGAGGGTAAAATATATACCATAAATGTATATTCAAAACTTCTTTAGTGTTATAAGAATAACCCATAATTTTAGTTTACCGGAGTTATATTTTAACTTTATACCTCTCCATATACCACTTTTAAACCAGGCCACTACTCTTTAGCCGTTAATGAGTTAGCATAGTATTATACCCCACCTAAGTAAGCTAGCATCAGTGTAAATAATAATCTGTCCAACTTCGGGGCCATAATCCAATTTAATTAGGATAGGGGAGGTTATTAGAGTGGTTTTTAGGATATTTATAACTTATTATTAAATACGTCCCTATATAAACGGTGCACTTTTCCGGAGGAGGTCATATAACGGCCATGCTTTCATCGTAAAGTCTTTTACTTATACACAATAAAAGGTAATAATTCCAAAAAACAATCTAACCTTTATAATACTAATACACTTTGCCCATTCCTAGATCTTTCGAATCTTAACCTAATTAAGCTAACGGCCATCGTATCCACATAAATACCCTAAGATCACCACTACTTCCTACGCCCATTACGATTTTTCGGCTAACACAGTATATCCCAAAAGCTCGAAGTTAACTAGGACCTTATTAATATTAGCTAAATGTTCATAAACGAATCACCGTATACCGGGAACAAAGGTAATCTCTTCTTCGTTATACTACAAAGTTAAGCCCTTAATAACAATATCGTCTAAGAAAACCTTATAATAATATAAAATAAGATTATATAAGATTCTTATTATAATCCACTAGAAATACATTACTAAGTTGGTCCATCCTATTAATAGGGAATAAAATTAAAGAAGTCCTAATAAAATCGTAAACATAGTATAATCTCTACTAGCTGGGTTAAGGGGGACCTAATTATATCCAGAAAAGAAGTCCAATACAAAAAAGAGTTAATACCCACCGTATTCTTCTATAAAAGAGTCTACATTAAGGGGAATAAACACATCTCGGATAATAACACTATTAAACTTAATAACCGAATTAATAAGTTAGTATTTCCCGTCCTTTTTTTTAACTAAGAACCATGGATTTTTATATACAGCATAACCTTCTTCAAATATTCCCCACTTAATCCGGTCTCGAAATATCTCCAATACCGTATTTTGAATTGCTAGTGGGATTAGGATACCTTTCGTTTACTAAGTACTATATAGGATAATTTATATTTCTTAAGGTGGGGCTACGAGGGGGTTAACCCTACTTATATAAGTCTAGTCCCATACAAGGGCCATTTCCCTATTTAATAGGATCACTTTTAGTAGGTCCTTCTCAGCTTATCTGAGGTACGGGTACTTCTATAGAATGGCTACCTTCTTCTCGTTTATAAGGTGTAATCCTAACTTTATTTCGGCAAATCTCAGGGTAATTAGGCCTACAAACCTACTAACTTCTTTTCTCAACTATACTCCAGCTATTTCCATCTTCTTAACTTTCTAAAGGGGGTCACTATTAAGCGTCGTCCCATCTAATGGAACGTCGTTAACAAGTAGAATTTTCTAATCTTTACGTTTATACATTATAATAATAATAGTAGTTAACTAATCAGGTTTGGGCTTTTCTGGAATTCTAAACTTCTTAGTTTCCCATTTTTTCTATTTTTTTTTTAAAAGTATAGTATAAGCGGAGAAGGCTAATTAGTATTTTGTTAATTTTACGCTTATACTGGTTTCGTTTTTGGGTTTCCTTTTTTATAGTTACTTCACTTAGGAGGATCTTCACTATTAGAACCTAATCCAGCGTTACTTTTGTCATCCCTGCCACTTTATAACCCTTGTAATTGTTAGGATGTTTGCCTGTAATACGTGCAGTAACGCAAATAGCATCGACTAGTGGCTAGAACTCTTAGTAAACTAATACCACTAAAACCGAGATTACCGTGTCTTCGTTTATATTATATAAGACTCTGTTACCTTCCTCTAGGTCGGGAATATTCTAATTAGAGTTAGTCTATTCTTTTCCCCTAGTAAACTCACTAATTTTATTATTAAGCTCTAGTTTTCCTATTCCTTTAAGGTTACTTAGTAATTCTATTAGTTGGGGAAGTAAAACTCTATTCCTCCTTTAACTCCTAGTTATGTAAACCCTATAAGAATATGAATACGAATATCTCTAATTCTAAGGATTACCCTAATTAGGTTATTAATATATTCCTAGGTAAGCTATCCTATAATTAAGAACGGTCCTCTAAGTAGGGAAGTTTTTATAATACTTATCTTTATTTCTAATACTATAAAAAAGTTTATAGGGATCTTATGTTCCCCGACCTATACGTAACTTATAACGCTGCTATTAAATTAAGTTTACCCACTCACTTTTAGGGTTAGGGTTTATATTATAACTATCGTCCTTATCACCTATAGGTTATTCTCCTTAATATACTAGTTACTCATAATGTTAGTTATTACTCCTAAATCCAGGACGGCCATAATCTTCTTATTTTAATTAGGTGTAGTGCTTCTTATTGAGATTTCAATTTTGAAATAAGGAGTTATCTAAGAACTAGGAAAACAATTCCTTTCCTTATTTCTAATAACGAGGGTGGATGGCTTAGCTAAGGTGGTGAAAACCATTGGGATATACACTTTATTAGGACTATTATTATATTTCTTAATAATCTTAGATGTGATCTTTTTGCTAGGCTCGTCGTCGATAATACTAATTATGCCTGAGGGCACTGGGAGGTACACGTTGTTTACTATTTGCTCGTTTAACAACTACTAAGCTAAGTTGGTCATATGAAAACGGTATACTAGCCACATCTTTATGGCTATGTGATTGGGCACCTACACTAAACCACCTAATTTTCGAAGAGCTACCTAGGTAACTATAGTGTTATCGTCCACTATTTCCTAGGTCCAATTAGGTGTAGAGTTATATCGATCCATTATTAGAACATTGTATTACGTTATTATTACTTCCCTTATCTAAGAACGAGGTACCTCGGATCCTTTTCATAAAACTTCTTCGATTTTTGATTTGTAGAATTAGATTAACGAATTATTATCTCTTCGAAAAATAGGTTTCGTAATCCCTCCTTAAATAACTTTCCTCGTTTATTCAGGGCTGTCCCGGCTTCCTCGTAGGAGGATCCCTATTATATTATTACCCGATTTAGTGGTTATATAGGTCTTAGCCTCGGAAATTGTTAGGATTGTTATTATTATTTTAGGCCTTAGAAGGAATGCTAATATATATACGATGGTATTAGGAGTAGGTGCCGGCTGGGGTGTTTGTATTAACTGAGAGAAGGGTTGGCCGATTTGGTTATTTAGAACGGTCCCCGCTATGGTTATAATGTTTAGGAACGATTATTGGTTCTTTAGATATCCAAGGATTATTGGTTGGTTAGGCTAATATTTGTTTTGGGTTTCTGAAATGATGTAATTAGGGACCTGATTAGTCTCCTCTAAAGGGTTAAGGAGGTCTCTATATCGGTAATTATTATTATAGAACATGAGTAAACTAGTTTGAACGTCCTCTAGGAATTGCTTGTATTACCAGAATTACCGACCTAAGCACCTATTATACTAATAATATCCCGTTAGTCCGGGAATAAACCCCGGTTTATTCTAGTTAGACGGTCCCCTCTGTGTAGGATTATAGGGTTATTGTCCAGGTAATTGTGGGTTATATAATTAGTAAGGCGGGCCCTACTAGTATAGTGATCCCTGGGGATTCCAGTTTATTAAGTATGCTAACTGGTAATAGATTTACGTAGACAGGGTATTCTAAGCCTAATCAGACTATTACTAACGGTTCTCTATAGCTTAGACAACTAGTTAGAGGGCATCCAGCTTATTAATAAGATCGTCGATTCTAGCCGGGCCTATCACAATCATATCCTTACCTAATTAATACTACTAAATTAAAAAGGGGGACATAGCTTACTTTATAAGTGTAATATAAGCCCGATCAGGCCTAGAGTTTCGTCGTACTACTAATTAGGGATCGTCGTCCAAGGAAGCACTATCACTAAAAGCCTTACCCCACCGGGATTCCTGGCCAATCCAAATAAGCAAACAATCCCAATAATCATTAAAATCTCCAGAATTAAATAATTCTCCTATGGTCATTTTCATCTACAGGGCCGCATTAGTCATCGCCGTCTTTATAAAGCGGCGTATAATGGTTTCGATTAGTTCTAAGTTACTTATCACCACCTTCTTTTAACGAAAAGCCTTAACCTTAATATTTTCGACCTTCTAAAAGAGTTTCACTACTCTTTCGAGATCATTGTTCCTAATTAGGGGTCCCTTAGTAAGGTCACAGAGTTACTTATTCGGTCTAAGGATATAGTCCTTATCCAGGTAACCATAAGTCTTAAATATATACTTTTTCGTAACCTCCTAGGAAATCAACTTAATCTCTATTTTAATAACTTCCTAATACTCATCTACTAAGTACTAAGGGAAAACCTTCACCTTATCCTAATTAAAGAAATTAACTAAGTCCACCTAAACTTTAAACTTCTCTAAAAAACTAGAAATATTATTACCAGTTGTGACGGGCTGGGCCCTCTTGGAGGCTTCGCAGCCTCTCAGCCATGGACTCCGCTTACCTAAGCCCGGCTTACCTAAGACGGATCAACCTTAGGCCTGATCAGAGTAAACGGGTCCTGTGGGGCGGAAGACATTTTCTCCTTTTCTCTCTCATCTTAAAGATACTCGTAGTAGTCACCATAATTAGTTGCAATATACGTGCTTGGACCGTTATATTATCTTCAAGATCTTAGTATCATCGGAGATAACGAGAGTACACTGGGTATGGAAATAATTATCGACGAAAAACAAGTCTACGACCTTAATAGGAGTAGTAAAGAGTCCTAAGCGGGTTAACCTGAAGGTCCCTGAACACTTGAAGCTGATTAGCGAGGTCTAATTAGGGCTAGGAGGTTTTAATAAACTCGAAAGAACGCATTCTGCGTAGTAGAGTACCTTAATAACGTCGATTAGTATACTACGGTCACTGCTAAATGAAGACGTACGGAAGGAACAACAACCGTATCACGATGGAAAATAACGTCGACCTATCCGGAAACCCGCAGTAGTTGGTGTAGTTGATTGCTCAGTTATCAGCCCAGTTGTAGGAGATGCGGACCACCCAAGTGGCCGAATAAGAGGCCCAACGAGAGCAAATTCGAATACTATAACAAACCCTAGCAGAACCTAGGCACCCAACCTTAACATTACACGAAGCCCCTATACCCTCTATAACGCCAATCCCACCTAATCAGGCCTACGCACCACCTCCTAGATAACCAAAATACTAAATCCCCGATCCACCAAAGTTTAACGGATCGTATAAGAGATTTTAATAATAGTACCTCGAGATAAAAGGGAAGATAAGTGTAAACAGGGAAGCCTTTAGTTCAGTATTAGTAGTGTTCACTTATATCTACTCTAAACTGGAAAACACTGCATAAGCTATGGTGAATACCTATTATTCATAGGGAGGAGCTGATGGGTCGAAGAACCCTGAATAATTCATGGAATACCTAAAGGGTTACTACGTAGACCTTAACGCAGAAGCACGAGCCCTCGACCAACTAAGAATAATACATTAAAAGGAGAACAAGAGTTTTGCCCACTTCCTTCCTAAGTTTAAAAAGGAGCTCGTAGAAGTGGGAGGAGGACACTAGCTGGACAATATTAGGATCAACTACCTAAAAGGAACTCTAAACATTATAATAAGAACCCCTTTAATTAGTGTAATTAACAAACCAACGGCCTATACTATATACACCCAGATGCTCCTGACGATAAGATTAGAGCTAAACAGTAAATCGTACTAAGCTCACCGTGAGCGTCAATATAGGAGATCGCCAACACCCGGCTAGAACAAAATCGAATTACTAACTAAACAAGATAATTAAATAGGGTCACCTTAACCTAATTAGATGGATTAGGAACCCACTAAGGTAAGCCGGATGGCTAAGGATAAACTAGTCCAAAAAAGGTTAAGCTAAAAGGAAACCCGTAAATGCTATAATTATGGTAAGAAGGGGCATATACAATAGAGATGCCCTAGAGACCGGAAAAACAAGGAGACTAAAACCTCGAAAGGGAAGACCAAAAAGTAGAGCAAAATAGATATTAGCTCTGATCAGGACTCTGAAAAGTTAGGAAAAAAGTAGCTCCTAGTGGAAGTCGTTATTAGGAGGAACAGGCTATAAAGGAATAGAAGGTTGTTAAGAAGAACATAGACTGTAACCCATTTTATGTTAATATCGGGATTAATGGGATATACTATACAACTGCCCTTGTTAATATAGGGTGTTTAATATACGCCCTAATTAGCGACGCCTTCGCTAAGAAACTCCGTTTACTACGCATTAGTATTACACCTCGGAACTTAATATAAATCACCATTATAGTTCCTAGTGTAATCCACTATGTTACTTACACTAATATTAATATTAATAGCTATAAATAACACCAATTATTCTTTTATATTATTCCTAACCAAAAAAATAATGTTATCCTTAGAAGATCCTGGATAATTAACGATGACGTTACGGTTTACCCAGCATAAGGCACTCTGCATATAAGTATCGTGGACTACTAGGTAATAAAAAGGAAACCGGGTCAGGCCCGGCAAGATCCAAAGTTCCCAATCCAACAGCAAACTAGATTGGTATTCTTAGCCCTAATCAGGTGAGCATAGAAGAGAAGAGAGACCCCTCTTAGCATATCCACCCTAAATGCGTTCTCCGTAAGTTTAGCCGATATCGAGAAGGCCCTAGCACTAAAGATGAAAATAGACCCGAGGACGAAACTCCCTACGTATTACCATAAGTTTTTGTATATCTTTAACTAAGATAAGGCTAATTAGTTACTACCACATTAAAACAACATTAACCACATAATTCCCATTAAAAAAGACTTAACAAAGCAAAATAAGCCAGTTACATAGGGACCCTTATATGGGATATCTAAAGAGGAGCTAATCGTACTTCGATGGACCCTCACAGAACTATTAGATAAAAGCTTTATTCGTACTAATAACTCTCCTACTTCATCACCTATCCTATTTATTCGAAAACCCAGGGGAGGATTGAGGTTTTATGTTGACTACCGGGCTCTGAACACTATCACCAAAAAAAACAAATATCCCTTACCCCTAATCAGTGAAACCCTAAGAGCCTTAACTAAGGCTAAATAGTTGATGAAATTAGACGTTATTACTGTATTCCATAAGATCAGGGTTAAAAAAGGCGACGAATAGAAAACGGCCTTTAAAATAAAATACGGTTTATACGAATAGATAGTGACTCTTTTTAGCTTAATAGGGGCCCCTACTACGTTCTAAAGGTATATTAACTATACTTTACGGGACTTCCTAGACGAATTCTGCACTACTTATATCGACGACGTTTTAATTTATTTAGATAGCTCACTCACTAATTATAAGGAGAAAATTAAGAAGGTCTTAAGTCGTCTAGGTACTGCTGGCCTATAAATCAATATCGATAAATACGACTTTGAGACGAAGAGGGTTAAATACTTAGGGTTCATCATCGATATAGGGAAGGGTATCCGCGTTAACCCAGAGAAAATTAAGACCATCCAAACATAGGAGGTCCCCCGATCAGTGCAAGGAGTCCGTGCCTTCGTTGGTTTTGCAAATTACTACCATCAATTCATACCGGACTTCTCAGGGTTAGCATACCCCCTCATAACTTTAATGAAGAGGGATGTCCCATTCGTATAAAGTAACGAGTATACAAAAGCGTTTAATAAGTTAAAGGCCCTCCTAATTAGTGCCCCCGTATTAACACATTGGGATCCTAATCGAACCACTATATTAGAAACAGACTCATCAGGTTATATGGTGGGTGGTGCTTTATCACAATACAACGACGAGGGTATTTTACGGCCTATTACGTTCTTTTCACGGAAGAACTTACCAGCAGAATACAACTACCCAATACACAATAAAGAACTATTAGTTATAGTCCGCTGTTTAGAACACTGGGACTCCGAATTAAGGAGTATAAAAGAGTTTACTATCCTAACTGACCACCTTAACCTTAAGTATTTCATAACTAAGAGGTAATTAAGTGAACACCAGGTCAGATGGTCAGAGCTCTTATCCTATTATAACTTCACAATCCAGTTCCAACCCGGCAAACAAATAATAATCCCCAATACACTATTTAGACGAGAACAAAACGTTCCCAACACCCAGCGAGACGATTAACTAAAAGGACGGAGGATATAACTCCTAAAGGGGAAACGGAACATAGTTATGGTGAACCGGGTAACTCTCGAGACGAATCAAATGGATACAACGGAATCCGTGGAAAGCACCATAACAAGCGATATAGATTAGGACGACGATCCTAAGGCTGATCGGTTAGAACCCATCCTGAACCCCTTTAAAGAGGAGCCCCTAAAATCCTCTTAGATTAAAGGACTACAATTAAACAATCGTTATTAACTAATTAGAATAATTGTAAAAAGGGGGGACCATTAGTTACCATCATAATAAAGGTTACCCATAATGCTATTAGAGTACTTAGTGGACGACGACGGTAAACTCCTTTGGAGGGAGAGGATCTAGGTCCCTTATTATGAACCTTTATAAACTCGGTTAATCCAAAAGTCCTACGACTTAACACTTAGTGGCCATCTCAGCAGAGACGCATTAAAGGCCTTAATCAGCCACCACTTTCACTGGCCAGGCCTGTCGCAGGATATCCGACGCTTTATAAGGAACTACGACGTTTATGGACGGAGTAATATATAGCGGGACAAAAAGAGGGGTCTTCTAAAACCCTTACCCGTCCCTAATCAGGTCTAAATAGAGATATTAATCGATTTTATTACAGGGTTACCACCAACCCGCCGTATAGGAGCAACAAATATTATGGTGGTAATAGACCGATTATCTAAGAACGTGATTTTCGAGCCACTTAAGGATATAACGATGGACATTGTGGTTACGGTGTTAATACTTGGCCTAATCAGATACCATGGACCCCCGAGAGCTATTGTTTTGGATAGAGGCCCCTAATTTACTAGTTACATATGGAAACAGCTCTATTAACTATTATAAATAAAACAACGTTTATCTACGACCTTCCACCCGGAGACAAACGGCGCCACAGAACGAGTTAACCAGGTAGTAGAAACCTACCTCCGAGCTTATACTTTATATACTCAAAATAATTAGGACGACCTGCTTCTAATAGCGATAATGGTTATTAATAACAGGGTTGCCTCGTCAACAGGCCTCAGCCTTTTTTTCACTACCCACGACTATAACATCGACCTAATTAGAGTAAAGGAGACTCTGTGGACTAAAGGAAAGACCCCCGTAGCTCGGGCAGAGGCCCTAGTCTCGAAGTTGAAGGAGGCCTCCGAATAGGCATAAGCGGCGATGGCCTCCGCCCAAAAGCGACAAGAAGCCTCGGCAAATATACGACGCTAGCCTTCTAACCAGTTTCGACTAGGGGACAAGGTCTAGTTGAAGCTTAAAAACGTCCGTTCTAAGAGACCATCTAAAAAGTTGGATTAGATAAATACGAAGTACACTATGTTAGAAATAGTCGGATCCTATACTTACTGGCTTAATACGCCGCCGGGTATTCATAACGTTTTTCATATATCCCTGATCAGGTATACGGGAATCGACCCACTACTATCATAAAAACGAGACGATGCCCAACCGCCACCTCTACTAGTAGACGACGAAGAGGAATTCGAAGTCGAAGAGATCCAGGACGCTAAGAAGATTCGTAGTTCTTAGAAAGTTTTAGTTAAGTGGAAGGGCTACGTGGAGCCTACTTAGGAACTAGTTGAGTTATTAACGGAGACTGCAGCTTTGGATTGTTACGAGGCTAATTATGGACGAGTCCCTTTGAATGGGGAGGAGGGAGAGGGGGGGTAATTGTAACGGGCTAGGCCCTCTTAGAGGCTTCACAGCTTCTCAGCTATAGACTCCGCTTACCTAAGCCCGGTTTACCTAAGACGGATCAACCTTAGGCCTAATCAGAGTAAACGGGTCCTATGGGGTAGAAGACATTTTCTCCTTTTCTCTCTTATCTTAAAGATACTCGTAGTAGTCGCCATAGCTAGTTGCAATATACGTGCTTGGACCGTTACACCAGTAAACTTAGGAACCCCTTTTATCCCTAACACAGGCATCTTAAAAACGGGCCCCTTACAACTTATAATTTAGATAATCCTCACCAAATCAACAATAGGATCCAAACCAGAGGTCTAATTAAAGCTAAACAAAATAAGGGAAGGGTTATTCTTATCGATCCTCTTACCTTTATTATCCTTCGTATCTCAATCTAGGCCAAACAAGTTATCTAAACCAGCATCTTCAGCATCTTCCTCAAAAGCTCAGGGTTACATATTCCTAAACAATTCTAATAAAAAAGTAAATATAATAATATTCTAATTTAGCTAATTAGGTTTAGTGACTTATAATAATTACTATTTCTATTCAGAGTTTAGGTATAATAGAGGTGGATAATAGCTTTTCAAAAAAAAAAGGGGGGAAGTGGTTTTAGGGGTTATAATTCTCATAGAGTCCATAGTAATACGTACTTAAATCCCTTAACAACAACTAAGGTTACCAAAGTAATGGTAGTTAAGGTTAGACGCAGGATTACTCGCCTATAATAACCAAAGTGAAGGGAGGCCTACTTAACAAAGATTAATAACGGTCTTAGGTTAGTGAAACATAACCCCATTCGCAATATTAATCGGTGGCCGGTCACCCAATATTCTGAATTTATTAAGGTCGTATAATCCGTCTATGACATCTAGGAATAGCTGATCAGGCCAAGGGTTCATATCTGGACCGATCCGTTCATCCACCTACTATTACTTAAATATTTAAAATTAAACGAATTAATAATAAAAATTCCAATATTCATCATTGTGTTTATCGTTCTTACGGGTCCTTCCGGCTAACTATTCTTTCTTCTGATTATCGTATAAGTATTTCTTTTAGTCTAATTAGGTCGTATCAGCTGGTGTCTCGTCATTCAAATTATATTTCGAAGCTTCTCGTATTCTCTCTCCCTTATTAGGTTTATATTTAGCCTATATCAGCTAGGAGGGAGGGAGGGCCGATAATTACATAAAATAATCTTTTAAGGTCTCTGGTATTCCTAGATTTTTTTTAACCAAAAAGCATCTTATTCTTTTGGTCAGGCTAAAGGAGATCCTATCACTTATTTTCCTTACGTATTCTTCGTTATTCTTTTTTAAAAAGGAGGGGGGTAAATAATATAAGTGGTAATAAGGAGATCGGGTATTCAATTCACCCACGAAGCACCAGTAAAACGGAGCAGGGGATACAGTAAACAATATATATTATACGAATAACAATACACACACTCTACTAACCATAAGTTGCGCACCTTTCGTTACGGGTCCGAAGAGGTGACTAACTCATACTAAATAACCTTAGGGACGTTATTTTTAAGGGGAATCGAGTATTCTAAACCTAATCAGGTCTAGAATAAACTTAAAAGGCTAGGAAAAGCGTATCCGAAATTAGGTTATTTTATTACTTAGTAGTAAACCGACCTTTGTATAAAGTATTATACACCATAGTCACAATAATAACGTTAATAACAAAAATAAGCAAAACAAGTAAATATTCTTATCGAGGAGGCTCCCCCGAGGTGTATACTATACTATATATAAAGGCCTAATCAGGTCTAAAATACTAAAAGAAAGTCTCTCCTTATAAGGGGTCATCGTCACCGTACCCTAACCATCATCCCAAAGATGAGCCGCGCGCTTCCCCTGCCCGGTTTCATTACCCTTGTTTTAACGTGGTATTAGTAAAAGAGTTTTTTATTAAACTAAACCCCTAGTCAACGAATCGGCTTAACCGAGGCTTTGAGTTTAAGGTTTTTAATTTTGATCCTAGGTAGGTCTTTTAGTTGTTTATGTTTTTTAGTGAAGTGGATACTTTTATATTTAGTTAGGTTAAAAGAGACCTTATTATTAGTACCCTAGTTTAGAATTTAGGTAACCTATTAGTTTAAGGATATAGTATTGTTTTTGAGGGATGGGCTGGTAATTAAAAGGCTTATATTGTAACGGTCCAAGCACGTATATTGCAACTAGCTATGGCGACTACTACGAGTATCTTTAAGATAAGGAGAAAGGAAGGAAAAGTATATTACTCTATAAATCCGTTGGATCCTAATTAGGTCTACTTAGGTCTGATTAGGTTTAGTAAGTAGTGGTTGGTGTTGAATATAGTTGAGTAGTTCCGAGGCCTCTAATCGGGCCTTGGCCTATAATAATTACCCCCTTCCTCCCCTCCCTTCCTAAGGGATATTCCCGTAATTAGCCTTATAATAGTCTAAGGCTATTATATCCGTTAGTATATCCACTAGTTTTTAGGTGAGTTAGGTATAGTCCTTCTACTTTACTAAAACCTTCTATCCATTCTATACTTTCCGCGTATTACGGATCTCCTTAACTTCAAACTCCTCCCTATTAACCACTAATATTATAAGTAACTAGGTATTATTACAGCTTTATGATAACAACGGATTAATTCTAGTATACCTAATTAAGTTCACATAGAAAATATTATGGATCCTTAGTAGTATATTTAACCAGTAAGTGTAGGATTTAATTAGTTTAAGGATAGTATACTTTGTGTTAACTTAGTTGAGTTTTTTTAATAGTTAATTAGATTAAATATTCCGTAACCTTAGTTAAACTTTGTCCCTAAGCTTAAATTAATTAGACGGTTAGCACCTTATGTTTACGGTAATCTCTTATTTCTCTTATGTTACCGTTATAGCCGCTTGAGCTTATTTAGAAGTGTCCTTTAGTTTTTGGACTAGAGCCTCTGCTCTTATTATAGGGGTCTTATTACTATTCCATAGGGGTTCCTCTACTCTGATCAGGTCTTAGTTATACCTATAAGTAATAAAGAACGAGCTAAGTCCTATTAATAAGGTGACCCGGTTATTAATAACTATTATTATTACTAGGAGTAGTTTGTTCTAATTGTCCTGAGTATACGTTGTGTATGCTCTAAGATAGGTTTTTATTACTTGGTTTGCCCTTTTCGTAGCTTTGTTTATTTCTGGGTGGAATATTATAGAGAGTCTCTATTTAATCCGTAGTAACTAATAGAGTCATTTCTATATAAAACTCGTAAACTGCGGTCCCCTATTTAATATAATTATATAAGGTATCCTATGGTACCTGATTAGACCTTGGATTAGTTGGTCTATTACTATATCCGTTATGATATCCTTTAATAACTCGAAGATTACGTTCTTTAATAGACGATCGGTTACCACCATAATGTTCATAGCCTTATTATGGTGGTAAGGGGGTAGTCCTATTATAAAGTCGATAAAGACCTCTGCTTAGATCCGTCCAGGGATAAGTAGAGGCTTTAACGGGCCCCTCTTTTTGTTGTGTTATACGTTTCCTCGTTTATAAACGTCGTAGTTCCTTATAAATCTTTGGATATCCTGGGATAGGCCTGGTTAGTGGAACTAGTAGCTAATTAGGGCCTTTAAAGTGTTCCTCCCTGGATGTCCCGTTAACGTGGAGTTGTGGAACCTCTGGATTAAACCCGTCCTTAGGGGTTCATAATATGGAATCCAGATTTTATTCCTTTATAATAATCTCTTATTATTGTTGATTATATATTCTAATAGTATTATCGGTAACTTCTATTATAAGGGAAGTTATTGGTTTCCTCTTTATACTACCCCCCTAATTAGCTAATATTAGTTATTTTGGTCTAAGGCTTTATTCCACTAAGAGTATAATAGCTCTTCTTTAAAAGGGTTTAAGGGGGGTTCCGTTTTATCTGGGCTAGGGTCGTTGGTCTGATTTATATCTCCGGGGGAGTCTCTTATACTACACTTAACCCTCTCTACTTACCCTAATCGGGCCTATACTTCTCTAATTACTACTATGTTATTAACTCGTAATACGTTAATCCTGTTTTTTAGGAGTTTAATTTTCCGACCCTTTCACCTATTATCTTATAGGGTATTAGGGATATCCTATTTACGTTTCGATAATGTATTAGGAATTATTACTTTTTTATTAGGTCTAAACTAAATAATGAAATTATAATAGGATAATAATTCTGATCACCTAATCTAATGTTCACTTAACTATCTCTTCGTTATAAAATACTTTAGATTTAGGTGATTAGTTAGGATAATAAACTCTTTTATACTCCATAGTTCTGAATCCTAGTACTCTAAGTAGTGTATTATTACTAATAGTTCTTTGTTATATATCGGGTAATTATACTATATAAATAGGGTTTTATATAAAAAGAATACTATAAGCTTTAGGATCCCTTCGTCGTCATACTACGATAAAGCACCTCTTACCACATAACTAAATGAATCGGTCTCGAGTATTATAGTTCAATCAGGGTCCCTGTGAGCTAATACAGGTGCGCTGATCAGGAGCGTCTTCAGCTCCTCGAATACTTTAGTGCACTCCTTACTCCAAATGAACGGTATATCCTTTTTGGTTAAGGTTATTAGGGGTTATGTGATCCCTGAGAAGTTAGGTATAAACTACTGGTAGTAGTTGGTAAAACTAATAAACCCATAAACTCCTTATACTAATTAGGGCACTTCCTATCCTTAGATTACCTTAATCTTCTCAGGGTCCACACAAATTCCCTTATTAGTATTAATAATAAACCCTAAATACTTAATACTCTTAGTTTCGAATTCGCACTTATTAATATCCATATGCAGGCCTGTAGCGCCTAGGTGCTCGAGGACCTTCTTAATTTTCTCTTAATAATCAGAGAAGGAGCTATCCGAATAAATCAGGATATCGTTGATATAAGTTAAGCAGAACTCATCTAAGAAGTCTTATAGGGTATGGTTAATATATTATTAAAACGTTATAGGGGTTTTAATTAAACTAAAGGGGGTAATTATCTATTCGTATAACCTATACCTTATCCTAAACACCATCTTCTATTTATCTCCTTTCTTAACCCGGATCTTATAAAACATAGTAATAATATCCAGCTTTGTTAACTACTTTGTTTTTATTAGTGCCCTTAGGGTCTCGTTAATCAGGGGTAAGGGGTATCAGTCCTTCTTTGTAATAGCGTTAAGGGCACGGTAATTAACGCAGAACTATAACCCTCCTCCAGGTTTCCGGATAAATAGAATGGGTAATAATATAGGGGAGCTACTAGCCCTAATAAACCCTTTATCTAATAGTTTTATAAGGGTTTAGCGTAGTATAAGTAACTCTTCCATTGATATACTATATAAAGGTCCCCAGGTTACTAGTTTATTTTAATTATAGGAGTCCTTTTTAATAGGGATAGCATAGTCGATGTTTTTTTGGTGTAATAGTATTAATTAGTTTTATTTCGGTTGAAGATATGTAGAAATTTGTGGTAATGTGTAGGGAGTTTCGTCCTCGGGTTTATTTTTATTTTTAGTATTAGGGCTTTCTCGATATTGGCTAAATTTACGGAGAATGTGTTTAGGGTGGATGTATTAAGAGGGGTCTCTTTTCTTTTTTATGCTTACCTGATCAGGGCTAAGAATACTAATCTAGTTTATTATTAGATTGGGAATTTTGGATTTTACTGGGCCTGACCTAGTTTCCTTTTTATTACCCAGTGGTTTATAATACTTATATGTAGAGTGCTTTGTGTTAGGTAAACCGTAACGTTATCGTTAATTATCTAGGACCTTCTAAGGATAACATCGTTTTTTTAGTTAAGAATAATATAAAAAAAATAATCGGTGTTATTTATAGTTATTAATATTAATATTAGTGTAAGTAACGTAGTGGATTGTACTAGGGACTATAGTGGTGACTTATATTAAGTTCCGAGGTGTAATACTAATACGTAGTAAGCGGAGTTTCTTAGCGAAGGCGTCGCTAATCAGGGTGTATGTTAAACACCCTATATTAATAAGGGCAGTTATATAGTGTATCCCATTAATCCCGATATTAATATAAAATAAGTTATAATTTATACTCTTTTTAATAACCTTCTATTCCTCTATAGCTTATTCCTTCTAATAACAACTTTTATTAGGAGTTACTCTTTTCCCGAGTCCTTAGAGTCCTAATTAGAGTTATTATCCGTTTCACTTTATTCTTTAGTTTTTCCCTTAGAAGTTTTAGTTTCCCTTATCTTTTTTCGATCCTTAGGGTATTATTATTATATATGCCCTTTTTTATTATAGTTGTAATATCTATAAGCTTCCTCTTGGCTTAGCCGTTTACGGACTTTTTTGTCCTTGGCTAGTCTGTTTACCTTTGTAGGTTCCTACTCCATCTAATTAGGTTGGGGGGACTCTAATTGACTATTTTACTTTTAAGGGGACTTAGTTCTTATTTAGTTAAGGGTTAATAATCTCCTACGCTGACGCTTACGGCGGGTTTAATAGGATTTACTATCTAATTCTAAGCTTATACTTAGGAGCATTTAAGTGTATATAATATATGTTGTTGGTTTGTTGATTATGCTGATGAGGGGGGCTCTTATTATGGTGTTTAGGGCTCCTTTGAGGTAGTTGATCCTTATATTGTTTAACTAGTGTCCTCCTCCTATTTTTATGAGCTCCTTTTTAAACTTAGGGAGGAAGTAAGTGAAATTCTCGTTCTCCTTTTGTTATATAGTCCTTAGTTGGTCGAGGGCTTATACTTCTGCGTTAAGGTCTACGTAGTAACCCTTTAAGTATTCCATAAATCTATCCGGGTTCTTCAACCCATCGGCCCCTCCTTGCGCATAGTAGGCGTTCACTATAGTTTATATAGTATTTTCTAGTTTAGAGTAAATATAAATGAATACAATTAACTCTAAACCGAAGGCTTCTCTATTTACACTTATTTTCCCTCTTATTTTAAGGTATTATTATTAAAACTTCTTATATAATCCATTAAACTTTGGTGGGTTAGGAATCTAATATTTAGTTTATTTTAGAGGTGGTACGTAGACCTAATTGGGGGGAATTAGTGTTATAGAGGGTATCGGGGACTGGTTTATCGTCGAGGTCGGGTGCCTGGGTTCTACTAGGGCTTCCTGCAACAGTCGAATCTGCTCTCGTTAGGTCTCTTACTTGGTTACTTAGGTGGTCCGTATCTCTTATAATTAGGTTATAAGTTATCCGATTAGTTATACTAACTATTATGGGTTTCCAGATAATTTAGCGTTACCTTCCATTATTGTATAGTTATCACTTATCCTAGTGTTTTACGTTTAATAGTAATTATAATATGCTTAATGACGTGGTTGAGGTACTCTACTACGGGTACACATACGCGTCTTTTCGAGTTTATAATAACCTCTAGGTCTAATCAGGCCATACTAATTAATTTCAGACGTTCAGGGACTCCTTAGGTTAACCCATCTAAAACTTCTTACTATTCTCACATAAATCGTAGACTTTTATACTAGGTATTCAATTAATTACTTTTAATGATCTTAAAAATAATATAACGGTCTAAGCACGTATATTACAACTAGTTATAGTGACTATTACGAGTATTTTCAAGATAAGGAGAAAGGAAAGAAAAGTCTACGACCCCACAAATCCGTTGGATCCTGATCAGGTCTGCCTGGGCCTGATCGGGCTTAGTAAGCAGTGGTTGGCGTTGAACATGGCCGAGTGGTTCCGAGGCCTCTGATCGGGCCTTGGCCCGTGACATATATCGTTTATATATTTAAACTAAAGTTTTGGGTTTTTAGTTAGGATATTGGAAATATAAAATAGGAAGATGATAAGTGATAGTGGGGAGCCCTGAGGTAGCTCATAGGTTAAAGTGAAGTCCTTTATTATTACCTCTTTGAATTTGATCCTAGTAGTATGGTCTAATATAAAGGCATAAATTAGCCTGATTAGGCTATTAGACTAGCCCTGTTGCCGTAGTCGGATAATGAGGTGGTTCCGAAGAACAGAGTTAAAGGCCCCCTTTACATCCATTGTCGCCAGCGTAACTGTAAGCCCCTTATCGAGGGCCTGTTTAATATTGTGTATAAGATAGGGTGTTAGGTTGATAGTTGCCCTGCTTAGTAGGGCCCCTATTTGCTGTGGGCTGGCCACCCCTTCTAGGATAGTGAGGTAGGCCATTCTCTTAGCTATTAGTTTTTTAAGCCCTTTACTTAGGTAAGATAAGAGGGTCATTGGTCTCTAGGATCTAGCTTTTAAGAAGTTGGTCTTTTTAAGCTTCTGAATTATAATAACCTTTGCCCTGTGGAAGGGCTGGGGGAAGTAGCTGGCCTTAATGTATACTTAGAATAGTAGCCTAATAGGCTTAGCTATAAGGTCCCAGTAAGCTTTAAGTAGTCTTATGGTGATTCCGTTAATACTAGGGGTCATAGTCTTTATTAGGGTGGCTACCTTTACTTCCTCTTGACTAATCGTAGCCTACTGCGAAGGGCTGGTCCTAGGCCTTGTCTCAACCGAAAGGTAGCCAAATACTGTTTATTTCAAGCTGAAGAGGAAAAGGGTAAACTATAATATAGCGCGAAATCTCTGCTTCCTAGGGGGTGGGTGCTAGTGGGGCACCGGTGGGGCACCAGTGTGAGCACGGGCATAGCCCGGGTATAACCACCGGGTTTAGCCCGTAACACTACCCCCCTCCTCCCCCCCGCACAGCCTCTAGTTCCTAGTTAGCCTCCTACGGGGGTACCTACGTATACGCTGCGTCCCCGTCGTTCTCTAATATTAGCCCATAATACTCCTGTATAACCCTTGTCCATAATAGGCTCGAAGGGTCGTCATCATCTCTTCCTCCGGGAACCCATACTTTGTCCTAGAACATCAACCTCTACTACTTATTAATCGCATATTCCGCGATCTGGACTTTTAATTATAACTCTGGTGGGAAGTTACACTATCCCTATTTCACTACCTTATAAGCTTAGTGGTATAATTTATTTTTTTTAATAATTTAGTCCTAAAGTATTTATAACTCGTTATTATTTATGAATACTATTATGTATAAGAGTATTAGTAAGTCGTTTATGGTGCAGCTTATTTGGGGGGCATTAGTTCCTTTTTTAGGGATAACGTAGTTGAATATTAATTAAAGTATACGTCCCTGTTCTCTCTCATCGTCCCAGCCCTAGGGGGCGTCCTACTCCCTCCAAAAGAGGGCATCGGGGATTACTACTTCTTTTCTTAGCTAGTACTCTAAATAAAAATCGTATTAGGCTAACTCTTCTACTCACCAACTTTACTTCTCAGTGAAGCACTACTTCCTTATAAAGTATTTAAGGTTTTTATAATCCATAAAAATCTTAAAATTACCTATACTTTATAATTCTATTTTTAGGCCCTAAAGTATACGAGTATGGTGAGTAGTTCCTTATTATGGATAGGGTAATTATACTTAGCTAGTAATAGCTTTTATGAGTAGAACGCGATAAGGTGCTGGTGCCCATCGGGGTCTTCTTATATAAGGGTATTACCTAAGGTAAACCCCGAACAGTTTATCTTTATTATTATTTTTCCTTTAGGGTTAAAGTGGCGAAGTACCGGCTTTATACTAAATAACCACTTAAGCTCCTGGAATCCTTCTTCCTGACTAGGTCCCCAGTGGAACACAGTTGACTTCTTCGTAAACCTCGTAAAGGGCTTAATAATAATAGTATAGTTGTGTATAAAAATGCGATAATAATTCGTAAACCCAAGGAAACTTCTAACCCCCTTTATAATCTTCACGGTCTTAACTGAAAAGGTACACTTCTTAGGGTCTAGTCGTAGTCCGGCCTCTACTAGGCGCCGGAGGACCACCTATACCTTCTCTTTGTACTTCTTCTTTAACCTAGATGTGTAAATTAGGATATTATCTAAATAAGTGGTGATAAAGTCGTCTAAGAAGTTTTAGAGAGTTGTATTAATATACTATTGGAATGTAATTAGGGCCCCGGTGAGTTTAAAGGGGTAAATTAATTACTCGAAGAGTCCATATTTTGTACGAAATACTGTTTTCTCGACGTCTTCTTTTACGATCCGAATTTCATAGAACGCGGCCATAACGTTAAGTTTCGTATACCACTGCATAGTGGCTACCCGTTAGAGGGTCTCTAGTATAAGTGGTAGTGGATAACGGTCCTTTTTTGTGATATTATTGAGGGCTCGGTAATTAACGTAGAACCGAATTCCCCTACTAGGCTTCTTAATAAATAACACTAGGGCACCCGCTGGTGAGCTGTTAGCTCGAATAAACCCTTCGTCTAGTAGGTCCTCTAGTATCTTCTTTAGGACTAAGAGTTCCTCACAGGACATCCTATATAAGGGTCCCCATGGAAGTGTAGGCTCCTGGTTGTGAGCGTCCTTAATAAGGGGGATCTTATGGTTAACCCCTGGCCTCTTAGGGGGCACCAAGTACACCTTCTCTGGGTTAAATAAATCTCTAAACTCCTTATAAACCTAGCCTAGGACGAGTTCTTTTATATTTATAAGTTTCTTTTTTTTTAATATATCCTCGATGTCCTTTAAACTTATAACTATAACCTAGGCCTCTAATACCCTTTAATACTTTACTTATCGGTATATAACTATAAACGTAGGGGCCATTAGTAATTAGGCCGTATAAATCTCTTTTATAATAACTAGTTTTTCTTAATTAAAAAGGTATACGTTTACTCCTCCCTTATTATAGTATACCCACTAAATAGTAGTGTTATATATTATACGGTTCACTTCTATTTATAGCTTCCCTAGGAATATAGGGGGGTTTAAGCCCTTTACTATGTATACGTAAACTTTCTAAGTATAGCCACTTAATTCCAAATCCAGGACAGCCACACCCTGGGCATCACCAGGTGATAGCCCGTTTTGCGTATACCCTCGTAAAACACACTTCTTCTGATCCACTAATAGTAGTTGGAGGTGTTTAGAGAGAGATTGATCCACTATTACGTAAACGTCATAGCTAGTATTGATGAGGGTATGTGTTAAATGTCCTTTATTAATCCTTACCTAAATAATGGTTAACCCTTAGCTCTTTTATTGCTGCTCTTCTTAGTGGGACTCCTATCCTTTGGTTTCCTCCTTTGTTAACTTTAGTACCCGATTTTATATTAGAGTTACTCTTTTCCTGAGTTATCCTTATTAAAGGAGGTATTAGTGACCTCTTAGTTCTCTTTTTTTAACCTAGGATCCTTTTACTTTTTTATTACCTTAGTATAAGTGATATTTGCTTACCTAGGAACTTTTTTTTAGTAATTCTTAACAATATAGCCTTTTTTATTATAATGAAAATACTTATAACGGTCCATTAACGGGTTACCCGAGGAGTAGTGGTGGTGGTGGTCCTTCTCCTCCCTTTGAGTCGATAAGGTGTAAACAGCGCTAATTATCTAAACATCTCCATCGTAATCCTTCTATAGAGGGGCTGGGGTTAGGGACCAGCGACGCTCCCGTTTAGTAGTAATGGGTATTATATACTCCAACTTTTAAATAATATCTTATACCCTAATAAGCTACTAAATATACTCCCCTAATAGGGAAACGGTGATTAGGTGCTCCTTTAGGTAAGAAGTAAGGGCATTTTCTAATATAATAATCTTAATAGTATTAGGTTATATACTACCTCCTATGTTTACTATTATTTGTTCAAACTTCGATAAAAAAAATAACTAACTTCTTATTATTATTTTAACGGAGAGTTTATAGCTAGGTTACGGCTTAGGGTTAGGTGTTCAGGTCTTAGTAGGTCTTATTGAGGTAGGATATAAAATTTTTGGGGTTACGTTAACCTTTAGGCTCCCCAGTTATGTAAAACGTAGTAACCACCTGCTGGGGACTGGTGTCCAGATAAGAGTTAATTAGGTACTATAATTCTTAGTTAATAGGGTAAAATGCTTTATTTATGGTGATCTTATCCCTTATTTGCTACGCCTAAGAAGGGTAGTCCTTTTACTTCCCCGAGAATTTTAAGGGTATTAGTAGTGGTTTATAGTGTATTAGTATCTCTATTACGAGGTGGTGGTTATCCATTAACGGGGTTTCGGTGCTTATATTTTTTATAAGGGTTAATATCGTTGCCCCTAAACCTCGGCTTTGCTCTAGCTTATTAGAGAACTTAGTAATCCTCGCCTATAGGGGCCCGAGGGCCTCGTTTAAAGCTAATTATAGTTAGGCCTATAGTTTGTTAGCTATTCTGCTGGTTGGTATCCTCTTCTTAATTGGTGGGGAGCTGTACTTTACTTAGTGTCCGATGTTCATCGATCTATTATTAAGGAGCTATACTTAACTTAGGATTCGGCTTTATAACCGGTAAGGAGCCGGGCTTAACTTAGTAGTATCTTATATAGTAGATAAAACTGAGCTTGAAATATGCGAAGGGCTGGTCCTAGGCCTTATTTTAACTGAAAGGTAGTTAAATACTGTTTATTTTAAGTTGAAGAGGAAAAGGGTAAACTATAATATAGTGCGAAATCTCTGCTTCCTAGGGGGTGGGCGCTAGTGGGGCACTGGTGGGGCACCAGTGTGAGCATGGGCATAGCCCGGGCATAACCACCGGGTTCGGCCCGTGACACCTACTAGGGTATTTGTCGTCTTAGGATCGTGGTCACGTCGAAGGGGTCCCCAGGTAGGTCATCCGTGTTATCAAACCTCTCTAATAGGGCCCTCCGTAGGGCCTGGGCCTTGTCCTAGCTATTGTTGTGTATTTGGCCCTTAACTACTAAGGGGGGGGGGGCTTTAACTACCAGTCTAATCTTATATTAGCTTATTATTTTATAAAGGTTCTTGTAACGGTCCAAGCACGTATATTGCAACTAGCTATGGCGACTACTATGAGTATTTTTAAGATAAGGAGAAAGGAAGGAAAAGTCTACTACCCCACAAATCCGTTGGATCCTAATCAGGTCTACCTAGGCCTGGTTAAGCTTAGTAAGCAGCGATTAGCGTTAAATATAGCCGAGTAGTTCCGAGGCCTCTAATTAGGCCTTAGCCCGTAATAATTACCCCCTTCCTCCCCTCCCTTCCCAAGGGATATTCTCGTAATTAACCTCGTAACGATCTAAGGTCGTTATATCCACTAGTATATCCATTAGTTCCTAGGTGAGTTAAGTATAGTCCTTCTACTTCACTAAGACCTTTTATCCACCCTATACTTTCCGCGTATTACGGATCTCCTTAACTTTAAACTCCTCCCCATTGGCCACCAGTATCGTAGATGGCTAGGCGTTATCACAGCTTTATAATAATAACGGATTAACTCTAGTGTACCTAATCAGGTTTACGTAAAAGACGTTATAAATCCCTAATAGTATATTTAGCTGGTAAGCGTAGGATTTAATTAGTTCAAAAACAGTGTATTTTACGTTAACCTAGTTAAGCTTTTTTAATAGTTAATTAGATTAGATATTCCGTAACCTCAACTAAACCTTATCCCTAAACTTAAACTAATTAGACGGTTAGCGCCTTATGTTTACGGTAATCTCTTATTTCTTTTATGCTACTATTATCGCTACCTAAGCCTACTTAAAAGTATCCTTTAGTTTTTAGACTAAAACCTCTACTTTTATTATAAGGGTCTTATTACTATTCCACAGGGGTTCCTCTACTCTAATTAGGTCTAAGTTATACCTATAAGTAATAAAGAACGAGCTAAGTTTTATTAATAAGGTGACCCGGTTATTAATAATTATTATTATTACTAGGAGTAGTTCATCCTAATCGTCCTAAGTATACACTATGTATACTCTAAAATAGGTTTCCATCACCTAGTTTGCTCTCTCCGTAACTCTGTCCGTTTTTAGGTGGAACACTATAAAGAGTCTTTATTTAATCCATAGTAACTAATAGAATTGGTTTTATATAAAACTCGTAAACTACGGTCCCCTATTTGATATAATTATATAAGGTATCCTATAGTACCTGATTAGACCTCGGATTAGTTAGTTTACTATTATATCCATTGTAATATCCTTTAACGATTCGAAGATTACGTTCTTTAATAAATAATCGGTTACCACTATGATGTTCGTAGCCCCATTACAGCGGGAAGGGGGTAATCCTATTATAAAGTTAATAGAGACCTCTACTTAGATCCGTCCAGGGATAAGCAAAGGTTTTAATAGGCCCCTCTTCTTATTACATTATACATTTCCTCGTTTATAAACATCGTAATTCCTTATAAATCTTTGGACATCCTGGGATAGGCCTGGTTAATGGAACTAGTGGCTAATTAGGGCCTTTAAAGTATCCCTCCCTGGATATCCCACTAACGTAGAGTTGTAAAACCTTTGGATTAAACCCATCCTTACGGGCTCGTAATATGGAATCCAAATTTTATCCCTCTATAATAATCTCTTATTATCATTAATTATATATTCTAATAGTATTATCGGTAACTTCTATTATAAGGAAAGTTATTAGTCTCCTTTTTATATTACCCCCCTAATTAACTAATATTAGTTATTCTAATCTAAAACTTTATCCCACTAGGAGTATAATAGCTCTTTTTTAAAAGGGTTCAAGGGGAGTTCCATCTTATCTAGGCTAGGGTCGTTGGTCTAATCCATATCTCCGGGGGAGTCTCTTGTATTAGACTTATCCCTCTTTATTTACCCTGATCGGGCCTGTACTTCTCTAATTACTACTATGTTATTAACTCATAATACGTTAATCCTGTTCTTTAGGAGTTTAATCTTCCGACCCTTTAACCTATTATCCTATAGGGTACTAGGGATATCCTGTTTATATCTCGATAATGTATTAAGAACTATTACTTTTTTACTAAGTCTAAACTAAATAGTAAAGTTATAATAGGATAGTAATTCTAACCACCTAATCTGATGTTCATTTAACTATCTCTTCGTTATAAAGTACTTCAGATTTAGGTGATTAATTAGGATAATGAACTCTTTTATACTCCATAGTTCTGAATCCTAGTACTCTAGGTAGCATATTATTACTAATAGTTCCTTATTATGTATTAGGTAATTACACTCCGTAGGTAAGTTCTTATATAAAAAGAATGTTATAGGTTTTAGGATCCCTTCGTTGTTATACTACGATAAGGCACCTCTTACCACATAACCAAATAAATCGATCTCAAGTATTATAACTCGATTAGGGTCCCAGTGAGCTAATATAGGTGCACTAATCAGGAGTGTCTTTAGCTCCTTGAACACTTTAGCACACTCTTTGCTCTAAATAAATAGTATATCCCTTTTAGTTAAGGTTATTAGGGGTTATATGATCCCCGAGAAGTTAAGTATAAATTACCGGTAATAATTAGTAAAACCGATAAAGCCATGGACTCCTCATACTGATCGGGGTATTTACCATCCCTAGATTACCTTAATCTTCTTAGGGTCTATGCGAATTCCCTTACTAGTATTAATAATAAACCCCAAATATTTAATACTCTTAACTTTGAATTTGCACTTATCGATATCCATATACAGGCCTATAACGCCTAGGCGCTTGAGGACCTTCTTAACTTTCTCTCTATGATTAGAGAGGGAGCTATCCAAATAAATCAGGACATCATTGATATAAGTTGAGTAGAACTCATCTAGGAAATCTCATAGGGTATGGTTAATATATTATTAGAACGTTACGGGGGTTTTAATTAAAATAAAGGGGGTAATTATCTATTCGTATAACCTATACCTCGTCCTAAACACCGTCTTCCATTTATCTCCTTTCTTAACCCGGATTTTATGAAACATAGTGATGATATCCAGTTTTATTAACCACTTCGCTTTTGCTAATGCCCTTAGGGTCTCACTGATCAGGGGTAAGGGGTATTGGTCCTTCTTTGTAATGGTGTTAAGGGCACGGTAATTAACGCAGAACTGTAACCCTCCTCTAAGCTTCTGGACAAATAGAATGGGCGATAATATAGGGGAACTACTAGCCCTAATAAACCCTTTATCTAATAGTTTTATAAGGGTTTAGTGTAGTATAATTAACTCTTCCCTTAATATGCCATATAAAGGTCCCCAGGTCACTAGTTTATCTTAACTATAAGAGTTCTTCTTAATAAGGATAGTATAGTTGATGTTCTTCCGGTGCAACGGTAGTTAATTAGCCTTATCTCGGTTAAAGATATATAGAAACTTATGGTAATACGTAGGGAGTTTTATTCTTAGGTTTATTTTTATTTTTGGTACTAGGGCCTTCTCGATATCAGCTAAACTTACGGAGAATACGTTTAAAGTGGATATACTAAGAGGGGTCTCTCTTCTTTTCTATGCCCACCTAATTAGAGCTAAGAATACCGATCTAGTTTACTATTAGATTAGGAACTTTAGATCTTGCCGGGCCTAACCCGGTTTCCTTTTTATTACCTAGTGGTCTACGACACTTATATGCAGAGTACCTTGCACTAGGTAAACCATAACGTTATCGTCAATCATCCAGGACCTTCTAAGGATAACGTTGTCTTCTTAGTTAGGAATAATATAAAAGAATAATTAGTGTTATTTATAGTTATTAATATTAATATTAGTGTAAGTGATGTAGTGGATTGTACTAGGAACTGTAGTGGTGATTTATATTAAGTTCCGAGGTGTAATACTAATACGTGGTAAGCAGAGTTTTTTAGCGAAGGCGTCGCTGATTAGGGCGTATATTAAACACCCTGTATTAATAAGGGTAATTATATAATATATCCCATTAATCCCGATATTAATATAAAATAGGTCATAATTTATACTCTTTTTAATAACCTTTTATTCCTTTATAGTTTATTCCTTCTAATGATGACTTTCACCAGGAGTTACTCTTTTCTCGAGTCCTCAGAGTTCTAATTAGAGCTATTATCCATTTCACTCTATTCCTTAGTTTTTCCTTTAAAAGTCTTAGTCTTCCTTATCTCTTTTCGATCCTCAGGGTATTACTATTATATATGCCCTTTTTTGTTATAATTATAACATCTACAAGCTTCCTCTTAGTTTGGCCGTTTATGGACTTTCTTATCCTTAGCTAATTTATTTGCCTTCGTAAGTTCCTACTCCATCTAATTAGGTTGGGGGGACTCTAATCGACCGTTCTGTTTCTAAGGGGACTTAGTTCTTATTTAGTTAAGGGTTAGTGATCTCCTACGCCGACGCTCACGGTGGGCTTAGTAGGATTCACTGTCCAATTCTAAGCTTATACTTAGGAGTATTTGGGTATATATAGTGTATATTATTGGTTTATTGATTATGCTGATAAGGGGGGCTCTTATTATGGTGTTCAGGGCTCCTTTGAGGTAGTTGATCCTTATAACGTCTAGTTAGTGTCCTCCTCCTACTTTTGCGAGCTCCTTTTCAAATTTGGGGAGGAAGTAAACGAAACTCTTATTCTCCTTTTACCGTATAATCCTTAGTTAGTTAAGGGCTTATACTTTTGTGTTAGGGTCTACGTAGTAACCTTTTAAGTATTCTATGAATTTATCCGGGTTCTTTGATTTATCGGCCCCTTTTTACGTATAATAGGTCTTTATTATGGTTTACACAGTGTTTTCTAATTTGGAGTAGATATAGGTGAATACGGTTAACTCTGAACTAAAGGCTTTTTTATTTATGCTTATCTTCTCTCCTATTTCGAAGTGCTATTATTAAAACTTTTTATGTAATCCATTAAACTTTGGTGGGTTGGGAATTTAATGTTTAATTTATTTCGGAGGTGGTATATAGGCCTGATCGGGGGGAATTAGTGTTATAAAAGGTGTTAGGGACTAGTTTATTATCGATGTTGGGTACCTGGGTTCTATTAGGACTTCTTATAATAGTTGAATTTGCTCTTATTAGGTCTCTTATTCGATTATTTAGGCGGTCCGCATCTCTTATAGTTGGGTTACAAATTATCCGATCAGTTACACCAACTATTACGGGTTTCCAGATAGTTCAGCGTTGCCTTCCATTATTACATGGTTATCGCTTATCCTAGTGTTTTATGTTCAGTAATAACCGTAGTATACTTAATAATATGGTCGAGGTACTCTACTACGAATATATATACGCGTTATTTTGAGTTTATAATAACCTCTAAGTTTGATTAGGTCGTACTGATTAGTTTTAGATGTTCAGGGACTCCTTAGGTTAACCCATCTAGAACTTCTTACTACTCTTATACAAATCGTAGGCTTCTATATTAAGTGTTTAATTAATTACCTTTAATGATCTTAAAGATAATATAATGATCTAAGTACGTATATTACAACTAGTTATGGCGACTACTACGAGTATCTTTAAGATAAGGAGAAAGGAAGGAAAAGTCTGCTGCCCCACAAATCCGTTGGATCCTGATCAGGTCTGCTTGGGCCTGGTCAGGCTTAGTAAGTAGCGATTGGCGTTGGACATAGCTGAGTGGTTCCGAGGCCTCTGATCGGGCCTTGGCCCGTGACAGTTCTAATTAGATATAGCCCCTTAGATCTTAGTAACCTAATAAGCCCGTTTAGCCTTTTTAATTATTTCTAAGAAGACCTTTTATTTTTTAAGGATAAGGGGTAGTAAGGCTAGGGTTAGCTCTGGTTCCCGTGCTTATTAGATACGGGCCTTAAAATAGGATTAGTGGGTTTCAGAGTACTCTTTTGTTTACTAGGGGGCCCACTTTCCCCGGCTTTATTATTTCTTTTCTATTACTTAGATAATTATTAAGAGTAGGTTAATGATCCGGTTAGCCTGGGCGTTTAGCTTAGCTAGGGTGAGTAGGTCCTTAATGGTAAGTAAAATTGAGGCCCCTACTCTGATTAAGTTTTTAAACCGAGGAAGGGCTAAATTCGGGACTAATATGAGCCCTAATTAGTATGTTTATTATTATTTATTATTGTTAAGGGGGATAATAGTTATAATAAGTTAGTGATTAGTTTTTGGGTATAGGTATAAGTAGGGTCCTATGTATATAAGGGGGATATTTAAGATGGTTAAGCTAAGGATGTAATTATGGGTATGGGTTAGAGCCCCTATTTCTCTAATAAAGGAGAGGTTATGGTTATTAACTTAGTTAGTTAAATCGTCTCCTCTATTCCGGCTAACGGATCCTGGTTTTTAGGGGTAGTGGTGAGTGTTGAAATCCCTAGTTATAAGGGCTCGTAGTGGTGGTTAGTATCCTAGGAGGGTGGTTATTATATAGTTATAAGGATTGCTTGGTTATTTATAGACGTTTATAATAGTAGTGTTATTAACCTTTAATTATAGGATATCCCTTGTTTGGATAGGTCTTTATTGTTGTATTTGTAGCCTTATCCCCTTTCGTATATATGTTATTACCCTGGGATTTATTTCCCTATTATCCTAAAATTAACTAGGATAAAGGAATTATACCTAGGGTGTATATTAATTTATATTTTGTTCGTGTAGCTTATCCAGGGCTCTTAGATAAGTACGATGTCGACCTAATTAGCCCAGCAGAGTTCTAGGAAAGCTGTGTATGCTGGGGGCTTTTTCCCTACGTTATATTAGGCCACACGTAGCACCTATGGGGGGGCTTGTTTAGGCCTACGCCTCTAAGTCGAGGTCTAGGTGAGTATAGGTATTAGTGATATTATAATCAGGTTTTTAAGCTACCCTCTAGCTCCTATTTCGGAGAGGGTAGATAGGGTGGTTGGTCTAAGGGAGGGCCTCGGGGTTTTCCGCTTCATCTTTATCCATACTACTAACTATATCCTCATCGCCTAAGCATATAATCGATCCTTGGGAGGGGGTCCTAGTATATAAGCACTTAGAGCCAGGTTGTTGGCCCTGATCAGGACGGGAGTCCTGGGGTTGTTGAGTGTTACTCTGGGTAGTGGTCTAGTTAATACTATCGCAAACCTCGGAGACCTTTTACCCAACCTTCCGAATCCGTCCATATTCCTTTTAGCCTAGGAGGGTAAAATAGCTATTAACTATTAGGGGCCTAACTAAATAATTTATATAACCGGCCTAGAAGGGCCCTAAATAGTTAATATATTTTAGTTTAGTTATATAAGGCTCGGTTTCGTGGGAGTTTAAGGGCTTACCGCAGTTATTATAGAGTGGCCATTAGTTATAGTATTAGTTTATATAATATCCCTAATAACCAGGGTTATACCTAAGTAGAGTTCTCTTTTCCCTAATAAGCTAAGCTTTATTACTCTAGTTAAATAATTTAAAGGGTAACACCTTAACTATAAAAGAGATAACCTAAGTAACTTTGTTTATAATAGGGTTTAGGCCGAGGTGGGATTGCTGGGCTAGGACTGGCTCGCGGCCAGTCTGGGCGATAACCTCCTCCCTGATTAGGGTTAATATATTAATACTTTCCCCATCTAAGCTTTAAAGCTTAGATGGGTAACGTAGAATAGCGTATATAAACTATTTTATAGGGGTTTCTACTTTAAAAGCCCCTAAGTAATTTATTAATTTTTATTCATTTTTAATAAGGTTTTATTGAATTTATTTATTTAGCGGTTTTAAAGAGTATTTAGTTAAGATATAGTAAATGTGTGGGATATCTCCTAGTTATAGGCTAAGGGCCTAGTAGACTGTGCAGCGCAGGGCGAAAGGGGCGTTTTTCCGGGCAGCATCCAGGCTTTCCTTGGGGATATGAACGAAAACCCAGAGGTCTTCTAATTAAGCCTGGGCTTATGGGTAGGTAAGTGCGAAGGGCTGGTCCTAGGCCTTGTCTCAACCGAAAGGTAGCCAAATACTGTTTATTTCAAGCTGAAGAGGAAAAGGGTAAACTACGATATAGCGCGAAATCTCTGCTTCCTAGGGGGTGGGCGCTAGTGGGGCACCGGTGGGGCACCAGTGCGAGCACGGGTATAGCCCGGGCATAACCACCGGGTTCGGCCCGTGACACTACCCCCCTCCTCCCCCCGCGCAGCCTCTAGTTCCTGGCTGGCCTCCTGGGGGGTATGTGCGTATACGCCGCGTCTCCGTCGTTCTCTAATATCGGCCTATAGCGCTCCTCGTAACGGTCCAGCGCCTCCGTTTCCTCTATAACACCGGCTAGCTCCCACGTGGGGTTGATATAGCCCTCCCACTTCACTAGGGCTTCACGTCTTCTCCCTTTACCCACCATCTTCCATCTAGTAGCGTAAATCTCCTTTATTTGCTACTTATCCTCGCTATCTATTTCCCTAATAGGTGGTGGTTAGTAATCCAACTAAATTTGGCCTAGGAGGGGGTCACTAGCTGATCTCCGGAGGACGTCCACGTGGAATCGCAGGTAAATCCCTTTTAGCATATTTAACTCCACTACGTTCATACTCACTACCTTAGTAACTTAGTATTAGTGGTATAGTTATATAAGTTTTTTACTTGGGTACAGGGATTTATAGTTTATAACGTTAAACCAGACTTTATTACCTACTTAGTACTCATCTACTAGTGACCAGTGATAATTAGCACTTAATTCGTAGCGCTACTATGTTAAGGCTATTATAACCTAGGTAAACACTATAACGTCCTTTATTTTGGCCACTAGTTCATCTACGACCACCTTTCCACGGTTAGGTGGTCCCTTACTATTTTTTTCTATAATTGGTAATGGGTCGACGTAGTACCCGTGTTTTATAAAGAACGGAGAAATACTAGTTACTAAGCTGGTTCTATTCCGTAGAGTTAACTGTATTATAAGAAGTAACCCTCCCCAATTATCCTAGGCCTAGGTAATGTAAGCCCGTCAAATAACCTAAACCTCCTAGTTTATACACTTTGTTCCCCTATTAGTTTATGGGTAATAAGTGGTACTTAGTAGTTGGGTAACCCCGGTTAACTTATAAAATTCCCACCAGAAGTTATTAACCTAATTTAACCCTTTATTATTTACGATCAACTAAGGCATCCTATAGAAATGGTAATAGCTATAGAGGAACCACTAAGCACAAAATACCATATCCATAATCTCCATTTCTTTTAGTGTTAGCGTTTTACTCAGCTGATCAACTATAACCCATATATAACGGGATTTCTTCTTTTTTATTGGTAGTAAATCAGTGATAAAATCCATCGACAAATTACTACTTATTTAGAAGGGGACGGGTAGGGACTTAAGTAACCCCTTCTTAGCTTACCTCTAGATATGGATATTATTATATACATAATAGTTCCTTGTGAACCTTTTAACCATTTAGGAGTACCCCGGCCAGTAAAAGCGTCGGCTTATAATCTCGAATATACTATTATACCCCGGGTAACCATTAGTATTAGAATCGTGGTACTCTTGTACAACCCTTGTCCATAATAGGCTTAAAGGGTCATTATCATCTTTTTCTCTAGGAACCCATATTTTATCCTAGAACGTTAGCCTCTACTGCTTATTAATTGCACATTCCGTAATCTGGACCTTTAACTATAACTCTAGTGGGAAGTTGCACTATCCCTGCTTCACCGCCTTATAAGCTCGGTAATATAATCTGTTTTCTTTAATAATCTAGTCCTAAAATGTTTATAATTTGTTATTATTTATAAACACTATTATGTATAAGAGTACTAATAAGTTATTTATGGTATAGCCCACCTAGGGGGCACTAGTTCCTTCCTTTGGGATAGTGTGGTTAAGTATTAATTAGAGTATACGCCCCTATTCTCTCTTATCGTCCTAGCCCTAAGGGGCGTCCTACTCCCTTTAAGAGAGGGCATCGGGGACTACTACTTCCTTTTTTGGCCAGTACTCTAAATAAAAATCGTATTAGGCTAGCTTTTTTACCCACCAGCTTTACCTCTCGGTGAGGTGCTATTTTATTATAAAGTATTTAAGGTTTTTGTGATCCATAAGAATTTTAAAGTTACCTATACTTCGTAGTTCTACTCTCCAGGTCCTAAGGTATACGAGTACATTAAGTAGTTCCTTATTATGGATAGGGTAATTATACTTAACCGGTAATAACTTTTATAAGTAGAACGTAATAGGGTACTAGTGCCCATCGGAGTCTTCTTATATAAGGGTGCTACCCAAGGTAAACCCTGAACAGTCTGTTTCCACTATTGTCTTTCCTTTAGGGTCAAAGCGGCGAAGCACCGGCTCTATACTAAATAGCCACTTAAACTCCTAGAATCCTTCTTCTTAACTAGGTCCCTAGTGGAACACAGCCGACTTCTTTGTAAACCTCGTAAAGGGCTTAACAATAATGGTATAGTTGGGTATAAAAATACAATAATAATTCGTAAACCCAAGGAAACTTCTAACCCCCTTTATAGTTCTAGGGGGCAGCTACTCAGTAATGGCTTTTAACTTCTCAGGGTTATATGAGATCCCTTTTTTAGTAGTGATAATAAACCTAATATACTTCACGGTCTTAACTGAAAAGGCATACTTCTTAGGGTCTAATCATAGTCTAGCCTTTACTAAGCGCCGGAGGACTACCCGTACCTTCTCTTCGTACTTCTTTTTTAACCTAGACGTATAAATCAGGACATTATCCAAATAAGCGGTAACGAAGTTATCTAAGAAGTTTTAGAGAATCGTATTAATATACTATTAGAACGTAGTTAGGGCCCCGGTGAGTCTAAAAGGGTAGACCAACTACTCAAAGAGTTTATATCTCGTATAAAACGCTATCTTCTCGACGTCTTCTTCTACGATCCGAATCTTATAAAACATAACCACGACGTTAAACTTCGTATACCACTACGTAATAGTTACCCGTTAAAGGGTCTCTAATATAAGTGGTAATAAATAACGGTCCTTTTTTATAATACTATTAAGGGCTCGGTAATTAATACAAAACCGAATTCCCCCACCAGGCTTCTTAATAAACAACACTAGGGCACCCACTAGTGAGCTGCTGGCTCGAATAAACCCTTTATCTAATAGGTCCTCTAGTATCTTCTTTAGGACCAAGAGTTCCTCACGGGATATCCCATATAAGGGTCCCCATAGAAGTGTAAGCTCCTAGTCATAAGTGTCCTTAATAAGGGGGATCTTATAGTTAACCCCTGGCCTCCTAGGGGGTACCGAGTATACCTTCTCCGGGTTAAATAAGTCTCTAAACTCCTCATAAACCCAGCCTAGGACGAGTTCCTTTATATCCATAAACTTCTTTTTTTTTAGTGTATCCTCGATGTCCCTCAAACTCACAACTATAACCTGGGCCTCTAATGCCCTCTAGTACTTCACTTATTAGTATATAACTATAAACATAGGGGCCATTAGTAATTAGGCTATACGAATCTCTTTTACAACAACTAGTTCTTCCTAGTTAAAGAAGTATACGTTTACTCCTCCCTTACCGTAGTACACCCACTGAGTAACAGTGTTATATATTATATAGTTCACTTTTATTTATAGTTTCCCTAGGAATATGGGGGGGTCTAGGCCCTTTACTATGTATACGTAAACTTTCTGAGTATGGCCACTTAATTCCAGATCTAGGATAACCGCACCCTGGGCATCACTAGGTGATGGCCCGTCTTGTGTATACCCTCGTAGGGTACACTTTTTCCGATTTATTAGTGGTAGTCGGAGGCGTTTAGAGAGAGACTGATCCACTATTATGTAAACGTCGTAGCTAATATCGATAAGGGTGTGTATTAAGTGTCCTTTATTAATCCTTACCTAAATAGTGGCTAACCCTTGGCTCCTCTACTGCTGCTCTTCTTAGTGGGACTCCTATCCTTTGGCTTCCTCCTTCGTCGACTCTAGTACCCAACTTTATACTAGAGTTACTCTTTTCCCGAGTTATCCTTATTAGAGGAGGTATTAATAACCTCTTAGTTCTCTTTTTTTAACCTAGGATCCTTTTACTTCTTCATCACCTTAGTATGGGCAACCTTCACTTACTTAGGAACCTTCTTCCGGTAATTCCTGGTGATATAACCTTCTTCGCCGTAGTGAAAGCACTTATGGTGGTCCACTAGTGGGTTACCCGAGGAGTAGTGGTAGTGGTGGTCCTTTTTCTCCTTTTAAGTTAATAAGGTGCAAGTAGTACTAGTCATCTAAACATCTCTATTACGATCCTTCCATAGAGGGGCTAGGGTTGGGGACTAGTGATGCTCTTATTTAATAATGATGGGTATTATATACTCTAACTTCCAGGTAACATCCTATACCCTAGTGAGCTACTAAGTGTACTCCCCTAGTAGGGAGATGGTGATCAGGTACTCCTTTAGGCGGGAAGTAAGGGTGTTTTCTAATATAATAATTTTAATAGTGTCGGGCTATATACTACCTCCTGCGTCTACTATTATTCGTTTGAACTTCGGTAAGAAAATAGTTAACTTTTTGTTATTTTTTTAATGGAGGGTCTATAATTAGGCTATGGTTTGGGGTTGGGTGTTTAGGTTTTAGTAGGTTTTGTCGAGGTAAGATATAAAATCTTTGGGGTTATGTTGGCCTCTAGGCCCCCCAGCTATATAGAACGTGGTAACCACTTACTAGGGACTAGTATTTAAATAAGAGTTAATTAGGTACTATAATTCCTGGTTAATAGGGTAGAATACTCTGTTTATGGTGATCTTGTCCCTTATTTATTATGCCTAAGAAGGGTAGTCCTTCTACTTCCCCGAGAACTTTAAGGGTGTTAATAGTGGTTTACGGCGTATTAGTATCTCTATTATAAGGTGGTGGTTGCCCACTAGCGGGGCTTCGGTGCTTATATCTTCTATAGGGGTCGGTATCGTTACCCCTAAACCTCGGCTTCACTCTAGCTCATTAGAGAGCTCAGTAATCCTCACCTATAGGGGCCCGAGGGCCTCGTTTAAGGCTAATTATAATTGGGTTTGTAGTTCATTAGCTATTATGCTAGTTGGTATCCTCTTCTTAACTAGTGGGGAGCTGCGTTTTACCCAGTGTCCAATATTCATCGATTTATCGTTAAAAAGCCACACTTAACCTGGGATTCCGCTTCGTAACCGGTAAGGAGCTGCGCTCAACCTAATAGTATCTTATATAATAAATCAAACTAAGTTTGAAATATGCGAAGGGCTGGTCCTAGGCCTTATCTTAACCGAAAGGTAGCTAAATACTGTTTATTTTAAGCTGAAGAGGAAAAGGGTAAACTATGATATAGCGCGAAATCTCTGTTTCCTAGGGGGTGGGCGCTAGTGGGGCACCGGTGGGGCACCAGTGCGAGCACGGGCATAGCCCGGGCATAACCACCGGGTTCGGCCCGTGACAGTAAGGGCTCGGTTTTGGGCTAGGGCAGAGGCCGGGGCTGAGATTGGGGCTAGGGTCGGGGCTAATACCGCAACGGTAACCTAATTCTGGGTAACAGTTAAAGTAATTTCATTATTTATTAACTTTTTTAAAACTTAGATCACATAGGTTATCACCTCCTTTATAATCTACTTTTTTAACCCCTCAAAATCAAAAACCATATTATTAATAAACTAAGTAATAACTAAAAAGATATCCTTTTGGTCCTTATAACGTCTGGTTTGTTTATTAAAAGTGGTTAGGATAAATCTAATGGCCACCCCACTTATGTTTAAGGGCCCCTTTACCGTAGAGGGGGCTATATTAGGAGTATTAGGCTAGTTTCCCCTAAGGCTAGGCCGGAATGGCTGGGCCTTAGTGTTACGGTGGCGCTTAGCTTTTAAGGTAGGGGTTAGCTCTAAAGGTGACCCAGAGCTCCGATTAGGGCTGGCCAGAGGGGCCGGCTATAGTCCAGTGCCCACTAGAGGTTATAAGGCCATCATAGGAGGGCTCCAAAAGGGAGAGGTGAAGACTTTTTAACTGTTAAGGATTTTGGTGGTATATCACCTATTTCATTAATAGCGGATGCTAAGAAAAATTAGGCGAGAGGGAAGTTGTGCTCCAGCATCATGCATGAGAGGCTCATGTCCGCCAAGATCGTATGTGACCCAAGACCGTCTATTGCATCCCGACGACACCCCACTGACAGTCGATCAAGTCCCACTGGGAGGCCGAACTCGAAGCGGGTCTCATGGACTCTTCGGTCTGGCCCCGTCTGAACTACACCAAGTGCATCGACGGCTTCGCCGAGGCCATCCCGGGCGACCCATTACACAAGTTCAGGTGTAAGAACGTGAGTTGCGTTCCGTTCCACTGACACCGTTCGAAGCTGAAACAATCCCCAGATCGACCTGTACGACTTCATCAACCATGCAACGCTCGGCTCGCCGCACACCGACGAAGAAGGTCGGACGGGCAGTTCTGTGTGGGGTTGGACCGATCCCGACTCCGGCAGGGAGTTCATTGGTAAGTCGGCGTTTCAGTAACTTGCAATGCTTAATTAATGTCTTGGTTACAACGACATGCTAACGGTTGTAAGCAACCGGAATGTATGACGGGACTGGTTTCGTTGAGGTGCTTCCCGAGGGCCGCCTGCTGCGCCTAGGATTCCTGTACGTTCTCTCCCAATAATCCTCAACCCAGAATACTGGACGGCTGACCATGACAAAGCCCGTCTTACGCCCCTACGGGCCCGAATTCGATGTGGCACGAAATCCGTAGCTACAAACAATACATGCTCATTGGAAGCGAGCTTCAGAGCCACGGCATCCAGATCTTCGATATGACGAAGGTAATTTGCCGCCTGAAGACACCAGACAGATGCGAAGGAGCTAACGTGGTTGCAGCTGCTGGACATCGACGAAGCCGATGCCCCTGTCGTGTTCGACAACGCGAAAGACTTGACTGGGCATTTCGCTGATCTCCCTCTCGGTCGCACACACAACATCGTCATCAACGAGGAAGCCGAGTACAGTGTAGCTGTCGGAGCGGCCCCTCGTGATGGTGGATGTTTCGGCAGGCTGATCTTTTTCGACCTGAAGGACCCCTCGAACCCTGTCAAGCTTGCATGCGACCCGCAGGACCAATACGTTCACGATGTTGGTCCTCCCAATTCTTACAACTCTGTTTACATGCTGACCGATCACAGGCTCAATGCTTGGTTTACCGTGGGCCCGATAAGAAGTATGAGGGTCGCGATATCTGCTATGGCTACAACGAGGACACACTGACCATGTAAGTCATCTACCTGGGGCGTATAGAACGTTAATTAACAAGATAACGTCCATCACCCACATTCCGCCCACCCCAAAAATGCCTTATATAATGTTCACCCTTCAACTTTAACCATAAATAACTTTATTAATTTTATTTTAATTATTCCCGTTTTTTAAGGATATTATCAACTAGCTCTAATGGCCTAATATACCGAAGCTCACGTTAATCAGGCTCTTGAAGCCATTATAAACGGCCTAAGCCACCGAAAAGCGTTATTATACTATGGTATCCCAAGGTCTACTCTTCGGGATCGGCTATAAAGTACCCAATTAAGGGACATAGCTTTTTCTAACCAGCAACAGCTCTCTCCGAGTAAAGAAAGTCATTTGGCTAAATGGATTCGAGTTCAGGTTGCCCTAGGCCTATTATTAACACATTAACAACTAAAGGAATTTGCTGAACGCATCCTGGAGATCAATAGAAACTCACAGCCTCTTAGAAAGAACTGGGTTTAAGCTTTTATTAAAAGGAATCCATTAATTAAGGTCCAAAAGAGTAGATCCATCGATTCCCAGCGTATCAATAGAGCTTCTACTAATATTATTAGATTATAGTTCGTACACCTCATTGTCACTGAGATTAAAGCCATTAGACTAACAAGTTAATAGAATATAGACGGGATTAGTATTTTAGAGGGTAGGGGATCTAATGGGCTGGCCCTGGGATTGTTTAAGAGTGACTCTGTTTGAAAAAAGTAGCCCGGATTGCGTATTTGGATATCTCTTATTGAATATATCTCTATAACTGGAAGATCCCTCCCTCTACTTATTATATATAAGGGGAAGAGTGTTTAACAATAGTGGTTTCCCCTCGACCTTTGCCCATATACTTCCTGGGAGTTCACAGCAACAGAGAATGGTTAAACATTAGACTCAACGGTAATAGAGTAGCTAAAGAAGGTCTTCATCCCATTAATTACCCCCAATAACCCCTCCGAGACCAAATTACTCATCCTAGATGGTCATAATAACTACGAAACAACAGATTTTATATGGGAGTACTTCATCAACAATATACACTTACTCTTCTTACCACCACATATATCCCACGTACTCCAACCTCTTAATTAATTAGTATTTAGGCCTCTTATGTAACGGTCCAAGCACGTATATTGCAACTAGCTATGGCGACTACTACGAGTATCTTTAAGATAAGATGTTGTTGTTGTTGTTGTAGTATTTAACGCCATGGCGGCAAGGGCTACGGAACCCTCGCGGCAGACCTCCCTAGGGGTATGTGGCGTGGAGAGCCGCAGCTCAAGCTATATACTACAGTACATGAACCCGGCTAGCGTCCTCCAAATCATGCCTTAGTGGCTACGTAACTGTCATACTATATTGCTAGGTCCCGCTGGGTTGCCTAACTCAAGTTCGAATATAATGGTGAATGGTGAGTGCAGCTCGCAAATTTGTCATTCCGACCCGCCCATAACGGGTCCTTCACAGGTAGCGCCTTGCCCCTGATTGGTGAATCGGGATTGGTGGGCCCTTAATGGGCACCTTATCCCTCCTTAGTCGCTTGGGCACTAGGCCCTATATTGTTGTCCTGGGCCCTTAATGGACACCTGGAACGCGTGCTGGTTGGTGGCCCCAGGCCTCCTTTTAGTCTGATTGGTCTCGTTGACGACGTACCGGCCGCCGGTCCCGCATTGTTCTGGCTGGGGGAGACCGGAAGACCCGCATATAGCGGGTCCAACCATTGCCTATGGCGAAGCGCGACCCAAACGCTTTGTGCCCGCAGCTGGAATCGAACCAGCCCCCTCTGCGATGGAGAGGGGTTGCCAGACGCACGCCACTGCGCCATGCGGGCTCTTTAAGATAAGAGAGAAAAGGAGAAAATATCTTCCGCTCCATAGGACCCGTTTACTCTGATCAGGCCTAAGGTTGATCCATCTTAGGTAAGCCGGGCTTAGGTAAGCAGAGTCCATAGTTGAGAAGTTGCGAAGCCTCTAAGAGGGCCTAGCCTATTACAATTACCCCCCCTCTCCCTCCTCCCCGTTCAGAGGAACTCGTCCATAACTAGCCTCGTAACGATCCAAAGCTACAATCTCCGTTAATAACTCAACTAGTTCCTAAGTAAGCTCTACGTAGCCCTTCCACTTAACTAAAACTTTCTAAGAACTACGAATCTTCTTAGCACCCTGGATCTCTTCGACTTCGAATTCTTCTTCGTTGTCTATTAGTAGAGGCGGCAGTTAGGCGTCGTCTCATTCTTATGATAATAGTGGGTCAACTCCCGTATACCTGATTAGGGATATATAAAAGACGTTATGAATACCCGGCGGCGTATTAAGCCGGCAAGTATGGGATCCGACTATTTCTAACACAATATACTTCGTATTCATCTAGTTCAACTTCTTAGATGGTCTCTTAGAATGGACGTTCTTAAGCCTTAACTAAACCTTATCCCCTAGTCAAAACTAGTTAAAAGGTTAGCATCGTATATTTACCGAGGCTTCTTATCGCTCTTAGGCGGAGGCCATCACCACTTATACCCATTCAGAGGCCTCCTTCAACTTTGAGACTAGGGCCTCTACCCGAGCTGCGGGGGTCTTTCCTTTAGTCCACAAAGTCTCCCTTACTCTAATCAGGTCAATGTTATAGCCGTAGGTAGTGAAGAAAGGGCTAAGGCTTGTTAACGAGGTAACCCTATTATTAATAACTATTATCACTATTAGAAGTAGGTCGTCCTAATTATTTTAAGTGTATAAAGTATAAACTCGGAGGTAGGTTTCTATTACCTAGTTAGCTCGTTTTGTGGTACCGTTTATCTCCGGGTGGAAGGCCGTAAATAAACGTCGTTTTATCCGTAATAGTTAACAAAGCTGTTTCCATATACGATTAGTAAATTAGGGGCCTCTATCCGAAATAATAGTTCTCGGGGGTCCATGGTATCTAATTAAGCTAAGCATTAACACTGTAACCATAACGTCCATCGTTATATCCTTAAATAGCTCGAAAATCACATTCTTAGATAATCGGTCTATTACCACCATAATGTTCGTTGCTCCCATACGGTGGGTTAATAGTAGCCCTATAATAAAATCGACTAATATCTCTGTTCAAACCTAATCAGGGATAAGTAAGGGCTTTAGAAGACCCCTCTTCTTGTCCCACTATATATTACCCTATCCACAGACGTCGCAGTTCCTTATAAAGCGTTGGACATCCTACGACAGGCCTGGCTAGTGAAAGCGGCGGCTAATCAAAGCCTTTAACGTATCTCTACTGAGATAGCCACTAAGTGTTGAGTTGTGGGACTCTTGGATTAACTGGGTTCGTAAAGGTTCATAATAAGGGACCCAGATCCTCTCCCTTTAAAAGAGTTTACCGTCGTCGTCCACTAAATACTCTAATAGTATTATGGGTAACTTCTATTATAATAGTAATTAACGGTCCCCCCTTTTCATAATTATCCTAATTAGCTAATAATAATTATTTAACTATAATCCTTTAGTCTAAGTGGACTTTAGGGGCTCCTCTTTAAAGGGGTTTAGGATGGGTTCCAACTAATTAACCTTAGGATCATCGTCCTAATCCATATCACCTACTATAATGTTTTCCACGAATTCCGTTATATCCATTTAATTCGTCTTAAGAGTTGCCCAGTTCACCATAACCATATTCCATTTCCCCTTTAAGAATTATATCCTCTATCCTTTTAGTTAATCATCTCGCTAAGTATTAGGAACGTCTTATTCTCATCTAAATAGTATATTAAGGATTATCACTTATTTACTGGGTCAGAACTAGATTATAAAGTTATAACGGGATAGGAGCTCCGACCATCTGACCTAACATTTACTCAATTACCTCTTAGTTATAAAATACTTAAGGTTAAGGTGGTCGATTAGGATAATAAACTCCTTTATACTCCTTAATTCGGAGTCCTAGTATTCTAAATAGTGGACTATAGCTAATAGTTCCTTATTATATATTAGGTAGTTGTATTTTATTAGTAAGTTCTTCCGTAAAAAGAATATAACAGGCCATAAAATACCCTCGTCGTCGTATTATAATAAAGTGCTACCCACCATATAACCTAATAAGTCTATTTCTAGTATAGTAGCTCGATTAGGATCCCAATATACTAGTATAAGGGCACTAATTAGGAGGGCCTTTAACTTATTAAACACTTTTATATACTCGTTACTTTATACGAATAGGACATCCCTCTTTGTTAAAGTTATAAAGGGGTGTACTAACCCTGAGAAGTCTAGTATAAATTAACGATAGTAATTTGTAAAATTAACGAAGGTACGGACTCCTTGTACTAATCGGGGGACCTCCTATATTTGGATGGCCTTAATTTTCTCTGGGTTAATATGGATACCTTTCCCTACATCGATGATAAACCCTAAGTATTTAACCCTCTTCGTCTTAAAGTCGCATTTATCGATATTAATTTGTAGGCCGGTAATACCTAGACGACTTAAGACCTTCTTAACTTTCTTCTTATGATTAGCGAGTAAGCTATTTAAATAAATTAGAACGTCGTCGATATAAGTGGTATAGAATTCGTCTAGGAAGTTCCGTAAAATATAGTTAATGTACCTCTAGAACGTAATGGGGGCCCTTATTAGGCTAAAAGGAGTTACCATCTATTCATATAAATCGTATTTTATTTTAAAGGCCGTTTTTTATTCGTCGCCTTTTTTAACCCTAATCTTATAGAATACAGCAATAACGTCTAGTTTTATTAGTTACTTAGCCTTAATTAGGGCTCTTAGAGTTTCGCTAATTAGGGGTAAGGGATATTTATTTTTCTTAGTGATAGTGTTTAGAGCTCGGTAGTCAACATAAAACCTTAATTCTCCCCCGGGTTTTTAAATAAATAGAATAGGTGATGAAGTAGGAGAGTTACTAGTACGAATAAAGTTTTTATTTAGTAGTTTTGTGAGGGTCCATCGAAGTACGATTAGCTCCTCCTTAGACATCCTATATAGGGGTCCCCATGTAATTGGCTTGTTTTGCCTTGTTGAGTCTTTTTTAATGGGAATTGCGTGGTTAATATTGTTTCGATGTGGTGGTAACTAATTAGCCTTATCTCGGTCGAAGATATATAGAAACTTATAGTAATACGTAGGGAGTTTCGTCCTCGGGTTTATTTTTATTTTTAGTGTTAGGGCCTTTTCGATATTAGCTAAACTTATGGAGAATGCGTTTAGGGTGGATATACTAAGAGGGGTCTCTTTTCTCTTTTGTGCCCGCCTAATTAGGGCTAAGAATACCGATCTAGTTTATTGTTAAATTAGGAACTTTGGATCTTACTGGGCCTGACCCGGTTTCCTTTCTGTTACCTAGTGGTCTACGATACTTATATGTAGAGTACCTCACACTGGGTAAACCATAACGTCATCGTTAATTATCCAGGACCTTCTAAGGATAACGTCGTTTTTTTAGTTAGGAATAATATAAAAGAATAATCGGTGTTGTTTATAGTTATTAATATTAATATTAGTATAAGTGACGTAGCGGATTGCACTAGGAACTGTAGTAGTGATTTGTATTAAGTTCCGAGGTGTAATACTAATGCATAGTAAGTGGAGTTTTTTAGCGAAGGCGTTGCTAATTAGGGCATATATTAAACATCCTATATTAATAAGGGTAGTTATATAGTGTATCCCATTAATCCTAATATTAACGTAAAATGGGTTATAATCCATACTCTTTTTAATAACCTTCTATTCCTCCACAGCTTGTTCCTCCTAATAACGACTTTCACCAGGAGTTACTTTTTTCCTAAGTCCTCAAAGTCCTAATTAGAACTAATGTTTATTTTATTATACTCTTTGGTCTTCTTTTTTAAGGTTTTGGTTTCCTTATTTTTCCGGTCTCTAGGGCATCTCTATTATATATGCCCCTTTTTACCGTAATTATAGTATTTACGGGTTTCCTCTTAGCTTAACCTTCTTCGGACTAGTTTATCCTTAGTTATCCGGCTTACCTTAGTGGGTTCCTAATTCATTTAATTAGGTTAAGGTGATCCTATCCGATTATCCTATCCAGTTAGTGATTCGATTTTGTTCTAGCCGGGTGTTAGTGATCTCCTGTATTAACACTCACGGCGAGCTTAGTACAATTCACTATCCAATTCTGATCTTATCGTCAAGAGCATCTAGGTGTATATAGTATAGGCCGTTGGTTTATTAATTACACTAATTAAAGGGGTTCTTATTGTAATGTTTAGAGCTCCTTTTAGGTAGTTGATTTTAACGTTGTCCAGTTAGTGTCCTCCTCCCACTTCTACGAGCTCCTTTTTGAACTTAGGAAGGAAGTGGGCAAAATTCTCGTTCTCTTTTTAATGTATTGTTCTTAGTTGGTCGAGGGCTTATGCTTCTGCGTTAAGGTCTACGTAGTAACCCTTTAAGTATTCCATAAATTATTTAGGGTTTTTCAACCCATCAGCTCCTCCCTATGAATAATAGGCGCTTATTATAGTTTGTGTAGTGTTTTTTAGTTTAGAGTAGATATAAGTGAATACTACTAATACTAAACTAAAGGCTTCCTTATCCACGCTTATTTTCCCTTTTATCTCGAAGTACTATTATTAAAATCTCTTATGTAATCCATTAAACTTCGGTGGATCGGGGATTTAGTATTTCGGTTATTTAGGAGGTGGTGTATAGGCCTGATCGGGTGGGATCGGCGTCGTAGAGGGTGTAGGGGTTTCGTATAACGTTGAGGTTGGGTACCTGGGTTCTACTAGGGTTTATTATAGTATTCGAATTTATTCTCGTTAGGCCTCTTATTCAGCCGCTTAGGTGGTCCACATCTCCTGTAACTGGGCTAATAACTAACCGATTAATTACACCAGCTACTACGGGTTTCCGGATAAGTCGACGTTATTTTCTATCATAATATAATTATCGTTCTTTCCGTACATCTTTATTTAGTAATGACCATAATATACTAATTAACGTTATTAAAGTACTCTATTACACGGAATGCATTTTTTCGAGTTTATTAAAACCTCCTAACCCTAATTAAACCTCGCTGATCAGTTTTAAGTGTTTAGGGACCTTCAGGTTAACCCACTTAGGACTCTTTACTACTCCCACCAAGGTCATAGACTTACTTTTCGTCGATAATTATTTCCATACCCAGCGTACTCTTATTATCTCCGATAATACTAAGATTTTAAAAATAATATAATAGTCTAAATACGTATATTATAACTAACTATAGCGACTACTACGAGTATTTTTAAGATAAGAGAGAAAAAGAGAAAATGTTTTCCGCCCCATAAGACCCATTTGCTCTAATCAGGCCTAAGGTTAATCCGTCTTAGGTAAGCCGGGCTTAGGTAAGCGGAGTCCATAGCTAAGAGGCTGCGAAGCCTCCAAGAGGGCCCAGCCCGTCACATCTTAAGACTACCTATCGAAAAGAACTCGGATATCGACCTCAATAGGATTATAGGATTATTATTAGTAAATGATATTTTATTGAATGTTATGGTAAGGCTCACTAAGCAGTGTTAACGAAAAGTAATATTATTAGTGGTTAGAAATATACTGGGTTATAGCCTATGAATATAAGCAGACCCCTCCTTAACCCTTTACTACGAGAGAATACCATAACACTAGCTAAACAGTTAAAGGATGCCTATGAGGGTCTCTCTTATATTAACGTAAGCGATGAATGGGCTGCAGAGTTATCAGTAGTACTCTGGTTAACTCCTAGGAGGAGGGAGGAGTTAAGGGAATAGTTGGGTCTGTATAATAAGTTTAATGGGGACCATAGTACTCGACGTTTATTATTCCAAAAGGTCCAAAAAGCATAGGACGAGAGGGACTACCAATTAGTCATCGCATAACGAAAAATCGAGGTATTGGAAGCAGAGGTTGAAGTTACTAGGGCTAGGAAGAGGAAGAAGGTCAAAATGAGCCCTAATTCGAAGTTCGCTAATATCGAGGCCATCCGGAGGGCTCAGATTGAGGCTGGTGATGTTTATAATAGCTCAGATGAATCCAGCGGGTCTGATAATCCTAGTGATGATGCTAGTTGTATTGTTGTGGTATCAGAATAGGTGGAATAATAACCTGAAATCGATGCATCGAAAAATGGTTTATTATTTTTGGGGTGGGCGGAATGTGGGTGACGGAAGTTACAGCTATGACGTGACCGACAAGAACGCATCCAAGATTATCTCTAGGACCTCTTACGAGGGAGCGACATACACCCACCAGGGTTGGATTCTGGACCCCAACAACCAGGAATGGCTTCTCATGGACGATGAGTATGATGAGGAAGAGGTCGTCGCACCTGCCTCTGATGGGTATCCCGTTACCTATATTTGGGATATTCGCAGCCTCGAAGCGCCTAAGCAAACAGGGCTTTACAAGGCGTCGAACGTCGGTATCGATCACAACCAGTATGTAATTGACGGTCTGTTGTACCAGTCAAACTACGCCGCCGGGCTACGCGTTTACGACGTGTCGTCGATCCCAGATGACCCAACCGGCGGTAGCGTCTGCGAGACGGCCTTTTTCGACATCTACCCCGAGGACGATGCTGAGCCCGGCGGAGGAGCGATCCAATTTTCCGGTAACTGGGCCTCGTACGCGTACTTCAAATCTGGCTTTATCTTCATCAACACGATCGAAAGAGGAGGCTTCCTCGTGAAGATGACCAAGCGTGAGGCTTGCAAGCCCAAGAGCTGCAATGCCGACAACTGCCTCAGGGAATTGAGGGCCGAGAGTGTTCCCGGCCGCTTGGGGGAGAGCCAGGAGTTCTGCGGGGAATTTACCAAGACCTTCGTCTCCGACGTCTCAGTCGTTCCTGACTATGCGGCGGAGGCTTGCCCTACGAACGTCATCTCTAGGGTTAGCTCGGCATGTTCGTGTCTGCCCACTCCCTGAAGGTGGGATGGAACGTTAGCTTGGCGGTGAGAGAGCAATAACTCTGGTGGTGTGGAACGGAGCTGTCAATCAATGTGTCTACGAATGGCAAGTTAGCCAACAAATATGAAGTCATCAACATCAGGCCGCTGCGTATAAGAGAGAAACTCCACGCGGCGAGAGCTCCCATTCCTGGTAGACCCAGGCGCGGCAGTTGATGGGCTCGTCTTTGAAGGGGATGACCTCGCCTGGCTGTTTCCACTGGGCGCTGCCGCGCCGTTTGGGGTGGCTACCTGGTGCTGGGTCACGGGCGTGGGTGTCCATGGACAGATCGAGGAAGCCGTTGTCGAGGAGACGAGTTGGCATAACAGCGTTTTCGGGTGTATAACAGCTATGCTCCTGTGAACACCTGAGTATCTCATCTTGAGCTCGAGTCCACCTCAGCATCCCATCTTCAGTCTGGGTTGCGGCGTTCCGTATTAACCCCCACTTTAATCCAAAGTCTGCATAATTCCTATGCTGCGTGCTTTGAGAGCGTATCAGCGAGACTGACCAGACCCAGCGACGACTCTTCAACGCCGCATGTTCTGGATCCCAACGTTTCCGAGATCACTCTAGAGGCCATCTGGGGCAAGGTAGCACGCTGTCTGTTGCAGCTCTCCCGGATAACCTTTCCCCGGATTGGGTCTTTGGTTGAGGCCAATAATGGCTCATATGAGGTAGCCGGCAGGCCGATAACTCACAACATGACCGATATGGTTCGACTTGCGAATATTCCTCGAAGCGTTCTCCCACCAAAAGGCAAGACGTATGAGACTGCAGACGAATGGTATACTGCATTAGCAGATATGCACATTGCACAGCTCATCTTCCAACACAACGACATGGTCACTTCTGAGGATGATTGCCGAAACAAGTACGTGGCGCGCCAAATCTTCCGGAGATTGGCTAGACAAGGTCGGCTCTCTACCTTCGGATTCGCCGAGGACAACTGGTCCGCCCAGTCGTCCAAGATTCCAGCTCTCACGCTGTCCCCAGCCCCTTCCGGCTCTGATCTTTTTCGACTCTGGGGTGACGACTTTCGGGCAGGAAACATACTGCTCACCGACTCAGATGAGATTGCTGCCCTCATCGACTGGGAGTATACCTATGTTGGACCTACGCAGTTTATCCTCGACCCACCTTGGTGGCTCCTTATTGAGACGGCGGAGATGTGGTCATCCGGCATCGACGAGTGGAGAGAAACATACGAAATAAGGTTGAAGACCTGGCTCTCCGCTATGAAAAAAGCAGAAGCAGACCTCACAGAGCCCAGCCATTTACCAGCACCATTATCTACGTATATGTGAGAAAGCTGGGAAACGGGGCGATTTTTCCTCAGCTATGGGGCCAGGAAAAGTTGGGCTTTTGACACTATGTACTGGAGATTTCTGGATGAGAGATTCTTTGGTGATCGAGAAAAGAGTATTCTCAAGAATGATTTGTGGAAGACGAGAGTACACCTGTTGAGCGAGGAAGAGAGAGCAGCCATGGATCCCTTTGTAAAGAGAAAGATGGCCGAGTCGAAGGAAAGGCGTATTGTCGACTGGGATCCGACCGAAGCCAGACAGCGTTTGTCCAAGCTCTTATTCGATTGAGAATATAACTATAGCAGAGCGCGGATTCAACTCTCAGCCTGAGCTCAAGTCGTTCGAGAATTGCCTTTTATAAAATAAATGATTTATTATATAAAGTAGTCCTTTATCATCATCACGTACTGCGATCATAAGGATTCATCACGTGAAGTAACTTAATATACCTAGCGATTGATCACTCTCTAGCACTCTGACTGCCGGCTCGCCCAGCTAATGCGATCCTCGGGCGGCGGGTGATCCCACCGTACCTGAACTATAGAGTGGCTATTTGCTTACTGATATTTCGGCGTCTGCTCTCCTCGAACAGGTGTGCCGCGATCTCATCATAAGATCTAGTATCCATCCCAAAACCCGTTCTCAGAAAGCCTGCGGTCATGGGTATCCTTGTACATGGCTTTTGGATATTCTTCCCATGGTTTTGTTTGCCCTTGCACAGCTTAAAGTGTCCATGCAGTGAAGCCTGCGGCGGTATGTGGCCTCGTTTCACCGATAGACATCATCATCACCCTGACTCGACGGTCAGCTAATGTTGTCTCGGTGTAGACTTTTGCTGGTCAGTCTCAAGGGGCAGAGAAAGTCAACGAATCTGCCTCAGAAACATTTCAGTTAGACTTTTGACTCTATCCCGCTTCCGGTACCAGTAGGGCTGATCTGGGCCCGGTTCCTGGTACTGCTTCTTTCGGACCAGACGGCGGTACCTCAAGGATTGCGGGCGATGTGATGGTGGTGCACTAATTTCTAACAAAAGTATAAAAGGTCTTAGCAGCACTTGACGCGACACAGTATTGTCGGGGAGAATTTGGTTAACAAAGGCCACTGCTGTGGAGCTGGTTGTGTGGCTGATGGCGCTTCAACATTGAACAGACTGCATGACGATGGCTTCAACCGCGACTACAGCCTCTCTAGGCAGATGTTAGCCCACAGACATGGAACGAGGCGCGCAACCACCACATTTCACTCAAGAGACCAGAAGCTGTTTTCAAACAATAAGAAATTGTCGCAAGCGCACTCGGCCACCGGATCACCTGGGAGTTGCACTCGGATGAGTCAGCACTTACGTGACACCCCGGTACCCGCACCGGCATATTTATACTGGCAGGCGCGCCCACCAAATAGTGAATAGACTAAGCCTTCTTCTACTATTTTAACCTCGTACGCGCTGGTGCTCGCAACAGAAGTATTGATGATTACAAGTAACTAAAACACTTGTACAGGTCCAGAATACCACTCGTCATCATCACTCATAAGACATCGAGTCTCGTCCGTTGTATATGTACCAAAAACCACCGCGCGCCCCATTCGTTTCCCATTCGTTTCCCAATCATTACCCATCAACATAAAAACCATAAACCAATTACTTTTGTATGTCGTCGTAACCATTCATATCCCCTTCGTTCGTCAGAGCATGGAACCAGCCAATACCCCAAAAACTCCTCTTCCCCATCTTTCCATAACAAAACAACAAAAAAGAAATCATTCGTTCATATCCCGGGGAGTGGTCATGAGTCGTCGGCAGGGCCATGCTTGAGAACTGAGAGAAAAGAAGACAAGTCTCTAGCAAGCGCCGTACCTGACACCTCTCTTGCCCAGCTCCTTGCGACCGACGGGGTCCTCGGGCATGATCCAGCCTCTCGCGCGCTTCGCCTCGCGCTTCTCCGCCAGCTGCGGCTTGGGCATCCAATCGTCGCGCGGCAGCGCCTTGCGTCTTGTACCCTCAGCCGGGGCACCGATCTCCGCCTTCCAGTGCGCGACGCCGTTTTGGGGAGCGTCGTTGCCAGCCATCATGCACAGGCCCCAGAGGGCGAGGCACGCCGTCAGCGGTGTCTCGTCGCTGGCCTCGTCGGCAACAGAAGCCAGCTGCACGGAGGTGACCTCCAAGAAGCCAAAGTTGGGCACGGCATCAGACCCGTTGCGGACAATGACCAGCTCAATCTCAGTCAGGATGAAGCCGTAGCGGCAGCCGTGCTCGCGCATGGCGTGGTGCAGAGCCGCCAGGCCGCGGAGGTACTCGACGCGCTTGATGTTGCCCTCGACGCGCATGCCAGTGTTGAAGCGGTCGAAGGAGCGTACGAGGCCGACGACGCGGGCAGTGGGTTTGCCGCCGAAGATGGCGGCGGCGGAAGCGGGCTCACCGGCGGGCGAGGCCGTGAAGAGAAGCTCCTGCTGCTTGGAGTTGGCGGACGCGGAGGGGACCGAGAGCTGCATGGGCCGGTTGGAGGAGATGGCGAGCGCCGCGTTGAGCTTGGGGAGGTAGTGCGAAGCGTAGATGCCGTGGAGAGCGGCCTCGGTCTCAGGGTGGCGGGCCGTCTGCGCCGGGACGGGGAGCAGGGGCGCGGGGACAGGGCAGTTGAGCAGGGCGGCGGCGCCGGGGAGGGAGAGCACCGAGGAGGCGTTGAAGGAGGTCCAGGGGCGGATCTGGCGGACGTCCCACCAGAAGTGCTTCGTGTTGGGGTCCCGGAGAGGGAAGGAGATGGTGCGCACCAGCGAGGGGGCCGGGCTGGGGCCGGTGAGGTAGCTCATGAGAGTGGTGCTGGGTGTCGGCTCCGGTGGCGGGGTGGAGCACAGGCTCAGGGGCGAGGGCGCGCGCGGGGCGGCGGTGTAGGAGGGGAACATGTAGGCCTCGGTGGTGGGTTGAGGCGCCGGCGCGGAGGCAGCGGGAACGTATGAGGGCATCTGACGGTATGTCGGGAAGCCGAACTTCTCGAGGGCGGGGCCGTCGAGGCTGCAGGTGGAGGCGCGACGGGACTGCATGTCGTCGGCGAAGATGACGGGCGAGCAGAGCAGAGAGGAGGGCTGCTGCTCCTCGGGCTGGCTGACGTAGGAAGAGGGCATGTTCCAGGTGATGGTCTCCGGGTTGGTGTAGCTGCGAGCGTGTGTCGGGCGGAAGGCCGAAGCGGAAGCAGAAGCGTTAGCAGCGGCGGCAGCAGCAATGACGCTGCGTCTCGGGGCTGAGGCGCGCGGCTTGGGAGAGGTCTTGACGCGCTTGGGGGGAGACTCGATGGCCTGGTCCTGGGAGCGGATCTTGGGCAGCAGCAGAGGGCCGTGTTGGCGGATGGGCGGCGAGGCGCGGGACGGGGTCGTCATGCGGGTGCTCACGGAGTCCGGGGTGGACTCGGCGGTGGAGACGAAGGAGTAGACAGAGCCGTTGGAGCGCGAGCGGGCGTGGCCGGGGTTGGGGTGGGCGCTGTAGTGGTAGGGCGGCATGTCGAGGAAGGCTGACGAGTCGAAGGAGAAGCTTGGCGGTGTTGACGGCTCGCACGAGGGGAAGATGAAGTCGAAGGACATGTTGTCCGCTGCCAGACTGGAGAAAGAAGGCGTGTTAGCAGATGATCATGATGGAGTGTAAGTGAAGTGAGAGGTGAGCGGTGAGCGGGGCGTCATACGTGGACATGATGTTTCTGATTCGGGTTGTGTCTGTTTTGGACAGACACGATTATGGAATTATGGTGTTGTTGTTGGGGTTTCGTGAGAGAGAGGAGACCAGCTCCAGCGTCTTGAATGCGTTTCGAGGGTGTTGGTTTGAGTTTGAGATTGCCGTGAAGCAGTGGACAGAGAGGCCGCGTTCAACAAGACCAGTGTCCGAGATCTAGGTGTATATTTGGTAATTCTTTTTTGATTTCCGTTTGGGATCCAGCAAGATGCAGTAGCATAAACAAACACGGATGAAATAATAGTGGACGAGAGGACGAGAGAGGAGGGAGGAGAGCGTCGAGGGACGAGGATGAGGATGAAGAGAGAAGGGCCAACGAAAGAGAACAATAGACGCGGGGAGGGGAGGGCATCTTTATCCTCGGGAGTGAGGCTCGCTCGCAGCCCAATGGATCTGGCGACGGCGATGCGGCGCGCGACTTGTCGACCAGCGGCCTCGCCCTGGCCAGCGCCAGCCCTGGCTGAGAGGGACCAAAGGTGGATGTGGACGAGGACGAGGACGTGGTCGCGCGGCCGGGCTCTGGGTCTGGTACAACTCAGCGATGGGGTGGCTGCGCATGCCCGGCTTGGTGTTTCCGGGGTCCCTTGGACGGATCGTGGGCCGAGACCAGACCGCAGAATGTGTTGATCTTTTGCCAGAGGTACGTATCCGTAGTATCCTGGCAGTGGAAGCAGCGGTAGCGGTAGAGACGAACGACAGTCGAGAGAGAGAATGGCGGCTTCTGTCGATGCTGGATGCTGGGTGTGGTGTTGGATGGAGCTACTGCAAGGCGACACTGGACTCTGCAGCTAAGACAAGTGAGATGGGCGATGGAGAGAGGCCACACTAGAGGTCGGCCCACTGGGGCGTCGAGCGAGAGAGAAAAATCTGAAACACGGGGTCAAGAAGCAGCAAGAGCAGAGGAAAAGCCTGAATGGTACGGTCGGTCCATTGCAGGTACCTGCTGGCTGCTGCAGAAGGTGCAGGTGGAAAAAAAAAAAAAAGAGACTGCAAGAAGGCCACCCGTCGTCCAGTTCGTCGGCCGCGTATCAGAAGCTCAGAAAGCAGAGGTTCAGCGGCCGGTCGTGGTGGGTCGTCCCTTTTCGGACGCGGTGGGGCGCACCTTTGGCCCCTTCCAGCGGGGCGGAGCCCTGTTGGAGGGACGTCACTTCCCATCGCTTCCCTCCACAGGATGCTTACAGGCACTGTGCCATTCGCCTATGAAGAGCGCTGTGATCACTGTTGGTCCGCCTTCCGTCCTCACTGTACCGTCCTTAAGCGCGCCCGACCACTCACCGTCCAGAGCAGCTGTCCCGCCGTGCTGCTGTCCTGCACCTAGTCCGGGCCCCAGCTCCCCCCCCTGCAGAGCGCCTATGACTCATTTTTAGACACATGGCACCGGTGCTGCATTAGTTTTTGCTGGACCTTTCTTGGCGCCCTGCGGTGGAAGGTGGAGCTGCTGCCCACTGGAGCTCTCTTCCTTAGCTTCCCCCACACCCGCGCGACGGGGGTGGTGTTGACGTTGACGTTAGTTAGTGTTGATTTACACTGGACGAACACACAACATCAACAACGGCAACCAAGTCCTGGCCGCAGACGCGTGTGGTCGATCATTCGACGCGATGTCATGCGTCGCCGTGATGCGATGCGCCGCACCGAGAGAGAAGCCTCGTCCGAATGTGGCTGCCTCGCCCGTCGCGTCTGCCGTCGCGACTCGTCCGCGAAGGCATTCCCAACTCGTCCCGTCTGCGCCCTTGCTCGTCGTGCCAGCGCACCGCGCAGTCTTTTTTTTTCGTTTTTTTGCCGTAACAGTCGCTTCGCTTCCCACGTCCTACTTCGTGCCCTCCCCTCTGTCTCCGTGTCTCTCATAGCAGCATTGCTCGCCTCACTTGATCACCAGGCCTGCTACTTGCCTCGCCTAGTGTCCTCGGGCCTGGTACCACCTCACCCTCGCCTCAGCCTCCGCCTTCTGCCTCGCAACAAACCAAAAAAAGGTACCCGGCGGCAACTGAGATTACCGGCGGCTGTCGCATCATGCTGTCTCCCACTGATGCGACACAGCAGCGGTAGCCGGCCTGCCTGCTCTGCTCGGTTGCTCGTCATCCTCGTCTGCTTAGTGTCGCCACTCTCGGGTGCGGGTCGGCTGTTTTTCTTTTTCGCTGCGCAATTTAAAACAGCCGCCCTTCTAACCGCCCAGGCGGCTACACAACCTTACCGGCCCCCGATCCTCGGACGGCGCTTAGAGTGAGAGAGGGGTCGGACGAAAATTGAAAATCGAAAATCAGGCGGGCCTCGGAAGCGGACAGGAAGAGGCAGCCGCCCGTCTGCTCGCTTGATTGATTACACACCTCGCCAGTCTCACTCTGTAACACGGTACACTGGCTCCGGCCCTCAGCGGTCAGCGCCTGAGGGCCCCGAAGTCGGGCCTGACGCGGACGATGAAGCTGATGATCAGGTCTGCTGATTACGTCCTCCGTCATGCGCCGGGAGATGATGGCCCGTTAGCCGCGCAGGTCTCAGCTGCTCAGTGCTCACCGAACACTCTTCTGTGTCTAAGCCTCACGATACCTTGCTACGCCCGACTTACAACCGCCCTCTACGACGCTGATATACAGTAGCCTGTCTTGAATCTATTAATGCGGAGCCCCATTTCCTCTACCAATCTGTCACTGAGCCTTCTAGACTCGCAAGCAGCGGCAAGCATCATGATCGCCATCCCGGCTCTGCCTCGTGATTCGCACCGTCTCTGCTCGGCAATCTGCCCCCTTCCGCTGCCCTTGGTCGAGCGTAGTACGACTCTGGCTCTCGCGGGGTAAAAAATGGGGACATCAGCACGCAACACTCAGGGCGGGGAAGCATGAACATGAGCGTTGCACAGCCGCACTTGAGCGCTTAATTCTTCTCAAGCGCCACGCCACACGCCAGTAAGCAGCACGCACTCGCACTTTCCCTTTCGCTTGCTCCTTCCTTCCCGCTCCCGTTGGCCCGTGCCCGCGCAAGCATCGCGCTGCTCCACGGTCTGTGAGGGTGGCAGCCAGCATGAAGCTCCAGACGACGTGTGGCCCGTGTGTCTTTCCTGTCTTTGTCATCCGACCTCCCGAACCCCTGCCGCGTTCTCTGATTGGCCTTACACCACGCGCCCAATCTCGACGCGCCGCAGATCTCCCACCTCTGACGTCCGCCCAATCGGGTCCGCGCACGCCCCGTCACGACCGTGTCTCGGCCGCATCCATTGGCCCAGCCGTCCTCCCGGAATGTTTCACGACTCCCTCTTTTTTAGTGTACACTGCTGTTTAGGGTCTCTCTCTTCCCATTTAGAGTATGGTTTCGTTTCTCGAGAAGCCTTGGTCGTCCGCGATCCCTCGCTCTCCCGGGGTGCCAGGATGCTATGCATGATGACTTCTTTTCGAGCTAGGAAGGGTGACTCACACATCGTTGGCCTTTTCTCTTGGGATGCATTTTGACCTTGCTGGTGGAGTTTGAGCCGGAATTGCTAGTCAGTTGATCTTCTCCTTCCCACCAGACCCGACAAACACCGACACTGAAAACCCCCCGGCAGTTCGGGTCGGTGTACATACTTGTTCGCAAACACATGGATCCCGCGGAGGGCCCCCTTGCCCGGAAAAATCGGGGTGGTTGGGGCCATTTGCCAGATGGCCATATGCAGCATGGGACGTTTTTTACAAGGCATTTTACAAGCCGTCCTTCGACCGGGCTGCCAGCCGACAAGGCTCTATCGGGAAAGCCCTACGGCCTCAATCGCTTCCCACTTTGGGCCGAACAAACCCATACACCGACAATCAGTCATCAAGAAAATTTCCATTGTTTCTCCCCAACAATCAAGGGGAGCATGTAAAAAGACACGAGGAAAAAAACCAAAAAGAAAAAAAGACACGTGGAACGTATCCATCCTCATGTATCCATTGTCTATCTGTCCTCTCGGTTATGGAGACCGAGAGGCGGGAGTGGGAAACAAGAAACAAGACCCAAAAGCCCTCTCGCCTCGCCGTCTAGTATACCCACGCCAGGGACGCCAAAGAGGGTATTCGTCAAAGTAAAACAAGACAAAAAAGAGAATCGCAAGTGTCTACCTGCTTACACGAATGATGTCCAATGAGACCAGCAGCAGGTGAGAGGGAAAAGCTCGGGTGAAAGAAAGTGCCTCATGCAAGGTGTGAGGTGAGGTGAGGTGGCCCCATCCCACACCACACACACACACACACACACACACAAGCTGCAGCACTCCGTTGCAACGGCGGACTTGGTCATCCGTCCCACCCGTCGCCCAGTCACAGCCACCCGATCCCCAAAACGCGTCGCATTTCCTATACCACGCGTCGCTTTTGGTGTTGAGGACGCTCCAACAAGACGTATGCGCATCATCCCCGTCAGCCCCAGGCAGACAGATGGCCGACGACAGCAGCCAGCATAAGCCAGGGACTAGGTCCCTGCTGCATTCGCCACTTCTTCGCCCACTCTGATGCTGCTGCCGTTCGTGGTACCGGTACTGCCACTGCCACTGGCTCTGCTTGCACCGCTGCTGGTTCCTTCACCTGCATCCATCCCCATCCCCATCCCGTCGTGCGTCGATTGACTCATACTCGACCGTCCTGAAACGTCCGCTTGCAAAGCCTCGAGTTCCGCCTTTCCTTCCCTGAGCCGTCGCAGTGCCCTCATCATCCCGTCCAGCCGGAGCCGTTCCTGGATCACCATTCCCTTGGCGAAGTCCTTGATCGCCCGTCGCCCCATCTTCTCGTGTAGGTCTTGCCACCCGGCGAGCTCCCCAGCCACCACCTGCTGGTGGTATCGGAGTTCGCGACCGAGGTCGTCCACCTGCTCTTGTGACTGGCGGGCTTTCTCCTCCCTCTCCTCGTTGAGACGTTGCCGTGTGTCATCTAGAAGCCCGAGAGGCCACCGTGTCGATCTGTTCATCGAGTTGTAGTTCCTCTCGACTGCCTTGCGCGCAGCCGAGATTTGTGAGATCAGTGCAGGCGGCCGCGACAGGGCCGATAGTAGACCTTGGATCGTCGATTGCGACGCCAAGAATGTGGAGTGGAAGATGGCGTACGGGTTCGACTGCATCGGCGCCACGGTGCGAACATACGACTCGAATGCTGTCACGTACGCCGGTGGCAGGTACGGAAGCGTCGCGACGGCGCGGTGTAGAAGAGCTGATGCATCGTGGAGATCTGCGCATGTTAGCGGGGTTGACCACATTCGACCAGAAGAAAACGAAACTTACCTGATGCAACAATTCCGATCGTGTTTACTCTTCTTGCCACGCTCTTAGTCGAGTAATTGACGCTCCGCACCATCTCTCTCGCGTGGTCGACAAACTGCTCGACTTCGCGCACATCATTCACGGGCTCATATTCTTCCCGCACCTTCTCTGCCCGAGTCTCGGCTTTGAGGTTGCTCCTTTGCTCCATCATGCCCAGCTGGATGTCGGGCACCAGGAAGAACTCCCAAAGCATCTCATGCGTCGCGAACGTCGGATGGTTGAGCATGATCTTGAGAAACCAGTCCGTCCTAGTCTGAATGTCCCTCAAAACGGCCCGAGACGGCTTCGAGGGTATCTGGAACGGCGACCGCACCCCGGCGACTGCGGGGATCCACGATGCCGGGTTTTCGAGCGCAAGGAGATTGCCGAGATGCTCAAAGTCGGAAAGGTTTCGGCGGCTTGTCGTGACGGTGTAGCTCATGTGGTCAGCGGGGGCGGCCGATTTCAAGACCAAGCGAATCGTCGCATCTTCAACAAAAAAGGCCCTTACGACGCCGGTGATACGGGCATCCGCGCCAGGGGGCATGCTGAACAGCGCCAAGTCATCAATCTTATTTCGGATGTCGTCATCTTTGGCCAGCTCGACGGCCGTCAAGCTCCGGAGCTCTCGGGCTGCAACATCGACGCGTGCGTCCACGTACAGCGTCCTGACCATATCAATCCTGCCGTACTTGCTCGCGACCATCAACGGCGTGAACTTCTTGTCGTTGGTCGCATTGACATCCACATCGCACTGCTGGAGAATCCGGGCCGCAAGATGGGGATCGTTGACAATGTGAAGCAGCGTGTTACCCTTGGCATCCACATGGTCGTCGATGTGGAGCGGAAGCCTGTCACCCTGCGCTTCCGTGGCCGCGTCCAGGCCGGCATCCACCATTTCGTGGTAGTGTACATGGTCATAAGACCGACACAGCGCAAAAAGCGGCGTCTGTCCGTTCTTGTCCTTTTGCTGCCAGGGGACTAATTTCCCGATCCGAGAGATTAGAAACGGTGCGTGGAACAGGTAATGCGCGCAGCTCCGCCCCCAGATGTCCTGCTGAGCGAGATATTCTGTTAAGCGCTCCTTGGATGCGGATTTCATAACAAAGTCGAGGAGGGTGTGGATCAGCTCCGTGTGGCCAAGCTGAACCCCGGCGCTTAGCAGTGTCGTATCCTCATTATTGATATCGTCCAGGACCACCGCCGGGGAGTAATACTCGTTTAGCGACAACAAATACTTTAAAACGTCGGGCCGCTCGTTCTGCACAGCCATCATGAGTATTGACTCTCCGAAAGAGTTGTGCGTCTGAGATAGGCGGTCAATCGAGACATCGCCCTCGAGCACGCTGCCAATGGTCCCATTGCTTGTCGCTCTTGAGTGGTAGGAAATCTCGGAGCCGCTTGACAGGCTCCTGGTGTCCATGGCGACTCGCTTGACTTTACGTGGAATGGGCGGCAAAGGTAAATTAAGCTCGCTGTCGCTATCCTCCACCTGGAACGGGAAAACATGGCTCAGGCCAGAACCTGATGAGAAGCGATCGGATATTGTCACTGCCGTAGATGATCTTCTTGATGCACTCCCATTGGCGTAGCTCCACGTGCCAGACGGGCGTCGACTTGTCGCGGGTGAGTCGTAGATATCGTCGTCGATAATTGCGCTAGAGTCGGGCTCCATGATTCTCTTTAGATCATCCAGGGTTCCATTACACGCCGCATCCCATAGAGCTTTGTTGCGCCGGCTGGCTCTCCTCAATCCTGATGAGTCGAGAGCAAGATATGCGAGCACGGCTTCAAAGGTACTCAGGGCATAACCCATCTCGCCGTTGTCAACGTCGTCGATGAAGATGAAATGACGGATGTAGATAAGACGGGCGTGAAGGTGTCTGACTTGCGCTCGGATGACCACAAATAGCAGCAAGGAAACAAGTGTATCGGCGTTGACAGTAAGCGTTGGCTTTTCTGATGACGAAGCTGCCTGTGCCCGGGAAGCATCCGTCAAGTGGGTGACCGCCTTTATCGTCGACAACAACAGGTCCAGCATTTCTTGGGGGCTCACAGCAGTCCCCATCTTCTTGAACTCTTCAACAGCTAGCCCGAGCTGTATCGTCAGTTCGTGTTTTCCCCGAGAGCCGCCTTCTATAACAATGCCGAGCTGAGATAAGTCGATGAACTCCATCTGCCGGATTTTGGCTTCCAATTCGAGGTCGTAGGGCCGTTTCATCGCGCTGAGACGCGGGAAGAGTAGGTGGTGAACGTTCTCGGTGACGTATCGCTCAATGAGTCTCTCAACCAGCGGTCCAGTAAGGTCAGTGGTAGCCCCGAGCATCGATAGCTGCTGCTTGTCGACGCCCTGGAACAGGTCAATGGCAGCAGTCACAGCCGTCTCGAGAGAAGCCCTCATAACGTCCTCGTCGTCTTCGGCGTAGAAATTCTCCGTGACTGGCAGTCCATTCGGGATGCTGTTAGGCCGTCTGGCCGCGGACATGCTATTTGACCGCGCCTTTTTCATGGCCGTCGCAATCGGACCTTCGGGCTCGGGATCCGGTATCCGCATCGCCGAGGGGGGCGGGGGGAGCGGTCGCTCGAAAACAGTCGTGAATTCGCGAAACAGCTTCTCCAAGCCGGGTTGCATCTGTCGCGCAATGATGGGGAAGTGGTTGAGGAGGTCATGGAAGCTCTTGATGTCTTTCTTGCGGGGCAGCATGGCTCCTTCACCGTCCTCTGCGGATGACTGCCTCTGTTCGAGTGCCCGTCTTCTGGCGATTCCTTCGATCAGCACGGCTGGTACGATCTTGACTTCGTCCCACACCCCAACAAGGGGTCGGGAGATGTAGTAGATTAGCCATTGGCGGGGCTCGAGCAGGTCGGGATACCACGTCGCGTCGTTGAGGAGCTGTGCTTGCGCAAGAGATTTGAAGCCTGGGTTGTGTATCGTTAGTTGATGGCTCTCTGCCGTAGTTCTTTCTGCAGCATTGGCGCACCTTTGTTGCTGTAAACATGGGTGTCTTTGATGACGACTGTGCGACCGTTGATCGTCTGATACTGCTTCGCCTTGCCCCTCAGCTCCCGCAGGTTTTGCGCGACATCCTTCCCACCAGCGGCGGCAGCAGTGTTTGATGCCGGTATTCGAAGGACGTGGCTAGCTAGGAACTCTTCCGAGGTGATCAGCTCCTGGAGGGACGAGCCGCTCTCGATCTCGCGCGAGGTGAGGAGCACATCGGTGGTCGGAACCAGGAGGATGTGATGATGGACCGGCGTGCACTGTGACGGCAAAGGGCTCCGGAAGAAGGCAGCGACGAATGGGTTTAGGGGTTGCATTCATTCGACTGGCGCTGGACGCTCTCAGCCAGCTCACCCGGCCGGGAAGCCAGGATTGCAGGGAGAGAAGTGGAGGGAAACGATTGTCGATCGACGGGTATTCGGAGGCACGGAGGTGCCGGGGTAAATGTCGGGACGGGCGTCGGGAGTGACAGTGGGTTGCGCTCGAATAAATAGCAAGATGGAGGTGATCCGGAGCTTCGTCGATTGGAGGTCGTGGGAAGGGGGCGGTCGGGTGTCGTTGCGAATCGGTCGTGATGGCGAGCAGGCTGGCTTGTGCTGATGGTCGCGATTCCTCTGGATAGGTAGCAGCCAGGTGTAGAAGCTGATGTGGGCCAGGCACTGACCTCATCCACGTCCCGCTCCCACTGGACGCCACGGGCAGCAGCCAGTGCCAGGGGGCACCGTGGCCCACCTCGGCGCTGAAGAGGTCGCTACCATGGACCCCGACTCCACTTGGGCCCTCTGATTTGACACCTGGGCAGGCTGGCCCCAGGCACCCAAGTGTCTTTGCCCCAGGCTGCGAGCGGGATCAAGGCGGAATGCGGAGAAAGAAGATCTCCGAGGCAATATTGACGGTCTCCCGCGTAAGCTTATCTTATCTGCATCCACCCAGACGAACCTCGAGGCGCTGCATTCGTCTAGCTTTGCCGTTTCTGGACACCAGCCACATTTCCGCCGTCGAAGCCTCCAATCTCGTTCACGGAGACGCCCCTGTTGGCAGAGCCCCTCCCTCGACCAACGAGTCCTGTTGACGTGGTTTGCTTGTCCAACCGGCAGCCAATACTTGACGCAGTTCAATTGGTTGTCGGTCAGGCTGCCGCCTTCTGTTGGCCCTTCAAGTTGCCGTGAATGTGCCAAGGTTGTAGCGGATGCAGGAGGCCGTCGACTCGGTGTTGGGGAACTCATGTGGCGTGAGCAGCTCGGCTGCCTGAATTGAAGGCATCTCGTCGCCTTCGTGAAGCCTGGTGAATATTTATTGAACCTGCAATCACCATCCATGACCCGCCGCCGCCGATATTTCATCATCGAATAGCAAGGCACCATTTTGTCTAGCCATCTCTTGTGCCTTCAAATCTCACCAGTTTTCCTATGCCATCTGGAGACGCCATCCATCATCTCGCCTCTATCTCATCATCTTCGTCGATCATACGTCTCATCTGGCCTTGTCACCCTAAATAAGCCACGAACGCCCGGTCTCATACTGGCTCTCCTGGTTCAAGATGCTATCCCCCACATCAGAGGGCGAGTTTTCTTCAACCGCCACAGAAGCAACTATCAGACATGGCTCCCTGCTCTTCTCCCCGCAGGTGCATCAAGTGGAACTTTCATCAGCCTTGGAGAACGTGCCTCGATACCTCTTTCGCGTCCACGCACCGAGCACCGAAGGTCAAACGACGGCAGAGGAGGTCGTATCGAAGGCAGCTTTGCTAGGAAAGACTTGCGCCGCCACCGACATTCTCTCCATGCCACCTCGGGATGCTGCCGAGATGCTCAACGCTCACTTACGGGGTTGGTCGAGGGACACCGATAACCTCATGTCTTGGTCAAGCTCGTTGCTTTTTACGATCCAGTATGCACTATATCGTAGCATTAGGGAACCAGGGAGTGATGAGCCGTCAGACATTCGGATTCATGTCCTTGACACCATGGGTTTGCCTCGAGGGGCGCTCATCCCGGATACTGCACTCCTGGATGCGTTTTCAGGCAAGGATTCCTGGAAAACATACAATCTTTCCAAGATACGGCGCTTGCGTCGAGAAACTCCCTACAACTTTGGGGAGTATCTTTGCCAGGGGACCATGTCAATAGAAGGACGCTCGACTTCGGCAAGTTTACAGGACATCATTGACCACGGGCTCTTCAAACTGTGCCCAGAGATGGGAGAACCTAACGAGAAACCAGAGCTAGCCAAGAGAGTCTGCAAACTCCGCGCAGATTGCTTCGCTTCGCCTGTGCCAACAGCAAAGTCTGAGATTCGAACAACCCTAAGTCTTGCCGAGGGTTGCTTTGGAGAGCCCTGGACGCTCCCAATGATGGCTGCGTTTCTCTCGCTTCGCAAAAGATCCCGGAATGATGTCGTTATCATGACCGCCTTCAAGGCCAACTTTTCAGGTTCTGCTTTCTTGTGGCTATTTTCCAGAAGTCTTCACTGACATCTTCCAGAGAAGGAGATCCAGCGGCACGACCTCGGCACCTTGAAGACTTTCTCACACGAGCGGCTACCGGAGGTTGACCAGTTCGCCAGAACTATTCAGGATGTTCACAGCGGCCACTGCACTCGTGCTCTCGACTCCGTTATCGCCACTACCATGAAACTATCTCGTCAGTATTGCTGCACAAGGAATGTTTCGTCACCATGCCTAATTGACTGCAGTTTCCTCACCATCGCCCAAGAAGTTTGCGCCAAAGCTCGTGCCAGTCAAGATCGGCAAAGATGAGCTACGGTAGGGATATTCCTCAGTTGCAGTAGCTTCTTGGTTAAGAAACGGCAACATGTCGTCTTTGGCCAGTGAAGCCTTCGGACCTTTCAACTAATCTGATATCTATTGGGCCTTTCTTATAATTAAACACCCGGGATTCATCACTAGTAAGAACAATTGAATCCTCAAACATAGCATCAATCACAATGTTAGCATTGGCGGCTTTATGCAGGCCCTTTTAATTATTATTTTTCTCGATCACTAGTTGAGGCCATCCATCATACATTGAAGTAGAAAGGGAAAAATGTTCAATCATCACGAAGTCACGATCTAAAAATAATAGAGTTATGCCCGAAGGCCTAAAGTGTCAGCTGCGCTCCAGAAAGCTAATTGCCATCCCGCGAAGCAACATGGCAGAAAACTTCATCAAACATATCGTCAAAAATATTAACCCGTTAGATTGTGCTGTGCCAATCGCGGTGAGGATTTGAGCCTCACGCGGGGGTCGAACCCGCAACCTTGAGATTAAGAGTCTCACGCTCTACCGATTGAGCTAGCAAGGCGGGTCTACCGAATTTGTTGGCAAGGGTTAAATTTTCGGCTATCTTATAGCCTGCAGCGTCGGGGCAACGGAGAAATGGAGCTCTCGTTTGGCCCACCCCGTCCAAGCTGGAGGTCAGAGTGGTGCTGTGCCTATTAACGCCGGCAAGCTATAAATACAAGTGTGGGGTTTTCCCATCCTAAAATTGATGAATTTGGTCCTTGCGGTACCCGAGCTGGTGCAAGATGCCCGCGCCCCTCTTCCCGACAAGCGCCGCCTCCATCGCCGGCGGGCCGCACACAAACACCTTGGTCTCGCCCGACTCCGGCTTTGGGGCGACCTCCTGAAGCAGCTCCTTCGTCACGTAGCCCTTGCGATACGGCGACCCTTGCACGGGGTGGCTGACGGTGTAGACCGCCCTGAACCTCCCGGGGAATTCTCTTTCAAAATCCTCAAACTCCTTCTTCAGGAGGACGTCCTGGTCTGAGTTGACGCCGAAGACGAGCGTGATGGCCGTTTTGTCTTCCGGGTTGCGAAGGATGCCCTGCGCCAGTTGGTAGATTGGCGTGATGCCAGCACCACCCGCGATGAGAGTGATCTGGGGGTAGCTATTCGGCTTCCACTGGTGACCCTTCAGGACGGCGGCGAAAAGGAGCTTCTGGCCTGGTGCGAGGGAGTGCAGGTGTGTGCTCTGCTTTCCGTCTGGGTACTTCTTCACCATGAGGTCGAGGTAGCCAGTGTCATCTGAGTGTCGCATTAATGATCCGGTCTGGCCTGTTATAGATCGGTCGGAAGACATACCTAGCGGCTGAACGGGCGTGTATGGTCTCGCGACGGGAAGCCACCTGCCCTTGGGCCATGACATGGTCAGGACGGCAGCTACAAGATGTCATCCTCATCAGCCAAAATGTCTCAGCGTCGCGTGGGAGTTGCCTCACATGTTAATGACAGGCCGCTCACGGCATCGTCCTGCGGCAGCTTGAACCGCAGGCGCTTGGTGTTGTGGTTGACCAGCTCCGCACTCTCCAACGGCAACGACACGAAGGCCGGCCCCGCCCCAAAGACCTTTGGCGCCGCTCCAGAATCTGCTACTGCGTTTCCCATGAGGATTTTCGAGAGGATACCGATACCGATGCCGCCAGCAGCGATGGTTGCCGCAATGGTTGCGGGGCGGAAGCGGCGTGCTGTTATGGACGACATCTTTGATACCGTGCAATGGAGGCCTTGAAATGTGAATGTACCGCGGATGTAGGACCGGAATTTGACTTTCCCGCAACTGGTTTCGAGGACGAGAGAAGCGCTTTAAAAAGACGTCACTGGTGATTCGACACGTCGTATGTCGGGCTGCTTCGGGACCGAGACAAGGGGGGGATTATGAGGCGATGGTGGGGTCCTTCAGCCGGGGTGATATCGGTCATTTGGGGATGTCCGGTACTGATCGGTCACTGTCAGCGCCGGTTTGTCCAGGGCGGGGGCCAAAAAATCATAGGTATTTATATTTTGTTGCTGCTGGCATAACCGTCCGAAAGCAAGCCAAAGGACCCTTTTGGGGGGTGGCTCGGCGGGTTTTCTTCAGGTCTCCAGCTGCTTACTCCAAATCCATGTTCGGCCAGTTCCCCCACTATGGCGCATTTCTCCTCAAGGGGCGCACGGCACCAGGTGCCGGGGGAGGAGGGCCGCATGCATCCAAGTTGCAGCGTAGCCCTCCATTTGTGACTGCCGGTAGAGCGGATGGGATGGGCATTCAGCGGAAGCGCTCGCTGAAACGAACCATCGGAAGCATCAACGGTTCATGTTAATGCCTCCCGGGGGCATGCCGGTCGTCGACCTCCGATGATCTACGCTGCTAGTTAGGGAAGTGGGATTCTTCCCGGCGTGAGGGGTGGTCGCGACATGGGCCTGGCCAACGAGAATAGGGGACTGATGAAATTGTTAAGCCAGCCGTGGGACAAAGGCCATTATGCGTAACATTCCCAAACAAGGGAACCGTCTGCTTGGCGGCCTGAGGCAATGACATGGCCGAAGGCGTCCTGTCCTCCCCAAGCTGATTCGCCGACGTCATACAGGCGTTCGTGTTTGACTTTTGTTGGGGGAATTCGTGCAACCTTCACCATCGGACTCTGAGAACCGGGGGTATCAGACGGTAACCCAGCGAATTAACGAAGACCTCAACGCTTCGCGTCGGCTCTTCGTCAACGAGCAGCTAGCTAGCTCTCAAACTACCACTCTCACCATGCAGGAATACGCCGTAAGACCACGTCAACTGGGTCGCGGACGAGAAAGGACAACACGTGCTGAAAAGAGTTTGACAGATGACAGAGTATAGCACCAGCGCTCAGCCGCATCTCAACCTGCTAAGGATACTGGGAGGGTGGGGTAATGTCAAGTTAGTGATGCGAAATACCCCCTTGTTGGACAGCTCCCGGCCGGCAACGTAGTTTCTGACTGTTGATAGTGGACCCGGTCTCTTGTAAGCGACATGCCACTTTCCATGTTGCTCTTAATGGCCCTCAATTAACCTTAATTGGCCACAGTATGCTCCGAAGCATGTTATCGGGCACAGCTACTGCCGCAGTAGTCGGACTCGCGGCGTCTTTTATCGGCAGCAGTGTCTGGGGCACGGCCGGAATGCCATTCATCGTCGGGTCCTCGGTTGGCTTCGCGCTCGGCAGCGCCAAGTGGTACGTCACCGCCACCAAGGAGGCCCTTCTTCAACTGGAAAAGTACCCGTCAATCCTACGCCTTCACCTCGTGTCCAACTTCCCCTGGAAACCAGAGCTCGGATCGCGCGGAGTTGAGTGGTACACCGTGAGCAGGTTCAGCTCGAGCTGGCAGATGAAGAGCATGCTCGTCGCCGGCTGGCTGACTGCCCAGCCGGCGCTTGACGGGATTAGGAATCGCAGGGAGGCGGAACTTGTGGAGGCCTACGCGAGGCAGCGAGCTTTTGAGAAGGAAAGTCTAGGGGGCCAGAAGGAAGGGGCTGACGAGGAGTCTGAATCTGGTTCAGAATGATTCTCAATTACTTTCTTGCCCAAGGTTGCCGCATATCGCAGTTGTGAACCGATATGGCAGGCCAAGATGCGAGGTATGGAGCCTCCTCACTCAGCATTCCGCGCTCGGTTTCGGACCTAGAACGGGCTGACAGACACCTGAGCGGCTGTCATGTGGATTTTGGCTCCCCACCCTCTCCTTTTCCTTCTGCCATGGGTGCATTGAGCCTGTTGCCTGCATGAAGCAGCCTCCTCGCCACGGCCCGCGGCATAGTGAGCTGCTCCAACTGGCTTTAAGTTTAGCTGAAGTCCTTCAACAGCTGACCTCACGAGAGCATCCTGCCCAAACTGGCACCACCAACTTCTAGTTTCCGCGGTCAGCAACTTAACATTAGTCTCAATGGCACCTCACCAGCGAAAAGGGTTAGGTAACTAGTTCGCACTCTTACAGTTAAATCTTGAAATTCTAATGTGAGATTCTACTTCCTATCCCCGCGGTCTTTCCTCGCCTAGACTACAATAACTTTTGCTTCACTGATCAACAGGGCTGTCGCCTTGCTCGTGCCACGTCGGACGTCCGTCATCACAGTTTTGCGTGTCAAATGCTGCAGACCTGGGTCCGTAATGCCCCAGATCACCCAGTTTCGGTAAGCTCCGCGGCTTCCGATAATCTCTCGTATTTCCTAACAACGGCAAAGAGGACATGAGGTAACCCATGACACCCGGGGGCGCGGGCAAACACCGCTGTCCGTGATGCATCGAATGCGCGGACTGGTGTTCTTTCCCGGGGCTGCTAGTTCGCATGATAAAACGACGACGAGACGAGGATGGTAGCTGTAACATTCACGGGCTCAAACAACACGCGATGTGAGTCTTTGCGATGGATTTGAGTTTGCTTCCTTCCTTATCAGGCTTGGCTGAACGGAATATTTCATAATTCTCCGAGATTCTAAGCAATATAGGGTATCAAGGTTCAACGTCCCCAATATGAGCGACGGCCCCGGTGCCTGTCGGTACTTGTCAGTTCAAGGCATTGAGTAGATTGATATGCGGACGTCATAACAACATGTACCTCGTACATTATTCCAAGTAGCTCGTATCTTCGTACACAGACTTTCGGAGAGGGGCAGCCCCGTGCCCCCTTCACGTAAGGTTTGATCAACGGACGTGCCCTACTACGCAGTAAACTACTTGTCAAACTGCCATCCGGACGTCCTAAATGGACTGTCCGGAGTGCAGCCTTTTGGGGTTAGTCTTGCATGGGTCTGCCATGCACGAGCGGGATCCCCATAACCCTAGTTCCGACGCGGGGAGGGCCGCTTGCAAGGTTTGCGAGCTATGTGGACCGTACGCGGTCGAAGCTATGCTGAGAGATCATGCGAATTGCTAGATCCTATTATAATAAGGTCTTCACAGCTCCCCTTCAGCTGGAATCCCATCGCATCACTCATCACTTAGTGCAATCCGAACATCCAAGTGCAAACTCACTTCTTTACCGCCAAGCTTTCCATTCATCACAGTACCACATTCTAGAACAACATGTCTGGAGTTCCTGGAGTCCCCGCCAGCACAGGTCCCACACGTGTCATCCTCGATGTGGAAGGCGACGTGCCAGACTGGAAGGAGGAATACAAGAAGTTCCTGTTGGCCGTGAAGGACTCTGATGGATACTTCCGCTACCGATGGGGCCCTTGGAAGGAGGATCACAGCAAGCTGGAAATTCTAGCAAGTGCGTCTCTGCTCTTTCATGGCAAGTCAAGTTTTGTTTCGATCCAAAACTGACACTCATACAGCTTGGGCCCCCAATGAGAATCGTCAGGCTTTTGGCAAATCTCAACAGCACCAGAAGGCTGTCGAGGCGTTGAAGCCCGTTCTCAAGTCGATGCCGGCCAAATGCCCGCGTTTCGACCTTGACGTCTCGACCTTTGTCCCGCCACCTCCCCAGCTGATTAACAGCCCCATCTGCGAGGTCATCACCGTTCGCCACTGCACCGGCAACCGAGAGGAGATGCTCGCGAAGCTCAAAAACGCTGAAGCGATGCCCGGCTGCCACGCTGCCCACTCGGGCATTGCGGCCTCGGACACGCCAGACCAGGGCACCGTGTGGATTGGATTTGTCGGCTGGAGGGACTACGAGTCTAGCATGGAAGCTGACAAGAAGCTGTACATGCCGGAAGGGTGCGGAGAGCTCGAGTCGCACCACATCAACTTCAACTTTCCCATCAAGGGCTTCTCGGTCACGAACCCTGGAAGATAGATCAAGGGCTTTGGTTGAAGGCTGCATGTTTGATGGACTTGGCATTACTCATTTAAACAATTGCATCCCCCGGCCAGGTCCTTCAAGGACGGGGAATTTATGTATGTTATTGCCTACATATTAGGAACAAGCATCAGTCTCCTGTTGGCGTCATCTCAATGGACTCATAAGAATACTGTTACAGCTTCGACATCGATGGGTGTGATATAGTTACACGGTGATAGTCGGGAATTCTGGTGGCTTCAACGATGGAAATTTTAGAAAATATATTTCTTTTTTGCTTTTTATGACGAAGTGACCCTTCTCAGCCATCCTCTCGAGCGCTTTGCGCCTGGTCCTGGTCAGTCGGACTCTTCAATACACAATTCCTGACCCTCACGTTTGACCTGGGGCCTACTATCGCGCCTCTCATCACACTTTAGGAGTTCAAATGTTCTGTTCTCTGGACACCACGGCCATCAACACCTTAACCCCATTTTCCTGAGTGACCATTCAGATGAGTCCTTCCTTTTGTGGTCATGAACAGAATGCAAACCACAAACAAGAGCATACGCTATGCTGACGGTAGTACCAATGGAATGCGGCAAGACCATGGGTATGAATGAGTGGAACTAGGACGAAGAGTAGCATTCAAATCAATACAGGGTCTAAGCCCACCATCTAGTATATGCATAGTACTTCAGATTTATTGACTGAGTCCTGCAGATAATGTAACCCCATTCGTCCAAGAAAATATGCCCTCGATCAATCCCAACCGTACCAGGAGCAGCCCCGTAAGAAAACCAAGCTTAATGTGGCACTAACCTTTCTCTGGCTCCAGCAATGATGAAATGGGTCAATGCGTATCTAGAATCCTTCAAACAGTCAAACGTGACAACGTCTAGTTATGACAGCACTGTGTCGAACCTCAACCGAACATCTACCACTTTTAGCGCGTACTGTTAGTACGGTGCTAAGGGGGGCCCCAGTCCCCGCGGTTTGCCGCCGCACACTGGGGTAAATTAGGCTGTACACTAATCGAACCCTTAACAACGCAAATTTTTCCCACGAATCGAACCGACGATTATTCAACCTAATAAACCGCCGGCGACTCGATATCGCCTTCCGCAGGCTAAATAAAGTCTTTAATCGACGAAGCAGAGGTTCCATTTAACCTCCCAAAGGAGACGGGTTCTTTCCTAGTATAAACGGTACTCCTAGGTCCTATTATATTACTATTAACCAACTCCTCAGCTTCGCTCTCTTAACATAATCCCCTATATAAATAAAAATTACCCCCCGAAGAGTTATAGTTATATCTTATTTATTATAGAACTTAGCGGAATAGGACGAAGAGGAATAAGTTATACCTCCTCTTACCGGTTATACGAATAACCGCCTAATACCAACGAAATACTATAACCACGAAGAGTACTCCGAAGTATTATACTTATTTTCTAAAAGAGGAACTATACACGGAAACCATTTAAGTTACTAGTAAACTATAGCCACTAACAGGAGGAGCTCGCAACACAGGGGACGGGTATAGTGAACTATCACTAGGGGATATCATAGGAAACCTTCGGCTAGGTCTAGGTAAAGGCTCTATTAGGTGTTAGGTGATGCCAACTTGGAGGCCCATCATATAGTAATCACGGGCAAAAAGCTTGAAATTCTGTGCTAATAGGCTTAACTTATAGGATATCTTTAGTAACCCTACACACCGAATGCCCCTCGGGAGGCCAGCAACGGCGTTAAATATTACACACACACACAGCACTGTGTCCCTCGACCCGCTTGTTGCGACCCAAACCAAGTCCCGTGTGCCTTCCCACCGTAGTATTGATGAATAAGCTTAAGACTCCTCGGGCTTGCCATCGACCTCAAAGTTCCAGCACCCTTCAGAATCGGGCTTGATGTTCCAGAGGCAGTAACGAGGGGTTTTCATGCTGTTATTAGCGGTTAGCCTCATTTGGGTTAACTTTCATGGCATGATGCTGGTCAGAACTTACCTCCAGAGCCAGTTCGCCATGCACATGTTCTTGCAGTTCCTCGCCAGCAAAGAGACGTGATACTTGTGCGGCGTGTCGGCATATTTCTTGGCAGAGGCCTCAGCAGCCTGGTTCACCGAGTTAACCTCGTGCTGTAGCATCTCCACGGCGCCGTCGATACCCTTTTGAATGTTTCCGTTGGAAAGCAGGACGACGAGATTCTCGACGAAACCCTCCTTGATCTCCTTGCGCAGACTCACGATGTCGTTGACGATCCAGACAACCGCGACCGCTGCGCGGTACAGCTCGCGCATCTCTGGAGACTGCATGACTTCCTCGGGAAGGCTGACGCCGTTGGCAAACTCCAGGTTGACCGCGACTTGCATAATGCAGGACGATGCCTCGCGGTAGCCGAGGTACTCCTCGAGTGAGGGCAGACGTCCAGCGTAGCGGTTCAGCGCCTCCTGCCGGTAGCCGTCGAGCGTGGCAGTCGCCTCCTTAGCAATACGGACGCGGTAAGGGTAATTATCCTCGTAGGACTTGCGCACTGCGCGCGCATACTCTTCGAAGGACACCACAGCGTCGTGGTCCCGGTACTGCACCGCACCGCCCTCGGCCGTGGTGAGGACACCAAGGCTGCGCTCAACGAAGTCGCGACAGTCGCCCAGCATGATGTGCAGCGCTGCGAAGTCGAACTTGTGCACGAGCGAGTACTGGTCTAGCATGTCGTCGATGATGAACATCCAAGCCTGGAACGAGGTCAAGGCCTCCAGCCGGTCGCACGACGCGTACGGGTACCAGCCTGCCAGCTGCTCCGACAACATGGCTTTGGTGAGGCGCATGCGGACGGTCTCGTTGACGGCATGACTGGGTTCGCACATTAGCTGGGTTCGCATCGCCTGTCATGATTTTAAGTACTCACTGTTCGATGATTTCCAGAATCTTGGTGTTGATCGCTTCCACGTGGATGCTCTTGTCCTTTGGCCAACCCTCCATCATGGGCCCCAGATCGGGAATGCGAGCATTCTGGCCATGGAGCTGCCACAGAATTTGTTCGCGAGAGTCGTCATTGCCCTTCTGAATATCTTGGCTATCGTCGGGTTGGTGTTTTCTGGCTAGGGCTGGGTGAAGAGAAACGTGCGCCGATGCGACTGAAGACATGATGACTTTGTGCTTGGGTTGATACTAAGAATGCGTTTGTAGATGTTTGGACTCAAGTATTTGAACAATAGATATGGGTTGAACGTGAATGTATTCTATCGACAGAGTTCCAAACCCGTGGGTTCCAACCCTTCTATATGCAAAGACAGTTTCATAGTTTGCCAAGAATTACCCGCTGCAAATCGCCTCCCTCCATCATGGAATTGGATTTCTCGACAGCTCACTGTCAGCTCACAGGTAAACTTCGTCCGGATGTCTCTTACTTCCCCATAACACGCGCTGTTTTGAAGGGATATCCTCGGCCACCATGCGGGCCGAGAGAGTTGACAATTTTCTGGCCAGCGTCGGCGACCGTTTGATTTGCTACGGAGTCCGAATGGAGAACTCCTGAAATTGTCTTTACCATGATCGCGAGGCACACCATGTTCGAGGACACCACCTCAAAGCACACCCTCTCGACTTCTCATATCACGATGCTCACCACCTCAGGGGTATGTATGAACCTAAATTCGGGGATATCGGCAGCGCGGCCACCTTTAGGTAAGGCCACCATCGCGTGAGTTGATCCTTCGTAGTGGTTTCAGCCAGTCAGAGATACATGTGACACGGTGGGATACCCAATGGAGGGGAATGTCACCGTCTAGTGTGTGGTCGGCAATTCTAAACGGCCCACGTAGTGTTGATCGGCGGGAAAGTTACGGCCCCACATTTCCGGATCTACGATTGGTGGCTTCGGGAGCTGACGCTCTCGCCCACCAGCCCCTCGGAGCCCATGCTGCAGCACCATTGCGACGTCGGCGGCAGTAGACTCAATCAGGAAATGAGCTCGGCTGGTTCGGATGATTCGCGGTGCCGTCGTTCTCCACCCAATGCCGCCGTGCTTAATTGCCAGCTTAAGATGCACTGCCAAGACTCTAAAGTTTGGGCAAAGGTTATCAAACACTCCAACCCAGTTTCATTCAGAAGTAAATTTCCCCGCTCACGATACGGAAATGTCGGAGGGTGTGTATTGGGTGGCCATGTCTCATTCATCCGAATAAGAGGAGGGGGGGAACAAATAGGCAATTGCCAATTAAGAAAAAAGACGAGATACTTGGCATTGCGGCCCGGAATCTCCCCCTACCTGGATGCGTATTTTCGCGTGGTCCAACTTCGCTCTCGGACAGCGACCTGTCTTAAAGTTCCGTATACGTATGGCATTGTACAGAATACCTGTGAGGGTGTCTACGAGAGTTGACGGCGGTCTCCGTGACGATCCGCATGTGTTCTTGGGCCACGTTTTCAAAGTCCGGTCACCAACGAGAATACCCCATCGGCTGTCAACGGTGTTCCGTCACTTCCGTCAACGGAGGTGACAGCAAAGCATACCCAACTCGGAAATGGGGCGAAAGAACGTTCGTATTCTGGAGGAGGGTCTAAGTGATCAATTATATAAATATGGGTGGTCTATCAACAGACGATCGGCAGAACAGACGTAACTTTACTTTCAAGCTTGACCAAAAACACCATCACCTTTTTCTTATATTTCACAGCTGTCCGTTGACGGACCAGTTAAGCTACATTCGCAAACATGACTACCGCAGTCCCTCCCAGCCACGTGAGCGGCCACTTCTGGATCGGCGGTGAAAGCCGACCCAGTGGCGCCAATGGCGGTCCCAGCGGTCTGGAGAAGCCCAAGTTCTATCCTCCTAATGTGACGCCTGATGCGTTCGCCAAGTTCGCCAAGAAGATGACTACTGCTTGTGGGGAAGACAACTTCGCAATCATCACGACTGCTTTCCCCTTTGAGGACTACGAGGACGACGACTATGGCCGCAATTGCCGCACCCATGACTACTACCGCTCATTTGATGACGAGACGGAGCTGATTGGCTCTTCGCTCTGCCATCCGCGAAATGTCCAGGATATTCAGGCCGTGCTGGCTGTGTGCACCGAGTACAATGTCCCCGTATGGCCTATCAGCACGGGAAGGAACCTTGCCTACGGGGGTTCAGCGCCTAGGGTTCGTGGCCTTTCACTCTACTCTATCCCCCTTACCCCTTCGGACGTGCGCTAGATGTGCGGGGTGTGCCTGTTCCTTCAGGGAAAATGCTGACTCGAAAAACGCACAGGTTCCCGGGTCTCTGGTTATGGTGCTGAGCACGCACATGAACCGAATCCTCCACGTTGATACGACCGCGTGTGTATGCGTCGTTGAGCCAGGCGTCACTTTCATGCAAATGAGCGAGTACCTGCGCGAACACAACTTGCTGGACAAGATCCGCGTCGACTCGTCGGGCCTGGGCTGGGGCTCCATGATCGGAAACGCTCTCGACCGTGGAGGTGGTGCCTCGCTGTATGGAGATCGGTGGGGAAAGCACAGCGGTATGGAAGTGGTTCTTCCTACGGGTGAAGTCGTGAGAATGGGCATGGGCGCCATCCAGGACCCAGAGGGACGCAAGCAAGCCGCGGCGGGCGTGCACCCGGCTGATCAAAAGTTGAACGACGCTTTTGCGTTATTCCCGTACGGCTGGGGACCGATGAACGACGGCCTCTTCTCGCAGGGCAACAGCGGAATTGTCACTAAGATGGGTTTCTGGGTAAGTTTCTCAGTCCGCCGGGAGTACCGTGATACGGCTGAAAATTACATGTGGCTAATATTGAACAGTTGATGCCCGCCCCTCAGGGAATGACGCCCTTCTCCGTCACTTTTGAAAAGGAATCTGACCTGGCTGCCCTGGTTGACGCTATCCAGCCTTTGGATTTGGTAAGCCTTTGGTTCACAAAAGTGGTTTCGTGGGGGGTTCATGAGAGCTGACGTCATGCTACAGAACGGGACATTGCAGAGCTCAGTCAGTCTGCGAAACCTTACGCTTGAAGCTGCGCACTATGGCCCGCGGTCGAGCTACACCAACGCCTCTCACAAGGAGATCATTCCCGAGGAAGACTTTGAGAAGATGGCTAAGAAGCTCAAGACCGGTCGATGGCGCTACATCGGCGCCGTCTTCGGCTCGGACAAAGTCCGCGAGGCCCTCATCGAGGACATCAAGACGGAGATGACCAAGATTCCCGGCAGTCGCTGGGCTACGCTCGAGGAGAACCCTGAGGAGACGAACTTGGTCCGCGTGCGCGCTACTTATCTGCAAGGCATCTCTTCCATGGGCGAGTTCGCCTGGATGAAGCAGTGGCTTCCCAACTGCTCTGTCATTATGGTAGCCGCCATTTCCCGCCTGGAGGGTAAGGCAGTTTGGGAGCAATACTCTCGAGCGAAGGAGCTGTTCAAGCAGGCGGGCATCGACTACATCAGCCACTACGTGGCTTACTTCCGCACCATGCGTAAGCATCTCACTCTCTATAGGCTAGTTCTGAACACTAACTTATTGGATCTTCAAGATAACGTCTGCATCATCCCATACGACCGCAAGGATAAGGACATGCGCGGCCGTGCGCAATGGCTGGCAAGAACATTGCTCAAGGAGTGGAAGGAGAACGGGTGGAGCGTGTTCCGCACCCACGTTGGACTCATGGACCAGGTCGCAGACACTTACGACTTCAACAACGGTGCTCTGTGGAAGATGCACGAGAAGATCCATGACACACTCGATCCTAAGGGCATCCTCGCTCCTGGAAGGGGTGGCGTCTGGCCAAAGAACTATGACAAGGAGCAGTGGATGATGGGAAAGAAGTACATTGGTGAGCGAGAAGGGTAGACTGCATGGTCAATTGGTGTGCTACAGCCCCACCAGACTGCTTCATATGTCATTGAGTGGTACTCATGGCGTAGCTTTGCATTTATCACGCCGGAATTCTCTCCTTAATATGCCGGCTCTGTTTTATCAGCTTTTCGTGTATACTTGCAGAAACTCGACATATTCAAGGTAGTGAACAAACAAGCCCGAGTCCTCGACTTCAACAAATGTGGACTTTAGCTAGAATCAACCAAGTTCATGTACATTTCTCTCTGAATGAAATGTGACCAACCAGTCTCAAATAAAGCCAGGGTGACCTAGAAGTCTCTCGTCCAGTAGAAACATTGTAACCCATGTGGACCTCCAGGCACCAACGGCCATATCATGCGTGCCAAGGCTGTCCGACCCCGCAACCACCCAACATAAAAAGGCGACTCCTGTCCGAAGCACGCCAACACGTCGGTTGGGCCATGAATATTATCTCACTTAGGGCAATCTTCCAATCCAACCTGTTACAATGACACCGCTTCCGACTATTGCGAAGAGCCATGTCTGCTCGGCTGGCACATTAGTAGCCCAAATATCAGAACTGCTATTGATGATCAGAAGCAATGTCAGTTCTTTTTGCTGGAAATATTAATTGGTCGGTGAAGAGAGTCGATCTTGAAATTCATTTCGCTCTGTTCATCCTGTGGCTCACGAGTTTCGATGATTGAATGATGTTCCAACTAACGCACCAAGCAGATTAGGAATAGGCGTTTGATGCATTCCCTATGTCTTGTTAACAGACAGTTCAACGCGATATTTTCGGAAATTCTTTATGAGAAACTGTACTTCAAGCCGATGATGTTCTCGCCCGCCTCTCAGGGGACTTGGAAACCAGAGGGTCTTCAATATGTCCAGACCATTCACGTTGTGACGAGCAACTCTGGGAATGAAAACAGAAATAATACGGTTCTATTGATAGAAGATGACGTAAAAAATGCGTCATCATGCGATGAAGCATTGGTGGTAATCATCAACAAAATGCCCAAGCTTGTGAACTTCATGTAAGTGTTGATTCGGCGATATGAGTGAGGTTAAGTTGACGTTGATTCACATAGTCTGGATGATCACATCGGAGTACTGTCGTCCAAAGTCTTGCACCTTCTCTCAAGTCAAGACATAAAGCTCAAAATCCTTTCCGCTCGACTTGCAGATGTTTCCAGGAGCCTCGAGATCATGAACCTCTCAGCTTTGAACCTTGATGAACCTGAGGTCAGGGACGACGAAAACCCGGCCAGCACGCACTTTGACCGAACCACGTTACCGAGGTACAATATCTCGGACTTTTCAAGACTCTCGGGTCTCCGGGTCCTGCATCTGGACAATATTCCCGGGCAGATATATCCGTGGCTTGGGGCCCTGGCTCACATCCTCGCGGCATCCCCCAACCTGTGCGAGTTCGGTCTCTCTATCCAGCGAGAGCCCAACACCTGCTCTCACAGAAATTTGCCATTCCCGCATGAGAAAATAAACTTTTTCGTCGCGCTCTGCACTGCCTATCGACATATGGGTGTGAAACCGCTGCGCCTACAAGTACTCAAAATCGGCCGACCCATCGCTTTCAAGCCGACGGGATTCCTCAACCCCATTGAGGAAATGAGTCAATTGACGGATCCAGACGCCCTGGAAGAGCTTCACATTTACAATTATTCCAACGCCGTCCCGACGAGATCTGGTGACAGATGCGACGGGTACAGGCCGCTGGCGTGGTCGGCCATCGCGCCCGGCGTGTTGCCGAACCTCCGAGTGCTCGAATTCCACGAGTGGACGTCGGAATCCGCAGGAATGCTCAACAGACTAGGATCCTCGTACGCGGAGCAGCTTGAAATTCGTTGCTGCGGAGCAGGGGTCGAGAAGAACTTCCTAAACGTGGCCACGGCACCGTTCATTGCTGAACGTCCTTTGGGCCCTCGCAAAGTCAAGAAACTCTTCTTGCCCAGCATCGCTTCAGGTCTTTGGGACCTGTCAAAGTACAGGCTCGACGGTGGCGAAAATGAGGAAGTCGTCTGCGCGAGGATGCTGGGCGGTTGTCCGTGGGTGACGACGCTGGGGTTCTCGCTTGGTGAATCCTCTGTTGATCTACTGGAGGATATCACGGACTCTCTCGCTAAAATGGCGGGGCTCCAGCAGCTGGCAATCGTGCTCCATCCTGGCGCCCATGCGGCACCAGATGCAGAGCTCGACATCGCCACAAAGTGTGTGAATCTCCGATTCTTGAGATTGGGTGACTCGTGTTGGACCATCCGACGGCTCTCTGAAGGCCCCATGCTCGAAGAACTTGATGGAGATGAGGAGCAGGATGTTGCGCCGTTTTTGAGGGAAGGCTATCTGAAGCGTTACCAGTATTGCGTGGACACCATGACCAACTGGCCTTGATAATTATTTTTTCCGGCAGTGTTGTCTACTACAGTGTAAGTTGCCTTGTGGAAGATACATGTATCGTGGCCTATCGTTGTCTTCAAATTCTAGATTCCATGCAGATGTATTTAGCCCCGCATGCCATGTGCCTTGAGATTCTCCACCATCTTCTCTTCCTCTTCCACCAAATGGTGGTCCTCTCCCGCCCCGCAAGATGGGTAAAGCAAATGCATGGGCACTTCGCGTACGCCAAGAGAAGAACTCTTCTTGTTTCCGAGCATCATCGCCTCGACGATGTTTCCATCGCCATACTCCAGCTCCGTCAGCACCTTCATCATCACACCAGCAAGCTGCTGTGGAGTCATGTGCAAGTCATCAGGACGAATGCGCTGCCGGCAGTACTCTGGGTAGAAGATAGGGGTCTAGCGCGTAGTTACATCGTTAGATCTGGACTCAAACGAAAGTGCGCGTGTTGAGGATGGCTTACATCGGTCGCGCCGGGGCAGACAGCAACATTTCGGATACCGACCTCCTTTCGGAGTCGGCCAAGACTCTTCACCATGCTGACGATAGCTGCCTTGCTCGCAAAGTACATGGGCGTGTGCACAGAGTGGACGTAGCCCCCCAGGCTGGCAACCCAGATAAGGTTTCCCTGAACATCGCGGTTTTGGAGCCAGTAGTCGATGGCGATTTGTGCCAATCGAATCGGTGCGATTGTGTTCACGCTGAACGTCTTGTACTGACCGACCTTGGCATCTGCAGGGTCCTGTGCCAGAGGGGAAATGCCAGGAGGGGTCCAGAAGGAACTGGAAGGAGGCTCATACAGACCGGCACCGTTACAGACAATATCGATTCGGGGGAAGGTCTTCAGTGCTGTCTCCCACAACGAGCTGATTTGGCTCCAATCGACGAGGTCTGTTTTGTGAAAGACAGCGTAAGCGCCATTTTGTTCGGCGTTTGCCTTGGAGTACTTCTGAACTGTGGCCTTTGCATCCTCTCTAAGCTTCATGTCGGCCATGATGACGGAGCATCCGGCCTCTAGCAACATCTGCACGAAGACATGGTTGATGCCTAGCGACGAAAGACGGTCAGAATACATCTGAAGTTCCTGCCTTTCTGGATATACATACCGGAGCCGGCGCCCGTCACAACGGCAAACTTCCCCTTCACGTCATAAGTTGACATTTCTGAAGATTGATTTAAACGGGTGGTGAAAGAACTGCCGTTGGAGGGTAGGGAGATGAGAGGAAGATCATAGACAAATGGTAGATAGCTGCTCGAACTCCAAAAAGGTGGACAGAGTATCTTGTGCTTTTATACAGACGTAGAGGGAAGTATGTGGTTCTTCGGAGCGCTCTACGGAGCAACATGAGCGATCATCTCCATATTCACTCCCCTGTTCGAAGCTGCAGGAACAGCGGCTCTTGATACAGCAACTGGGATTGTACCACGGGTCCTTGTCACCGTCCCCACAATGATGGTCTGTCATGTTGGGACTTTGGAAAACATGCCACGCGTTTTCTCGCCAAATATGCAGCTGATAAACCATTACGAGATGGGAATTGATAGCTTGTATTTATGCACTGAAATGCACCCCATCGGCAAGTGGCCGAGTTTGTATGTGGCGCGAGATCGTCCCGAAGCTACATGACGCTCCGGGCATAAGTGTTGAGACTTGCATCCGGACCTCCAATTGCTCCGACAGGCAGTATTATGTTTGCCCCTTGTCTGATTGCCACGGAGAACCACTTGTCTCCTCGGAGTGGGTTGAGCCTTCTGTTACATCTACCCTCGTGGTTTTCATGATTTGGTGGGTGCTGTCCGTCTCCGCATCATGTGGACTCGCGTGTTCACTCGGGGTTCGGCCATTCCCGCGACTAGGCCATCTTCCCGTCCTCGCCCGCAAAGCGTACGATCCATTTCCATCTTTGTTGCTGCTTTGATCCTTTGCCAGACTCTTGAAGAGCTGCCGAAGCATGGGAAGTGAGCCTGCGATGATACCCATTCCACATTCTACCACGGTCCACAGGATGATGTTGCCAACATTTTCTGCCCAGGAATTAGTTTATGATGGAAGAGGGGTTGGAACTTTCCTTGAACTCACGAAGAAGGTTTTCCGGGTTGCTGTATGCGGAGGAATACGGCATCCGTATGATTGTTGCTGTAGAGGCGCTGATTTCTAGTTAGAGGGAAGGCTTTTCGATGGATCGATGCAGTTTGAAAAATGTAAATACTTACAGAATACCGAGACCCAAGATCATTGTCGTGATGATCTTCAGCTTGCGTCGCATTTTGACGTTCCAGAGCATGAAGATTGGAATTATCGCGACGGCAAAGTCATTTATGATGTTAATGACAGACACGACGTAGGTAAGTGTGATGATGATGGTCTGAGGAAGACAAGTTCCAAGTGACGGGTTCCACGACGCGGCAACGGGTTTGCATCGGATGAGAACAGCGAGGATGGCTATAAATGTTGAGATCGCCGACATTGCGATGAGCCCGTACAATGTGTAAATAAAGCGTCGCTGCGCTGCGATCCGAATGAGGGTAGCACAAATGCTGCTCTTTATCAGAAGAGAACCACTGACGTAGAAGATCTGCCACAGCACTATTGCCTTGTCGATGTTAGTTCATGACCAGCCAACGATGAAAGGACTGAATGGATGACTTGCCTTGGCACCCTCGATCATCATGGCCGTGTTGAGTTTCGAGTCGGGCGAGCCGATACCAGTGTATGAACCGTAAATAATGATGGCATTATGGACCATGTTGATTGTCTATTTCGTCAGTTGAGCCGTGTGGACTTCCAGTCTCAGGAGAGAAAATAAGACATAGACTTACCACACCGGCACACATGAGGTAATCTTCCAGACCAAAAGTTGACAGCTTTGCGCGTAGCCAGACTCGCAGGCCGACCACCGGGAGACACACGACCGTGAAGGCTATGGTTACGCCCAGAATTGCGGCTGCAAGGCCTTCTGGTCGTACTGGGTGCCATTCTTCTGCGCTCTCCATGGTGCAAAAACGAAACGAATTTGGCAGCCCCGCTGCGTCGCAAGAGGGAAAGCAGAGGTCCAAAGGGGGCAACGTCGAAGATAGCGAGCAATACTTATATTTTCGTTTGGCGAAGCAAAGGATTTTCATCCCTCCAAACGGGTTTGTCTTGGTATGCTAAGTTTCATGGATCAAACACGCGTCGGCATCGATTAATCGGTTACATGAAGAGAGTGCAGGCGTTTTCACGTCATACTCCTCCCCTCAACATCCAAGCTCTGTCGGCACACCTTATTGGCAAAGTGATGATCACTGCCAACAGCAGTCTCCAGTATGTCAGGCATCCTGTCCAGCCATCACGATTTCCTGGTACCTGAAAAAGAAAGCCTATCAGCACAAGACACTGCCGAGGTATTGCAGAACTCGGTTTGTGTCCGGTCTTCAGCAGTCCATATGCACATCCAGGGGGTACGGTGTCCACCAGACTGGATCCATGTCCCGACAATCTTCGGCATAAACAGCCGTTGAGTACAACAAAAGTTCTCGTTTGATTCCTCGACTAGCAGCTGAATGGAGGCCCGGAGATTCGGGTTTAGTGCTTGCTAGCCCAAGTTTACAATACCATCTCGTAATTGCCACCCACCACAAACAATAGCCAACTGCAGATCGGTTTGAGAATGTTGTCCGCATTTTCGCATGATCCTTTGGGGTACAAATTGTCTCATCGTACTTGATGGCTTCTACCGCGACGAATCCGAAAATTCGGTTGGCCCCTGCTGCCACCCACGAGGTGAGCCGCACGATGTGACTAGTGTAGGATTAGAACATGTCAGTCGCGTCACATGACTGGTGAAGAAGAGGAGAGCCAGATTCGAAGTCCTTGACCGTGGCATGATGCTCAAAGATGCAGTTCCCAGGAGAGGCGAAGGCCCACTAAAAGAAGCCCAGTGAATAGTAAGTGTGCACAGTATTGGTTTGCAGGCGGGGAACGGGTGATTGCCCAGGTGGGCTCTCCCGCGATCCACACAAACCCGAGCGGAACACAGGGGCTCATTTCCGCGGCCGGGTTGCTCGTCAGGCCACAGAATGGGATAGGCACTGAATGCAGTAATGCTAGCTCGGAGTCACGTCCGGATTTGTACTTAAAAGAGGACCGGGAACCGGGTAGCCTGGGAATTCTTCATTCCCGCGGCACCTGCGGGACATTGCAGATGTTGCATCAGAATGTAAATCTCTGATCCAAGCGAGCGACTCTGATCCACGCGACTGGGCAGTACATAAGTCGCTGTCGGAGCCGTCGGCTTTCCAACGACTGTTCTTTGCCAAGATCAGCCAAAATATGGGCATAATCAAGATCGATTTGTGCACCTGCAGAAACATTCTCCCGTCATAACAAGGACTCCCTAACCTTAACGGGCAGACAAAGTCTAATACGACGTCTTCAGACGATTCTGCCCAATTGCGGCGGGTGTATTATGCCAGTTGCGTGGCAGATTCTTTGTGGATTGGAATGCGGAATCCAGGTCATTTTGGTCAAGCATTGGTAACGTCCGTCACCCACATTCCGGCCACCCCCACATCTCGGCCACTCTGAAATGATGAAGCATTTATTGATGCATCAACTTCACGCTTTTATTCCACCTATTCTGATGCCACAACAATACAACTGGCATCGTCACTAGGGTTATCGGAGGCACTGGATTCATCTGAGTTATCGTCGACGTCACCAGCCTCGATTTGAGCTTGTCGGATAGCCACAATGTTAGCAAACTTCGAATTAGGTAACATTTTGACCTTTTTCCTTTTCCTAGCCCTATTGCCCTCAACTTCTACTTCCAGAGCCTCTATTTTTCGCTGTGCAACAACCAACTAGTAATCCCTCTCGTCCCAAGCTTTCTGGACCTTCTAAAAAAGCAAACGTCGAGTATTATAGTCCCCATCCAGCTTATTGTATAAACCCAACTATTCCCTCAACTCCCTACTTGTTGGATTCACTTCACTAGGCCTAGTATGGAAGGTGGGCAAATAACGATATATTCGTCGTATCTGCTCTGTTGTTGTTAAAGGAAGGAATCGGGCCTACGGCAGCGATCTGACGCTGCCGATCTAAAACCGATTCCTACCTTCTAATTAGCTCGCTAATCGGGCTAATAAGCGATAGGCGGTAACAGGTGGCGCTAGTCCGGCGTAGATATTCCGACACTAGCAACTATCTCTTTTACCGTAAATCGTCCCTTTTTTAAATAACGAGTGAAAATTGAGCATTATTCGGTGTAGGCGCTAAATTACTTAAAACACAATAAAAAAAAATCGATAAACGGAATAAGTATATAAGGTGGTCGGAAGTAGTAGAAGTACTGTTTTCGGCTATACCGCCTTCAGTAGAAATAAGCGTATCCCGTAGCCAGCTACGGGCAAAGTCCAGCTCGCCGTCACTAGTAATAGTAATGGTATTCCTCTTATATCCCCTAATCTCCTTTATATTCCTCCTTTTACTCAGCGCCGTAGGTACTCTTTAAAATCTCATAACCCATCCCTTTATCCTAATCTTCACTTTTACCTCCTCGATAAGCCTCGTAAAAGCTTAGTTTAGTATAGCTTTTATTAGGCCGTTGGTAGGGTTATCATCTCCGTGGATCCATCGGATCTCATATAATTCTCATCTCTTATAAGACTATTTTAATACTATAATATTAATTATTAAGTATTTCTCTTTTATAGTTCTAAGTTTAATGAGATACTTATAAAATAAGTATAAGTTAGTATATATAATAGTTGGGATTGTAGGTATTCGGAGTTTATTGGTTACGATTTTCAGGGTCGTGGAGAGGGCGTAGGCCATATCAACGCCGGTAACTATCTCGTATATCTCGGATATAAGGACGCTCCTTATAACTCTCTTAGACTTTATTAAGGAGTAGTGAATAATATTTCCTTTTATTATAAAGTCCTCTTCTCTTTTAGTCTTATTTATAAGGAGGATCACGAATCCGAGTTAGGACATTAGGTTATTATTATTAGTAAAGGAGTTATTAATAAAAACGAAGAGCTTAGTAGTAGTCAGATCGAGGGGTATATAAGTGAGGCCTTAGTTTAGGTGCTCCATTTGCTATAGTAGGCGTCGATTTAGAGCTTTGATCTGCTCTAGTATCACTTCTTGGTACTGGGTTACCGTGGATAGATTGAACACTACCTCTAGTTAGTACTTTAAGGTGGTGTATGCGCCTCTAATGCACTACTCAACGTACTACTCCTTCGTAATAACGGATTTAGCGTTAACCAAGTGTATTTTCGCTCCCTAGCCCTTTAAGCGTAGAAAAATGGTTTTTCTATTAATTAAAATAATCCCTTTATTGAATACGAGTAGTATTTCGGTGGAAAGGTACTATTTCTCCTTCGCTGGGAATATCGCTTTCTGGAGTTCCTCGTTTTCTCGTTGAGCAAAGGTCTCGTCGCTTAGGTCGATAATATTATTAGTTTATATACTGATTATCGCGAAGTTCTCGTTTTTATTATCTAGTAATAGTAAATAGGGTTATACATAAAAGTCCTCATCTAGAGCTTCTCTTTATAGTACTTATTGTATATAGTGTACTAATGGGTTTTAACTTCTACGATACCGTATAATAGTTATACGATGGTTATAATAGTTCCTAGAGGGTAATTTTTCTTTATTTAGTCTAGTAATCTTATGAGGATCGTCCTTTTAAGCTTTATTATGGATTAGGTATACACTTAAGTGATATCTCTTATCCATAGTGAATAGCCCTCCTTTTGGATAAGAGACGGAGCGACGGCGAGAATTAGTCTCTGATTAGTGCTCTGAATAATCGGAGACTATGTGAGGATAACCTCTTTACCGTCGTCTACGTATCCCTAAATAACAAATCTAGACTTCTCATAGGGCGTTTTTATTTTACCCTTCACTTCGTTAATAATCCTTAAATAGAATATACGTATCCCTTTATATTTTTCTTTATTATACTAAGTAAATTAAAAAACTCCTCGTTTAATTAGAGCGTCGATCTCTTTTTTAGTGGACTCCTTAAACGGGGGTCCTAGGGCTTTGATTATGCCCTTTTTACGTAGCTCGAGTACAAGGGCGTGATCTACCTCTTCTTTGGCGCTTATAAACGCAGCTATTATTATGGCCTCGCTTTTAGCGTTATTAAAGGTGTTAACTTCTACTAGGAGGTTAATCTGGGCGTTCTTCCGTGGTCTACTTCTCGGGCATCGAGGTGGTGGTGCTAACTCTTCTTCTAGGGGTGGTATATCCGTCTGGATAACAATTTCATCTCGGACTTCCTCTTCCTCGTTAAGGACATCTTCCTTATCGTTTCTCGGTATCTCTAGGACCGTATTCTCATCGTCATCTTCTAAAAAGGGTTTAATAATAATAAACCTAAAAACTTTTAGTCCAAAAAGTAATTGGATAACATAATCTTCGTTTTTATTAACGAGGAGTGTATATAGGCTTATTTAACCCCTTCTCTTATACTAAATAATAATTTTCGATTATAATAGTAGATCTTGTATAGGGGCCGTATTTAGGCCGTTTCTTATTATAAAAGCGTTAATTATTATACGTTCTACGTAAATTTCTCATAGCTTCGCCATGGCCTTCTACGTAATTTCTATGCATTACCGTATCTCTAGTAATAGTGGTGAGTTTGTATTTATGTGTGGGTATACTCTAAAGACGAGTAGGGTCGGAATAAGACCATCTAGGCTAACCATATTGTTAATCGCTTTAATTGTGTTTTATAGGGTGATCTTCGGTGGTGTAAAAGGGGATTCTTAGTGGATAATATTATATATTTGTTGTAGGGGTGCGTAGTATCGTTTTACCTTCCCGATACTATTATGGGCTTTAACGGGCACTTCTTTAACTTCGATCACCATAGATCTCACTGAATTCCTGAATTCCTTAGAACTAAAGTTTTTACTAGCGTCCATGATGATCTAATTAGGGGGTCCGAGGTAGGTATTGATCTAGTATTCGCGTAGTATCTCCTAGGTGTGCTTTGCGCTAACGTTTTCCAAAAACCTAACTACGTTAAAAGAAGTGACCGTATTAATAACGTAGATCACGAGTTTATTCCCTTTTAAGTAGAAGATATTAATAATAACCTTATAATTAAAGTCCACATCATCTCTAAGGGTGAATTTGAATCTCCCTGGAGCTCGTCCATTTATTTAGTATTAGTGGTAATACTTTGTGAACTTCTGGATTACTTTAAACATCACGTCGTTACCGGCTCTCTCCAGGATTATATAGAGCCTCTATACTAATAGGTAACCGAAACGATGGTGAATTCTGTGTAATTCCGTGTTTATAAGGTGATTCTACGCAAAACTCTGTTCTGGAGAGTATATAAGTATCCACGGATACCCCTATTTATGTATAATAAGGACCTTCACATCTCCTTATTAAAGGAAGTTGTGGATATTATTAAAATAGATCCCTAAATCGTTTATATTTCTTAAATAAAGTAAGAATAGCGTATTAGTGTTTACGACGTGGAAGGGTAATCGTCTAAAAGGTGAATTCACATAGGTTAGTCCCATGGAGGGTATCGGAGGGTTATCTCCGAAGGTAATGCTCGTCTAGTCTATTTTGGAGGTATCGAGTTTTATTGTAGGTTTGACCCTAGGTCAAAGGGTCGCCTAGGCGATAGGGTTGAACAGCAATAATCGATATATTGAATACGTAGTGTTGTTATTGTTGGAAGGAGGTTATTCCGACGTGGGCTAGGCCGGCTGTTGCCAGATCTAGTCGGTGCACCAGAATCCCTGCCTTCTAATTAGTCCGGTCGGAACCGGCCAATTAGGAACCCGAAGGTGGGGTTATTACCCGATTCGGATTCTAACACTAGAAACTCTCTTTTTATGCTCACTAATCGGGCAAAGGCCACTTTTCTCCTAAAACGCTCAAAAACACAATAAAACAACGAATTCACTCGAGTACGCAAAGTGGCGAGAGGCGGCAAAATCAAATTCTGCCCTTAGCGGCATAGCCGGCCTTCCGGCCCCTATATTGGACCGGTCAATTAACGTTATCGCCGGCGCTAACCACGGTATTAACAATTCCTCCGTTTCTCGTAATCTCTCGAGCCCTACTGACCCTTCTCTTCCTCCTAGGCCCGCGTTACCCATCCATCTATTCGAACTATTACCTTCCCTCCCTCGAAAAAGCACTTTAACACTCCATTCAACACTACCTTCGTAAAATAGTCGGCCAAATTATTTTCCCCGTTAATCCAGTGGATCTCGTAAAACTCTCGTTACTCATAGGATTACCGGAGTACTATAATATCAATTATAAGGCACTTCTCCTTAGTGGTTCCGAGTTTAACGAGGTACTCATATAATGAGTACGAGTTAGTATAGATAACCGTAGGGATCTCTAAAAGCTTTAAGTGGTCTATAACGAACTTCAGGGTCGTAGAGATAGCGTAAACCATGTCCACGCCGGCTACTATACCGTAAATCTCTAATACTAGAACACTATACGTTACTCACTTTAATTTAGTAAAGGAATAATAAACGATGTTACCCATTAAGGTGAAACTCTCGTTAACTTAAGTCTCGTTAACTAGGATAATAAGGAATCCTAGTTATAATAAGAGGTTACTATTATTAGTGAACAAGCCGTCCACGAAGATAAAGAGGGTCACTATCTCAAGTTGGACAAAGTTATAGTCCAGCCCTGCGTCCAGGGTCTCCATCTACCTCTTTAATTGCTTATTGAGGGCCTTTATCTGTTCTTCTATGGGCTCTTAGTACTGGGCCGCTATGGAGAGGTCATAATAGGCCTCGATATCGTAGATTAAGGTAATGTATGCTTTGTGAGCTCTCTGGACGACGTATTGTTGGCTGCTGGACGTTGTTCCGATTTCTACGAGTTGGATCTTCTTTCCTTGCCCCTTCTGCTGTAGTTTAATAGTTTTGTTGTTTAAATAAACGATCCCTTTATTAAATACGAGGGGTTCCTTCGTGGTTAGCTGTTGCTTCGCCTTCGCTGTGAACGTTGCTTTCTTTAGCTCTTCTTCTTCCTTCTGGGAGAACTTTTTGTCGTTTAGGCCTATTATATTATTTGTTTATATCCCGATTATCGCGAGGCTTTCGTTTTCGGGTGTTAATAATAGTAGGTATGGGTTATATATAAAGGTTCTCATCTAGAGTCTCTCCTTATAGTGACTGCTGTAGGTTGCGTATTAATAGGTCCCTGCTTCGGCGATCCCGTAGAGGGGCTTTACGACCTTCATAATCGTCCTAGGAGGGTACTTATCCTTAATTTGGTCTAGTAAGTGGGCTAGAATTATCTAGGTAAGCTTTGTTTTCGACTAAGTGTACACCTAAGTAATATTTCGTAGTTATAGCGAATGGCCCTTTATTAGAAAGTAGGGGGTTAGGGCGAGAATTAGTTATTAGTTTGCCCGTTGGATTGTGGGGGATTGTGTAAGGATGGCCTCTTTACTATTATTAGTATAACCCTAGATTACGAGACGGCTCTTTTCGTAGGGCTTCTCGGTTTTCCCTTTGATTTCGTTAACGATTCTGGACTTAAAGATCCTAGTATTACTATGCTTAGCTTTGTTATAGGGGATAAATTCGAATACGCCTCGGCCTATAAGGTTCGCAATCTCCTCTTTTGTCGACTTCTCGTATAGGGCGCTGAGCGTGGTTATTACGCTTTTCTTCCGAAGCTCGTGGGCTAGTGTAAGGTCGTTCTTCTCCTTCGCTAATAGGTACACTACGAAGTAAGGTCTCTTTAGCCCGTCGGTTTCTGTTTAGAAGTAGACGGTGCTGACTTTGTGGGCAACGGCTAGGTTTTTTCGTAGCTAGCCTCGTTATCTCTTAGGTGGCTGAGGCTCTTCCTCCTTTAGTAGAGGGGACGATTTAACGATAATCTCGTCCATGGCCACTAATTTAACGTCGTCCTCGTTATTTTCTTTTCCTTTACTATTATTACCTTTTGGGGCCTCGTTTCCTACTCTGTTATTAGCGGTGGTGGGCTCCTCTAGTAGTTCTTTTTTAGGGTTGCGATAATAGGGTTTGATAACTGTTAAGTGGAAGGTCTTAGGGCCTCTGGGCATCTGAACAACGTAGTTCTCGCTGTCCATGGCCATTAGTGTAAATAAGCCTTTTTATCCCTTCCTTTTGTATTATACCCTAACTTCCGAGCCTAGTAGGAGGTTCTTTAGGGTAATATTATTAGGTCTATTCCTTATTGTAAGGGTATCCGAGATTTAATGTTTTACGTTAACCTTCCTAAGGTCTTCCGTGGCCTTCCTAACGACCTTTACGTATTAGGTTACTTCTGGTGATAGGGGAGAGTTATTTAATGTTTTAAGGTATACATTAAAGATTAGTAGGGTTAGTATAATCCCATTTAGTCCTATAATATTATTTATAACCTTAAGTATACTTTAAAGGGCAATTTCTAACGTCGTAGAATGGGATTCCTACTGGATAATATCGTATACCCATCTAAGTTATGCATAATACCTTTCAACCTTCCCAATACTATTATGGGCTTCTATAAGGACAATCTTAACCTTAATCCCTATGGACTTCGCTACTTACTTAAATTCGGACACCTTAAAGTTAGTGCTAGTGTCTATAACAATCCAGTTAAGTGACCCTTAGTATACATCGATCCAATATAGTCTAAGCGTCTCCTACGCCGTCTTTACGCTTATATTATTTAGGAATTGTCCTATATTAAAGCCTATAGCCGTATCGATGACCTGAAGGGTGGGCTTTCCGTCGAGGTATAATACATCGATAACGATCTCATAATTAAAGGGTATATCATTCCGGATAATGAATTTGAAGTGGTGGGGAGCCTTCTAGTTTATTTAATAATAGTAGTAATACTTTATTAGGTATTCGATAGCTACTAATTCCACTTCCTCTCCGGTCCTCTAAAGGATTTTATAGAATCTCTATACCAAAGGGTGACCAAAACACCGGTGTAGGCGTCGTAATTCGACGTTTATAAGGTGGCTTTATATAACGGATTTGTCCTAGTAGCCCAGTTTTATCTAAGCGTGGCCGAATTTCTTAGTAACTGGTATAACAACGTCTCCTTACCTTAGAGTATTCTTTAGATTATTAAAGTAGACCTTTAGGCGGTCCATATCCTTAAGGTAAAGGAGGAATAGAGTATTATAAAAGATAACGTGGAAAGTAAGCGGTCCGAGGGGTATTATAATTATAGTCGTCCCTATTAACGAGATAACCTCCCCTAGGCCGAATTTAACACTTGCCTGGCCAGCTCGAGTTTTGTCGAGGGTAATTTCTAGGTATAAGCGTCTAAGAGTATTAAACTAAGGCTCTCCCACTATTAACAACTTAGCTACACCTATATCCGGTATAATTCCATAGAATACAGCGTCGGTGTATCTTCCTTTGAGTATATAGGCCTCCAAGGTCTTCGTAAAAGTAACCTCGTTAAATAGGTCTTCCTTCGTAAAAGCATGGTATATTACCTGGTCCCTAAGGGTTATTATAATAATCTCACCGTTAAGAGTGGTCTCGGGGCTTAGTATTAAGGTATAGAACTAGTCTCCGTAGGTCCAATCCTTATAGTCTTCCTCTTCTAGGTCCATAACGAAGAACTCGTGGATCCTATTGTCCTCATCCTCGTCCCTCACTTCGTCGCCTTAGGGGCCTTCGTATTCGAGAAGGAAGGATTCCATAGCTCCCTTAGGAGGTTTTATATGGAATTATTTCTTATACCTATCTCAGAACGCTTAGAAGGCTTTATCTGCTTCCTCTTTTGGGTGGTTAGAGGACCAGTAGCCGTCCTTCCCGCAAATATAGCACTTCTTATCTTTTGGGGGTCATCTCGGGGCGAAGCGTCGGTTACCTCGCCCTCTACTAAATCCTCCTCATTAGCCGAATCTTATTTACTTCCCTCGACTATTATAGTATCTCTTTGTAAAGAAGTAGTCTATTTCCTTGTTAGTGGGTTATTATAGGAAGTATTATTTAGTATCCGAGTTAAGTTTTATAGAGTTTTAAATAGCGCTTCGTAACTGGCTATAAAGGTCTTTAAACGTGTTTTTCGGGTCCTAGAGAGCGTAGGCACACTCCTTGACGTTATTAATTACAAAAAGGAGTTAATCTCATAATACTCTATTAGTATTATATTCACTACTAAGTATACATTATATTTTCCTTAATTTCTTAACTAATAACTCAAATACTTCGTTGGGTTTCTTCGTAGGGTTCTTATCCCTGATCATCACCTAGTTGGTCATCTACTACTCCGTTAAGTAATCTCTATAGGCCTCCTTCATCTTAAACCGGTTTTTTAATCTCCTAATAATGGTTTCCTAGGATAAGAAGGTCCCTAGTACGCTTAGCTACATAATATGTTCCGTAAAGAAGTCCAGGGCCTTATCCTTTAATATAGTATTAATAACTAGGGTAACTAATTCCGCTAGTATTTATAAAACCTCATAATAGTACCTCTATAACCATAGTAAGTTCTCTAGGACCTTATAGTGTTCTCCTCTATATTTGTTCATTTCCTTCATCTACTTTGCGAACACCTAGATCTAGTTGCTTATTAGAGGAGATATATATGGGTTATCGGTAATGGTTACCGGGGAGTCTTTAATAACTAATAGGATCTATGAGTCCGTAGGTGGTCTTATTTTGTATAGTAGGCTTGATTCCCTTACTGGTTGCCCCGACATCAACGGGGTGCTCTCCTATGGCTTTGTTATCGCCTGTGTTACCTCCCTCGCCGTCTCTACTAGGGGAGTCGTCCCCTGAGTTATCTGGTGGAGGGGGATATTGTAGTCGTTTATAATCTCTTTAATGATCTTCGAGTCTTCGAGGACCTCCCTCAGGCCTCAAGGTCCACTCTTTTAAAACCGTCGGATCTCATCGTCTATCCAAATATAGAACTCTTCTCCGGTTATAATATCAGTTAACTTCTAGATATTCAAAGTAATACTATCTAATAGGACGTAGACTACTCCCTCCCTAAGGGTATTAATTGTATGGCCTATTATCGCTTTATTAACGTCCTTCCATATATCCTTCGTCCATCCTTCGAAGTCCATTTAGAATTATATCCAAAAGTCTGTAATTATAAACTTCTTCCGTTTATAGATAATCAGAAGGAAGGCGACGATAGTGTCCTTCTCCGGTTAGACCGTTCCTTCAATAAGCTCGAAGTCCATCCACTTCCCCCATATCTCTAGGTTTACGTAGGCAGCGTATTCCTTTAGGATTAGGATTAGTGAGATGGTTCTCCTTATAAGGGTCTATTGTGTTCCCTCGGGTTGTGTAGTTCCCTAAAGGGTAGTTACCCGAGAAGAGTCCTTTAAAGGAGTACTCTTCTTAGAGTTTTCTCCTAATTACTAGCTCATCTTCTTACCTAGGTTATCCATAATACTCTGATCATTCAGTTAACCTAACAACGCCTCAAATACACTACGTTTCCCCTAGGCCGCAACTTTAAGGGCGTATAGTGTTCATTAAACGAATTACCGCTGGTTATTAGGTCAAAGCACTAGTATTTCCGTTGGTAGCAGTGTATTCTGCGTATTCTAATATCCGGAGGGTATATATTAAGGGGTAAGCGTCCCTTAGTAGTGGTCTTCTTTTTTACATAGGATCTCGTTGAATTCCTTAATCTAATCACTCTGCGGTGGTATCTACTGCGTATTATGGGATCCTAAGGGTAAGGGTACATCTCCCGCATCTCCCTAAGGGGCTCGTCGTCTTTAGCGTCGTCCTTCCGAGTATTCTAGCCGAGGTCCAAAGCACTAGTATTGAAACCGTGCAGGGGGAAATGCTTACGCTAAGCGGGTTTTTCCTTAGTCAGGCGACAGCGAGCTATTTAAGAGAGGGGAACTGGGGACGCATTTCTAACAACGGACCATCAAACAACACATTACAGAACGTCAACAAGCATCGTTAATTAGACAAACGTATTCAGAGCTCTTTTTACCCGTTCACTTAGATCATATACCGTGAACAGTACAAAGGTTACTTTACCACCGAGTAAACAAGGCCCCAACACTCACTAGTATCTACATCTAAGGCCGGAACCCCTCTTTAGCCCTAATCAGGTCTTAAGGTATCTCCTTACCTAGATTATAGCCCTAGTTAAGCGGTTTTGTACAAGTTAATCACCCTCACGAACCCGGGACGGAGGGTACACGACCTGTGGTCAGTAGAGTGTATGTATTATACAATACAGCACATACTATTCACTACATCCCCCACTCCGTTGCACTAGTACCTCGTAGGCAAATCGAACACCCGATCTCCTCATTATCACGATACCATCATCCCCTCCCCAATCTTACTACACAATACAACAAAAGCGCAATATCAACAAAACGACGAATATTCGGCTTAATTAGACAATTATGACGGCTTCAACGTGTTAAACGTGGGCATACAAAGAACCCCGAAAAACCTCGGGCTTAGCCAAAACACCAAAAAAGATAGCTAAGTAACACCCGAACAAAAAAAAGAAAGTGGACTACAACCGAACAACAACAGCCAAGGAGCTAAACATGGGCCCATAAACCTAATTAAACCCTGTGAACAGACACTAGACCTAAGAAAAAGGAAAGAACAGTACAAATAAATAATAAGAACAATAGTACAACTATGAATTATTTCAGGATTTATACCGAGGACCGTGCAAACCTTAAGTATCACACAGAAGGTCAATATTTAAGTGGGTTAATTCAGATGCGATCCCTCGGCCTGATCAGCTATGTTCGAATAGAACGAACAGATCGAACAGTTTCAGCAGATATAAAAGAATGGTCGTCAGTTAGGAGCACGACATCACAAGTGGGATTGCGCCTCGCAGATCTTGCTCCCTTGGGATGGTTGATGAAGTAGAGCGCCCTTCACCTTAGGGTATTCGGAAGAACGGCTGTGCACTTCGGCCTAATTACCGCGTTTCTCGTTATTAAGACGGCAGCGACAATGGCGGGGGAAGTTGCTCGGTGGGCTTTATCAGAACTGTGTTCCCCGATGCAGGCTGACTCCCCCCCCACGGACAATCCCTTTTCATTTATTCAGCCTCCCCATACCATAAAACAGCTAGTTACACAGCATATCCGACCTGATCAACCCAACCAACCTACAACGATACCTATGGACCTTTCTAAATCGTTTCAGAATATGCAACCCCGAGCACTTAAAACTTATGAGGATGGGGACACCTCGCAGGACAATATGCCCTCACCCTCCCGCGACGTCCCCAACGTTAAGGGCAAAAGGATCAACGAGCAACCTACTTCGCAAACTCTATCAAGCTCTAATCAGGCCCAGAATATAACCCCCTACGCTAAGCTGGTTAAAGCCCTCAAGGAGGTGACCGGTAGTAAGAACAAAGGGGCGACCATCAAGATGCCCCAGCCCGGAGCCCAAGGAGTGCCCAAGTTTCGCGGTAATAACATCTCTGATTTTATGGAGAAGTTCAAAGCATAAGCTAACTTTACCTACTTCTCTAATAAGGAAAAGACGAAAATACTACCTTAATACCTTCCCAACGAATACCAACTAACCATCAAAGCCAAAACCTCGGGAATTACCTGGGTATCCACTAAGAAGTACATACTTAACACCTTTGGCCACTTGGATGAGGACTATACCCTTCGACCGAACAGATAGCTTCGCCAGTTTGGCGAAGGAGGCCTGATCAGGGACAACGACCTTAAAGGAGCAGCAAAGCTCTTCCAGAAAGTCGAAAACATCAAGGCCAAAGCCCTCCTCCGGAACAAACCTATGATATCCAACCCTGAGCTCATCGAAATTATCGCCCACCACTTCTCCAAGTCTACTACGATAAGTGCAGCAACTCAGATGGCGACGACTACGGCCCAACTCTTCGAGTATGGTGACTTTAGCAGGTATAAGATCAGTCTGCTCGCATGGATCAGCTAGGAATTCCGATACAGCAACGCCTTTGGAGACAGCACCACTTCGGACAACAACGCTCAAGCCGTCAATACCGTCCGTACCGGTAACTCCAGCCCTGATCGACCGCACAGCCCCCACTTCAGACGCCCAGCGACCCCGGACACCAAACACCAACTTGCTATAGTGAAGGAGGTGTTCGTCAAGGAATCAGTTAATGTTGACGACCTCGCCAACAAACTTAACGCCCTCCAACTAGCCATTCAGGCCCTTGAGACTTGTCCACAAACGTCTAATCAGGCCTATGGGCCAGCCCGAGTCGCTCATGTGGGCTACCAAGCGACTTACTCATCGAATCGTCCCCCCCCTAGTCAGCAGTACTCTGGCGGATACCAGCAGAGCTCGTACCAACAGTCATACAATGCTCCGCACCAGAATTTTGAACAACGAGGCCCGTCTAGCTTCTGGAAGCCTGGGTTCGTGCCTGGACCGCCGGATCGTTGTTGGTATAATGGGTGTACGAGTCGCCCATTCTGGAAGTGCGCCCAGCTACAAGAAGACGTCCAAGCCGGATTGATCACCTTTCACGGAGGAAGTTATCGATACAGCGACCTCTTAGAAACTCAAGGGACAACTAATCAGGTTCCGGATACGATTATTTGGGATGCTCGGCGCCATTATCAGCCTAACAGACCAGCATTAGTTGCTTACCTGGTTAACCAGCAATCGTTCCCAAAGGCTACAGCGATGGCTAAGGAGGTTACAGATAAGGGAATTAGTCGTCCCTACGCCCTCCAGGTCCAGACACCTCAGAGCGTGCCTTCCCCAGCGACAATAGGCTTCGTTTCTGCATACCTGCCTGCCCCTCAAACAGCAGCGACAATTCTCATAACTACGGAGGCTAAGACCTTTACAACTACTAAATCGGGCAGTAAAAGCGTAGTAGTCCTTCCTCGATTAAAACACAGTAACCCTACCCAACTTCAGAAGATTATTCAGGGTGGAATCGCTAAGCTAGTCTCTAGGAAGGCCAGCTCAACTTCACTAGAATTGTATAAATCAAAAGTAGAAAAGGTTATCCAAGTAGTAGGGGACAACCCCCGTAACTAGACTTTGCCCGCAACCCAGACCATTATGGACATCGAGAGGACCGGAAAGCTTGCCCCTACACCTGATCGGGCACAGGAAGATGCAGACGATAATACAACTACCGCTTAAGCTGCTCTTCGGAAATTTGGTGGTTCCGTCTAGGTGCCCAACCACATCACAATAAAGACCCGACCTACAACCACTATCAGCAATAGAAAAGGTATAATACCAGAGTTTTATTAGTACCAGGACTTAATTAGGCTTTTATTCGTATAGTCTAGTCATTTCCTTTATTTCCCTTCCTACACATTGTTTATTATCTTGGCACGCAGGAGCTTGGAGCTAAGATAAGGGGACGATTGAAACCGTGCAGGGGGAAATGCTTACGCTAAGCGGGTTTTTCCTTAGTCAGGCGACAACGAGCTATTTAAGAGAGGGGAACTAGGGACGCATTTCTAATAACGGACCATCAAGCAACACATTACAGAACATCAACAAGCATCGTTAATTAGACAAACGTATTCAGAGCTCTTTTTACCCGTTCACTTAGATCATATACCGTGAACAGTACGGAGGTTACTTTACCACCGAGTAAATAAGGCCCCAATACTCACTAATATCTACATCTAAGGCCGGAACCCCTCTTTAGCCCTGATCAGGTCTTAAGGTGTCTCCTTACCTAGATTATAGCCCTGGTTAAGCGGTTTCGTACAAATTAGTCACCCTCACGGACCCGGGACAGAGGGTGCACGACCTATGGTTAGTAGAGTGTATGTGTTATACAATACAGCACATACTGTTCACTGCATCCCCCGCTCCGTTGCAGTATAATCTTCGTTTATAGCGATCACTATAGTAAAAAAGTAAGCAACCTCTAATATCGTCAGTATCGCAGCAAGCAAGTCCCTTATAGTTAGAGAAGTAGAGGAGCGTCGTCCTTAGCGTCCCTCTACGCCTTAGGTATTCCGGGTAATCTGAGCATCGTTCTAGCTACTAAAATAATCTCCTCGGGGATCTCTCCGCGTTTAATATGCATTTGAGATTAATTACGGGGCCCTCTCCGAGTATAGAAAAAGGGCGTTTATTAGAGGTCTTCGTAACCCTTAATAGCGTACCAGCGGCTATTATAATCGTCTATTATAAGGGGTACGGTGTCTCTCGTTAGGCTAAGAAGTGGTATAAGAGGGAGGGTCGTAATAGGTAAAAGTTAGGGAATTCTTCTAGTTCTACTATCCTTTTTAAGCATCACCTTGGTATTCGTATAAAACACATAATCGATAACTAAGAATAATAGTAGAAAAGGGTATTAAGGGTAAAAAGCATCGATAACGGAGCCTACGCCGAAAGCTAAGCTTCACCTATTCTACGAGATCTTCGACGTCTTCGTACATAATTAACGTAAATAATTAAATATAATTATCGTAAACGGAACCTACACCAAAGGCAATACTTTACCCATTCCACGAGACTTCCGATATCTCTATCTCAAAACCTCCTCTTCTAATACGTCGTCACCAAAATAGTTAAACCTAACCACGAGTTCTACACAATAACAAAATCCAATCTTCTACTACTTAGTGAAATCATCTCTTCTAATAGTCGTTCCTTACTAATCTACGGTAATGGTCAAATTAACCACTGATTAGTATAGGTTTGACCCTAGGTCAAAGGGTCGCCTAGGCGATAGGGTTGAACAGTAATAATCGATATATTGAATACGTAGTGTTGTTATTGTTGGAAGGAGGTTATTCCGACGTGGGCTAGGCCGGCTGTTGCCAGATCTAGTCGGTGCGCCAGAATCCCTACCTTCTGATTGGTCCGGTCGGAACCGGCCAATCAGGAACCCGAAAGTGGGGCTATTGCCCGATTCGGATTCCAACATTTATAATAGTGTTAATCTTTTATAGAATAAGGAATTAAGGGTATTTAACCGTGGAAACGCCGGCTACTCTTATATTAAGTATAATCCCCTAGAAGATCGTCGTTATATAGTAATTATCGCTAATAAACACTTTGTAAACTAATAACTTTACGAGTATACTATAAATATCCTTCCCCGTAATAGTATAGTAGGTGGTTTAATTATTTAGGGTTTAAGCGAGGTCTTCGTTAGTTAGAGTAGTGGTATGGCCGAAAAATGAGATGTGGAATTCGTTGTTATACTCGTTTTCCTCGTTAAGGGTGGTATTGGTGAGGTATTAGCTTAGACTTTCCTCGTCCCTAGTATCCTCGTCGTCGAGCACTTTGTTTTTTTTATATTTAACGAGGAAGTGGTTATATACTTTAGGAAAGGTGTTGGAGACGTCCTTATTCGACTTAAAGTATTTATATACTTTATTTTTCTCCTTTATAGAGTATTTTATAGACTAATACCCTTTTTTATTGTAGACGTAGTACTTCTTATTATGGTGAGGGTATCCTCGTTATTATTAGCGATCTCCATAGTGGTTATTTTGCCTTTTTTTGTTATAGTGTTGGTTAGTTTAGAACTGCTTGTTTAACTCTATTTTTAACGTAAAGTGTTAATGGTGGGTATCTCTTCTTCTTTCCTCTAAGTTGAGGCTTATCCTTATTGTGTTATAGAACTTCTCCGCTGTATTTGCTCCGGTTAGGTTAGTAGAGCGGTACTCTTTTATAGAAATAATAGCTCTAATCAGCTTATCCTTTAGGACCTGGTTTCCCTGGTAGTATGGTATAAAAGTTTACTAGAGATTCGTTAGGTTATTAAAGAGGGTCTCTAAAACCTCAACCTTTGTCCTTTCGGGGTCCTTTTAAATAATCTTGTTAAGATTTGCTCCGTTCTAATCGATAATATAGGCTTAGTGGTGTTGGTCTCCTTCGAAGTGGCGCCGTAGTTTATTAATTACCTCCTTTATTAACCGAGTAGCTGGTGTACTACTAATATGGTTATAGTAAAACTGAGAAGTTCTTTTTTTTAGTATTATTAGGAGTAGGTTAGCCGTTGTATAATGGTCAACTCCGATTTTTTTGTAGGCTTTGAGGAAGATGCGGAATTTGGTGTTAAGGACGTCGAATTTCTCACTATTATACTTTATATCGTTAATATATACCTTAATAAGCATACTTTGTTACTAAGGGGTCGTTATTTTACTGATTTCGTTTATGGTGCGGTGTTCTTTTTGATCTGATAGTTCCTAGGTGAATATGGGTTATTTGGGTAATTGTGGCCGATTCTGAGGGCATAGCCCGGTGCAGGCCTGGCTTGTTCCCGCTCTCTCTAAGGGTGGCGATGCTCGTAGGGAGTTCTTCTGCACTACGATCTCTTTTAGATGGGATTTAAATGGTAGTAATACCCATTTCCTCGTTAATTCCTTATAGAGGACTGGGTCCTCTATAAGCTTCCTGAAAAACGGGCTTTTAAAGCTAATTTTATTAACTTCTTCTTAGGTCCAGTAGTATAAAACTAGGGTCTCCTTAAAATTAAAGAGTTTAATTGGGATTTTTTGTTTTTTTATAGGGATGAATATACTATAGTAGAGTAGGAAGTTGCGTAGTCTTCTCGCCACTTAGGTTTTAAGGATATTGAACGTAATTTGGGTCTAGTTTTCGAAGTTTAATTTAAATTCTGCTTTTAGGTTGTGGTTAATAGTACTTTTTACAGTCCATATTTTAATAAGGAATGCTATTATTATTGTTGCTGATTTCGGGTTGGACTTAAGAGTTACCTCTTCTGGCCTATACTTGGCCTATAGTCCCTATTCGTAAAGGTTGACCTCCTTTTTATACTTTATTAGTAATAGGACTAAGGAGCTGTTCACTATTCAATTCTGAGTATTAGTGGGGGTTAGTGCTCTTACCGTCTCTTTTCGTAGAGGGTCCTAAGTATCCTAGACCTCCTCCAGGGTCGGATTTACTATAGTTGGGTTATTTCCTAATATTTTAATAAATATTCTAATATACAAAGGTAAGGTTAACGACGTCTCAAACACAGGGCATTTCCTCTAAGCCGTAGTTTCGAGGGCGTATACCGTTCATTAGGCGAATTACTATTTATTATTTATGGAATACTACTTTTAATGGGTAGTATAGGAAAGGAATCTTTTTTTTTTAGTGTTATCTTTAGTTTTATATCCACGTCTAGGTCATCTCTAGGGGCAGGGATAACGATAGTTAAGTTGGGGTTTTCGTTGAATTTAGCTCTTTGAGCGTTGGATGTTATGTTCTTAGTAGGTCGCTCTAGTCTTAGTATTAGTTACCGGCTTTTTTTTGTGGACATAGTTGGAAAATGGGGTTTTCGTTTTTAGTATTATGTTTACTGGGTATTTAGGGTCACTACTCTAGAGGTAAGAGTAAGTGGTGATAGTGACGACGGTGAAGTCGGGGTTCTCGTAAAGGTTAGCCTTTTAAGTACTAATTCCGAGGTGTTTTTATAGTTATAGGGTGACGGGGTAGTATTTAAAAAAGAAGGGGGTATTAATTATAATAGATGGTTTTTTATTAAGAGTGAAAATTGGTGATGGAAGTGTGAGGGCGTTTTATATTACTACTAATTACGAGATCTTCGTTGTAAGCTATGCATAATGGACATAGAGGCCGTATTCCGTTACATCGAGCGGAACTTATTGCTCCGGTGACTTCGTATAAACTCCTAGGAAGCTCTTATGGTATCCTATTATTGATTGTATCGCTAACCGAGGGTATCGTAGCTTTTTCCTATAATACGAATATCGTGAAATCCGTTGGACGGGCTATTCCGTCCTGGGATTTCGTAATATTACCTTTTTTAGTAAAAGGTTCACTTTACTGATCTACGGAAATGGTATTTAACCACTAATTAGTGTTGGATTCACTTTATTAGGCCTAGTGTGGAAGGTGGGTAAATAACGATATATTCGTTGTATCTGCTTTGTTGTTGTTGAAGGAAGGAATTGGGCCTACGGCAGCGATCTGACGCTGCCGATCTAAAACCGATTCCTGCCTTCTGATTGGCTCGCTAACCGGGCCAATGGGCGATAGGCGGCAACAGGTGGCGCCAGTCCGGCGTGGACATTCCGACAGTATACTCTGGAAATACGACTCTAATAGGTGAGACCTTTAGTTGTGCGAGGGTAGTGTTAAGTTTATCCACGTCGAGGTCTTTGAGGTCGTCTCGTAATTTATTAATATCGTTATTAAAGAACTCGGTTTCTTTAAATACAACGTCTCGTATTATAATAACACGGGCAGTAAGTGGGTTCTAAACGTGGTATAAGTTGCTTGTACTATACCCAATAAAGTAACCGATCTATCCCCTCGGCTAGAGTTTTTTCGACTTATTCTTACTAAGTTGGGTATCCGTTGTAAGCGTATACGCTTTATAACTATATGCTTAAAGGTGGGCTTAATAAGGTTTTCTAAGGTCTGGGCCTCGGAACTGTGTATAGAAATACTCAAAGGGCGTCCTCTAGCTGCACACTGTGGACGGTGTTCTATTATATAAGTACGTCGTAGTAGTAATAATCTCTGGTCATAATATCTCTGGGAATTTGCCAGCCTCACAGAGAGTTCTAACCTTTTTTTTGATAATTACCGTAATACGCTTAGCACCTTTGTTTTAGGCCTGTGTATTCGGTGTAGAGGGTTTAAGGACCACCCTTTAAGATTAAAAGTGGGCGGTAACTTGCTGATGAATTGTTGTGACCTTGTGATTATACTTAAAAATCTTGACTTGTATGCCGTATTACGTCTTCATTATGGCTATATAAAAGTCGAATACCTTTAGGAGTATCTTTATTATATAGTTCTTAAGGTAATAGTCCTATGAGTAACCTATTAGTTGGTCTGAGAATATTATTATAAACGTATAGCCTTTATATTCCTAAGGACTAATTAAGTGGAAGTTGAACACCACTTTTGACCCTGGTTTTAACTATATTATAGACTCGTGTGGTGCACATTTAACGATTCGTCTTGTCTTCCCTTTCCTATACGCTGAGTAGTTAGATGATTTGTTGTGTAGGTTACTTATGATCTTTACGCTGTGCGAGGCGTTAACTAGGTGCTTTAATACCCCTTCACCTGGGTGACCTATTCTTTAATGTTAGCGGAACGGTCTTCCTGCGAGTCTTTTATGTAGTGAGAGTGTTGTTTGGTGTTTCCTTGTGTGCGTAGTAAACGCTACCTTCGTATTATCTTCGATGACCTGTTATCTATAGAGATCGTAAAGGTAATAAATAAACGTCCCATCGGCCCTTTGTATGTAATTCTAGTTTAGATAGTTATCCTATTATATGCCTCGTTGTCGTAGAAGTTGATAAGAGATTAGATTCGTTATGAATTCCTTGTAATAAGCGACGTTATAAAAGCGGATTCTCACCTTCCTTCTTTTTTAGGTGTTTACTGTTATGTCCACGTTTCCGTAGCCTAGGATGGGGATTTATAAAACTCCTACTTATAAGTAATCTCCTATTTCGGTTATTCTGAAACTCGTGAATTGAGTATAGTTATTGAATATGTAGAGCGATGATCCTAAGTTATATATTATAGAGTTATATAAAGGGTATTCGGTCTAAATTATAAACATAGAATAGTCGTTTATATACTACTTTTTTATATTACGTTAACTAATCCTATACACTGACCATATAATTAGGTTTACTTCGCTTCCTTTTTGTATTACTTACGGATCTTCTTTACACGGTCCACAAGGTCATCGTTATTTTTAAGATGCTCGGTAACCTTTCTTATCATATTATTATAGGGTTCCCACCCTTCGGGTACTTCCTCGGGGAAATAGTAAAAGTAGTTAACCAGGATGTAACCTTTTTTTTCATATCCGTAGTACTTAGGGACATCGTTTTAGGTCCACGAATCGGTCACTCTATGTTGTTTCTTAAACCTATTCCGGGGTGTAATCTCCTCGGGTCCTTCGTCTATTATACTTATTATAATAAAAGTACCCCTTAAGACTCTCGGTCCTATTAATATGGTGTTTACGTGGATTTGTATATATCACCGGACCTCCACTAAGACCTTACTAATTAAGGGATTATTTTCTTCGTAGAACTTTGCTTTAAAAGTGGCGTAGAACGCGGAAATCACGGTTTTTCGCGATTATTTTAAGAAAGTCCTCGCTTTATTCGCTGAAGTCCTTGGTCTAAGCTAAGTTAATTTCCTGGCCTTTTAGTATTACGGCTTCCCACTACTCGAGCTCAACTTCCCTCTCGCCTAATTTTTCTTGGCATCTGCTGTTAGTGAAATAGGTGATACATCACTAAGATCCTTAATAGCTGAAAACTCTTCACTTCTCCTTCCCGGAGCCCTCCCGCGATGGCCTCTTAGCCTCCGGTGGGCACTGGACTGTAGTTGGCCCCTCCGGCCGGCCCTGATCGAGGTTCTGGACCACCTCTAGAGCTGACCCCTACTGTAAGGGCTAAGTGCCGCTGCGATACCGAGGCCTAGCCACCCCGGCCCAGCCTTGTGGGAAGTTAGCCTAACACTCCTGATATAGCCCCCTCTACGGTAAAGGGGCCCTCGAACGTAAGCGGGATGGCTACTGGATTTATCCTAGCCGCCTTGGACGAATAAGCTAGACTTTACGAGGCCCGAAAGGATGTTTTCCTGATTATCGCCTAGTCCGTTGACAATGTGGTCTCTAGTTTTGAGGGGCTTAGAAAGTAGATTGTAAAGGAGGTTACGACCTATGTGATTTAGGTCTTGAAGAGGTTTATGAAGAATGAAGTTACACCTGCCCCGACCCCACCTCGGAACTGGGTTGCCGTTGTGGCCTTAACCCCGGCTGTAACCCCGGCCCTAGCCCCGGCCCTGGCCCAGAACTGGGCCCCTACCCGCTTATAAGCCTAAGTACAGCTGGAAGATCTCCGGGTTTTCATCCGTATCCCCGAGGAAGGCCTGGAGGCTGCCCGGAAGAACGCCCCCTTTGCCCTGCGCCGTACAGTCTGCTAGGCCCTTGGCCTACAACTAGGAGATATCCCACATCTCTACTATATCTTAACCGGATACTCCTTGAAGCCCCTAAATAAACAAATCCAATAAAGCCTTATCGGAAACAGACAAAAGCTAGTAGACTGCTTAGGGGTTTTTAAAGTAGAAACCCCCACAAAATGGTTCATATACGCCGTCCTACGCTGCCCATCTAAGCTCCAAAGCCTAAATGGGGAAAGTATTGACATATTAACCCTGATCAGGGAGGAGGTTATTGCCTAGACTGGCCGCGAGCCAGTCCTAGCTCGGCAATCCCACCTCGGCCCAAACCCTATTATAAACGAAGTTACTTGGGTTATCTCTTTTATGGTCGAGGTATTACCCTTTAGACTATTCAACCAGAGTAGTAAGGCCCAGCTTATTAGGAAAAAGAGGACCCTACTTAGGCATAACCCTGGCTGCTAGGGATACTACATAAACCGGTACTATAACCGGCGGCCACTCTGTAATAACTGCGGCAAGCCCTTAGACTCCCACGAGACCGAGCCTTGTACAGCTAAGCCGAAGTGTGCTAACTGCTTGGGGCCCTTCCAGGCCGGCTATATAGACTGTCCAGTTAGGCCCTTAGTAGTCAACGGTCATCCTACCTTCCCAGGCCGAAAGGAACGCGGACGGATTCGGAAGGCTAGGCAAAAGGCCTCCGAGGCCTGCGATAGTACTAACCAGACCGCTACTCAAAGCAGTACTTAATAACCCTAAGACTCCCGCCCTGATTAGGGCCAACAACTCGGCTCCAAGCGCCCATACGCTAGGACCCCCTCCCAAGGATCGATTGTATGCCTAGGCGATGAGGATTCAGCTAGTAGTATGGATGAAGACGAAGCGGAAGACCCCGAGGCCCTCCCTCAGACTAACCGCCCTATTTACCCTCTCCGAAATAGGAGCTAGAGGGTAACTCAAAAACCTAATTATAATATCACCAATGCCTATACCCACCTGGACCTCGACTCGGAGGTGTAGGCCTAAATAAGCCCCCCTACGGGTGCTACGTGTAGCCCAATGTAACGTAGGAAAAAAGCCTCCAGCATACACAACTTTCCTAGAGCTCTGCTGGGCTGATCAGGTCGACATTGTACTTATCTAAGAGCCCTGGATAGGCTACACCAACAAAATGCAGATCAATACACACCCTGGGTACAATTCCTTTATCCTAGTTAATTTTTAGGATAGTAGGGAAACAAGGCCCAGGGTAATAACATATATACGGAAAGGGATAAGGCTACAAATACAATAACAAAGACCTATCCAAACAAGGGATATCCTATAGTTAAAGGTTAATAACACTACTATTATAAACGTCTATAAACAACCAGGCGATCCTTATAACCAAACAACGACCACCCTCCTAGGATACTAACCACTAATACGAGCCCTTATAGCTGGGGATTTTAATACTTACCACTACTCCTGGGAACTAGGATCCGTTAGCCGGAATAGAGGAGATGATTTAGCCGACTGGGTTGATAACCATGGCCTCTCCTTTATTGGAGAAGCAGGGGCTCCAACCCATACCCGTGGTCACGTCCTTGACCTAACCTTCTTAAATATCCCCCTTACACACACAAAACTCTATCCATACTTATATCCAGGAGCTGATCACCAGCCTATTATAACCATTATCCCCCTCAATAATAATAAACAATAATAAACATACTAATTAAGGCCAATATTGGTCCCGGATTCGGCCCTTCCTCGGTTTAAAGACTTAATTAAGGTAAGGACCTTAACTTTTCTTACCCTTAAGGACCTACCCACCCTAACTAAGCTAAACGCCCAGGCTAGCCGGATCGCTAACCTATTCTCAACGGCTATCCAAATAGTGGGGAAAAAATAATAAAGTCGGGGAAAGTGGGCCCCCTAGTGGATAAAAGAGTATTATAAAACCCACTAATCCTACCTTAAAACCCGTACCCAACAAGTACGGGAACTAGAGCCGGCCTCGGCCTCACCACCCCCTATCCTTAAAAAGTAAAAGGTCTTCTTAGAAACAATTAGGAAAGCTAAACGGGCTTTTTGGGCTACTAAGATCAAAGGGGCTACATCCAATCAGGACTTATATAAAATAATGGGCTAATATAAGGCTAATCTAGTAGTTAAAGCCCCCCCTTTAGTAGTTGAGGGCCAGATGCACAACAATAGCCAGGACAAGGCCCAGGCCCTATAAAGGGCCCTGCTGGAGAGGTCCGATAATACGGATAACCTACCTGGGGACCCCTTCGACGTGGCCACGGTCCCAAGACGACAAATACCCTAGCAGGCTACGATTAGTCAGGAGGAAGTAAGGGCAACCACCCTAACAAAGACTACGACCCCTGGTATCGACGGGATCACCATAAAATTACTCAAGGCTTGCTGGGACCTTATAGCTGAGCTTATTAGGCTGCTGTTCCAGGCATATATTAAGGCCGGCTACTTCCCCCAGCCCTTTCGTAGGGCAAAGGTTATTATAATTCAGAAGCTTAGAAAGACCGACTTCTCAAAGGCTGGATCCTGGAGACCAATAGCCCTCCTATCCTGCCTGGGCAAGGGGCTCGAGAAACTAATAGCTAGGAGAATGGCCAACCTCACTATCCTGGAAGGGGTGGCCAGCCCACAGCAAATAGGGGCCCTACCAGGCAGGGCAACTACTAACCTAATGACCTGTCTTATATACGATATCGAACAGGCCCTCGATAAGGGGCTTATAGTTACGCTGGTGATAATGGATGTGAAGGGGGCCTTTAACTCTGTTCTTTGGAACCACCTTATTATCCGTCTACGGTAATAGGGCTGGCCTAATAGCCTGATCAGGCTGGTTTATGCTTTTGTATTAGATTGTACTACTAGGGTCAGGTTCGAAGAGGTAATAACAGAGGACTTCCCTTTAACCTACGGGTTACCCTAGGGCTCCCCATTATCACCTATTATTTTCCTATTTTATATTTCCGATATCCTAATTAAAGACTTAAGGCTCCGGTTTGGATATGCAGATGATATAGGCCTTTTAATTACTAGCCTATCCCTTAAGGATAATACTATCCCCTTAAGTCAACGGGTTACCCAAATCCTAGACTAGGGCGCCGATAATAAGGTCTCCTTTGACCCAGCTAAATGTGAAGCTATCCACTTCACTAGGAAACATAAGCAACTAAAGGACCTACCTGGGATCAAAGTTAGAGACCTTGAAATCAAAGCCTTGGTCGAGCCGATCCGTTGGCTAGGGGTTTAGTTTAATAAAAGACTCTCTTTCTAATACCACGTCGAAACAAGGGTAACTATAGCGAAAAAGGCAGCCCAGCACCTGGGGCACCTAATAAACACAAAAGGAGGGATCCCAGTAACTACTATACGAAAGGCGGTCATCACCTGTGTCCTCCCAATAGCCCTATACGGAGCCGAAACCTGGTTCAGGGGGCTAACCAAGCTAGCCCTAAATAACATTACCCCCCCTTAGAGAGGGGGGATTATTAATATAGGCCAGAAGGGCCTCGTCCAAAAGGTTAACAAGGTTATCATAAGAGCGGCCCGAGCCATCCTCCCAGTTTGGAAAACAACCCCAATAAGCAACCTCCTCCGAGATGCCGGTTTACCTACTGGGAAAGTGGCTTTAGAAGGGGTACGCCTACGCTTCGCAGTCCGACTACAAAAGGTCGACTAACGACACCTATTAGTCCTAAGGCTTACACAACAAGGGAGGTAGTAAACACGACTTTAACGGACAGCAGGCCTCATCTCAAGGATCCCAAGGCCAGCACTGCTCCAACCATAATACCTTCTAAGGTCATAAGACCCGATAATCCTATAAATAAAGGAGAAGGCTACTAAGGCTTTTCGGAACTAGCTGAAAACCGTCCTAGACGATCATATAATTATCTATTCAGACGGCTCCAAGGCACCCAATGGGGCTACAGGATACGGGTTCGTTATTTATAGAGGTAATAAGCGGATAGCCCAGGGCTGTGGCCGACTCGGCCTAGCAGAAGTGTTTAATGGAGAAGCTGAAGGGGTGAGGGTAGGGCTCCGGTGGGCCCTCCTTACCTCCTAAGGCCGACCTATACACATTTGTATTGATAATATTAGCGTTATTCGGGGGATACGGGGTAAAGCTCTAAACTCCTCATAAGAAGCCTTCATTGAGATCCATGAGGCGGCTAGAATATACGATATATATACCCACTAGGCCCCAGGGCATCAGGGGATAAAAAGTAACAAAGAAGTAGACCGCCTAGTTAAGTAGGGCACTATACTCCCAGTGCCTTTAGGCCAACTAGTAACCCTAGTAGGGATCAAGCAATTCGCTAAGAAACGGATACGGGCCTAATAAACACAATGGTGGTATAAGGAGGTAACGGATTAATACGCCCAACTAGGGCTCGAGGCCACCTTGTCTAGCTCCCCTGAATTAGCCCTACTACGGGCTACTTTATACCACCTCTTAGTAGCCCGATTAGGCCATGGAGATTTCGAATAATATTATTAACGTTTTAACCATATGGAAGCCCTGCTTACCTACTTTTGCGGGGAAGTAAAGGAAGTAGACCACTTAGTTTATTACCAAAAGACCCTAGTGAGGAGGTAACGGTGGCCTACCCTCCACCCTTCTAGTTTATTAGAGCCCATAGGACCTATGGGATTACTCGAGCGATACTTTAAGGGGCTAATCACCGATCTTAAAGGCTTTGAGGCCTTCCTGTGTATAACAGACTTCTTCTAGAAGATCTGCTTACACTATTAGGGGCTAGCCTGGCTGGGCCTTAAAATAACCAATTAACGTGCTCTATTAGGGGAACCAGATAGGAAGTAAAGGAACTGGAGGAACTAGCGGGATCTAGGGATAGACTGAACGCATAGTAGCCAATAGGTAAGATTTGGAGGACGCTGGTAATGTCTGCGTACTGTAGAGTAGGTAGTCTGAGCTTGCGGCTCTCCACGCTATATACCCCTCGGGAGGTCTGCCGCAAGGGCTTCGCCCTTGCCGCCTTGGCGTTAAATACTACAACAACAACAACACTACTCGAGCTATTTCTTGATTTTAATTTTCGTGGTTATCCGCTTTATAGTTACTTATTTAACGATTTTCTTGTATTCTTTATGTATAATGCTCTTCTTTTCTCTATTAGAGATCGAGGTTACACCTTTTAGCTTCACTATTTAAGTGTAAAGGGATTCCGTGGAATCATAATAAGTGTCCACGTATTTCGTGGTAATCGTCGACGAGACCTAATTATAAAGTTCTCGTAAAGTGGCCACTTTATACTCGTAAACCCGTATATCATAGTTATAGTCGTTCTAAAGTTAAATATACTCCTCGTAGTCCTCTTTAACGAGGTCTTATAGGTGTTTAACCGTCTCGTTTAATTATACTTCTTCGATATTAAGTATTTAAGATACCTCGATGGTTAACCCGCGGGTATATTACGGTGTATTCTTTTTTTTATAATCGGAGAAGGCCGGAGGCTCCGGCTTCGGTATCCGCTTCTCGGGCATTTCAGCGCCGGGATTTACTTACTCCTAGACGTCCAAATCAGTAACCTTACCTTAGAAGACCTTATACTAAGTAGACCATTAAGTGGGGTTATTAAGGACAATGAATTCCTTCACTTCTATTATTTAATTTAGGTGTACTATGTGGGTTCTACGGTGCGTAGGTGGGTTATTGTATATTTTTAGCGACTAATCGGATTCTCGAATAGCTTCGTCTAGTTCGTAGGCTGGCCAATTAGTAGGTAATTAGACTATTAATTGTTGGAAAACGTATATATGCACGATGTCGGGGGTCAATTCGTGATGTGTATTATCTCCGTCCATCCTGAGACCTCTGTGCTCCCTGGAAGCCCCCTTTCTAATGTGCTTCGTATAACTAAGCTCCCTTTTTATGTAAGTAGGGCGGAAATCGTCCTCTAGAGCACTCCGTGTATCCCATGTGGCCTACCACCCCCCTTTTGACAGTAGGAGTAAGGGGTGACGGTGACAACGGTGAAGTCGGGGTTCTCGTAAGGGTTAGCCTTTTAAGTATTAATTCTAAGGTATTTCCGTAGTTACGGGGTAACGGAGTAGTATTTAAAAAAGAAGGGGGTATTGATTATAATGGATAACTTTTCGTTAAGAACGAAAGTCGGTGATGGAAATATGAGGGCACTTTATATTATTACTAATTACGAGATCTTCGTTATAAGTTGTGTATAATAGACGTAGAGGTCGTATTCCGTTACGTTAAATAGAACTTATCACTCTAGTAATTTCGTATAAACTCCTAGGAAGCTCCTATAGTATCCTATTGTTAATCGTATTACTAACCGAGGGTATCGTAGATTCTTTTTGTAGTACGAATATTATGAAATCCGTTAGATAGGCTATTCCGTCCCGGGACTTTATAATATTTTTTTTTTTAATAAAAGGTTTACTTTACTGATTTGCGGAAGTGGTATTTAACCACTAATTAGTATTAAATTCACTTTACTAGGCCTAGTATAGAAGGTGGGTAAATAACGATATATTCGTTGTATTTACTTTGTTATTATTGAAGGAAGGAATCGGGCCTACGGCAGCGATCTGACGCTGCCGATCTAAAACCGATTCCTGCCTTCTGATTGGCTCGCTAATCGGGCCAATAGGCGATAGGCGGCAACAGGTGGCGCCAGTCCGGCGTGGATATTCCGACACTACTCCTTCTAGGAGTTGACCAGGGTACTACTGATAATTCTGTAGCCCATTCCTCGCTGGCGTCAACACTAGCGAGACCTTCTGGGCCCTCCTTTGAGTACTTGGCTAGCGTTATGGTGTTCTCTAAGAGCAAAGGACTGAGGAGGGGTCTGCTCATATTCATAGGCCACAACCCCGTGTATTTCCAGCCACTAATAATATTATACTTCGTCAATACTACCCGGTGAGCCTTTCCATAGCATTCGATGAAATATCGCTTGCCAACAATGGTATTGTAGTCCCATGGAGGTCGATATCTAAGCTGCTTCCGATAGGCAGTCTTGAGAGGCCCAAATACTAACTGATCGAGGAGCTAAAGCACATGGGATGTATGTGGAGGAAGGAAGAGGAGGTGGATATTATTGATGAAGCACTCCTACATAAAATCGGTTGTTTCGTAGCTACCATGACCATCTAGGATAAGTAATCTGGTCTCGGAGGGGTCCCTGGGGGTAGTTAAGGGGATGAAGACCTTCTTCAGCCACTCTATTACCGTCGAGTCTGATGTCCAGCCATTGTCTATTACCGTGAATTACCAGGATTCATATGGTGTAAGATCGAGGGGAAACCACTGCTGCTGGACACTCTTCCCCTTATATATAACCAGTAGAGGGAGGGATCTTCCGGTAGCCGAGATACACTCAATAAGTGATGTCCAAGCACGCGATCCAGGCTGTATTTCCCGAACAAAGTGACTCTCTAATGATCCTAGGACTAGCCCGTTAGATCCCCTGCCCTCAAAAATACCCGTCTTATCCATATTCCATCGATTTTCTGGTTTAATAACCTTAATCTCAGGGACGATGAGATAAGTGAACTATGGTCTAATAATATTAGTAGAAGCTCCGTTGATACGCTGGGAGTCGATGGATCTACTTCTCTAGACCTTAATTAATGGGTTCCTTTATATAAAGCCCTATACCCAGTTCTTCCCTAAAGGTTATAAGTCCCCATCGAGGAGGAGGATATGTTCAATAAACTCTCGGAGTTATTAATGGGTTAATGGGAGTCCCAACGAAACCTGAACTCGAACCCATTCAACTAAACGTCCCTCCTTCACTAGAGGGAACCTCTAGAGGTTAGTATAGGCCTTCATATGTGATTTGGTGCCTCGGAGGCGATCCTAAAGTGTCAATCACGGAATACCCCATTATGATGATGCTTTTCGTACACTGATACCGTCCGTGATTGCGCGCATCGCCTCAATAACTTCATTTTCGGTATACTACTTCATCTCATAATAATCTCGGTCCGACGAAAAAGTGGTGTTAATTAAGTAAAAATTAATAAAGTGGTGGTGGGTAGAAAAAGAGGGGTATTCACGGTGTTGAGGCATTTAGGGTGGCCGGAATGTGGGGGTGGCCGGAATGTGGGTAACGGACGTTATTTCAGGGCATCATCCACAGAGATTGGTATCGATCGTGCTTCTTAGAACTGTGCCAACCCCAACGCGGCTAAAGTTTCCAAACCATAATAACCAGTCGGGTCGGACAACAATTTGAGAAAGGTTGGACAGCTGTAATTCCTAAATGGCGCCAAGATCCGCATCCTTCACGGGCGCCAAACAGTCATATTGGTGTTTCTTGGAGCAGACAGCCATGTCCACACCGCCGTTGATCATAGTCACAGGAGATGTCAACATATGCCCACTACTCTTAAGAGACCGAAGTTATAAATCCATCAAACTTGTGCTGCGAGTTAAGAAGTTGAATCTGAGAATTGAGCAGGTTGCAGACGAAATGTGGCTTGAGATCGAGGAGTTGTCGAATAAGTGGGTCTAGTACTGTTAACTGTGAGTCTTCCCAAGCGTGCGATCTATGACAAATCATGAGGAGCAGCCAGTTGATCGGTTTGCAGCATCAATGAATCAGGGTCTTCGCCATTCATTTGGCTCAAAGCTGGGGTTGGGGTGCGGGGAAGCATGTCTTGGCCCGATTTCCTATCGCGGGGAAGCGGGGAGATGATGGAGTTAGATTCGAGGACTCGAATTCTTCCGATGGAGGCCAAATAAATTTCGGGCAATCTCATGGCGAATCGGGTAGATCAACAACACCAAAACTTCCCATACCATATATAAGTAGGCGCAACCTAGTTGTCGCAGGCCCGAACTCCCCGCGGTGACGCATCTGTTCCAGCCACGGTCGAATCATGCAGTTCTTTCGTGTTTGGACGTTCACCGCATCCCTGTTTGCCCTTTTCGCAGCGACTCAGGGTTGCGAAACAGACGATGACTGCAGCTTGAACGGGACTTGCTCTCGCGGCAACTCCTGCATTTGCGACTCAGGATGGCGTTCCGCTGACTGCGGCGAACTCGACCTCCAGCCCGTGGAGCGATGGACGGGATACAACCACACCAATGCAACTGGTTCAGATTTCTACAAGGAGGGCGCCGGCAACTCTTCATGGGGAGGCCACATCATCCAAGACCGTTCGGACAAGACTCTATTCCATCTCATCACATCGCAAATGTCCCATGGATGCGGCCTCGCTGGCTGGCGACCGTTTAGCACCGTCATTAGAGCCGAGTCACGCACCGGGCCGAGGGGACCTTACAACTACGCGCAGACGCTGTTCAGCACCTTCCACCACAACCCCACGACGATATGGAGTCCCGCGGACGAGAAGTTTCTCATCTACTTCATCGGCAAGGACGTCGAGGTTGGCGACGTCTGCCGATCGCAAAAGTGGAACAACACAATCTCCGTCTCGAGCTCGCCGGACCTGAGAGAATGGACGACCCCGATCCCGCAGGTCATCAATGTGACCAACCCGGCGCCGTGGCCCCTGTGGTCTCGCAAGAGCCCCACGCATGAGATCCTGCTGGCGGTCGAGAAGAACAACATCTACCACGCCGACAACTTCTCCGCCCCGCATGAGCTTGTCGTGGAACCCGCCAATCCCCCAGAAAAGCGCAGCGAGGACCCTTTCCTCTGGAGGGACAAACATGGGCATTGGCACATCTTGGTACATCACATGATTGACATCGCCGAGGGGAGAAAAGGGCCGCACGTTGGGGGCCACGCTTTTGCCCGGAAATGGGAGGGTCCCTGGACGTATAATAACAAAACGCTGGCTTACAACACCACCGTCGAGTTTACTGATGGGGTGAAGTTGGACTACTACCGAAGGGAGCGCCCGAAGCTGTACTTCAGCAATGATGGGAAGATGACACCGCTCTACCTGCTCAATGGGGTGCAAGAATTCAACAAGTCGGGTAGCTATACGTTGATACAGCCGATTGGAAAGGGAGCGAAAGCATACGAGAAGAAGCTAGGTTTCTGAGTCAAGATCCAATCTGTTGGCAGAAACACCGTATGAGCCAGCGTAATAGAATCAGCTGTCGACGCTTCAGTGTTGCATAATGTGTTCATGCACGGCGATGGAAGTTGAAATTGCCGAAGAGCTCAGAGACCTCCACCAATAGGGCTAGACTCCATTCTATATCGTGCCCCCAAAGCAACCCATCCGAACTCCATCTCGCTGTAGGTTGCGTTCCGATCTAGCCGCTTGCGCCACGTGCATGTATTTATAGTCAATGTTTGACGATTTTATACACCTGGTCGTGGTGCCCAGAGTCTCGCCCACTTTACGAAGTATTGTGGGTTGCTCCTCCTTGGCACGGACAACTCGGCTGCCTTTGCGTTCCTGATCGGGAAAACAGGAGTTGCTTGGCAGCGAACCGGTTCCAGATTGACAGGTGCGGACCAGGAACTGACAAAATGAAGGTTAAAGCTGGCCTTATCAGTCGTGGAAAAGCGCTGGGTGCGACCTGAACTGACTCGGTCAAGCTCAAAAGGGCCCACTGTTGAGGCCCTCAATTTAATGCGCTGCCCGGTTCGGCTCCGGGAGACCTAGACCTCTGGATGAACATGGTCAATGCGAGCGAATCAGACATCCCGTGACAATATGCCAGTGGGCCTGGAGAAGCCCGCGAAGTGAGGTAAAATCAGCCTCAGGAGGCGCCCAGCCTACATGGCATCCCTTAGGCCTCCAACAGGAGTCGGACCCGAGGGGGTTCTCGAAAGCCGTAAGGCTCGCCTTGCAACGATCCACGCAAGGGTTTCGTGGCCATGGTCCGTCTCCTTGGTATCGGGGCTCGCTTCTAAAAAGGAGTCTGCTCCCGCCTCCCGGCAGAGATCGTGGTTCTCTTCTCATCACCGCGTCATCCCTCTTTTAGCCGCGCATGTTCTGACAGCCATAGGAAGCAGGGTGCTTATTAGCTCGCAAATTCTATACATTAATTCTCTCGCTTTAGTGAGTTTCAACTCTCCGCATCTCTTTCGGATGTTATATCTCACGGTGTCGCTTGTTTGCGATGCCAGCAAGGATTTGAGGCGCTCGAGATGCTTGTCGGACTCAGCTACCAACACGTGAATGCAGGTCACTCTTTTCACGATGCTTCCCAACGTTCTTTACCCTATGCTCGCCCTCGCGGGCAGCGTTCTTGGTGCCCCCGTCGACGGCGCCTTGAACCGCCGCGCAGTGGTGAGCCACGACTCGCTCAACCCTTTACCCGAGACAGTCCGGGACAACGCCGTCGGCCGGGCGATCTCCCGATTCAACCCCTTCCTCCACATCGCTCACGGCTGCCAACCCTACACTGCCGTCAACGAGGCCGGCGATACAAGGTCCGTAGTCGTCACGCCTATATGCATATTCCAGTAGACTAATCTCGACGACAGCGGTGGTCTGAAGCCTAGCGACAGCTCAAGCGGAGCCTGCAGAGACACGGGCAAGGGCCAGGTGTACGCCAGAAGCACATGGCACCAGGGCAAGTTCGCCATCATGTACGCCTACTACTTCCCCAAGGACCAGTCTACCAGTGGCATCTCGACCGGCGCACACAGAAACGACTGGGAGAACATCGTCGTCTGGCTCAACAACCCGGCCGTCGAGAACCCCACCATCCTCGGCGCCGCGGCGTCGGGCCACGGAGGGTACAAGCCCACGACGACCCCGCAGAGGGAAGGCGACCGGGTGAAGGCGGAATACTACACGTCGTTCCCCACGAACCACGAGCTGCAGTTCACCAACACCCTCGGCCGCACGTACCCTGTCCTCGATTGGGAGGTGATGCCGGAGGCCCTGCGGAATGGGCTTGCCGCCGCCGACTTCGGCTCGGCGCTCTTGCCCATGAACGAATGGAATTTCCTTCAGAACTTGGACAAGGCTCTGGTTTAAACAGACTTGTTCAAGGGCTGTGGGATGGTGCTGTCTCTTCTGCATCGACATGATGATCTTGCTTTCTGGAGTCTGCAAGCCAATACGTACACCTTCATTACTATTAGAGATACTAGTCTCTCAAACCTCCATGGGGGCATAATTCATCCATAATTACATCACTAAGACAACTGCGACCAAGCGGGAAAGAAACGCCCAATTAGAGAGAAAATTTGTCATTCGGTCAATCATTCTGGTATCTAAAACGTGTTGAACTCCATGATACAGCAAATGAAATCAGAGGTTTTAAGTGCTGCGAGGCCCATCGGTCGCAGCAGCCGCCGTAGAAACAATAACGGGGTCGACAACCTTCTTCTCATCAACAGACGAGCCGTCGGACTCAAGCTTCGTGTTGTCGATGGGTCTCTCGGGAACCAAGAACACGGCCCACGCGGTGGTGGGGACGCAGACAACGAAGAAGACGAAGGCGATGATGAGGTTCACCATAGGAGAGACCTTGGCGGCTCCGATGCCGAACGCCAGACACGAGCCGATGGACTCGAAGGATCGCACGAGACCGACGCCCAGGGTCAAGGTCTCGATGTCGTCGAAGAAAGTACCCATGATCCAGTACACGAACATATAGTGCGACTCGTTCATGAATCGGAAAAGCACGTTGACGGCAAAACCACGTCCGAAGCCAGGGGAGTTCCAGTCAAGGGTGATCTTCGGCACGGTATCCTCATACAACTTCTCGTTGGCCGTCTGCCAGGCAAACAGGCCGAGCATGATGACGGAAAACGAGGCCCAGGTGATCTTGGCGAGCGTCGGGCGGCTGAAGCACTTGAGGTCGTAGAACCAGCCCCAGAACATGTTGGCGGCGGACGCGGCGACGCCGGACATCAGGCCGCCGAGGGTCCTGGCGCGCACGGAGAAGTACTTGGTAAGGTAGATGCCCTGGTAGGTGCTGTTCCAGTTGAAGCCGATGAGGATGGGGATGAGAAGGAAGAACTTCTTCTGCTTCATTAGACCCCACCACTTGCGGAACTCGCCCATAACGGCCTTGTTCTTGGTCGGGTCCTCAATCTTGTGGCCGTCCTTGTGGATGACCTTCTCGGGCGGCGACACGAGCAGGGCGAGCGGCAGGCCCAGGCACTGGATGGCGATCAGGACGAGGTAGGTGGTGTATCCGACCTTGCCTCGCTGGCCGGCCTTGGCGTTCAGTGAGAGCTGGATCGAGGCGCCGAGGAGCTGTCCGAGCTCACGGAGACCGAGCCAGATACCGGCTGACGTAATGTTAGCAAACACCTCCGAGCATGAGTGGGATCGACGCTCAACTTACTGAATTTTCCTCGGTCCTTGATGTCGGCGTATCCCAGGGCGATGGCGCCCTCAGCCGCCCAGAGAGCGGACGCAGCGATACCGCAAGTCGCGCCGCCAAACAGGACGAACCACTCAGTGCCGTAACGGTTGTTGACATACATGGACGCGGAGTAAGGCGCGTAGCCCAGGGTGCCGATGATAAGGACGTTCTTCAGACCAATCTTGTTGGCCAGGATGGCGAAGATTGAGCAGCCGAAAACCATGATTCCAAAAGTAAGAGAGTTGGCGCCGTTGACGAGGTACGGCTCTTGCTGGCCGCCAGCACCGGTGGCTTTGGGGTCATGTCAGTTGGTGTTCACGTTCAGGTTGCTGGCAGATTGGGACATACTGTTGAGGGCGTTCCAGATACCGGGCTGGGTGAAGGAGATCATGCCCACAAGGATGACGTTGAACAGCGGGCTGCGGTACCAGCGCGTGAAGCGCGACACGGGCTTCGTGGGCTGGACATCCTGGACCTCGCGGTCGCTCTCCTCGGGCTGCTGCTTCGCTTGATCGGTCGACATGGCGATTCAGGTCTTCGTCGGTCCCGACGCAGCGGATGAGTTCATGCAAGTGCGGGAGACGGGGGAACACCTTCAGGATTTTCGAGAAAGGAACTCTGATTCATACCATCTCTATTTAAAAATGCTGCTTTCCCCTACCGCAAATCCCTTTTCCTCATGCGGCAAATTTCAAAAGTCTGTCCCAGGGTCCTGGGGCGGCCAACGTCCGCGATGTCGCATTCTGCCCAAATTCTTTTCTCCGCACCGCACGGTTCAGATGCCCAAGTCAGATATCAATCCGGGGTCGGATTGGTCGGAGGGCACTTCTGGTAGCTTTGTCGGGTTTGGTGCGGTTGGCGTTATTGACAATCGTTATGAGACAAAACCGACCATCCCTGGCCGAAGGCCGCGATGCTGCGCCGACGGCGTGGTTTTCCGGCGAGAAAACGTGGGCCGGGTGTCGGCATTTGCGCCGACATCGCGACATGCTTGCAAGGGTGCGATGGCGACATCAATCAAGCGGGTTTTGCGCCCCCACCGCTCGTCCATCCGTCGGGATTAGTACGCAAATATTGAGACTCATCCGAGAGAAGAGTGTGTGACAATCGATTATAAGAACTTGGCAGAAGCGGGAGAGTCTATTTCAACGTAACTTCAAGTGCAAGGCGACGAGTGTTGCCGAAAGAACCAGTCCAAAGAGAAAAAAGGAAGAAAAAAAAACTGAAGAACTGGTAGGACCGATTCATCGTGAAGCTCAAAGCCCAAGCATTTCTCAATTCCCGGCCCCCTTCTAGTCAGACTTGTAGCAGCACCACACCTTCTTGCCGGTCCAGCAGGAGTGCCCGCCGCCCTTGTCGTCCTTCCCCTTCTTCTTCCACCCGTCGGGGCATTTGCTATCACAGAATGGTGCGGATCCGAACCACTGACAGACCTCCTCCCTTGCGATGTTGGAGTGGTAGCGATCACTTGCTGGAAAATGGGACTCCCCGTTAGTTCGATCGTACACTTCCAAGATTCGGCGCAAAATCGATACAGAGAAGGGAGCCTTTGTTGTTGTTGTTGTTGTTGTTGTTGTTGTTGTTGTTGTTGTTGTTGTTGTTGTTGTTGTTGTGTATTTAACGCCATAGCGGCAAGGGCGTAGCCCTTGCAGCAGACCTCCCGAGGAGTATATGGCGTAGAGAGCCGCAGGCTCAGATTACCTACTCTATAGTATCCAGCCCTTACCTGCATCCTCCAAATCTTGCCTATTAGCTACTATGCGTTCAGTTTATCCCTAGATCCCGCTAGTTCCTCCAGTTCCTTTGCTTCCTACAACTTCCCTCTCGCCTAATTTTTCTTGGCATCCACTATCAGTAGAATAAGTAATATACCACTAAGATCCTTAATAATTAAAAAGTCTTCACCTCTCCCTCTTAGAGCCCTCCCGTAATGACCTCGCAGCCTCCGGTGATCACTGGACTACAGCCGGCCCCTCTGGCCAGCCCTAATCGGAGCTCTAGGTCACCTCCAAAGCTAACCCCTACCTTAAGGCTAAGCGCCGCCATAACACTAAGGCCTAGCTATTCCAGCCTAACCTTGGGGGAAGCCAGCCCAACACTCCTAATGTAGCCCCCTCTATAATAAAGGGGCCCTTAAACGCAAATGGGGTAACCATTAGATCTATCCTAACCACCTTCGATGAACAAACCAGATGCTATAAGGATCAAAAGGATGTCTTTTTAGCTATTACCTAGTTTATTAATAATATGGTTTCTAGTTTTGAGGAGCCAAAAAAGCAGATCGCAAAGGAGGCGACAACCTATGTGATCTAAGCTTTAAAAAAGTTCATAAATAACGAAGTTACTCTAATTTTAACCCGGAATTAGGTTACTATTATAGTATTAGCCCTAACCCTAACTCTAGTTTTAGCCCCGGCCTCTACCCCGGCCCAGAACCAAGCCCTTACCCACCCATAAGCCCAAGCTTGGCTAAAAAACCTCCGGGTTTTCATTCATATCCCCGAGGAAAGCCTGGATACTGCCCAGAAGAGCGCCCTTTCCGCCCTGCACCGTACAATCTACTAGGCCCTTGGCCTATAACTAGGAGATATCCCATATATGTATTATATCTTAACTAGATACTCCTTAAAGCCCCTAAATAAACAAATTTAATAAAACCTTCTTAGAAATAGATAAAAGTTAATAAATTACTTAGGGGTTTTTAAAATAGAAACCCTTATAAAATGGTTTATATACACTGTCCTATGTTGCCCATCTAAGCTTTAAAGCTTAAATAAGGAAAGTATTAATATATTAACTCTGATTAGGGAGGAGGTTATCACCTAGACTGGCCGCGAGCCAGTCCTAGCCCGGTAGTCCCACCTCGGCCTAAACCCTATTATAAACAAAGTCACTTAGGTTATCTCTTTTATAGTTAAGTTATTACCTTTTAGATTATTTAACTAGAGTAATAAGGCCTAATTTATTAGGGAAAAGAGGACCCTACTTAGGTATAACCCTGGTTATTAGGGATATTATATAAACTAGTACTATAACTAGTGGCCACTCTATAATAATTATAATTGTCGCGGGTAGGACGCGGGGTAGTAGGAGCAATGTTGCAACTCGTACTTCCTTTCTCGACTGAGAATCCTCAGATGAGGAAGGTTTCTTGTTCCTTTAGCTGCATCTATGTCTCTTTTTACCTCCTACCCTTGATGTCTCACTCTAATGCCGAGCTTTGCCGGTAGTATCGCATGTGAAGGGCTTGGCCCGTAACAATAATAAGCCCTTAGACTCTTATGAGACCGAGTTTTATACAGTTAAACCAAAGTGTACTAACTATTTAAGGCCCTTCTAGGCCCACTATATAGACTGTTTAGTTAGGCCCCTAATAGTTAATAGTTATCCTATTTTCCTAGGCCAAAAGGAACGTGGATGGATTCGGAAGGTTGGGTAAAAGGCCTCCAAGGTCCGCAATAATATCAACCAGACCACCACCCAGAGTAATACTCAATAACCCTAGGACTCCCATCCTAATCAGGGCCAATAACCTAGCTCTAAGTACTTATATACCAGGACCCCCTCCTAAGGATCGATTATATACCTAGGTAATGAGGATATAATTAGTAATATAGATAAAGACGAAGTGGAAGACCCCGAGGCCCTCCCTTAGACCAACCACCCTATCTACCCTCTCCAAAATAGGAGCTAAAGGGTGGCTTAAAAGCCTGATTATAATATCACTAATACCTATACCCACCTGGACCTCAACTCAAAGGTGTAGGCCTAAACAAGCCCCCCCATAGGTGCTACGTGTGGCCTAATATAACGTAGGGAAAAAGCCCCCAGCATACACAGCTTTCCTAGAACTCTGCTGGGCTAATTAGGTCGACATCGTACTTATCTAGGAGCCCTGGATAAGTTACACTAACAAAATATAAATTAATATACACCCTAGGTATAATTCCTTTATCCTAGTTAATTTTAGGATAATAGGGAAATAAAGCCCAGGGTAATAACATATATACGGAAGGGGATAAGGCTATAAGTGTAACAACAAAGACCTATCTAAATAAGGGATATCCTATGGTTAAAGGTTAATAACACTATGTCGCAAAAGTGGAACCACAATTACGGGATAGTAATTGTGGGCTATATCATGACACACCCCCCCAGACCGAGGAGAGAAGAGGTCTGCTGACTAAGCAATCAGCACCGGCTTACACTCGCAGCTGACAAGCCAGTCTTTGTTGACTGTTACTGGGTGCCGGCCGCTCCCAGCTGGCAAGTCTAACCTTCCATTTCGGTGACTTGCTGCTGAAGCGAGAATGGGTGAGCACAACGAGGCTCGAACCCATGGCCTCTAGGTCGGCCCACATACTGCCACTTTAGCGAGGCGTTTAGCCATTCAACCAGAGGGCTCGTAGAGACAAGGGCTCATAACTGTCGCAAAAGTGGAACCACAATTACGGGACAGTAATTGTGGGCTATATCATGACAATATATTAATACTTTCCCCATCTAGGCTTTAGAGCTTAGATGGGTAACATAGGACGGTGTATATGAATTATTTTATAAGGGTTTCTATTTTAAAAACCCTTAAATAGTTTACTAATTTTTATCTATTTCTAAAAAGGTTTTATTAGATTTGTTTATTTAGGGGTTTTAAGGAGTATCCAGTTAAGATATAGTAAATATATGGGATATCTTCTAGTTATAGGTTAAGGGCCTAGTAAACTGTACAGTGTAGGGCGAAAGGGGCGTTCTTCCGGGTAGCATCCAGGCTTTCCTCGGGGATACGGACGAAAACCCGGAGGTCTTCTAACTGAGCCTGGGCTTGCGGGTGGGTAGGGGCTCGGTGTTAGACCGGGGCGGAGGCCGGGGCTAAGGTTGGGGCTGGGGCTAGGGCTGATACTGCAACGGTAGCCCAGTTCTGGGTTGGAGTTCGGGTAGCTTTATTATTTATATGCCTTTTTAAGGCCTGATTTATATAAGTGGTAACCTCTTTTATAATCTGCTTTTTAGATCCCTTAAAACTAGAGACTATATTATTAACAGATTGGGCGATAATTAAAAAGACATCCTTTCAGGCCTTATAAAATCTGGCCTGTTCGTTAAGGGCAGCTAGGATAGATCTAATAGCCGCCCCGCTTACGTTTAGGGGCCCCTTTGCCGTAAAGGGGGCTGTATCCAGAGTATTAGGCTAACTTCCCATAAAGCTAGGCCGGAATAGCTGGGCCTCAGTATTACGGCGGCGCTTAGCTCTTAAGGTAGGGGTTAACTCCGGAGGTAACTCAGAGCCCCGATCAGGGCCAGCCGGAGGGGCCGGCTACAGTCCAGTGCCCACCGGAGGCTATAAGGCCATCACGGGAGGGCTCCAGGAGGGAAAAATAAAGACATTTTAACTATTAAGGATCTTAGTGGTATATCACCTATTTCACTAATAACGGATGCTAAGAGAAATTAGGCGAGAGGGAAGTTGAAGGGAGCCTTTGGCAGCGGTCAAAATAGGCCAACAAAGTCTTACCAATGGGCGTTGCTAAAGTCGTGGTGGCCAATGCCATCATTGCGAAGAAAAGCGTGAAGTGCATGTCGTAAATTGGTCAGCAAGGCACGGCGAGCCTCGACCCCCCCCCCCTAAGTGCTATCGTGATATGTTTTTAATTGTTAGATGCCTTGGCTTGCACACCCACACCTCCTTATAGCAGTCTATAGTGGCAGTAGTTTCATGCCTTCAGCGTTGGCGACGACGATGAGTGAGCCTTTGACTTTCTCATGCTTCTATTGATAGCGTATAAGCTACTCTCCCTAGTTAGCCCATGTCTTCAGCTCAGGTTGTTGTCCTTCTCGATGACTTGGAGCGGGCTAGATTGTCAATATTCCAGGTCATCCCTGTCTCCCAAAAGCTTGTCATCACTAGAAGTGCTGCCATCAAACCTAGTTGAACTGGCAGATAATCGCATAACTAAAGGAACAAATGACGGCAGCTAGGAGTAAAAAGGACCGCTGCTTGTCGATCCAGTATTGTCATGTGACATCGGTGCGCTTACTCATTGTTGTTCTTATGACGACCGCTTGAGCGTCTGATTTGGTATGTGTGTATGTAAGCATCAGGAGACAGAATCCTTCTCTGGCTCCTGTACTGTTTGATTTGGTGTTGGGGAAACACGTGGAGTCAAGAGGGCGCGCGGGGGCAAGGGGGGATGGAGTGATATCATCAAGCACAACTGCCACAAGCACCACCCATGGACCTCTTTCCCGTGCTGTGTCTAACGCACTAACGAAGGTGATATCCAAGGGATAAATCAGACATAGAGAACAGCTGAATCAGGGTGAACCTATGCAAAGCGTATCGCGCGCGCAAACCCATGATGGAGTTCGGCGTAACCGAGGCTTGCCGGCCGACACGGACTTGACTGGGTGCGAAGGTAGGCGGGAGTAAATTATGCCTATGAAACAAAGAAATCACGACAAACAATCATTACCAAGGAAACCGAAGTGAAAAGAAGATTGGCTGCGCTCAGGAGCTCGGAATGCGATGACAGTATCGCTACGGTGACGCCTCTCCCTAGCCCCGAAGGCTCGCTTCTGGAGCTGAAATGGCAGCAAATTTGAATACGGGCACGGGGCCTGATGATAGGTGGTCGCCAACCGACTGGGCTAGGCATTCCTCGGGCATCCAGTGCGCTCGTAGCTGCGTCCGCCAGAACGTAAGGGGCACAGGGTTGAAAAGGCTCCAAGCCAACGGGATTTCTGACCAACACGCAAAGCCCACATTTTGATGCGGATACGCAATGAGCATGGGGTGTGTTGGTTTAAACAACTGAACGAATGCTCGCACCGAAATTTGGGACATGTTCGCTGCTGAGGCTGCGAGGCCCTGGCTGTGCATCTACCTGTCCTCCCAGTGCGACACCTGCCCCCGTAAGATTCATAGGATGGCTGTTTTGCTGTTCTCCCAAGGAAGGAGAACAGACAGGAACTTTAATTCTAGCATATGGGAGAGGCAGCACCAGTAATCGGGCCCCTGGAATCCGCAGGATCGGCGCGGAGGGGGGTACCCGACAGGTAACCCTTTGGCCGCGCGTTCCGGCGCTGAGGATGGGCTCGGTCTGAGGGAAGGGAGAGAAAACTCGGCGAGAGCATCCTCTTCCCGATGTGACAGGAGTACGGGAAGCGAAAAATGAGCGTTCCTACGTCGGGCGACAACGAGGATACTATTGGGGTCCATGACGGACGCATGTCCATCATATCCCTAGACTCTCCTGCGCATGATGAGGCGATGTGGTCCTCTCGAGCGTCGGCGATTCATGGCCCGCCGGCTTTCGATTTCCCTCAAAGCAACATGGACCTGCGTGCCTAGAAGCGCGAGTCCAGACAGATCTGCTGCTAACTGGTAGAGTACAATGTATAGCAGCTGCAATAAATACTGCAAATGTAGTCGCTCTACAAAATACCAACATCTAAAAGACTTTATATTCAAAGTTGGCTGAGGCAGAAAGTGCTGGAAGGGCTCGGGCCTGGAAATGGCCTCGATCCGTCCAGAGGCGACCTGTCTAGCACAAGGAAGTCAGACCCACCCCAATGCTAAATGAGAACAACATAACAAAGCTGGTTTCACGGTGAGTTTACCCATGGCACGGGTGAGAGGAAACATCCTTCATTTAGGAAGCAAATTGATTAATAGATGTATCCTCTGTCGTAAAACAATGACTGAAAAGAACGAGAGATCCAGCACAAATCCGAACCCAAACCCCTCCTGTAGATGTCCCTACGCTAGAGTCTTCTACCCTGATCCAAATTCTGGTGTCTGATCGTGGCCTTGCTTGCCGTGGCTGTGGCCTTCATGATTGCGGTCGTAGGCTTTCTGGTTGTTCACGTTCACCTCCCAACTGAACGGGGAAAATTTCCATTTTCCCCAGCCCAGCTGAAAGTTGAAGCTACTCGAGAAGCCTCCGTCGTGCTTCTTCTCCTCCTTCTCCTGCTCCTGCTTGGGATCGTTTACAACCTCCCACTGCTGGCCATCGCTTTTGCCTGCTTCCTGGCTCTGGCCTTCAGGGGAAGAATCGTGCTTCTTGACGACGTCGGTTACTATTTTGTGATTTTGGTTAGGCGCTTGATCATGGTACTTGAATGAAGCGGGCTTGCAGATAGGCCCATACCTTTCGGCCCATCAGCGCTTTTCCCAGCAGAAGGCTTTGCCTCGTCACCCTTGTTGGCGGCAAGTTTGTATTTGGAAGGAGAGGCAGGCCTCGCGAACTCGGGGACTTTGACTATTGCTCAGTTAGAAATTAACGATAACATGAATGCTTGCAATGGATGTAGAATAAATTACCCTCACGGGGAGGATAAACGCCTCCTTGCTGTGACATTGCGAATGGTTTGGTTGTTTTGCTGCAATTTAGCCTTTTCCTAGCCGTCGCTTTCAAGAGAATGAGAACTGTTGTCTTCCGGACTTGAGAATGGAAGGCATAGCCGGGTCGGTCCTAGTCTGGGGGAAGACGACAGCAGCAACGGCGAAGGGTGGCGAAGGCTTGCGTCGACGTCAGCCAATCACGTTTGGGTGTACTTCTCAAACCCCTCTTTCCCACCGCAGGCAATCAACCCATTACACGTCGGGCGCGTGTGCGCATAGGCAACAGGCTTGGCACCCCGGACCAAACTGTCCTCCGGGGCTGACGGTACCATCCCGCGCGGTACGCTTACTGGCTTTCCGTTTCGGGTCGGGGTAATCAGCCCTGGCGACGATCTTGCCAAACTCGTGACGCCTGTGGAGAAGAGAGCAGGCTAGAGAACACGTTAGAGGCCGTCCTTCCAGCTGGGCTTTCCCGTTCGGGAATCCCGTCATCCATTTCTGGCTACATGTCGAAGCGGGCCACAGGCTGAGAAGGAGCCGGGAGTTGGTAGTCCAGTCTGTTTCCATTTGACATGAAAACCATCTCATTGGTGCTTACTCGTGGAAAGTGCCGTTGGTGCTGGTGTGGTTCTGGGATTGGGGTTAAGTGATCGTCGATTTATTTCCCGACCGGCCATTCCCGCGGCAATTCCTAGTGGCACGACCAACGGATTGGAGATATCAGGATGCAGAATACGTCACGATTAAGTATGAATTACAGGACTTCAGCCCCCAATTGTGACTGAACCCAGTTGAAACTCGGATCCTTCATACCCATTGTTGTTGGTTCTATGGTTAGGCAACAAAATCGGACGTTCCTAGGTTTTGATCAACGCCACAATTACTTGCTTCGGTTGAAATGTGGATCCGAAAGATCAACATGTTGGCGCTATCGTTCTCAGCTGAGCTTGGATTCTCGTCGCATTGGGAAGTATTGGGCGCCACAAATCTGAAGGTACACTACCTAGTAGATCATTGGAATCAGGATGGTATCCGGATCCGAAGCCAGTCAATACCGGGCTGGGCAGTGCACTTGAAACTGGCAAAGAAGAAGGAAACCTGAAAATTCTTCCGACATACCGCATATTCACTCCAAGGCTTCTAGCATTGAGAAGACTTTCGATGCATATGTTTATTGCTGATATCTACCTGTACTCAAATTTGACAGTGATTGAAGGGCGCTTGATAGACATCGTAAGGCGCCTGATGCCAGGGACATCCGTTGAACCGATGAATCTCCGATCTCTTCACGCATCCATGGATGTATGAACACTGGACAGACGATTTGATGTTACGAACTGGGTCCCATTCCACAAACTAGCCCCCACGACTCGGTGTGAAATAGTTCTGACCGGACGTTTCCCCACCAAACAACCTTTGATTGGTCGTGCTGAGGCCTGGATACTCTTAGAAGCACCCCTTTCAACTTCAAAGGAATGGCTTTTGTTGTCACCGTCACATTGAGCGAGGCATTGCTTATAGCAGTGGAGTAAGCAGTTCAACTCTCATGGTTCCGGATGAAATAGGCTGTTGGTCCAAGCCTCTGATCAAGTGTGCGTGGGTCGCTAAAGGTACTGTTGCTTCCGTGTTTATTATACTCAACATTGAGAACTTACCAGCTGAGTGGACGACAGAGGCTGCCTGTCTGTAGTACTTTGCCTTTGTGTATACATCTCTCTCTCGTCATGTAAAGGTGTAGGAACGAATGGTGGACTGGGGACTGCAGGCTCACGATCCTTGCGGCCTTTTCAGAAGCTGGGCGCAAAAATGGGCTGTACATCATCGCCAGCAAGGGGAAGAAAGCGGCCAAGACGGAGCTTTTACTGCTGCCTTGTGTGTAATTCTCTGGAATTTGATGTTCAATGGAATATGGGCGTCAGTCAATGTGATGGAGGCCTTGCAGGTGAACTTACGATCCCCCACGTCTGCTTCGATCATCACTTTCAAAACTATTAGTAATTGCTTTCTGTTAGGATGTTAGTATAGTCTTTCTGTTCGTGTCTTCCTTTTTACATCTTCTAGCTACCAGATTTATGAACAGAAGGGAGTAGATATCATGTATTGGGACTTTGGTCAGTCGGCACACGATGCCTAGGCTGGGCGTTGAAGTCGAACCAGTATTCCGTCCTCGGCGTATACACCGAGGCGCAACAGCGAAGACAAGAATGCCAAAAACAACAAGAGCGACCCAGCATTCTGCCTATAAAAGGGGGTTCCTTGTCCCCTATCGAGAGACAGAATCAATTCACTAAGCCCATGGGACTCAAACACTCCATTCTTCAACTATCTTGAAACAACAGAGCATCTTACTCGTTTCAACTATTTTTTGAATCTTCCTACCAAAACAACCAAAATGAAGGCAAGTCCTGAGAACTCCAGTTTCATGTTTGGCGTCACTTCTGGCGTTTTCCTTCTGCCTTCCTCGATTATGCTGGGAGACGCAGCCCCAATACGCGTCCCGATACCAGAGAGAAACCCAGCTCCGTGCTAACATCTGGTCACAACTTGCAGTTCTTCACCGCAGTCTTCGCCCTCATCAGCGCCGTCCCTTTCTTCGCGCAGGGCTCCACGGTCCCCAACGTGGGCTTCAGCACCGTCGCCGTCGCCCGGGATGCGACCAGCGGCTCTGCGCCCTTTGAGGCCGTCAGCCTCCTCTCCAAGCGCGCCGAGGACGAGTGGCTGATGGTCATCTACAACAACGGCAACGAGGGCGACCAGTGTGGCGGCGTCGCCAACAACTTCAACGGCAAGGAGAGCAAGTGCTGGGGCCTCGGGGGCACCCAGCCCAAGATGTGCGCCGACCTCAAGGTGGGTGCCGACATCGGCTTCGCCAAGTGCGACTTCAGCTTCCGTTCCGACGGCACCAACTGCGGCGGCGAGGAGAAGAACAAGGTCACTGTCGACAAGGGCAAGGACAACAATGGCGTCAAGCTCGACGACGAGGTCCGCTTCGTCTCGGTCACTTGTTCCGAATAGATGGATACGACGCTGTGTTATTGTCGTCCTTGTTGGAAGGGCATTTTGTGTCGATCACGGAAGGACGATGATGGATATGTGGTGACGTTGAAGACGGGGATTTTCATTCTGTTTCCACACGTTCGTTTCGGTGCCCTGTTCGGTCCGAAGTTGTTTGAAACATTTATCACTCCTTTATTAGTCTGAGAAAAGGAAATGGCCATTTCACCAAACCTGATTGCCAACTGCTTTAGTGACCTTGTATGATTATGCGCTAAGATCTCTCAAGATGCGCATGCGGCTTTGGGTCCTATCCCCTGAGCCAATCTTCTCCCGTCGCGCCATCAATGTCCAGGAGGTTCGGGAAAATCCACTCATCAAATCAAAAGCCCCTCACTGGTTAATGTCACGCATTTGCTCGTTTGCTCGCGATGACGATGCAAAGCCACGTCTAACGTCGTAGCCCCGAACATGGCCCTCTGCTGATACACCCCGGCCACTTCTCTCGACCGCCATCTTCCTCAACGCCTTGCTCGATCGAAGTAGGACCTGATGCCCGTGACAGCAACCCAGCCGATGACGACCACAGTCACGGCCAGTCGGATTTCCCTGGCGATGTCGACCATGTTGGGACCGAATTGGATGGCGTGGAGGTGCTTGATAGCGCCTGAGTGCGCTGTGGAAAGCGCGAATTGCTCCATCTGATTATTGTCAGCAATGAGATTCAAACAAATAAGAGTAAAATCATCGACAAACACGAACAATTGAGGTCGTTTGGAGTTCGATACTTTCAGCAGGAGATGAAGATGGAGTTGGCTGAGCGATGGAGAACTCTTTCCTTGAGTGGGCCACTTCTATTACGTCAACGAATCAGGCGCCGAGACCCTTGTCTTGAACCTTGCTCCCAGAACCTCAGGCAGTTACAAGTTCAACGAGGGACACAAAACCCCTGATGGAACACTATATTGTCATCATATTTGATTTGAACTGTTTAGATTATAAATTGGGGAAAGGGGAGGAAGCAAGAACACGGGGGGTGATGCTGTCGACGTAAACCGTGCATGTGTTTACGTTGAGCCGGCCAGCAATGGAACGCAAAAAGGCCCTACCGAGCGGCGTAAAATCGGAAATGCCAGATTCCGAAGCCCAATAAATCTAATTTGAACGGATATGGCGTCGCTGGGAGTCTAAAATGCTTCATACACAATAAGCCCAGTCCGTCGATGACCAAACTTGCATTTCAATTGCCCCTGTCCAGCATCAAAGAAATTGGCTAGCAAACGAGATGTTGTCCAAGATATTCTGAATCCATGGTATGAAAGAGCGAAAGCCAGGTCGCGAAGTCTTCAATAAGTCGATCGAGATATCATAAGACTATACAGGCAAAACATGCCGTTCACGACAAGCAACGCCATCTGACGAGAAAGGCACGATCACGATCTAGGCTGTGAGAAAACTACATGTATTGCTTAGATATAGAAAATGGCAGGCTTTACGGCCAGATATTCCTTAATAAAGAGTCGGAATACTCAAAACAGCGATCTCTCTTGTAAGCAGTGGTACCACATGCCAAAAGTTCAATGGCACCGAGCTCACTTTTGTGTGGGTAACACCGATGACGAGCGAATTGCCCGGGCTCGGTACTAGAACAGTATTCGCATGACTTCGTCCATGATGGCGACAGAGAGCCCAGGCGAGAAGGAACAGCGGGATACAGTTATACTGTAGCTTTGGTGACAGAAAAATTGTGTGCGACTCCAAAGCTGTTTCCCGGCGACTCCGTCGGCTGCATGAACACGCACTGTTGGGGATTCGTAATAATCGAATCAAGTCCACGGGAAGACGGACGTCTAGAGAGACCCGAATCTATTCCCCGAGTGATGCGGTCGTTCTCTGAGACTGGAATCGAAACCATATAGATCCAGAACGAGGTTTCTATAGACTCCTTCGGACAATCCCCAATATTCCGATCGCCCTGCGCCCCATCGAGTGGGCTCTTTGACGATCACGACGCGTGGCTATCCATGGGACCCGCCGGAGAGCCGAGGCATCCTCACCGCCCGCGAACAGAAAGAAAGGGGAACCTCGGAAACAAGCTCCTGATCTACATCAATAGCCCGGCCGTCGTGAGATCGTCAGATCCTCAACCAGCTGAGATCAAAGCGCAAATCAGGTTCGCAGTCGAGGCCATCATGCAAAAGATCCAAGCCCTACGAGACCCCGGAGTTAACGCCGATCCTTCTGGACAAAGTCGTGTGCGTGTGTGGCTGGCGTCTGCTTCCACGCGGCAGAGTTTCGCTAACGGCGGCGCTGGAACGAGTGCCCGGCCGTGCCAATCCGGTCAGTATCGGGAGGTGGGCAGTTGTCGGTAGGTGGGGACGGTTGTCATAGGGCCGTCGCACGCGAAAGCAGCTGGTCACGTTTCACTTGTCGACAGCGGTCCCGATGAGAAGACGCTCAATTGGGCCTGCGGAAGACCTCGGATTTTGATACTTTGGTCCGGCGAAGTTGAGTGTTGCAAGACACGTGGTGGTTGTAGGGAGGTACGGTGTCTTCGTGTTCCAAGGCCTGGGCCTCGACCCGGATGAAGTTGAGATGAAGCACTTGCATAGCAGCTAAAGGCTTATGCTAACCATTAATGCTGGGTGGGGATGATGGATTGCATCGACATTTATTACTTGACGTGCCAATTGCCTCCCCGCTTAACGGCCACATCATTCATCCAAGGGGGACCCGGTTAGACCCTCTGTTCGATTTCGAGCAGTCGGCTCACTCCAGTATCCCGATTTCAAAGCCAGCCACCCTTTTGCCACGTGTTGGGATATGCCTGACTCGGAGTCCTGACCGTTGAACCGAAATATATTGATGTTTAAATATAACCTTCGGTTCCGAATAACTACATCATGATGAGCTGTGGGGTTCGACGACCGTCTCCAAGAACCCGAGACGTACATCGCGGCTTCAAACACCTGCGTTGCGTGGCAGGGGCTCACTGTTGTGAGAGAGGTCCCTGTTGAGCAGAATGAATGGATACGTAACCACTTTTTCGGCACCTCGACTGCTTCCATCTTCATCACCTAGCACAGGCATTGGTAAAGTGCCAAATGCTGCGCACGCCATTCGTAATATTCTTCCAGTCGTATAATGATCAACCTGGAAGTCATGACAAGGATTCAAAAAAGTCCTGTCGACGATCACTGCGCAGAGCCCTCGGGTCCTAGCCGCTGCGGCTCTAAAGAAGTGGCCCGGCTAGGCTTGCCAGGTGCAGGGATTGCCTCGAGCAATCGGGAGAGGCACAGCTCCGTCCATGTCGGTATAACTCCAGGCTATAATGAGAAACAAGCCTTGCTTTCCGGAGAGTTATTGGGCCTAATGTCGACGTGAAATAAGGTTACCATACCAATCTTCGTCACCAGGAACCAGCTGCATGACCAAAACACGTGCCGAGACCCGAGAACTACAAAGAGCACATCGCGATGTTGCCAAATGACGTGCAGGTGATTTTTAAAAGGCTTAATTTCTCTCCAATAGGCGATTCCAGGTGTCACATCATCGTGGCAGTGTGAAGGCTCAACGCGTGGTCTGGAAGACCGCGCGTATACTGCCGGGACATCTTTAGGGTGCTGATTGGACTGGAAAGACGCGATTCTCCGTATGATGACATTAAGATCGACAGGAAACATTAGGGGGCGCTTCCGAAAATGCCGTTCACGATGTCTGCGAGCCTTCTCTTTGTTGTTGAATCTCGTTCACATCCCGGCCCAGGGGCTAGACCACATCAACGTGGAGACGCGCACCACTGACGAAATGTTGACTGGCTGTTGAAGTGTTGAGGTTCGAGTCATTAGAAGTAACTCACGGTCACCGATGCACAACATCAACTCGGCACGGCTTCTTCCATTGGACAAGGCCGCGTAACTGTGCGGCGCCTTGATTACGAAGCTTGTGTTTGGAGCTGACCAACCACCTTCTACGGTCCGGATGAACATGGTATTCTCTGGGAAGAAGGAGTTGCCAATAATGAAAAGAGATTATTGAACCCATGACGTTGTTGAGACGCTCAGACAGAAAGCTGGTAGTACTGATTTTGTAAATATGAATACCATTGGCAACGAGAGCTCGTGGACTCGGTGGGGCAAGGCATTCGCGAGACACAACACGTTTTCGAGCCCTTGCTGTTACCGACCCAACGTTCCGGCTGACGAAGACTCTTGTGAGCAAGTTACACGCCATTCGAGCTTTGACGCTGCCCCAGGTCGCAGAGGCATGGGAGCACGTATTTTTGGCGCGTCACGAACTATAGCGAACCTCCTATGGACTGCAAATCATTTTCCTGGGTTGCAGTATAGATGAACGGTGAACGTACCTCGATTTGGCTTGAGAGTTGTGGTATAAAAGGATACGACGCTCCCGGAGACAGAGACTCAGAATTCCATCATCACAACACTCTCATACTCTCATAATCCTCACAACCGTCTCATAATCCTTCCAACCACTACATTACCATCTCTTAATCTATCACTCAAACCCATCATTCAACACCATCGTTCGACATCATGAAGTTCAGCAACTCTCTCATTCTTGCTATGGCGCTGAGCGTCTACGCAGCTCCCGCTGATCTCGGAGACTCTGGTTTTAATCTCGAGGCCCGAGGCGGCGACAAAGGGCAGGCTCAGCCGCCTCCTCCCCCGCCACCTCACAAGCGCGATGAGCAGGCCGCTCGAGGTGGACGCCCGCCTCCACCTCCTCCTGGCCGTCCCGGCCCACGCGACAACCTTGAGGCACGCGGCCCTCCTCCTCCGCCTCCCCCGCCTCCCCAGGTTCCCCACAAGAGGGATAACCTCGAGGAACGCGGCGGTCCTCCTCCTCCTCCGCCTCCTCCTGCTGGCCGTCCCGGTCCGCGCGACAACCTCAAGGAGCGCGGTGGCCCTCCTTCTCCCCCTCCTCCCCCTCCCCAGGTCCCTCACAAGCGCGATGAGCTTGACACCCGGGGCGGCCCTGGTGGCCCTCCTCCTCCTCCTCATGGTGGTCCTCACAGACGCAAGGTCGACTTCTAAGTTCGTTTGCATCGGTATAAAATTGAAAGGCTTTTGTTATCGACAGGTAAGATGACCCTGCGCGGTGCACACTCTTGAGCCTCAAGACTAATGCCTGCGCGCCCATCAGAAGCCATGTACAAAAACATTTCCTACTTGTAATTTCTTTCAGCTGTCGAAGTCGGTCGGCAACGCCGAGATGCGCTCTTATTATACCCGGCCAGGCACCAGCAGCACCGTTGCTGCATTCGCTCATTTTCTCCCGTGGAAAGGGAACAGGCCATTTATTACATGTAGGGTCAATTGCCGCTCATTTGGAAGGGTGTGTATAAAAACAGATAAAAAAAGCTTAAATATAATTGATTGGCCCCCATATAAGCTGCGCACTTGCTACCTTATTGTGACCTCCTATGTTGGCTTTGGCAGGGAGTTGGGCGGGCGGCTAAATACACCATGCACACCAGCTTCCACCACGCTGGGGTAGGGCGGCCAATGCAACCGTTGACACCCAAGCAGCTGTGGGCAGGGCCCAGAAGAACGGCGGCTTGGCTTCGAAGTCTTGGCAGGCCTCGCTTTTTCCTAAGCAGCGTGAAGCCTACACGAACTACTGCATATACGAGGAAATGGTAAATGAGGTTCGCCACGAGTGATACGACAGGCTTATGGTGACCCCCGCATCTTAATATGGGGAAGGGGGTCACCATCAGCTTGACCATGGACTCGTTCGCTGTTCTACGGATGAATGTCTCATTTGGGTGCAGGGTTGCAGTAAGACGGATCTAGCCCCTGCCCCCCAAGGCCCGAGTCTTGCGGGCTTCTCAACTCGGCAGGTGGTTGACCGCCGCCTTCGTCAATCCTCCGATGTTTCTGCGTGATTTAGGCTGCTCTTGGCCGGAATACGATTGGCAACAAAGTGGGCTCATCGCGTGCTGAGGTCGCCAGTTAAGAACTATATCTAGAAGGGCTCCCAGCGACAAATTAAACGAAGAAGATGATGTCCCTCCTCATGCTGGCAACCGTCTAATTCTAGCTGTCAGATCGCGACGGCCCACAACTTCAAGATGCGCCACTCGCACCAGGCCCTGGTCCTCTTGCTCCTGGGGCTCGCCGCCTCCCAGGAACAGGCCGACCCGACCGCCGTGCGCTTCTCCAAAAGCTACATTGTCGAGTACGCCGCCGGGAAGTCGAGCAGACTGAGCTCCCTGGCTTCAGAAGGAGATGTCAAAGTCGTCAAGACCTTTGACAGCGAGGTTTTCACGGGCGCTAGTGTTGAGACCTCCGATCTCACCCTCGACGGCCTGCTGGAGCTGCCGGACGTGGTGAATGTTTGGCCGAACAATATCGTGCATCTGGAGCCCTCTGTGGAACAGGACGAAAGCCACCGGGCGGCCCCGTCTGTCGTGCATAATGTGACGGGGGTGAGCAGGTTGCATGAGCAGGGGATCTACGGGAAGGGCGTCAAGGTGGGAGTCGTTGATAGTGGTATTTGGTACAACCATGACGCGGTAAGTCAACTAGATGTGTTGAAGATTTGCTCATGAAGCCAGTCACTGATAAAAGCTAGCTTGGAGGTGGTTTTGGAGAGGGCTTCAAAGTTGCCGGCGGATACGACTTCGTGGGTGATGAGTGTAAGACAGCAGAAATCCAGCAGCCTGTAAGCCGACGCTGATGGTGAGAGGCAGATTGGCCCATGTTCGGGTACGAAAGAGAACCCGATGTAGACCCGCTCGACTTACTGGGACACGGCACCCACGTAGCCGGCATCATTGCAGGCAAGACTGACGAGTAGGTTCAACCAGATCGTATTGTTGCAGGCGTCTTTAACTAACACTCCCCACAAGCTTTTCCGGAGTTGCTCCTGAAGCCACGCTTTACGCATACAAGGTTATGTCGCGATATGTATTCATCATTAAGCAAAGGCCTTTACTCCCCAATCACTAACGAAGGCTAGGGATCAACTGATTCGGCCACCCTCATCGAGTCTTTCCTCGCAGCATACAATGACGGCGTAAGTAACCCCAAGAACAGATCGGGTTCTGCTACATCTGGGTGGAAACGTTTGTTAACTTTCGCCAGGTCGACATCATCACATCCAGCATCGGCGGATCCAGCGGCTGGGCTTCAGAAGCATGGGCGGTAGTCGCATCCCGCCTGGTGGAAGAGGGCGTCGTCGTGACCATCTCAGCTTCCAACTCCGGCTCTCAGGGCCCCTTCTACGCGAGCAGCGGCTCCTCCGGCAAGAATGTCCTCGCAGTCGCATCGGCCGACGCGCCCTCTCTCATCGCCGCAGTCCGCGCATCATCCTTCACATCCTGGGGCCTGTTGAACGACCTCAGCGTCAAGCCGGACATCACGGCGCCCGGCGGCGCGATCTATAGCACCTACCTCGATAACGGGTGGGAGACGATGAGCGGAACATCCATGTCGTGCCCGTACGTCGCCGGCGTCGCGGCGTTGTACATTAGCGCCTTCGGTGGACGGGAGGTGCATGGCAAGGGCTTCGCTTTGGCGCTTAGCAGGCAGATTATCGCTAGTGCCAAGGCATTGCGATATCACCACTCGGAGTATGCTGAGCTTTCGGCACCCGTAGCGCAGGTTGGTAACGGGTTCGTGGACGCGTACAAGTTGCTTCACTCCAACACCACTTTGGACTTTAGCCCAATTGCGTTGAACGACACGCGGTACTTCAACGGGCAACACGACATTACTGTCAAGAACACGGGGTCTGAGGATGTCACGTACCATCTCTCTGTCAAGGATGTTTACGGCGTTGAGACCATGGTGCCGGATAACGTCAACGGAGACAAGCGGATGAGGGTTCTCTCAGAGTTGGTACCGCAGAAGCTTGCCGTTGAAGTCAGCCTTCCGGGTGACTTTACACTGAAGCCAGACGAAAGCAAAACTGTAACGTAGGTTTCCATCAGTTCCCGGTGCTTGCGTCTACAAAGGCTAACCATGGAGCAGCGTCGATTTCAAGAATCCCAACTCCCTGGGATGGAACGCAGAAAATCTGCCTTTGTATAGTGGCAAGATCATCGTGTCGGGCGATAACGGGGAGGAACTCTCGGTGCCGTATGCAGGTAAGTATTGCTTAGGCCTGTAAATGACTACTACTAACAAGGCTGCTCTAGGTGTCGCGGCCGATCTGAGGGAAGTCGTCAACCCCTTGTTCCGGAACGGTTATCTCTATATCGTTGCTGGCGACCCCGCCGAGAGAGGTAGAACTTCGTACGTGTTGGCCCATCTCTTGAAATTTAATGAGAGGTGTGCCCATATCTGACAGTGAATCTGAGCAGCTTCACATTCAACCTCACGATGGGCCTCCAGGACTTCCCGAAGATCTTCCATAACATCATTTGGGGCACGCGCCAACTGCGATGGGATGTATGTGAATATACTTCCTCCTGGTTTTCTCAAAATATTAACAAGTCTCGTAGATATTTGAAGAAGAGTGGACCGAAAGCCAATGGGCGTACCCGCCCGTCGTGGGCGAGAATGGCTACGTCGGGTCTGGAGCTTACTGGGCAGGTTCGGGACAGGCGCCGTTTTTCGACCCGAGCCTGTGGGATCCCGAAGATACCCTCTCGTATCCAAAGATCGATCAACCCAGGAGCCAATTCAGCTTCGAGAATTGGTGGTTCGGCAAGCTCGCCAACGGTAGTCAGATTGCCCTCGGAAAGTACATGTACGTTGACGCCTCTTTTCCAAACATCGGAGGCGCCCCGTGCCCCTTTCCATCTATGCTGCTAACGTTGAGGTGTATTAGATTGAGATACGCCGCTCTGAAGCCATTTGGGAGCCCTGGTGAGTCAGATGACTGGGCGACCTTCACAAGTCCGATCGAGGTTCTGGGTCAGTACTGAAGGAGCCTTTGAGGCGGTTCCCGAATAGTGTCAAGCTTTGTAGATGTGGCAGCAAAAGCGGAACCGCAATTGCCACTGCAGCAATCGCGCCTTATAAACCCATTAACTGTCACAGTAGATAAACGTCTTTACACTAGGTTTTATACGTGCTCGAAGAATTGGGTGATAGCCTCGAAAGGCATCAGGCTAGAACGGTCGCCTTGAGAGCATTACGTAGCAGCATTCGAAGTTCCCTGCTCCGTTATCGGATGTCGTCATGCTCATCCATGGATGTCTTTCATCCGTGTAGAGTTCCAGACCCAAAGAGCAAAGTAACCCATAACAATGTTTCCATCCTCAATGAAACTCCGAGCTTAAAACACCCTTACAACCTTCTCTTTCCTCCCAGACTCGTCTCCCCATCGGTCCTTCCATAGATCTGTCGTCAGGTACCGCCATCCCATCGGCGCACCACCCATTCCACCCCCACTGGTTCTTGAGCTCCGCTATCGTGACAGGACGCACCAATTCGTAGAGTTCGAGCATGGGGTATCCGTATTTCGACTCTTTGCGCCCGGCGTTGAAGTCGTCGTTGCCTATACCGAAGGGTTCGGTGGGTACGGTGGCAGGAGTGCGACGCACCGAAGCTGGGATAACCGCGATATGTCTGATATCGTGTTAGTATTCGTATTGGGGAAAGAAGCGCCATGGGAATGACGGACGTGATAGATGATCAACCTTGGCCGCCCTCCCGCGTCTCATATAGCCACAGACGCGTTACCTTGTCACGCAGTCGGTACTTGCGATACTCATGATTCTTCTGCCGGCTGATGATGTTGGCCAGGTGAACTGGCTTGATGGCGAGTAGTACGTCGGTCACTACCCGGTCATTGGTGGTTGACTTGTTTGACTTGGGTGGCGGTGGCGGTTGCGCCTTCTTGGAGATCGGATTGGTGTCGCGACTTGCGTTCTTGCGGGGTTTCCTGGACCTAATCGTACGTGAGGGTGCCATACTGATTGTCGTCGTGAGAAAATGTTATGTGTCGATCAGCGTAGCGGCGTTCAGGACTGACGGTGTCGATCAGTGAGTGGGATGTTATCAGCAGGTATTGGACGCGACAGAAAAGGCAGGACCCTGGAAGCAGTGATAAAAACAATTGTTCCATTATTACGACATCTAAGTTTTGAGGCGTGTGACCTTTGTACCACAATCCAGCTCTTTGCGAAAGCTACCTAGGTACCTTGATAGGCAGCTACAAGGTAGGTAGGTAAAGTACCTAGGTAGATAGGTAAAGTACCTACCTTACCTACCTTAGGTAGGCAGGTAGCTAGCTAACCAGCAAGGTACATGTCGTACTGGACCTTGAAAGGTTACCTCAAAACTTGACCATTAGGGGCCATCCATGGATTCACACCGCTTGCCAGCAAGGTAAGGTATCAACAAAACTTTCTCAACTCTCCCACTCACTGCCTTCCATTACAACACGCTGCAGATACTCGATCGAATATGTCCTAAACAGCTTCCTCGGATCTGCCACCCATCTCTCCACCTCCCAGATTCGCCTCAAGCCCTTGGCGCCGTCACCACCAAAGCTGCTTTTCAACCGTGCGAAGCTGCAGGGTCCATCCGTACCGAGCATCTCCATGGCCCGGTAGCCATTTTCTCGAACGTACAAAGTCTTTGACAGCTTCGCACCGCTCCAGTCCGTGATCAGTGGTGCATACAAGATGTGTGGTGTCCGTCCCGCCGCCAGGCCTGTGGCAGCCGACCAGGCTGCCAGTGGGCGGTAGAGAAAAGCCTCCTGGTACATGCCGGCATAATCAGCACCGGTTACGCGTATGTGGTGGGCGCTGGTATCGAGCATGTGACTCATACTGCGAATGAGGTTGCGAGCCGGTGCGTTGGCTTCCAGACGCGCCACATCTGCCGACTCGGCGATGCAGGTGGTGTGCGGTCCGTGGACGGGGCAGCGGAAGGTGATTGAGGCATCTTGACCGGCGGCCATCTGATACACATTTTTTCGGCTATGCTTTTCCGCTAAGCCGCATTCAGGAACAGGACAAGAAGCCCGAAGAGCCAGCATGCCATACTTCGGGGAAAGCTGGAGTCCAAGCAGATCGTGGTGGTGGGCCATGTAGCGGAGAATAGAGGGGATGGTTGGGTCGGAGAAGAAGCTGGATTGAAATGCCATGGTAAAGGGGATGTCTGACCAGGTGGAAAGAAGGGCAAATATCTCTTCATAGTCGGGCACGTTCGCAGCGAGAGCCTCGGGGATGTCTCTGTACGACCGTTGGTACTGCACATCGTCCACCTCGATACCATATCCCTTGACCGGTGCGGTATCGACGAAAGTGATCTGCACAGAGACGGCCACCGGCATGCGTGTTTTGTCTGCCGCAATCTCGTTGATTTGGTTCTGTATTCCTCTGGCAAAGGCGAAAGCGCAGCAAAATACAACAACTGTTCCGATGTGAGGGGAGTTATTTGGCTGCAGTCTGGCATGGATGACGATGGGACGAGTAGGACTCCGGGCGCCAGTCGACCCTGTTGTACTGGGTTCTGCCTCCGTTGCTGTGCTGGCCCTGAGTTCATTGATGTTGCCGTCAACGAAGGTATCTGGAACACCTCCTCCGCTGGAGAGATGCTCGTCATGGACGAGTGCAGCTAGAACGGGGCCAAAGATGTCGTTCTGGAACGCGTAAGAGCCGGCACCTAGCGGATCGTGTACCAGACCATTGTGGAACGCCGCAAAAATGGGACTCTCGGGAGTTAAGGTAGGGATAAGATTCTTGATGGAAACCAGGATTTCGCTGCAATTGCGGCTGGTTGCGGGGCCCGATGCCTCGGACGCCCCTTGGTCGTCTGTCAGCAATGTCGTGAGAAGACTAATCACGTTTCTCGCGGCGGCGGCGCGTTCGCTAGTCTGTGAATCCCGGTGTGAGAAACTGCACATCTTTTTTCAGTCATGGGAAACTTCCATGGCTCTTGCGTAATGCGTCACTTTTAGCACATGAGTGATTATGGCCATATATAACTGATTTCCTTCGTTCAACCACGACCTTACCATCGACGAACCCCATTTGCTGTCAACTAAATGTCGCGCAGCCCTGAATTAATGAGCTTGTGGTGCAAGGTCCCGCGTTACGCCTCGGCGCGTCATGTACCGCCGTGTGACTGCCAGCCCATCATCTTGCATTACAACTACCAAGTACCGTGCATCCATGATACTACGCCCAGGCACCCATATATGAAATACATGTATCTTCAGTATCCATGGGATTCTGATATCATTGACCAAAGTATTAGATGTTGAGGCACAAGTTAGGGAGCGTGCTCGTTCTGGCAGGACACGTCCGTCCATTCAATTGTACGTATTTCCTATCGTTGTGTATCGATGCCGCGTCGCCATTGACACCCAGTGTCTTTGTACAAAATATTCATCTGTTTAGATTAGCCAGACACTTAAGGCCACAGCGAGGAAATCGAGTTAGCCCTCGGCCAACACGTCCCGCGCAGACGCAGACAACGCAGCTGTTGTGACTGGTGTTGTCAACATGGCCACATGAAGCGACTGACACCTCGTCAGACCCGTCAAATATCAGTATACGCATCGCAACTGTTCTGTTTCCTGATGATCGCACAGACACGTCAACAACTTTTTTTTTTCTTGTACCAAGTAACGAGATGAAGTTGTACGGGATGAAATCTAGGCACCGCTCCGGAGCTCGTACACGTATGAAAAGGAGACTCGCTGTTTTGAGCTGCCTAGCCCACCCTGCTGACCTTGGATCACGCGGACATAAGGCGGCCAGCGACCAGGTCATACAGCACAAGCTTTGCTGTCCAGTAGGTGCTTTTTGACCATCACGAACGTAACCCTCACCCCTGTTCCTTTGCCAATTATTGTACAGCCTTCCGTGTGCGCTGGTTGCGCTAGATATCCTTCACATCATCTACAAGACCATCGAAGCCCAAAGGCCCGAAGCCTAGACAAGGATGACAATGTTGGTGACGACGGCGACAGCGACGATGGCGATGACTACATCAATGAGAATACCAATTACAATAATAATGACAACAATGCAATCTGTGGCAACGGTGCTTCAAGTAAATGAGAGTAACACCTGACTTTGAAGTAATAAAGCTGGGGCAATTGCGTCCTAAGAAATCAAGTTGTAGAAGTGACAAAGTTCCCCCAGTCCTTCAATCCAGCCATGCAGCGACTCCACCACGCTTCCAACCCGCCGAAGAAAATTAACGGCTCCCGGTTCTTCCCTGGGATATTCATACCGGTCCACCATCCAGCGCTGTGTCTAAACAGAGTCGCCTCAAATGTTGCCGTCATCGTCTGTTTCCAGCCGTTTGCAGCTTCCTCCGACGGCCGCATGGACGTGACACCCTCCTTTCGAGCCCGCTCAAGGAGTTGCGCGATCCAGTCGACCTCCATTTCGACAAAAGTAGGTCCGTTGGCCACCGAGGTCGGTGCTTGTGGTCCATAAACGATGAACGCGTTGGGCATGTCTTCGACCATCATGCCGAGGTAGCTTCGGATCCCGTTCTTCCATTTTTCTTTCAGCGTCTTCCCGTTGACGTCGTGGATATTCATGTCGAGCAAGCTTCCAGTCACTGAGTCGTAGCCAGTCGCAGTGATTACAATGTCCAATTCATGTAGTTGGCCGGCTTCGCCGCCCGTAACAATGCCTTGCTCGGTAAACTCCTTGATCCGCGTGGCTTTGAGGTCAACGATCTTGACGTTCGGCCGGTCGAGCATCTCGTAGTAGTCGATTTCCAGACTTGGCCGCCGCGTCCCGAAATACTGGAACTGCTCCAGAGGCGCGACAATGTCCATCTTAGCCGGATCAGTCATGCGAGCTCTGACCTTTCTGACCCAAAAGTCGTACATCGCCGCGTTGGCCCGCGTGTCCAGCATGATTTCAGGGTAGGTGGCCACCACGAAACCGAAGCCACCTCTCGCCCAAAGACGCTCGAAATACGCCTCTCGCTCTTCCTCAGTCGCATCGTAGAAAGATTTCGGGGTTTTGTTGAAGGGATACGCAGAGGTTGAATCGTACTTGGCCTTCGCGAAGAAGCCGTCGTAGAAGTTTTTCATCTCCTCTGATTCCTGGAATGGCATCTGTCGCTGCTGCATCGGGATCGCGTTGCAGGGTGTGCGGATGAACACGCTCAGCTCGCAATCTTCTTTTGCCAACTCCTGCAGGATCTGCACCCCCGACGCCCCTTGGCCAATGAGGCCGACCTTCTTGCCATTCACATCAACCCCATCGGGCCAGGCACAAGGATGTATGACCTGCCCTTTGAAGTTGCCGAGGCCAGGGAAGTCGGGGACGTAAGCTTTGTTGGTCGTCCCCACGGCGGATAGCACGAAGGTGGACTCCGCAACTAGGCCCGACTGCGTTCGAAGTCTCCATCTCTTAAGGTGGGTGTCGTACTTGGCTTCGACAACTCTCTCATTGAAGATGGCGTCTTTGCGGAGGTCCAGAGCTCGATCAACATGGGCGAAGTACTCCCTAAGCTCGTTGTGATCGGGGTATCGATGCCGAAAGTTGAAGCCGGACCAGACCTCTTCAATGCTCAACTGGTACGCTGGTGTCTCGGAGTCGACTCGAGCCCCAGGGTATTTATTGAAGTGCCAAACACCTCCAAAGTCGCTTCCAGCCTCCAGCAGCTTTGTGGTATAGCCGATCTGTCGCATTCGGTACAGGGCATAGCAACCGCCGAATCCTCCGCCCACGATGAGCACGTCTGCAAGAATGGTAGGCGTTGCGCCGTTCGCGCCGTTCACCCCGTTTGTATGATCACCGGACATCTTGGTAAGTTGAATTTCTGAAGACATTGAGAGCCTGAATCATGTCGCTACGTGAGTATTTAAGGCTTATCTTCGGACGAGAAACCACCTCGGTTGCAGAAACGCAAAAACCTTCCCCGCTCTCAATGACATCCTTCGTCTGATCTCTGAGTCTTCAACCGAGGCTCTACTTCCCTCTCGCCTAATTTTTCTTGGCATCCGCTATTATTGTTGTTGTTGTTGTATTTAACGCCATGGCGGCAAGGGCGTAGCCCTTGTGGTAGACCTCCCGAGGGGTATGTGGTGTGGAGAGCCGCAGGCTTAGATTATCTACTCTATAGTATATAGCCCTTGCCCGTGTCCTCTAAATCTTGCCTACTGGTTATTATGCGTTCAATTTGTCCTTGGATCCCGTTAGTTCCTCTAGTTCCTTTACTTTTTATTTGGTCCCTTTAGTAGGGTAGGATAGTTATTTTAAGGCCTAGTTGGAGGTTAACCCTTAGTATTATGGGTAAACTTTTTAGAAAAAGCTTATTATACATAGGAAAGCCTTAAAGTTTTTAGGATTAGTAATTAACTTTTTAAAGTATTATTTAAGTAATCCTATAGGTCTTATGGGTTTTAATAAATTAAAAAAGTAAAAAGTAGTCTATTATTACCTCCTTATTAGGGGTTTTTAATAATAAACTAAGTAGTTTATATCTTTTATTTTCTTATAAAAGTAGGTAAGTAGGGTTTTATTATAGTTAAAGTGTTAATAATATTGTTTGAAGTCTCCGTGGTCTAATTAGGCTACTAGGAGGTAGTGTAGGGTAGCCCGTAGAAGGGCTAGTTTAGGAGGGTTAAATAGGCTAGCCTTGAGTCCTAGTTGGGTATATTAATTTATTATTTCCTTATACCACTATTATATATATTAAGCCCGTATTCGTTTCCTAGTAAGTTATTTAATCCCTATTAGGGTTGCTAGTTGGCCTAAGGGCACCGGGAGTACTATACTTTGCTTAGCTAGGTGGTCTGCTTCTTCATTGTCTTTTATCCCCTAATGCCCTGGGGCCTAATGGGTATATATATTGAATATCATAGCCGCCTCGTAGATCTTAAGGAAGGCTTCTTATGAGGATTCTGGAGCCTTGCCCCGTATCCCCTGGATCACATTAGTATTATTAATATAAATGTGTATTAGTTAACTTTGGGAAATAAGGAGGGCCCGCTGGAGCCCTACCCTCGCTCCTTTAGCCTCGCCGTTAAACACTTTTATTAAGCTAAGTTGGTTATAACCTTAGGTTATACACTTACTACTTTTATAAATAACGAATCCATATCCCATAGCTCTATTAGACGCTTTAGAACCGTCTAAATAAATAATTATATAATTATCTGGGATGGTTTTTAGTTAGTTTTAAAAGGCCTTAGTAGCCTTCTCCTTTATGTGTAGGATTATTGGGTCTTGTGACCTTGGAAAGTGTTATGGTTAGAGTAATACTGGCCTTGGGACCCTTAAGACGAGGCTTGCTGTCCGTTGAAGCTGTGTTTACTACTTCCCTTGTTATATGAGCCTTAAGACTAATAGGTATTATTAGTCGACCTTTTATAGTTGGATTGTGAAGTATAGGTGTACCCCTTCTAAAACCACTTTCTTAGTAGGTAAGCCGGTATTTCAGAGGAGGTTGTTTATTGGGGTTATCTTTTAGACTAGGAGGATAGTTTGGGCTGCTCTTATGATGACCTTGTTAACCTTTTGGACAAGGCCCTTTTAGTTTATATTAATAATCCCTCCCTGAGGGGAGGTGGTGTTGCTTAGAGCTGGCTTAGTTAGCCCCCTGAACTAGGTTTCGGCTTTATATAGGGTTATTAGGAGGACATAGGTGATGATTACCTTTTATATAATAGTTGTTGGGATCCCTCTTTTTGTGTTTATTAGGTGCCCTAGGTGCTGGGCTGCCTTTTTCGTTATAATTACCCTTGTTTCGACGTAGTATTAAAAAAAGAGTCTTTTATTGAACTAAACCCCTAGCTAACGGATCGGCTTGACCGAGGCTTTGATTTTAAGGTCTCTAGTTTTGATCCTAGGTAGTTGTTTTAGTTACTTATGTTTCCTAGTGTCACAGCCTTTTCCTACCAGCCGGGGGCTGCAATAGGGATCACTAAGGCTATGTCTCAATCGAGGAGTTCACCGGTATTTCAGTGAATATATATGTCTCGATATCTTGGGTGTATTTGTGATGACGCGTCTAAGTCCTCTAGCTTGCGGCGCCTCCTTATGAGGGCGACGCTAGTCACGTGATAGTTCACGTGACTGTCGTTAAGGACAAAAGACGTGTGACAAATGTGATCGTTAATATTAGTGAAATATACGGCGAGGACCTGGGCATAACTCGGGAAATATTCTAAGTAAACCTCACCAGCAACGAAATGGTTATACACTTTTTTAAGTACATCTTAAGTACAACGAACTAGGGAATTAGAGGATATATTAGTCGAGGGCTCAATTCCCTAAAGGATACTCTTAATCTCGTCGAGGAGAACTACATCAAAGTAAAGCTTAAATACATCTCTAGTTTGCTCGATGTACTCCTTAATGGCGTTCTTCTAAATAGTGTTAATGGGAGCCTGCTTTTTGGGGGTCTTCCTATTAGAAGTAGTGGACTTCTTAGGAGTAATATTAACGACATTATTATTATTAGTGGCCTTATCGGGCTAGTCGTTATTATTATCGCTAATAGTGGTGGGCTTCTTTACGGCGGCCTTTTTCGTAGCTTTACTCAATTTATTACGTTCCTTGTGCATAGCCTTCTTCTCGGCTCGAGTTAACCTAATTAGGGTACTAAATTCAACGTTATCACCACTATCCTTATAATCTTAGTTAACACCGTGGTTAATAGGGTTAATGGCCGTGGGCGAGACTAGGTTTAGTATTTCGTTATCGTTATTAAAGTTAGTGGTATACTCGGGTAGCTCGGTGAAATACAACTGGTTAAGAGACTCGGGGACCTCGTAGACCTCGAAGACGGGCTTAGGGATCTGTTTCGTCGGCATCTTAACGGCTTTGGTGATGGACTTTTATGTTATTAAAGGTGAGTTATACTTACTTCGTTGCTTAATACGAGTATAATCTAGGGAGGTTTTAGCTAATATTTATATAAAAAAAGAATTTAATAAATAAAGAGTATAAGTGCCTTTATTTCTAAAAGTTAATAATAGGGGGAAGGTGCGAGTAAAAACGAGGGTTCGTTCTTTCCTTCCTTTTAAAACCTCGAAAAAGATCGTTAATCCAAAAAGAACGTTAATAAAGAGAAATTCAGACTTAACGACGTTATTAAAAACGTCGTTGGTTGTCCTTATTGAAAAGACGTGGTATTGTTGTTATTCGTTGTTATTTTGTTTCCTATGCTTCCACTTATTCTCCTAGTCAAGGGGGAATTTCCTTTCGTATTTGTAGACGAGATCTCCGGTGTTAGGTAAAAGAGACTTTTTGGATTCCTAAGTATCGTTTTTAATGTTAAAACCCTTCCATTTAACGAGATATTCAGTAATCGGGTTATACTTTCACTATAAGATCCTGCGGCTAACGAGGTGATCAATTTCCCATTCCTTATTACCATCAACCTTTATTAGCCGAGGTTACGGAGCTTTACGCTCGAAGGGGTCTTCTCCCTAAGCTGGTTTATATAACTGCGTAAGGGATAAAACTAGGTATATCCTCTAATAACTAGGGAAGTTCACTTTGTAGGTGAGAGGGCTTATAATACGTGAAATTTGGAACGGTCCTATACGGCGAGAAGTCCACTTATTATTCTTCTAATCTAGGAAATGGAAGCCTTATTCTAAGCGAATCCAAACCTTATCACCTTCATTAAAAGTTACATCTAAGTAGTAGTTATTGTACCTTTCCTTATGGATTACGTTTACGGTGTTAATTAGCATTAACACTTTTTTTTCGTATATTTCTCAGAGTACGTTAAGGGCCTTAGTGGGAGTGTACTTTCCTGTTACTACGTTGAGAATACTCCGTAGTTTAAATCCTAATACTAATTCGTTAAGGGATCGTCCAATTATTATTATTAGTAAGTTATTAAGATTATACTAGAGTACTAAGAGAATATTCGTTCATAGTATAATCGGGAATTCTAATGTGTAAAAGTGTATTACCACCTTAACCGTTTAGTTAATTCTTTCATTTTAATCATCGGTTTAGGGGTAATACACTATTAAGAGGAGAAGTTTCATATTAAGAGTATCTAAAATCGTATTCCAAATTACTAAAATAAATTTAGGGTCCTAGTCGTTAATAATACAACGTGGTATTCCCTAATTAGTAAAATAAAATACCCTAAGGAGTAGCTTTACCTATTCCTTGGCTTTGTAAGTTATATAGCCCGTAAAGAGTAATGTCTTCTTCGAGAATCTGCACGTCACGGTTACTAACGCATCGAGTTCAGGGAAACCAAGGAGTACTTAAGGGGTTCCATCGGATATGACCCGTGGTATATTAGTAATAAAGTTAATTATCATAATGTTATAGGGGATATCCACAACGGGGATAAGCTAAAGTAATCCTAGTGGCCTTTATTTATTAATTTGGTTTTTTTTATAGCAACTATAATGCGAAATATATCATTTTATGAGTATTTTCTTATTACGGAACTGGAATGCCGTTATTTCGGCTATTATGTGGTCTACTCTAAAATGGTGTTTCTTATTGTGGGTAAGGCGAAGGATCGCTTATACTAATCAGCGTAGAATATATAACCACTTCGTTCTATCCGTAATAGTATAAAAGAGTAGTCTACTTTTAGAGATATTCTAAGGGGTAACTCTCCGTTTTATAGCAGAGCAGTTCTCGTTTTTAGCGCAATTTTCCTCTACCTCAGCTTCGATTAGAGATTACCATTATTCCTTTTTTTATTATTATTAATTTAATTACTAAAGGACTCGGGTATATTTTTTATTGTTCCTATAATTATTAACGACTTCGGCGATAAGATTTTCGGAGATACCGATCACTGTTCCTCCTGCTTGTCCTAGCTCTAGGGCTTCGTCACCGCTATACCAAACGAATCTTATGATGTTAATGGTGTTATTCTCTTCTTCACTATGGATTATTTTGTTAAGGATATCGTTATCCTCGAATTTGTCTACTTACCCGGATACTATTAGTAAAAGTAGCTTAGAAAGGGTGTTAAGTACAATATTAAACTTCCCTAGGACATAGGTAACGTTAAAATTAAACTATGATAAGTAGTTTACTACGTTAACGAAGCGGAGGTTAGCCTTATTGAGATCCATTGTTTTTAACAAAGTGTATATTAATATCCCTTTTATAGCCACGTAATCCGTTAAAATCTGAACTAATTATTTATTAGATTATACCAACTTCCTAAGCTTCTTTATAGCCTATATAACACCTATGACCTTTACCTTTATTATAAAGTATCTCTTTTTTATAGGGGATGTGATTTTAAAGAGGAAAAGTAAAGGTAAAATATGTTTTTACGTAATCTCCTTCCCTAGTATATCGGTGCTGTTCTAAGGTATATTTAGTTGGAATACTATAAATCCGAAGCCGCTTTTATAAGCATTAACTTTAAAAAAGAGGGGTTTCGTGGGGTCATAGTGAAATTTCACGGCCTAATTATAGAGATTTTCCTGTAGTGCGTTCTAAGCTTTGAGCTTTTTGGTGGTTAGCTTAAACGCTGCTTTTTGGACCCTCTTCGTCTTAACGGCTTTACTTAGGTCGTTTAGGAGTAGGTTCTCGTTACGTAGTTTTGCGTTAAAATGAGTTTTCCTATCTTATAGTAGTACTAATATCATATTAAACCATAGAACGTCTTTTCATAGTTATCCTATTATACTAAGATATTTCTCGAGGTTATGGAGGCTTTTTGGGAATTAAAGGTTTTTAAATATTGTGATCCGGTTTTTTATACACTAAATACCGTTAATATCCACGGTATAACTAAGGAGTTTTATAAAGGGGAAATTAGTGAACGATTTCTTAGGGGAGATGTGTAATTGATAATCCTCGAAGATCTTTAGGATGATTTCCATATATTTAAGGTGGTCTTCGTTATTGTCGCTAAAGATGATAATATCGTCAATATAAACTTTAACGAAGTACCTATAATTATGGAATAGTTTATCTATAAATTGCTAAGTGTAGGCTAGTGAATTCTTAAACCCCATAAGGACAACGTTAAAAACCTCGATACTACGGGGACTTATTACGGCCATCCTATTACGGTGTTTTAAATAAATGGGTAACTAATAGAAAAATCCCATAGCATCGAACATTATTATACGTTTTTTCCCTTTAAGGGCGGTTATTATATCGTCTTAGTCGGGAAGGGGGTATACGTCTAGAACCGTAATTCGGTTTAAAAGTCGTAAATCCATAATAACATAGCCCTTTTTCACACCGTTGATAACTCACTAAATAACGAAAAGGGGGTAAATAACAGGGATTAGTCCATCGCCCTAGGTTATCTTACTATTTGTATAGAGTTTACTATAGATGTTCTTAACGACTTCAAGGTCTTCTGCACTAAGGGGATAAGGCTTAATTATCGTCTTCTAATTTTATTATCCCTTAACTAATTTAACTCGTATTCGTTACTTATTAGGTATAAGGATAATCCCTTTATTACGGTAAACGTCTCAGTTATTAAGAAGTGTTTTTATTTATTAGGCGAATTCCGTGTTCATATTATAAATTACCACTTCATCCTTACTAAGAATTATAAGGACATCGTTTAATTTTAATATCCTATAACTAAGTACATCGTTATAATAATAAGGGGGCCCGGGTCTAAACAGGTCTACTAGCTAAGTAAACTAGGCGTAATCGTTAAAATTATTAGTAACTGTGCTAAGATCCACTTTGGATATAGTAGTCCTTATAGTGGACTTCCCATAAGTTAATTTAATAACATCCGCATAGTCCACAAAATTCACTATCTCCTCTTCTTCCCGTGGTTAAATTTGTCCTAGCCTTTAGCTTCGTAGGATGGTTAACGGGTAGTCCATAGTATTCCTTATTAATACGAGTCTTAGTATATCCATTATAAGGGTTCCATCGACGGCGTTCTCGTGGAGAGTACAAAACTGCTATATTTTATTTAGTTGAGATTCCGCTCATAGGAGATTAAGGAAATTAGTTACCACGAAGGTGTTTATTTATAAGGGAATTATTATAGTATAAGTATTATTAACACATCTCGTAATTTACTATTACCTCCGAAAAACAATTAGCACTTCTATTCCAAAAATAAATCAAAATCTAATAATATTCTTATTAAAATTAACTATTAACCCATAATTTTTATAAAACGGTGTTCCTAATAATAAGTTAATACCTAATATGTTAACTACACTAATAATAATTATAACGTAGGCGTTAATCTCGACGTTACCAACTATACCAGGGACGTAGAAATCGAATATAGCCTACTCCGTTACTTAGAAGGTTAACTCAACTATATTCATTATCCGCAACTCTATTATTTAGAACATCGGATTCCTCGCGAATTTAAGGACCTAAACCTTATCCGCTAGGATTATAGAGGTTCCGGTGTTAATATAAACTTCCTTAATTACACTATTATCGTCGGATTTCACCTTAAAGCGAAAATACGTTCACTTAACTAGTATAATTCTCTTAATTAGCTTAACTTAGGTATCCATAATTTAGCCCTTATTAAGGGGAGAGTTCCTTTTAGGTATATTATTACCGGTGGTCATACTAATAAAATCCACTTTATTATTAACGTATTGGATTCCTAAACTTATAATAGGTAAATAATTCTTTAGTGATAATGGGGGTATGGATTCTATTACTAAGAACGTTAACTCACTAGTCCATTCTACGGCGTCTCGTCCATTGTTATTCATACTTAATAGTGTTTAGGGAGGGACTTTAATAACCTCTTAAAAGATATATCCATAATCAACGAGATTGTCGACCATCTAATCATTATTATTATCTTCCTAAACGTAGCGGGCGTCTCCGTCGGTCTAGCTTAGTCTACTATATTTAGCGAATCTCCTATATTTAGGGAATTTTCGCGGAGTATCCCAGGGGTGTTTATCCTTCTAATTCTAATTATTATTAGCTAGTCTATTTTCAGGTGGGCGTCTCTAAGGTACTTCGCACTTATCACGCTAAAAGTCATAATACTATTATTTATAATGGTCTCGATTTCTGCTCCACATTACCTTATCTTCTCGTTTTATGGAGTAGTGGATTTCGATGAGTATTTATAAACTATAATAAACTACTTTACGTTTTTTTTTACAAAGTTAAGATATTCTTCTATAGTATTATAACTACTTAGCTTATTAATAAGGGTTTAAAGTTTTGGATTAAGTGTATTATAGAAAATTATTAATAATTAGAGGGTTATAGATATTAGTCCTATTTATACTCTTCTATACTTAAAGTAGTCTTATGTAAAAGTGCGGATATCCACGTTATCGTAGATCTTTTCTATAATAAATCGGTTTTTAATAATCTAGTTTATAGTTTTACACTAAGTTAGGCTAAATCTCTTCTTTAATGCGTCTCGTATTGCGAAGTACCCATTAACTCTATACTATTAACGTTCACGTGGACCTAGGTGATATTCCTATTAACTTAAAGCTTTTCTACGAAGAAGGGATATCTAATTTTAGATAACTTCTATTTATACTTTGTGGTTACTAGTTTTAACTTCTAGACTAGAGATCTATAGATCAACTTCCCTATAGCAGGGGATATCTTTTTTATGGAAAATTAGCTTGTAATCATACTTTTTATCCAGGTCTAACTAGAAAACTCCGTATTTCTACGGAATTCCTCCACTTAGCGGGGAGTGTCCTAGTTAATTGTATACGGTAGGGTTATATATAAGACGGCTGAAAACGCTACTCATTATAACTTTAAAGTTTAGTAATTCCGCTAATCTCTAGTCTCGTTCTCGGGCTAAGCTTCGGTTTAGGATTTCCGGCGTAAACTTTGTGAAGTTCACTAGCCCCGGTAGTACTAGGGGTATCCTCGGTTACGGAGGTGGTTACGGCGTAGCGTGTAGCTTTTTTAGCGTTTAACTAGGATTTTATTATTAAGTTATTTTGGGAGTTAGGTTGTTATTTATTATGGAATTCCCGTGAAATAGAGTTTGCGTTATACTAAAGGGCTTATCCTATTTTGGGGGCCTGAATCCTAAAACATACCCAGTTAAGCTTTCAGGGTCTTTTCCCTTCCCCTTCGTTTCTTTAATCTGGACGGTGGTTTCCGTTATTTGTTTAGGGTTTTACTCGGTCTCTATAGGTGTCAACTAAATAAGAGTTACAGTCCTTTTATCTCTTATGGGTAGAAAAGTGATTTTTTTACTTTTAAAGTAAAGATTCTCTTCCCTCGATGGGGGCGAAAAGAATATTATTAGGCTAATTATTTCCCTTACTATGATAATACTTTTAATTCCGTTGATAATTACATTATTATAGTCACTTAGATGTATAGTCCATCCACTAATATTATAGGTTATTATTCTCTAGTTAGTATTATCGGAATTTATATACGGATAGCCATCGTTTCCCCATTTAATATAAACGAGGTTTATAGTTTAATTACGGAATTTTTCGTTAAGGCCAGTAATGAAATTATGGTCTTCGTGGACTAATTAGAAGGTATACAATTTTCAAACTTCGGCTCGGTGTCCCGGGTTAAAATTCACCATTACGTCGTCGTTTTAATACTCTATAAGTAGTGTATTACTTAGTACGGGTAAAGTCGGCGTTAACGACGGTATTATCGTCTACTAAGCTTACAACCTTTTACCCTTCTTTTTTCCTACTATTAACCGATCACTTGGGCCAGGATAGTAAGATCGTTAGCGTAGAGAGGTCTAGTTAATTCCTCTGTTTCAACGTAAATCCTCACGGTGATAATGGAGTTAAGAAAAAAAAATAAGTTATACTATTATATATTATAACCTTTTCCTACTAACCGGGGGCTATAATAGGAATTACTAAGGCTATATCTTAATTGAGGAGTTCACCGGTATTTCAGTGAATATATATATCTCGATATCTTAGGTGTATTTGTGATTACGCGTCTAAGTCCTCTAGCTTACGGCGCCTCCTTATGAGGGCGACGCTAGTCACGTGATAGTTCACGTGACTGTTATTAAGGACAAAAGACGTGTGACACCTAGTGAAGTGGATAGCTTTATATTTAGTTAATGTCGCAAAAGTGGAACCACCATTACGGGACAGTAATTGTGGGCTATATCATGACACACCCCCCCAGACCGAGGAGAGAAGAGGTCTGCTGACTAAGCAATCAGCACCGGCTTACACTCGCAGCTGACAAGCCAGTCTTTGTTGGCTGTTACTGGGTGCCGGCCGCTCCCAGCTGGCAAGTCTAACCTTCCATTTCGGTGACTTGCTGCTGAAGCGAGAATGGGTGAGCACAACGAGGCTCGAACCCATGGCCTCTAGGTCGGCCCACATACTGCCACTTTAGCGAGGCGTTTAGCCATTCAACCAGAGGGCTCGTAGAGACAAGGGCTCATAACTATCGCAAAAGTGGAACCACCATTACGGGACAGTAATTGTGGGCTATATCATGACAGTTAAGTTAAAGGAGACCTTATTATTAGTACCCTAGTTTAGAATTTGGGTAACTTATTGGTTTAAGTATATAGTATTGTTTTAAGGGATAGGCCAGTAATTAAAAGGCTTATATTATTTATATATCTAAACCGAAGTTTTGGGTTTTTAGTTAGGATATCGGAAATATAAAATAGGAAGATAATAGGTAATAATGGGAAACCCTAAGGTAACCTATAAGTTAGAGGGAAGTCCTTTGTTATTACCTTTTTAAACTTGATCTTTATAGTATGGTCTGATATAAAAGCATTGTCACAGTCTGTCGCAAAAGTGGAACCACACTTACGGGACAGTAATTTTGGGCTATATTATGACACAGTCTAAGTCGATGGTCTGAATATGGGTTGATTCCTCTAAGGTAGAGTGGGCGCTGGGCGCCGGCTAGAATATAGAAGTAGGCAGCAGGCCTGCTGACATAAACAGGTCTGCTAGGGTCATACGCTAAAAGACGTGTGACAAGCATAAATTAGCCTAATTAGGTTATTAGGTTAGCCTTGTTATTGTAGACGGATAATAAGGTGGTTCTGAAAAACAGAGTTAAAGGCCCCCTTTATATCTATTATCACTAGTGTAATTGTAAGCCCCTTATCGAGGGTTTGTTTAATATTATGTGTGAGATAGGTTATTAGGTCGATAGTTGCCCTGCTTAGTAGGGCCCTTATTTATTGTGGGCTAGTTACCCCTTTTAGGATAGTGAGGTAGGTTATTCTCTTAGTTATTAGTTTCTCGAGCTCTTTGCTTAGGTAGGATAAGAGGGTTATCGGTCTCCAGGATCCAGCCTTTGAGAAGTCGGTCTTTTTAAGTTTCTGAATTATAATAACCTTTGCTCTATGGAAGGGCTGGGGGAAGTAGCTGGCCTTAATGCATACTTAGAATAGTAGGTTAATAGGCTTAGCTATAAGGTCCTAATAAGCCTTAAGTAGGTTTATGGTGATTCCGTTGATACTAGGGGTTATAGTCTTTATTAGGGTGGTTGCCCTTACTTCCTCCTGACTAATTGTAGCTTGCTAGGGTATTTGTCGTCTTGGGATCGTGGCCATGTCGAAGGGGTCCCTAGGTATGTCATCTGTGTTATTAAACCTTTCTAATAGGGCCCTCCGTAGGGCCTGGGCCTTGTCCTGGCTATTGTTGTGTGTTTAGCCCTTAACTATTAAGGGGGGGGGCTTTGATTATTAGTTTAGTTTTATGCTAACTTATTATTTTATAAAGGTCCTAATCGGATATAGCCCTTTTAACCTTAGTAGTTTAATAAGTTTATTTAGTTTTTTTAATTATTTCTAAGAAGAGCTTTTGTTTTTTGAGGATAGGGGGTGGTGAGGCCGAGGCTGGTTTTAGTTCTTGTGCTTATTGGATACGGGCCTTAAGGTAGGATTAGTGGGCTTTAGAGTACTCTTTTACTTACTAGGGGGTCCACTTACCCCTACCCCATCTTTATTGTTTTTTCCCTATTGCTCGGATAGTTGTTAAGAGTAGGCTGATGATCCGGCTGGCCTGGGCGTCTAGTTTAGCTGGGGTGGGTAGGTCCTTAATAGTAAGTAAAGTTAAGGCCCCTACTCTAATTAGGTCTTTAAACCAAGGAAGGGCTGAATTCGGGATTAATATTAGCTTTAATTAGTATGTTTATTATTGTTTATTATTGTTGAGGGGGATGATGGTTATGATAGGTTAGTGATTAGTTCCTGGGTATAGGTGTGGGTAAGGTCCTGTGTATATAAGGGGGATATTTGAGAAGGTTAGGTCAAGGACGTGATTATGGGTATGGGTTAGAGCCCCTATTTTTCTAATAAAGGAGAGGCTATGGTTATTAACCTAGTCGGCTAGATCGTCTCCTTTATTCCGGCTAGTGGATCCTAGTTCCTAGGAGTAGTGGTGAGTGTTGAAATCCCTAGTTATAAGGGCTTATAATAGTAGTTAATATCCTAGGAGGGTAGTCGTTGTATAGTTATAAGGATCGCCTGGTTATTTATAGATGTTTATAATAATAGTGTTATTAACCTTTAACCATAGGATATCCCTTATTTAAATAGGTCTTTGTTATTGCACTTATAGCCTTATCCCTTTTCGTATATATATTATTACCCTGGGCCTTGTTTCCCTATTATCCTAAGAATTAACTAGGAGAAAGGAGTTATACTCAGGGTGTATATTAATCTACATTCTGTTAGTGTAACCTATCCAGGGCTCCTAAATAAGTATAATGTCGACCTAATCAGCCCAGCAGAGCTCTAGGAAAGCTGTGTATACTAGGGGCTTTTTCCCCACGTTACATTAGGCTACACATAGCACCCGTGGGGGGGCTTATTTAGGCCTACACCTCCGAGTTAAGGTCTAAGTGGGTATAAGTATTAGTGATATTATAGTTAGGGTTTTGAGTTACCCTCTGGCTCCTATTTCGGAGAGGGTAGATAAGGCGGTTAATTTAAGGGAGGGCCTCGGGGTCTTCCACTTCGTCTTTATTTATACTATTAACTATATCCTTATCGCCTAGGCATATAATCAATCCTTGGGAGGGGGTCCTAGTGTATAGGTACTTAGAGCTAGGTTATTAGCCCTGATTAGGACGGGAGTCCTAGGGTTATTAAGTGCGACTCTGGGTAACAGTCTGGTTAGTATTATCACAAACCTCGGAGGCCTTTTACCCAGCCTTCCGAATCCGTCCACGTTCCTTTCGGCCTAGGAGGATAAAATAACCGTTGAACATTAGGGGCCTAACTGGACAATCTATATGGCCGGCCTAGAAGGGCCCCAAATAGTTAGTACACTTTGGTTTAGTTGTATAAGGCTCGGTCTCATAGGGGTCTGAGGGCTTACTATAATTATTATAAAGTGGCTACTAGTTATAATACTAGTTTATATAATGTCCCTAGTAATTAGGGTTATACGTAAATAAGGTCCTCTTTTCCCTAATAAGTTAAGCCTTACTACTTTAGTTGAATAGTCTGAAGGGTAGCACCTTGACCGTAAAGGAGATAACCTAAGTGACTTTGTTTATAATAGGCTTTAGGCTGAGGTGGGATTACCGAGCTAGGACTAGCTCACAGCTAGTCTAGGCGATAACCTCTTCCCTAATCAGGGTTAATATGTTAATACTTTCCCCATCTAGGCTTTAGAGCTTAGGTAAGCAACGTAGAACAGTGTATATAAGCTATTTTATAAGGGTTTCTATTTTAAAAGCCCCTAAGTAATTTATTAATTTTTATTTATTTCTAAGAAGGTTTTATTGGATTTATTTATTTAGGAGCTTTAAGGAGTATCTAATTAAGATATGGTAAATGTGTGGAATATCTCCTAGTTATAGGCCAAGGGCCTAGCAGACTGTACAGCGCAGGGCGAAAAGGGTGTTCTTCCGGGCAGCATCCAGGCTTTCCTCGGGGATACGGACAAAAACCCGGAGGTCTTCTAGCTAAGCCTGGGCTTGTGGGCGGGTAGGGGCTCGGTTCTAGGCCGGGGCGGAGGCCAGGGCTAAGACTGGGTCTAAGACTAGGGCTAAGGTCGGGGCTAATACCGCAACGGTAACCCAATTCCGGGTTAGAATTAAAGTAAATTCGTTATTCATCAACTTTTTCAAAACTTAGATCACATAGGTTATCACCTCCTTTATAATCTACTTCTTCGGCCCCTTAAAACTAAAAACCATATTATTAATAAACTAGGCGATAGCCAAAAAAAACATCCTTTCGGTCCTTATAACGTCTGGCTTGTTCATCGAAGGCGGCTAGGATAGATCCAGTGGCCACCCCAGTTACGTTTAAGGGCCCCTTTGCCGTAGAAGGGGCTACATCAGGCGTGTTAGGCTGGCTTCCCCTAAGGCTGGGCCGGAATAGCTAGGCCTTAGTGGTACGGCGGCGCTTAGCCGTTAAGGGAGGGGTTAGCTCCGGAGGTGACCCAGAGCCCCGATCAGGGCCAGTTAGAGGGGCTAGTTATAGTCCAGTGCTCACCGGAGGCTACGAGGTTATTATGGGAGGGCTCTAAGAGGGAGAGGTGAAGACTTTTCAATTATTAAGGATCTTAGTAGTATATTACCTATTTCATTAATAGCGGATGCTAAGAAAAATTAGGCGAGAGGGAAGTTGCATCCGCTATTAGTGAAATAGGTGATATATTATTAAGATCCTTAATAACTAAAAAGTCTTTACTTCTCCTTTTTGGAGCCCTCCTATGATGACCTTATCGTTTTTGGTGAATACTGGATTATAACTAGCCCCTCTGGCCAGCCCTGATTAGGGTTCTGGGTTATCTCCGGCGTTAACCCCTACTTTAAGGGCTAAATACCACTATAATACTAAGGCCCAGCTATTCTAGCCTAGCCTTATGGAAAGCTAGCCTAATACTCCGGATGCAGCCCCCTCTACGGCAAAGGGGCCCCTGAATGCAAGCGGGGCGGCTACTGGATCTATCCTAGCTACCCTTGATGAATAGGCTAGACTTTATGAGGCCTAAAAGGATTTTTTTTGATTATCGCCTAGTCTATTAATAATATGGTCTTTAGTTTTAACGGACCTAAAAAGCAGATTGTAAAAGAGGCCACCACTTATATGATTTAGGCCTTAAAAAGGTTTATAAATAATGAAGTTACTTAAACTCTACCCCAGAACTGGGCTACTGTTATATTATTAGCCCCGGCCCTAGCCCTAATCTCAGCCCCGGCCTCTACTCTAGCCTAGAACTAAGCCCCTACCCGCCCATAAACCTAGGCTTAGTTAGAAGACCTCTGGGTTTTTGTCCGTATCCCCGAGGAAAGCCTGGATGCTGTTTAGAAGAACGCCCCTTTCGCCCTGCGCTGTATAATCTGCTAGGCCTTTGGCCTATAGCTAGGAGATATTTTATATATTTATTATATTTCCATTAGATACTCCTTAAAGCCCCTAAATAAACAAATCCAGTAAAGCCTTCTTAAAAATAAATAAAGATTAGTAAATTATTTAGGGGTTTTTAAAATAAAAACCCTTATAAATAGTTTATATACACTGTTCTACGCTGCTCATCTAAGCTCTAAAGCCTAAATGGGGAAAGTATTAATATATTAACCCTGATTAGGGAGGAGGTTGTTACTTAGACTAGTTACGAGCTAGTCCTAGCCTAGTAATCCCACCTTGGCCTAAAGCCTATTATAAACAAAGTCACTTGGGTTATTTCTTTTATAGTTAAGGTACCCTGTCACACGTCTTTTAGCGTATGACCCTAGTAGACCTGTTTATGTCAGCAGGCCTGCTGCCTACTTCTATATTCTAGCCGGCGCCCAGCGCCCACTCTAGCTTAGAGGAATTGTCACACGTCTTTTGTCCTTAACGACAGTCACGTGAACTATCACGTGACTAGCGTCGCCCTCATAAGGAGGCGCCATAAGCTAGAGGACTTAGACGCGTGATCACAAATACACCTAAGATATCGAGATATATATATTCACTAAAATACCGGTGAACTCCTCAATTAAGATATAGCCTTAGTGATCCCTATTATAGCCCCCGGTTAGTAGGAAAAGGCTATAACATATGGTAGTACAATTTGTTTTATTTTTTTCTCAATTCTACTATTACTGTGAGGATTCACGTTAAGATAAAGGAATTGACCAGACCTCTTTGCGTTAACGATTTTATTATCCTGGCCTAAGTGATCGGTTAATAGTAGGAAAAAAAAAGGGTAAAAGATTGTAAACTTAATAGATAATAATACCATCGTTAACACCGACTTTACTTATACCGGGTAATACACCACCTACGGAGTATTAAAATAACGACGTAATAGTGAGCCTTAACCCAGGACACCGAGCCGAAGTTTAAAAGTTGTATACCTTCTGGTTAACCCACGAAGACCATAATTTCACCACCGACCTTAATAAGAGATTCCGTGATCAGACCGTAAACCTCGCTTATGTTAAATGGGGAGACGATGGCTATCCGTATATAAATTCCGATAATACTAATTGGAGAACAATAACCTACGATGTTAATGGATGGACTGTACATCTAAGCGACTATAACGACGTAATCATCGACGGAATTAAAGGTATTATCACAATAAGGGAAATGATTAGCCTAATAATATTCTTTTCGCCCCCGTCGAGAGAAGAGAATCTTTACTTTAAAGGTGAAAAAATCACTCTTTTACCCATAAAAAACGAAAAGACCATAACCCCCATTTAGTCGACGCCTATAGAGACCAAACAGAAACCCAGATAAATAACGGAAACCACCGTCCAAACTGAAGAAATAAAGGGGAAGGGAAAAGACCCTGAAAGCTTAACTGGGTACGTTTTAGGATTCAGGCCCCCAAAATAGGATAAGCCCTTTAGTATAACGTAAACTCTATTTTACGGGAATTCCGTAATAAATAATAACCTAGCTCCCGAAATAACTCAGTAATAAAATCCTAGTTGGACACTAAGAGAATTATACGCTACACTATGGCCACCTCTGTAACTAAGGATACCCCCAGTACTACCAGGGCCGGCGACCTTCACAAAGTTTACACCGGAAATCCTAGACCAAAACTTAACCCGAGAACGAGACCAGAGATTAACGGAATCACTAAACCTTAAAGTTATAATAAGCAGCGTTTTTAGCCGTCTTATGTATAACCCTATTGTATACGGTTAACTAGGATACTCCCCGTTAAGTAAAGGAATTCCGTAGAAATACGGAGTTTTCTGGCTAGACCTGGACAAAAAGTACGGTCATAAGCTAATCTTCTATAAGAGAAATATCCCCTACTATAGGGAAGTTAATCTATGAATCTCTAGTTTAGAAGCTAAGACCAGTAACCACGAAGTATAAATAAAAATTATCCAAAATTAAATATCCCTTTTTCGTAGAAAAGCTTTAAGTTAGTGGGAATATCACCTAGGTCCACGTAAACATTAATAATATAAAACTAGTGGGTACTTCGTAATATAAGATACATTAAAAAAGAGATTCAGCCTAACTTAACGCAAAACCATAAACTAGATTATTAAAAACTAATTCACTATAGAAAAGATCCGCGATAACGCGGATATCCATACTTTCGTATAGGACTACTTTAAGTATAGAAGAGTATGGATAGGACCAACATCCATAACCCTCCAATTATTAACAATTTTCTACAACACACTCAATCCAAAACTTTAAACCCTCGTTAATAAGCCGAATAATCACAATATTATAAAAAAATATCTTAACCTTATAAAAAGAAAACGCAAAGTAGTTTACCACAACTTATAAATGCCCATCGAAATCCACCACTCCATAGAACGGGAAGATGAGGTAATATAAAGCGGAAATCGAGACCATTATAAACAGCAGTATCGTAACTTTCAGCGCAATAAGTGTAAAACACCTTAGAAATACCCACCTAAAAATAGACTAGCTAATAATAATCAGAACTAGAAGGATAAACACCCCTAGGATACTCTACGAAAATTCCCCAAATATAAGAGATTCACCAAATACAACAAACCAGGCCAGACCAACAGAGATACCCACTACGTCTAGGAAGATAATAATAACGATTAGATGGTCGATAATCTCGTTAATTATGGATATATCCTTTAAAAGGTTATTAAAGTCCTTCCCTAAACACCATCAAGTATAAATAACGGCGAACAAAACACCGTAAAATAGACTAGCGAATTAACGTTCTCAATAACAGAATCCACACCCCCACCATTACTAAAGGATCATTTACCCATCATAAACTTAGGAATCCAATACGTTAATAATAAAGTGGATTTCATCAGTACAGCCACCGGCAATAACATACCCAAAAAGAACTCTCCCCTTAATAAGGGCCAAATTATGGATACCCAAGTTAAACTAGTTAAGAGAACTATACTAGTTAAGTGAACACACCTTCACCTTAAAGTGAAATCCGACGATAATAATACAACTAAGGAAATCTATATTAACACCGGAGCCTCCACAATCCTAGCGGATAAAGCTTAAGTACTCAAATTCGCAAAAAATCCAACGTTCTAGATAATAGAGCCGTGGACAATGAATACAATTGAGTCGACCTTCCAGGTAACGAAACAGGCCATATTCGATTTCTACGTCCCTAGTATAGTCAGCAACGTTGAAATTAACACCCACGTTATAATCACCACTAGTATAGTTAATATATTAGGTGTTAACTTATTATTGGGAACACCGTTCTATAAAAACCATAGGTTAATAGTTAATTTTAATAAGAGCGTCGTTAAATTTCGATTTATTTTTAGAATAAAAGCGCTAATTATCTTTTGGAGGTAACAGCAAATTTCGAGACGCATCGATAACGCCTATACCGTAATAATTCCCCCACAAATAAACACCTTCATAGTAACCAATTTCCTTAATCTCCTATAAGTAGAATCTCAACTAAACAAAACATAATAGTTTTATACTCTTTACGAGAACACCGTCAATAAAACCCTTATAGTGGATATACTAAGACTCGTATTAATAAGGAATACCATAAACCACCCGTTAACCGTCCCATAAGGCCAAAGGCTAGGACAAATCCAACCACGAGAAGAAAAGGAGATAGCGAACCTTATGGACTATGCTAACGTCGTTAAATTAACTCATAAGAAGTCCACTACGAGGACCACTATATCTAAAACAAAGCTTAACACAACCACCAATAATTCTAATAATTACACTTAGTTTACTCAGTTAGCGGACCCATCTAGACCCGGGCCCCCTCACCATCACAACGACGTGCCCAGTTATAGGATATCAAAACTAAGCGACGTTCCTATAATTCTTAGTAAGAACAAAGTAGAAATCTATAACACAGACATGGAATTTGCTCAATAAATAAAAACACTTTTTAATAACTAAGACGTTTATTATAATAAAGGGATTATCCCTATACCCGATGAGTAACGAATGCGAGTTAAACTAGTTAAGGGATAATAGAATTAGAAAATAATAATTAAGCCTTACCCCCTTAGTATAAAAGACCTCGAAGTTATTAAGAACATTTACGGTAAACTTTATATAAATAATAAAATGGCCTAAGGTAATGGACTAATCCCCGTTATTTGCCCCCTTTTCGTTGTTTAGTGAGTTACTAATAATGTAAAAAAGGGCCGTGTTATTATGGATTTATAACTTTTAAACCGAATTATAGTTCTAAACGTATACCCCCTTCCTAACTAAGATAATATAATAACCGCCCTTAAAGGGAAAAAACGCATAATAATGTTCAATACCACGGGATTTTTCCACTAGTTACCCATTTATTTAAAATATTATAATAGGATAACCGTAATAAGTCCCCGTAGTATTAAGGTTTTTAACGTTATCCTTATGGGGTTTAAGAATTCACTAGCCTACGCTCAGCGATTCATGGATAAACTATTCTACGATTATAAGTACTTTGTTAAAGCTTATATTAACGACATTATCATTTTTAGCGATAATAACGAAGACCACCTTAAACACATAGAAATTATCCTAAAGATCTTCGAGGACTATTAATTATATATCTCCCCTAAGAAATCGTTCACCAGTTTCCCCTCTATAAGACTCCTCGGTCACACCGTAGACATTAGCGGTATCCAGTATATAAAAGACCGGATTATAGTATTTAGGAACCTCTAATTCCCGAAAAACCTCCATAACCTCGAGAAATATCTTAGTATAATAGGATGGCTACGAAAAGACGTTCTATGGTTTAATATAATATTAGTACTATTATAGGATAAGAAAACCCGTCTTAATACGAAATTGTGTAACGAGAACCTATTCCTAAACGGCTTAAGTAAAACCGTTAGAACGAAGAGGGTCTAAAAAACAGTATTTAAGCCGACCACCAAAGAGCTCGAAGCTTAGAACGCATTATAGGAAAATCTCTATAATTAGACCATGAGATTTCACCACGACCCTATAAAACCCCTCTTTTTTAAAATTAACACCTATAAAAGCGGCTTTAGACTTATGGTGTTTTAATTGGACATACCCTAGAATAACACTAATATAGTAGGGAAGGAGATTACATAAAAACATATTCTGCCTATGCTTTTCCTCTCTAGAGTCACATCCCCTATGGAAAAGAGATACTTCGTAATAGAAGTAGAGGTCATAGGTGTTATGTGGGTTATAAAAAAGCTTAGGAAGTTAGTATAATCTAATAAACAGTTAATCCAGATCCTAACGGATTACATAACCATAAAGGGGATATTAATATACACTTCGTTAAAAATAATAAATCTTAATAAAGTTAAGCTCCACCTCACTAATACAATAAACTACTTATCACAGTTCAATTTTAATATTACTTATGTCCTAGGGAAGTTTAACGTTATACTTAATGCCCTTTCTAGGTTACCTCTATTAGTAGTATCCGGGTAAGTAAATAGATTCGAGGATAGTAATATCCTTAATGAGATAATCTACGGTGAAGAAGAGAATAACACCACCGACGTCGTAAAATTCGTCTAGTATAGTGGTGACGAAGCCCTAGAACTAGGATAAGTAGGAGGAATAGTGATTGGTATCTCCGAAAATCTTATCACCAAAGTTGTTAATAATTATAAAAACGATAAAAGATATGCCCGAGTCCTTTAGTAATTGGATTAATAGTAATAAGAGAAGGAATAATGGTGGTCTTTAATCGAAGCCGAGGTAGAGGAAAATTGCACTAAGAGCAAGAACTGCTCCGCTATAAGACGGAGAATCACCCCCTGGAGTATCTCTAAGAGTGGACTACTTTTTTATACTATTATGGATAAAATAAAGTGGTTATATATTCTACGCTGATTAGTATAAGTGATTCTTCGCCTTACCTATAATAAAAAACACTATTTTAGAGTAGACCGTATAATAGCCGAAATAACGGCTTTCCAGTTCCGTAATAAGAAAACGCTCATAAGGAGATATATCTCGCATTATAGTCGCTATAAGGAAAACCAAATCAATAAACAAAGGCCACTAGGATTGCTCTAGCCTATCCCCGTCGTGGATATCCCCTATAACACCGTGATAATCGACTTTATTACTAATATACTACGGGTTATATCCGACGGAACCCCTTGGGTACTCCCTGGTTTCCCTGAACTCAATACGTTAGCAACTGTGATGTGCAGATTCTCGAAGAAGACATTACTCCTTATAGGCCATATAACTTATAAAACTAAGGAATAAGCAAAGCTACTCCTTAGGGTATTTTATTTTACTGATTAGGGAATAATACGCCGTATTATTAGCGACCGGGACCCCAAATTCATCTTAGTAATCTGGAATACGATCTTCGATGCCCTTAATATGAAACTTCTCCTCTTAATAGCGTACTACCCCTAAACCAATAGTCAAAACAAAAGAACTAACTAAACGGTCAAAGTGGTAATACACTTCTATACATCAGAATTCCCGACTATACTATGGACGAATATTCTCCTAGTGCTCTAGTATAATCTCAACAACTCACTAATAATAATAATTAGATAATCCCTTAACGAGTTAATATTAGGATTTAAACTATAAAATATTCTTAACATAGTAATAGGAAAGGACACTCCCACCGAGGCCCTTAATATACTCTGAAAAACGTACTAAAAAAAAGCGTTAATACTAATCGACACCGTAAACACAATCCATAAAGAAAAGTATAATAACCACCACTTAGATATAACCTTTAATAAAGGTGATAAGGTTTAAATTCACCTAAGATGAAGCTTCCATCTCCTAAATTAGAAGAATAATAAGTGGACTTCCCGTTATATAAGACCGTTCCGAATTTCACATATTATAAGCCCTCTTATTTACGAGGTAAACCTCCCCAACTATTAGAGGATACACCCAGTTTTATCCCTTGCGTAGCTATATAAACTAGCTTAGGGAGAAGACCCCTTTGGACATAAAACTCCGTAACCTCGGCCAATAAAAGTCGACGGTAATAAGGAATAGGAAATTAATCACCTCATCAACCACAGGATCTCATAACGAAAGTACAACCCAACTACTGAATATCTTATTAAATAAAAGGGTTTTAACACTAAAGACGATACTTAGGAATCCAAAGAATCTCTTTTACCTAACACCGGAGATCTCGTCTACGAATATAAAAGGAAATTCCCCCTTAACTAGGAGAATAAGTAGAAGCATAGGAAATAAAATAATAACGAATAATAATAACACCATGTCTTTTCAATAAGGACAACCAACGACGCTTTTAACAACGTCGTTAAGCCTGAATTTCTCTTTATTAACGATCTTTTTTAGATTAACGATCTTTTTTGAGGTTTTGAAAGGAAGGAAGGAACGAACCCTCGTTTTTACTCACACCTTCCCCCTATTACTAACCTTCAAAAATAAAGGCACCCATACTCTTTATTTATTAAATTCTTCTTCTACACAAATATTAGCTAAAACCTCCCCAGATCACACTCGCATTAAGCAACGAAGTAAGCGTAACTCACCTTCAACAACACAAAAGTCCATCACTAAAACCATTAAAATACTGATAAAACAGATCTCTAAGCCCGTCTTCGAGGCCTACGAGGTCCCCGAGTCTCCCAACTAATCACATCTCACCGAGCCACCCAAGTATACCACCAACTTTAACGGCGACGACGAGATACTAAACCCAATCTCACCTAAGACCACTAACCCTACTAACCACGGTGTTAGCTAAGATTATAAGGATAATGGTAATAGTGTTAAGCTCGGTACCCTAATTAAATTAACTTAAACTAAGAAGAAGGCCGTATATAAGGAACACAATAAGTTAAGTAAAGCCGCGAAGAAGTCCGCTGCGAAGAAGCCCACCACCACTAGCGACAATAATAACGACTAGCCCGATAAGGCCACTAACAATAACGACGTCGTTAATATTACTCCTAAAAAGTCCACCACTTCTAATAAGAATACCCCTAAAAAATAAGTTCCCACTAATACTACTTAGAAGAACACTATTAAAGAGTATATTAAGTGAACTAAAGATGCGTTTAAGCCTTACCCTAACACAGTTCTCCTCGATAAAATCGAGAATATCCTTTAGGGAATTAAGTCCTCAATTAACGTATCCTTTAACTCCCTAGTTCACTATACTTAAAATACATTTAAAAAAGCGTATAACCACTTCGCCGCCGGCGAGGTTTACTTAGAATATCTCCTAAACTATGCTCAGGTCCTTACTATGTACTTCACTAACACCAACGATCACATTAATAATCTCATTATAAGATATATCATAAGTATACACTACACTAACCTTCTCTTAATTACTTTAATAGTTAACATTAATAATATTAATACTAAGGATGCAATAGCCCGTTATAAGGCTAAGGACACCAACACCACCACCGAAAAAGCTCACACCAATATTAAGGATCTCATCAACGGTATCCGAAACGAAATTATACTACGTATTACTAATACTAAGTATACCACTAACTAAACACTTAGCACCACCACTACTACGAATACCTTTAACAACACTAACTCCGATAACCATCTTATACACTTCGAGGATAAGGGAATAATTATATAAAGTATCGCTAAGGAAGTCCACTATACTATTAACTAGTTTAAAACCGACGAAATTACAAATCTTCGTACTAAAATTGAGAATCTTCGTACTATTATCGAAGTACTCTAAAAGCCAGGCATAAAGCGCCCCGCAAACTTCCCCAGCGCTGGCCTGGAGAAGTGCTTAAAAACCACCGTATTCACTACACTTCTATAATAACACAAAGAGGACTAAGGGATTAAGCACTAATATAAAAGAATTCATCGTTATTATTAAGAAAATCGGGATAATAAGAGGAGGTATTTATATACAATAAATAAAAATTCTTAGAGTAATCAGGACGATTACTTTTTAAAGGGGGGCATATATTACACATCTTTTATCCTTAATAATAATTATGTAAACTATCACATGATTAGCGTCGCCCTCATAAGGAGGCACTATAAGCTAGAGGACTTAGATGTGTGATCACAAATACACCTAAGATATCGAGACATATATATTCACTAAAATACCGGTGAACTCCTCGATTAAGACATAGCCTTAGTGATCCCTATTGCAGCCCCCGGCTGGTAGGAAAAGGCTGTGACAGGAATTAACCCATATTCAGACCATCGACTTAGACTGTGACATACCCCCTTTTAGATTATTTAACTAGAGTAATAAGGCCCAACTTATTAGGGAAAAGGGGACCCTACTTAGGTATAACCATGGTTCCTAAGGATATTATATAAACTGGTATTATAATTAGCGGTTATTTTATAATAACTATAGTAAGCCCTTAGACTTCTACGAGACTGAGCCTTGTATAGTTAAGCCGAAGTGTGCTAACTATTTAGGGCCCTTCTAGGCCGGCTATACAGACTGTCCAGCTAGGCCCTTAATGGTTAATGGTTATTTTACTTTCCTAAGCTGAAGGGAATATGGATGGATTTGGAAGGCTGGGTAAAAGGCCTCCGAGGCCTACGATAGTATTAACCAGACCACCACCCAGAGTAGTACTTAATAACCCTAGGACTCCCCTCCTAATTAGGGCTAATAACTTAGTTCTAAGCGCTTATATATTAGGACCCCCTCCTAAGGATTAATTATATACTTAGGTGATGGGGATATAGTTAATAATATAAATGAAGATGAGGTGGAAGACCTCGAGGCCTTCCCTTAAACCAACCGCCCTATCCACCCTCTCTGAAATAGGAGCTAAAGGGTGGTTTATAAGCTTGACTATAATATCACTAATACCTATAACCACCTAGACCTCGATTCGGAGGTGTAAGCCGAAACAGGCCCCCCTACGGGTACTATGTGTAGCCTAATACAATGTGGGGAAAAAGCCCCTAGTATATATAGTTTTCCTAGAGCTCTACTGGGCTGATTAGGTCGATATAGTACTTATTTAAGAGCCCTGGATAGGCTATACTAATAGAATACAAATTAATATATACCCTGGGTTTAATTCCTATATTCTAATAGATTTCTAGAATAGGAGGGAAATAAGGCCTAGGGTAATAACTTATATACGGAAAGCGATAAGGTTTTAAATATAATAACAGAGGCCTATCCAAACCAGGGACATCTTATAGCTAAAAATTAATAACATTATAATTATGAATATATATAGACCACTAGGTGACCCTGATAATTATATAATTATTACTCTTTTAGAATACTAATCACTAAGAAGAACCCTAATAGCTGGGGACTTTAATACTTATTATTTTTCCTGGGAACCCGGATTCGTTAACCGGAATAGGGGAGATAATATAGTTCACTGGATTGATAACCATGGCCTCTCCTTCATTGGAGAAGTAGGGGCTCTAATCCACACTTATGGTCACGTCCTTGACCTGATCTTCTTAAATATCCCCCTTATACACACAGGACCCTATCCATACCTACATCCAGGAGCTGATTACTAGCCTATTATAACCATTATCCCCCTTAATAATAATAAATAATAATAAAGATACTAATTAGAGCTCATATTAGTCCCGGATTCGGCCCTTCTTTGGTTTAAAAACCTAATTAGGGTAGGGGCCTCAATTTTACTTACCCTTAAGGACCTACCCACCCTAACTAAGTTAGACGCCTAGGTTAACCGGATTATTAGCTTATTTTTAACGGTTATCTAAGTAGTAGGGAAAAGACGATAAAGCCGGGGAAAGTGGGCCCCCTGGTGGATAGAAGAGTGCTTTAAAGTCTACTAATCTTACCTTAAGGCCCGTGTCTAGTAAGTACGGGAATTAGAGTTAGTTTTAGCTTTACTACCCCTTATCCTTAAAGAGTAAAAGGTTTTTTTAGAAATAATTAGAACGGCTAAACGGGACTATTAGGCTACTAAGATTAAAGGGGCTATATCTAATTAGGACCTTTATAACATAATGGGTTAATATAAAATTAGACTAATAATCAAAGTCCCCCCCTTAGTAGTTAAGGGCTAAACGCATAACAATAACCAGGACAGGGCCTAGGCCCTACGGAGGGCCCTACTAGAGAGGTTTAATAACACGGATGACCTACCTAGGGACCCCTTCGACGTGGCCACGGTCCCAAAACGATAAATACCCTGGCAGGCTACGATTAGTTAGGAGGAAGTAAAGGTAACCACCCTAATAAAGATTACGACCCCTGGTATTAACGGAATCACTATAAGATTATTTAATACTTACTAGGACCTTATAGCTGAGCGTATTAGGCTACTGTTTTAGGTATGTATTAAGGCCGGCTACTTCCCCCAGCCCTTCTATAGAGCAAAGATTATTATGATTTAGAAGCTTAGAAAGACCGACTTCTTAAAGGCTGGATCTTAGAGACCGATAATCCTCTTATTATACCTAGGTAAGGGGTTCGAAAAACTAATAACTAAGAGAATAGCCTACCTTATTATCCTAGAAGGGGTGGTTAGCCCATAGTAAATAGGGGCCCTACTAGGCAGGGCAGTTATCGACCTAATGACCTGTTTCATATACGATATTGAACAGGCCCTCGATAAGGGGCTTATAGTTACGCTGGCAATAATGGATGTGAAGGGGGCCTTTGACTCTGTTCTTCGGAACCGCCTTATTATCCGATTATAGTTGTCGGATTCAAGGGTCAATTTGTGATGTATTCAATAAATGTGTAATTCTTCTACTTCTCCTTGTTCTTTAGGGGCGAACTTAGCCCTTAAGGTGGCTGGTGCAAGGGCGCATTTCAGCCTATCATTGTTCTGCGCTGTGTATGGACCTTCGAGTACACCGGAAGTGTACTAGGCGTTTAGTATAGCGGATTCGATACGCCCCTTTAGGGAGGCCTCCGTTTAGTGGGTTTCCTATTACCTAATCCACCCTTTAATAGTTATTTCTAAGTATTATAATTATTTCGAGATTTGAATTTCGTTTTCCTCCGTTTAGAGTACTTCTTATATATCCTTCCTACGGGGTTTACGAGCCCCTAAGAGTATGAGGAACATAAGCCTTAACGTCCCATATGTTATCCTTGGCCATCCCGGCCTCCCAGCGGGCCTCATCTTCGGTGAGGTCGTAGTGATGGTTATTCTTGAGACGAGCCCGCTGGTTACTTATATTCAGCTACGTAAAAAACGCCTAAAATGGCTGCTTCGAAAGCGCTTTTGTTAGTCCATTTATTATTAGCTCGGCTGATGGTGTATACGTAATGTTAACACGGTTATTCTCGATTTCTTAATATAATTAGTGGTTATGAATATCGATGTGTTATAAGTGTGTTTATAATTGCATTTGTTCTGCGGTTATAAGGTGTATGGTTTATTAGTTATTGTATTATATGTGAATTCGTGGTTAAGAGTGTGTTTAAGGTGTGAACTTAGTACTCTAAATGTTCTCCGTGGGGAGTTATATTTATAAAGTGGATATTAACCGGCTTACGAAGATAACTTCCTTTACTACGTATAATAAGGTGAGAAGTTCGGTTTTTATTATTAATATTATAATTATTTATTACTTATTTACTTTCTATGTAACGGTTCCGCTAAAAAGTCGTATTACGAGCACTTGAGAGTTTTTCTGATTAAGTGTATTGTTAGCGAAACTAGTATCTGAAGTGACTTTTAAAGTGTCCTTAGGGCTCCCTAGTATGGCTCCGTATTCTAAATAGAGGGAATGCGTTAAGTAGAGGTATTAGAGTACTCAATTCACTGTGTATTAGTGACTCGGCCCTGGGTTCTGATTAAAGTGTATAAGACGGCTTATAGTGAATACGATGTCCAGGCGAGTTATCACTACTATATACATAATCGTCCTAATTTTACATTAGTACTTCTTAATCTCCCACGGTTTAATTATCCTTTTATAAGGGAAAAGTTCAATAACCATTATAGGGGTATCATAGTATACTTTGAATAGCTTATTAACGTCTAATGGAAGTTTTCTCACCTTCTTAGTAAATACTGATTATGAGAGCCAGATCTTCTTAACTTCTCGGTCCCTTGGAACTTTAATTCCTAAAAACCATTATAACTCATAACCACCTTTTAAATAGTATTATTCCTAAAATTACTTTATTAACACCATTACTTCATTATAAAACTTATGAGGGAAGGCTAAGACGTAGTCGTCAACGTAAAAAAAGAACGTAACTTATCCCTTCTGCCAACAACAGGTCTCTCCAGCAACTCATTAAAAACCGAATTCTAAAAGCCCACTTTCCAGATGCTTTTACCAAAGTAGAAGTGACCTCCTAAGGCCGTAAAGCGCCTTTCTTAAATATAATACCCATCTAACTTTTCAGTATCCGGGTAAGAGTTATATATACACTTCCTCGTTAATTATTACGTATATAAAAGTATTTACCATATTATACTATAAAAACTCTATATTAAAATAAGCAGCTATTATAATAAGGATTCAGAATAATATACCTATAAGTATAGCAGTATATATTTCTCACTTATCTCTTAATTATTAATTTCTATGAATAACAAGGTATACTTTAAATTTTATAAGCTTCCCGTACTTATTAAGTCTATAAGTATATACCTAATAATAGCCGAGAATCTGCTTACCTCATACTTATTCTTTATTAACCTCCTCCTAAGAGTGGGAGTTTTTATAGACACTTAAATGGCATATTTTAGTTATTCTAAAGTTGTCCTTATACGGGTAATCCTTTAAATAATTATATGACGTAGGGAAAGGGGGTAATTTCTTCTAGTGAGTACTTATAAGCACACTACCCTCATAACCCAACAGAGAAAACTCTCTATACATATAACCCAGAATACTTCCCTTAATAAAAATCCCCTTTTAACCGGGTTTTCTTAACTCACCAGAAAAGTTATATTATTAGAGCACTTCCCCATCAGCCTTTTAATCTAATATACTTTTATTAAAAGTTCTAAGGCGACTAATCTTATTAGGGGCACTAGGTTAGCCAGACTATAAATATATACCTAAGAGACTGTCCATTAATTGCGTTTCGCAGTATTATTTCCACTTTAAAACCATTCCTACTAGGAAAACAAATTTGAACGAAACTCTATACTTTACTATACTTATATTATAGTCTAAGGTTATGGTTTTATATTACATTTCTCCCTTATTTTCCCCCTACCCCTTCACAACTAAAACCGCTTTTAAGGTAATGAAAAATGATAAGGGTTTTAGTGGTAATACTTTAGGTGTTGGGTATAATATAAAACGCCTTATATTATACTATTTCAACTTATCCAAATACATCTCCATAACAGAGATCACTTTTAGAGCACTTTTATTGTATTCTGGACTGTTACGGGCTGATGCCCACGATGGCCTAAGCTTTGCCTGAGGCGTTAACCAGCATCCAACAAAAGAGCCCTCCGGTCAAAGGGGCCTCCGATCAAAGGGCCTCCGGTGACCTCCGGCGCCCCACCAGAGGTCCCCTTTGTTCTCCAGCAGTATAGATTCCTACACCGCCCCCCTTGCGAGGAACTTCCTCTCTTTCGCTCCTTAGCTTGAAGTAAACAGTAATAGAGCACCCTAAGGTCGAAAACACCTAGGCCTAGCCCTTCGCATGGACTTATTTTAAAAGTAAGGGTAACCTCTTCTACTTCCTCGTTAACATCTTATATTAACGTTTATATCTGAGTTTACTTAATAAGCTCTTAAATTCGTATTTTGATCACTTATAGGTTTAAGTGGTGAAATTCCTTAACAGTACCCTTAAGGTTCCTATTAAAATGCACTTTTTCGTTAAATATAATGTCCCTTATTATAAAAATGTCCTTTTTAAGAGGGTTCTATATTCTAAATTAATTACTTAACGTATAACCTACTAAAAAGCCGATCTATGTACAAGGGGCGAGCTTTTTTTATCGTTAGCACTTAAGTTGCGCATTGGTTATTAGGGCATAGGCCTTATAATTATAGGATTATAGGTGGGAGAGGTTAGGGATTATATAAATCTTATCTTCTCTGTTCTAGAATTACTTATGGAATTACTTATAAGGTGTTTTCTATTTATGTATTTATAATGGGGTTTAATTATAAAAGTAGACCACTATTTTAATAATCTTAGGCCATAAGTAGTCTAGGAAACTCGTTATAATAACCATTGTCTTAGCTTTAGCTTTAATAATCGTAGCGAGCCTTTCAGTACCTCCGTTCTAAGCTTGCGTATTAGGCACTAACGTTTTAATTATTATTCCATACCCCTTTAGGTCCATTACTAAGTGCAGATGTCTTAGAAGCTCGTTATTAGTCTCTAAGAACTTGACTTTTGTGTTATAAACGTGTTCTAAATAGTTAAGTAACTCGAATAACACTTCTGAGATTATCTTTATTATTCTCTTTTATAGGTAAAAGTCCTATGCTAGCCCTGAGGCTTAGTTAGAAAGAAGTATAAGGGACGTATACCCTTTATATCCCTTATTATAGTTGTAGAAGTCGAGTATTAAATGGTCTCCGGCTTTTACCTATTTAACCAACTCTCTTAGTGCTCAATGGATTTAGTATATTGTATTTACTATCCTATACACATCGCATTCCACCAGATTTCTATTTTTATAATCTAAAAGTCTTAATCCCTTTATTGTGTTATTAAGATGATTCAGAGTATTTCTCCTTAGGTATCCAGATCTCCAATACTATTTTTTTACACTTACTTAAATAAGTTTATGGATTATTGTACTTATAAAACAATTTCTTCACAGAGCTCTTAGGAGCTTATTTAGTATAAATTAAGGGAGTAGAATAATTATTACGAATACCATTTTATCCTCTATAGGTCTATAATCGAGAACATCTTAATTATAGATTTTAAATAGCTTACAAACGTAGCTTCGGTTTACACACCTAATACAATTATTACCGGAGCTAATATCCCACTAAAAACCCTTTTAATATAATCATTTCAAAAAAAACAAAGTTGCTCGTGAAACCGTGCAGGGGGAAATGCTTACGCTAAGCGGGTTTTTCCTTAGTCAGGCGACAGCGAGCTATTTGAGAGAGGGGAACTAGGGACGCATTTCTAGTAGAGGACACAACAACGGACCATCAAATAACACATCACGGAACATCAACAAGCATCGTTAATTAAACAGACGTATTCAGAGCTCTTTTTACCCGTTCACTTGGATCATATACCACGAACAGTACGGAGGTTGCTTTACCACCGAGCAAACAAGGCCCCAACACTCACCAGTGTCTACATCTAAGGCCGGAACCCCTCTTTGGCCCTGATCAGGTCTTAAGGTGTCTCCTTACCTAGATTATAGCTCTGGTTAAGCGGTTTCGTACGAGTTAATCACCCTCACGGACCCGGGACGGAGGGTGCACAACCTGTGGTCAGTAGAGTGTGTGTATTGTACGATACAGCACATACTGTTCACTGCATCCCCCGCTCCGTTGCACTCGTAAACCCTTTATAAAGTACTATGTTATATAAGTGAAACTTAAGCGGCTTACCATCTTACCCCTTAATAAGAATATCCATTATTCCAAAGCCATTAATTGCCATTTACTAAATACCTACCCAGAGATAATCGCTAAGCACAGCTCCCATCAGTTATATAAACCATAAGGGGTTATTGAAAATGTGGATTATAGCTCCGGAGTTAAGGATTATGGATCCATAAAATAAGTACATTTCATAAGAGGTTACCAGCGCAACTTGAACACAGGCTTAACAACGTCCTATAAGTCAACTTAATTCTATAATAAATTTAAGCTTCTAAATACACTTAATAAGGTTTTCGTTATTCTTAAGTCACTCAATAACCAGCTTCTTAAATACTTGATCACGGTATATGTGGTCAGGGCGCTTATTAGGGAAAACTAGCTAGCACTTCGAAAACTGGTGACCTTATTTTAGGTATACTATACACGTCCTACCCTTATCAGAGTTACTGGATTTATTAACTAGGGAACACAGTTATTTACCTTTACTCTTCTTATTACCCTTTCCACGACCTCTACAACCTTTACTATAGGCTTTTCGTAGTTAAGTCCTTATTTATTATAGTTTATCGTCGTTGTTAGTTGGTCCACTGGTTATCGTTATAGGTCCAAATACTCTTTGTCCAGTTTTCCGTATATCCTTTGTTTAACAGAGGACTTATTAAACCTTAGTAAGGACTTTACTTAGTATAAGTAGGTTATTCATTACTTTGGTTCTAATTATTAATTAGTAGGTTTAAATCCATAGTTCAATAAGGTTTCCACTAAGGGTTCGCATAAACTCTAGAAACTAAGTACTCGAGTATTTAACCTATAGGACGTCTATAGTTTGAGCTTTATAGAGAATACTCTCCTAGCAGCTAATCCAATCCTCGGTATCCTTTCATATAATAAATCTCTTCTTATCAGGATAGCTCAAAACTTTGGAATATACTTCTACTATGTTTACTCAGTGCTCATATAATACGCCTTTAACACGGATTTATAGTTCAAAGACCTATTCGTTAAATCCCTTATTGTCACAGCCTTTTCCTACTAGCCGGGGGCTGCAATAGGGATCACTAAGGTTATGTCTTAATCGAGGAGTTCACCGGTATTTTAGTGAATATATATGTTTTGATATCTTGGGTATATTTATGATAACGCATCTAAGTCCTCTAGCTTGCGGTACCTCCTTATGAGGGCGACGCTAGTCACATAATAGTTTACGTGATTATCGTTAAGGATAAAAAACGTATAATATGTGCCCCCCTTTAAAAAGTAATCGTCCTAATTACTCTAAGAATTTTTATTTATTATATATAAATACCTCCTCTTATTATCCCGATTTTCTTAATAGTGATAATGAATTCCTTTATATTAGTACTTAATCCCTTAGTCCTTTTTACGTTATTATAAAAGCGTAGTGAATATAATGGTCTTTAAGCATTTCTCTGGGCTAGGGCTAGGGAAGTTTACGGGGCACTTTATACTTAGCTTTTAGAGTACCTCGATAATAGTTCGAAAATTCTTAACTTTGGTATAAAAACTTATAATTTCATCGGTTTTAAATTAGTTAATAACGTAGTAGACTTCCTCGGCGACGCTTTATATAATTACTCCCTTATCCTCGAGGTGTATAAGATGGTTATTAAAATTAGTGTTATTAAAAGTATTCACGGTAATAGTGGCGTTAATCGCTTAGTTAATGGTATATTTAGCGTCGGTAATACGTAGTATAATTTCGTCTTAGATATTATTGATGAGATCTTTAATATTAGTGTAAACTTTTTTGGTGGTGGTGTTAGCGTCCTTAGTTTTGTAGTGGGCTGTTATATCCTTAGTGTTAACGTTACCGATGTTGGTTATTAGAGTAATTAAGAGAAGGTTAGTATAGTATATACTTATAATATATTCTGTAATAAGATTATGTGACAGTTAGTGGGTTTATAAGGCGCGATTGCTGCAGTGGCAATTGCGGTTCCGCTTTTGCTGCCACAGATTATTAGTATAACTACTAGTATTAGTGAAGTACGTAGCAAGGACCTAAGTGCAGCTCGGGAGATGTTCTAAGTAAGCTTCGCTAGTGGTGAAGTGGTTATACACTTTTTTAAGTGCATTTTAAGTACGGTGAACCAGGGAATTAGAGGATACGTTAATCGAGGGCTTAATTCCCTGAAGGATATTTTCGATCTCATCGAAGAGAACTATATTAGGGTAGGGCTTAAATACGTCTCTAATTCGCTTAATATACTCTTTAATAGCGTTCTTCTAAATAGCGTTAATGGGAACCTACTTTTTAGGGGTTTTCTTACTAAAAGTAGTGGACTTTTTAGGAGTAATGTCAATAACGTCGTTATCGCCGGTGGCCTTATCGGGCTAATCATTATTATTATCGCTAATAGTAGTGGGCTTTTTCGTGGTAGCCTTTTTCGCGGCCTTACTTAACTTATTGTATTCCTTGTACACGGCCTTTTTCTTAGCTCAAGTTAACCTAACTAGGGTACCAAGCTTGATGTTATCACCGTTGTCCTCATAGTCTTGGTTAGCACCATAGCTAGTAGGGTTGGTGGCCGTGGGTGAGACTAGGTCTAGTATTTCGTCGTCGCCGTTAAAGTTAGTGGTATGCTTGGGTAGCTCGGTGAGATGCGATTAGTTAGGAGACTCGGGGACCTCGTAGGCCTCGAAGACGGGTTTAGGGATCTGTTTCGTCGGTATCTTAACGGCTTTGGTAATGGACTTTTGTGTTATTGAAGGTGAGTTGCACTTACTTCGTTATTTAATGTGAGTGTGATTTAGGGAGGTTTTGGTTAATATTTATATAAAAAAGGAATTTAATAAATAAAGAGTATGGGTGCTTTTATTTCTGAAGGTTAGTAATAGGGGGAAGGTGCGAGTAAAAACGAGGGTTCGTTCCTTCCTTTTTTTCAAAACCTCAAAAAAGATTATTAATCCAAAAAGAACATTAATAAAAAGAAATTCAGGCTTAACGACGTTATTGAAAGCGTCGTTAATCGTCCTTATTAAAAAAATATAGTGTTATTATTATTCGTTGTTATTTCGTTTCCTATACTTCCAATAATTCTCTTAGTCAAAGGGGAATTTCCTTTCGTATTCGTAGATGAGATCTCCGGTGTTAAGTAAAAGAAACTCTCTGGATTCCTAAGTATCGTCTTTAGTGTTAAAACCCTTCCATCTAACAAAATATTCAGTAATCGGGTTACGCTTTCACCATAAGATCCTACGGATAACGAGGTGATCAATTTCCTATTCCTCACTACCGTCAACTTCTATTAGCCAAGGTTACGGAGCTTTACACCCAAAGGGGTCTTCTCCCTAAGCTAATTTATATAATTACGCAAAGGATAAAACTAAGTATATCCTCCAATAACTGGGGAGGTTCACCTCATAAATAAGAGAGCTCATAACACGTGAAATTCGGAACGGTCCTATATAACGGGAAGTCCACTTATTATTCTTTTAACCTAAGAGATGGAAGCCTCGTCCTAGGCGAATCCAAACCTCGTCACCTTCACTAAAAGTCACATCTAAGTAATGGTTATTATACCTTTCCTTATAAATTACACTTATAGTGTCGATCAACATTAACACTTCCTTTTAATATATTTCTTAGAGTACATTAAGGGCCTCGGTGGGAGTGTCCTTTCCTACTACTACGTCGAGAATACTCCGTAATTTAAATCCTAATACTAACTCATTAAGGGATCATCCAATTATCACTACCAGCGAGTTATTAAGATTATACTAAAGCACTAGGAGAATATTCGTCCACGGTATAATCGGGAATTCTAACATATAAAAGCGTATTACCACCTCAACTATTTGGTTAGTTTTTTCACTTTAACCATTAGTTTAGGGGTAATACACTATTAAGAGGAGAAGTTTCACATTAAGGGTATCGAAGATTGTATTCCAAATTACTAAAATGAATTTAGGGTCCCGATCACTAATAATATAGCACAGCATTCCCCAATCAACAAAATAAAATACCCTAAGGAGTAGCTTTACCCATTCCTTGGTTTTATAGGTTGTATAACCCGCAAAGAGTAATATCTTCTTCGAAAATCTGCATATCACAATTATTAACGCATCGAGTTCAGGGAAACCAGGGAGTACCCAAGGGGTTCCGTCGGATATAACCCATAGTATATTAGTAATAAAGTTAATTATTATAATATCGTAGGGGATATCCACGACGGGGATAAGCTGGAGTAATCCTAGCGGCCTTTACCTATTAATTTAGTTTTCCTTATAACACCTATAATACAAAATATATCTCCTTATAAGCATTTTCTTATTATAGAACTAGAAAACCATCATTTCAGTTATTATACGGTCTACTCTAAAATAGTGTTTCTTATTATAAGTAAGGTGAAGGATTGTTTATACTAATTAGCATAGAATACATAACCATTTTATTTTATTCGTAGTAGTATAAAAAAGTAGTCTACTCTTAGAGATACTCTAGGGGTTAATTCTCCGTTTTATAGTAGAGCAGTTCTCGTTTTTGGTGCAATTTTCCTCTACCTCGGCTTCGACTAGAGACCACCATTATTCCTTCTCTTATTACTGTTAATCCAATTACTAAAGGACTCGGGTATATCTCTTATTATTCTTATAATTATTAACGACTTTAGTGATAAGATTTTCAGAGATACTAATCACTATTCCTCCTACTTATCCTAGCTCTAAGGCTTTATTACCACTATACTAAACGAATTTTATAACATCGGTAGTATTATTCTCTTCTTCACCATAAATTATCTCATTAAGGATATCACTATCCTCGAATCTATCTACTCACCCGGATACTACTAGTAGAGGTAACCTAGAAAGGGCATCAAATACAATATTAAGTTTCCCTAGGACATAGGTAACGTTAAAATTAAACTACGACAAGTAGTTTACTATATTAGCGAGGTGGAGGTTGGCCTTATTAAGATCCATTGTTTTTAACGAGGTGTATATTAATATCCCCTTTATGACCACGTAATCTATTAGGATCTAAATTAACTATCTATTAAATTATACTAACTTCCTAAACTTCTTCATAACCCATATAACACCTATAACCTTTACCTCTATTACAAAGTATCTCTTTTCCATAGGGGATATAACTCTAAAAAGGAAAAACACAAGCAAAATATGTTTTTACGCAATCTCCTTCCCCGGTATATTAATACCGTTCTAGGGTATATCCAATTAGAACACCATAAGTCCAAAGCCACCTTTATAAGTATTAACTTTAAAAAAGGGGTTTTATAGGGTTATAGTAAAATTTTACGGCCTAATTGTAAAGATTTTCCTATAATATATTCTAAACTTTGAACTCTTCGGCGGTCAACTCAAATACTACTTTTTAGACCCTCTTTATCTTAATAGTTTTACTTAGGCCATTTAGGAGTAGGTTCTCATCGTATAATTTTACGTTAAAACGGGTTTTCTTATCTTATAATAGTACTAATATTATATTAAACTATAAAACGTTTTTTCATAATTATCCTATTATACTAAGATATTTTTTGAGGTTATAAAGGTTTTTTAGGAATTAGAGGTTCCTAAATACTATAATCCGGTTTTTTATACGCTGGATACCGTTAATGTCCATAGTGTAACCGAGGAGTCTTATAAAGGGGAAGTTAGTGAACGATTTTTTAGGGGAGATATGTAATTAATGGTCCTCGAAGATTTTTAGGATAATTTCTATATGTTTAAGGTGGTTTTCGTTATTATTACTAAAAATGATAATATCGTCGATATAAGCTTTAACGAAGTACTTATAATCGTGGTGTAACGGTCCAAGCACGTATATTGCAACTAGCTATGGCGACTACTACGAGTATCTTCAAGATGAGAGAGAAAAGGAGAAAATGTCTTCCGCCCCACAGGACCCGTTTGCTCTGATCAGGCCTAAGGTTGATCCGTCTTAGGTAAGCCGGGCTTAGGTAAGCGGAGTCCATGGCTGAGAGGCTGCGAAGCCTCCAAGAGGGCCCAGCCCGTCACACGTGGAATAGTTTATCCATAAATCGCTAAGCATAGGCTAGCGAATTCTTAAACCCTATAAGGACAACATTAAAAACCTCGATACCACGGGGACTTATCACGGCTATCCTATTACGGTATCTTAAATAAATAGGTAATTAGTGGAAAAATCCCATAGCGTTAAACATTATTATGCGTTTTTTCCCTCTAAGGGTAATTATTATATCGTCTTAGTTGGGAAGGGGGTATACGTCTAGAACTATAATTTAGTTTAAAGGTCGTAAATCCATAATAACACGGCCCTTTTTCATACCATTAGTAACTCACCAAACAACGAAAAGGGGGTAAATAATAAGGATTGGTCCATCACCCTAGGCCATCTTACTATTTATATAGAGTTTACCGTAAATGTTCTTAACAACTTTAAGGTCTTTTATGCTAAGGGGGTAAGGCTTAATTATCGTCTTTTAATTTTATTATCCCTTAATCAGTTTAACTCGTATCCGTTGTTTATTGGGTATAGGGATAATCCCTTTATTACAATAAACATCTCAGTTATTAAAAAGCATTTTCATTTATTAGGCAAATTCCACGTCCATATTACATATTTCCACTTCGTCCTTACTAAGAATCACAAAAACATCACTTAGTTTTAATATCCTATAACTAGGCACATTATTATAACAATAAGGGGGCCCGGGTCTGGACAGGTCTATTAACTAAGTGAACTAAGCGTAATCATCAGAATTATCGGTGACTACGCTAAGCTCCACTTTAGATATAGTGGTCCTCGTAGTGGGCTTCCCATAAGTCAATTTAATAACGTTAACGTAGTCCATAAGGTTCACTATCTCCTCTTCTTCCCGTGGCTAGATTTGTCCTAGCCTTTAGCCTCGTGGGATAGTTAACGGGCGGTCCATAGTATTCCTTATTAACATAAGTCTTAGTATATCCACTATAAGGGTTCTATTAACGGCGTTCTCATAGAAAACACAAAACTACTATATTTTATTTAGTTAAAATTCTGCTCATAGGAAATTAAGGAAATTAGTTACTACGAAGGCGTTTATTTATAGGGGAATTATCATAGTGTAAGTATTATCGATACATCTTATGATTTACTATTACCTCTAAAAAATAATTAGCACTTCCATTCTAAAAATAAATCAAAATCTAATAACACTCTTATTAAAATTAATTACTAACCCATAGTCTTTATAAAATAGTGTTCTTAATAATAAATTAACATCTAATATATTAACTACACCGGTGGTAATTACAACGTGGGCGTTAATCTCGACGTTACCGACTATACCAGGGACATAGAAATCGAATATAGCCTACTCTATTACTTAGAAGGTCAACTTAATTATATTCATTGTTCGTAGCTCTATTATTTAGAACATCGGATTCCTCGTAAATTTGAGTACCCAAACCTTATCCGCTAGGATTATAGAGGCTCCGGTGTTAATACAAACTTCCTTAATTACATTATTATCGTCGGATTTTACTTTAAAGTAAAAGTGTATTCACTTAACTAGTATAGTTCTCTTAATTAGCTTAACTTAGGTATCCATAATTTGGCCCTTATTAAGGGGAGAGTTCCTTTTAGGTATATTATTATTAGTGGTTGTACTAATAAAATCCACTTTGTTATTAACGTATCGGATTCCTAAACTTATAACGGGTAAATAATCCTTTAGTGATAGTGGGGGTGTGGATTCCATTACTAAGAACGTTAACTCGCTAGTTCATCCTATGGCGTTTCGTCCACTATTATTCATACTCAATGGTGTTTGGGGAGGGACTTTAATAACCTTTTAAAGGACATATCTACAATCAACGAGATTATCGACCATCTAATCATTATTATCATCTTCCTAGACGTAGTAGGCGTCTCCGTTAATCTAACCTAATCTATTATATTTAACAAATCTCTTGTATTTGGGGAATTTTCGCAGAGTATCCCAGGGGTATTTATCCTTCCAGTTCTAATTATTATTAGCTAGTCTGTTTTCAGGTGAGCATCTCTAAGGTGCTTTACGCTTATCACACTGAAAATTACAATACTACTATTTATAACGGTCTCGATCTCCGCTCCACATTACCTTATCTTCCCGTTCTATAGAGTAGTGGATTTCGATGAACATCTATAAATTATAATAAATTACCTTACGTTTTCTCTTTATAAGGTTGAGATATTCTTCCATAGTATTATGACTACTCAGCTTATTAATAAGGGTTTAAAGTTTTGGATTGAGTATATTATAGAAAATTATTAATAATTAGAGGGTTATGGATATTGGTCCTATCCACGCTTTTCCGTACTTAAAGTAGTCTTATATAAAAGCACGGATATCCGCATTATCGCAGATCTTTTCTACAATAAATCGGTTTTTAATAATCTAATTTATAATTTCGCACTAAGTTAGGCCAAATCTCTTCTTTAATACATCTCATATTACGAAGTACCCACTAACTCTATACTATTAACGTTCACGTAGCCCTAGGTAATATTCCCACTAACTTAAAGCTTTTCCACGAAGAAGGGATATCCAATTTTAAATAACTTCCATCTACACTTCGTAAATACTAATCTTAACTTTTAAACTAAAAATCCATAAATTAACTTCCCTATAATAGGGGATATCTCTTTTATAGAAGATTAGCTCGTGACCGTACTTCTTATCCGGGTCTAGCTAGAAAACTCCGTATTTCTATGGAATTTGTTGGAATGTCCACGCCGGACTGGCGCCACCTGTTGCCGCCTATCGCCCATTGGCCCGGCTAGCGAGCCAATGAGAAGGCAGGAATCGGTTTTAGATCGGCAGCGTCAGATCGTTGCCGTAGGCCCGATTCCTTCCTTCAACAACAACAGAGTAGATACGATGAATATATCGTTATTTGCTCACCTTCTACACTAGGCCTAATAAAGTGAATCCAATACTAATTAGTGGTTGAATACCATTTCCGTAGATTAGTAAGGTGAACCTTTTATTAGAAGAGGTAATATTATGAAATCCTAGAACGACTTAGTGTGTTCAACGGATTTCATAATATTCGTATTACTAGAAGAATCTGCGATACCCTTGGTTAGCTAAACGATTAACGATAGGATACTATAGGAGCTTCCTAGGAGTTCATATAAAGTTACCGGAGTAATAAGTTCTACTCGACGTAATAGAATATGGTCTCTGCGTTTATTATATACGGTTTACAACGAAGATTTTGTAATTAGTAGTAATACAAAGTGCCCTTATACTTCCATCGCCGACTTTTATTCTTAATAAGAAGCTATCTATTATAATCGATACCCCCTCCTTCTTTAGATACTGCTCCGTTACCCCGTAGTTACGGAAACACCTTGGAATTAGCACTTAAAAAGCTGACCTTTACGAAAACCCTAACTTTACCGTCGTCGCCGTCGTTATTCACTCCTGCTTCTAGAGTAGTGACCCTGAATACCTAGTGAATACGATGTTAGAGACGATAACCCCACTTTTCGATTATGTCCATAAAAGAGAGTTGGTAACCAATACCGAGATTAGAGTGACCTGCTAAGGACATAATATCCAATGCTTGAAGGGCTAAATTCAACGAGAACCCCAACTTCACTATTATCGTCCCTGCCCCTAGAGATGACCTAGACGTGGATATACAACTAGAGATGACGCTAAAGGAAAAAAGACTCCCTTCTTATATTACTTATTAGAAGTAGTATTCTATAAATACTAAATAATAATTCGCTTAATGAATGGTATACGCCCTCGAAGTTGCGGCTTAGAGGAAACGCCCCGTATTTAAGACGTCGTTAGCTTTACTATTATACACTGGAATATCTACTAAGATATTAGGAAGTAACCTAATTACAGCGAATCCGACACCGGAGGAGGCCCAGGGTGCTTAGGCCCCTCAATAAAGAGAGACGGTAAGAATAATAATTACTAAGGAACCTGATTATATTATAGTTAACGACTCCCTAGTCCTATTACTAAAGAAGTATAAGGACGATGTTAATATCCACGAATAGGGATTATAGACTAGATTTAAGCCGGAGGATGTGACCTCTGAATTTACCCCCAAATTAGTAGCAATGGTGGTAACGTTCCTCACGGAGATATATAACGCAAAAGGCACTATTGGCTATAAGTTAGAAGAGGAATTTAAAGAAGACTTTAAGGAATGGACTTAGGAGACCTTTAAAATACTTAAAGGAAAAGTAGTAAAGAGATTACGTAACTTCCTACTCCACTATAGTGTTTATATTCTTATGGAGGGAGGGAAGATTATAAAGGAGCTTTTTAAGTTTAAGGACTTAGAAGAACTATACTACTAGACCTAGGAAGAAATCGAGAAGGTTAGTAAAAGGAGTAAGTCCTTTAGAGACCTAATAAAGGACCCAGTCCTCTATAAGGAATTAACGAAGGAATGGATACCATTATAACCCAAATTACACCTAGAAGAGATTGTAGTGTAAAAGAACTCTCTATAAGCGCCGCTACCCCTAGAGAGAGCGGGAATAAGCTAAACCCGCATTGTACTGAGCCCTTAGAATTGGCCACAACTGCCTAGATAACCCATATTCACCTAGGAACTACTAGATTAGGAAGAACACTGTACTATAGATGAGATTAGCGAAATAATGACCCCTTAATAATAAAGTATACTTATTAAGGTATATACTAACGACATAAGGTATAATGGTGAGAAATTCGACGTCCTTAACACTAAATTCCATATTTTCCTCGAAGCCTGTAGAAAAATCGGAGTTAACTATTATGTAACGGTTAGCCTACTCCTTATGATGCTAAAAAGGAGAGCTTCTTAGTTCTACTATGGTTATATTAGTGGTACGCTGATTGCTCGGTTAATAGAGGAGGTAGTTAATAAGTTACGGCGCTACTTCGAAGGAGACTAACACCGCTAAGCCTATATTATCGATTAGAATGGAGTAAATTTTAATAAGGTTATTTAGAAGAACCCCGAGAGGACGAAGGTTAAGGCTTTAGAGACCCTCTTTAATGACTTAACGAATCTCCAGTAAACTCTCGTACTATATTACTAAGGAGACCAGGTCCTAAAGGATAAACTGATTGGAGTTACTATCTCCGTGAAAGAGTGCCGCTCTGCTAACCTAACCGGAGTAAATATAGTGGAGGAGTTTTATAATGCGATAAGGATAAGCCTCGACTTAGAGGAAAGAGGAAGAGATACCCATTATTAATATTTTACGTTAAAAATAAAGCTAGACGAGTAGTTCTGGACTAACTGATGCTATAATAGAAAAGGGCGAAGTAACCGCTATGGAGGTCGCTAATAATAACGAGGATACCCTTACCGTAATAAGAAGTGTTACGTTTATGGTAGGGAAGGGTACTAGTCTATGAAGTACTCCGTAGAGGAGAGAAGTAAAGCGTATAAACGCTTTAAGTTAAATAAGGACGTCTCCGATACTTCTCCTAAAGTATATGGCCGCTTTTTCGCTGAATATAAAGGAGATGAAGTGTTCGACGACGAGGATACCAGGGACAAAGAAGATCTAAGCTAATACCTCACTAGTACTACCCTTAACGAGGAAAACGAGCATAACAACGAATTCCACATCTCGTTTTTTGGCTACACTATTACTCTGATCAATAAAAACCTTATTTGAACCCTGAATAACCAAGCCGCTTGCTATATTATCACGGGGAAGGATATTAACGGTATACCCGCAAAGTTACCGGCCTATAAGGTGTTTATTAGTGATGACCGCTACGTAGCGATGATCTTCTAGGGGATTATACCTAATATAGGAGTAGCCGGCGTTTCTATAACTGGATACCCTTAATTCCTCACTCTATAAAAAATTAACACTACTATAAAACTCGACACCTCTAAAGTAGGCCAGATAAGCATTACCTTCGGAGATAACCCTCCGATACCCTCCATAGGGCTAACCTATGTGAATTCACCCTTCGGACAACTACCCTTCCACGTTGTGAACACTAGTACACCATTCTTACTTTATCTAAGAAATATGGACGACTTAGGGATCCGTTTCGATAATATCTATAACTTCCTTTAATAGGGAGATGTGAAGGTCCTTATTATACGTAAATGGGGGTATCCGTGGATGCTTATATACTCTCCAGAACAGAGTTTTGCGTAGAATCACCTTATAAACACGGAATTACGCAGAATCCACCGTCGTTTCGGCCACCCATCAGTATAGAGGTTTTATATGATCCTAGAGAGAGCCGGTAATAATGTGATGTTCGAAGTAATCCAGAAGCTCATAAAGCATTGCCGCTAGTGCTAAATAAATGGACGAGCTCTAGGGAGATTTAAATTCACCCTTAGAGATGATGTGGACTTTAATTATGAGGTTATTATTAATATCTTTTATTTAGAAGGGAATAAACCCGTAATCCACGTTATTAATATAGCCACTTCCTTTAATGTAACTAGGTTTCTAGAAAACGTTAACGTAAAGTATACCTAGGAGATATTATGCGAATACTGGATCGATACCTACCTTGGACCCCTTAATTGGATTGTTATGGACGCTGGTAGAAACTTCAGCTCTAAGGAATTCAGGAATTCAGTGAGATCCATAGTAATTAAAGTCAAAAAGGTGCCCGTTAAAGCCCATAATAGTATCGGGAAGGTAGAGTGATACTATACGCCCCTACGATGAGTATATAATATTATCCGCTAAGAATCCCCTTCCACGCTGCCGAAGATCGCCCTACAGAGCGCAATCAAAACGATTAACGATACGGCTAACCTAGACGGTCTTATCCTAACCCTACTCATCTTCGGAGTGTACCTACGCATAAATATAAACTCACCACTATTACCAGAGATACGGCAATGCATAGAAGTTATGCGGAAGGTTATGGCGAAGCTACGAGAGATTTACGTAGAACACATAATAGTTGATACTCTTATAATGAGAAACGGCCCAAATACGGCCCCTACACGAGATCTACTATTATAGTCGAAAGTTATCGTTTAACATAAGAGAAGGGGCTGGACAGGCCCATATATACTCCTCGTTAATAAAAACGAAGACTATGTTATCCAACTACCCTCTAAACTAAAGACTTTTAGGTTTACTATTATTAAACTCTTCTTAGAAGATGACGATGAGAATACGGTCCTAGAGATACTAAGAAATAACGAGGAAGACGTCCTTAACGAGGAAAAGGAAATCCGAAATGAGATTATCGTCTAAATGGATATACTACCCCCGGAGGAAAAGCCAGCACCACCACCTCGATACCCGAGAAGTAGACTACGGAAGAACGCCTAAATTAACCTCTTAGTAGAAGTTAATACCTTTAATAACACTAAAAACGAGGCCATAATAATAGCCGCGTTTATAAGCGCCAAGGAAGAGGCAGATCACGCCCTTGTACTCGAGCTACGTAAAAAGGGTATAATCAAAGCCCTAGGACCCCCGTTCAAAGAGTCCATTAAAAAGGAGATCGACGCCCTAATTAAACGAGGAGTCTTTGAATTCACTTAGTATAACAAAGAAAAACACGGAGGGATACGTATATTCCACTCAAGGATCGTTAACGAAGTGAAGGGCAAAACAAAGACGCCCTACGAGAAGTCCAGACTTATTATTCAGGGATATACAGACGATAATAAGGAGGCTATCCTCACGCAGTCTCCGATTATTCAGAGCACCAATCAGAGACTGATTCTCACCATCGCTCCATCTCTCATCCAGAAGGAGGGCTATTCACTATAAATAAGAGATATCACTCAGGTGTACACCCAATCCATAACAAAGCTCGAAAGGACGATCCTCATAAGATTACCAGACCAAATAAAGAAAAATTACCCTCCAAGAACCATCATAACCGTTGTACGACCATTATACGGCATCGCAGAAGCCGGAACCCACTAGTACACGACATACAATAAGCACCACAAAGAGAAGTTCTAGATGAGGACTTCTACGTATAACCCCTACTTACTGTTACTAAACAATAAAAACGAGAACTTTGCGATAATCGGTATATAAATTAACGATACTATTAGCCTGAGCGATAAGACCTTCACTCAACGGGAAGACGAGGAACTCTAGAAAGCGATATTCTCAGCGAAGGAGAAATAATACCTCTCCACTAAAACACTACTCGTATTTAACAAAGGGATCATCTCAACTAATAGAAAAACCATCTTCCTACGCCTAAAGGGCCAGGGAGCAAAGATACGCCTAGTTAACGCTAAATCCACTATTACGAAGGAGTAGTACATTAAACAACGCACCAGAGGCGCATACGCCGCCTCAAAGTGCTAACCAAAAGCAGCATTCGATCTATCCACAGTAGCCCAGCACCGAGAAGCGACACTAAAACAGATCAAAGCTCTAAATCAACGCCTGCTATAGCAAATGGAGCACCCAAACCGAGGCCTCACTTACATACCCCTTAATCTAACTACCACTAAACTCTTTATCTTTATTAATAACTCCTTTACTAATAACAGTGACCTAACATCCTAACTCGGATTTATGATCCTCCTCGTAAATAAGACTAGAAGAGAAGAGGACTTTATAATAAAAGGAAATATTATCCACTACTCCTTAACAAAATCTAAAAGAATTACGAGGAGCGTCCTCGTATCCGAGATATACGGGATGGTCACCAACGTTAATATGGCCTACGCCCTCTCCACGACCCTGAAAATCATAACCAACAAGCTCCGAATACCTACGATCCCGACCATCGTATATACTAACTCATACTCACTCTACGAGTATTTCGTTAAACTTAGAACCATAAAAAAGAAACACCTAATAATCAACATTATAGCATTAAAATAGTCTTATAAGAGATGAGAATTATACGAAATCCGATGGATCCACGGAGACGATAACCCTACTAACGGCTTAATAAAGGTTACACTAAACCGAGCCCTTATGAGGCTTATCGAGGAGGTAAAAGCGAAGATTAGGATAGAGGGATGGGTTACGAAACCCTAAGGAGCACCTATAGCACCGAGTAAGAGGAGGAATATAAAGGAGATCAGGGGATATGGGAGGAATACCACTACCGTCGCCAACGACGGTGAACTGGACTTTACCCATAACTGGCTACGGGATATGCTCGTTTCTGCCGAAGGTGGTATAGCCGAAAACGGCACTTCTGCCGCTTCCGACCATTTTATATACTCGTTCCATTTATCGTTTTTTATCGCGTTTTAAGCAATTTAGCGCCCGCGCCGAATAACACTCAATTTTCACTCGTTATTTAAGAAAGGGGCGATTTGCGGTAAAAGAGATAGTTACTAGTGTCGGAATGTCCACGCTGGACTGGCGCCACCTATTACCGCTTATCACCCATTGGCCCGGTTAACGAGCTAATGAGAAGGCAGGAATCGGTTTTAGATCAGCAGCGTCAGATCGCTGCCGTAGGCCCGATTCCTTCCTTCAACAACAACAGAGCAGATACGACGAATATATCGTTATTTGCCCACCTTCCACACTAGGCCTAGTGAAGTGAATCCAACAGAATTCCTCCACTTAGCGGGGAGTATCCTGGTTAACCGTATACGGTAGGGTTACGTATAAGATAGTTAAAAACGCTACTTATTATAACTTTAAGGTTTAGTAATTCCGTTAATCTTTGGTCTCGTTCTCGGGTTAAGCTTTAGTTTAGAATTTCTAGTATAGAATTTATGAAGGTTACTAGCCCCGGTGGTACTAGGGGTATCCTCGGTTATGGAGGTGGCCATAACATAATATATAGTTCTCTTAGCGTCCAACTGGGATTTTACTACTAAGTTATTTCGGGAGTTAGGTTATTATTTATTACGGAATTCCTATAAAATAGAGTTTATGTTATACTAAAGGGCTTATCCTACTTTAGGGGCCTAAATCCTAAAACGTGCCCGGTTAAGCTTTTAGGGTCTTTTCCCTTCCCCTTTATTTCTTTAGTTTAGATGGTGGTTTCCGTTATTTATTTAGGTTTCTACTCGGTTTTTATAGGTGTTAACTAAATGGGGGTTATGGTCCTTTTGTCTCTTATGGGTAGAAAAGTGATTTTTTCACTTTTAAAATAAAGATTCTCTTTTTTCGACGGGGACGAAAAGAATATTATTAGGCTAATCGTTTCCTTTATTGTGATAATACCTTTAATTCCGTTGATGATTACGTCGTTATAGTCGCTTAGATATGCAGTCCATCCGCTAACATCGTAGGTTATTATTCTCTAATTAATATCATCGGAATTAATATACGGATAATTATCGTCTCCTCATTTAATATAAGCGAGGTTTATGGTCTAATCGTGGAATCTTTTGTTAAGGCCGGTAGTGAAATTGTGGTCTTCGTGGGCTAGCCAGAAGGTACACAGTTTTCGAACTTCGGCTTAGTATCCTAGGTTAAGGCTCACTATTACGTCGTTATTTTAATACTCTATAGGTAGTGTATTACTTAGTATAGGTGAAGTCGGCGTTAACGATAATATTATCGTCTACTAAGCTTATAACCTTCTACTCTTCTTTTTTCCTATTATTAACTGATCACTTAAGCTAGGATAATAAGATCATTAGTATAAAAAAGTTTGGTTAATTCCTTTGTTTTAATATGAATCCTCATAGTAATAATAGAGTTAAGAAAAAAAATAAAATAAGTTGTATTACCATATATCACAACCTTTTTTTATTAACCGGGGGCTATAATAGGGATTACTAAGGTTATATCTTAATTGAGGAGTTCACTGGTATTTTAGTGAATATATATGTCTCAATATTTTAGGTGTATTTGTGATGACGCGTCTAAGTCCTCTAACTTGCGGCGCCTCCTTATGAGGGCGACGCTAGTCACGTGATAGTTCACGTGACTGTCGTTAAGGACAAAAGACGTGTGACACTTATCCACGGTATAATAGTACTTAAAAAGGTCTAAAGTGATAATCTCGTAGAACAAATTCTGAAGCACGTATACACCTTTTATCCGTTTAGTATAATATTTATGGATATTATTATATTCCACTTATCGTTCTTTATATAAAGTAAGGTTTATAGGGGATAGGTTTTTGAGAGTGTAAGCTTGTTCTATAAACACTTCAAGGCGTAGGACGAATACTTTATCGGGTTGTTAAGTTACGCTACTTCTTAAGGTCCTTCTGGCCCTTCGGCGGATTACCTTTGGGTGATTAGAGATTGCTGGTTAACGTCCGTCACCCACTTTCGGCCACCCCCACTTTCGGCCACCCCCACTTTCGGCCACCGCAAAAATGATGCTGCATTTATTGATGCATGAACTTTAGCCTATTATTCCACCTATCTTAATACCACAACAATACAACTACCATCGTCACTAGGGTTATCAGACCCGTCGGATTCATCTAAGCTATCATCGACGTCGCCAACCTCGATTTAAGCCTTCCGGATAACTTCTATGCTGGCAAACTTAGAATTAGGGCTCATCTTCACCTTCTTCCTCTTCCTAGTCCTAGTCACCTCCACCTCTACTTCTAATACTTTGATCTTTCGCTAGGCAGCAGCCATATGGTAGTCCCTCTCGTCCCAGCCTTTCTGGACCTTCCTGAACAATAGACGTTAAGTATTAGTATCCTTCTCCAGCTTCTAGAATAAACCCAGTTACTCCCTCAACTCATCCCTCTTCCTAGGAGTCGACCAGCGTATTACTGATGCATCTTTAGCCCATTTTTCACTTACCCTATAATCAGAGCGACGTTCTAATACTTCCTTTAACTGTTTAGCCGGAGTTCTCGTGTTCTCAAGTAATAGAGGGTTAAGGAGGGGCCTACTTATATTCACTAGCTATAACCTAGTGTATTTCTAACCACTAATGACGTTTTTACTTATTAGGCCTACTTCACGAGCCTTCTAGTAATACTCTAGGAACGTCTGTTTCCCTATAACGGTACTATAGTCCTATTCAGGTTAATACCCTAGTTACTTCTTATATACTACTTTGAGTAGCCCAAAAACTAACTGATTAAGAGGTTGGAGGACGTGGGAGGTGTGTAGTGGAAGAAATAGAAGATATATGTTGTTCCGGAAATACATATACATAAAGTCTATTATCTCATAACTACCATAACCATCCAGGATAAGTAATCTGGCCTCCAAGGGGTCACCAGGGGTAATCAGAGGGATAAAAACCTTCTCTAACCACTCTAAAGTTGTTAAGTCTGATGTCCAGCCATTCTCCGTTGCCGTGAACTTCTAAGAGTTATATGGAGTTAAATCGAGGGGGAACTACTATTACTGGATACTCTTCCCCTTATATATGACCAGTGGAGGAAGGGATCTTCCGGTAGCCGAGATATACTCAATAAGTGATGTCCAGGCTCGTAATCCAGGCTGTTTTCGTCGAATAGAACGACTCTCAGATGATCCCAGTACTAGCCCATTAGATCCCCTGCCCTCGAGAATACCCGTCTTATTTATGTTGTATCGGTTATGTGGCATAATACCCTTAATCTTATCGACGTTGAGGTATCTGAACCATAGTTTAATTATATTAGTTGAAGCTCTATTGAGATGCTGGGAATCGATTACTCTACTTCTATGGACCTTAATAAATGGGTTCTTTTTAACGAATAACTAAACCTAGTTTTTTTTAAGTGGTCGATGGTCTCCTTTAATTATTAGGATCCGTTTAGCGAAGTCCCTAAGTTGTTAATGGGTTAGAGGGAGGCCTAGTACAGCCTATACTTACACCCAGGAAGCCAGTTTGGTTTCCTATTCAACCGAGAGTCTCTACAGCTCAACGAAGCCCTTAGACCTGCTTTTCTGGCCCTTTATGCGATTCCTGAGTATTGATTATGGGATACCATAGTGAAATGCTGTAGTTTTAATGTTAACGCCGGCGGTAACGTTATCGATGGCCCGGGAAATGTCTTCTTCGGAATACTGCTTCATCATATAATAAATAAACTCCGACCAAAGTATCGTAATAATTAGACAAAAGTTGAAAAAGTGGTAGTAGTTAGAAAAAGAGGGGTAATCATGGTGATGAGGCATTTTTCGGTGGCCGAAAGTGGGGGTGGCCGAAAGTGGGTGACGGACGTTACTCTGGTATTCGAGTAATCTCTTCGTAGGTTTCTTCTCTGGTGTTCTCAGAGTACTTAATTAATGGGTTTATAGTATCCTACAAATTATAGGTCTTCACTTAGGATTATAATTGGTTAAACTAAAAAACCTAGTCCCTGGTTATCTAAAATGTAATCTTTGTAATAGGGGTTGTTATTGTTATTATTGAATGGGTATTATGCGTAGGAATAGTGGTTGTAGGTAGGGTTCGGTTTAATGGCTGTTTTTAGTATGTATTAGACTGTTAATTGTCGTATTTAAGGGTTAATTTGTGATATATTTAATAAATATGTAATTCCTCTACTTCTCCTTGTTCTTTAGGGGCGAACTTAGCCCTTAAGGTGGCTGGTGCAAGGGCGCATTTCGGCCCATCATTGTTCCGCGCTGCGCGCGAACCTTCGAGCGCGCCGGAAGCGTACTAGGCGCTTGGTACAGCGGATTCGACAATAGTAATAGGGTTGGCCTGATAGTATGATTAGGCTGATTTATACTTTTCTATTAAACCGTACTACTAGGGTTAGGTTCGAAGAGATAATAATAAAAGATTTCCCTTTAACCTGTGGGTTACCTTAGGGCTCCCCATTATCACCTATTATTTTCTTATTTTATATTTCTAATATCTTAACTAAAGACCTAAGGCTTTGGTTTGGATATGCAGACGATATAATCCTTTTAATTATTAGCCTAACCCTTAAAAATAATACTATATCCTTAAATTAATAATTTACCCAAATTCTAAACTAGGGTGCTAATAATAAGGTCTCCTTTGACCTAGCTAAATGTGAAGCTATCCACTTTACTAGGAAACATAAGCAACTAAAAGACCTACCTGGGATCAAAGCTAGAGACCTTGAAATTAAAGCCTTAGTTAAGCCGATCCGTTGGCTAGGGGTTTAGTTTAATAAAAGACTCTTTTTTTAATATTATATTAAAATAAGAGTAATTATAGTAAAGAAGGTAGCCCAGTACCAGGGATACCTAATAAATATAAAAGGAGGGATCCTAGTAGTTATTATATAGAAGGTGGTTATTACCTATGTTCTCCTAATAGCCTTATACAAAGCTGAAACCTGGTTTAGGGGGCTAACTAAGCAAGCTCTAAGTAATAAAATCTCCCCTTAGGGAGGGATTATTAATATAAGTTAAAAGGGCCTTATTTAGAGGGTTAATAAGATTATCATAAGAGTGGCCTAAGCCATCCTCCTAACTTAGAAAACAACGCTAATAAATAACCTCCTCTGAGATACTAGCCTGCTTACTAGGAAAGTGGCTCTGGAAGGGGCACACTTACACTTTGTAGTACGACTATAAAAGGTCGACTAATAATACCCATTAGTCCTAAGGCTCCCGTAACAAGGGAGGCAGCAAACACAGCTTCAATGGATAGTAAGCCTCGTCTTAAAGGCCCCAAGTTTATCACTACTTTAATTATAATACCTCCCAGGGTTATAAGACCCGATAATTCTATAAATAAAAAGGAGGCTATTAAAGTCTTTTAGAATTAGCTAAAAACCGTCTTAGATACTTATATGGTTATCTACTTAGATGGCTCTAAGGTGTTTAATAGAGCTACTACGTATAGGTTTATTATTTACTGAGGTAAATGCGAAGGGCTGGTCCTAGGCCTTGTCTCAACCGAAAGGTAGCCAAATACTGTTTATTTCAAGCTGAAGAGGAAAAGGGTAAACTACGATATGGCGCGAAATCTCTGCTTCCTAGGGGGTGGGCGCTAGTGGGGCACCGGTGGGGCACCAGTGCGAGCACGGGCATAGCCCGGGCATAACCACCGGGTTCGGCCCGTGACAGTAAAAAGTGTATAACCCAGGGTTGTGGTCGATTTGGCTTAGTAAAAGTGTTTAATAGAGAAGTTAAAGGGGTGAGGGTAGGGCTTTGGTGGGCCCTTTTTATATCCTAAGGCCAGCTTATTTATATTTATATTAATAATACTAGTATTATTACGGGGATACGGGGTAAAGCTCTAAACTCCTTATAAGTAGCCTTCTTAGAGATCCACAAAGCGGCTAGGATATATGATATATATATCCACTAGGCCCTAAGGTATCAGGGGAAAAGAAATAATAAAAAACTAGACCACTTAGCTAAGTAGAGTATAATACTCCTAGTACTCTTAGGCTAATTAATAACCTTAATAGGAATTAAATGTGACGGGCTGGGCCCTCTTGGAGGCTTCGCAGCCTCTCAGCCATGGACTCCGCTTACCTAAGCCCGGCTTACCTAAGACGGATTAACCTTAGGCCTGATTAGAGTAAATGGGTCCTGTGGGGTGGAAGATATTTTCTCCTTTTTTCTCTTATTTTGAAGATACTCGTAGTAGTCGTTATAGTTAGTTGTAATATATATACTTGGACCGTTATATTATTTTTAAGATTTTAGTATTATCGGAGATAACAAGAGTATACTGGGTACGGAAATAATTATTAATGAAAGGTAAGTCTACGACCTTAGTGGGAGTAGTAAAGAGTCCTAAGTGGGAGTAGTAAAGAGTCCTAAGTGGGTTAACCTAAAGGTCCCTGAATGCTTAAAGTTAATTAGTGAGGTTTGATCAGGGTTAGGAGGTTTTAATAAATTCGAAAGAACGTATTCTGTGTAGTAGAGTACTTTAATAATGTCGATTAGTATATTATGGTTATTATTAAATAAAGATGTGTAGAAGGAACGATAATTGTATTACGATGGAAGATAACGTCGACCTATCCGGAAACCCGTAGTAGTTAGTGTAGTTGATCGGTTAGTTATTAGCCCAGTTATAAGAAATGTGGACCACCTAAGTGGTTGAACGAGAGGCCTAATAAGAGTAGATTCGAATATTATAATAAACCCTAGTAGAACCCAAGTACTTAACCTTAATATTATACGAAGCCCCAATACCCTCTATGACGCCGATCCTACCTGATCAGGCCTATGCACCACTTCCTAGATAACCGAGATATTAGATCCCTGATCCACCGAAGTTTGATGGATTGCGTAAGAGATTTTAATAATGGTACCTCGAGATAAAAGGGAAGATAAGTGTGGACAGGGAAGCCTTTAGTTTAGTATTAGTAGTGTTTACTTATATCTATTTTAAACTAGAAAACATTATACAAGCTATAATGAGTACTTATTATTCATAGGGAGGAGCTGATGGGTCGAAGAACCCTGAATAATTCATGGAATACCTGAAGGGTTGCTACGTAAACCCTAACGTAGAAGCACGAGCCCTCGACTAACTAAGAATAATATGTTAAAAGGAGAACGAGAGTTTTGCCCACTTCCTTCTTAAGTTCGAAAAGGAGCTCGTAGAAGTGGGAGGAGGACACTAGTTGGATAACGTTAGGATTAACTACCTAAAAGGAGCTTTAAATATTACGATGAGAACCCCTTTAATTAGTGTAATTAATAAACCAACGGCCTATATTATATACACCCAGATGCTTTTGATAATAGGATTAGAGTTGGATAGTGAATTGTACTAAGCTCACTGTGAACATTAATATAGGAGATCGCTAACACCCGGTTAGAATAAAGTTGAGTTATTAATTAGATAAGATAATCGGATAGGATCACCTTAACCTAATTAAATGGATTAGGAACCCACTAAGGTAAGCCGGATAGCCAAGGATAAACCAGTCCGAAGAAGGTTAAGCCAAGAGGAAACCCGCAAATGTTATAATTGCGGTAAAAAGGGGTATATACAATGGAGATGCCTTAGAGATCGGAAAGATAAGGAGACCAAAACCTTGAAAGGGAAGACTAAAAAGTAAAGTGAAATAGATATTAGTTTTAATTAGGACTTTGAAAAGTCGAGAAAAGAGTAGTTCTTAGTGGAAGTCGTTATTAGGAGGAATAGGCTATAAAGGAATGGAAGGTTGTTAAGAAGAACATAAACTGTAACCTATTCTATGTTAACATTGGAATTAATAGGATATAGTATACTATTACTTTTGTTGATATAAGGTATCTGATATACGCCCTAATTAGCGACACCTTCGCTAAGAAACTCCGCTTACTATACATTAGTATTACTCCTCGGAATTTGATGTAAGTTACTATTATAATCCCTAGTGTAATTCGTTATATTACTTATGCTAATATCGATATTAATGGTTATAAACGACGATGGTTATTCTTTTATATTATCCCTGATTAAGAAGACGATATTATTCTGGGTAGATCATGGATGATAGACGACGATGTTATGGTATACCTAGCTAAGGGTACCCTCTACATAGGTGTTATAGACCACTGGGTTTAAGAGAGGAAACCAAATTAAATATTATAAAACCCCGGCTTCCCGATCTAATAATAAACCGGAGTTGTATTTACTACCCTAATTAGGTGAACTAAACGTAAAAACTCGACACTTAACGAAGTAAGACCTTTGAACGTCTTTGCAGCGAGCCTCGCCGATATCGAGAAGGCACTTATACTTTAAAAGAAGACCGATCCGAAAATTAAGCTACTTATATATTACTATAAGTTCTTATACGTATTTAACTGCGATAAGGCTGATTAGTTACTACTATATTAAGATAACATCGACTATGCAATTCCCATCGAGAAAGACTTAACAGGGCAAGATAAGCTAGTTATATGGGGACCCTTATATGGGATGTTTAGGGAGGAGTTAATTGTACTTCGACGGACCCTCATAGAACTACTGGATAAAGGCTTTATTTGTATTAGTAGCTCTCCTGCTTTATTACCCGTTTTATTTATTCGAAAACCCGGGGGAGGATTAAGGTTTTATGTTAATTACTGGGCTCTAAACGCTATTACTAAGAAAAATAGATATCCCTTACCCCTAATCAGCGAAACCCTAAAAGCCTTAGCTAAGGCTAAGTGGTTAACAAAGTTAAACGTTATTACTGTATTCCATAAGATTAGGGTTAAAGAAGGCGACGAATGGAAGACGGCCTTTAGAATAAGATATAGCTTATACGAATAGATAGTGACTCCTTTTGGCTTAATAGGGGTCCCCACTATGTTCTAGAGGTATATTAACTATACTTTACGGGACTTCCTAGACGAATTCTATACTACTTATATCGATAACGTTCTGATTTATTTAGATGGCTTACTTGCTGATCATAGGGAGAAAGTTAAGAAGGTCTTAAGTCGTCTAGGTGTTACTGGCTTATAAATCGATATTGATAAATGCGATTTTGAGATGAAGAGGGTTAAATACTTAGGGTTTATCATCGATGTAGGGAAGGGTATCCGCGTTGACCTAGAGAAAATTAAGGCTATTTAGACATAGGAGGTCCCCTGATCAGTGCGAGGAGTCCGTGCCTTCGTTGGTTTTATAAATTACTATTGTTAATTTATACCGGACTTCTTAGGGTTAATATACCCCCTCACAACTTTAATAAAAAGGGATATCCTATTTATATAAAGTAATAAGTGTGTAAAAGTGTTTAATAAGTTGAAGGCCCTCCTAATTAGTACCCCCGTACTAGTATATTAGGATCCTAATTAAGCTACTATACTGGAAACAGACTTATTAGGTTATGTGGTGGGTGGTGCTTTATTATAATACGATGACGAGGGTATTTTATGGCTTATTGTGTTCTTTTCACGGAAGAACTTACTAGCAGAATATAATTACCTAATATACGATAAGGAACTATTAGTTATAGTCCGTTGTTTAGAATACTGGGACTCCGAATTAAGGAGTATAAAGGAGTTTATTATCTTAACCGACCACCTTAACCTTAAATATTTTATAATTAAAAGGTAATTAAGTGAACACTAAGTTAGATGGTCGGAGCTCCTATCCCGTTATAACTTCATAATCCAGTTCCGACCCAGTAAACAAGTAATAATCCCCGATATATTATTTAGATGAGAATAAGACGTTCCTAATACCTAGTGAAATAATCGACTAGAAGGACGGAGGATATAGCTCCTAAAGGGGAAACAGAACATGGTTATGGTGAACTGGGTAATTCTTAAAACGAATTAAATGGATATAACGGAATCCGTGGAAAGCACTATAATAGGTGATATGGATTAGGATAACGATCCTAAGGTTAATTGGTCGGAACCCATCCTGAACCCCTTTAAAAAGGAGCCCCTAAAGTCCTCTTAAACTAAAGGACTATAATTAAATAATTGTTATTAGCTGATTAGGATAATTGTGAAAAGGGGGGACCGTTAGTTACCGTTACAATGGAAGTTGCTTATAATGTTATTAGAGTGCTTAGTGGACGACGATGGTAAACTCTTTTAGAGGGAAAGGATTTAGGTCCTTTATTATAAACCCTTATAAACCCGGTTAATCTAAGAGTCCCATAACTTAATACTTAGTGGCCATCTCAGCAGAGACGCGTTAAAGGCCTTAATTAGCCGCTGCTTTTACTAGCTAGGCTTGTTATAGGATGTCCGACGTTTTATGAGGAACTACGACGTTTGTGGACGGGGTAATATATGGTGGGATAAGAAGAGGGGTCTTCTAAAGCCCTTACCCGTCCCTAATTAGGTCTAAACAAAGATATTAGTCGACTTTATTATAGGGCTACCACTAACCCGCCGTATAGGAGTAACGAATATTATGGTGGTAATAGACCAACTATTTAAGAACGTGATTTTCGAGCCACTTAAGGATATAATAATGGACGTTATAGCTACGGCGTTAATGCTTGGCCTGATTAGACACCACGGACCCCCGAGAGTTATTATTTTGGATAAAGGCCCCTAATTTACTAGTTATATGTGGAAACGGCTTTATTAACTATTATGGATAAAACGATGTTTATTTATGGTCTTCTACCCGGAGATAGACGGTGTTATAAAACGAATTAATTAAGTAGTAGAAACTTATTTCTGAGCTTATATTTTGTACACTTAAGATAATTGGGACGACCTATTTCTAATAACGATAATGGTTATTAATAATAGGGTTACCTCGTCAACAAGCCTTAGCCCTTTCTTCACCACTTATGGCTATGACATCGACCTGATCAGAGTAAGGGAGACTCTGCGGACTGAAGGAAAGACCCCCGCAGCTTGGGCAGAGGCCCTAGTTTCGAAGTTGAAGGAGGCCTCCGAATGGGCATAAGCGGCGATGGCCTCCGCCTAAGAGTGATAAGAAGCCTTGGTAAATATACGACGCTAACCTTTTAACTAGTTTCGATTAGGGGATAAGGTCTGGTTGAGGTTTAAGAATGTCCGTTTTAAGAGATTATCTAAGAAGTTGGATTGGATGAATACGAAGTATATTATGTTGGAAATAGTCGGATCCTATACTTGCCAGCTTAATACGCTGCTGGGTATTTATAACGTCTTTTATATATCCCTAATTAGGTATACGGGAGTTAACCCATTATTATTATAGGAATGAGATGACGCTTAACCGCCGCCTTTATTAGTAGACGATGAAGAGGAATTCGAAGTTAAAGAGATCTAGGACACTAAGAAGATTCGTGGTTTCTGGAAGGTTTTGGTTAAGTGGAAGGGCTACGTGGAGCCTATTTGGGAACTAGTTGAGTTATTAATAGAGATTGTAGTTTTGGATTGTTACGAGGTTAATTATGGACGAGTCCCTCTGAACGGGGAGGAGGGAGAGGGGGGGTAATTGTGATGGGCTGGGCCCTCTTGGAGGCTTCGTAGCCTCTTAGCCATGGACTCCGCTTACCTAAGCCCGGCTTACCTAAGACGGATCAACCTTAGGCCTGATTAGAGTAAACGGGTCCTGTGGGGCGGAAGACATTTTCTCCTTTTCTCTCTTATCTTAAAGATACTCATAGTAGTCGCCATAGCTAGTTGCAATATACGTGCTTGGACCGTTACATTAAATAACTTATTAAAAAACGAATACGGGCCTAATATACACAATAATAATATAAGGAGGTAATAGACCGATACATTCAACTAAGACTTAAGGCTACCCTATTTAGCCCCCCTGAACTAGCCCTTCCACGGGCTACCCTGCACCACCTCCTAGTAGCCCGATCAGGCTACGGAGACTTCGAACAATACCATCAACACTTTAACTACGATAAAACCCTATTTACCTACTCTTACAGGGAAATAAAGAATATAAATTATTTAGTTTATTACTAAAAGACCCTAATAAGGAGGTAATGGTGGCCTACCCTTTACTTTTTTAGCTCACCAGAGCTTATAGGACCTATGGGATTACCTAAGCGATACTTTAAGGGCTTAAATACCGATCCTAAAGGTTTTAAGGCCTTCTTATGTGTAATAGGCTGTTTTTAGAAGATCTACTTATACTATTAGGGGCTAGCCTCCGGCTGGGCCTAAAGACAACCATCCTGCCCTACTAAAGGGACTAAATAAGAAGTAAAGGAACTAGAGGAACCAGCGGGATCCAGGAATAGATTGAACGCATAGTAGCCAATAGGCAAGATTTGGAGGACGCGGGCAAGGGCTGTATACTATAGAGTAGGTAGTCTGAGCCTGCAGCTCTCTACGCCACATACCCCTCGGGAGGTCTGCCGCAAGGGCTTCGCCCTTGCCGCCATGGCGTTAAATACAACAACAACAACAACAACCGAGGCTCTGCTAACAAAAGGAGCAATTGTGATGCCCATCTTCGGGGTTCTAGGTTCTTCAAGTGTCAGAAGTCGTCTGGTGTCGGTTATGACCGATCTATCCGTGGACTTTCGGGCATCAACATGTCCGTCGTCACTATTTCGGTCCATGCCTATATGATTTAGATCAAAGACGGCCGCGATGTTGGTTGCCTCATGAGACTGGAGGGGGAAATACGCGGTAAGCATTCCCAATACGAGTATCACTGTTTCCACAATAATTGTCGGAGTCTAGTAGTACCCCGAGACCGACACCCCGAAAGTGCCTCATTGTGGGAGTATAAGCAGTCGTTGGCTTCAATGAAACACAGATAAAGCGGGAGGACTCGCAAGTGCGCCTTCTGGTTGCTTCCATTCAGTTTGCACCCAAGACCGCCGCAACTTCCCGCACGACAGTCAACGCGATGGGTTTGGGGATCGACCGCGGGTTTCTTGCCTTGGCCTCGGCTGCCAGGCCGTCGCGCGAGGGCTTTCAAAAGCCTGCGCTACACGATATCGAGGGACGGCGAAAGCTGCATTCCATCATCAAGCCTGCGGTGCCTCCTGCCGCCCCCGAGGGTGTGATCCACAACATCATCCACATCGCGACCCCCGACGGTTACCAGCTGCCCGTCTATCACTATAAGCGATCAGATGGAGAAAGCTCAAGCCCTAGCGCGGCAGTGATCCACGCCCACGGAGGAGGATTCTTCGCTTTGAGCGCCGACCTCTTTATCGAAAGGATGTCCAAAATCGAGCTCGATGCAGGTGTCCAGGTCTTCTCCGTCGACTTCCGTCTTGCCCCTGAACACCCTTACCCGACTCCATTGGAAGACTGCTGGGCTGTCCTAACCTGGTTCCAATCGAATGTGCAGGATCTCGGCGTCGACAAGGCTCGGATTGCAGTCATGGGGGAGAGCTCAGGGGGAGGTCTGGCTGCCGGGTTGACCTTGCTGGCGCGAGACCGCGGGTTGTCGCCTACGATCGCCAAGCAGCTTCTCTTGTACCCAATGTTGGATGATCGTAACGTGGACAAGCCACCAGGGCCCATTGCACTGTGGGATGATCAGGATAACATCACCGGGTGGGCGGCTTATCTCGGCAGTTGTGGGCCTCCGAGTCGGGACGGGGTCCCCGATTTTGCCGCGCCGGCCCGGGTCTCGGATGTCACGGGTCTCCCGCCGCTGTATATGGAGACCACCCAGCTCGACCTGTTTGCTAAAGAAGATGCTGATTACGCGCGGAAGTTTCTTGAGGCTGGTATTGAGACAGAGTTCTATCTCCATCCCGGCCTGCCTCATGGCTTCGACCAGGTGGTGCCGACGCACAGTATCAGTCGAAGACTGTTGGAGAATACTGGGAGAGTCCTGAGAAATTTGTAAGCCATTTCTCCGAAGTTTCTATGACATCGACATAAGCGCTGTATGAAGTAGAGAATAGATACAACTCCCTGGTCCAAGTTACGTCGAGGAGCAGACCTCTGCTGAAACATGTCGACCTTGCGTACGACAGGGAGGCTTTGTCTCCTGGGAAACCAAAAGAGGAGTTGTTTGCCTGAATATGAACCTCAGGCCGGTCTAAAGCAAAAAGGTGCGACTATTTCTATGAGCTAACTCAGCTAGATTCACATCAGAGATTTGCTAGAAGCACCCAGGGTCAAGGCTAAAGGTCAAGTGGATTCAAGCCAAGGAAAAGAGCAACAAATGACAAGAAATGGGGGGTATGAATCCTTGATCCACACATACGGAGAATGGATTCTGTCGGTCACCGAGTTGAAGACGAACACGATGGACCGACTGAAAGAGACCCCGCGTATTCCGTGCTTTCCGCGGTAACTGATGGGACAACATCGCAGCGACGGCAAAACCATTTCACTGCTTATTAATGCATCATATCAATCGGACATTTTACGGACAAAAAGCTTCATATAAGATGGACCACGATGCAGAATCAAATGCCGAGCACAGCCTTAGTACCTGAATCACGAAACTGCCGAGTTAGATCCTGGGCATCGTCACCACTCCTTCACCCCTCTGATTCGCTGATCAATAAGCAGGATGAAAGTCCTTGTCTTGGGTGGCACCGGTATGATTGGCGGCCGTGCAGCGCTCCACCTCCGGTCAAAGGGCCACGAGGTGACCATCGCGGGCCGCCGAAAGCCCACCGACATGGCTGTCCTGGCCGAGCTGCCTTTCCTCGGAGGCGACTACCTACACGGCGACTTCACCGCCGAGCAACTCTCTTCTTTCGAAGCCGTGGTATTTGCGGCTAGGAGCGATGTCCGGCACGTGCCCGAAGACCAAGAGGCCGACCGGCATTACCTTCAAGCGAACGGCGAGGCCATCCCGGCTTTTGCACGCATCGCACGGGACGCTGGAGTGAAGAAATTCGTGCACGTCGGAAGTGCATATCATCACATTGTTCCCGACACCGTGGAAACGAACGCGTACGTCCGATCCCGAAAGCTGGCCGCTGACGGAGTGATGGCCCTGGCGACACCCGAGTTTCATGCCTGCAGCCTGGATCCTCCCTTCGTCGTCGGCACGGTACCGGGCATGACAGTCCCGATGTTCAAGGCCTACATCGACTATGCAGAGGGTAAAATACCCATTCCGCCGTTCGCGCCAGTCGGGGCGCTGAATTTCATCTCGGCGCGGTCGCTTGCTGAGGCGATTGCCGGGGCTCTCGACAATAGCGGGGCCGTGTCCGGAAGGGCCGTTCTCCTCGGGGACGAGAACCTCAGTTACGCGGAGTACTTTGAAGTGTTCTTCAGGGCTGTTGGCAAACCGCAGAAAGTGCCAGCTTTGGATCAGGATCATCCGCTGATGCCCCGGGCGATTCCTATTGCGGGAGACAGGGTTGTCGCGTATGAGCCGGACGCGGCGGAGTTGGCGATGCTTGAGGGATACCGGCGCAACGACATCAACGACGCCGTTACGGAGATTGTGTACGAACACAGCTACGCTAATAAAACAAATGTTGCATAAAAACTTCAAACTTTGGTCTCGAGTTTTTCAATTGCATTTAACCCTTTAGGCCAGCGAAGCCTGGTCGATCACAACAGCCGACGGCTGCATGTTCGTGGTCTGTAGAAGTCCTACCCTCCCGTAAACTGCAGATATACATTACACTGAAGTACCTCGCCTAGTCACAGTGGCCAAACCAGGCGGTTATTTCCTCTTTTTCTCATAGCTGAACTCCTGAGGGGCTTCTTGAATTGCAATGTGGCCTCGTCTCCGCTCCCTTGTCTCAAGGTATTGTCTCAAGGTATTGTCTCAGTCTCCCTCGGGTTGGATGACTGGACTCACCAGACCGCAGGCCGCAGTTATTGAGAGCGGCTGGAAGCGCCACACATCATAAGGCTGGCGAATTATCACTCCGTTGATGAAGACAGTGTTGCACGACATTGGAATCGAATTTTACCGAGGGTGGCGTAAATCGGGCTTGGCTGCCTTACGCCCAGCCACCGTTGACCTCTATCAGCTGACCGGAAATGTAAGATGACAAATCGCTCAACAGAAACATTATGGTCCCCGCAACTTCCTCCGGCTCGCCCACGCGATAGACGGCGGGGATGTACGGCCCCGGTGCAAGCTGCGCCGAATTTCCCGACATCTGCGTCCGGATTACGCCCGGTCCCACGGCATTAACCCGAACGCCCCACGACCCGTACTCCTGGGACCAACACCGAGTTAAGCCGAGAACGGCGTGCTTGCTCGCAGCGTACGCCGAGATGCCCGGTATCCCGCGCACCGCAGCCATGGAGGCCACGTTGACGATGCACAGCGACGGGAAAAGGTTCTCTTTCGGGTCAGGCTTCCCGGCGCTGCCCTCTGCGACAGATTTCAGGAACTCCGTCCCGGCGTCCCATGGGCCCCAGAGGTTGACGTCCATGATCCGCTTCGCGGCCTGGTCGGCCCCCTCGTCGGCTGCCAGCGGCAAGTCTCCGTACACACTGGCGCAGCTCACCAAGCCCGTGAGCACGGGGCTGCACTCCCGAATCTGCCGGAATGCTTCGCTCATCTGTTCCCGGGAGCTCGCGTCTACTGACGGGTAATACTAGACCTTTCCGCGATGGTCTCTGAGTTCGGGCGGTTCGCATGTCAGATCAATGATGTGGACCGTTGCAGAGTGCTGGAGAAGCCTTTTGGCTGTCGCAAGGCCAATTCGGGATGCGCCTCCTGTGAGAACGTAGACACGGTCTTGAAGACTCATGCTGTGTAAGTGGAGCCGATCTCGGGTGATGAACTTGGCCGCGGGACCGTGGCAGTTTGATGTGGGAAGAAGAGCGGACGCAAATGTCTGTAAGAGGAATTGAATTCTTGATTCAATTCTAGTAATGAGAAGAAATCGGTATGTATGAAAAGGCGGGAAGCCGCAGTCACCGCATCCATATTCATTTACAGTCGAATTGTCCAAGAAGCGTTGGCCTCCGGGATAACTCCGTGTGAGTACTTGCATCTACGCACCGAATGGAAAGTCCGCGCCATCCGCGGAACACACGGATGTGGCGGGTGTATCTAGCCACGGAAAGAACAGAAAGGAATAAACGATGAACTCGGTCCATTTAACATGGCCTGTTAGAACGACTCGAAGGGGGTATGAATATACACCGGATTCTCCGAGGAAAAACGTCAACAAGCTGTCGTCCCAACATCTCCGGTGTTAAACATTCGTCCAATGCGAGTCCGAGAGCGACGCGTCAATCAAAAGACAGACTACAGGCAACGATTGTGTTGCCTCTTCTGTCACCTAGGTGCACAGTGGTCTCGATATAGTAGGAATACAATTGGTATTTAGACGCACAGCCTAATTATTGCCTTTGCCTAGCTGATTGTCGAGAGTGAATGACATCTGACCCATGTAGGAGTTGCCCTAATCATCCACATGAATCTCCGGGAACGGGTTAGGCTCCGCCTGGGACTCAAAACAAGGCCAGCCATCGGTGATCGGCTGCTGCAGTGGCAGGTGTATCGTGTTCTCCAGTGCCCCCTCTTCACATGTGATGCCCTTCTTGGACTTGATGTAGGCCTCTGCTACACGGTACAGAGACCTGCATAGTTCGTATTGTCTTTTGCATGACTCGCTCAGCCCGCTTAGTCTTTCGCTGATCTCGAGCGCGCCCCGTAGCAGGTTTAGGTCTTCGACGTCCGAGTTTCTGATACAGTGGAGGAACGTGATGATGTATGGTGTAAAGGAGGAGTAAAGGTGCGTCCTAGACGGTATTAGCTGGAGCCTAGAGGAAGGAGTCTTTTTTTTGGTGCCGCTTACCAGACGGCATAGCTGAACAGAGCGGCGTAGCCGCCTGATGCCGAGCGAGGGTACGCAGTCGCGTGAGCCGTCAGCCCTTTCCTCGCCGCTTCCAAACATTCCTCCGTGATGGAGCTGGCAGAGTTTGACGAGCCCGCCCCGCGGTGGAGCAGGGTCAAGATGGAGTAATACACCACGTCAAGCCCCTCGAACATAAATTGAAACAGCTCTTTGCGGTATGCGTGCCTGTAGTCGACGCTGCGCCACGAATCGTACCATTGCGTGAGCCTCTTCGCGAGGCGCACCACCGCTGCCTTTCTCTCTTCGTCGCTCGTTCTCGCAGCGGCTGGGGAGTATAGGTGTTCGTAGATTTTAGACTGGACGCGTCCGAATTCGATAAACGTCGTGAAGGAGATGTCCCAGGGTCTTCGCTCGGGCTTGGTGGATACTTTGAAGGGCTCCGTGTCGATGTCGAAATCTTGTATTATCGGGGCTTTTCCTTGGGTAAGCGTCAAACCGCGGTCGGAGAAGCAAACGTGCCAGAAGAGACGCCGGGCTCTTCGGGCTTCTTCCGCAGGCAGTGCTGCCAGTCTTGCTTTGCGATGGTAGCCCAGCGCCAGACAATGCCTAGCTGCCGCGGACATCACAGTCCATTGCAGAGCCAAGTTGCCATCTTGTTGTGCTCGAAGTGACTGCGTGTACAGGCCTCGAGTCAGTCGCGCCTGGCTTGAAATTTCTGACATTGTAATAACTAACCACGATAGACAGTATTAATGTGTGTTCGAAGGTCGGCACTGCCATGACCTTGTACGTCTCGATTCCGGATTTAAAGTTTGCATAACATAGGTTGTACAGACGAGTCGTTTCTTCAGGATTGAATTCGGGATAGGCCTCAAAGTCGATGTCGCGCAACAGAACGGACAGAAATCCATTGAGCAGAGTAACTTCTCCGATGGTCACGGGGTTAACAGAAAAGTACACCCTGCGGCACAAATCTTGGACCTGTAATCGATTCTCGACTGCATAGAATAGGAATAATATCGAATATTCTATTTTGGTGAATGCATTGGTTAGCCATCTGGTTGCAAAGCAGTAGACGGTTACAAGGAACTCGCCTCACCAGTGACCGACCGAAGCAACCGAATGACAAAGTCGGATGGAGGAAGCTGAAGCTGAGAACCCTTCGCCACGTGAGGCTGGTGGAATTTTCGTATCTGCTTTGTTTCTGGCAAGTTGCTCCTGGCTTTGATAAATCCCCCGCAAATTTGCCAGTTCATCCACAACAATCGGCGACTGGGCCGCCTCAACCTTCAGCTCTTCGATTTGGCTTGCCAGGTAGGTCTGCTGCCTGAAGGAGGAGTCCCCTTCGAAGGAGACATGTTGGTCTTCCCACAGACAATGGTGGCCTGATGAATCATCCTCGACATTGGGAGTAGTGTTCGGTGTCGATGTTGGAGTGACCTTGTTACCTTGACTATCTGTCTGGATTCGAAGAGCCTCTTCGACTGCTCTTAGTCTTTTGTGAAGTTGCTGGATACTAGGACTGCCGCCGCTGCTGCTATCTCCGTTCAGACCGAAAAGCTGTTTTGCCAGGGATCATTGAAGCATACCTGTCTGACCTTTCCGCAACTACCCGCTGTGATGATGACGGCTGTCTTCCACCTGGCCGACATGGGATTTTAGACGTGACACAGTTCGAACAAGGGACCTCTCGGTTGCATCGTGTCTGCTCGATGTCAGTCCGGTCAGTCTGACGGATTGTTGTGCATCAAAAGTCAGGAGGCTGCGCGATCCGCGGACACGTTGTCCGACGTCCGTGGAAGGCGGCACGAGGGCGGACAAACAGTCCGAAGAAATGCAGACAACAAGCGATAGATGCAGCTAGATTTTACCTTGCGAATACGGCAATTATGGCACTTGCAAATTGGATTGACGATTAGTATAGATGGACAATATGGCGGGAGGCGGGTTGGTGATCCCGCCAGGCGGGACTTACCGCTCTCGGAATCACACTGGTCTTGGGCGCGTGCTCCGGCTCCATGGCCCATTCGCCGAGACGCAGAGGGTCGGTCTGGTCTCACTAGGCTGCGGTTACTGTACTGTAAGGAACTGTACGGCCACAGCTTTGCCCGGTTCGCCGGCCTCGCGAGCCTTTTTGTTTTCTTGCGCCGCGGCCCGCGTGGAAACCGCGGAGTGCACGGACACACCCCCGAGACAGGGGGGAACGGTATTTAAGCTCCTGTAGGTTAAACTACGGCCTTTTGTTCTCTACGGAGCTTCCCCCCTTCGCTGGTGCTGGTGCTGGTGCTGAATAGGTACCAATCTCAGCCCCCCCCCCCCCCCCTTTACGCCGAAGTACTGAACTCTTTGTTGGCCTACGAAAGCGAGACCGACGAGTGGCTAAGCTGTACTTCGGGCGTAGGTAATGATTTGTCAGGTTGTTTGCAGTATTTGGTCATCACTCGCCGAACAGAGCTAGTTTTAACCACCGCTTTGTGGCCGCGACCGTGCAGCCTCTACAGCCACGACGCACCTTGGACGGACTCCGGGATCCTATTCCCGTCGAGTTTCTTTGCATTGCTTGACAGGCAGCTCGATCACTGACTGCACTCACTCGGGGGATAGCTCGCTGCTTTTCTTCGCAAGTCGCCGTCTTTCCAGCGCCTTCGCCGTTTCATGTGGGTTTTCTGATCTGTGAACGCCGACACTCCCCGAAGGATAGTTGCCGAGAAATTAAACTTACCCAACAAGGTACCGCCGCTAGCGAGTGGCTCGCATTGTGTCTACGGTGCGCGTATAGGCTGGACGTTGCACCCTCCTTGGCAATAGCTAGCCACGGAGTCTCTACGCTTCAATTGGATTTTTCGAGAAGATGATATGCTGGCCGGTTGTAGCGACATAGTTGAGAAAACCTTGGCTTCCTGGCAAACTCACGGCCCCCGCGGACCACTTGGACGAACTTTTATCAACATCTACGTCACCTACCCACCCACCCACCACAGCATGGTCCTAGACACCAACGCTCCAGGTCTTCAGATGACAGATTGGCGAGATGCACAAAGTCGTCGGGCTTGGTAGGGCTTGGTAGGGCTGACTGACTCGTCCGGCAGATGGTTTACCAGGTCGAGTAATAATCCTCAAAATTTTAACATGTGCGTGGGCGGGGTTCTTTCGACTAGAATACAAATCCTCCCATTTCGCTTCAGATCACACGTTCAGTAATTATCCGCCGAGTTCCGTAGTCCATTCGAGTACAGACAGTATCGAGCATTGTCCGGTGGTTGACTCGATGGTACTTGGGCCCTGATTGCTGGGTACCAGGCGGGCCTCCGCCCATTATAACGTCGTTGAAGTCTATGACTCGAACGTGGTACTATTCGTCATAAGATGGTGAGGCGTCAAGTCAGGGTCACGGCTTCACGAGTCTCAGCGACAGGCATGAATACGCGGTATTTCCTTGATTCAACAGGTCGTCAAGAATAGCCCGATCATAGACGAAAGTCGTGCAGAAACTTTCATAGGCGTTAGGTTGGAGCGTCAGGTCGGGGCATCAGGTCGGGGCGTTAGGTCAGATAGTGAGTGCATCGTCTCTAATCTTGTAACGGCCCGCTTCTGGGGGCTCGAGTACAGCACCGGCCAGGGCATCCCTAGTCCCCGCTAGTCCCCGGGTGTTATGTCCGCGCCCCTTACAGACTGCACGTCAAGAACCGCTGCAGAGGAGCGGTGTTCTGCTCCGCGGCGTGAAGCACCAACGTCAAAAACTCCGCCCAAATCCGCGGAATACTCTGTGTTGTCGACACACGCGGGATCCGTGGCTGTTTGGAATAGGAGCCGTCCAATGGTAACATGAAATACGGCATAAGTCGAGCCGAGCTCGGGCCATACTGCTACTATGCAGACTCGAAATTTAATTATTTCCGTATTTACAATGATTACAATTATTAAGTAAATATCCTAGTCATGCCATGGCGATCCCCCTCTTAATGCAGATTAGAAGAGGCCGTAGACGGCGACCAGAACCGCCAATGCAATAAACGGGGTCGTGACTGACGACCCCACGGGAACAGCAGCGTTCGGCGTCGCCGTGGGAGAACCGCTAGACGAGGCAGATGTCGGGCTGCTTGTAGACGACCCGGTCGCCGATACTATGGTAGTGGGAGAGGCAGTTGGGTCCGATTCACCAGTGGCCGCGGCCCCGGTCGCCGAAGCGGTCTCGGTGGGGATGTTGTTGCCGGTCCTGTTGTTGTACTCGTCGATAAGCGACTTCCAGGTCGGGAACTTCGCACCGGGGCACCCGGCGACACACTCGTAGGTGTTCTTCATCGAGTTGACGTCCGTCTCCGCGCCCTTCTTGTGCCTCTCGTCGTAGTACTTGTCGTTGCACTTCCGCGCGCAATTGTACGCCGTGCAGGGCAGCTGGACAAGGTCACCGATCCCCTCGCCGTTCAGCTCGCTCTTGCCCCACTCGGCCTTGCCGCCCTCGAACGTGAAGTCGCCGGTGTACCCGAAGCCGGTGTCCCCATTCTTGCCGAAGGCCTGCGAGGTGATGCGGAGCTCCGCGCCGTCGGGGACCGTGTCGGCGGGGATGTTGACCTTGACCGACGTCACGTCCATCTTGGTGTTGTTGGCGAGGAGGCAGACGGGGCCGGTGCCCCAGCCCGGCGGGGTGGTCGCGAGGTAGAGGTTGTAGGTGTCGAACTGGGCATCGAAGGAGTCGCTGCTGGAGATGTCGTTGCGGACGTTGACGGTGACATCGGTGTCGGCTTTCACTGTGGACGCGATGCTGATTCTGAGCGCCACGGCGCGCGACGCGCAGGCTAGCAGGACGCCCAGGGGGGCTAGGGACGATGCGATCATTTTTTTCCCGATGGTGGCTTGGATAAACGAGAGTCGGTAGTTGGATGTAGGAACGAGCGAATGGACAAAGACGATGGACAAAGACGATGGGCAAAGTCTTGGAATAAGTATTCGGCCAAGAACGCCAGAGAAGAAGACGAGACACTCGTCGAAGAGGGGGAAGAGGGTTTAAATGAAGGGTCAGCGACCGAAAATTTCGAAGGATTCACGCGCCCCTGAAAACATCGCAGTGGCACCAACCAACACACGCGAGCCCAAAAGGGCGAAATTGCCCAAACTAGCACGATGCTAGCGAGACAAGCGGCACGGAATTCCGGGGTCATCGGCATTCATGGCCTATCAATGGCTACTGCTGCCTAAAATGGGCCAGATTTATGCATTTCACGACACTTTTAATAGCAGCAAGAGTTTTCAACACGACAAGTTGCATCTGGAGTTAGGTAGGCATCGTGAGGCGAGTCCAAGTCTCGCAATGGATGCCTTCGCAATGACCTGTACATCGCCAACTCTCACCGCTCACATTGAAACATTTTCTTAATGCCCGACCTTTTCATATGCGCCCACGGTATCTTATGATGACTCGAGCCTTAGGATACTGTACTACGTGGGCCTCGGCAGAGGCAGCAAGCTGTCGTGGATCCCATTTGAGATTCAAGGCCTCACGTGCGGGCTGGCAGACAAGAGCATCTGGGGTGTTCGAACCTGCTGATCTCCAGAATTGAAGAAAGAATTTCACGTCGCGTCTCGCCCGTTTCCTCGACTTGCCAAATCCCCAGAGCCCCTGAAGTTGAAGCCTCAGTCGGTATTACCAGAGTCTTGGTGCTATCCATCGTAAAACAGCCAGGAAACTCATTACGAGCCTGCCTTTCTTCTTCTTCAGTGTTACCGAGTTCGATGAAAATTACCAGGCAGCAGTTTTAAGTCCGACCAGTAGCTGCTCGCAATCCCAGTGAACCACAATATTTGCCTCCCGACACGGTTGAACAAGTCAGTAGCGTCGGAGAGTTAATGGGCATCGCCTTTAAACCTCCATTCCAGTAGAAATCAAACGAACAGTTAAGTTTGGACTTTTTGGCTGGTGGCATCACTATAATGCGTCCTTCGCGGCGAGGAATCTCGCAACCTCGGGGTCTCCTGTCTATTGCAAGCTCTTAGAGACCTTGGCTGACTGTTGATCTAACTAGTTGTACAGCCATATCACTTCCCCATGTCCACCCATCGCGATCGGCAGTTTCTTACACGTCGAACTCACAAAAGCCGGCGTCCGTCCCGTTCTCTGTCGTCTCGACTGCACAGAAAGAGCAAATAGCGTTCCGCGCTGAGGAAGTTGGACACAAGCGCGCGTTCGGTACTGCGCACGCCAATTCGGTATTCACGGCCGCCCCTACGAGCAGATCGAAAACTCGCTGCAGCTAGATACAACATGGTTTCCCTGGTTCGCCGCACCGAGAATCTCCAATTGTCCAGTGGCCGGATAGTCTGAAGAAGCGGAGAGCAAGGGTGTCTGAAAATGTCATGCGGGCCTTTCGTGGCTTTGGATAGCGCATCAAGACGTCGTCCAGGTAATGATTCCCACATTCTGATACGATCAGAAGGTGGAAGTCCTCACGGCAGTCGTTTCCGTCGCCTGCGGAATGATATGGCTTCCGAGGAAAGACGGGGAATCTTGACACTCATACATACATACGTTCCATTGCCAGTACCAAACTAAGTCCGAGACCCGTTGCAATATTTACAGAATCAAACTATCCTTATGAAACAGGTGCTTCGGTTTTGCCGCCCGGCTTGCGTCCATAAACAACATACCTGCAGTCCAGTTAGCAATCCCGAACAGTGCTTCGAGTGTCTAACGGGGCTTTGCGACTTACACAGGCCACCAGACGTGTATAGTCGGGTCGCGCATCTCCTTCCTAGCCTTGGAGCAGAGCACCAGCACCTCTTCACGCGACCAGCCCTTGATGTTGGTCAGGGTGCCGAGCGCGGCGGTCTCGAGGAAGGTGTCGAGGTTGGCGAGGCCCCAGCCGCCAATGTCCTTCATCATCCGGTTGCGCGGCCAGGTATTGGTGGGCCACTTGTAGACGGTCTCACGAACGTCCTCGAAGCCGCGGTCGATCAGCATCTGCTTCCACATGGCCGGCAGGTTGAGCGTGCGGCCGATCTTGTCCATGGCATCGACGACCTCGACGGCCCATTGCGCGAGGAAGCTGTCTTTCGGGATCGAGTCGTCGTCGCTGCAGGCTTCCATGAAGACGTCTTGTGCTTCGAACCAGCCGCCGGGCTCGAGTTGGCTGTGGATGCATTGTGTGGTTAGCAAGGGGCTTCGTGGCGGCGGCGACAGAGGAAGGGCTTACTTGTAGATGCTGTCGACTAGCTTTACAGGGTCGAGGATGCTACCACCGAGAGTTCTTGAGAAGATGAAGTCAAATTGTTTTGACCAAGTCCACGGCTTTTCGATGTCGTCAATCTCGAATGAGCAGTTTGGCGGCATACTACGCCCATTTGTAAGTTCCCACGTAAATGATAACGGTTCCCCTTATCGTTGGCTTACAAGTCGGGCTGTACAGGGCTGATGTCGACTCCAATAACCTAATGAGCGGTTTAAGTACTTGATCAAAGGCCGTGTGCCTTCACAATGTCTAACTCACCTCAGCCTCTGGATGTTGTTCCGCTGCAATGATCACAGCGTTAGCTATGAACCAATCACGAACACACAGAGGGCGATAACTCACCATACTCTAGGGCCCAAATGCCAGTCCCCGTACCGAGATCAAGTACTCTGTTGGCCCCGAAAGTCTTTGGACAGGTGCACAGATTTCCTCTAAAGGTTCTCAAGAAGAGTTCATGCTGCAAGTCCAATCGATCTTGCTCGACCTAGGTTTGGCGGGTAAGTGTCACATGACTCGAGGCACCTGCTCTAGGTTGGGGCATAATCGCACATTATCGTGGGGGAAATAGTATTCTACGTGCACGTCAGCGATCACTAACTTTCTTTAGTCTTTGAATGCACTAGAATCGACTCACTTCCGCGGGAATGCGAATGGTACAGGCGGCCGTTGTCATCTTCGAACTCCAAAACTGACGAGCGAATGGAGGTGAGCGAGTCACGGATCGACTGGGGGTGATGATTATTCAGCTTCTCTCATTTTTCGACATTTTTGACACGACTAGCAGGGACTGCGGAAACAATTTGGATTGGATTCGCGTGGATGGAACATACAACGTTGACGGCCGAGTCGACTTCGCTTTCATCAGGGGCCTGAGGGGTGAGATCACATCGCGCGTCAGCAAACGGAACTAGCGCCACCCTAAACCCCGCCTCTCGCGGATCGGGTTAGGCCCGTACAATGATGCCCGTAGCCGGGTTCTCGCCCTCGTGGGCCGACCTAGTGGTCGATGTCGGGACATCCGGGGTATCCGGAGCAGCCGCCGGAGGAGAGCGTGTCTCTTCGGCCATAATCTAACAGCAAGAAGTTCGGTCGAAGAGTCCGTGAAGCTGGAAGGCCCCGGGGAGGGTCAACAAACTGCCGCAAGGAGTGGGGGAAAACTCAGAAACCGCGGGGCGGGCGAGCGGCCTCGTTGGAGGGCTCTCTCCAAGTATTTAATCGGCCGAGCAGGACTCAAGAACACCTCCAGTTCCTGACCGAAGCAATCGAATCCCCACCCGCCTCTCCAGGGTTAGTGCCCCTCCGTTCGCCGCCCTCCCACCACTGTGACCGGTTTCATGGATGCTGTGTGCTTGTGAGTTCTGAGCGTTTGGTGTGCGCGCTGCGACGAGATGGGGGTTGCCCAGCTTGAAGAATCAGTTGACCTGCGCCCAAGGAAGTTAGAGACTCGTGGCGGTGGAGAACAATGGGCGCGATTCCTCCAACCGGATGGCGAGGCGTCTCCTTCCGATGGGTGTGGGATGCAACTCCACTGACTAGCAGCAGCGCATTTCATCAGACCTGCCAAGGGGCGCTCGTCAACACGTGTGGGCGGCCAACTGAGGGGTTGGGACGATTGGCTGGGCGGTCCTTTTCGTCAGCAGAAAGGGCAAGTTTGTGTCGGTGGGTGGCCCAGTGACCTGGACTTGGAAACTGTCGCCGCGTGGAGTGACCCGCGAACCGGGTACATGAGCCCCCGTCTGGGTCCCTTCTAGGGCGATGCTTTGCGCACTTTTTTTTTTTCAAGATTCTCGAAGCCTGCTGTTTTGGACCTGAAAGGTTGCAATCGGCCCATGGCAAATGACGCTTAATAAATTGACAAAACGACGTGTCATGCCAGCATTGAACGTCAAAAATTGTTGATTGGGCTCGCTAGTATGATGGATTCGGACCCCTCATCTCGCTGGGAGGGATATCGCATCTTGCCGACAGACACGAGCTGCGCCTGCGGCCGTCGAGTTCGCTGAACTGGCGGGGCTATCCAGGGCCCGGCCAATCACTTTGATCGCATTCCCCTCGGGCATTGAAACCGACTGGGCTTAATCAAACGCCTGCATTGCCTATGACGCGCGGACAAGCCCGCCGAGCGAATCCTACACAATTCCCAGTCTTCTTCATGAAGTGCAGACAACCTCGCGCCGACGCCGACGACAGCGATAAGACTCCTGCGGTCGAGGACTGAGAAGCATCGCCATCACCCCGTATGCTTACATCGGATTCAGGAACCCGTATACGTACGCCAAGCGCCGATGGATTAATGCACTGTCGCCATAGTGGTCTGACCTCCAGTGCGATCGGGGGCAGAAAATCGCGAAGCGGGGACCCCGGGCCGTGCCGTGATATCCAGCCCACAGGCCAAATTCCATCAGCTCCGAGGGGCCCCAACCATAAAGCGCAAGTAAGCAAGTCCTCAACGAACGTCGGTTACCAATCCTGGTAAAATACATAAGTGGTGCCCGAGGGCTTCTTGCTGACTACGGGGATTTTCGGGTATAAAGAAATAGCCTGGAAAGCATCAAAACTTAAACTGCAGTTCCTGGTTCGTGAAGACATATCCCATTGACGGTTACACGACAACAAAACAAGGACCTAATGAGAAATAGATAGTGTAATGTTGCAAAATAGTACTGCAATTTCAGACCAGCAATTGCATCTTATATATAGCTTTCAACGCCACATGTAACCTGTTGTCCACAGAAGAATTTTATGCCTCGATGGAATATTCTAGAGGAAAAATGGGCTTTTTGGAGCCGCTGGGATGCTGTTGCCAACTGGCAGTCGATGGAATAGCCACGGGCTGCGATAGGTTATTCCGGCACGAGAATTTCTATACTAATAATTAGTCGATTGTTATCCGTGTCATACCTTTGTCCCCAGCGCCCTGTTGATAACGACACCAACCTATTTTTTTTGAAGCCATAAAATGCCATTTCAGGCACACAAAGTGCATATCGTAAGACTTTGCCCCAAGACTCATTGCCTTATATCGTGAGCCATGCTTTCTTCAACAGTAACATTGCCTATTGAAGGCCTTTCGGTCAGCCGACTTCTCGAAGCCTCGGACAACATTGATCTTGCTCTAGACTTCATGAAGTTCCGGTTCTCTGGTGGTGCCGGCTAGTCATCAAGTTCAGCATCGACCATGTCAAGTTACAGATCCACCGCCGTGTCCTAGTAAACACGTTCTTTGCCTAAAAGCCTCTCATCTCTCCTGTTCAAGCCAGACCCTTTGCAGTTAGCTGCTAGCAATACGGTAGCTTCGCTTTGTTGGATGACCAGAAAAAGCTCAAGATATAAATACCTCGGCGAAAGTGGTCAACGGTCCAGCTGGCTTGGACCAGTCAACGGTAGGAATGCAGATAGGCAACAGCCCAAGCGTAGAACTGACTGCCCACTTAGAGGGGATCCTCAGCCTTGGACCACGGGAGAAGCAAGACCAATGATGTATTTCGCGCGTCATCGAAGGTAGGGGTAGCAAGCGACAGAAAATCGGCTGACCTCTCACAGATGAAGAAAAGACACACCAAAGGCAAGAACTTACTTTACGAAGTGAGATTCAGGCAGCAGTGATGGACCTCAAGGGAGTCTACGCCACTCCCCGTCCCCGCCCTCGGAGATGTTTATGCAGGTTCTGGATCCACACAGCCAGCCCTACGAAACCGCGCGACAAGACATCTCATGGATCACGAGGTGCTGTAATCCTGTCGAAACACCGGGGAAATCGACGAAACGGGAAAACACTCGACTTGGCACAATCTCGGGTTCCCAGGCTCCCGGGTTTTTCTAGAAAAAATGACGCGGTTCCATGCCGCCGTTGCTGCTCGCAGGGCTGCTAGCTGATTATCTGCGTCGATTGAGATAGCACCGCCGCATCGTGGGATGCAAGCTTAAGCGCCATGATGCACCGAGAGACGGAAGAACTTCCTTCTAGAACAAAATCGAGACCCAAGCGAGACGCGGTTGGGCTCCAGGGTCCACGATCCTGAACCCGGCGTCCCCCTATGTAAACTGCTGAGTCAACCTCGCTTGTTGCGTGACAGCCAATGACGACTGCAGATTCGGGTTTACGAGCTGGCCTCTCTGATTGGACGGATCTTGACCGCCCAATGAGAGGGTAGGATGGACGTCTGAATGCGGCCATCTGGGAGACGACGTGCAGGGCCAAGAAGTCGTTGGGATCGAGCTAGTGGATGGTGTCTGTCAGTCGTTGATCTCCTCTCCGAGTCGGCTCTCCTCTGCTCTGGCTGGCCCAGGCAGCATGCCTCACGAAGTGTGAGCTGTCTTAAATCCCAACCGTCTCCTCCGCAAATGCCCATTCTTCAATCGACATTGTCTTGCCTATCCTGGCGTGCATGACCTCACACTATACGAGCGACGCCCTTTGGTTTGAAGACATCTTCGCCCCCAAATGCACGCGGGGCTCACACGCGTCTCATCTCGTATCTCATCAAATCATTGTTTCACCAGAGATAAAAAACCCTGAAATATGTCGGTCTCCAGCCTCAGCCTGGGCGGCGGGCCAATCATGCCCGCGACCTCGCACTTCTACCGCACCTCAGGAGCAGCAGCAGCAGCAGCACCTCACCACGCATCGCAGCAGGAGGAACGGGAACGGGACGCATCGACGGCGGCAACGCGCCAAAACCACCAGAGCCGGCAGCTGCTTCTCCCGCTCCTCCCTCACCCAGACTCACGGGGCCTCGTCGCCAATCAGAGATTACTACATCTCGACCCGGCGGACCCCAACGGCGCCAAAAGAAAGCGGGCCAGCAAGCCCAAGGTGCGGTCGGGCTGTATCACCTGCAAGATCCGGCGCGTCAAGTGCGACGAGCGCAAGCCGCTGTGTGCGCGCTGCGAGAAGGCCGACGTCGAGTGCGACGGCTACGTCAAGGACGCCAAGGACTCTGCCGTGGGGGCCGTGAGTAGGGCTGAACAGAGCGAGATGATCGCCGCGGCGCAGAGAGCGAAGCGGCGTATCTTGCCGAGGCCGGGAACGGTGGGGGCCAACGGCGAGCGGCGGATGGTGTCAACGGCCCGCAAAGATCTCCTCCGCGCAAACCCCGGGGCCGTTCAGATCGACGGCTCCGACGTATCATACTACGACCTCTTCCGCAACCAGCTCATTCGCGACCTCTCCGGGTCGTGCCACTCCGAGTTCTGGTCGCGGATTGTGCTCAACGAGAGCACGCGCGACCCCTGCGTCCGCGAGTCGATCCTTGCCATCGGGGCGCTCTCGCAGACACTCTTCTTTGCGGCGCACTCGGGGACTTCGCAAACGGTGCGCCGCCCGTTGGAGGACCTCAGTGCCAGGGTTTTCGACCATCACCACCGGGCCGCCCTGAAGCATTACATTAATGCCGTGTCCGTCTACAGGCAGCGGATCCAGCAGGCGGCGGGTGAGGCTTCCCCGCGGTCGGTCATCATCATGACTTTACTTCTGATTGCCTTCGAGTTCATCCAGGGTAATATGAAGATGGTCGACACGCTGATGGGGACCGGCATGCGGCTGATCGAGAACTCCATCACGCTAGTGGAGAGGCCGTCAGAATCGCCAGAATCCGAGTCGCGATCGCTCTCGCCCCCTGAGGGTCGGAGAGAGGAGGAGATGGACGACATCGAGCACCTCCTGCCGTGCCTCAACCTCATGAGCGGCTTCACGCACTTCTTCGTCTCGCACCGCACCAGCATCCGGACGATGAAGAGCAGCCCGACATACGAGCTGCCAACGCCCGGCGTCACCCCTTTACCAAAACTGCAGACGATGTGGGGGAAGTTCTACACCCGCGCCGTCGTACACGTCATGCGCACGCTGCACGACCAGCTAGCGTACAACCGGCTCACGGCAGCGGCGGTGATGGGCGAGCAGCGGAGTTTCCTGGCGCGCATCGCGGCGTGGCGGGAGGTGTTGCAGAAGTACCGCGCGGACCCGGCGTTTGCTGACGATGAGCGCGCGAGGAGGACGCTCGAGATTATTGATATTCACAGGGTGCTGGTGTACATCCTGATCAGCTGCGGGCTGGACCGCTGCGATATGACGTTTGACTTGTTCGAGGACCAATTCCGCGAGGTGATTGACCGGTGCGGGGCCATCATCCGCGAGGGGGTGCCGTTGTCCAAGATTTGTTTTACCTTTGGGGAGGGGTTGACGTCGCCGCTAGCGACGGTGATTTGCAAATGCAGGAACCATGACTTGAGGATGAGGGCGGCGAAGTTGGTGAATAGTATCTCGTGGCGGGACGGCGCGTGGGACGGGAAGCTGTTGGTTATTGGGAAGCTCGGGACCGCGATGCTGGAGGAGAGGAGGATGGACGAGAAGGGCTTCATCCCGGCGGATTCGAGATGGATTTGGAAGGAGGGGAAGTGGGATCTCGAGAGGAGGGAGTTGACGGCGACGTATTGCAGGCTGATGCCCAACGCAGATGGAAGCCGGACGCACGCACAGCTTGTGCTGGATATGGACTCCCTGCCAGATATTTGCAGTCAATGGGGATGTACAGGACGTCATGATCCTTTCGACAGGTATTGATCATGTCATTCTGAGGGACATGATGATGGCTGGACTGGGCCAGAATGACGGTGGTGTATGTGACTAAGGAGAACTAGGAAGGCCGCAGACTGTTGCGAGGTTGTGGGTGGCGTGGTCGTCAAAAGCGTTTTGTGTTTAAAGCTGTATTCAGACAAGCCCACGTATCATGATGAATCCTCATTTCGGAAACGACTTTCTCCATCCGGCCTATAACGTCACAGGGTGACAAACGTGCAGGAGGCAGTAGGGCCTTCCTGTAAAGGTATGGCACGGCTGCTGTCGAATTGGGGGCCGATTGCGTATATTGATGTGATGTGTCTGTTCTTCTATCCTAGAGCGGCGAGTCCTCTAGGAATAGGGGTAGGGGTCTCCCTTGCTGCCTCAGGCTCGGCGGAAATAGGTGTCGCCGAACCGGCGTTCCTCGCGCTGCCTTTTGCCCTTCAATCTGACAGCTGCAGTCAGCGGAGCCAGCACGCCATCACCGGCGCTGCCAGTATTCCTTGGCACTTGGCGAATGCTTAACCGCTGGGAGGCGAAAGCCAAGCTTAGACTCTTGGAACAACGGCGCGCGCATAGCAGTCATATCCTGCATTAGAAGGCGGCCTTTTGACTTGTACGCAATCCAGTAAAGTGATGTTGTCATCGTGTAGGGACGACTTGCAAGACATGGTCAAGTAACTATTAAAGACGAGGTTTGACTCAGGCAGTCGAAGCACGGAATAGATGGGCTCCGCACTGATCAGAATAAAAAAGATGGCTCGGTTTCGCTTGCCAACAAGACGCAGTCCATTCGTCGGAGATCAGATTCCGAACGAAAACCTGGGCTTTAACCGGCTGACTATTCATCTAGGGAAGGTCTTTAAGCCTGGTTCGTCTGACTCGGCAGGGCCCTATCGCCGCTAGGACGCATCTTCTGCCGGAAAAGAAAGACGGGAACTGGATACTTTGCTCAATTAAGCAGCTCCTCCCAGCCGATAAGCAAGCGACATCTCGGACCCGTACCGTGGTCTCGTCTGGCCCAACAGTGCCAAGAATGCTTCTCCGCGCCGATCATCGGCATTAGAATGCACTCAAACAAGATGAATTTCGGGGAGAGTTGCTGAATGCCGTCGTTAATTGAAGGGAGGGGGGGGGGGGGGGCATGCCAGCTTGCCCAGGTCGGATGTTTGCTCGTCCCACCAGACGTCCAGTGCGCTCTCGCTGCAACGCCGAACTACCGCGGCGCTGCGTCTAGCCCCGGCACATGGCATTGGAATAGGAAGGTCGGGCTGCGCGCCGCCTCATGTTGATTGGGAGTGCTGCGCGCCCAGCCGCCAACTATGCCGTGTGCCGTACCGCGGGGTTGGGCCCAGGCTTTTGACAGCCCGCTTAGAGTTCGTGTTTAGTCAACTGTAAAGCTAGAGTTGACATCAAGTTGACTGCATCCATGGATGCCAACGGTATCGGACGCCTATCGCCGACTCGCGATGCTGACGATGCCGAAAAAGGAATGTCGATATTAAGGGACTGCCTTGAGGGAGACTACTGCACAGTACAGCACAGCGCTACAGGGCATTCTCGACTCAGTCCAGCACTGTCTACCCCGCAGTGACTGCGACGCTACGGGGGCATCGATCGACGACTTAAGCATCCCGCACCTGATCCAGGCACATATCCGCAGTGCAGTCCGAACCGTCCGCAGCACCGTTATACGATCATCGTCGTGCAGCGAGGTCCATCAGCTAGCCACTTAGACGCCGCGGGCCCCTGCCATTCGTGGGTTATCGTGATTAGCCTGGCCTCGTTTGCCCGGGAGGATTGCCACGTATCGACATGGACTCAAGCGAAGGTCGTCGGGCGTGAATAGGCGCCGGCGAGCTTCACACAACAATGCACATCACACGAGAATGAGCCTTGTCTCCTTCCCGAGGCGGCAAGATGCTCGGGGTTTTTTTTTTTTTTTTTCTAGGTGTTCTTGGGCTGACTGAAACTATACGATATCTCAACCGAGACCGGAGCTCGCCGCATTCCTCTCTTCCCAAATGGACCCCTGGACAATCCCTTCCTAGTTGATGCCAGTGCTAATTGCCCAAGGTGCCTAGGTGCATGGGGTTCTTCAACTCAAAGGCAAATTAGCTTGCTCTAGCGGCATCCTTCTCGCTGCTTATTATTCCCTCTGCAATATGGGCAGTGGGGAAGGCTGCGGCTGCCAAGAGCTTTATTGCAACGTCCTTCCCCAGATTGCACTCGTCTGGCCGGCTTTGGACCCGGTACCTTACAGTGCCTCGGCTCTCTCGTACAGGCAGTTTATGAGGTAAGGTACCTACCAGGTAGTCGTTGGTGACAGGGAGTTACAGGGCGTCACAGGGAAGCCGCGCCCCAGATGCCCCAACGCGCCTGCCACACGCGCTGCTGGTGCTGCTGCTGCTGCTCCTTCCTATCCTCGCCATCCGCTCCGGCACTCCATCGTTGCATCAACTCGCTTAACCCCCCCTCATGTCACCAAAGAAGAAAATGTCCTCGCACATTCCGCATTCGTCACGACGTCCGTCTTGGCACACATCTACCGCCAGGAGCCTCACCAAGCCTACCATCGTCCATCAACGTCGAGATGGCCTCAAAATGAGTATATATACGCCCGTCGAGGACCTTGATGGCTTGGATTTCAGAGCAGCACTCCTCATCCCGCTCCCGCTCCCGCTCCCGCTTCCGCCTCGGCATCCATACTCGTCCGCTCAGCTCCCGCTCCAGCTCAAGCGTCTGTTCCTGTCTCCGTCCTTGTCTCCGCCTCCGTCTCTTCCGCGACCATGAAGTTCATCGCCGGTCTCTCCTACTTCGCCGCGCTCGCCAGCGCCGTCGTTGTCGACCTCAACAAGCGCGACAGTCCCCTCGACGTCAAGATCGAGAGCGTCGGCAACTCTGCCGTCAAGGCCAGCATCACTAACACGGGTGCTTCCGCCCTGAAGGTCTTCAAGACCGGCTCCATCCTCGACAAGCTCGCTGTCGAGAAGGCCGAGGTCTTTGCCGGAGGCAGGTCATCCTCTTCCTGAGTCATGATACTTGTTCCTAACACCGCCCTACAGCCGAGCAGCTTGCCTTCGACGGTATCCGTCTGCGCCTCCAGACCACCGGCCTCACTGAGGATGCCTTTGAGACCATCGCCGCCGGCCAGACGGTCGAGGTCGAGTGGGACGTTGCCGAGGTTCACGACCTCAGCGCCGGCGGCAAGTTCGACGTGGCCGCCAAGGGCGCGCTCTCCTTCGCCGAGGCCGACAGCACCGACATCGCCGGCACTGCCAGCTTCTCCTCCAACGTGCTGAGCGTCGACGTCGACGGCGCCGCCGCCGCCAAGGTCCGCCGTGACTTCCACGACCACGTCAAGCGCACCGTCGTCCAGAGCGACTGCACCGGCACCCAGCGCACCGCCACCGTCAACGCCCTCAGCAACTGCCGCGCCCTCGCTGCTGCCGCCTCTTCCGCCGCCGCCAGCGGTGCCGCGGCCAAGATGGAAGAGTACTTCAAGTCGTCCTCCAGCTCCACCCGCAGCACCGTCGCCGCCGTCTTCTCCCGCGTCGCCTCCGAGTGCGGCAGCACCACCTCGGGTGTCTCGCGCCAGTACTGCACTGACATCTATCCCGCCTGCTCGGCCGGCGTCATTGCCTACACGCTGCCCAGCCAGAGCTACATGGTCAACTGCCCTACCTTCTTCACCATGACGACCCTGTCGCGCACTTGCCACGCCCAGGACCAGGCCACCACCGCCCTGCACGAGGTCACCCACCTGTCCCAGATCAAGGGCACCACCGACCAGAGCTCGTGCTACGGCTACAGCTGCGTGCGCAGCCTGACTGCCGCTCAGAACCTCAACCACGCCGACACCTACTCCCTGTTCGCCAACGGTACGTGATGATGATTCTCAATTGAGACTTGAGATTGAATACTGACTTGTGGTTAGCCATCTACGTCGGCTGCTAAGCGCGTCGCTTCGAGCGATGCACAGAATGAGAGCTTGAAAAGGGGGGATTTGACTGCCATGGTGTTACAGCATAATGAGTCTGCGATACTGACGACTGGATGTTGATGAACGGAGCCGATGATGGGACGGAGCGATTGGAATTCCTTTCTTGAATGTAAATATTCAGGGGCGCCATCTGACGGGCGCTCCAGATGTGAATACAAACCTGAAATCGACCCCTTTTGGAATTGCTTTTTCCGAGCCCCTTCCCCTTCCCCCTTGCTCTCCCTTCGGTGAACAGGCGGTGAGGTGAACCTCGGTTAGCTGTGCTGTTGTGTTGGATACCTAAGGAACGAAGTATTCTTTTGTGCGGGTCCAGTCACTGGTCCAGTGCCAGCACTGTCGACAGCTGGAGCTCGGCTCTTGCGACGCTTTGCGGGGGATCTGCACGATTACTAACAAGTGGAACGAGTCGTGCGCGGCGCTGTCTCCGTGACAACTGGTCCGTTTCACTCATCACTCAACCCAATTCAACCTCATCCCACACACCGAGGCAGGCCCTGGATCCCATTCTCAATCCGGAGCAGCGAGCGTCCGCAAGTGCATCACTAAGCTAGCTCACTTACCGTTTTGGTGTAATTGATCAGCACCATGGTCTCGTTCGAGGAGTTCATCGACTCCGCCGTGCGGAACGGCGACGTCCCCGGCATCATGCTCTTCGCCCGCGACAAGTCCGGTCCGTTATCTCCGCACATATTCCTGACGCCGTCAAACTAAAAAAGAAATGCAGGCAAATTTAACTACTCGCACATCTACGGGACCAACCCGACAACGGGCTCCCCGCTCCGGGCCGACGACGTGCTCACGCTCGCCTCGGTAACCAAGCTCCTCACCACCATCGCGGTCCTCCAGCTCGCGGAGCGCGGCGCGCTCTCCCTCGACGAGGACGCCGCCGTCCACCTCCCCGCGCTGGCGCGCAAGCGGGTCCTCAAGGGCTTCGACGCAGCCGGCCGTCCGATCGAGGAGCAGCGGCGACAGACCATCACCGTGCGCCGTCTGCTCACGCACAGCGCGGGGTGCAGCTACGACTTCCTGGACGGCCCGACGCGCGAGTGGCAGGACTTCTACCGGATCAAGCCGACGCGGGGGGCTACCGTCGAGGAGAGGTTTGCGTACCCGCTGATTTACGAGCCCGGCCGCGGGTGGGCGTACGGCAGCGCGACGGACTGGGCGGGGAAGCTCGTGGAAGAGGTCAGCGGGGAGAGTTTGGAGGCGTACATGAGCGCGCAGATCTGGGCGCCGCTGGGCGCTGCGAGCTTCACGTTTGACGGCGACAAGGTGCGGCCGCAGCTGTGGGGGATGAGCAAGCGCGACGGGAGGACGGGGCGGATTGTCACGCACAGGGGACGGGCGCTGAATGAGGGCGTGACGGATTGTCTTGGAGGGCAGGGCGTGTATGGCACCGCGCCGGATGTGCTCCGCGTGCTGGAGTCGTTGTTGAGAGATGACGGGAGACTGCTGAAGCCTGGCACGGCGAGGATGATGTTCGAGCCGCAGCTCGAGGGCCCCGCGAAGAGGAGTTTGTTGGAAGCTATGGAGAGGCCTGAGTGGGCTGTCGGATACTTCCCGCCGACGAGGGAGTACGATTGGGGCTTGGGTGGGTTGTTGGTCGATGGGGAACGGCATCCTAATAGGAGGTACGGGACGATGATGTGGAGCGGCGCGTCCAATGTCTTTTGGGTGAGTTTGGTCCTGGCCTATGGATGATGGGGAGATGATGACTGACCTGTTGCAGTGGATTGATCGACGTACTGGGATCTGCGGCTTCTTCGCGACGCAGGTGTTGCCCGCTGCGGACGCGGGGGTTCGGCCGTACATCAGGGAGTTCGAGGACGAGATGTACGCGCGCTTTAAGTCGAGGCCTCGCCCATCGCTGTGAGGGGGAGAGAGCTTGAGGACGACCGGGAACGAAATTGCATGGATAGAGATTAGAAGTAGACGTTTAGAAGTAGAAGCAGAGGCCTGACGGATTTTGAGTACGGTCTACACCCGAAGACTTGTAGAATGACAGACATGTTTTGATCAAGACATTTATCGGCATCGTTCATATTGTAGTAGTCAATTCTTTAACACGAGAAGACAGTTTGTGTATTTAATGGAGAGACGAATGGATGGAAGGTGATTTTAATCATGTTATTATGTCTAGAGTCGACCAAGTCCTATGCGGCAGACTAGACTACCTAGCCTAGCCTCCATCGACTCTATCCTGGCTTGGTCTCTATCAGATATCGTGACCGCATCCAAGGTGACGCTCTCCAAGCGCCTCCAGCTCCTCGATTCTAATCACACCAGGCTCGAGGCTCCTGCTCTGCAGGTGGGTAAGCATCGTGGTGTTGACGGACGACTTGGGGATGAGAGAGGTTCCGTTCAGGGACAGGACGGTAACCATGTGAGCAGCAGCCTACACGCAAGTTAGTTCAACATGCCGACTTCCCAAAAACTGTGGGCAAGACTTACTCTCGCGTTGACGGTGATGGTCTCGGGGTCGGGGTTCTCGATGGTGTCGCACGCCTGGTGGTAGCACGGATCCTGCGCAACGGCAGTGCCAGTGTGCAGGAAGCCGAAAGGCTTGTTGAGGATCTGCCAGAACGAGGCGTAGTCGCTTCCGTTGGTCAGCACGGCGGGGGTGACCTCGTGGCCGTGGCTTTCGAAGTAGTCGACGTAGATGCCCTCGACGACGTCGGATCCCGGGGGCGCGACACTGCCGTGCGTGCTGCCGTCCGTGTCGGCGACGCCGAAGAAACCCTTGGAGACCATGTCGAAGTTGAGGTAGACGAGAAGGTCGTCGACGTCGGAGGCCGCGAGGTTGGAGCAGTAGAACTTGGATCCGAGCAAGCCATTCTCCTCGGCGCCCCACCACGCGAAGCGCACCTTGTTCTTGGTGCGGTACTTGGTCAGGGCCAGGAAGAGCTCGAGCAGCAGGCTGGTTCCGGAGCCTGGTGTATGTCAGTAACTGGTTCGGAGAGGTGATATGCGTGAGGACGTACCGTCGTCGTTGATGCCTGGGCCGGCTTGTACGCTGTCCAGGTGCGCTCCGAGCTGTTCTCATCAGTCGCTTTTCCTACCAAGAAGAATACAGGGCACGTACCATGACGACGTTGTGGGGGTCACCCTCTTCCGTCTCGACAAACACATTCTGCGTGATGCGCTCCTCGACAATCTGCGTCTGCTGGAAGTGCGCCTCCACAGTCTCGCCTGCCTCGATGCGTGCCTTGATTCTCTCACCGTCCACCAGATTAATAAACCCAGCCGGTACGAAGCCCTCCGGATCCGGTGCACTGAGCGAACCTGCTGTCGCATTCGTCGTCACGTCGTGGTAGACAATGACGGCCGCAGCACCCGCCGCAGCGGCAGGTCGCACTCTGCCGGCGAGGGTGCCGCCCGTTGGGCAGCGGAAGCGCTGCACGAGCACGATCTTGCCCTCGACGTCCAGGCCGTCATAGTTCGCGGCGTCGCAGCCGGCAGCGCCCTCGGGGCCCAGCACGACTTCGGCGGTGATACCCTCCTCGCTGGTAGACGGGGAGTATGTCAAGCCGAAGACGTAGATGGACTCGCCGTCGATGGTGAAGTCGATGCTGACGACCTGTCCGAAGGTAGCGGGGAAATCCTGCTTCCAGGACTTGGTGCCCGGGATCGTGGAGATGCGGTCCCAGACGTAGTCGACCGAGGCAGCGTAGCCCGGCAGCCCGAAGGCGCGGTTGCCGCCGTTGGCGAAGGCGATCTCGTTAAGGGCTTCCAGGTTGGCCATCAGACTGTTGGGTGAAGGGTCAGTGAATTGAGTCCTGATAGTGGTGTCACAGGTAGGTTAGTTATGCGGCTTACTTCTCAGTCGTGATGTCGGCCTGAAGCGACTCGGAGTCGATCTTGGGCCTGCACGTCGCGTTCGTCTCGGCAGAAGCCAGCGACAGCAAAGTCGCGGCCGTGGCCGTCTTGGAGAACTTCATGGCTGCGGGTTGTCGATGTCAAAACAGCGGAGAGCTACCCAGGAGAAGACGAAGAAGCTACGACAGCGCAGCAACCAGAGGCGGGCAGGCGGGAGCCGGCATTTATTTGCGCAACGGTCTTTCCCAATGCCCTCCCCCATCCACCATCCCACCTCATATTGCGGTCAACACGGACGAAGCCAGAGTGCCACCGCAGCGCGCCCCAAAAAACGCGATACCAAGCATGCTTATCCCGGGCCGCCCAGAGCCTGGACGTCCAATCGACCGTGCCAATTGGGGCGAGCCCACGAGCCGATGGTCGCATCGGGAAGGTCGACGGGGGACGTGAGGGGAAGGTCGGGGCCGCCAAGAGCCAAGCACTATAAAACTTGGGTCTTGGCCCGCGATGTCGTCAACCTTTTTCTGTCTGTCGGGTCCCCGCTGACCAGGTCGGGCCAGGCATTCCAGGCTGATGGTGTTGCTGGCCGGGCAGGGTCCGGCGTGATCGGACGAACGACATGCACAAAAGTGCGCCAAGCATGCGGCGACGTCTTGTCAACAGCCCGATTGGTGATCCGGCGCCGTTATCAGTTCGAGGATTGAATCAGGAAAGCTGATTGTGGGTAAAAGCGATGAGTTGCCCTCAAATTCGACGCCTGGGCCATCACTGAGCAAGCTGCGCCGGAGCTGGTTCGATTATGGACATGTATGTAGTTGAAGGGAATAAAGTGCGGTTGTCAGGCGCGACAGTGGCTCCTGTCGCTCCTTCAAAACCACCTTCTTCACGTGATCAAGTATCCGCGTTATCGGCGATTGAACCTGCATCCAATTGTATGTATCTACCTAGCAAGGTAGCAGGAATTGATACTCCTCGATTACTTCCCTAGGTACTTACTTACCTAAAATGATTCGTTGCAGGCGCCGCAGTTTAGCCGCCTGCGACACAGCCCCTTGGCTGCCGCCTGATCAGGCCCAGTCAGCTGATGACTAGCCTTTGTTACGTCCAACACCTAACTATCACCTCGCAACGCGAATGCGAGTCGCCTTGATTGACGTTTACCAACAGCCATCACGGGAACTATCTTTGTTCATGCGTCCAGATTACCAATTGGACTCAGCAACAACTGCGCCAGCGCCTTCAATCAACACCGAACATACCCCTCTTCTCTCTCCCTCTCCCTCCCAGTCCCCAGCCACCCCAAGCCACATCGGAGACCACCACTCAAAGCTATTTGACCCAAGGCCTATTAAATACAGTACATTAATCTCCTGTATGGTGCCTGGTGTTTACAATGTGCCACCAAATACTCGAGCACTACTCGGTGTGCCGATGTCTGTTTTACGACCACCCTATCGACAGATGTAAGGATTCTACACAACCAGGCCACACCGTCACAAAGAGGACAGTTCTAGTTGGCTACGCATGTCAGTACCACACAGTACCCCACGACGATCCACTGCAGCAAACCGTCTTGCAAACCCCACGGCTCCAGCTGAAGCCGCGGCCCGGGGCTTCCAAGAGCACCGGTCCCTCGTTTCATGTTACAATTTCGAAAGACCATACCGCCGTTGAAGATGTGCGGCAAGCTGAGCTCTTCGCCTTTCTGGGCCAGCGGTTACGCTGCTCCTCGGGGCGAGTGGTTGGCACTGATAGCAGCAGTGGTGACAACATGAACATAGCCAACAACACCGCTTTCCACAACATGATGGCTAGCATGAACCAGGAGCAAAGACAAGCAGTCAACGCGTTGCCGCCAGACAAGCTGCACGAAGTCATGGCTAAATGGCAAGAGCAACAGCGCAAGATGCAGCATATCGCCGGCGGCAACGCGAAGCCGATCCGCCCACCGCCGGGAATCCCGTCCTGGTCACCCCGGAAATTTCCCGTGGACCCAAATATGGGGAAAATGGTCAGAGATCACATGAAAGCATGGCAGCAAGAAAGGCAATTGGAACCAATCAGCTCTAACGTCGCTGACACGGCCGAATTGCCCGAGTTCATCACAATTCGGAGACTGGGTAATAACTTACCAGCAAGAGGGTCGAACAAACATGTCTCTTCTCCTAGTAAGGACACGCGACATTCAGCAACCCCCGTGAGTATGCCGGGTTATGGATGAAAACAAGATACTGACAATGCCATGTATGATCTAAGAACACACACATGCACCCTACAACAACCGCCGGAAAATACCTCGACAGCAGCTCAATGGTGGAAGATGATGATAACGTCTTGGAGGATTTCGATTTCGATGCCTTCCTTGCCGAATCGGTATGGTTTAAAATTGTCCCATAAAAGCACACACGTCAAGAGCTGACGAACGCTTGTAGGAAGGAGAATCCTCTGTTCAGCCCTCACAACCGACTTCTCGGTCTGTAAACCCTAGGCCAGGGTATAGGGCTACACACTGGACCCAACCTAGAAGGCTTAAGCGGGAAACGATAGCAGAACGCAGAAGGGGCAAACTCGCATTTCGGAAAGGAGACCATCTCACTTGGTCCAAATGATTACCCCCATGGGGTCATTCGTTTAACAATCTCACAGTGACCATTGGCGTATTCGAGTCCAGGATCAATAGTCTTACATTGTGAATATTCCAGCACGTCTCCTCCTGGCAGAATCAGCTCCATAAATCCGCAATTGGGTCGTGCAGTGTCCTGTAGAAAAGATACACCTTACTGAGAAGTCTTGGATGTCTGGCTCTTCAGTCTCAATCATTCAGGCATGCAGAGTTGAGTGCTCGAGATCCACAATTTGAAGCTCATAAGCAATGGATGCCATTGTGGCGTCAGGATGCTCGTCCACTATGGTCTGACGAACACGCTTGGGACGGTAAACGTTCCTATGCGTACTCGCCTAGGCCGATTGATACCTTACCTGGTATGGTAGGCCGGCAGATTGAATCACGATACATTCGGATTCATGAGTCAATCGGGTGCATCGTTAATGGAAAGTCTGTCATCCAGAGCTTGTGTTTCTCAAAAGGGGAAACAATAGTAGGTTGGAATGTCCAAATACAGGACGAGGGCTTACGTGGGTAAGAATTTAGCGTGGCTGTGTTCATCCTCTGATGATTTGTCCACTTCGCCTTGCTCAATCCACCGCTTTGATGCATTGTTGCCTAATCGACGCTATAAAACCGTCGGTCAGCCACACCTCACCCAAACAATGAAGCATCTATCCATAACTACGACAGGAAATTCAACCCACATCGACAAAGCTTTATCGCAAACGTCGCCACTATGTCAGGTCCCAATTCTCCAGACGAGCTCGTGAGGGTACCTGCCGACGCGGACGACATGGAAGGTTACGAGCTCCAGATCGCTCTCGACCAGCTCGCCGCCGGCTCCACGGATGCACTCAAGACATTCCTCGCCCGCCGGGCAGGCGTCGACCCCAACACGGTGTCACTCAGATCATCGCCCTGGCAGGCGCGAGAGGACGGTGAGTATTCTTTCATCGGTAAGCTGGATGACACACGCCCGCCAGGCGAGATAGACAAGCTCGAGCCCGGACACTCGCACCCAGCACCCCATGTCGAGCTCGAAGACACGAAGAAACCCTTCGAATACAAGCCACTGGACCCAGAGCGCCGGCAGTTCCGCCTTCTGAGACTCGGACCGCCAGACGAAAACGGCATCATCAGCCACTTCAGGATGGAAACGTTTTGCCTCGACGATGCACCGCAGTATTTCTGTCTGTCCTATGTATGGGGTGATCCGAGGAAGTTTCTCGGCGTCAACTGCAACGGAGAAATGATTCCCGTCACGCAGAATCTCTTCCACGCGCTGGGAAACTGCTTCAAGAGACACCCCGATTCATGGCTATGGGCGGATGGAATTTGCATCAACCAAGGCGACATCGTCGAGCGAAGTCAGCAAGTCCTGCTGATGGGCAACATTTACCAGAACGCATCCATGGTGCTGGCCCACCCAGGCCATTACAAGTACGGTCGAGTGGAAAGCAAGCCGGAGGAGAGCAAACAAAAGACGGACTTGGAAGATCGCATGGGAGGCCTCGGAGTCCAGGATATGCTGAGCTTCGGCACCGAGCCCTCTGCAGAAGAGGAGGACTCGGAAAGCCCCGGCTCCGACACCGACTCTGAAATGTCGTACGGCCTAGCCGATTTCTTGCCGGAACACGACAAAAATGCTTACAGCGCCGAAAATGCCCAAGGCGCGATTAGTATCATGACGTTTCTCACCCGAACATGGATGGACTCTCGCCGCGAAAAGATTCTGACAGATACAGAATGGGACAAGGTTGGACTGCCAGATCCCGAGACCGAGGAGGGGAAGGAGACGTGGAGGAACCTGCTCAGTTTCTGGACCCAGGACTGGTACTTCCGGACCTGGGTCCTGCAAGAGGTTATCCTCGCAAAGAAGGTTGTCGTCTTGTACGGCCAGACGGCGATCAGTCTCGAGGCCGTCACCGACTTTTGGTCCCTCGCCAAGCAGCACTTCCTACCTAAAACTCTCCGCCTTGGTATGTACGCGGACATATTCAACATGGTTATGCACCTTAGTCCGGTCAGTGCTTTCAAGGGGCTTCGAGACCGGCGGGAAGGCAAAACCAAGAAACCGGACGACGACGAGGATAATGAAGCTCCATCAGATGAGAAGGCCCCGTTGCCTGATCTCCTCGAATTGTTGGTCTTGTCTAGGAACAACCTTGCCACCGATCCTCGCGACAAGGTCTACGGGCTCCTTGGTCTGACCGACGACGCTGTTTCACAGTCCATCATCCCAGACTATGCCCCAGTCAACACCGCAGCCAACGTGCTCACAGAGGTTGCTACTGAGATCGTGAAAGCTGGCCAAGCAGCCGACCTACTTCACCATGCCGGCGAAGACCAGAGCATTACAGGGCTGCCGTCCTGGGTACCGGATTGGACCATGCAATCCAGATCGACCCTTCCAGCCCACCTGTATCAGAGCATGGACAAGACGTCGCCAAAGGCCGCCGTCGTAGAAAGCGACGGCAAGACGAAGCTAGTTGTACGAGGAGCCATTGTTTCCCGAGTCAACCACGTTGGACCGGCATGGAAGTTCTATTCGCACGACCGTTCGCAGCATCCCTTCGGCAGCTTTAGACACGCACCGGAGCTCGAGATTCCACCGTTCAACGACGAGGACGCGAGAAACTTCATTCTCACGTTTGCGTCCAGGAGTGAGGAAGACGTCGGGGAGAGATATAGTGAGGAAGGCTTTGATGACGCCGTGGTCCGGACCCTTGCCGTGGACTGCTCCTGGAAAGGCCAAAGAATCGGACGAAAGAAGGCACGCGCAAAAGAAGAAAACACGTTGACAAATGAATCCGACACGGAAGAAGAGCCGAACGTTTCAGCCTCGGAGGAATTCTTTGGTGCAGTCGAGGCTTTCCGAAGGTTTTACGCGAGAGGACCGACCTCGGAAGAGGACTTGCATGCACCGGGAGTCCGAGTTCACCAGACCATGATCTTCATGTGGCTGCTCGACTTTGACGAGGAAGTCGAGGCCGACCTCCAGAAGCGGATGGTGCCGTACACGGTTCCGTTCCAAGAGGCCCAGCGTGGCCGGCGTTTCGCTACCCTCGGAACAAGAGTCCCCAAAACCGCGGAAGACATCAAAGCCGAGAAGGCCGAGGAAAAGGAAAAGCCGAAGCACCAGTACAAAACGAAGGCTCTGGAGCATCACTTTATGGGAACTTTGCCGTGGAACGCCGAGATTGAGGACTACGTCGTCCTCCTCGAAGGTTTCAGGACACCCTTCGTGCTTCGGAGGTGCGAAGGCGGTGCCGAGAGTGAGGAAAAGGACGAGTTCACGATCATTGGGGACTGCTACGTTCATGGAATGATGGACGGCGAGATATTGTGTTGGGTCGATGAACTTGAGGAGAAACTCGAACCGGACTATGTCAGCCGGAATGACGAGGGTCGAGAGTACGCCATTCGGGCACCGCAAGGATTCGTCCCTTTCACAGATTTTACGATTGTCTGAAACGGGAAATCTTCAGGTATCAAGATGTATTTCCAGGTCTAATAGGACCATATTGACTGGGGTCTTCGGAGAAATGCACCGTTATGGCGTGTACGGCAGAATTGTGATTTGTGGAGTGGTCCATATGTCCCAGCTGTCCGAATCCACGGGGTTGCTGAAAGGTGTCAGGGTAGCGAAACGCATTCTAGGCAAACTTCAGTCAGGAGTCCTATGAATGAAGATGTCTTTTTACTCACGTGTAGTTGCCCGGTGCGATGTAGCTTCCGTTGGCAAGCTTTCCGAGCCACCAAAAACGGTCGGTCAGCTCGCTCCAAGATGTCGTCCGCTCGATGCCTCGTATCGGGAACGGAAGAACCTTCTCCTTGTCCATTGTCGCGGGGTTGAAGTTGATAGACCTGACGGAGTACGTGGAATAGGTTGCTGCGCCGATGTACCCATTCTCGCCCACGACCGGGGGGTACTTCCACTGGTCCTCTTCAAAGCTGGTATCAAATATCTGGAGGTGTGTCAGTTAAATTCCGAGATTTTCAGTCTTGTGGTAGTGGTTATCTTACATCCCAGCGGAGTTCCTTGGTTCCCCATTTCAGCTGGACATTGACCTTGGGAAAGTCCTGAGCGGCCAGGCTGGTGTTGAAGGCATACCTGTCCCTAAATCAGTATTTGCATTTTTGATCGGTACGTGACAAACATACGTGTGATGCGTTTCAATGCCCTGACTACTGGGTCCAGACTTCTGCACCGGATAGCCGTCGGGGAACATTTTGCCCTTCATTTGTGCATTCAGATCAAAAGCCGCACCTGTGCCGTAGTGTTAGTTCAAGGCCTAGATGTACAGAATAGTTGGAGGATGTCTGGAACTGACCCAAGTAAGGCACCGAAAGAGCCTCGCCATTGCTGCCAGTGATCCAAATCTTGCCGCTGTAGATCGGGAGTTTGGACTCATCGTCGACTTGGGGGTAGGTGAAGTCGAATCTGAGGCTGTGCGTTAGAGTTTCCCTTGCAATAAGTAATGGGGCTTTCTTACTGAGCTTCCTTTGTTTCGCCAGGATTAATTGTAAGCAACTCAGAAACGAACACGACCGTCGGAGCCAGGCTGATAGGTTTCAAGTCGAGGACGTCAGCAAGCAGTCTGGGGGACCGCCCCTGTGCATTGAAAGCCCCAGCGGCCTCCATGGTAAAGTTGTACGTCACTGGGTCAGCCCCGCTGTTTGTGATGTCGACTTTGTGAGACTGGACGAATGACCCAGTGTCGTTGAGTTCGAGTTTGTCAAACGAAACTGAGGTCGTCGACCCCAAGAGCCTTGTGGCATTGATGAGACCGTTGCCAACCTGTGCCACTGGTGCAAAGAACCCAAAGTCGGTCGGGAGGCCCTGAGGCTCAGCAACTTGCCACGGAAGCGAATCGCCACTGGAGATGATGCGTCTCGACAGATCCTTGGCGAAACCCTTTCCGTGGACCGCGAGGCCGCCGTGCTTGCCGATGTAGAGAGCTGCAACGCCAGCAACATATGGCGTCGCCATGGACGTGCCGCTAAGAACTTTCCATGTCTTGTCGAGATACGTGCTGTAAATCTTCGCCCCAGGCGCGGAGATATCGGGCTTGATCTCCAACTCGTACGTTCCGCCCCAGCTGGTGTACTGCGACGGGATACCACCAGCGGCGTCGAAGAATCCCACAGCCCAATCGCTGTCTTCTGGAACGGTGAAGTCTCCCGTCACGTTGCCCCCCGCCTTGACCGTCTCGATGATTGCGGCCCCGGCCTTTGCGTCGATCAGTGCCATCTGCGACTGTTGCACCGAGTTGGCGACGAGCTCGAAGGGACGGACGTCATCGTTGTAGAAGAGCACGTAGCGAGCGCCAAACTTCTCGATGTTGGCTTGCTTGACGTAGGGCGTGCAGCCTCCTCGTCGAATGAGCACGATCACGCTGGAAAGATCCGGTGTGGTGTCGGGAAGGGGGCTGCATGCTTCTGCTGAGATGCGGGTGTCGAAGGACAGCGGCAGAATGGGCAGGCCGGTCACGTTCCAGAGTGGTCTGTTGACGGGAGGGATGTACGCCAGCTGGGTCGTGTTAGACGTGCTGTCGAGACTGAAAGTTGCGTGCCACGGCTTAGCAGGGACTCGGCTCGTGTCGACCGATGCAACGGCGAGCACCTCTTTGCCTGACGAGCCACTGCTGGCGTAGAAGGGACCCTCGTCGCCGTCGTTTCCGGCGGCGATTGTTACTACGACGCCCTGTTCAACGATTCTGGATGCCACCGTGGCCCAGGGTCCGTCAGAGAAGCCGGCGGCACGACCAATACTTGCCGTAATGATGTCCGCCTAGGACAGTTTTAGCACTACGAGCAACGCTGTTCTCGATATTGAACATACCCCGGACTCATACGCCATGATGGTGGCATCGACCAACGTGTCCTCGTCAGTGCCTTCGAACTATAAAAATGTCAGGGCTGAGTCAATCTCAGATGATTGATGTGTTGTCTTACAGCGCCAAAGACCTTGAAGGCGAGAATCTCTGCTTCAGGGGCAACGCCGGAATAACTATTGTCATAGCACGCGTCAGCGAGAGCATCAAGTTCTATTCGTAATTCTCACAATTCACTCTTTCCGGCAATGATACCTGCAACGTGCGTGCCATGACCCAAGGAATCAAGCGGATCTTCGTCGGGTGTTTTGTCATTGGATCCGTCATATTCTGTCTCGTGGTCAGTCATCCCGCCATGTGGTTTCAGTGTTCTCAGAGACATTCGCCCACCTTCTCCAACGAGATCATATCCTCCCGAAACCTTGAATCCGGGACCGAAGCCGCCGCCAAGCTGGGATTGTTAGCCAAACTCGCACGACTTTGACAATGGCCGAGAAGACCTTACTGCTGGATGTCGGTAGTCGACGCCAGAGTCAATGACCGCAACCTTGACTCCTTTACCATAGATGCCAGCTTCGTGGAGTTTGTCGACGCCCGTGGAGTAGTGAATCGACCAATTCTGCGCCGTCGCGTCGTCGCTGAACGAGGCCTGCGGTATGAGAGGTGCCAGCTTGTACGTCTTCACCGGCCAAGCCTGTGCCACCTCCCCGACATTTTGGAGGGTATCCAAGTTGTCGCTCTCCGACTCGACGCTCAGTCCGGAGAAGATCTCGCTGTTGAATGACTTGAGAACTTTTGCGCCAGTGGCCTGGATCTTTCTTGAGAGATCCGTGAGCGCAACACCCTATCAGAACGTGAGTAATTGGGCCGTTGATGAAACGCGCATAGGGTATCCCATACCGATTCGGCTTCGACGATAAACTTCTTGGTCTCCAAAATGGTGGAGTTCCGAGCGTCATCTCTTCGTCGGCGGCCGCTGAGCGAAGACGGCTGTGCAACGACGACTCCGAGGGCGATTGCCCACAACAGAGTGTTTAGACGCATGTTGGCGACCGGGCGCGAGTCGTGATCGTGCTCACAAACAACGAGGAGGGCATCGAAAGTCAAGAGAGAGAGGCCTCATATGTAATACGAAATCAGGAGAACCCGGATAGAACAAATGCAAGGGAAGACACGATCCCATGTTCCTACATGCATTCTGGCTACCCATGCCCTGCCAATTCGTTCCCCTGTGGTAGCATCCGGGGCGCTGAAGCCGAGGGCGATGCGCTGTGTGCCAATGCTGAGTGGGCCTGAGATCCACGACTAACCTTCAGAAAGCGGCTTCAAATGCAGCTTTGGGATGATTTCCTGACAGACTCAAAGTCCTCCTGCCAAATCCGGAGTGAGGCCCATCGCACAGCTCTGTTGTTAGGGTTGCACCAGAGGCCCGAAAGAGCTCGCTCAACCGCCCGTGGTGCATGGGGTTCATTTAAGACCCCTGTCATGGCAACACTGCCAAGCGCGAAACGGGTCCAAATAGCGCATGTTGGCTCACTCTCACAGCGGCAAGACCCTGGATTCACGGCGCCGTTAGTTATCCGACTCAGGGCGAATTATTGAACGTTGACAGTGAGTCTGGATTGGACGTTGACAACATGCTGGTCGGCGTAAGTGCAAGAAGCAAAACATAAAGTCGCATGAATAGAATAAAGTTAGAGCGAGTAGCAATACCCAGCATCCCATTTCGTTCAAGTCAATATTGTTTAATGCTGTATTTCTTTTCCATGATACCATTGGTGCTCCACCGTAAAATGCTATCAAGGTCCTCAGCAGAATCAGAACATCATCTGCGCATTCAGAACACGCATGCAAATCCCAGTAACAGCAATTTTTTTTTAGAACACATAGCCGACGTTTGATAAGTTATCCACAGGTTTCTTTCGACTGGTTCGATATGTTTAAGAAGAGTTTGGTCGAGGTTGCTCCGCCGTCTATACCCACCACAGACGAGCTGCGAGAACCCGCCAGATGCAATTGACAACAAAGGCAAATCCATCAAAAATGATGTCCAACACGAACTGGTTGGGCCATACGTAAATGAGCTTTCAGGCCATCCCAACCTCCACCATGGGTGAGGTAATCCATGTCAAGATGTCAACTTGGGCTTGATGTGTCAAGGGACAAAAAGGAAATCTCCCCGAGGTGGGCTCGAACCACCAACCTCCAGATTAACAGTCTGACGCGCTAGCCAATTGTGCCATCGGGGATCTGCTGGATGAATTGTTAAGACCATCGCGATGGCAAGTGGGTTATTGCTCCAGCAGGTGAGGGTTGTGGCTGTGGGCTGAAGCCCTACAAGCGAAGCTGGCTGATGTGAAATGTGGAACCATTGTCCGAGCACTCGCTTTTGGTCGAGTTTAAAATGAAACTCTCTGATACGATCAAAGGCAATCATGGGAGCTGCTCATCCGGGTGTCGCTGAATGAGAGCGGCGTCTGCGAGCAGGCGGCGGAGGAAGCACGGTGGAGGAGGAAGCGTGGCGCCGTCGGAGTTGATGCGAGCGTCGGCGGACTTTCCTGCGGCGTCGGAGAACATGTCAGCTTACTATCTCGGACGAACCTCACACACAAGCCACCTGCGTCTGGCCTCTTATATCCGGTGCGATTACGTTTCAAGATATATCTCATAACGTTGTCCAGGCGCGTGTTCCTAAGCCTTCATGAGTAATTGACATTTCGCATCATGACATCATCCGTTGCATGGCGTGTTATCTGGATGTTGCTTACAAATAGGCCAGCCACGGCGCTGGAGATCGCAGAGGGCTTCGTTATTCCCGGAGCTGGGCGGGCGCCAGTTCACGTAGGGCGGAAGATGCGGGATCAGACCTGCTGGTGTATTTAATTCCAACCAAACAGTCGCCGATTGCTTGGCGAAGGCTTCAAACACCGTCTGCCACCAAGGATTGAATCCTACAGAATAACACCTTGACTATTCATCTTAGTTGGAAAAATGGCTCACAACATTCTCATCACTGGCGCTTCGGGATATCTTGGCGGCACGCTGCTTGCTCGATGGGCTGAATCTGGGCTCACTGGGTACGATAAGCTGTATGCACTGGTCAGGACCGACGTCCAAGCCGAGGCTGTGAAGCAATACGGTGCCGAGCCCCTGGCGTTTTCGCCAAGAGATCCTGCGGCGGTCAAGGATGCAGTTGTGAAGAATCGGATCACAATTGTGTTTTACTTGATCGATGCAATCGAGTCGGTCGGCCAGGAAAACTTCATCAAGGCTCTGGCAGAAGTCAAGCGCCAGACGGGCCAGGATGTCCACCTGCTTCATGTGAGTTAATCACTTATTCGGGCATCGATGACAACTCTAACAACTTTTTCACAAGACTACCGGAGCCAAGCTCTTCTCGAGTCACGCCGGTGCCCCCACTAACCGACCTCTTTTTGATACGGATCCTGAGTTGTACAACATTCAAAAGTCTCAAAAGGCACCCATTCCACTTATGCAGAAGGTGAAGCATAAACCCAATATCAGCCAAGACAACTCTGGCCAAGAATAAACTAATATTATGTAGGGTGTCGATGCCAACAACACTGTCATTGACCAAGGCGAAGCCAACGGCGTCAAAACTTACGTTTTTGCTCCGTGCATCGTCTGTGAGTGGTTCCTTCAGCCTTATGGGATGAACAGGTCTGACTATATGCAAAGATGGCAAGGGCGAAGGCTTCGGTAACCCAATCTCCATCCAGACTGTGGACATTGTCAAGGCGGCGAAGTCAGCTGGCCAAGTATACTCGGTCACTCCAGACCGACCAGTAAGTTAATTAAACCCCGTATGTCTTCTGGGATGTTTTTAATGTGATCGACAGACCTGGCCCGTTTGCCATGTCCTTGACAACACGACTCTGTATATCCAACTGCTCCGTTCCATTTTGAGCAATGAGAATCCAGGCAGCGGCAAGACCGGCTACTACTTGGCGTCACCTGGCAGCATCGCTTGGGACGATCTTTATGCTGGGATGGCTAAGGCCCTGTTCAAGAGGGGAATCGTCAAGACCGAAGAGGTTACCAAAGCTGACGAGAAGGTGCTTAACATTATGGCCAAGGGCCTTGGCTACGACGTGTCCTTTGTCGAAATGGGAATGGCTGGCAAGTAAGTCATCGACCTCTAGCGTCCTATTCTTGACCGAATTTACCTATCAGGCTGCTAACGGCTGCCTACTATGCAGATGCACCTTCACCGCCAAGCGTGGATCTCAGATTGGGTGGAAGCCTCAATATGCGCCGGAGCATATTTTGGAGGCTGCTGATGCCGAAGTGGAGTTGATCCTGCAAACCCTGCAGTAATTCTTCTGAAATGGGGAGAAGGAAGTACTATTGCCTCTTTTTGAGGGGCCTTGCGTGAGTCACAATGCTGTGGTACCTTGTTGTGTTTGATTCGGAAAGGCTCCCTGCCCGAGGGCCGAGACAGCAAGGCGAAAAAGAGCCAAGCAACGTAATCCTATACGTAAAGGTCCAACTCACTTTGTACCATTGCCTGCACTAGTACACATCTCGAAAGGCTGACTACCTGCTTGCTCTAATGCGCCAATGGCACGGGCCGTCACTATGATCTTACTGCGTTTTCGGTGTTTGCTTCACTTGCCGAGCCCACGATCGGCATGGTCTGCAAGCACCCGCTCACCGTAAGCGAAAAGCGAGAGCGGACCCCCGTCAGTCATCCGTGATACTGAGCCGTGCAATCGGCTGCCTGAATGCACAACAATCCTGCCATCTCACCTTTATCCGACCCCTCACGAACCTCACTTATAAAAAGCGCCCAGGAGACTTGGCTTTCCATCTCCCAAGCTCGCATACTCCACCAGCAAAAGTGACAACATTGGCCAATTGCAAGATGTCTGGACAGCTCATTCTCTTCGACATTCCCAGCAAGGACCCCAACAACCGGTGCTGGTCCTTCAACCCATGGAAGAGTAGGTAGCTGATCGCATCGCGATCGCGCGCCTCGCAGATCGCAAGACATTGGACTGACCAATTCCTGCTAGCCCGTCTTGTCTTGAACTACAAGGGCATCGACTACAAGACGGAATGGCTTGACTACCCGGACATTGAGGGTCGGCTCAAGCCCACGGGACTCGAGGGCGACCCGGAGGAGATCAAGCCGTACACGTGCCCCACTGTGCAGTTCCTGGACGGCACCTACATCATGAACAGCCGCAAGATTATCAGGCGACTCGAGGCCGACTATCCAGAGAAGCCCCTCAATGTCGACTCGGAGCTGACGCAGGCCTCGATGGACCTCGTCGACAGACTCTGGGGGGCTCTGGCACCCAACGCGCTTGCTGAAATCGTGGGCAAGGTTCTGCCGGAGCGCAGCGCCGAGTACTTTAGGGAGACCCGGAAGGAGATCTTGGGAATGTCGATCGACGACTTCTACAAGGCCAGGGGCGGCGAGCAGGCCTGGGAAAGGGCTAAGCAGCCCCTCGAAGACGCGGTCGCGCTGCTGAACAACACGGAGGGACCATTCTTCCACGGCAAAGAAGGTGGGGCAATCCCCGACCTCGGGTGATATGTCAATGACGTATTTGCTGACTGGCGCTGCAGCTTCTTACGCCGATTTCCTCTACGTCAGCTTCATTTTCGCTTGCAAGAACATCGACGAGAAGAACTACGAACGAATCATTGCGCACGGTGACGCGCTCGACAAGCTGTACCGGGCTTGCGAGCCTTGGTTGGAGAGGAGAAATCACTAATTGAAACACCACGGCATTGGCGACAACCTAACTGATGCTTTATGGGGCTTGAAAATTGAACCAGTCTTTCGGAATTGACAAAGGAAACATCTATATAATTTGACATTAAGCACACATTCATCCTGATTTCCCACGTGCATGTTCGCGGCGTTGACCTGCCAATCCGTCAACATCGATGCTCCTCATTCAATGCTTAACGCCTCTCCAACATGATATTACCTTCGTCCCCAAAGGGGCTGTCCTTGAAACGGGCGACATCCTTGACGAGCTTTCCTGGATGGATCCAGAGATACAACACCATAATTGCGACCATCAACAACGCGTCGAAGACGTACACGAAAATCTCGTGGGTCATGATGTAGCCGCCGTCTCCCTGGAGATACTCGATGCCTCTGACCAAACTCCTCGTAAACATGAGGACGGCCACCAGGTAGGTCATCAGGTAATACTTGTTCCAGTTGATGCCGGCGTGAGTGGCGTTGAGGTTGGGCGCCTCGCGCTTGGCACAGCGCTGCGAGTGCCAGCACGAGAGAGTAAAGAGACAGATGACGGCTAGCTGCGCGAGCAGGCCTGCCATGATGATCTTCTTGCTCATCTCGATGGCGTCGGGGTCTCCTGAGGCCGGCATGATCGAGCCCATCACCTGACTCACGAAGCAGCCGACATCAACGACGACGTAGAAGAAGGCAGTGGGGCGCGGGCTGATCGCGGCGTGTCGCCGGAGTTCGGGGGCTATAATAATGCGGCCGAGGCTCATGTAGATCGAGGCGGCGAAGAGGGGCGGGGACCCGAGGATGAGTAGGTTCTGCATGATGAAGGGTCCAACGGCGAGGGGATCTTGGGAGGCTTTGGCGCGGCCGTAGTAACCAAAGGCTTCACCTGCGGCGGGTTGTTAGCTCGTCACTTGCAGTGACTGAGATTGCTACAACCGAGTACTTGCCGACGCCGCCTAGTATAAATGGTATGAAGTGCCATGCTCGCAGCCAGAACACATATCCGATATGGCCAAGCACGCCGATCGCGAAGAGGACAAGAAATGCCCAAGCGGCACCCGCATTCGGTCGGTACTCGTAGAAGACAATCTGAGTTCCGTTTACCACCGGGCCGAAGGGCCCGTCACCGTCGTTGACCATGGCTTGCTGATGGTAGCGACTGGAACAGCGTGTCGAAGGTTTTCGCAACAGCCCGGACGAAATGCAATCAGAAAACTGGTGATTTTAATGGAAGCAAGAAGAAAAGAAGCGATGGTAAATAATACGCCCAAAAAGCTTGGGAAGCTTGTCTGGTTTTCGGCATCTCTTATAACAGACATCTCACAATTCAGGGGTGGCCCACTGTGGCAGTGATGCGAATTTTCGGATTCCGATACGAAAATTCGTTTGCGCTGGCGAGAAAGGCCAATTCTGTCTCTAAGCGCGTAAGCAGATGCATGAAGGTCAATCCCCATTCAACTTTTTCAGACATTCCATTTCCTAAATTTTTCGTTGTTTACCGATTACAAGACTCTTCGAATCTGGCCCGAAGCGGGGTGACACCTCTGAGCCAGATACAGAACATGGTTTCTTGCGGCGCAACCTGTCACTTATTAAATGTGCGTGTCATGGAAACATCCGACGTCGTTTGTCCCAGAGCAAGCAGCACTTGGCCGTTTCTGGGTCGGGCTGTACAGTCTCGTTGCTTACGCCCTTTTCCAAGAGGGTTGTGGAGACTTCCCGGAGGGGTTTGGCCTGGAATGTGCGGTTTCTATTCACAGCAAAAGTTCAAAGATTTTTCCTGCCATTGCAACAGATTGCCCACGATATTCATTACCAAGGGTTGGCACTCAAATCGAAGAAGGGAATCTCCCACGCATAACAACATGAAGATTTGAGTCGGTCACGCTCCATTGCCATCAATTTCGGCCTTGTTACCACTGTTTTCTTTCATATCCCGGAACATGAGTCAAGAGAATCGCTCGTCGACTTTCTATTTTACTACTAATTGCCCAATTAATGAATCGTCAGAGTTACTGGTCAAATTTGGCGACTATTGAATGATTGGTCTTTGATCACGTGACTTTTACTCCAGTCCCTCCATCCTCAGTGAGTTCCTGTTGTTTCCTTGTCTTTCATACATGAATCCCACCCACAGGGGTACGGGCAGGGAGTCGGATTCCGAAAAGAAGACCGACGGTCAGTGACCCCGTTTTATCCTCTCAATCCAGTCCAGATCAGTGTTGGGCGCATTCGAATTGACACAAGTAAACCGTAGCCGCTGGTGTTCCAAATTGTCACAAATGTTTTCACAATCAGCCTTTTGTGCAGAGGAGATGTTTTAGGTTCATCAGCGAAAGAAGTCTAGTCCGTCTGACAACCCATCTCGGGCAGGCCTGCTGATAACCTGGGTGCCATGGCAGCCATCGTCTCTGTGATTCGCCAGCGACGCGTCGCCCCGCATCAGGCTGGCGACAGAAACATGGATAAAAAATAAACCCCTTTTCGCCTAAACCGATGGCCCAACTTCACGACAAATCTTGTTTTTCGTCTTTAACCTTCAGAACCAGCGCTTCACGTCAGTGTTTGCACCGATACACAGTTGTTCCTTTTGCCGAAATGACGAAACGGCTACAGCGTGATGATTACACGGTCGCATGGATCTGCCCTTTGGAGGTAGAGCAAGTCGCTGCCAAGGAGATGCTGGACGAGGAACACGACAACTTGCCACAACTCCCAGGAGACAGCAACGTGTACAAGCTAGGCAGCATTAACGGGCATAACATTGTCATTGCAGGTCTGTATGAGACCGGGAACTCCCCTGCAGCCACAGTCGTAGCGCAGATGCGGATGACATTTCCCAACCTGAAGTTCGGACTCCTCATTGGCATTGGTAGCGGGGTCCCAGTTGAAACAGACAACGGGATGATTCGGCTGGGACATGTCGTGGTTAGTAAGCCTGCCGGCAGGCATTCTGGCGTTATGCAGTACGATCATGGGAAAGCAATAAGTTTCGGCCAATTCGAGCAGACGGGTTTTCTTGCGCCGCCGCCTGCAATCCTCATCAATGCCGTACGACAGCTGGGAGTACAACGTGCTAGGGCGGAGGAGAAACCAGATCCAGTGCTGGAAAACGTCAGCCGAATTAACCCAACACAACCCGGACTCCAGCGATTCCAGTTCCAGTATCCCGGCGAGGAGAGTGACTATCTCTTTCCGGCACACTGTGTTCACCGGCGGGAGGGGATGTCCTGTGAAGCAGGCGGATGCGACTTGACCAAGCGAATCCCGAGAGTCGATAACGGCGACAGGACGTTTGTAACGGTACACAGAGGCAACATAGCTTCAGGGGAGCGGGTGATCAAGGATGCGGAGCTTAGAGATGACCTCGCTCGGCAATTCGGGCTGTTGTGCTTTGAAATGGAGGCAGCTGGAGTTGCTGCTGACTTCCCATGCCTAACGGTGCGCGGCATCTCTGATTACTGCGATTCCCACAAGAATGATCGGTGGCATGGTTACGCGGCAGCCGTGGCAGCTGGGTACGCCCGGCAGTTGTTTTTTCACATGCCTGTCGAAGAGGTGCGGTCGGTGCAGCGGTACGGTTTCTGTCCAGTCCAGATGAACATCATTGATTGCCGGGATTGCAGCTGACTATATGTACAGTCTCGATAGCCAACCTGCGTTCAAGCTTACCTTCCAATTGTCGGGAGCTCGCAGTGTAGACTGCTTCGTTGCCAGGGAGGTCGAACTCAAACGCATGCACGAGCTATTGAAGGGGACTCTAGACCGCCGCACTGTTGTCCTGCACGGTCTGGGAGGCATGGGAAAGACCCAGACAGCTATAGAGTATGCGAAGCGACATCGCAATGATTACTCAGCTGTCATATGGTTCAACGCAAGAGACGCAGCCTCCCTAAAAGAGAGCTATCAACAAGCTGCCACAAGGATTTTGAGGGGGCACCCAACAGTGGCATACTTACAAAGTGCCACAGCTAATCAGGACCTCGATGAAATGGTCGCGGCGGTCAAAAGATGGTTAGATGAAGGCGGAAACGATCACTGGCTAGTTGTCTATGACAATTATGACGCTGTTGGCTTCAGTGAGAGTGGCGGCCAAGATCAGAGCATCGGAAGTGATGAAGAAGAGACGGACCCGGATATCGACAGGACGGGCTCAAACCCTTACGGCATTTGCCAATTCCTCCCTGAAGCCTACCACGGCGCTGTTATTATCACGACCCGCTTATCAACAGTGGACCTTGGGCATTTGATCCGGCTGCCTAAGTTGGACAACGTCAACGACAGTTTGGCGATTCTAGCGTCAACATCACACCGTGAACAACTAAGTCAAGGTAAGATACAAGAGCAAAGAAGCGGGAATGTCGCTAAGTCATCCAACAGAGCCGGATGCTGTTACTCTTGCACGCAAGCTGGACGGTCTTCCACTTGCCCTTGCAACAGCTGGAGCTTATCTCAGCCAAGTGTCGACGAGCTGTACTGAATACCTCAAGGCCTGGGACGAGTCATGGCTACGACTACAGGAAACCACGCCGCAGCCAGGATTTTACGAGCGAGCAGCGCTATATACGACGTGGCAACTGTCATTCGAACACATACGAGAGCAGAACCCCGATGCCGCCATGCTTCTTCAATTCTGGGCTTATTTCGACAAGGGAGATCTGTGGTATGAGCTTCTCAGAGAGGAAAGGTCAGCAAACCCGGTTTGGCTGCAACGCATAACCGAAGATAAGCTCGCCTTCGCCGCAACGATGAGAATCCTCTGCGAACATGGATTAGCAGAGGCAATTCCTCCCACGAAAGAGTCCAGAGTAAACTTGCGAGGGTACAGCGTGCATGATTGTATTCACGCATGGATAACAAACAAACTCAACGAGGGAGTGCATCCGGTTATGGCTTTTATAGCTTTGAGGTGTGTCGCGACGCACATTCGCACCGACAAGGAGCCTGGGCATTGGGAAATGCAGCGACGACTATTGCATCATGTGGATCGGTGTTCTCGAAGAATGCCCGAAGATGTAGAACCAGACGAAGAGAAGGCGTGGCTGTTTAACCGGCTAGGCCTTTGCTACAAGGCTCAGGGTCGTCCCAAGGAGGCCGAGGCCGTGTATCGACGGGGGCTTCAAATGGCAGAGAAGGCACTGGGACCCGAAAACAATTGCACATCCAGCATACTTAATAACCTAGCCGGCCTCTACCTGCCCCAAGGCCGACTTGAAGAAGCCAAGACCATGCTTGAGCGGGTTCTGGAAGGCAGGGAGAAGGTGGTTGGACGCGGCCACATATCAACACTCGATGAAGTCAGGATTTTAGCCGGCATTTACGCAGATATAGGCGAGTTTGAGAAGTCCGAAAACATGTACGACCAGGCTATCGAAGGTTTTAAGACGGCACGCGGAGTAGACCACATCTTAACCCTCGAGACAATCAGCGATCTGGCTAGCCTTTATCAGATCCAGGGTCGACTTGAGGAGGCTGAAGCCATGTACAACCGAGCACTTCAAGGCAAGGAGACGGCGTCACATATAGGACCGAATCACACATCGACACTTGCAACTGTCAACAATTTGGGCGGTCTGTACTCACGCCAAGGCCGGATCAAAGAGGCTGAGGCCATGTACAGGCGGGCCGCTGAGGGTTTTCAGAAAGCCCTGCCTGGGTCAGACAACACCCACACACTTCCTATTCTGGGAAATCTGGCTACCAATCTTCAACAGCAGGGCCGACTCAAAGAAGCTGAGGCTACGTACAGGGAGGTTATTGAGGGCTATGAGAGGACCCTGGAGCCAGACTTCATGAGGACGTATGTTCCTGCCGTGAAAGTGATTTCCAATCTGGGTATTCTGTTACAAAGACTTGGAGAACCAGACAAAGCACTGTTGTACTTCAAAAGGGCACGAGATGGTTGCAAACCGCAGGAGGATCGGTATCTGCGCTTGTCTCATACGATTGATAGACTGCAGTCGTCTAAGGCTCGGAGAGAGAGGTTCAGGAGATGGAAAGAACAGCTAAGCGCACCTGTGCTGCTTTGGGGCCTTTTAGCTTTGCTTGGACTGCTGTTTTCGATTGTTTTTCGATAGAGTGTAATTGAGGTTGACCTGCCTGGTTTATTTTCTTGTTGGGTTTGCAATAGGCTGGGCATCTATAGCAAGACCGATATGAGCTGGCCGGTGACGAAAATAACACGGCTCCCCGCTACATCTTACCGGTCAAAGTCCGGACAATCTCCAGGGTCGGCATAAAAGGTAGCACCCAGTTTCTCCATCTCTCGGCATCGCTCATCCATGGTGAACGCGTTCATGATCCTTCCCATGCCCTTCAGCTCCGCCTCTAACTCGGCCATTTTCAGAACCCAAACACCCCCGCTGGTCGGCCAACCAAATGCCTTCACCGCCTCGGTGAATTTTACAAAGGCTTTTCCAAAATTTTCTTCATAAAAAGGGACTTCGCCTTCGCCCGGATACCATTTGGCGCCGAGTTTGCGCATCCGCTCACAGTGAGCGTCCTCTTCGGCTTGGTCCTCGGACCGCGGCGCTGGGGTGAAGCGGTCGAGGCCGAGAAACTCGAGCTCGGCAGCGCAGCAGCCCTTGGTGTGCACACTGGCTCATAGAACCATTGACGCACTTATCTGAGATGAATGTCCTAGACATCTGACATCTGAATTCACAGAATGGGCATCAAGACCCGATACGGTGGCATCTGGATCGCCGGTTCAAATGTAGCTCCAGTCCCTCTTTGCAGGACAGTGGCCCATAATGGGTCATGTCGTTAGGGCAACATTCAAGCTCGAGACTGGCTTGCAGAAGCAACTGCAGGGATTCATTCCATTAAGGGGGAAGAACATGTGGGTATTCTTCTGCACCAAATCGAACCAGCCCGTGGCAAGTGGTGCCATCCCTTCATGTCGGGCCAATCCGGCGGTTTTGATGTTGCAACGACAAACACTGGCCAAGCTTGAACCGCATACGCCCGATGAAGTGGTTGCCCTAGATGGCCCCCTCGATGCATCGGATATCGGCCTAATTCTAGACGAAAAAGGATTCGGCCGGTAAACCAGCCGTATTGGAGTACGAAGAAGTAAGCCCTTACAAAACCCGCGCCAACCTGACGAGTAGCTCGGATCTCATTGAGATTGGCCTGGGCCCGGGTCGGAAACAACCGCACGAATGCCCCGGGGGCACTGGGGGAGAGAGGGCGAGGGATAAGCGCCAGCACCCTCCCTCCCCGCGTTGGCAAAAGGCGGATATGCAGCAGTGCTCTTGGCTATTAGGCTAAATGCTATTGCCGGTGTTGATCGTGCTTCAAAACATGGGGTGCCGCAATCATTCCCACGCGGGGTACCCTCCGGGGGTGCTCTCGCCAACCGGGTGAGCAACCTCACACGCACCCGCATCCTACCGCGTAACCCTGAGCTCTCTGTAGAGATGGGCCCTCATGCAAGCGTGACTGTATGCGCCGAGAACTCTCGGTGCCTGTCACCTGTCCCGAGTTAGAGCCAGAATCCCACCGCTCAAATACAGGGTTGAATACGCGGGAAACGTACCATGGGAGAATAAGATCTTCAGTTGATTTGCTGACCCCATGCGATGGTGCCTTATTCCCACAGCCGACGCCTCGGAATAAAAGAAGCTGACGTCCCCATCGTCGGAGCTCAAGCCAAAGTCAAGATCCACTTCCCCGAATCTTGTCGATTTCCCCCCCGGGGTTACCCATCGATCGATTGACAGTCTGAGTCGACTGCATCTTCGTGTTTCTGTATCTCAATCGTCTCTATCGGCTTTCGGAACTGCCAGAAAGATGGGAGGCCACTCGTCGGGCAACGCTGCCTACGATGCCGCCCTACAACGGCGCCAGGCGCTGATGGGTGCCAGTGGTGCGAGGGCGCTCGTCAAGAACTGGAAGGTCGCTCGCATCGCCGCATTTGCCTGCATTGGCGGTGTTCTATATGGGTACGGGCGGTTTGCGCAGACTAGAAGCTCTCCTCGCTGATGACGACTAGATACAACCAGGGCATGTTCTCCGGCATTTTGGCCATGCCTTCTTTCGAGAAGCGTAAGTCGATCCGCGTCGCGACGACGAATAAACCTACCCCATGGGCATTAACCTGACAATTTCGTTGACTGACAATCGTTACCGACAGACATGGACGGGTACACCAAGAACCCAACAACGAAGGGCTGGCTGACGGCGATTCTCGAACTCGGTGCCTGGGTTGGCGCTGTCCTCTCCGGCTTCATCGCCGAGGTCTGCTCTCGGAAATACGGCGTCCTAATCGCGACCGGTGTCTTCATTCTTGGCGTCATCGTGCAGGTAACCTCCATCTCCGGAGGCCACGAGTCGATTCTCGGAGGAAGATTCATCACGTACGTGGAATAATGATACTTGTGGTGCCAAAGAATTGCTGCTGACTTGGCCAAAGTGGAATGGGCGTCGGAAGTCTCTCGATGATCGTCCCGCTGTACAACTCAGAATGCGCACCGCCGTAAGTAATCGCATCACTGTTAGATCAAAGCTGAGTTTTAACAAAATGATTTCAGTGAGGTTCGAGGTGCCCTCGTGGCTCTGCAACAGCTCGCCATCACCTTCGGCATCATGATCTCGTTCTGGATTGACTAGTAGGTACTCCGCCTTACATTGTCACGATGTTATTGACATGGGATAGCGGATGTAACTATATCGGCGGCACGACAGAAGAGACCCAGTCTGATGCGGCGTGGCTGGTCCCGATCTGCCTGCAACTTGGACCGGCTGTCATCCTTTTGATCGGAATGATCTGGATGCCCTTCTCCCCTCGATGGCTCATCCACCACGGCCGCGAGGAAGAGGCTCGACGCATCCTCGCGAACCTTCGCGAGCTCCCCGAGGACCATGAACTGATCGAGCTCGAGTTTCTCGAGATCAAGGCCCAGTCGCTCTTCGAGAAGCGCAGCGTTGCCGAGCACTTCCCCCACCTCCAGCAGCAAACCGCATGGAACACTTTCAAGCTCCAATTTGTTGCTATCAAGGCTCTGTTCCAAACCAGGGCTATGTTCAAGCGAGTTATTGTGGCGACAGTGACGATGTTTTTCCAACAGTGGACTGGCATCAACGCCGTAAGTAGGCCACATCCATACATGTACCCTACAACATTTGACTAACGAGGGTCCCAGGTGCTCTACTATGCGCCGCAAATCTTCGGTCAACTCGGTCTCAGTGAGACAACGACGAGTCTTTTGGCTACAGGCGTCGTAGGTGTAGTCATGTTTATCGCCACCATTCCGGCCGTCCTGTGGATCGATCGCGTTGGACGGAAGCCAGTTCTCAGCATCGGAGCCATCGGCATGGGTACTTGCCATATCATCATTACTGTGATTCTCGCCAAGAACATCGACCGCTTCGATGAGCAACCCGCAGCCGGATGGGCCGCCGTGTGCATGGTGTGGCTCTTTGTTGTTCATTTTGGATGTAAGTCAATCTGTCGGCACTGGATCCGAGGGCCGTTATAGGCCTTACCCAATTCTGGGCTATTCTCTTCAACGTTTGATACCAAGATTGGGGGCTGACATGTCTTAAGACTCTTGGGGCCCGTGTGCATGGATCATTATCGCCGAAGTCTGGCCCTTGAGTACCCGACCGTACGGTGTGTCGCTCGGCGCATCTAGCAACTGGATGTAAGGGATATAAGTCGTTAAGAATTACTCGCACCATGCTGACCGCTTCAGGAACAACTTCATCGTCGGTCAAGTCACTCCAGACATGTTGGTGGGCATCACCTATGGCACTTACATCCTGTTTGGCCTCCTCACATACCTCGGAGCTGCTTTTATCTGGTTCTTTGTGCCGGAGACCAAGCGTTTGTCGCTCGAAGAAATGGTACGCCTTTCCATTTGAACACCGCTGCTATATTCACGAGTTACTGAATTGCACACACTGACATTTGCGACAGGATCTCGTCTTCGGCTCCGAAGGCACCGCCCAGGCCGACTTCGAGCGCATGGAAGAGATCAACAACGAAATTGGCCTGACCGCCGTTTTGAACAGTGGATCTCCGACCACCGGACTGTCGCCGTCGGCCAATTTGGAGAAGGAGAAGCTGTGATGCGGCCGCCGTCGAGCGCCACTAAACATGGCCGCAGGAACGATGTGAATTTGACGTGCGAGATACCCCAGTGTTTTCCATCTTCTTTCGCCTATTCAGCTCTCTACAGGAAGACTGTCCCTTGTCAAGTACTCCTTCGGATGTAGGCTTGAATTAAGGCACGCCTCAATCGATCGGAATAGTCTGTTGCTTATGGCGATTGGTGACCTCGCTTCCTGACGTGGGGATTTCGGCGTGGACCGTAAGACGGCGCCGATTGATGTCAGCCCCGCGGTCTGCCTGCTGGATTACCGCATTGTACCCTGTAGGCGGTATGACTAGCGCGCTTTAGCCCGCAAGTTGGTATCGAAAAATGTCAGACTCAATCCCTGGTTGGGTGGGCAAGTCCGAATACCTGCAGATGCTGCCTGCTCGGCGTATCACAGCCGTATGGGACTAATACGATTCAGGTAAGATTGCTGACAGCCAGCATGCCCCTCCAACGTGGAGAGATGCACCAAGGCAAGCTGAATGATAGGCTTCTATACGTCCCAAGTGCTCCCACGGCGGTTTATTTTATCTTTAAAGTCCAGCCGAGGACACGCTAGGTGTTGACCAAAATCCTGTTTCTTCAACTCTACATCAACAACGAAGCGACGCCCACGAGACTCTTCAAAATGGCCTCTGACTTCGGCATTGCCTCGGCCAAGCTCGACGAGGACTTTTCCATCATCGAGAGGCTCGCCGACGCAATCCGCACCGAGGAGGACGTCAAGGTCAGCCAGGAAGACCGCGAAGCCATCGTCCAGGATCTCTACGAGGGCCCGAAGAAGTGCCAATGCTGCATCAACTGGATGACGGAATGCCCCCATGACATCGACCTCGCCGCGCTCAACAAGGAGGACGACGACGCCGATGACGGCAACCCGCTGGTCGTGCGTCGTCGAGTGACCCCCGGCAACGCTGGCAGCGTGCTCTCCATTCACTCCATCGAGATCCGCCACGCCGCGGCGCGCAAGGCCCTCATCGACGTCTTCGAGCACTACGACAATATCGTCCATGACCTCAAGTACCTCATCTTCCTCGCACCATTCCGCCAGTTCTTCTGGCGCTGGGACCGCTTCGAGCAGGCCATCGCCGAGGCCGAGAACGACGATGTCAAGAAGGTCCTCGCCACCCTCAGGTGGCTCGTCAAGCGGGAGCTTGCCGAGGCTTTCGCCGTCAGCAAGGAGCTCATCAGCCATGGCGTCATCAACTTCAAGTACCTTTGGACCCTGTTCCCGCCGGGCGAGACCATCTTCTCGGACGACATGGGCGAAGAGGAGCGCTTCTACGTGCTCGAGGAGATCACCAACTGCCGTAACAAATCCTACGACCTCTCCCTCAGCTATGTTGACTGGGGCGGCTTTGCCTTCGGCACGAACACGAGGAACATGACCCTCTACAAGTTCCATGGGACAAGGCCCATCAACACCATCATGGCGTTCCCGTCCAAGTACCTCGACAACCTGGAGGCCATGCAGAAGAAGCTCGCCGAGAGAGGCCGCAAGTTCGCGGACCTAGCGGGAATGCACTACAAGTCCTACCAGCCGCGGGAGGTTGGCCCCGACGCTGAGCGCCGTGTCATGATTGATACCAACCACCACCATCACCTCCAGCGCCTCTACGCCTTCTTCGGCCGCTCGAAGGAAAGGCTGTTCATGCAATACACCGGGCTCATCACCCAGGCGCCCGTCGACTCTCCCCCCGAGGGTGGCCACGTACCGTTACCCGACCGCCCCCAGTTTGGTCTCGACCCAAGGTATCCTGCCCGAAACGTCATGGACCTAGACTTTCAATATGAGGACGAATTCGCCCCGCGACGTGCACCTCGGTATGTGAGGCCGCCTGGCTCGTCTAGGGAAGGACCGGTAATTCGCCCGAGAGTCGTGCGCCGTAGGAGTTCAGTATCCAGTCGTAAGTTTTGAGTATGCTTCGCAGGGTTTGGTTCTCAATCTTACATCTCCCAGTCGACAGTGATGATACTCCAGTCGACAGTGATGATACTCCAGTCCACCCCAAAGACTATCTGACGGACTATCATTTCCAGTTGTGCACACCCTGGGTCCAGGGCTATGATTTGAAGGCCAAGCAATGGAGTAGGTTTTTGTTGCCGCCATGATCGTCACTTTTTTGCTGACGGTACTGCGACAGAGGGCTTTGAGGTCGACAGAATCAAGGACATCGAGTGGAACACGAAGCCGTTCGAGAGCCTTGTGCTGCCCGACGGGTACAAGGAGCTCATCCTTGCTTTCGTCGAGAGCCAGGTGAAGGAGAAGGATACTTTCGATGACGTGATCAACGGCAAAGGTGAGACTTTGGATTCGTGTAGACTTGAAGTGCATTTCTAAACAGCACAGGTGGCGGCCTCGTTGCGTTGCTAGCTGGTGATCCCGGCGTCGGCAAGACCCTCACTGCCGAGTCTGGTAAGTTGTCGCTAGCAAACCCAGGGACTTGTTCCGTTGCTCATCTCAAATTTAGTGGCGGAGAAGATCAAAGCTCCATTGTTTAAGATGGACCTTAGCGATTACACCGAAGACAACCGCAGAGACAGATCTCGGTCCAGGAGCCGAAGTCCTCCTGTCGGGCGTATCGAAGTCCGCGAGCGTAACGAAGACTTAACGAACGCTTTCGAACTTGCCGCCAGATGGGGAGCACTTCTCCTGATCGACGAGTGCGACACCTACCTGGAGAAGCGCAGCGATGCGTCCTCGAAGCGGAACAGGATGGTTTCACGTGAGTCAAACGCCTTCACAGAAGACCATATCTGTGATATTCTAACGTGCTATAGGTTTCCTCAAGGAACTCGAGTACTACCCGTCGCTGCTCTTCCTCACGACTAACCGGGAGCGAGCTCTCGATCCGGCCATCTACTCCCGCATCCACTTGATCATCAACTACCCCGCCCTCGACAAGCCGTCCCGCTTGAAAATCTGGCAGACCTTCCTGGGCAAGGATGATTCGAAGATGTCGGACAAGGAGTTTGACGCCCTCTCGAAAATTGAGGTCAACGGTAGGCGGATTCGCAACGTCGTGAAGACGGCAGGCATCATGGCGAGGAGGGAGAACCAGGCAGTTTCCTTTGACGACGTTAAGAAGGTCATGAAGATCACTGAAGGCATCGACATTGTTCCAGCAATGGAGGATAAACTGGGCGTCTAGTGAGCATGGGGATAGAAGCTGGTTGTGCAGGAAACAGGCCGGGTCTTTTGTTGGAATTGGAGCTATGGAAGATTGTCTTACCAAATGCGTGTATGATCAGCGGCCAACCACTTCAACTCTCCTTGAAATAGTTTCTTAGTCGTGTTGGCCGTCTCCTCGGTGTTGAGACCTAGACTGAACCCATATTCCCCAGAAGAAATAACCCATTGGTTTTCTATCCATCTTGCCGCATCCCTCTTCCTGATTTTGATAGCCTGTTGTAGTGACTCTTGCGGCTTCATTGCACCCGTCTTCTCGAAACCGACCAACATGGCTTCTTCCATCTGCCCTGCCGGCCAGATGTATACCTGGATGACTTCAGCTCCATCGTAGGCGCCTGTGTTCTGGACGGACACCTCGACGGTCCAGAAATCGTTGTCCTCTTCGCCAATATCTACAATTCGTTGGACAAAACTTGAATAGCTTTGCCCGTACCCGAACCACCATTGTGGCTGCGTCTGGGTATGGTGGCTGTACCAGCGGTACCCAACCTGGCAGTCTTCCTTGTACTCGACGCTTCCATCAATGCCTGGCCAGGACGCCGGGTCATGAGCGAATGGTAAATCAGCATACGCCGTGGGCCAGGTGATTGGCAACCTCCCAGACGGGTTGACGGTGCCGAGAAGAATATCTGCCAAGGCGTTGCCGGCCTCCTGGCCACCGTACCAGGCCTGGATGAAAGTTGACGCTCTGTCGATCCAAGGCAACTCCACAGGCGAGCCTGATTGGTTGACAAAGATTAGTCTCTCAGGTCGCTGCACTCTTTGCAAAAGAGCGTTAACAAGATCGTCCTGTCCTCCCGGGAGAGCCATCGATTGCCGATCGTATCCTTCGCTCTCCCACTCATCAGTCAGCCCTAGGACGACGACAGCAGCCTCGCTCTCATCTGCGATGGCAATGGCTTCCTGGACAAGTGTTTTGTCGTCTGGGAGTTGTTCTTGGTATCCAATCCGCACAGAGGGATGCGCAGCAAAAACGTGATTTGCATCTGCCGAGAAGGCCAGATCAGGCCGAGGCTCCTTCCGGACCCAGCCCTCCACGCGCATAACATACTCTTTGCCTGTTTCGAGGTATTTCTCCCCGATGGCCTCAGCGCTTCCGAAAGAGTAGAATGTCTCTCCAGGTTGCGTCCAGTTTCTGTTGTCGATGATGAGCTCATCGTTTACCCAAAGGGTTGAATCTCCAACACTGCTGACACTGAATGAGTGCGTTCCCGTTGATGTGGGAGTGAGCACCGAGGTCACCCGATACGAATATGGCGGTACGGGGTCGACTTGGAACTCCTTCGGAGCGCTGTCGGACACATCGATAGACGAGTTTTGGCGATACTGTGTCTCTACAACGGGTCCTTCCAGGTCCTGGTTTCCGAAAAAGTCCACACGCACGAGCGATTTCGCGGACATCGAAGTTGAGGCCTGTTGATCATCCGAGCTACCAGCTGACCACTGCGACTCGGAAAACAAGAGCAGCCACTTGTGCACGACGGCACCGCGAGCGTATTTTACCGAAACATCACTACCCAACTGAGCCGCCGCCTCCTTGAAGGAGTGCATCGGCTGGCTGAGGTATTGTGGGTTCATGCTGGCCGAGCCACCGCCGCCGGGCGTCCCGACCAGAGCGTTGGGTCCGATGAAGGCGACCTGCTTGCCGTTTAGGTCCGTCGCGCGGAGGGGCAAAGTCTTTGCCTCGTTCTTTAGAAGGACTATACCGTCTGCTGCGATTTGCCGCATCAGCCGAATGTCTTCCGCCGTGGTCGACGACTCCTCTGGTGAGTCCCTTGTGCGACGCGCTGCTTCAGGAGTCAACCCAAGCAAACCATGCTGTTGCGCCAGCCGCAAGACCCGGGGACAAGAGGTGTTGATAGCGGCCAGTACCTTGCCATCGCCTTTCTCATCTGCAGCTTTAGCAGCTTCGAGGAGTTGATGTCCTCGCTTTTCGGGCGGGCCGGGCATCTCCAGATCCATCCCAGCCAAGAGACTCTCCAGTGTTGAGTTTGTGCCACCCCAATCACTCATAACCAGGCCCTGGTATCCCCAGTCCTCGCGGAGGATTTCTTCAATCAGGCGTGCGTTCATGTCGGCGTGAGCGCCGTTAATCGAGTTGTATGCGGTCATGAGACATTCGGGAGGGGCAGATGACCGAACCACCATCTCAAACGGCCTGAGATAGATTTCTCGCAATGCTCGCTCGGGAATTTTGGCATTGATATTGAATCTTTCGTGCTCCTGCTCGTTGGCCACACTGGATACGAGCACTCAAATTAGCCATCTCTCTGACATCAATGGCTTCGCGGAACCAAAATAGCCTCCACGGGCTGTGAAGAAAAGGGCCAGTGTCACAGGGGGACCTACAAGTGCTTTAGGGTCGCCGCGACCTCGCCTGTCTCTTGGACATCCTTGACGTATTCGACGGCAAGTGAACCGCTCAAAAAAGGGTCTTCGCCAAAGCACTCGAAGTTGCGACCGCCCAGTGGGTTTCGCGCACAGCAAATAGTAGGCGCGAGTAGCACGTGAGCAGACTTTGTCTTCACCTCCCTGGATAGTAGGCGGCCCAGATCCTTCAAGTGGCTCTTTGACCAGGTAGCCGCTTGACATTCTGGGCCTGGGACGAAGGCCGCCTTCGTGCCGTCGACGTTGAACATGCCGCGGGCGCCAGAGGGTCCATCGGTTGTCTGTCGCACCGTAAGTCTTTCTGTCTGTTGGAAGAAACTTGTAGAGGGAGCTTCCGGTCCTCAACCATTGGCGAATGTTTACCTTTATCGATCCAATTCCAAGCCTGGGGATTTCCTGCGTATGCCAAATGTCCGCGCCAGCCAGTAGGGACACCTTCTCCTCGAGCGTGAGCTTCTGAAGCAATCCGTCTATCTTGCCGTCGCTGGAATCCATTGTCGTCAAAATGAGATCGCTCGAAATGCTGGTGGTCTCGCGTGAGCAATCTGGTGAGGGGACTTGATTTCATACATGTATGCACCGCTTATGGGGTCTGAGTGGATGCCAAGTAGGTCGTCTCAGACGCGCTCCTCGTGCTCTCTGCCAGAGGCCAGCGCATTAGTTGAGAATACACAATTCTTTTTACCTGGCCCAGCAGTCCAATCTAGTTTATACATGCCCAGCAGCAGTCAATGTGACAGCTCCCCCGAATTATTTCCCATAATTCTGATCCCGTGAGTGAAGATTCATGCCGAGGGAGCTACGGAATTTCCCTACGCTTGAGTGCGGCGGCCCTGTTCCAACACAATCTGGTTTCTTGGCGGGCGGGGTGACGGATGAAGGATTCGGCAAGAAGTCTACTGTCAGACGGTATTCCACTTTTTTGAGCAGGACTGACCAAGGAAATTGGTTCATCCTTGGGAATCGCTTGCGTTGTCTTTCATGGACATCGCTTATCCGGAGCACTACGAGAGCGCCGGGACCGCGGGGAGTGCCCGGACCGCCAGAACCGCCAGGACCAAAGATACGACGATTGCGAGATGGGTCTTGGTACAGCTTAGCCTAATTTGACTGCTCTATTCTACTCTACTCAGCGTTCTAATCTCGGGCCGTGTTGTATTGGTGCCGAGTTGAGATAGCTGCCCACGTTCCTGTTGGCCATGTAATCCCGCTTCGAACGGCGGGCGTAGTCTGGGGACCACGTGCATTTACGCTTGGAGATGTGGGAGCATTGATATCGGATCCCCCGCAATAGTTGAGACCCCACCGTAATTCGATACCCAGGACATCGTACCGCTCTTGCAGTCCAGCGGCCCTCGATAGGATATATACTGATTATCCCTTACACTGCCTTTGGGGGCCAATCAAGGATTTCCTTGACTCTTCTCAGCAGTTGTCAACTACTTCGTTTTTGGTGATTCCTTTTCACAACATGGCCGATGTAAACCCCGCCGTTGCGCCGGCCAAGCGCGACCGCAATGCTGGCTATCTCCTCGCCGCATGTTGTTTTGTCGCGACAGCGAATTCGGCAACCGTCGGGTATGATTCCTCGATGATGGTGCGTTTCCACTAGGGTGCTCGGATTTCATCTTGTTTTGCCCTTCCCCTTCTATCTCAAAGCGTTCTATCAGCCTGGACTAATCCTGGGTGATCATCGAGTTACATATAGAACGGTCTCCAGATATTGCCTTCCTACACCGAGTACTTTAAGCTGAACACAACACTGGTCGCTCTGAATGTTGCCATCGTCTTCGCTGGATCCGTCATTGCCATGCCCTTTGCCGGACCTCTCAGCGACAAGCTCGGCCGCAAATGGGGCATCGCCATCACAGCTATCATTGCAATCATTGGCGCTATACTACAGGGCGCTGCAGTCCACGAAGCCATGTTCTGCTTCGGAAGAATGCTTGTGGGCTTTTCTGTGACCACCGGTGCCACTGCCGCTCCTGCGTTTGTTTGCCCTTCTCTGATCTCCCGCTTCCTACCCAATCAAAAGGGAATTCAGTAACTCAAACATAAATCATTAGATACATCTCAGAGGTCGCGCATCCCAAGAACCGTGTTATGCTTACCGGTCTCTACGGAACCACATGGTATGTAGGCAGTCTCATGGCTGCTGGCATTACCTACGGGACCCAGTTCATTGATTCAACGTGGTCATGGCGCATACCGTCTTTCGTGAGTTCAATAGTGCCACCCTAGTTGCGCACCTTCTCTAGTTAAAACATGTTCGCACGCTAATACAACCGCCATTGTGGCCCACTAGCTTCAACTAATCCCGTCGGTCCTTTGCATCATTCCGTTGCCGTTCATCCCCGAAAGCCCCCGATGGCTGGTTTACCAAGATCGACACGAGGAAGCCCTCAATATTTTGGTCAAGTACCATGGTAACGGGGACCCAGGCTCGCTCGTGGTCCGGCTAGAGTACGACGAGATCCGCCAGACTCTAGAGTACGAAAAGACAGTCCAGAAGACCAATTATATGTCCCTCTTCAACACCCGAGCGAACAGATGGAGAATTGGCATCACCGCCGCCACCGCTGGTGAGCCTCCGCTTGTCGCTGTCTATCGCTGGAGGTGGTCCGCTGATGTTGTGTAGTCTTTTGCCAGGTCAGCGGCAACAATGTTGTCTCTTACTACCTAGGTATTTCATGCTTGACTTTGCCATATGCATGATTAATACGATGATCATTTTGACTAACAAGCCGTGTATAGGTGATGTGCTCACCGGCGCGGGCATCAAGGATACCCAGGTCCAGCTGGGGATCAACGTCGGCCTTAGCGTCTTCAACCTTGTGGCCGCAGGTGCTGGTTCTATTCTGGCGGATGCTATTGGGCGAAGAAAAAGCTTTCGTAAGCCAATTCCCGTTCTTCGGGTCGATGCGATCTGCATGCATGTACTAACGATTTACCTTTTCTCAAATCAATAGTCATCGATGCCGTGCTGATGTCGGCCCTTCTCATCATAGTCGCTGTGTTGACAAAGCTCTATGGTAGTGACCCGAACCTCGCGACGTCGGCGGCCCAAGTAACTATGATCTTCCTCTTCTACAGCGCGTACTCGTTTGTCTGGACGCCTCTGGCGACCTTGTACCCCGTTGAAGTGCTGTCATACTCGATGCGAGGGAATGGTCTCGGTTTCTTCAACGGTGTCGTCTACGGAACGGCATTCTTGAACACCTTTGCCACCCCTTATGCCATGGAATGGTCGAATTGGGGCTTCTATTTGATTACGGCCTTCTGGAACATCCTGGTCGAGCTCCCGATCATGTACTTCTACTTCCCCGCCACAGAAGGCAAGACGCTGGAGGAGATCACAGCATTTTCGAGGGTACAACTCATAACACAGCTGAGGTGTCCGTCGGTGATGTCTTGCGTGGAGGAGTGAAGGAGTCCGTGATTGAGATGGAACAGACTTAAAGCTGAGATTGGCTATAGCTGGAGGACAATTTTTTGTTGTTGTATTTAACGCCATGGCGGCAAGGGCTTCGCCCTTGCGGCAGACCTCCCGAGGGGTATTTAGCGTAGAGAGCTGCAGGCTCAGACTACCTACTCTATAGTATACAGCCCTTGCCCGCGTCCTCCAAATCTTGCCTATTAGTTACTATGCGTTCAATTTATCCCTGGATCCCGCTGGTTCCTCTAATTCCTTTGCTTCCTATTTGTTCCCTTTAGTAGGGTAGGACGGTTATTTTAAGGCCTAGCCGGAGGTTGGCCTTTAGTAGTGTGAGTAGATTTTTTGGAAAAAGTTTGTTATAACGTGGTTGATAAGCGAGCTGGCCAGACAAGTGAGCTGGCCACCTGACCGTGATTTTCCCACCTATATTATCATCATCTAATCCTTCCCACAATAAATATGCCTACGTAAAGCTATGAATCCCAATTGAACTTAGTTATCTAAGTTTTAAAATAAGACGTAAAACTTAGTATCTGGGCGGCTACTAAGATCTACTCGGTCCCTCGTTCAACTTTAGGTACTCGATTAAAGGGAACACTATTATAATATAATACTATACCTAATTTATAGAATTTAATGGAGTTTAAAGAGGAGAAGTTAGTTAAGTATATTTTTAACTTAGAGTCCCGATCGTTTCCTCTTTAGATTAGTGGTATAGAAGATATAGCTAATTAACTACTTGCTGACTGTGATGCACCCCCGGTCAGGAAGTGCTGGGCTTCGAACTTCGTCAAACAACAACCACAGCTCTAAATACGCTTTTTTCGTAAATATGACTATAAAAGGGCCTAATACGAAGATCCCGTTGCGATAAACGCGTAGTTTCGCCTTATGGTAAACACAATCGCAAAATACGATATCGTGGACCTAGATATCTATAACTTTGATGAAATTAGGTTTATAATAGGCTAAATTATATCCGGAATAGTTATTATAAGGACTAAAAGGCGTTTAAACACGAAAATAATACAACTTAGGAATCGTTAATGGGTTATAGTTATTCAAACCATTAGCTCATCGGGTTATAGTATACTATTATATATCATCGTTATAAGCTAATATCACCTCTCCACTTAGTACACCGAATCGAGTCTCCTATACGACTAGGTTATTATAACATCTGAAAACGGATAGATAATAAACAAAAGAGGCCTAGATTAGTTCTAATACTTTAATTAATACACAAAACCGTATTTAAGAGGCCGACATCGCCTCCTTATCGTTAATGGATATGAAAGTCACTATTCTATAAATTTCGAGATATTTTATAAGGAGAATAACATTGTTATACTTTGTATACTAGCTTATTCATCTTATTTACTTTAGCCCTTAGATGCTGGGTGTTTTGGGCCCCTTAAGTTGGTATATGGTTGATAAATTGAGGATAAGATGCGTTAGGGTAACACTTATATTATAAAGGAAGATTCTTTCCCCGTATTTCGTAAGGTTTACACTTAGTTAATTACGGAAAAAATATTTAGGGGGGGTGTAGAGGTGTTGGACTTGTTCCCCTGAGTATGGAAAGTGTATTATCGAAGTTTAATATTCAGTTACACACTCCAACACTTCTAGGGTCACTTCTAATAACCCCCCCCCCCCCCCCCCCCCACCTTAGACTTCTCAGACGCCAAATAGCTCAACAAAAGCATCTTCTCAATTAAACCTTATTAAAAATCGGATCTCTATCCATTAAGGAAGCTCATCAACTTCAATAATTAAAGCTGTAGAGCATTTATTAAAGGGGGCACTGAAACCGTGCAGGGGGAAATGCTTACGCTAAGCGGGTTTTTCCTTAGTCAGGCGACAGCGAGCTATTTGAGAGAGGGGAACTGGGGACGCATTTCTAGCGGAGGACACAACAAGGACCACGAAAAACATAACACATCACGGAACGTCAGCAAGCATCGTTAGTTAGACAGACGTATTCAGAGCTCTTTTTACCCGTTCACTTGGATCATATACCGCGAACAGTACGGAGGTTGCTTTACCACCGAGCAAACAAGGCCCCAACACTCACCAGTGTCTACATCCAAGGCCGGAACCCCTCTTTGGCCCTGATCAGGTCTTGAGGTGTCTCCTTACCTAGATTGTAGCTCTGGTTGAGCGGTTTCGTACGAGTTAGTCACCCTCACGGACCCGGGACGGAGAGTGCACGACCTGTGGTCAGTAGAGTGTGTGTGTTGTACGATACAGCACACACTGTTCACTGCATCCCCCGCTCCGTTGCAGCACGCAGTTTTATACACCAGATTACCTTATTAAGGTCTAAGAATAGAATCCTTTGAGAAGAGAATAACCTATTTAGTTAACACCGGAGAACTAAAAAAAACCCATCTCAGATAAGGAGGGAATCTTATTATAGTCAAGGGAGAGGACTTTTAGTCGTAGAGAGAGGTTAGAACTTAAGTCGAGGAGGAAACGCATCGGAGTAGTGGTCGTCGACTAAGGACGGAAATAGTTCAACGGCGGTATAGCGTTTATGGAAACACTAAACACAATACATGGACATATCCAGCTAATAAAGAGATGACTGAGGAAAAGGATTCTGAGTAGTTTTAATTAATTTAATTGTTATAATGCTATTCTCTGGTCATATATGTGAAGTGGTTGTGGTTGGGTGGCCAGCTCGCTTATTAACCACGTTATATAAGAAGGCATTAAAGTTTTTAGGATTAGTGATTAACTCCTTAAAGTATTACTTAAGTGATCCCATAGGTCCTATGGGTTTTGATGAATTAGAAGGGTGGAGGGTAGGTTACCGTTACCTCCTCGTTAGGGTTTTTTAGTAATAAACTAAGTGGTTTATATTCTTTATTTCCCTATAAAAGTAGGTAAATAGGGTTTTATTATAGTTAAAGTGTTAGTGATATTATTTGAAGTCTTTGTGGTCTGATTGGGTTGCTAGGAGGTGGTGTAGGGTAACCCGTGGAAGGGCTAGTTTGGGGGGGCTGGATAGGCTGGCCTTGAGTCCTAGTTGGGCGTATCGATTTGTTGTTTCCTTATGCCACCATTGTGTATATTGGGCTTGTATTTGTTTTTTAGTGAGTCGCTTAATCCCTACTAGGGTTGTTAGTTGGCCTAAGGGCACCGGGAGTACTGTGCCTTGCTTAACTAAGTGGTTTACTTCTTTGTTATATTTTATCCCTTGATGCCCTGGGGCCTAGTGGCTATGTATATCGAATATCCTAGTTACCTCGTGGATTTTAAGGAAGGCTTCTTATGAAGAGATTAGAGCTTCGCCCCGTATCCCCTGGATAATATTAGTATTATTAATATAGATGTGAATAGGCTGGCCTTGGGAAGTAAGGAGGGCCCACCGGGGCCCTGCCCTCGCTCCTTTAACCTTGCCGTTAAACACTTTTGCTAAGCTAAGTCGGTCACAGCTTTGGGCTATACACTTATTACCTTTATAAATAATAAATCCATATCCCGTAGCTCCATTAGACGCTTTAGAACCATCTGAATAGATAATTATATGGTTATCTAGGACGGTTTTTAGCCAGTTCTGAAAGGCCTTAACAGCCTTCTCCTTTGTGTATAGGACTATTAGGTCTTGTGACCCTGGGAGGTGTTATGGTTGGAGTAGTGCTGGCCTTGGGGCCCTTAAGACGAGGCTTGCTGTCCGTTGGAGCCGTATTTGCTGCCTCCCTTGTTATGGGAGCCTTAGGACTAATGGGTATTGTTGGTCAACCTTTTATAGTCGGACTACGAAGCGTAGGCGTACCCCTTTTAAAGCCACTTTCCCAGTAGGCAGGCCGGCATCTCGGAGGAGGTTACTTATTGGGGTTATTTTCTAGACTAGGAGGATAGCTCGGGCCACTTTTATAATAACCTTATTAACCTTCTGGACGAGGCCCTTCTAGCTTATATTAACAATCCCTCCCTAGAGGGAGGTGGCGTTGCTTAAGGCTGGCTTAGTTAGCCCCCTGAACTAGGTTTCCGCTTTGTATAGGGCTATTAGGAGGATATAAGTGACGACCACCTTCCGTATAACAGCTGCTGGGATCCCTCTTCTTGTGTTTATTAGGTGCCCCAGATGCTGGGCTACCTTCTTCGCTATCGCTACCCTTGTTTCGAAGTGGTATTAGAAAAAGAGTCTTTTATTGAACTAAACCCCTAACCAACGGATGGGCTTAACCGAGGCTTTAATTTTAAGGTCTCTGGCTTTAATCCTAAGTAGGTCTTTTGGTTACTTATGTTTCCTAGTAAAGTGGATAACTTTATATTTAGCTGGGTCAAAGGAGACCTTATTATTGGTTCCCCAGTCTAGGATTTGGGTAACCTGTTAGCTTAAGGATATATCATTATCTTCGAGGGATAGGCCAGTAGTTAGAAGGCCTATATCGTTTATATATCTAAACCAGAGCCTTAGGTCTTCGGCTAGGATATTAGAAATATAAAGTAAGAAGATGATAGGTGATAATGGGGAGCCCTAAGGTAGCCCATAAGTTAAAGGGAAGTCCTTTATTATTACCTCTTCAAACCTAACCCTAGCAGTATAGTCTAACATAAAGGCATAAATCAGCCTGATCAGGTTATTAGGCCAGCCCTGTTACCGTAATCGGATAATAAGGCGGTTCCGAAGAACAGAGTCAAAGGCCCCCTTCACATCCATTGTCGCCAGCGTAGTTATAAGCCCCTTATCGAGGGCCTGTTCGATATCGTATGTGAAATAGGTTATTAGGTTAATAATTGCCTTACCTGGTAGGGCCCCTATTTGCTGTGGGCTGGCCACCCCTTCTAGGATAGTGAGGTAGGCTATTCTCCTAGCTATTAGTCTCTCGAGCCCCTTGCCCAGGTAGGATAGGAGGGCTATCGGTCTCCAGGATCTAGCCTTTAAGAAATCGGTCTTTCCAAGCTTCTAAATTATAACAACCTCTGCCCTATGGAAGGGCTAGTGGAAATAGCCGGCCTTAATGCATGCCTGGAATAGTAGCCTGATAAGCTCAACTATAAGGTCTTAGTAAACTTTAAGTAGTCTTATGGTGATTCCGTCGATACTAGGGGTTATAGTCTTTATTAAAGTGGCTGCCCTTACTTCCTCCTGCTTAATCGTAGCCTGCTAGGGTATTTGTCGTCTTAGGACCGTGGCCACATCGAAGGGGTCCCCAGGTAGGTCATCCGTATCATCGAACCTCTCCAGCAGGGCCCTCCATAGGGCCTGGGCCTTATCCTAGTTATTGTTATACGTTTAACCCTTAACTATTAAGGGGGGGGCTTTAATTACTAAACTAACCTTACACTAACCCATTATTTTATAAAGGTCCTAATCGGATATAGCCCCTTTAATCTTAGTAACCTAATAGGCCCGTTTAGCCTTCTTAACTATTTCTAAGAAGACCTTTTGCTCTTTAAGGATAAGGGGTAGTGAGGCCAGGGCCGGCTCTAGTTCTTGTACTTATTGGATATGGGTTTTAAGGTAGGATTAGTGGGTTTTAGAGTATTCTTTTATCCACTAAGGGGCCCGCTTTCCCCAGCTTTATCGTCTTTTCCCTATTACTTAGATAGCTGTTAAGAGTAGGTTAATAATCCGGCTAGCCTAGGTGTTTAACTCAGCTAAGGTGGGTAAGTCCTTAATAGTAAATAAAGTTAAGGCCCCTACCCTAATTAGGTTATTAAACTAAGGAAGGGCCGAATCCGGGACTAATATTAGCCCTAATTAGTATATTTATTATTGTTTATTATTATTAAAGGGGATAATAGTTATAATAAGTTGGTGATCAGCTCCTGGGTGTAGGTGTAGGTAAGGTCCTGCGTGCGCAAGGGGGATATTTAAGAAGGTCAGGTCAAGGACGTGACCACGGGTGTGGGTTAGAGCCCCTACTTCTCCAATAAAGGAGAGGCCATAGTTATCAACCCAGTCGGCTAAATCATCTCCTCTATTCCGGCTAACGGATCCTAGTTCCCAGGAATAGTGGTGAGTATTGAAATCCCTAGTTATAAGGGCTCGTAGTAGTGGTTAATATCCTAGGAGGGTGGTTATTATATAGTTATAAGGATCACCTGGTTATTTATAGATGTTTATAATAATAGTGTTATTAACCTTTAACCATAGGATATCCCTTATTTAAATAGGTCTTTATTATTACACTTATAGCCTTATTCCCTTTTGTATATATGTTATTACCCTGGGCCTTATTTCCCTATTATCCCAAAAATTAACTAGGATAAAGGAATTATACCCAGGGTGTATATTAATTTGTATTCTATTAGTGTAACTTATCTAGAGCTCCTAGATAAGTATAATGTTGACCTGATCAGCCCAGCAGAGCTCTAGGAAAACTGTGTGTATTGGAGGCTTTTCCCCCACATTATATTAGGCTATACATAGCACCCGTGGGGGGGCCTATTTAGGCCTACACCTCCGAGTCGAGGTCCAGGTGGGTATAGGTATTAGTGATATTATAATTAGGTTTTTGAGTTACCCTCTGGCTCCTATTTCGGAGAGGGTAGATGGGGTGGTTGGTCTAAGGGAGGGCCTCGGGGTCTTCCTGTTGGATTCACTTCACTAGGCCTAGTATGGAAGGTGGGCAAATAACGATATATTCGTCGTATCTGCTCTGTTGTTGTTGAAGGAAGGAATCTGGCCTACGGCAGCGATTTGACGTTCCCGATCTAAAACCGATTCCTGCCTTCTGATTGGCTTGCTAATCGGGCTAATAGGCGATAGGCGGTAACAGGTGGTGCTAGTCCGGCGTGGACATTCCGATACTGGCAACTATCCCTTTTGCCGTAAATCGTCCCTTTTTTAAATAATGAGTGAAAATTGAGTGTTATTCGGTGTGGGCGCTAAATTACTCGAAAATGTGATAAAAAGAATCGATAGACGGAATGAGTGTGTAAGGTGGTCGGAAGCGGTAGAAGTGCTGTTTTCGGTTGTACCGCCTTCGGTAGAAATGAGTGTATCCCGTAGTTAGCTACGGGTAAAGTCCGGCTCGCCGTCGTTGGTGATGGTAATGGTATTCCTCTTATATCCCCTGATCTCTTTTATATTCCTCCTCTTACTTAGTACCGTAGGTGCTCCTTAGGGTCTCGTAACCCATCCTTCTATCCTAATCTTTGCTTTTGCCTCTTCGATAAGCTTTACGAGGGCTTGGTTTAGTGTAACTTTTATTAAGTTATTAATAGGGTTATTATCTCCGTGGATTCATCGGATCTCGTATAATTCTCATCTTTTATAAGATTACCTTAATACTATAATATTAATTATTAGGTGTTTTTTTTTTATAGTTCTAAGTTTAATAAGATACTTATAGAGTGAATATAAGTTAGTATATACGATGATTAGGATCGTAGGTATTCGGAGTTTGTTGGTTATGATTTTTAGGGTTGTGGAGAGGGCGTAGACCATATTAACGCTAGCGATTATCCCGTATATTTTGGATATAAGGACACTCCTTATAATTCTTTTAGATTTTATTAAGGAATAGTGGATAATATTTCTTTTTATTATAAAATCCTCTTTTCCTCTAGTCTTATTTACGAGGAGGATTATGAATTTAAGTTGGGATATTAGGTCGTTGTTATTAGTAAAGGAGCTATTAATAAAGATAAAGAGCTTAGTGGTAGTTAAGTTGAGGGCTACGTAGGTGAGGCCTCGGTCTGGGTGCTTTATTTGCTATAGTAGGCGTTGATTTAGAGCTTTGATCTGCTCTGGTGTCGCTTCTTAGTGTTGGGTTGCTACGGATAGATTGAACGCTACTTTTGGTTAGTATTTTGAGGTGGTGTATGCGCTTTTAGTGTGTTGTTCGACGTATTGTTCCTTTATGGTAGTGGATTTGGTATTAATTTAGTGTATTTTCGTTCCCTAGCCTTTTAGGTGTAGGGAAATGGTTTTTTTATTAGTTAAGATAATCCCTCCGTTGAATATGAGTAGTGTTTTGGTGGAGAGGTATTATTTCTCCTTTGCTGAGAATATTACTTTTTAGAGTTCCTTGTTTTTTTATTGAACAAAGGTTTCGTTACTTAGGCTGATAGTATTATTAGTTTATATACTAATTATTGTGAAGTTTTTGTTTTTGTTGTTTAGTAATAGTAAGTAGGGGTTATACGTAGAAGTCCTTATTTAGAGCTTCTCTTTATGGTGTTTATTGTATGTTGTGTATTAATAGGTTCTAGTTTTTGCGATGTTGTATAACGGTTGTACGACGGTTATGATGGTTTTTGGAGGGTAATTTTTCTTTATTTGGTCTGGTAATTTTATGAGGATCGTCTTTTTGAGCTTTTTTGTGGATTGGGTGTACACCTAAGTGATGTTTCTTATTTATAGTGAATAGCCCTTTTTTTGGATGAGAGATGGAGCGATGGTGAGAATTAGTTTCTGATTGGTGCTCTGAATAGTTGGAGATTGTGTGAGGATAGCCTCTTTGTCGTCGTCTACGTATCCCTGAATAATAAGTCTAGACTTCTCATAGGGCGTCTTTGTTTTGCTCTTTACTTTGTTAACGATCCTTAAGTAGAATATACATATCCCTCTATGTTTTTCTTTATTATATTAAGTGAATTTAAAGACTCCTTTTTCGATCAGAGCATCGATCTCCTTCTTAGTGGACTCTTCGAACGGAGGTCCTAAGGCTCTAATTATGCCCCTTTTACGTAACTCGAGTACTAGGGCGTAATCCACCTCTTCCTTAGCACTTATAAACACAATAGCTATAGCGGCTTCGCTTTTAACGTTATCAGGGGCATCAACTTCTATTAGGAGGTTAATCTGGGCGTTTTTGTGTACTTTACTTCTTAGGTATCGAGGTGGTGGTACTAGCTCTTCCTCCGGGGGTGGTATATCCGTCTAAATAACGATCTCATCTTAGACTTCCTCCTCCTCATCAGGAACATCTTCCTTATCGTCCAATAATATCTCTAGGGCTATATTCTCCTTATCGTTTTCTAAGAAGGGTTTAACGACAGTAGACCTGAAATTCTTTGGTCCCGAGGGTAGTTGGACGACGTAGTTTTCGCCTTCGTTAGCGAGGAGTGTATATAGGCCTATCCAGCCCCTTCTCTTACACTAAACGATAACTTTCGATTATAGTAGTAGATCTCGTATAGGGGCCGTATTTAGGCCGTTTCTCATCATAAGAGTGTTAACTATTATACGTTCTGTGTAAATTTCTCGTAGCTTCGCCATGGCCTTCTGCGTAGCTTTTGCGCGTTGCCGTATCTCTGGTGATGGTGGTGAGTTTGTATTTATACGTAGGTATACTCTGAAGACGAGTAGGGTCGGAATAAGACCGTCTAGGCCAGCTGTATTATTAATTGTTTTGATTACGCTCTATAGGGCAATCTTTGGTGGTGTAGAAGGGGACTTTTAGTGGATAATGTTATATGCTCATCGTAGGGGTATGTGGTATTACTTTACCTTCCCGATGCTATTGTGGGCTTTAATAAGTACCTCTTTAATTTTGATTACTATAGATCTTATTGAATTCCTGAATTCCTTAGAGCTAAAGTTTTTATTAGTGTCCGTAATAATTTAATTAGGGGGTCCGAGGTAAGTATCGATCTAGTATTCGTATAGTATCTCCTAGGTGTACTTTGCGTTAACGTTTTCTAGAAACCTAGCTATATTAAAAGAAGTGGTTATGTTAACAACGTAAATTATGGGTTTATTCTTTTCTAAGTAAAAGATATTAATAATAATTTTATAATTAAAATTAACATCGTCTCTAAGAGTGAATTTGAATTTCCCTAGAGCTTATCCGTTTATTTAGTACTGGTGGTAATGCTTTATGAACTTTTATATCACTTTGAATATCACATCGTTACCAGCTCTCTCCAGGATTATATAGAGCCTCTATACTAATGGGTAGCTGAAATAACAGTGGATTCTATGTAATTCCGTGTTTATAAGGTAATTCTATATAAAACTCTATTTTAGAGAGTATATAAGTATCCATAGATACCCCCATTTATGTATAATAGGGACTTTTATATTTCCTTATTAAAGGAAGTTATGGATATTATCGAAATGGATCCCTAAGTTATTTATATTTCTTAAATAAAGTAAGAATAGTATATTAGTGTTCATAACGTGGAAGGGTAATTGTCCAAAGGGTGAATTCATATAGGTTAGTCCTATAAAGGGTATTAGAGGGTTATCTCCGAAGGTAATGCTCGTCTGGCCTGTTTTGGAGGTGTTGAGTTTTATGGCAATGTTGATCTTCTATAAAATAAGGAATTAAGGGTATCCAATTATGGAAACACCGGTTACTCTTATATTAGGTATAATACCCTAGAAGATTGTCGTTATATAGCGGTCATCGTTAATAAACACCTTATAGGCTAGTAATTTTATGGGTATACTATAAATATCCTTCCCCGTAATAGCGTAGCAGGCAGCTTAGTTATTCAGGGTTTAAGCGAGGTCTTCGCCGACTAGAGTAGTGGTGTAGCCGAAAAATAAGACGTGGAATTCGTTATTATACTTATTTTCCTCGTTAAGGGTAATACTGGTAAGGTATTAGCTTAGATCTTCTTCGTCCCTAGTGTCCTCGTCGTCGAGCACTTTATCTCCTTTATATTTAGCGAAAAAGCGGCCATATATTTTAGGAAAGGTATTAGAGATGTCCTTATTTAACCTAAAGTATTTATACACTTTAGTTCTCTCCTCTACGGAGTACTTTATAAACTAGGACCCTTCTTTACTATAAACATAGTACTTTTTACTATGGTGAGGGTATCCTTATTATTATTAATGACCTCTATAATGGTTACTTCGCTCTTTTCTATTATAGTGTTAGTTAATCCAGAACTACTCATCTAACTTTATTTTTAATATAAAGTGTTAATGGTGGGCATCTCTTCCTCTTTCCTTTAAGTTAAGGCTCATCCTTATCGTATTATAGAGTTTTTTTATTATATTTACTCTAGTTAGGTGTGGCGGCGGGCGCGTGGCTTGCTTATGTGGCGCAGCGCACGATGGCCACCGAGACCTGCGCAACGAGCTTCCGACGCTTAGTCATCGCACCGGAAGTTATTTAAGCGGTGTGGATAGACCTTCTTAGTAACTTAAGAAGACAATCACTTTCTACTCATATGAAGTTTACCCATACTAATGAGATATTGAAACCGGGCAGGGGAAGCGCGCGGCTCATCTTCGGGATGATGGTTAGGGCACGGCGACGACAACCCCTTATAAGGAGAGACTTTCTTTTAGTATTTAGACCTGATCAGGCCTCTACACACAACACAGCACACACCTCGGGGGGAGCCTCCTCGACAAGAATATTCACTTGTTTTACCCATTTTTGTTATTGACGTTACTATCGTGACCGTGGCGTACAATGCTTTATACGGAGGTCGGTTTACCACTGAGCAATAAGGTAACCTAGTCTCGGATACGCTTTTCCTGGCCTTTCGAGCTTATTCCAGACCTGATCAAGTTTAGAATACTCGATTCCCCTTAAAAGCAGCGTCCCCGAGGCTGTTCAGTACGAGTTAGTCACCTCTTCGGACCCGTGACGAGAGGTGCGCAATTTGTGGTCAGTAGAGTATGTGTGTTGTTATTCGTGCAATACATGCTGTTCACTGCATCCCCCGCTCCGTTTCACTGGTGCCTCGTGGGCGAATCGAACGCCCGATCTCCTCATTACCACTTATACCATCCACCCCCCTCCTCCTTGAAAAAGAACAACGAAGAATACGTAAGGAAAACGAGCAACAGGATCTCCTTTAGCCTGACCAGAAGAACAAGATGCTTTTCGGTTGAAAAGAATCTGGGAACACTAGAGACCCTAAAAGATCGTTTTACGCAACTATCGGCCCTCCCTCCCTCTTAGCTAATATGGGCTGAACACGAACCCAATAAAGGAGAGAGAACACGAGAAGCTTCGAAATATAATTTAAACGACGAGACACTAACTAATACGACCCGATCAAACCAAAAAAAACGCCTATACGATAATCAAAAAAAAGAACAACTAGCCGGAAGGACCCGCAAGAATAATAGACACAATAATGAACATTAGAATTTTTACTACTAATTTATTTAATTTTAAATATTTAAGTAATAGTAGGCGGATGAACGGATTGGTCTAAATACGAACCCTTAGTGTGATTAGCTATTCCCAAATATTATGGACGGATTATACGACCTCAACAAATTCAGAATATTAGGTAACCGACCATTAGTTAACATTATGAGTAGGGTTATATTTTATTAACCTAAGATCGTTATTAATCTTCGCTAAGTAGGCCTCCCTTTACTTCGGTTATTATAGGCGAGTAATCCTACGTCTAACCCTAACCACCACCGCCCTGGTAACCTTAACTATTACTAAGGGACTTAAGTACGTATTATTGTGGATTCTATGAGAATTATAACCCTTAAAACCACCCCCCCCCCTTTTTTTTCCGAAAAACCATTATCCACCTCTACTATACCTAAACTCTAAATAAAAATAGTAATTATTATAAGTCACTAGACCTAATTAACTAAATTAGAACACTATTATATCTACTTTTTTACTAGAATTGTTTAGGAACATATAACCCCGAGCCTTCGAGGAAGACGCTGAAGATGCTGGCCCGGATGACTTGTTCGGCCTAGATCGAAATATAAAGGATAATAAAGGTAAGAGGATTAATAAGAATAACCCTTCCCTTACTCTGTCCAACTCTAATTAGAACTCTAATTCGGATCCTATTATTAACTTAGTGAGGATTATTTAAACTATAAACCGTAAAGGGCCCGTTCTTAAAATGCCTATACTAGGGACAAAAGGGGCTCCTAAGTTTACTAGTAATAACATCTCTAATTTCCTAGAAAAGTTTAAAGCTTAGGTGGACTTGGTTAGCTTCTCTAATTAGGATAAGGTGAAGGTTTTCCCCTAGTACTTAGTAGATAAGTACTAGGAAACCATTAAAGCGGAGATTGAGTTGATTTCCTAGGAAACTGCGAAAAAGTATATACTTAAGACCTATAACCACCTAAACAAGGACTATATCCTTAGACCGAACAAACAACTCTGCGACTTTACTGAGGGACCCCTAATTAGGAACAATAATCTCAAAGAAGTAGTAAAACTCTTCTAAAAGGTTAAAAACATTAAGGCTAAGGCTCTTCGTCGAAAAAAGGTAGTGATAAGTAACCCAGAACTAATCGAAACCATCGTACACCACTTTACAAAAATAATAATAACTAACGTAACCCTATAAATAAAAACAACCACAGGAGAACTATTCGATTCCGGAGACTTCAACGATTACCGGGACTATTTACTTATTTAGATCGGCCAGGAATCCCAGTGGGGCAAGGCTTTTAGTGACAACGCTTCCTCGGACAACAATCCCCAATCAATAGTACAACAAAACTCTAGGCCTGATCGGGCTTATACTACACTTATAAAGTGAACTACGTCCCCCTCTTTAACTCGGCAACATTAGTTAAGCAAAAATATAATTGTGATAGGCCCGGCTAGAATTAACAATCTCACTAATAAACTGGATACCCTCCAACTAGCTATCTAAGCCATAGAGAACCGTTAGTAATAGCCTGATTAAGCTTAGAATACCCCGTCCATGCAAATCTATTACTAATTAGTATACTTAATAAACCGGAATCCCCAGGGATCACCATACTAACAAGGCCCACCTCATTAATTATATAACCCATAATCGCCTAAATAATAGCCCTATAATCCTGCACAGAGGGGACCGTCTAGCTAGAATAAACCGGGGTTTGTTCCCGGACCAGCGGGACGTTATTAGTATAATGGGTACTTAGGTCGGTAATTCTAGTGATATAAGTAATTCCTAAAGGATGTTCGAACTAGTCTATTTACGTTCTATAATAATAATTATTAATATAAAGACCTCCTTAACCCTCTAGGGGAGACTAATTAGGTCCCCGATTATATCGTTTTAGAAACCCAAAGTAAATATTAGCCTAACCAACCAGTGATCCTTAGATATCTAAAGAATTAATAGTCGTTCCTAAGCATCGTAACCATAGCGGGGACCGTTCTAAATAACTAAGTTAGCCGACCCTTCTCTTAGTTGATATAAGTACCCTAGCCGGCGCCTACTCCTAGTACCGTCGTATACGTATTAGCGTTCCTTCCAAAGCCTAGAATAGTAGCAACGATCCTAGCGACTTCCGAGGCCAAGACCTATATAACCACTAGATCGGGTAATAACGTAGCGGGGATCCTCCTACGAAAAAGCCGGGACAGCCCTGAATAAACGAGGAAAGTTATCTAAGGAGGGATTATGAAACCTATTTCTCGAAAAAACAGTAATTCGTTAATCCAATCCCATAAATTAAAGGTCGAAAAAGTTATACGAGAAGGATCCGAGGTGCCTCGTTCTTAGATAAGGGAGGCGACGACGATGTAATGCGACGTTCTAATAATAGATTAATACAACTCTACACCTAATCGGACCCAGGAAGCAGTGGACGATAACGCTATAATTACCCAAGTAGCTCTTCGAAAGTTGGGTAGTTCGGTGCAGGTGCCCAATCATATAACCATAAAGATGTGGCCGGCATACCATTTTCACATAACCAACTTAGCTCAGTAGCTATCAGACGAGTAAATAATAAACAATGTATACCTCCTAGTACCCTCAGGCCTAATTAGTATTATCGACGACGAGCCCGGTAAAAAAATCGTATCTAAGATCGTCGAGAAATATAATAATAATCCTAATAAAGTGTATATCCTAATAGTTTTCACCACCTTAGCTGAGTTATCCACCCCCGTTATTAGAAGTAAAGAAAGGAATTATCTTCCTAGTTCTTGGATAACTCCTTATTTCAAAATCGAAGTCTCGATAAGAGGTATTACACCTAATTAAAACGAGAAGATTATGGCCGTCCTGGATTCAGGAGTAATGACCAATATTATGAGTGACCGGTACATCAGGGAGAACAACCTGCAGGCGACAAGGACGATGGTCATGATGTAGACCCTGACCCTAGAAGTGAGTGGGCGAGTTCAATTTGACGGCGGTGTTGTAAACCACGTATAGGTCAGGGAACACAAAATCCTTATAAACTTCTTTATAACATCGGAAACGAAGATAAGCATCGCAAAGACCTCCTTACTTAGAGGACCGTTCTCCATTACGGGACAGCTCACTTAGGAATATACTAATGACCTGATCAGGGTAGTCCTCAGAGTTAGAGATACTCGTATTCACATTCTTATGGGGTTTACGTAACTAGGAGTTGAAGGAGGAATGGAGTTCTACTTCCCCGATTAATAGAATTACTAAATAACCCTAAAGGAATAAGAAAACTAAAGCCTAGTAATAAAGTTAGTGAGTTTATTAGGGGAAAAGAATGGACTAACCCTAATCAGAATATTCCCGACCTAAAGGAAAACAACAGAGTTTTATGTAATATAGACGAAGACACGGCAATCTCAGTTTTAGTGGTATTAACTCACTAAGAGTTCTAGCCACTAGTCGACGTTATTTGCGCTACTACGCATATCACAAGCAAACATCCCAACAATTGCAAGGGTTACAAAGCAGCAAGGACAATAAAAACAACGCCGAATCAGGTTCTAACAACGAAGATCCTCCTAAGTAAAGCGACTACAAAGAAGGAAACCCGAAAACGAGACCAGTGCAAGCGTAAGATCAATAAAATACTAACTAGCCTTCTCCGCCCGTATTACACCTTTAAAAAAAAACAAAAAAGACGGGAAGCTAAGAAGCTCGGAATTCCAGAAAAGCCCGAGCCTAATCAGCTAACCACCACCATCACCATAATATATAAACATAAGGATCAAAAAATTCTGCCCGTTAACGACGTTCTACTAGACGGGACGACGCCTAATAGTGACCCCCTCTGGAAAGTTAAGAAGATGGAAATAACTAGAGTATAGTTGAGAAAGGAAGTTAGTAGGTTTATAGGCCTAATTACCCCGAGATTCGCCGAAACAAAGCCAGGATTACACCTCATAGACGAGAGGAAGGTAACTATTCTATAAAAGTACCCACACCTTAGAAAAGCCGAGAAGGACCTACTAAAAGTAATCCTATTAAACAGGGAAATAGCCTTTACGTAGAATTAGACTTATATAAGTAGGGTTAACCCCCTCGTAGCCCCACCTTAAAAGATACGAACTATCCTATATAACGCCTAATAAGTGAAAGGTATCCCGATCCCGCTAGTAATTCAAGATACGGTACTAGAGATGTTTTAAAACTGGATTAGGTGGGGAACACTTAAAGAAGGTTACGCTGCATATAGAAATCCATAGTTCCTAGTTAAAAAAAAGGATAGGAAATACCAGCTCATTAATTCGGTTACTAAGTTGAACGGTGTTACTATCCGAAATACGTTTATTCCCCCCAACGTAAACTCCTTCGCAGAAGAATATAATGGGTATTAACTCCTTTTTATATTAGACTTCTTTTCTGGATATAATTAGGTCCCCCTTAACCCGGCCAGTAGAGATTATACCATATTTATAACTCTATTAGGACTTCTCCAATTTTATTCCCTACTAATGGGATAAACTAACTTAATAGTGTATTTCTAGTGGATTATAATAAGAATTTTACATAATCTTATTCTATACTATTATAAGGCTTTCTTAGATGATATTACTATTAAGGGCCCAATTTCATAGTATAACAAAGAAGAGATTACCTTTATTCCCAGTATATGGTGATTCGTTTATAAACATTTAACTAATATTAATAAGGTCCTAGTTAACCTCGAGTTTTTGGGATACATTGTGTTAACCGAAAAATCGCAATGGGCGCAGGAAGCAGCGGTGATCTTGGGGTATTTGTGTAGATACGACGGCCATTAACCTGATCAAGCTAAGATTCGAAAGATTTAGGAATAGGCGAAGTGTACTAGTGTTATAGAGGTCAGATTATTTCTCGGAATCGTTACCTTTTACTGTGCATAAGTGGAAGACTTTGTGATAAAAGTATGGCCATTATATGACCTCCTCCGGAAAGGTGCACCGTTTACGTAGGGACGTATTTAATAGTAAGCCATGGACATCCTAAAAACCACTCTAACAACCTCCCCCATCCTAATTAAACTGGACTATAGCCCCGAAACTAAACAAATTATTATTTACACTAACACCAATTTACTTAGGTGGGGTATAATACTATACTAACTTATTAACGGCTAAAGGGTAATAGCCTGGTTTAAAAATAGTATATAAAGAAGTGTAGAGTTAAAATATAACTTTGGTAAATTAGAATTACGAGTTATTCTTATAATACTAAAAAAACTCCGAATATACGTTTACGGTGTATATTTTACCCTCGAAACTAATACCGAAGTCCTCGTCGAACAATTAAACAAAGGAGTAAGTAACCTACTCAGAGCATTATTAATAAAATAGATCACCTAGATTCGCTTTTTTAATTTTAATATTAAACACGTGCTTGGTAAGAAGAACACTACAGCTGATGGCCTATTATGTAAGCCTCTTGGACCCTCTAATTAAGCTGAATACGAAGACCCTGAACAATTAAAGGAATTCATTAATGCGCAGATCTACCTGTCCACAACCTATACCTCCTAGTACCTGCGATCTACGTCTCCGGTTGTTCCGTTAAATTCACTACTTTTTTCGATGCCCAAAAACTAATTAAACCCTAATTAGACCTGGTTACTCGAAATACAATAAATCGTTTATTATTTAAGAACCCTTTTTTAACTAAATAGTATAATACCGGCTAGTTTTCGTAAATTTAAGAATAAGGTTTAGTTATATATATACTATGACGGCTACCTTTTCCGCTGACTAACCCGCTGATACCCGACTCTATAACGAGTTATTAATAGCGAGGAGCTCCAACGGGACCTAATCAGGTAAACTTATGTGGAATTAGGCTATAGGGGACGAAATGTGATATTTAATAAAGTCTTTAAGAACTACTTCTAATAGGGAACCTATGATTCTATTAGACGCAAAGTGGCCACGTACCCAACTTATTAAGTAGCTTAACCCGGCCATCAGAATGATTAACACATTACGATAACGCCTACGGGACTGCCTTGGTTAAGGATTTTACTTAATATATAATGGATTAGTAAATAGGCCCTGATCGAAGTAAAAAATTAGCTCATAGGCTGGCCCGAAGCCCGTTAGGTGCTTTCCGTATCCTTGAAAATAGTAGTGGATTTCTTATAAGAAGATGTTATTTGTTAGTATGGGATTTATAGAGAAATTATCGTTAACGGAGGGTCTAAAAACAAAAGGGTGGTGGATAAGCTTAACTGAGTATATGGCTACTATAAGAAAGTGATCTCAGCTTATAACGCTAGGGTGAACGGGCTAAATGAGAAGGGACATTAGACGCTTGTACATACACTGTTGACCTGGTTAAACGGAGGGAAGAAGAATTGGGGTACTATGCTACCCACAGCGCTGTTTGCGGACTGAACGTTAGTTAGAGAGCTGACCGGATTCACGCCCTTCTACTTAGAATATAGCTACGAAGCTATTACACTAATCGAAATTAATACTCTTATATAAAGGATTCTGGACTGGGTAAACGTCTATACACCTAATCAGGAGCTTTTAGCTTGTATCAGAGCCTTCCAATAGCTGGACGAAAATAGAGAAGAAGTAGCCTTTTGTGTAGCCCGGATTAGATAGCGATGAACGGATTGGTTCAATAAAGTACACAACAAGACCTTACGGTAACGACGGCTATAGCCCGGAGATCTTGTTCTCGTTTACGATGAAAAACGAGTAATAGATAAGTCGAAGGAACGAAAAATACACTACTGATGGACGGGACCCCTCCGAATCAAGTTAGTACACCCAAAAGCTAGGTTGTATTAACTAAAAACGTTAGCTGGGGACGAAATAATTGTATGCACTTATGGAGGTTATCGCCTAAAGAGATTTGTGTAAATAGATGAAGGGTTATAGGAGTTGGAAGATCCGTAATAGGTAAAAATAGTACTTTGAGATGAACTCCGATGAGTCCTCCCCAATTTCGTAGATAATACGAACACGGCTAACGACGACGATAATAAACTTAATCCGATTATATTAAAACTACTTATAAGATTATAAGCGGAATAAGAGAAGTGGGAAAAGGATAAGGAAGAGTTAGAAAAGAATATAGAGGTATAGGAGTAGCTAGGTAAATAAATGGTAATTGACCTAAAGCTACTCACGGAAATAGAAAAGGCGAAGTATTAGGATTTTATTAGAATAGAAGTTTGATTAGAAAGGTTTGAATTAATGTTTTGTTTTATTTGAAATTGTTTATTACTTAAAATATTTGAAATTTTACTGGGATTGGGGACGTATTTGGATGAGTAACCCAGGATAATGGCCTGGATAACGCATTCATAACCACCCATACCCTGACATCTCCTTATATTTGGCTGCATTTCCTTGTTATTTAGGACCTGATCAGATGCGTCTACTGTCATTGATCAGATATCTCGGTGCATTTCCCTGTATTTTGCCACATTTTAATTACATCTCCCTTTATAGAACAACATAGTAGAACATATGGACAAAACATAAATACCATAACATTACCTTCTCTTAATATTCAATATTATTTAGTGTTGTTTTCTAGGTACTTTACCCCTAATTAGACGTTTATTTGGCTTTTTCTTCATCTTATTTTTGTATTTCGTTGGAATTTATAAACTAAGTAAATGCATATAATATTAATATGGAAGTTGTTATTATGCTTTTTAGGAGGGAAAACCTTCTAACAAGGGACCAGCGGGAATGTTTTAGGGATAAGAGAATAGTATAACACCAGCCCTTCCTTCTATTACTTTCCTTTATTCCTCCACCTAATTAGCCCGAATCCTCCCCCACCATGTCCTTCTTTTTCACATATCGAGAGTTATTACCGAAAAAAGTTATATCTAAGATCGATTTCGTGTGGGATTGTTTATACGTCTATTTCTGAGACTTGGTAAGGGTAGCGAGATCTTCCTGAAAGCAGTGCTTCGAGTTAACGGAGGAGATGTTTTCAGGGATAGCCGATCCGATTCCGCTACCCTCTGCACAAAGAGAACTATTAGCAAGCTGGGCGTTATACCCATACTACGCATAGAAAGCGGGGTCGTAATAGTCATAGACGGAGCTGGTCTTGTAGAATAGGTAGTTAGAATAGGTGTTCTAGTATTCACCGGGAAGAAGGACGTATTCCTAGAAAGGAGTTATAACGGTGCCCTAATTAGGCCTGTAAAATAATGTACACTAATGCTCTTTATAGTAATAATAAGGAACTATATTCTAACCATTAACTCCGTAGATAATAAGAATAGCCCTAGTATTTAGTTGACCGCTAAGCTTCTAAGCGATAAGCCCGAAGTAACCACTATAGGAATACGAGATAAAGACCCGATGATTAAAGGTATTATTCTTAGAGTACTTTTTTATAATTATTGAGGAATGAGATGCGGGGAGTGAGAATTAGAATTGTTGGGCTATTTTAGTATAAGTATTACTGTGCTTAATGGTATTAGTAAACTGAACTTTGGTATAAAAGTGATCGACGGGATTTTTGAGTTAGTGCTAAACGAGGGAAGTGGTGATCTAATACTCTAATTAGGTCTACTAGAAGTAGGAAATTAGGAAGGAACGATGTATAATGAGGTTTATGGGGGTGATGGTGATGAAGGAACCTTCGTCCTTTGGAGGATCGTAGTTGAGTAACTAAGGAGCTTCTGTGATAGGAGCCGTTCAGTTGCGCTTATGGTTAATGTCCTTCGGAGGTATACTGTTGAGTTATGGAGCACTAGATTAGGTCGAGGAGCTAAGATTGGGGACATAGTAGTGGTTGTTATGAGGAAGAAAAAGGTGGAAGAAAAGGCGCCCTCTTATACTAGCCCTGAGGGTGGTACTGATTTACCAGAGGACCTTCCAACTTGGCTGAGGAACCGTAATAGGCATCTGATTAGATGAAAAGGGACTAACTCACTTCCTTTTAATATGCTCTTTTGTTAGAAGGAAGGGCACACAAAGCGACCTACCCTTCCCTTTTCGATTCACGAGATCACTTACCTTTTACCTGGAGTCGCCCTTGGCTCTGATTCAGGAATCAACTCACCCTGCGCCAACAAATAAATAACCTACTCCTCGACCCTCACCTCTTATTTTCCATTTCCCTATAATAAACCTAGCCTGATTAGAAATAAGGTTTCCTTTTTAATTAACTTTACATAATTATCGTTAACTTCTCTGCTCTTTTTATTATACTACCTATACATAAGTATTATTATGTCGGTCATCCTGAACTAAGTCAACTTCTGGGATAACAACTATGCCAGGACCCTTCTTTATAAGTTCACAGCCATGGGACTCGACCCTGCTCAACAATTTGCACCTAATTTAGTATAAGGAAGTATCATAAGACCCAAAGACTCCTGATATATATTATTAATGATATTTCGACTACTCACCGGGGTTACGGATCCTAATGAGTAACATATGAACCCCGTATACTCGTAAAATATACCCATACTAGACGATAAGACGCTAGTTCCGGCTCCCTCGTGGCTTCCCGCATAAAGTTCGGAAATAACTACGACTCTATAAACGTGATGGGTGGCTGGTTTCGATAATTAGGGACGGTGGATGGGTTGGGCCCCGAATATGGCCGCCCGTATTCTTAAAGACTATTATAATATGTAGGGGAACATTATGCGAAGGGACTAGTTTGAACATAGGGAAGTGGAAGTCGCTGCTGTAATGGCTCGGTGAGATTTAGAAGCCCTAGGTATTAACATCGAGATTACCGTATAACCCTGGGGAGATGTACCCTTAACCCCTTAATAACTTAGACCGTACTCTAATTAACTAAAAATACGTATCCACGGAACTAATCTAGTCTACTTTATTATAACCCATAGCGGAAATCACTTTATAAGTGTTTTCGTTAACTAAGTCTTAGGTTGCACTTTTTGGTTTAATAGTATATGGAGCGCAGGGTTTTCGGAACAACGGTTTTCAGTCAATATACATAACTTAACATCATAGTATTAAACCATAGGTACCGGATCTAACCTGATCAGGGTCATTCGAGCAGTATTAGGCGTTGTTGATACGGTCCAGCAGCCTAATAGCTATGGGTATAGTGTCTTTGTAGTGGAATGGCTTTGAGTTATCTTTCGAGAAAATCACAATACACCGCAGGTAGCACATTCCTGGACCCATTACTCCACCACCAACTACGTTAGAGCTATATACTAGAGATGGATTAGCTAGATTACCTAGGAGTTTTATAGTGTGGGGATGGATCATAGTCTTCGTAATAAACCTCGCTAGTCTATTAACAAATATACTATTACCACTAATAAAAAACCGAAGAAGGCCTCTAAGAAACCACCTCCACCTAATTAACCTCAGAATACTAATAATAACCCGTTATCGATCACTAGTGGTACCGATTCCGACACATCTTCAGGCTTATCTAACCCGCTAAACGATTTACCCGATAAGCCCTTCTTTTCTTAATTACCATAACCAGAGGCGACCCCGACGTCCCCTTACCCGTACAATTTAACCACCTTAATATAAGTAACCCGAAGACGAGCGTAGGACTGTGAGGTTGATTGGGAGGTCCTCGTACACGGGTATAAGACTGAGTACCAAAAGTGGAAAAAGGTCGCGAAGGTCAACTATGAGAAGATTACTGATTATACTAGGGAGGAGTTTATAAACAGGATCGATAACCCGTACTAATTTATAGTGTACCGAATAAGAGCCTAGGAGTTATTCCTTGAACCCACTAAACCTAATTAGTGGTAAGGACATAACCGGAATGATATAATAGTGCACTAAAACAAAGTAGTAGTAGTGGAGAAAGTGGAAAGGGAGCGTTAGACGAGGCTAGAGGAACCACCTAAGGAAGGCCAGAGGTACAATCTTCGCAACCAACACACCTAATCAGGTTTCATATATACTAGTTTCCTTTTCTTTTCTATTCAGCTTACCCGTTTATAGGATTGTCTTAGTACGCTGGAGCTTAGAACCAAAACAAGGGGACGATTAAAACCGGGCAGGGGAAGCGCGCAGCTCATCTTCGGGATGATGGTTAGGGCACGGCGACGATAACCCCTTATAAGGAGAGACTTTCTTTTAGTATTTAGACCTGATTAGGCCTCTACACATAACACAGCACACACCTCGGGGGGAACCTCCTCGATAAGAATATTCACTCGTTTTGCCCATTTTTGTTATTAACGTTATTATCGTGACCGTGGCGTACAATGCTTTATACGGAGGTCGGTTTACCATTGAGTAACAAGGTAACCTAGTCTCGGATACGCTTTTCCTGGCCTTTCGAGCTTATTCCAGACCTGATCAGGTCTAGAATACTCGATTCCCCTTGAAAGCAGCGTCCCCGAGGTTGTTCGGTACGAGTTAGTCACCTCTTCGGACCCGTGACGAGAGGTGCGCGACTTGTGGTCAGTAGAGTGTGTGTGTTGTTATTCGTGCAATACATGCTGTTCACTGCATCCCCCGCTCCGTTTCAATATCTACTATAGTTATAAGCCCAGCTTAGTGAACTACCCCTTAATTACGGCCTTAGTTTATTTATACGGGACTTTTACTTTTCCCACTTATAATTTCCTTTATTTCCATATTCTACACATAAGAACCTAACTCCTATAAACTCATCGAGTACCCAAATCGTCTATCTCAGCACCTATTACCATCCTTCGCTATAAATACGACTATACGTTTAAAGAAAAGCTAGGACTGGCCTCTCTAGATCGTATAACTTAGGCTTTAAGCTAAGCAGAACGACGTTTAGCACCTAGTGAATCCCGACGCCGAAAATGCTAAGCCCCTTAAAAGTCGTACTAACGCGGCCCCTACCACCTTAGAAACGTACCTTAAATAAAGGAACGATCAACAAACAATCGAATATACCACCACTTCCTAAATAAACAAGGATCAGAGTTAACGCACTACTCACTCTTAAATTAACATAGTAATAAGACCTCCGAGTCCTCTTAAGATTAGCGATGTATACGACGATTTCCTAATACTATAAAAGGAAAAAGTAATACGCATTATTCGGAGAACTATTCTCGTAAACGACTATAACTCTATATAATCTTAGATTAATAAGACCGTTGCACTACACCTACTCGTTAACGCACAGATTGCTCAGGGGATTAGAGAAAACACGATTTTTTAGGGCTTTATTCGAGCTTTGAAAGAGCACCTGGCCCCCACCGAGATGAGTATTCTAACGTTTATACGTAAGGAGTACTAAGCAGTTTTTAAAAGAGTTTACGAGAACGTTAACCCAAAGAAATAGACTAAAGAGTGGGATTACACTTATATACGTACAGAAATCTATAACATCTCAGAGATTTAGGGAGTCCTCGGTGTTAAGGATTTTCTCGAAGTAATTTAGGTGTATTAGAACCCGACTTAGGTAAATAACCAACTAGCCTAGTTTATAATGGATAAAGAGTTTAGGAGACCCCTTCTTATATTTAGATAATACGGTAAAATCTATTATACCCTCTATTTCGAGGCCTTACTCATAAAGAAGACTCTGCGTAGTATAGGGGTATACGTAACCCTTGGAGGCTGCTTAGACAGCGAATTACTTGGGAACGACTACCCCTGTAGCTCAACTCACTTTTAGTAACCGTAAAACTGTGTACACGTTGAGCTAATTTTTATGGGAATCTCAAAATAACGTAGGGTTATATTAAATTAAAAGGAAATTATGGATATTAGGGATAAGGTAAACTCTAATAAGTAGAGTTAATTTTGAGCTAAGTTTAAAGATAAGGGATAGTTTAGTGGAACCTCCTCCTCTACAAATTAGCAAAGTCGAAGAGGAAATAATTAGGGGAAAAATAATAACCATAGTAGGGGCCGGAGTGGAAAAAGCAGTGAAACGCTTAATTACCCTAGTAATATCGTTATTATTTTAATTAACCCTAACCTTTTAGGGAAGGAACCTAGTATTTCTGGTTATAGAGTATATTCTATACCCTACTATAGCCATTACCCGCTCTTAAATAACATAGTATTAGACAACTACGAAGTTCTCTATCTCATTAATAATAAGGATCTCCTAGAACCCGGCTCCTACGTGGCCTCACCCCCAGGGGAGTTCATCGAAGCAGGCACCTCTTTTTTTCCCATTTTAGGTCGAGGAAAGTGAGTCCTTAAGGGTATACTCAACGGGAAAAAGGGACTTAACACAAAAGACTTTTACCTCGAGGATGTGGTCTACGTCGAGAACTTCTACGTTAATATCGTTTCGGAAATGCACTTACTAAAGTCGAAAATCTGGTTCTACGGCTTAGACTACTTTTTGTATTATGGGAAACTCGATAATAATCTAAAACTTAAATAACTTAAAAGAAAGATAAACCTAGTCTTCTTCGAATACAAGCCCATTTCCTCTTACTCTTCTGATCCTTGTTCTACGATACTAATTAACTCCACTAGGATAATCCTAACCACATAACTATAGAAATACCATAAAAGGCCTTCCTACGAGCCACTCAGCGACCACTCTAATAACGTAACTATCTAACACTTATACTCTGGACACCTAGGACCTAAAATTCTCGAGAAGTTAGTTCACTATACTCAGGGGGTAAGGGTACTCAGCCTAACCCGGATCCAATACGAGGATTGTTCACTTACGCATACACAGAGCATAATCTCAAAGAGGACCTCAAAAACAAAAGTTATTAGACCCTATTATAGGATCTCGTGGGATCTCTTTGATTTTCTACGCAGAAGATCAGGGTACTCATAGTTTCTGGTTATTAAGGACGAATATTCGGGGCACCTATTCGGATTTAGGCTTTTAAATAAGATATATTAAGAGGTTTTTAATGTATTTTTTATGTTCAAATAATGGGTTCACTAATAAAAGGGACTTATAATTTATAAAATATAGTAGGATATTGAGTATACAATGATTAGGATTAAAGGTAAGATAAATTATGAGATTTGGATTACAGAGTTAGGAATTAACCTAGAACTCTTACCCATACACACAAAAGAGCTGGTTAATAGAGCAGAGTACACAAAAAAAGAGGTTATCACTAAGGGAATTAAGATGTGCACTACTACTAACTTACCAGAAGAGCTCGTTTTAGAATATATTATTACGGGAATTTATTTTTTTAATATAAGCCCCTACGAATCCACTTAGTGGAAATCACTTTTTTAAGTAAAAGAAGAATAGTTTTACTAGTATTATAAATAATAAGCACCTAATTTACTAATTTCACCTATATAAGACCTTCGACCTCACTAAGGGGGAATATACGCATTTAGCTATAAGGCTTACTTAGTTATATATAAAAAGGAAATAGGAATAAGAAGGAGAGATTTTAAAGTAATTCCTCGTAAGTATATCGAATACTTTATAGGGTATATACCTTTAACGCATAACCTTTATAAGATCTGGGTTCCTATGCTTAACCAGATTATTATTATACGGAATATGATTTTTAACAAATCCTAGTTCTACTCTCTAGAGTTAGAAATAACAAAAATACAGGTCGAAGAAATACGGGTTATTATGGATAACATCTAAGAGCTGCTTAACCTTTCCGACGCTATAAGGGAGATACTAGGAGACTTTAATACACTAAAAGGTAATTCTAATAAGCCGTAGTCCTTAGAGGTAGTATTTTAGGACGCTAAAACATAAAAAACCACTATTAAAATTAGAGAGCAGGGAGGACTATTAACCCTAGAGTAAACCCTGGACCTAGAAGGTATACTAAGGCTCGGGGGTGGGGATATAATAGTAGTAGAGAACTCCAGGGAAGTAGACTTAACTCTAGAGGAGTCCGTTCTAAGTATAAAAAATGTTCAGCTTAGTACTATTAATACGGAAGAACCCTCGTGTAACTAGGGTAGTAATCCCCTAAGTATAGAGATACGGGGTAGTTCGGGGTCCCCAAGGTATAAGTATAAATACTAGGATTATAGGGACCTAATACACATAAACAAGAGGGTACACCAAATGCTACTAAGCGATGGAGCTTTTATAACTTTGAAATTAGTGGGAAATAAAAATGATACGCTTAACTTATAAGAATGGGATCCCTTCTTTAATACCTTTTTACCTAATTAGTAGAAGGGAAAAGAGGAGGGAAATGAAGGATACTATACACTTTACACTATTATTATTATAACTATTAATCGGTGGAGAGCTAATAAGTTCACGGAAAAATAGTCTACTGGAGGGGAAAAGAAACCCAATATGGACGACCTACCAGAACCCCCACGGACGTAGAGGGATATGGGGCGCCTATTAGCTAACTTATAATATAAATTCAAGGAGGTAGTGCACACGGAAGTCCAGAACTTACTAAGGAAGGGGACTTAGAGGGTAATTAATTAAGTATTAGCTTGTTTAAAGCCAATTCCCCTAAAGTGGGTTTTTATATATAAAAGGGACGCAAACGGTAAATTAGACCATTATAAAGTGTAGATCTGCGTCCGGGGAGACCTTTAGGAGGTAGACTCCCTATAATAGACATACACAGCTACGTTAGCTACTCGCATATTCAGATTCGTTATAGTAATAGCAGCGCACTTCAATCTCGAAGTCCAGTAGTTTAATATAATTAACGCTTTTCTTAATATAAACATTAACCTAGAGGGAGGACCGGTTACTTATGAGTTACTTAACAGCTTCCACTAATATAAGAAGTGTATTAAGCTTAACCGAGCCTTATATAAACTAAGGGACACACTACTACTATGGTATAAAGAGTTCTCTTCGACCCTGCATAAGTTAAGCCTAAAGCCCTACACAGAAGATGTGTACCTCTTCTTTAGTTCTAATCGGAAGGTCTTTATCCTCTTCTATGTGGATAATATCCTAGTCTTATTTTATATACAAAACCGGGCCTTAGGGAAAGCCATTACTAATGGGCTTAAGGTGGCCTACGAGCTTAAGGACTAAGGTTTAGTTGAGTATTACTTTAGTATAAGGGTTATCTAAGATCGACGAAATAAGAAGATCTACTTATTATACAACATATATATTAAGAAAGTTGCGCAGAGATTTGAGTTTATAGACGGTTTAGCACCTCTAATACCACTTCTAATTATTATTTTCAAATGTTTCGACGGCGTAGTAACACACACCGAAATTAAGATCTACTAGGAGAAAGTCGGTTCTATGTTATACACTACTATTATAGTACAACCAAACGTCGCCTTCACTATTACACAACTCTCTTAGTTCCTTATAAACCCAGGCCCTTAGTATATAGCAGTTATTAATTAGGTAATACGATACTTATATGGTTTAAGGTTCCTCGTAATTAGTTTTGGTTATGTTAAGGGTGGACAAGCTCTTCTGATCACTGGAGACACCTCCTTCGTAGACGACGAGGAAACCCGAAAGTCCTCTTAGGGATACATCGTCTCCCTCTTTAGAGGACCGATCCATTGGAAAGTAGTGTAATAGAATACCGTTACGACGTCGATAATTAAAGTGGAACTCCTTAGTTTTGAGTATACTACGAAGGAGATAATGGCTCTAAAAAGGCTTTTTAGGGAAATAACCCTGGACATCGAAGAAGTATAAAAAATCTATTATAATAATTAGTAAATAATAAGATTAGTTATCGGCGTAGGGGAACGCATTTCTATGCAGCTTAGGTATATTAATATCCAGAATATGTGGTTACAACAGGAATACATAGTGGGTAACTTCGAAGTAGTGTATTTACCCACAAATTAGATGTTAGTGGACGGACTTACGAAGAACCTCTTTAGAGCTAAATTCGAGTTCTTTAAAACTTTACTTAACCTCTTAAATATTCAATATATAATTATAGTATAAGATAAGTAGAAAAGGGAGCGTAGAAATAACGTTAAATTGGGTTTACGGTTCACAAAAGTAAGGGCGGCGGCGCAGCCTGGAAACGATCTTGTGAACCCGAAGGCTCTCTAAAATAAATTTTAATAAGGGGTACAAAGCCCCCCCTTAGCTTAAATGCGCAGAAGGAGCTCCTTAAGCTCCTTAATAACAGCAGCGGTGCTAGATGCTAGGTCGGTGGTGTGGGTATAGGTAAACGTAGAACCCATAAGTATACTATTAGGGGTAGTAGTAGTAGAGGCCGGAGTTGGGTAAATAAGGGTAGTAAAAGTAATAACTCCGTTAACTTCACTATTACTTAACTTAGCATAGAATACGGGGTCCGTTAATAATAAGTAGAGGGCACCGTGGAAATAGTTAATTAACTATACCAAAATTAGTAATATTTTAGAACGGATATCCAAACGTAAAAAATAATATACTATATTAGTTTTATATAAGGCCTTCTTCTTCTCTTAAGGCTTTTTAATCTCCTCCTTTTTTTCCTCGGTGAGGGCGTCGAGGGCCTTATAAAGCTGGTGACTAAAGATAATTATTAGATGGGGAGTAGGGTTATAAGTATACCCTTAGTAGCTGGTATAGTAAACACCACTACCCTCGAAGTAAGTGCTATTAGACTAACCAGCTACTATGCTCTAGACGTATCCGAGGTAGGGCTTAGCCTACTCTTAAAGTGCCCGTCCCTCACTACGACCTCGATGATTAGGTGAAGGACCCGTGGACTGGTCCCCGAGGGGACTAATCTCCTTTAGATTTTAAAGGTAGGCGGCTAAAAACATAGGTTAATAAAAGAATAATAAAGAGTATAGGAGAAGTATTGTCAGGGTATCTGGTACAGAGTGAGAGGGTCAACGCCGGGGAACAGGGACTCAGCTGGTAGGTATCCTTAATTGACTAAATTCATCTCTAAACCCCTCTTCATTCTGGGTTCCCCTTCGAATATCTAAAATATCAGGGCCTTATCGGGTACCTACCGGTGCCCTAACAGGGTCTTAGCTCTCGGATCCTAACGGCCCGTGACACGATCCCCCTCCTCGTAGCCTCGCCCTCGAGGCTTATAAGCGAGTTCCCAGTATATACACTCCCATCACCCTCGTTAAACCTCCACCTCTGTGGTAAGAAGAGTAGTATTATTTACAAAGCCGATATCTAACCACTAAGTAACCAGTGGATAACCGGCAATACTTTAGGGGCTTGTAATACTCATAAGCTCCTTATCCCAGTAGTAATCCGTCCTCTTAGTTTACCGTAGGCCCCCTAGTACATCGTAGGTGGTCCCCTACTATAAGTAACCCATTAATACACTAATTAATTACTTTAATCCGATCCTTATTACCGTAATCTAAACCCATAATAATAACTCCCTTTAGAGCTTCACTTATTTTAGTACTGGGTACCCTTTAATTAAGTTATAATTCCCCTAAGTAATAATACTACTTATTATATGGACCTCTGTTCCCCCTTTATCCCTGGGTTCCCTTGTATTCTAGTATGTTATCCCCCTCCTCGTTTGTTCACTCCTGGGAACGTCGTTGACCACTAATAGGGTAACCGTAAGACCACCACCACCGCCACCAAACTCAAGGCCTTTATGGAGGACGTGGCCGACCACGTTGACCACTAGGCCTAGTTCGAGGAGGAGAAGGTGAGTTTCCCCGCCCAGTACCCAACTAGTGCCCAGTTAGTGATTTATTATTAACCTTCTATTCTAGGATAACCTCCTCGCTGCCCAGCTCGTAGGTAAGAAGGCCCTCTAGGCTAAGAAGGAGGACGCTAATAAGCCCCGCTAAGCGGACTAGGCTGTGTGCACCGCCTAGACCTAGGTCACCGAGGCCATCGCCGAGCAGTTACACAACTTTAATAAGATGTACTATAAAATAGTAAGTAGTTCCTTAACTAATACCCCCTAATACTTATTTAATATTAACTTTTTTTTTTAATATTAGAATACCCTTTTTACCCCCTCTAAGGCCGGTAATAAGAAGGAGGACGAAAAGGAGGGTAGTGGTGCCCCTCTTAGTGATAATACGGGTGGGGAGGGTAACTTTAGTGGTTAGTAAAATTATGGCCTCTCCTTTTCGGTGTAGTGTATAAGTGTTTAACCTCCTAGTGGGCACTAGTTTAGTCTCGTTTATTTATGGGTATAGTTTAGTATAGTTTTCGTTTTCTTTAGTGTGAATAGAGGTTTTTCGTCTCAGGCCTTCGGGCCTGGTTATTTCCTCTCTACTTTCTAACCCCTACTTTACTAGTGACTCCCTAGTTAAGACCAACTTCGTAGCCCCTTTGTAAATCCAGTGAAATATTCTATTATAGTTCCTAGGAATTCTCTATTTTATTATAACTTTATTATTTAATTAGGTATCAACGGTTCCTTTTTAACCCCTTATATACTATAATATAATCCACTTAGTAAATATTATCCTCTTTTTTAATTAGTATCTCCTAAGGGGGAACTACTGTTTTATAAAAGGGTTTTAGTTGGGTAAGTGTGAATATGTTATATATCCGATATTACTCTTTAATATTTAACTCATAGGTTAGCCCATTGTTAATTACCTAGGTCACTTCGAATAGACCTAAATACTTATCCGATAACTTTTTTAATGGCCGGTGTTATTTAATATTCTTCGTTAATAATAGGACTAGGTCTCCTACCCTAAACGATATCGTAGACCTACGTTGATCGTAGTATCGGGCATAGGTTCGACTAGTTTCTTTTAGTAGTTGGGCCACGGCTATCCTCTGGTTTCTCAACTCCTGGGCCCTGTTTTAAGTTACTAGTACCGTTTATACCTCCGTGTTATCCGGTGACACGTCTTGTGGTCCGGTTAGTATATACCCTAGTAGCACCTCGGCGGGGGAGGTCCGGATGGCCTCCTAGTGGGCATTGTTATATACGAATTACCCCATCGGGAGCCAATCTGGCCAGTTATCCTATTCTAAATTATAGAACGTCCTAAGGAAATATTCTACGTTCTAATTTATCCTTTCCGTTTAGCCGTTAGTTTAGGGGTAGTACACGGTACTAAGCTTCCTCTTAATAGCCAGTAGGTAATAGACCTTTACCCAGAACCTGCTAATAAACAGGGATCCTCTATCAGATATAATGGCTTAGGGAATTCCGAATTTCAGGAATACATAGTTAACCAGGAGTATAGCTAACCCGTCTACTATTAGTACCTTACTAGTGGGTATATATAGGGTGTACTTCGTGAATTTATCCACCACTATTAGGATACTATTATAGATCTGCCCTACCTTATTACGGACCTTAGGTAACTTAGTAATGAAATCGATGGATATTTATTTGAAGGGTCGACTAGGTACTAGTAACGAAGCTAGTTTCCCATATGGTAGGTGGTATCTTGGTTTAGTCCATTAGCAAATCGCATATAACTTAACGTATTCCTTTACGTCTCTTCGTATACCCTTCTAAAAAAAGGACTTTCCTATCCTTTTAAGAATCCTGGTGACCCCTAGGTGCCCTACTATAGGTTCATCGTAGAAAACCATTAGGACTTCCCTCTAGAGCTTATATCCGTCCAGAATAAATAATGCTCTTTTATATCATAGTCCCCCGTCGGTCCCTATAAACCAATGGGTACTTAGCTTCTTCTATCCTTCCTCCTAGATAAAGGAATTGTCCCCTTAGACTTCGATTACTCTACTAATTAGGGTTAAAACTAATTTTTCCGGGTTGGTTTCTAGCTGTGAACTAGCTGGCCTCCTCTTTTAGATCCCCCTGACCTAGTATTTAGTAAACTTTTATAAGAACTCTCCTAGGAATACATTGTGTACCTTTTCCCTTTTAGTGCTTATTAGCTAATGATTTGGTCGGTGTAATAATACATTTATAGTATTCTATTTCCCAGGGCGGTATTCGATCTTAAAGTTGAATATTACTAAGTCCTAAAGTAACCTTACCTAGTGCGAGTTTAGGGTCTTCTTCTCTACTAGGTATTGGTATCCTAAGTGGTCTATAATAAATAAGATCTTATGTTGGTTATAGAGTAGGTATTAACACTAATGTAAAGCTGACTCTGCGATGGCCAGTAGCTCCGCTTCGAGTACCCTATAACGAAGTTCTGCTCCCTTAAACTTCCTAGAGAGGTAAACCACAGGCTTCCACAGCCCATCGGGGTGTAACTAGTTTAATATAACCCTGATTATAAAGTTAGAGGTGTCTATTTTAATCCGTATTAGTAAGTTAAGGTTAAAGTGTTATAGGATGGGTACCTCTGTGAATTACTACCTCAGCTCGTAAAAGGCTTCTAGTACCTTACTAGTTATCACTAGTTATCCCCCTACTTACTTAGCTAGTCGATCCATTAGGGGTACGCAAATCTTCGAGTAATTCTTAATAAACCTTTAATAAAAATTAGTGAACTTAATAAATTATTGAATATCTCGGATAGTGGTGAGCACCGGCCACTCTACGATTACCGCTACTCTCTTTAGATCCATAGAGATTCCTTCCGGGGAGATCACAAATCCCAGGAACTCAATAGTGTTAATATAGAAGATGCACTTCTCGGGATTCGCAAATAGCCCATTAGCGTCTAACCAGCTAAGTACCTCTTTTATAGTACCTAAGTGTGATTCCTCGTCGTCTATGAAAATCAAGATATCGTCTAGGTATATGATATAGGTGATGTCCACTAACCCCGTTAAGACGTCGTGGATAAGTGTTTAGAAGGTAGCTGGTGTATTAGTGAGTCTGAACGGTATGACCTTGTATTCGAAATGGCCATATTAACTCCTGAAAACTATCTTCTACTTATCCCCCTCTCGGATCTTCACCTAGTAATAAGTGTCCTTTAAATCCAACTTTATAAACTTCTTCACTTTTAATAATCTAATTAACATTTCGTTAATTAGTGGGAGAGGAGCGTAGTTCTTAATAGTGATTTTGTTAAGCCCCCGGTAATCTACATAAAAGTATAGTTTTCCCCCTTTCTTTGGTATAAACATAATTGGGGCTCCAGCTGAGTTCTGGGAGGGTTGGATCCAGCTATTCTTGAGGGCTGTGGTGATATACTCTCGTAATTCTTCTAACTCTTTCTTAGCTAGTGGGTAAATAGGGCCGAATAGGGGTTAAGTACCAGGTTCTAAGTCGATAAGGTGATTATGCACCTTGTCCCTGTTTAGGTCTCTTGCTAAATTAATATTAAATACCCTAGCGAAGTCTTTATACTCCGGGAGTATTGTGATTAGTTCTTAGGGCTCCTCTAGCTCCTCCTCGGTTAAGTGACCTAGCTTGATGTGGTGTACTATGGGCATCCCTATAAGGACCCCTTTAGACAACTCTATTACTCTCCATAGTGCTCTCCTACTGGTTACTAACTCGAAGGCATCCTTGCTCAAAGGGTAGGTCCATCCCAGGGTAGTCCAGTTTATGTTAAGCTATGTCTTTTAGTACTATAATAATCCTAGGATTACCCCATATCCATCTCTAATGCTCACCTAGTACTCCTACCCTATGGTTTGGGTTACCCCCAGTCCATTAATTATATAAGTAACTAAGGTCTTCGTTCCGTATTCTAGTATTTGGGATCCCCATATCCCTTTTAAGGGTATACCATTACTAGTCTTTAGGGGGGTCTCGTTTAATAATAATACCCTCTAATTGACTATATTCACGTCTATACCCGTATTAATAAGAGTAATAACCACCTTCTAGTAGCCCTTTACTCAAAGTCGGACTTTTATTTCTAATCAGGGCGGGCAGTCCTCTTCCTATTTCTCGGCAACCCCCCGGATTTAGTAACCCTCTTAATGGTCACTATCTCCATAAGGTCGGCCATTGTATTAAGGCTTCTTATATTTATAATAATTAGGGTATCGGGGTATTATATACCCAACTTTATTATAACTATAGTATATCGGGGGCCCTCGGGACCTCGTAAGCCCGCTAATAAGCTCCGATTAGGTTAACCCTAAAAGTACTGTGTTTTCCTTTAATTCTCTGGGGGTGGGGATAAGCTTAGCCACTGGTTTATCCCTTTGGTACTTACGAAACCGATGCGGTGCCTCCCTAGTGCCCCCCTTTTACCACTATAGGGAGTTAACTACCTCTACTTTTTTAACTATATTATCCAGCTCTAACTGCGACTATGGGAGCCCATAAGCAAGGATCTATTATTAAAGGTCCGGTTATAAACGGCTAATCACATTAATTACCCGTACCCTCTCTAATAACTTATTAGAGTACTCCATTTCTACTACCTCGTACTAGTCGATGAAGTTCTAGTAGGATTATCCTAGTAATTACGTTATAGTATTAAATTTACGGATACTACGGAAAACACGAATATCTTCGTTAACTATACCGTTACTTAATTACACCTTTATAATATCCTAGGATATACCCACTAACTTATTATTATAAACCAGGGCCATATAACTAAACCACCACTATAGTACCGTCCCCTCTAAGTAACTGGTGGTATATAGGACCTTTGTTATATTAGTACCCAAATCCTTTGGATTTATAACGAAACACCTATTCAAAATAAACAGGAACGCATTAAGATCCGATTATGAACTCCCCTTATATTTCGGTGCTGGTAAATGTACCTTTCCCCACAAATCGGTACACCTTCTCTTAGATTTTAGTTAAGTATTGGTTTTGAACGTAGAAGTGGGCATTTCTGAGTAGAGTATATTTAAAATAGTGGATTAGGCCCTAAGAACTATGTACTACTCCCTTTTCCACTTTATTCTCATCTTCTTTTCCTCTTTTTTAATAAGGGTATTAAATTACTCCTCTGTTAAGGAGTTAACGTCCACCTCCTCGGAGTTCATTAGTTAATTCTCTTATTAGCTTATCTCGGACTCGGTGATCTAGTTATTGCTCGACCCTACGGTGGCCTCCGTTTATATACGCATTATCTCATTACCCTAATAGTCCGTACCCCTATTAATAAGTAGAGAGATAAAAGTGTTAGGGTATCTGGTATAGAGTGAGAGGGTTAACGCCGGGGAACAGGGACTCAGCTGGTAGGTATCCTTAATTAACTGAATTCATCTCTGAACCCCTCTTCATTCTGGGTTCCCCTTCGAATATCTAAAATATCAGGGCCTTATCGGGTACCTGCCGGTGCCCTAACAGGGTCTTAGCTCTCGGATCCTAACGGCCCGTGACAAGTATTAACTTATAACGATGAGGACGCCGGGGTACTACGTCTTCCTCCTCCTTTTCTTCCTCCTCTTCGTCGGAATTTATATACTATTAGTAAAAGTGGAACTATTAAATTAGGATGTGATAAGTTTACTAAAGCCGGAGGTATTATATAACTTTTCGACTTCTTATAAGTTAGTGGGAATTATAGTGACCATAGGGAAATAGTAATTATATAAAAGTCACGCTTCTCGGCCTCGGTGGTGAGAGCTGTGTCCTTGGGGGAAGGGATACCCTAGGAGAGATTATCCCTAAAAGGATACCCGGTGGGGGGGTCCTTGGGTTAAGGGTCCTCGGTACCGCCCTATTACTGCTTCTTCTTTTCCTTTTTCTGCTTAGTGCACTTCTTATTTTTAAGGGCACTTATATTTAAAGTAAAGAGTTAGTTTAGTTAAAGATGGGTGTGAAGAGGGAAAATTACTTATGGTGGGTGGCCTTGGTGTTTGAAGACGTTGTGATGGCGAGGTTCTTGGGGGTGGGTATCTAAAATAATTGTTAGTAATCTCTTAGAAGTTGTTTTAATGAAAAATTGGGTGTACGAAGTTGGAATTGCGGTGCGAAGAAGGGTTGCGATGTATAATATACTTGTTATTATGAAAAAAAAAAAAGAGAAAGTCTTGCCAAAGGTTGTGCGTAGTAGATTTCACTAAGGCTGCGTACACCTACCCTTAGAAGTCAACTTCCCTCTCGCCTAATTTTTCTTAGTATCTGTTATTAGTGAAATAGGTGATATATTACTAAGATCCTTAATAACTGAAAACTCTTCACTTCTCCCTCCCGGAGCCCTCCCACGATGACCTCTTAACTTCCGGCGGGCACTGGATTACAGCCGGCCCCTCCAGCCGGCCCTGATCGAGGCTCTGGACCACCTCCAGAGCTGACCCCTACTATAAGGGCTAAGCACCGCCGCAACACCGAGGCCCAGCTACCCCGGCCCAACCTTATGGGAAACCAGCTCAATACTCCTAATACAGCCCCCTCTACAGCAAAGGGGCCCTTAAACATAAGTGGGACAGCTACTGGATTTATCCTAACCGCCTTAGACGAATAAGCCAGACTTTACGAGGCCCGAAAGGATGTCTTCCTAACTATTGCCCAGTCCGTTAATAATGTGGTCTCTAGTTTTAAGGGGCCTAAAAAGTAGATCGTAAAAGAGGCTACGACTTATGTAATTCAGGCCCTAAAGAGGTTTATGAAGAATAAAGTTACACCTGCCCCGACCCTACCCTAGAACTGGGTTGCTATTGTGGCCTTAACCCCAGCTATAACCCCGGCCCTAGTCCCGGCCCTGGCCCAGAACTGGGCCCTTACCCGCTTATAAGTCTAAGTACAGTTAGAAGATCTCCGGGTTTTTATCCGTATCCCCGAGGAAGGCCTAGAGGCTACCTAGAAGAACGCCCCCTTCGCCCTGCGCCGTACAGTCTGCTAGGCCTTTGACCTATAACTAGGAGACATCCCACATCTCTACTATATCTTAACCGGATACTCCTTGAAGCCCCTAAATAAACAAATCCAACAAAGCCTTATTGGAAACAAATAAAAGCTAGTAGACTACTTAGGGGCTTTTAAAGTAGAAACCCCCACAAAATGGTTCATATACGCCGTCCCACGCTACCCATCTAAGCTCTAAAGCCTAAATGGGGAAAGTATTAATATATTAACCCTGATTAGGGAGGAGGTTATTGCCTAGACTGGCCGTAAGCCAGTCCTAGCTCGGTAATCCCACCTCGGCTTAAACCCTATTATAAACAAAGTTATTTAGGTTATCTCTTTTATAGTCGAGGTACCACCTTTTAAATTATTTAATTAGAGTAGTAAAGCCCAACTTATTAGGAAAAAGAGGACCCTACTTAGGTATAACCCTGGTTACTAGGGATACTATATAAACCGGTATTATAACCAGCGGCTACTCTATAATAACTACGGTAAGCCCTTAAACTCCCATAAAACCGAGCTTTATATAACTAAGCCGAAGTGTACCAACTACTTGGGGCCCTTCTAGGCTGGTTATACAGATTATCCAACTAAGCCCCTAGTAGTTAACGGTCATCCTACCTTCCCAGGCCGAAAAGAATGTGGACGGATTTAGAAGGCTAGGTAAAAGACCTCCGAGGCCCGCAATAATAGTAACCAAACCACTACCCAGAGTAGTACTCAATAACCCTAAAACTCCCACCCTGATCAGGGCCAACAACTTAGCTCTAAGCGCTTATACACTAGGACCCCCTCCTAAGGATCGATTATATACCTAGGCGATAAGGATTCAGCTAGTAGTATGGATAAAGACGAAGTGGAAGACCCCGAGGCCCTCCCTCAGACTAACCGCCCCATTTACCCTCTCCGAAATAAGAGCCAGAGGGTAGCTCAAAAACCTAACTACAATATCACCAATGCTTATACCCACCTAGACCTCAACTCGGAGGCGTAGACCTAAACAAGCCCCCCCACGGGTACTACGTATAACCTAATATAACATAGGAAAAAAGCCTCCAATATACACAGCTTTCCTAGAGTTCTGCTGGGCTGATCAGGTCGACATCGTACTTATCTAGGAGCCCTGGATAGGTTACACCAACAGAATACAGATCAATACACACCCTGGGTACAATTCCTTTATCCCAGTTGATTTTTAGGATAGTAGGGAAACAAGGCCCAGGGTAATAACATATATACGGAAAGGGATAAGGCTATAAGTATAATAACAAAGACCTATCCAAACAAGGGATATCCTATGGTTAAAGGTTAATAATACTACTATTATAAACATCTATAAATAACCAGGCAATCCTTATAACTAAATAATAACCACCCTCCTAGGATACCAACCACTAATACGAGCCCTTATAGCTGGGGATTTTAACGCTTACCATTACTCCTAGGAACCAGGATCCGTTAGCCGGAATAGAGGAGACGATTTAGCTAACTGGGTTGATAACCATGGCCTCTCCTTTATTGGAGAAGTAGGGGCTCCAACCTACACCCGTGGTCACGTCCTTAACCTAACCTTCTTAAATATCCCCTTTGCGTACGCAGGACTTTATCCATACCTATATCCAGGAGCTGATCACCAGCTTATTATAACCATTATCCCCCTTAATAATAATAAATAACAATAAATATACTAATTAGGGCTAATATCGGTCCCGGATTCGGCCCTTCCTCGGTTTAAAGACCTAGTTAGGGTAGGGACCTTAACTTTTCTTACCCTTAAGGACTTACCCACCTTAACTAAGCTAAATACCCAGGCTAGCCGGATCGCTAACTTATTCTTAATAGTTATTTAAGTAGTGGGGAAAAAATAATAAAGTTGGGGAAAGTGGGCCCCTTAGTGGATAGAAGAGTATTATAAAACCCACTAATCCTACCTTAAAGCCCGTACCTAGTAGGTACGGGAACCAGAGTTAGCCTCGGCCTTATTACCCCCTATCCTTAAAAAGTAAAAGGTCTTCTTAGAAATAATTAGGAAAATTAAACGGGCTTTTTAGGCTACTAAGATTAAAGGGGCTATATCCGATTAGGACTTATATAAAATAATGGGCTAGTGTAAGGTTAGTTTAGTAATTAAAGCCCCCCCTTTAGTAGTTAAGGGCTAAATGCATAACGATAGCCAGGACAAGGCCTAGGCCCTATGGAGGGCCCTGCTGGAGAGGTTCGATGATACGGATAACCTACCTGGGGACCCCTTCGACGTGGCCACGGTCCTAAGACGATAAATACCCTGGTAGGCTACGATTAGTTAGGAGGAAGTAAGGGCAACCACCTTAATAAAGATTATGACCCCTAGTATTAATGGGATTACCATAAAATTACTTAAGGCTTACTGGGACCTTATAGCTAAGCTTATTAGGCTGCTGTTCTAGGCATGTATTGAGGCCGGTTACTTCCCCTAGCCCTTCCGTAGAGCAGAGGTTGTTATGATTTAGAAGCTTGGAAAGACCGACTTCTCAAAAGCTAGATCCTAGAGACCAATAGCCCTCCTATCCTGCTTAGGTAAGGGGCTTGAGAGACTAATAGCTAGGAGAATGGCCAACCTTACTATCTTGGAAGGGGTGGCCAGTCCATAGTAAATAGGGGCCCTACTAGGTAGGGCAGTTACCGACCTAACGACCTGTTTTACATACGATATCGAACAGGCCCTTAATAAGGGGCTTACAGCTACGCTGGTGATAATGGATGTGAAGGGGGCCTTTGACTTTGTTCTTTGGAACCGCCTTATTATCCGTTTACGGTAATAGGGCTGGCCTAATAGCCTAATTAGGCTGGTTTATGCCTTTGTGTTAGACCGCACTACTAGGGTTAAGTTCGAAGAGGTAATAACAGAGGACTTCCCTTTAACCTACGGGCTACCCTAGGGCTCCCCATTATCACTTATTATTTTCCTATTTTATATTTCCGATATCCTAGTTGAAGACTTAAAGCTCTGGTTTAGATATATAGATGATATAAGCCTTTTAATTACTGGCCTATCCCTTAAAAATAATACTATATCCTTAAATCAACGGGTTACCTAAATCCTAAACTAGGGTGCCGATAATAAGGTCTCCTTTAACCCAACTAAATATAAAACTATCCACTTTACTAAAAAACATAAGCAACTAAAGGACCTACTTAGGATTAAAACTAGAGACCTTGAAATCAAAGCCTTAGTTAAGCTGATCCGTTGGCTAGGGGTTTAGTTTAATAAAAAACTCTTTTTTTAATACTACGTTAAAACAAGGGTAATTATAGCGAAAAAGGCAGCCCAGCACCTGGGGCACCTAATAAACACAAAAGGAGGGATCCCAGTAGCTGTTATACGGAAGGTGGTCGTCACCTATGTCCTCCTAATAGCCCTATACGGAGCTGAAACCTGGTTCAGGGGGCTAACCAAGCCAACCCTAAACAATACTACCCCCCCTTAGAGAGGGGGGATTATTAATATAGGCCAGAAGGGCCTCGTCCAGAAGGTTAACAAGGTTATCACAAGAGCGGCCCGAGCTATCCTCCCAGTTTAGAAAATAACCCTAATAAGTAACCTCCTCCGAGATGCCGGCTTACCTACTAGGAAAGTGGCTTTAGAAGGGGTACGCCTATACTTCGTAGTCCGACTATAAAAGGTCGACTAATAACACCCATTAGTCCTAAGGCTTACACAATAAGGGAAGCAATAAATACGACTTCAACGGACAGCAGGCCTCGTCTCAAGGATCCCAAGGCCAGTACTACTCTAACCATAATACCTTCTAAGGTCATAAGACCCGATAATCCTACAAACAAAGGAGAAGGCTACTAAGGCCTTTCGGAACTAGCTAAAAACCATCCCAGACGATCATATAATTATCTATTCAGATGGCTCCAAAGCACCTAATGGGGTTACAGGATACGGGTTCATTATTTATAAAAGTAATAAGTGGATAGCCTAGGGCTATGGCCGACTCAGCTTAGTAGAAGTGTTTAATGGAGAAGCTGAAGGGGCGAGGGTAGGGCTCTGGTGGGCCCTCCTTACCTCCCAAGGCTAACCTATACACATTTATATTAATAATACTAGTGTTATTCGGGGGATACGAGGTGAAGCTCTAAACTCCTTATAAGAAGCCTTCATTGAGATCCATAAGGTGGTTAAAATATATAATATATACACCTATTGGGCCCTAGGGTATCAGGGGATAAAAGGTAACGAAGAAGTAGACCACCTAGCTAAGTAGGGCACTATACTCCTAGTACTTTTAGGCTAACTAGTAACCCTAGTAGGGATTAAGTGATTCGCCAAGAAATGGATATAGGCCTAATAAACACGATGGTGGTATAAGGAGGTAACGGATCGATACGCCCAACTAAGGCTCGAGGCCACCTTGTCCAACCCCCCTAAACTAGCCCTACCACGGGCTACCCTGCACCACCTCCTAGCAGCCCGATCAGGCCACGGAGACTTCGAACAATATTATTAACACTTTAACCATATAGAAGCCCTATTTACCTACTCTTATGGGGAAGTAAAGGAAATAGACCACTTAGTTTATTGCTGAAAGACCCTAGCGAAGAGGTAACGGTGGCCTACCCTCTACCCTTCTAGTTCATTAGAGCCCATAGGACCTATGGGATCGCTTAAGCGATACTTTAAGGGGCTAATTACTAATCCTAAAGGTTTTAAGGCCTTCCTACGTATAATAGACTTCTTCTAGAAGATCTGCCTACACTATTAGGGGCTAGCCCGGCTAGGCCTTAAAACAACTAACCAACGTGCCCTACTAGGGGAACTAGATAAGAAGTAAAGGAACTAGAGGAACTAGTGGAATCCAGGGATAGACTGAACGCATAATAGCTAATAGGTAAGATTTGGAGGACGCTGGTAATGGCTGCGTACTGTAGAGTAGGTAGTCTGAGCTTGCGGCTCTCCACGCCATATACCCCTCGGGAGGTCTGCCGCAAGGGCTTCGCCCTTGCCGCCTTGGTGTTAAATACTACAATAACAACATATTCTATACATTAAATTAAGTACAGCAGAAGACCTCGTATATATCTTCCTTAAAATAATCGTTAATTAACATAGAATACCTAAGGAAATTATATTAAATAGAGATAAATTGTTCACTTCTAAGTTTTGGAAATCTCTGATTTCGCAGCTCGGATCTAATCACAAGTTATCTACCACCTTCCACCCGCAGACCAACGAACAAACCAAACAAATTAACTAGATATTAAAACAATATCTACACTACTACGTCAACTACCAGCAAAACAACTAAGTAAAACTATTACCTATAACCCAATTCGCCTACAACAACACCAAAAAAGAAAGCATAAAAAACTCACCTTTTTACCTTAACTACGGATTCAACCCCATTTAACCCATATTAACGTTCATCGTCAATCTTGTTCAATGATAGTGAGGCATCGGGTCGCGTTACCCACTGATTAGTACCAGATCCCTTGCCTCGCCTATTGACCGACCCAGCCAATGGTGGTCGCATGTCATATCCAGAAGACCACTTCTGAGTCTCAAGGCTTTACACAGCAGATGTTGCAACACAATATGGAGGCTCCCGTTAGTGGGAGGATCGCTCAGCCTTGCATCGAACGACGCCTCAAGGCGGCTTATCGTCAACCACTATGAAGTTGCTGAGGCTGGGTGCATGCACACTTGCTGACATGGGTGATTCAATCTTACGAGGTCACATAAAGATGAAGACTCCTGTTTGGTTATGCTTAACTCCTGGCTAACCCACGAAATGTCTCGGGATCGAATCACATGCTGAAGAAGGGAACCGTGTACTGGAAAAAGGTAATGCTCAAAGTGCAAAGAAGGATGTCAGTGGGAATAACGGCCCCTCTCTATTAGACCCGGCCCCGAACCAGCTTTCTCTGCGCCTCCTTGCACTGCCTCCGAAGTGACAACTAGGGCACTGGTTTGCGAGTTTTGTCTTGTGACAACTACATGTGATCACGGTCGCAGGTGGTAGCAAGTTGGCTCATGAGGAAGAGACTCTTTGTACGGGTATGAAGTTTGTGTAAGTATGTACAGATAAAAGAATGAGATACGTTGGAAATGCATCCATGTCGCCCGCAGAACGACCGAGCCAGACAGGCCGCCTTCTAGGCTTGCCTAGTCTCACTGAGCAAAGTGGGCATCGATTGCCTTCTTCATGTCCTGCGCGATCAGCTTGTGGCCCGCCGTAGTGGGCTGGATAAAGTTCATCCAAAAGTACTGATTCGCGTTCCCCTTGACCATGCAGTCGTCCCACTGGGCAGTCTCGTCGCCGTCGCAGAAAAGGTTCAGCGGCTTCGGGAAGCCGAACGCCTTCGGGTCGGCGAGCATCTTGACCATGAACCCAAAGACGTCATAGTAAATGACCTTCTTCCCAAATCGGCCCAGGCTCTTCTGCAGCGCCGCGTTGGCCTGCTGAATCACCGACCCCCAGGTCTTGACGCAGTCGGCGTTAGTGCCACAGAGGTACTTGGGCGTCACGGGCGCGAGGTGTTTCGGGTAGATGTTAGCCACAAGCACGTATGGCGCGCCGCGATCGAGCAGGCCTTTCACAGAAGCCGACATCTTGGCCGCGACGTCCGTCGCGAACTGGGCGTTCTTGGGATCGCCCTGCCAGAAGGCGTCGGTGTGCACGCTGAGGTCGTTCTCGCCGAACCACAGAAACTGCAGCGACGTGGCCACGCCCGGCGCGCCGCGGCCCGTGTAGTTGGCGATCTGGCCCAGCATGTCGGTCGCGCCGGCCGGCGACTTGGTGTAGCTGTTGTCGAAGGTCGCGCCGAAGGAGCCGCCGCCGCAGCAGCCGCCGAAGGCGTAGTCGGTCAGCGGGACGCCGAGGAGGTCGGCGAGGTAGGAGACGGCGACGGGGCCGTTGGTCCAGGTGCCGTAGCCGTAGACGTTGGCCGGGTCTCCGGTGATGCCGTGTGCGAAGCTGCCGTTGCCGTTGTCGCTGAGCTCGTCGCCGTAGGCGACTAGGTTGTTGAAGGGGTACGTTGCGCGTGTGGATTTGTCGATCGACCGCGCTGCGGTGAGGGTGAGAAGAAAAGAAGCGAAGCTTGTCTTGGACAGCATTTTGGGAAGTGTTTGAAAAGAGTGTGGTGGTGTGAAAAGAAAAAGAGTTACTTGTGAAGTTGAAAGAACAAGAATCTGGGATGGATGGCAATGACTGGATGCTGAAAAAATATCGACAGATGTTCATGGTATATATCTACAAGACGAGCAGCATGACCACCAAAAACGCTTGATATGCAGACTCGATCCTCAGGGATTGCTCGAATTTCCCTGCTCATTTCTCGGCCCAGCGACGCGGCATTGTGGCGGCGCCGGCGCGGGAGGCTGTTACACCAGCCCTAGCGGACGCGCTATGCAGCCATGCGGAAACGTTAAACACTGACTGGCCATGACGCTGGTGTGTCAGACTGAAATGAGCTATAGTACTGTCTCTCCCAAGCGTGAACTAATTTCGATGCCTAGTTCTCAACCTGGGTACCCAACCTGTCGGCTTGCAGTGGCTTTGTTATTTGTTGATTATTATTCTGGCATCCTTGGTTGAGGGCATTGACAACTCCTGCAACACCAAGAATCCTCTCTCACCTCGTAGAGTAGTCGACTGAATTGGCCATCCATGAAAAGGAATGGAATTGCTCGTGCCTCGTCTCAGCACCAAAACAAGAGAGAGAAGTGTGCAAATCCTAGCTCCTTAGCAATCGAGATGTTACTATGGAACGACACTTTGGTAGGTTGGACTAGTCTGAAGATAAGAAAAGAAGCAAGCGAGGAATGAATCCATCTGGCGTTAATCGCTGAGGGGAGCCGAAAGTCGCTTCAGCAAACTCTTTAGAACATTGCAACCCCATGTGGATGCTGTGATGCTGCCATCCAGAGGTACCTTACACTGAAGATGCTCGTAGAAATGGCTAAGGGTCATGAGGACGGTTGCTACGACCCAAGCTTCGACTGAAATGTGTTTAAAAAAAAAAAAAAGGACATAGAGGTTGTCAAGAAAGGCTGCATGAGGTGAACGAGTCAAAGGGTTTCCAGCTTGCTGCATGGGGCCTTCTTGGGCATGTTGGCGCCCGAAATCGAACATCCCCACCACAGGAGCTTGAGATCAACGCATCTCACCGAAAATGGCCGGCTGGCGCAATGGTAGCGCGTCAGACTTCTATCTCTTGAAAGAGAGTAGCAATCTGAAGGCTGCGGGTTCGAGCCCCGCGCTGGTCAAGGAATGTGCGATCTCGAGGGTGGTGGCTGGATCATGTTCTCTTTTCTTTTTTTTTTTCCTTCTATGTGCAGATTTTTCACTTTCAGTGGGGGCTCAAAATGGGGCCGAGTGGGGCCGTTCATCCGATGCGGCCGGCCACGACCCGGACGGAACAAGGCCGATAGGCGGGGTATGTACATGCCAAGGATGTCCCAGTCTCCTCCATCACGGTCTTCCACCACGGACTATCCCTTCCATTGATTTGGCCCGCAGTGAAGGTAGGTCTTTATGTCCGCCACTGCGGCTTACGCTTCTCTGCGAATGCCGCGAAGCCCTCCCTTGCATCGGCACTCCTAGCATGCAACGCCATAACCCGTCCAGCCCAGCCCGCCGCATCCTCATACCCGTCCCCTCCCATACCCTCGGCCGTGTCTCCCCTGATGCCGATCTGCGTCCAGTAGGCCCACTTCCCCAGCGCCATCGGCTGCCCAGCCGACCCCGCCAGCCGCTCCACCACCTCGACAACGCGACCCTTGAAGGCTGCGGCCGCCGTGTCCGTAGACTCGGCGTGCTCAGGCTCCGACACCACGTCGACGGCACCGCGCATCTCGTCCGCCGTGACCGCCTCAGCGGTCAGCAGCATCCGGTACGTCTGGGATGGCGGCAGGCGCCGCGAGACCGCCGTCGCGGGGCTGGTGCAGGGTAGCCCGATGCTGGCGCCGGGGAGCTGGAACTTGGTCGTGGACAGCGCGATGGGGTGGTCCGTCGAGAGCGCGAGCTGTAGCCCCGCGGCCGTGGCGAGGCCCTGCACGGGACAGACGACGGGGGCCGGGCTGCGCCGGATGAGGGACATGACCTCGGCGCAGAGCGCGAAGGTGCGCTTCACCTCGGCATGCGGGAGCGTCGCGAGTTCCTTGAGGTCGTGGCCTGACGAGAAGACGGGGCCGGTGCTGCGTAGCACGAGGACATTGGGCAGGCCGGCCCTCTCCGCGGCCCACTCCTCGGCGTCGACAAGCCAGCTGTGCTTTGAACGGCTGCTAGTGGTGGACGCGTCGCGGTTGCTGGCGGCCTCGAGCTCGCGGAGGATCGTGGGCTTGAAGGGTGGGAGGGTCAAGACGCGGCCTGTGGTTGGGGATGTCAGGTGCTGCAAGAGCTGGGAACGAAGGTCCTCGAGTACTTCTAGGCTCAGTGCATTGCGGCGGGCGGGGTTGTTGAGGTAGAGGTAGGCTGCTTTTGCGGGAAGCTTTGGGAAGTGCATCTGTGCGAATGACGTCCGGATTTGATATCCATGAATTTCGAGTGACCGAGGTGACGCAGGGTGCTGGCTGGTGACCAGAGACGTGTTTTGGGTGCTTACCGATACCCCGCAGCGGAACATGTGGGATCCCGGCCGAGACAGCACCTCACTAAGGTAAGCTACGGTACAGATCATCTCAACTATCAACACGACTACTAATGGTGAAATTGCCTGGCAAATTTTTAATGTTTTCTCGAGACAAGTGGCAGAACGTAGACAGTTGTTTGTTTCTAGAAAAAGGAAAATCTTGAGCGTCGGAATTACCAGCCCCGAGCCGACTTGCTCTCTCTAACTACACGTCCTTGAAGATGAAAGTAGAAACCTTGAACTCAATACTCGAGTTCAACCAAGCGCCCCATTACCACAGGTATTCTAGTTAAGCAATCCACTCCATGCCCACCAAGAATACCAAGGTCACCGCGAGAACAAAACACTTGCCGACACTCAAAGAGCCAGATCCGCTTTTGTTGTACTGGAGCTCTTTCTTCAGGGAATCGTAGTCGATATACTCGCACATTCCCGAGAACGCCTCCTTGGTAAAATTCGCCTTTTTCCCCTCGGCCTTGAGTTCGTCAATCTTTTGGCCCGCCGCGTTGTGGATGCACTGGTTCCAGTTGGTGACGACCTCAGGTTGGTGTGTGAAACAGGTGACCCCCTGGCACCACCGCTGCGTCATGTAGACGTTGGATCCGTTGGTGAGACTCGGGCAACAATGCTGGAAGGTGTCGAAGTCCGACCCGGCGCTCACTAGATAGCCTTTGTTGGTAATTTCCGGATAGTTGATCGTAGTGCAGACTATTGGAATCCCCAGGTCCGGAGCAGGCCGTGAACAGGCAGTGGCATATTCGTGCCATCGTTCTTGGAGCTTCGGGCATCATTGAAGGTTAGACATGATCCTCCTGGGTATGTGGGGACGGGCAGAAACATGACTTATGGGCTTGCTTACATGAGTACGGTGGGTTTCGTTGACCATATTGACTTTGTCCATGATGGCGGCAGAGGCGGGCTTGGGGGTTGTCGGTCCTTCTAGGCAGAACTCTTTTACGCAGAATGATTCCTAGTCTAACATTCCTTCCTGCGGTAGAAAATACATCTTAGTTATACCTTCCCAAGCTATTGCAGTTCTGCTCAGCCCAATCTGCTATGACGTCAACCCTTACCGCTGAGTATTTCGCTTCGAGGACGGTAGCTACGTTGTTAGTGCTGCGTCGTCGAGAATGACCCTTTTATTAGCGCGTTGATCGGCCTCATTTGACAGTTTCGGTTGCCTTTATGTGGCTGCTTTGACTCTGTTCAATTGGCCACAAAAGTCCAATCCAACAACGCCAAGATTGGCTTGCCAAATATTCTGTCCAGAAAAAGGTCGCTGGCATTTATCCGTTTACGAGGATACGACCTTGGAGGGCTGCGCCTGGGTAATAACCCATTTAGCTAATCAATCATTTCAAATAAGTGGCAGAATAATTCGTTGTTCCAACTGTAGAAAGAGTCTCTCAAAACAGCCGATATTTCATGCAGCAGCCAGGGGACGGGCCCAAAAGGGCACACCTGTATATCGGAGAGTCATGTTGCAATGTGAGTCTGGCAACGTCTTATGCAGTTGGAATATCGGATTCCGACGGCGAGGCCTCAGATGTCTTGGCAAAGGTGTGCTGTTCATCACGAAATTCGTGTAGACCGACCGAAACAGACCCGCAGCCTCGTCACCATCAAAGTACGACCTAAGTGGTGGCAGCTGGGCCACAATGGAGCAGGTTGAATCAAATGGTCTCGACCCTTGGCGTGAGTCGGCCTTTTCTCAATAGCGAATCATGGTAAGCCCCATTCACGACTGGAAGACGGAACTTGGCTAGAAAGCTCACGAGAGTGCATCTCAATGTTCGAATTTTGTCAAGAAGCTGGTGTATGAATGGCAGGTGGGGGCTTCCCCGGTGAAGGCAGCATTCGTATCGCGACCGCCATCATAACCGCAGCTGTGCCAACGTCCCGCATCTAAATTCGAAGTGAAGCCCGTGACCCGCGGCCTTCGCTTTTGGGTATGTTAGGCCGTGACTATAGCTTTTGGGAATGCTTATTACAGGATGAAAGGTATTGAAAGATTAAAAATATAAGAGATTGAGAAGTCCGCCTTTGAAAGTACATCAGACCAGCCATATCACCATCGGACTTAGCAAGGCTCTTGGTACAGCCTTCCCTTCAACAATTTCTCATCCGGCACCCATCTCTCTCTTTACTTGCACACTTCCGTTTGCAAACATGATCAAGCAACTTTTCGTACTATGGGCAGTGGCAGCGTCTGCCAGCATTGTCCCAAGGTCTGGAGACGGCCTCGACCATTACACTGTATGTGGTCAAGATCGCGGATACGTAAACACGGGCCTCTCTTCCTCACTTCAATGCAGCAAAACCTCGACTTGCTCCTCCGAATCTTTTCTTACTTATAGTGCATTTAGTTATACCGAGAAATACTCTCTTGAGGCTGCCAAGTATCTGACGGAAACCGTCATCACATCCGATTCCTTCATGGCCAAGGACGATTGTATCTTCGCCCATGTCAATACTACCCTCGTCAGCCTCTGCAACGGCAATCATCGTGACCGTACGATCAACAGGGACGAAGCCCAGCGTGGCATCGACTAACTCGTCAAGGATTGCGGCCTCGATGGAGGTTTCACCGGTATACACGTTGTTAACAACCTGACCTTCGCCGCCTACGGCGTCGGTGGAGCTGTACCGGAGCCCCCCCATTGGCGCTGATCCACCCGATGTTCCCGGATCGAAGAGGCGTGACCGCCCCTCCAAGCGTGACCGCCCCTCCAAGCGTGACCGTCTGTCCAAGCGCGACTGCGCACACGCTTACGACGGCGTTCCTCACTTCGATTGTGACGCTAAGAACAAGCTCAACGAAGACGGTACATGTGGTACGGTGAGCCTTGACAACAACAAGTGCCAGACCTTTTGCGAGCTCAAGCGGACGGGTTTCCTCGGCCACGAGGAGCGAGCACCCGGTCCGGGAGGGAACCCGAATGCGCCGTCCCTGATTCCGGAGCTTACATCGGGATCCGAAACGTCCATCTCCAACGGCTTCTCGATTGGTGTCGACGGCGTTTTCAAGGATGCTATCGGTGCAGGTGTCGGCTACCAATGTCAGTCTCGTTTTCTCGCTAGAAATAGCAAACACTCACATTTAATATTATAGGGTCCATCACCAAAACGACGCTCACGTCAGTAACATTGAAAACCGACGAAGTGAACAACGAGCACTATTCACGGTGGGTATTCTTTCCGAAGCTCATTGAAAGCTGCGGGACCATGTCTCGCAAGACATACTCTGCCCCGACCCCTTGCGAAGGTTTGGCCTGTACCGGCCAGCCCGCGGATGAAGCAGACTGCACTGGGGAGCAGGAGGATATCCCAAATGTGTGCTTTCTGGTTCCAAAGCTGGACGACGAAGGGAATCCCGAGGTTCTCTGGGCTGTCCGTAAGTGATCAATTCCGTTCTTCCCACTCTGTGCTATTATGATACACAATAAACACTTTGATTCTTTTCATTGTGGGTTAGAAAGCTAATATATGGACAGGCTATGAGCACGCTGACGGTACTCCGGTGCCATTTGAAGACCAGCACCCCATGTATCAGGGTCTTTGTGAGGTCCTGGACCCAGACAATGACGGCGAGAGGGAGTGCTACAACCACATTCGCTCCCGCAAGGTGGCCCCAAACTACAAGGAATTGGAAGCAGCCCTGGGCTCATCTGTGTGAAGGGAGATGCCGAACTTCGCTTATCTTTAAGTGAAGATGCACATCTGGCGTCCTTTGTTGGAATGGCAACGATGTGATCATGAAATGGTTTCGTGTTTCGGGATGATGTTTTCTGGTTTTGCTCTCTTCATTTCGCGCCGCAAACGAGATACTTACATGTACTGAGCTACTTGAGCATGGAAGGGGCAATCTTAGTAACAGACCATTCTATATAAACATGCAGAACTTGAGGAGCCATGATCTCTGTGCCTGATACTCTGGCTTTATGGTCCAGGACGAGTTTTCAGAAGACCCCTTGGCCATTTTAGCTGCCGTTCTCAATCCTCATGCGTACCTGCTCATCGGCTGCAAGTGCCCCCGAAGAACTCTTAAGTTCAGCGCTCTTGCCTGATCAAGTTTTTTGAAAGCTACCTTGAAGGTGCTTGACGAGAACCGTGACCCATGGATGGATAGTTTCTGAATGACAGCTTCTCCTTCCCTTCCCCAACCTCAACGTCGCGATAACGATGGCTTGCAAGCCATCAGTGACCGCCTTCCTCAAATCATTATATTTCTGGTTCTCCTTCGGTCATGAAAGCGTCATTTATTTTGATTCTGCACCGTCTTCCTCCTGTCTTCTTTCTCGTTATCATTGAACATGCTCTTCACCTCTCCGGCGAACCATTCCCATCCTCCATCGACTCATTTCAGACTTAGCCCAGCGCTTGATTCAACATTTACTTCTCAAAAAATATTTCAAGGTATTCTAGCAAGGCACTCAAGTGACGATAACTTTAAGCTCACAACGTCATTCAGATAAATGCCTGAAATCAACCGACTATCCACAATGAGGCTTTTTGCCATTCTTCTCGCAGCTGTCACCTTTGCCATTCCGGCCCTCGCGGGACCGAAGAAGATCAACTTTGACAAACTCCCGCCGTGTGTGCTCGAGTGCATCATCCGCCACAAGGGCGGCGGGCGACACCCCTTGACGCGACCGAACATCCCGTGGCAGGCTTGGGAATGGTGCCAGCAGACGGGCCTCCTCCGCAACGACTGGTGGGACGAGTTCGGGCGCAAGGTGGACACGTGCAAGATCGAGATGTGCCCGTACCTCGACGAGTGGTACGACGCGGCCGAGTGGCATTGGAACATGTGCGGCAGCCACTACAAGACGGGCGACAGCCTGGACTTCTTCAACAATTGGAGGAAGTCGACGTGGTGGCCGAATATGCCAGGGACCTCGAGGCCGGCGAAGGGAGATGGCTGGATTGAAGGCGTCTGGGAGTCGCGGTACAGGTCGGGGCTTGCTGGAGTAATGGAGAAGAGAGCGGCGAGTGAGAATGCCAAGGACGACTCTTACGGTCAGCAACATGCTGGTAGCGGTTTGTCCGCGTATCTGCGACGGTTGTGGTAGTTCTTTCTTCGCGTATTGGCCAGCCCAGACGAAGAACGTACTTTTCATTGCGATACCTACTTCATAGCGAATACACAGTATAAGCCATCATCCCGACTTTCTCACTCTCTTGATCGGAGCCGGATGCGATGTACACACGAGTTGACTGATTTGTTCCCGACCCTTGTTCTATAATTGCCGCCTTCCGGTTCGGGCTCATTCTGTCTCTCTGCGTCGAATGGAATGTTCCTCCTGGATTCGATTTGGAATTGGCGAAGCAGTTTGAGACCAGCCAAGAGCCCAACAGCCCACCACGTTTTCTTTTCCCTCGCCGCGTCGCATGATGGGTCAGGTTTGACACTTTGGCAAACTGCGAGACGATCGATCCAGTGGCGCCGCCACCCGTCTGATTGATAGACATTGGCCGAGTCGGCTGCCCGGAGCTCGGAATCGAGTCTCGGAGATGTCTCTGAGCCCACGTTGCTAGCATGCCAGCCTATCGAACCATGAAAAATTCTTGCGTTGCTAGCTTCAACGGCGGGCCAAGGGCGGGAAAAAACAGAAGATTTCGAAACAGTCTAGACAGACAAGACTTGTCGACGGGCTCGCGTGGGAGACTAACAGCTGTTGGCGCGCCACCGATCGAGTTAGCGCGCTGGAGCTTCTCGATAATGGTGACTATCTCGGGCCTAGCGCCGGGGCCCACAACGTGGGATCCAGGAACCACAGCTGGAGAAGCAGCGCCTGGAGAGGGGCCGGCAGCCTGGGACGGGGAGTATTAGAGGACCCAGACAAGGGGGAATAAGCAACGACGCTCCCCACAGAACGAGATTCTAGGCTTCGACTATCGCACCATTCACGCAGCCCAACGCACTCTTGAGTCCTGAATCTTGATTCCCGAAGAGGTTGCAACTTGCATGAACAGCTAGTTAACTGCATTGGATAACACCTTGTGCCTCCATCTCTTGCTGGTTAAAGTGTCTGTCTGATGGCTGATGGGCGACTGACGCCCGAGGCCCAAAGAGGGAAGCCTCCCCTGGATGTCATTACGAGGTTCCCAATCACGATGGGCGGTGGCGCTCAGCTAAGGTTTGGCCTAGCGCCTTAGCACGCGTTCGCCACATCGTAAGCCCAGCCCGTCCTCGCCCTACTCTCTGTCCAGTCTGTCCCTGGCTGCTGTCATGGGGCACTCTCTTGTGCCTCTCTACACACCCACCCATGCCACTAACGGAGGGCGAGGCAGAAAAAGAAGGAAAGCCCCTCCCGTTTCGGGCGATGGTGATTCCCACGCCTCCAGATGCGTGAAACCTTCTTCTGGAACGTGGTGTTTTGGAGGTTGCCTTTTGGGCTGCGTCATTGGCGAGCACTGAGAATGGCAGTGACAGCATGGGTGACGGGTGTCATGGAAAGCTTACTGCTTGCTGACTGCCTGCCAGATCGCTGCTTAATCTTTGCTGATGAAACATTGCCCACAGGCACACTTTCCCCGGACGGGAGGGAGGGAGTACCGGCAAATCGCCCCTCATCCCACTGCAGCAGTGCTCCAGTGTCCCCCTTCCGATGTGTCCACCTTCCTCGCCTCCCACACTCCTTCACATGGACTTCTCACGATGGGAAAGGCGGTTAACCGACCTGCCGGGATAGTCTCTTCTTCGAGCCAGGTGGGACCTCCTTATTTCCTCCCTCTCCCTCTTCGATATGTCCGTCGCGGGCACTACGTGCGGAAGCGCCATCCATGCCGACATGGCCACCTTTCCCTGGTCGCTCCTATGCAGAATTGACCCCCCCCCCCCCCAATCACAGTCATCCATGGATGTGTCTGTTCCTCCCACACTAAAGAATTACGATTACGTTCAGTGACAGGGTCTCGGTGATCGTCATCTTGGCCTCCGAACCCGTAGTCTTAGGTCTGGACCGGACCAGAGCTCCCGCGGCCATTTATCATCTGGTCTGCAGCCACCTTTCTGGGCTGACTTTGGACGAACTCATCTCTCTGGCGTCAACGGCATCACGCAGCGCAGACTGCATCTACCCAAGCTGGTTTAATGTCAACATCATCGAGAAGGTAGTCGTCCGCTGGCGACTTAGTCCATCCACACCCTTTCTCGCTTGAACGCCGTCCGGTGTTTGCAGCCCGCCATGGACCCTCAAAGCCAGACCCTGACGCCGCTCCCCGCCGTCCTGCACCGGGGCCTCACGGCCGTCGCCTTCTTCGGCTTCTTCTCGTTCATTACGACGACAGCCCTCTTCTTCGTTCTCACGTACAGGCTGATATCATGGTACTTTTCAGCAGCGCCGACGAGGCCGCAGCGAATGGCGGACGAGCCTGACCCCGAAGTAGCCTTGGCGGAGGAGATGGGCCTCCCGAACATCTACGATGCCGGCAACCGGAAGACCAAGAAGAACAAGACGAGGCGGGACGCGCCTAACCAGTTCCTCGTGCTCATCTACAACCTGCTGCTGGCGGATATCCAGCAGGCCCTGGCCTTCTTGCTCAATGCAGCGTGGCTGACTCGCAATGGGATCATCATCGAGAGCTCAACATGCTGGGCCCAAGGATGGTTTGTGTCGACAGGCGACTTGGCATCAAGCGCCTTCATCACCACCATCGCCGTGCACACCTACCTCTCGGTTGTGAGGGATTATAAGCTGCCGACTTGGGGGTTTTACCTTATGATCCTCACGGTGTGGTTTTTTATCTATGCCCTCGCTGTCGCTGGCGTCCTCGCCACCAACAACGGGGCGGACCATGGCGGCCTCTACGTCCGTGCCGCTGCCTGGGTAAGTGTCTCCAAAGCCATTGCCTTCGCCGTTTTCTGCCAAACCTTTCGCTAACATCGCAACTAGTGCTGGGTCAACGTCCGCTACGAGGCTATGCGTCTGTACCTCCACTACCTCTGGATGTTCCTCTCCTTTTTTGTGACAGCCATCCTCTACATCCTCATCTTCAACCACATCCGCCGCACCGACCCTTCCCTCCAACTCCCCTCGTCGTCCAACAACACATCCTCCTCCGCCTCTAAGAGCGCCCGAGGCCGGAGCCTCAGTCACGCACCTACCCCTTCCCAACCCGGACGTCCCGCAACTTCCTCGCAGGCCTCACCCAGCAACGCCGGCCACCACCCGGCCTTTCTGATCTACCCCGTCATCTACATTCTCTGCACGGCCCCCCTAGCCCTGGGCCGCGTAATCACCATGGCCGGCGAGGAGGTCTCGCTCGAGTACTTCTGCCTCGCGGGCGCCATGATAGCGTCAAACGGCTGGCTCGACGTGCTCCTCTTCTCCACGACGCGCCACGTCATTATCTTTGGCACCGCCCCCGATTGCGAAGAGACGGGCCTAGAGACCTTCGCCTTTATGCGGACCCCCGCGAACCGCCGATATGGCAACATGGTCTGGGTTCAAGGAGCGGGCAGCGCGCCGGCGGACCAAACCGATGGTGCGGGCGAGGGTACCGGTGGCTGGCTCCGCAAGCTGTTCCGACCCGGTAGCCGCGCTGGGTTACGTGGAGATGGTCGCCGCCGGAGCGGTGCGCATAGGAGCATCAGTCAGGAGTCACTTAGAAGGCGAGGCGGCATGGATGGCATTCAAATGGAGACGGTCACCACTGTCGTCGTCGAGACGGACGGCAGGCCTGGAAACAAGAAGGGTGTTGCGCGGTCGCATTCGATCGAGAGCATCGAGAAAGAGCGGGCGCAGAGCGTCGGCAGCCTCTGATCTGGTAATAGCAAGGGTCGGGCAGAGTGGCCGGCCATCATGGACTCTGTCCGAGGTTATTTCAGGGCACTCTCATGTTGCCCACGTCGGCATTCGTGTTTCCTTCGTCGAAGCGTAACTCGCAGACAGTATTCTGCAAGCATAGGTAGCCACAGCGTATTAGCATCTGGGCGGTCTTCTGTATTAGCTATACCCCTTAATGTCGTTTATGCAAAATCAAATCAAGCATCAGTCTCATAATTCAGTTGGCTACAACTTTCTTACATGCGGCATTACAGCCTGCCAAGAATACGGACTTAGTTTCCGGACTCTCCCCTCTTCTTCACGTTACACTATGTTGATCGCCGCCAGTATCAAAATTATAGACCCTGCCACATCCTGGTAACTCATAAGAAGATGGCATTCAGGCAGCTCTTGGGAGAGGTGGAGGATCGAACGGGTGGTTTGGTGACCAAAACGACAGCCTTGGTGCGGAAGCTTTCTTCATGTCGAGAAGGATCTCAAGGATCTCTAATCTGATGGTCTAGAAGTCGCATGGTATTGGGCATATGATCACTTGGGATCAATTTCCTAAGTTGATCGTACAAGGTCTTGTATGAAGGCCCGGACACTCATACGAACCTTGCTATCACGTATTACAAGAAAAGTCTCAGGCATAGCTGATCATGTATATACAACTCAGTTATACATTTTCTTCGTGACCCAATGGGCAATTTGCTGAGAGACCAAGAAGAACTTGGTATAATACTGCCTTGATCTTAACTGAGCGTAACAGAACCGCGCTCGGGGAGGGGTGGGAGGGCACCACTTGAGAGAGCTACCGCCCATCACCTACCACAGAGTACGCCGGACAGAATGTCAAGCTCTTTCCGCCATGGCTGAATTGGTCCCCTTTGGTCGCTGGTTCGTTGTCATGCTGACCTGAGCCTGAAGCCCTCCTTTCCAAGATGTCTCGCCAGCTGGATATGGGCAGCACAGACGCGGCAGTTATAGACGAGACGATGGACACTTCATGAAAAAGCGCCGGACATGTCAACCGTCTCGCTTAGAACTGCCGCGTCTGTGCTCCTCTAGACTTTTGCGAATGATTTTAGAAACCCTCTAGGACGAGATCAGTTGGCTGTAGAGTCTCGCTCGCACCATATCGAATGTGGCTCCAGACCGCAGCGATATCCCAAACAACGACAGGTCATGGCACATGGACTTAAAGAGGGTCAAGAAAAGGGCAACATGTCGACGAGAGTTCGAGGAGTCAGGCTTTAAGACAACGGGACCGACCTCAGGGTCGGCTGCGTGTCCGACTCATCCGCACATCAACGCAGATTATGTGGCTTTGTAGCGGGTGAAGTATGCTCGCGGTGTCTTTTGCTAATTCTCTCGTCCTCTAGTGTTCTTAGAAATTGTCACTTGGACATTAGGATCTATGGAGTAGCAGCCTTGCCAAGGAATATATCGTCTACCCTTGTGTAGCGTTGATTTGGTTCGGTGGATAGGAAAGGGGGCGGATGGCCACCAAGGCTGACCATCCCCCTTTATATCCCCAAGCTACTATCCAGGTATGTCGTCCTTTATGCCCCCTTGTGTCCGAACTACCCCTATTCCTACCACTCGTTCCGACAGAAATCTTGACATCCTTCCTAGAGTTTGGCTAGTCCCCTTCCATGCGTCAACTAGCAATTTCTGGGGCCTTTGCCGGTAGTCCTCTGATTAGGTTTTCTGTTTGAGGATCAAGGCAAACAAACGCAAAAGGGAAGGTTGAAACGAGAGAGCTAGCGGAAATTAAGCTCGCTCAGTTAATCTTCTACTGCGTTTTCTGATGTCAATACACAGACGAAACCTGATCTTTGATAAGCTTCCAGCTTAGGTGAAACAGAATGATACCTTGGTTAAGGAGTTGGGGCTCTTGGGACTAATGCGCATCTCAGGCCCGAAGACTTGACCGAGTCAGACCGACCGCCACAGAAACAAACTCCGACCCAAAAGGGCCACTTACACCGAGCAGAGTCGGGTCTAAGAACTTTTCCTAAGATCGAAACAAGATAATGGTGCGAGCAAAGTGGTATCGAAAAATGTATTTTACAATCAAATGGCTGCTACGTTTGGCTCATCTATGTCCCGTACACATCTCCATTGCATACCACGCATGGTATCATGTTATTCATCTTCGTCCCCGACCTCAAGCCGCAAGGTCCCATCCACCAGGCGATGTCCAAAAATTAGGATTACCCAAACTATTACACGAAGATATGTTCTTTTCCCGGCGCCCAGGGTGGTACTTGCATATGCAGGCAATTAAATCATCAGAACCCAGGCGACAGCGCCGGCGAGAACACCGGCGACAGAGAAGGCGGTGCGCCCGGCCGAGTTGACCTCGACGACGGTGCGGGTGCTGGAGGGCGCAGCGACGCCGGTAGTTGGGGTCGCGGGGACGAGGCCGATGTTGGCACCACCTCCGGCGGTAGCGGTGGCGTTCGGGGCGTTGACTGTGGTGGCGGCCTTGGCGCTTTCAGTCTCGGCCTCGTCCTTCTCGGAGGCGGACTTCGTCGCGGTGGGCTTCTCAGTCTCGGACTCCGTGCGGGAAGGACCGCTCTTGGTCTCAGCCGCCGAAACGGCAGCAGAAGCCGTCTTGGGAGCCGCAGATGAGCTGGGCTTGGGTTCCTCCTTGGACCCGCCCCAGGGCTCGCCGGTCTTGGGGTCACGGTACCAGTTGGAGGAGGGGTCGCCGAGGCAGTCCCCGATAGTAGTGAACTCGAAACCCTTCTCCTTGGCGACGTCGATCATGTACTGGACGAAGCCATTGACGGTGAACTCGTGGATATCGTGGGACAGAGAAATAAAGGAGTCGCTGGCAGGGTTACCCGCGTTCACGGCGCTAGAGTAGGTCTGCTTGGAGCTGGCACCGCCGTCAACCCAGTCCTTGGTGTCCAGGTTGTAGTCGGTCTAGAGTCATTAGTATGGCTGACATGAGCATCCATTCGGTATCACTTACAACGTGGTAAGAGAGGTCGTTGAGGGCGGAAAGACACGCCGAGTCACAGTGCGTGTAAGGAGGACGGAAGTAGGTGGGCACAACACCGAGCGTGCTGGCGAAGATCTCCTCGTTCTTCACAAGCTCCTCAATCTTCTGCTCGTGCGAGATGGTGTTGAAGTCCTTGTGGCTCCACGAGTGACTTGCAAGCTGGTGGCCGGCATTGAACATGCGCTTGAGGAGGGGAGTGTAGGCGGCGTTCACCATGCCGTTGTTGCCGTTGGTGCCAACGAGGAAGAATGTGGCCTTGATGTTGCCGTTCTTCTCAAGGGTGTCGAGGACCTTCTCAGTGTACTGGCCAGGACCGTCGTCGAAGGACAGGGCGACCTTGCCCTTGACAGTGCAGTGGGTGATGTCGACACCATAGGGGACGTTTCCGAAGCGCGGGCGCGGCATGTCTCTGGTGAGGAGGGTGGACGACGACTCGGCTGGGGCGGCCGAAACCGTGGCGGCGATGGCCGTTAGGAGAGAAAGCGAGTGTACTCTAACAAACATCTTGGCTGTTGTATGCAGTAAAGCGAATGACTGTGGTTGATGGGTGAGATATCGTGGGTCCACCCAAGCGCCAGGTAAGGGGGAAAGAATACACTTATATCCAAACCCGCGATGCCAAGGGAGGAGCCCCAAGACGTCTGATGCATAACAAGCCCCGGGGATAGTAGGAATTGAGGTGTAAGGCGAATCCGCCGAGGGGCGCGTGGAGCAGCCTGGGCAGGAGGTGACCGCAGAGACGGCGTCCTGTCCGTGTGCCGCGCCCAACGGCGGCCGAGTTCTCGGGCGAGATGGGGCAGCAGGGGGAAATGGAGGGCATTGTTGGCGCTGGTCGCTCGTCTCGACATCCCAGAAGCAGGAGGATCACAAGCAAGGGGGGGGGATGTCCGACTGTACTCTGTACGAACGGCCGCCTTGCTACTGGCAAGGCTGGATGCCTGTCCGTCCGGCGGCTCATGGACCATAGCCTACTGTATGTCGCGAGAAGCGGGCGGTAGAAAGGCGCCCCAAGTGTCGATGCGCCGGCGCCAACACCAGCGGAATCTCCACCGGGCAGACCCTTTTTCGGGGATGTTGTTAGCAATGGCACCTGAGCGTGCTGGAACTCTCACTCGTCTGGGTGGGATCGTCGCTGAGGACTCAGACGAAGAAGAAATGAAGGCCAAGAGACCTTAGGCCTTGTTTTTCGAAACTTCGCGTTGCGCACCTGACTCGGATGGACAGAGGAGACAGTACGAGCATTGGCAACCCAAGTGACTGGACGTCAAAATTGCAGTCCCGACGGTGTGCGCCCGAAGCACTTGGCATAAAAAGCCCCGGTCGGTTCCTCTTCGCTCCATAGTGTAGTAAGCTTGTGCCATTTTGGGAACGTCGTAGGCAGAAGCTCTGCTAGGACGTGCCAGTCGGGGAGGCTCACTGACAAGAGGTCTGTGGCAGAGACCAGCGGCGACGGTTTTCTCTGGTGCGATGGAGGCTGCGGGTGAGGCGCGGGGCCAGCGAAGCGAGTTGGTTAGACATGGTTGAGGCTTGGAGAGACGTGGCGTACAGGTCAAAGATGACCCATGAGCCTTGGGAGGGGTCTGACGATGTCATCCGGCAAACATGGGAGAAGAGGTGTGTGACGGCGCAGGACTTGGCGCATTAGACTCGTATGAAAGGGGACTGACGCAAGGAACGCGGGGGCTTTGATTGGTCGTTAGCATCAACCATTATCGCTGTTGCAAATCGTTTGCATGGGGGGTCCGTAACTGAGAGGGCCAGCTGCGAGGTTCAGTTCAGCTCTCTCCATGGCAGCGGTGTATATCCCGAGCGCATCTTTGCCATGTGCTATTAGGGGCGATTCGGACGGGAAATCGGACAGCAAAGGGAGATCGTCTGGCGTGGTGCCTGTGCCTGAGTCCAAGGCGACTGGCCGATTAACGGAAAAAGCTTGGGGGGGGGGGGCACGGTGCGGCAACGGCGTTGTTAGTACCTGGTCTCACACATCGCTTCGCAGTGCGGCGTTCGCTCGCGGTGGCTCGGGGCCTGTTGACTTGAGACGAACGATGGATGGTGGCGTCTTCGATTGCTTCTCTGCGGTGTCTTCATTTTGTCACCGGCATTCGTGGCGCTGGATCTCGTCGCCTCCGCCGTCTGGGCGTGTGTCCTGCAGTCCGAGGAGGCAGCATCTGGTCATCTCTCATCTCCGGGGGCCTGTGGTTCGGGCTCAGACGGCGGGCTGTTTGCTGTTTGCTGAGCATGGCATCTGGTGTACCGTATGATGCATCCTAGGGGCTCAACAGTCGCCCGGATTGGGTGCTGGACGAACGGGTTCGCTCCCCGCGGTCCCCGCTGTCGACGAGATCCTGGTCCCGTTGGTGTCAGTCTCGGAAGTGGATAGAACGGGTGGACGAGGTGCCTGTTTGAGCTCTTGCACTCCGCTTGGTGCTGACAGAGCTGTTCCGTCGGGTCTTGTCCCACGTCCGATTAATTGATAAAAGCGTGAATGGGTGGAATTGCGCTCGTATTGGCCGTTTTGGGGCCCCCACGGGCAACCAACGGGGAAAGGTTGTCGACATTTGGCCCTGGAGCCAAGCCAAGGTCAGGTCGCTTTGGCCGATCAAGAGCAAGGCTGCAGCAGGGGGGAGAGCGCTGAGTGATGGCCGCAACTGCACATTTTCCGACGCCGAGGTGCCGAAACTGCCCCGGTGGCCCCCGAGAGTCGGGTACGGGTACCTGCCTGGTAGGTAGGGGAAGGGAGAGAGTGGAAGGAAGGCACGCCCGACAGTCACCTCACTCTGGCTCAGAGGGTTGCATTCCCGCGGGTGCGACTGGTTTCATCAGCCTTACAATTATTGTTCCGGGGAGAGAAACAAGTGCTCCTGGTGTTACCCGACTGCAACTGCAACTGCGTTGGTGTTGCCTCTCGGCGACCGATGGAATGCACCTGACGAGACTGTTCCTGCGCCCTACGGCAACACGGTGACACTGAGGTGGTTATTTCCTTGTCCAGTCCACTGTCCAGTGGAGGTTCAGTGGAGGTCCTTGCTGTGCTTTGTTGCTCCTTCCCAACTAACCTTTTTTCCCCATCCATGGATGCTTCCTTCCTCCCGTTGCCCGAACTCCACACTGGTGATCTGGATTCGGCAAGGCGGGAGATTTTTCAAGGTAGCAATCCTCCGCACTGTGAGATGCAGCAGCAGCATGCTATTTATCACAGTGTGTACAGATTGCGACGCACCGGCTTACCCCCGTGTGTTGGGACGGCGCTCTCCCAGCACTCTGGCCCTGGCCTCAGGCCCAGGGGACGGCCAAGCACCCGAGTTCCAACTTTCACAGCTCTCTGACCGCCGCCAAGTCCGCCTGCGGGCCCTGTACCGTCTTAGCACCCGCTGAGCGAGCAAAACTCGGCACCTCAAGCCAAACAGCCCACACTACACAGGTGCACTCGCTGGCCATGGGGAGTGCTGACTGCCAGCAGCGAAGAGCGAAGTGGCCAACAGGAACAGCTAGAGCAGTGGGACTCAGCGGTCCTTGGCCATCCAAACTTCGGGCGTCTCGTACCTCCGCTCGCAGTAAGGCCATTTCCACTCAGGAACACACTGCATCTCCACCCAATCAGCGCAGAGCCAAGTAAGCTTGTTGCTTATTTCTCACTTAGCTGGCGTCTTATTTTTGGCCTCGAATGATGCTACTGCTTCCTGTACCGTCCTTCGTCCTCCAATTCCATCGTCAACCAAGCCAGCCCATGGACAGTTAGTTGTCTCTGCTCAGGATAAAGGCCTGCCGACCCCCGTCCGCGCCAAGACCGGCGTCCTTCGCGCGTCGGACCATTCACCTCGCACTCGCAGACACCACAACCAACGTCCCCAAACCCTGCATTTTGCTGCCGATCATAATGACCAGTCGCCAATTTTACGCCTCCATCACTGCGTCAACAACCGCCGCAGCGGCAAGGAGGGCGCTGGCAAGGCTATCGCGTCAGGAACCACATGGCTGGCGCCAAAAGTTCATCCAAATTTGACCATCGCTGATGAGACGACCCGGATCGAATTATCCATAATGGATCTCGGAAGAGGCAACCGCGCTCTGGATAGTTCACGGATGCTCGCACACACCAACAGCATCGAAGCTTGTCTGGCATCTCCCATGTGCCTAACCGCTCGCTATGCCCATCACGCAGAGACCGGCTGAGACAGTTCGCCGGAGATACAGTGCCTGCAGCCTGCAGCAAGGGTCGTAAATGACCGTGTCTCTACTGACTGGCCTTCATTGACGCCGTCGGCAGCCGCACTGGCTCACTACTTGATCGCGGCGGCGACATCTTGCGAAAAAGCAAACGTCCGCGGCCCATCTCCTCCGGACGGATAACCGGCCGCGCACTTTGAACAATGTTTCATTTCGCGCATTGGATTTCGCCGCTCGTAAGATCCCCCATTCGGCATCGAGCATGAACTTCGCCAGCACCCAGCCCCCTCTCGCAGTTCGACTCCGCAGCCGCGCAGGACCGACCGACCAGCTTCAATCTCGCGCCACATCATGCGCTGACATGACTGCCAAGAGATGCAGGTACTTCAGCTGGAGGTCAAAAGTCATAACACGACGTTGCATATAGCTGCGAAAAGAAACAGACAAACTGCTGCCTTACCGGCGTGGGCTGGCCGTCACGATCGCAATCCTCATACGCTATTTCTGGCTGATTGATGCTGACGGATTGCAGCTGCCAAGAAACACCGCGAACAGTCCAATCGAGCTGAGTGACTGACTGACTGACTGCCTTCGCCGCACTGACTCCAACGGCAGTTCGAACATGCAGCAGCCAGCACCCGTTCGCCCCAGCCTCCAGGCTCTCAAACGGCGAACCTGGTCTTGGCCATCCCGGACCGCCACGTTCGCTTCCATCGTCAGCTCTTGTCTGCCTCCTCCAAGGTTAACGTCGATATTACCTCCATTCATTATCATCCGCACCTGGAATCAAGGCCGATTTTTCGTTGGTGTTGCCCAATGCGGGAACCCGTAGATCGGCCTAGAATGGTTCGGCAATTGCATTTGGCCTGATGACAGCCTGCTTACTTGCGAATGGAACGTGGAAATGCGACGGCGGCCTCAGCTATGCGAGAGTGGCGAAGAGCCTTATAATAAGGGTCCTTAAGCAGAGCGCTTGGTCCTGGTGTTCCCGAGGAGTGTTCTCCGCGTCTCTCGCGTACCGCGCTTACCGACAAAGGGAGTCCTCGTCCGCAACGGGAAGATTGAGGCTCTAAATGTAAACACGGCAGCAACGGTAACGGCATGCTACCCAGATCCTGTCTCGATGCCCCTGTAAATTTTCAGGCGCTTGCAACTACACAAGCTTTGGCTATACGAGCTGCGGAAGGCTCGACGATGGAGTCACCGAAGGTCGCACTTTTGTCGTGGCTCCATGTTTCTCTGATCCCACATCCGCCACGGAAAAATTAGGACTCGTTCTCATCTGTGACATCGAGCCTCTTAATCCTGATTTGCATGCTGGCAGAAGTTGCCGGTAGTTGAAATGATGTCTTGGATACGATGGCGTAAGTTCGATGAGGCAGGTCCTCTAGAACTGGATCTCCATCACCGCATGTCGCCTTTGACGAGGAAATGATGTCTCCGCGGCGTGACTTCATGACCACTTTACTGGTTTCCATCAAAGCCTCCCGGGAAACCCACGGCGAGGAATAACGGCATACCGCCTCGCCAAACTCGCGTCGTTACGTTACAGCGAACCGGCTAGTCAGTCTTGATCTTTGACTGATTGATGCGTGTCCGAAGTAGGTGATCAGCAGCTCCTCGACCTAGCACTCTATAGGCCGAGTCCTAATATCATCGGCTAAGGTGTGCCGCGGTTCTTGCGGTCCAGAAACAGTTGAGCGATTGTATTCGCAGTCTGAATTTCAGCAGAGACGGTTCTGGGCGTCGTTGTTGCCAGGGCGCTTTCATGGAACCGTCCCTGGGCTCTGTATCTTTTGCGATGCTATAGATGTCCTAGTGTCTTGTCCCAGCCAGGCCTCATCCATGACGGCTGATGGGAATCCTCGGTCTAAGGGGAAGCTGTTCAAGGACCACCTGCTTGTGTGTCAAGTCACGAGCCGGTCCATTACAGCCGTTTGACTTCGACTGGAATTTATATGGTGTCATAATATAGCCCACAATTACTGTCCCGTAATTGTGGTTCCACTTTTGCGACAGTTATGAGCCCTTGTCTCTACGAGCCCTCTGGTTGAATGGCTAAACGCCTCGCTAAAGTGGCAGTATGTGGGCCGACCTAGAGGTCATGGGTTCGAGCCTCGTTATGCTCACCTATTCTCGCTTCAGCAGCAAGTCACCGAAATGGAAGGTTAGACTTGCCAGCTGGAAGCGGCCGGCACCCAGTAACAGTCAGTAAGGACTTATTAGTTGTGAGTGTAAGCCGGTGCTAATTCCTTAGTTAGCAGACCTCTTCTCTCCTCGGTCTGGGGGGGTGTGTTATAATATAACCCACAATTACTGTCCTGTAATTGTGGTTCCACTTTTGCGATAATAACGTAGTTAAGGTACTCTATTATGGGTATATATACGCGTCTTTTCGAGTTTATAATAACCTCTAGGTCTAATTAGGGCGTACTAATTAACTTCAGATGTTCAGGGACTCCTCAGATCAACCCATTTAGAACTTTTTGCTATTCTTATATAAGTCGTGGGCTTTTGTACTAAGCGTTCAATTAATTGCTTTTAATGATTTTGAAAATAATGTAATAGTCTAAGTATATATATTACAACTAGTTATGGTGACTATTATAAGTATTTTTAAGATAAGAAGAAAAGAAGGAAAAGTCTGCTGCCCCATAAATCCGTTGGATCTTGATTAGGTCTACCTGGGCCTGATCAGGCTTAGTAAATAATGGTTGGCGTTGAACATAGCTGAGTGGTTCCGAGGCCTCTAATCGGGCCTTGGCCCGTGACACTTATTGTTAACTAAGTTAGTGGTTATACATAGGATTTTTACCTTATAAGGTGTATTATAAATGTTTTATTAATGCTCTTAATGGACCTCTTAAAGCTTTTTAAAGTTTATTATAGAATAATAGTTAAAACTCTGGAGTTTAATAGCGAGCTTAAGCAGCACCTACGGGTTACTCAAATGCTTATTATGCGGGGTATAACCTTAGAGATCTTAGCTTTAAATACGTAAGCCTAGAACGGCGGTGTAACGGTCCAAGCACGTATATTGCAACTAGCTATGGCGACTACTATGAGTATCTTTAAGATAAGGAGAAAGGAAGGAAAAGTCTACTACCCCACAAATCCGTTGGATCCTGATCAGGTCTACCTAGGCCTAATCAGGCTTAGTAAGCAGTAGTTGGTGTTGAATATGGCCGAGTAGTTCCGAGGCCTCTAATCGGGCCTTAGCCCGTGATAATTACCCCCTTCCTCCCCTCCCTTCCTAAGGGATACTCCCGTAATCGGCCTCGTAACGGTCTAAGGCCGTTATATCCACTAGTATATCCATTAGTTCCTAGGTGAGTTGAGTATAGTCCTTCTACTTTACTAAAACCTTTTATCCGCCCTATACTTTCTACGTATTACGGATCTCCTTAACTTTAAACTCCTCCCTATTAGCTATTAGTATTATAGGTGGCTGGGCGTTGTTACGGCTTTATAATAGTAACGGATTAACTCCAGTGTACCTAATTAGGTTTACATAGAAGATGTTATAGATCCCTAGTGGCGTATTTAACTAGTAAGTATAGGATCTAACTAATTTAAGGATAATATATTTTATATTAACCTAATTAAACTTTTTAATAGTTAATTAAACTAAATATTCCATAACCTCAACTAAACCTTATCCCCAGGCTTAAACTAATTAGATGGTTAACGCCTTGTGTTTACAGTAATCTCTTATTTCTCTTATACTACCGTTATCGCCGCCTAAGCCTACTTAGAAGTGTCTTTTAACTTCTGGACTAAAGCCTCTGCTTTTATTATAGGGGTCTTATTATTATTCCGTAGGGGTTCCTCTACTCTAATCAGATCTAAATTATACCCATAAGTAATAAAGAATAAGCTAAGTCCTATTAATAAGGTGACCTAGTTATTAATAACTATTATTACTATTAGGAGTAGTTTATCCTAATCGTCCTAAGTATACGCTGTGTATGCTCTAAGATAGGTTTCTATTACCTGGTTTGCCCTTTTTATAGCTCCGTCTATTTCTAAGTGGAACGCTATAGAGAGTCTCTGTTTAATCCATAGTAATTAGCAGAGTCGTTTCCACATAAGACTCGTAAACTATAATCCCCTATCTAATATAATTACATAAGGTATCCCATAATACCTAATTAGACCTCGGATTAGTTGGTCTACTACTATATCCATCGTAATATTCTTTAATAACTCAAAAATTACGTTCTTTAATAAACGATCGGTCACCACCATAATATTCGTAGCCCCATTACGGCGGGAAGGGGGCAGTCCTATTACAAAGTTAATAGAGACCTCTGCTCAGATCCGTCCAGGGATAAATAGAGGCTTTAATAGGCCCCTCTTCTTGTTGCGTTATACGTTTCCTCGTCTATAAATATCGTAGTTCCTCATAAATCTTCGGACATCCTAGGATAGGCCTAGTTAATGGAACTAGTAGCTAATTAGGGCTTTTAAAGTGTCCCTCCCTGGGTGTCCCGTTAACGTAGAGTCGTAGAACCTCTGGATTAAACCCATCCTTAGGGGCTCGTAATATGGAATCCAAATTCTATCCCTTTACAATAATCTCTTATTATTGTCGATCATACATTCTAATAGTATCATCGGTAACTTTTATTATAAGGGAAGTTATCGGTTTCCTTTTTATATTACCCCTCTGATTAGCTAGTATTGGTTATTCTGGTCTAAGGTTTTATCCCACTAAGAGTTTAATAGCTCTTCTTTAAAAGGGTTTAAGGGGGGTTCCGTCTTATCTAGGCTAGGGTCATCGATTTAATTTATGTCTCTAGGGGAGTCTCTTATACTAAACTCAACCCTCTCTACTTGCCCTAATCGGACCCACACTTCTCTGATCACTACTATGTTATTAACTCATAATACGTTAATCCTATTTTTTAGAAGTTTAATTTTCCGGCCCTCTAACCTGTTATCCTATAGGGTACTAGGGATATCCTATTTATATTTTAATAGTATATTAGGAACTACTACTTTTTTACTAAGTTTAAACTAAATAATAAAGTTATAATAGGACAGTAATTCTGACCACCTAATCTAACGTTCACTCAACTATCTCTTTATTATAAAGTATTTTAAATTTAAGTGATTAGTTAGGATAATAAACTCTTCTACACTCCGCAGTTCTAAATCCTAATACTTTAAATAGTGTATTATTACTAATAGTTCCTTATCGTATATTAGGTAATTACACTCCGTAAGTAGGTTCTTACGTAAAAAAAACACTACAGGCTTCAGGATCCCTTCATCATCATACTACAACAAAACACCTCCTACCACATAACCACACGAATCAGTCTCGAGTACTATAGTTCGATCAGGGTCCTAGTGAGCTAATACAAGTACACTAATTAGGAGCGTCTTTAGCTCCTCGAACACTCTAGTACACTCCTTACTCTAAATAAACAGTATATCCTTTTTAGTTAAGGTTGTTAGGGGTTATACGATCCCTAAGAAGTTGGGTATAAACTACCGGTAATAGTTAATAAAACCGATGAACCCACGGACTCCTTATACTAATCGGGGCACTTCCCATCCCTGGATTACCTTGATTTTTTTAAGGTCCACGCGAATTCCCTTACTAGTATCAACAATAAACCCCAAATACTTAACGCTCTTAACCTTGAATTCACACTTATTAATATTGTTGGATTCACCTCACCAGGCCTGGTTATAGTGGGTGGGCAGATAACGATATATTCGTCCTATCTACTGTTATTATATAAGGTAGGAATTAGAAGCCGAAGGCGGTACTAGTGGCCACAATTCTAAATCCAATCCCTAACCTCTAATTAGCTCACTAATCGAGCCAATCAGTGATATACGGTAACAAGTGTCACCAGCTAAACAGTGGTGTTCCAATACTAACAACTCTCTCTTTTACTACAAAATCACCATTTAACACTAAAAAGGCAATTTTAAGTGTTACTCGACGTTAACGTTAAACCACTTAAAGCACAATAAAATCAATAAATAAAATGAGTATATAAAGTGGTCGGAAATAATAGAATTACCCCTTTTAGCTGTACCTCCTTCTAGCAGAAACGAGCATCTCCCAGGCCCAACCACGGGTTTATAGTTATTTCGATGTCCATTATAGACATCTCCTAGGGCCTCGTTACCCATCCCTCCATCCGTATCATCGCCCTTATATCTTCGACGAACCTTACAAAGGCTCAATTCAGCGCTACCTTCGTAAACCCATTAATAGGGTTATCGTCACCGTAGATCCATCGGATCTCGTAGAGTTCTCGCCACTCGTACAACTACCTTAGCTCCATAATATCGATCATCAGGCGTTTTTCCTTTATAGTACCAAGCTTCACGAGACACTCATAGAGCAAATAGGAGTCAGTACAAACAATTATCGGGATCATAGATATCCAAAGCTTATCGGTGATAATCTTTAGGGTAGTAGAGAGGGCATAGGCTATATCAACTCTAGTGACCATACCATAGATCTCGGATACGAGGACGTTTCTTATAACTCCCTTCGATTTTATTAAAAAATAATAAATAATATTACCTTTAACTATAAAGTCTTCCTCTCCTTAAGTCTTATTTACGAAAAGGATAACGAATCTAAGTTAAGACATTAAATTATTATTATTAATAAAAAATCCATTAATAAAAACAAAAAACTTAATAAAAGTTAAGTTAAAGGGTACATAAGTGAGCCCTTGGTCTAAATCCTCAATTTACTACGTTATACATTAATTCAGAGCTTTAGTCTAATCTAATATCACCTCCTAGTACTGGGCTACTACTGATACGTCGAAAACTGCCTCTGGTTAGCAGATTAAAGTGATGTATGCTCCTCTGGTGCACTATTCAACGTATTCCTTTTTCATAGTGGGTGATTTAGTATTAACTAGGCATAATTTCGCTCCTTGGCCCTTTTAGTGGAGGAATGTAAACTACTCGTTAGTCAAAATAATCCCTCCATTAAAGACGAGTGGTGTCTCGGCGAAAAAGAACTATTTCTCCTTTACTTTAAACATCACTTTTTAGAGTTCTTCGTTTTCTCATTTAGAGAACATCTTATTACTCAGATCTATAATATTATTTATTTACATTCCAATTATCGCAAAGTCTCTATTCTTATCGTCTAATAATAGTAAATAGGGGTCGTATATAGAAGTCCTTATCTAGAGCTTCTCTTTGTGATATTTACTATAAGTTACATACTAGTGGGTTCCGGCTTTTGTGATTCCATATAAGGGTTGTATAATAGTTATGATGGTTCCTAGTGTGACGGGCTGGGCCCTCTTGGAGGCTTCGCAGCCTCTCAGCCATGGACTCCGCTTACCTAAGCCCGGCTTACCTAAGACGGATCAACCTTAGGCCTGATCAGAGTAAACGGGTCCTATGGGGCGGAAGACATTTTCTCCTTTTTTCTCTTATTTTGAAGATACTCGTAGTAGTCGCTATAGCTAGTTGTAATATACGTGCTTGGACCGTTATATTATCTTTAAGATCTTAGTATTATCGGAGACAATGAGAGTACGCTGGGTGCGGAAATAATTGTTGACGAAAAGTAAGTCTACGACCTTGGTGGGAGTAGTAAAGAGTTCTAAGTGGGTTGACCTGAAGGTCCCTGAACGCTTGAAGTTGATCAGTGAGGTCTGATCAGGGCTAGGAGGTTTTAATAAACTCGAAAGAACGCATTCTGCGTAGTAGAGTACCTTAATAACGTCGATTAGTATACTATGGTTACTACTGAATGAAGATGTGCAGAAGGAACGATAACCGTATTACGATAAAAGATAACGTCGACCTATCCGGAAACCCGCAATAACTGGTGCAGTTAATCGGTTAGTTATTAGCCCAGCTGCAGGAGATGTGGACCACCTAAGCGGCCGAACGAGAGGCCCAACGAGAGCAGATTCGAATACTGTAATAGACCCTAGTAGAACCCAGGCACCCAACCTCAACGTCACACGAAGCCCCTATACCCTCCACGACGCCGATCCCACCCGATCAGGCCTATGCACCACCTCCCAGATAACCAAGATACTAAATCCCCGATTCACCGAAGTTTAATGGATCGTATAAGAGATTTCAATAATAGCACCTCGAGATGAAAGGGAAGATAAGCGTAGACAGGGAAGCCTTTAGTTCAGCATCAGTAGTGTTCACTTATATCTACTCTAAACTAGAAAACACTATATAAGTTATGGTGAGCACCTATTATTTATAGGGAGGAGCTGATGGGTCGAAGAACCCTGAATAATTCATGGAATACCTGAAGGGTTACTACGCAGACCCTAACGTAGAAGTACGAGCCCTCGACTAACTAAGAATAATACGTTAAAAGGAGAACGAGAGTTTTGCCCACTTCTTTCCTAAGTTCAAAAAGGAGCTCGTAGAAGTGGGAAGAGGATACTAGTTGGACAACGTTAGGATTAACTACTTAAAAGGAGTTCTAAATATTATGATGAGAACCCCTTTAATTAGTGTAATTAATAAACCAACGGCCTATACTGTATACACCCAGATGCTCCTGATAATAGGATCAGAGCTAGATAGTGAATTGTACTAAGCTCGCCGTGAGTGTTAATACAGGAGATCGCTAATACCCGGCTAGAACAAAGTCGAGTCACTAACCGGACAGGACAGTCGGACAGGATCACCTCAACTTAATCAGATGGATTAGGAACCTACTAAGGTAAGCCGGATAGCTAAGGATAAACTAGTCCGAAGAAGGTTAAACTAAGAGGAAACCCGTAAATGCTATAATTACGGTAAGAAGGGGTATATATAATGGAGATGCCCTAGAGACCGGAAAGACAAGGAGACCAAAACCTCGAAAGGGAAGACCAAAGAGTATAGCGAAATAGACATTGGCTCTGATCAGGACTTTGAGGACTCGGGAAAAGAGTAACTCCTGGTGAAAGTCGTTATTAGGAGGAACAAGCTGTGGAGGAATAGAAGGTCGTTAAAAAGAGTATGGATTGTGACCTATTTTACGTTAATATCGGGATTAATGGGATATATTATACAACTGCCCTTGTTGATACAGGATGTTTAATATATACCCTGATCAGCGACGCCTTCGCTAAGAAACTCCGCTTACTACGTATTAGCATTACACCTCGGAACTTAATATAAGTCACCACTATAGTTCCTAGTATAATCCATTATATCACTTACACTAATATCGATATTAATAGCTATAAACAACACTAATTATTCTTTTATATTATTCCTAACTAAGAAGACGACGTTATCCTTAGAAGGTCCTGGATAATTAACGATGACGTTATGGTTTACCTAGTGTAAAGCACTCTGTATATAAGTGTCGTGGACCACTAGGTGATAGAAAAGAAACCGGGTTAGGCCCGGTAAGATCCAAAGTTCCTAATTTAGTAGTAGACTGGATCGGTATTCTTAGCCCTAATTAGGTGGGCATAGAAAAGAAGAGAGACCCCTCTTAGTATATCTACCCTAAATGCGTTCTCCACAAGTTTAGCCGATATTGAGAAGGCCCTAATACTAAAAATAAAAATAGACCCGAGGACGAAACTCCCTACGTATTACCATAAGTTTTTGTATGTCTTTAATCGAGATAAGGCTGATTAGTTACTACTACATCGAGATAATATCAACTATGTAATTCCCATCGAGAAAAACTCAATAGGGCAAGATAAGTTAGTTATATGGGGACCCCTATATGGGATATCTAGGGAGGAGCTAATTGTATTTCGACGGACCCTCATAGAACTACTAGATAAAGGCTTTATTTGTGCTAATAACTCTCCTACTTTATCACCTATTCTATTTATTTGAAAACCCGGGGGAGGATTAAGGTTTTGTGTTGATTACTGGGCTTTGAACACTATTACTAAAAAAGACAAATATCCCTTACCCCTGATCAGCGAAACTCTAAGAGCCCTAGTTAAGGTTAAATAGCTGATGAAGTTAGACGTTATTACTGTATTCCATAAGATTAGGGTTAAAGAAGGCGACGAATAGAAAACGGCCTTTAAAATAAGATACGGCTTATATGAATAGATAGTGACTCCTTTTAGCTTAATAGGGGCCCCCGCTATGTTCTAGAGGTATATTAACTATATTTTACGGGATTTCCTGGACGAATTTTGTACTACTTATATCGATGACGTTCTGATTTATTTAGATGGCTCACTCGTTAATCATAGGGAGAAAGTTAAGAAGGTTTTAAGTTGTTTAGGTGTTGCTGGCCTATAAATCGATATTGATAAATACGACTTTGAGATGAAGAGGGTTAAATACTTAGGGTTTATTATCGATACAGGGAAGGGTATCCGTGTTAACCTAGAGAAAATTAAGGCTATTTAGACATAGGAGGTCCCCCGATTAGTGTAAGGAGTCCATACTTTTGTTAGTTTTATAAATTATTACCGTTAATTTATATTAGACTTCTTAGGGTTAGTATACCCCTTTATAACTTTAATGAAGAGGGATGTCCTATTCGTATAGAGTAATGAGTATGTAAAAGTGTTTAATAAATTAAAGGCCCTCCTAATTAGTGCCCCTGTACTAGTATATTGGGATCCTAATCGAGCTATTATACTAAAAATAAACTCATTAGGTTATGTGGTAGGTGGTGTTTTATTATAATACGACGACGAGGGTATTTTATGGCCTGTTACGTTCTTTTCACGGAAAAACTTACTAGTAGAATATAATTACCTAATACATAATAAGGAATTATTAGCTATAGTCCACTGTTTAGAACACTGGGACTCCGAATTAAGGAGTGTGAAGGAGTTTATTATCCTGACTGACCACTTTAACCTTAAGTATTTTATAATTAAGAGGTAATTAAGTGAATACTAGGTTAGATGGTCGGAGCTCTTATCCCGTTATAACTTTATAATTTAGTTCCGACCTAGTAAATAAATAATAGTCCCCGATACACTATTTAGATGAGAATAAGACGTTCCCAATACCCAGTGAGATGATTAACTAAAAGGACGGAGGATATAGCTCCTAAAGGGGAAACGGAATATGGTTATGGTGAACTGGGTAATTCTCGAGACGAATTAAATGGATATAATGGAATCCGTGGAAAATACTATAGTAGGCGATATGGATTAGGACGACGATCCTAAGGTTGATTGGTCGGAACTCATCCTAAACCCCTTTAAAGAGGAGCCCCTAAAGTCCACTTGGATTAAAGGATTATAATTAAATAATTGTTATTGGCTAATTAGGACAATTATGAAAAGGGGGGATTATTAGTTATTATTATAATGGAAACTGCCCATAATACTATTAGAGTGCTTAGTGGACGACGACGGTAGACTCCTTTGGAGGGAGAGGATCTGGGTCCCTTATTATGAACCCTTACGAACCTGGTTAATCTAAGAGTCCCATAACTCAACACTTAGTGGCCATCTTAGCAGAAACGCGTTAAAGGCTTTGATCAGCCGCCGCTTTCACTGGCCAGGCCTATCGCAGGATGTCTGACGCTTTATAAGGAATTACGATGTTTATGGACGGGGTAATATATGGCGGGACAAGAAGAGGGGTCTTCTAAAGCCCTTACCCGTCCCTAATCAGGTCTAGATAGAGATATTAGTCGATTTTATTATAGGGCTACCACTAACCCACCGTATAGGAGCAACGAATATTATGGTGATAATAGACCGACTATCTAAGAACGTGATTTTCGAGCCACTTAAGGATATAACGATGGACGTTGTGGCTACGGTGTTAATGCTTGGCCTGATTAGACACTACGAACCCCCGAGAACTATTGTTTTGGACAGAGGCCCCTAATTTACTAGTTGCATGTGGAAACGGCTCTATCAACTATTACGAATAAAACGATGTTTATCTACGGCCTTCCACCTAGAAACAGACGGCACCACAAAATGAGCTAACCAGGTAGTAGAAACCTACCTCCGAGCTTATACTTTGTACGCTTAAAATAATTGGGACGACCTGCTTCTAATAGTGATAATAGCTATTAATAACAGGGTTGCCTCGTCAACAGGCCTCAGCCCTTTTTTCACTACCCACGGTTATGACATCGACCTGATTAGAGTAAGGGAGACTCTGTGGACTAAAGGAAAGACCCCCGTAGCTCGGGCAAAGGCCCTAGTCTCGAAGTTGAAGGAGGCCTCCGAATGGGCATAAGTGGCGATGGCCTCTGCCTAAGAGCGATAAGAAGCCTCGGTAAATATACGACGCTAGCCTTTTAACCAGTTTTAACCAGGGGACAAGGTCTAGTTAAGGCTTAAGAACGTCCGTTCTAAGAGACTATCTAAGAAGTTGGACTGGATGAATGCGAAGTATACTGTGTTGGAAATAGTCGGATCCCATGCTTACCGGCTTAATACGCTGCCGGGTATTCATAACGTCTTTTATGTATCCCTAATCAGGTATACGGGAGTCGACCCACTACTATCATAAGAACGAGACGACGCCTAACCGCCGCCTCTATTAGTAGACGATGAAGAGGAATTCGAAGTCGAAGAGATCTAGGACGCTAAGAAGATTCGTGGTTCTTAGAAGGTTTTGGTTAAGTGGAAGGGCTACGTGGAGCTTATTTGGGAACTAGTTGAGTTGTTAACGGAGACTGCAGTTTTGGATTGTTACGAGGCTAGTTATGGACGAGTCCCTCTGAACGGGGAGGAGGGAGAGGGGGGGTAATTGTGACGGGTTGGGCCCTCTTGGAGGCTTCGCAGCCTCTTAGCCATGGACTCCGCTTACCTAAGCCCGGCTTACCTAAGACGGATCAACCTTAGGCCTGATCAGAGCAAACGGGTCCTGTGGGGCGGAAGACATTTTCTCCTTTTCTCTCTCATCTTGAAGATACTCGTAGTAGTCGCCATAGCTAGTTGCAATATACGTGCTTGGACCGTTACACCTAGTGGGTAGTTGTCTTTGATTTGGGCTAGTAGCTTTGCGAGAATTATTCTTTTGAACTTCGTTATTAATTAAGTATATGCTTAAGTGATATCTCTTATCCATAAGGAATAGTGGCCCGTCTAAATAAGGGATGGGGCGACGGCGAGAATTAGTCTCTAATTAGCCCGTTGGATAATTGGGGACTGTGTGAGAATAACTTCTTTATTATCGTCGGTATATCCCTAGATAACTAATCTCAATTTCTCATAAGGGGTCTCTGTTTTCCCTTTTACTTCGTTGACAATTCGCAATTTAAAGATTCGAATACCACCGTATTTCTTTTCGTTATACTAGGTAAACTCGAAGACTCCTCGCTCGATTAGAGCATTGATCTCTTTCTTAGTGGATTCTTTGAACGGGGGCCCTAGGGCGTTAATTATCCCCTTTTAACAAAGCTCGAGCACCAGGGTATAGTCTACCTCTTCCTTGGCGCTCATAAACACAGTTATTGTGTATATTTCGTCATTAACGTTACTAACGCCGTTAACTTCGGCGATGAGGTTGATCTATGCTGTCTTCCTAGGCCTGCCCCTCGGGCATCAAGGTAGTAATACGGGCTCTTCTTCTAGGGGCGGTATATCTACTTATATAATAATCTCTTTAAGAACTTCTTCTTCCTCCTATAAAGGGGTCTCCTTATTATTATTTATTATTTCCTAGCCCTCTTCGTCGTTGCGAAGGGCTGGTCCTAGGCCTTGTCTCAACCGAAAGGTAGCCAAATACTGTTTATTTCAAGCTGAAGAGGAAAAGGGTAAACTACGATATGGCGCGAAATCTCTGCTTCTTAGGGGGTGGGCGCTAGTGGGGCACCGGTGGGGCACCAGTGCGAGCACGGGCATAGCCCGGGTATAACCACCGGGTTTGGCCCGTGATACTACCCCCCTCCTCCCCCCGCGCGGCCTTTAGTTCCTGGTTGGTCTCCTGGGGGGGCACCTGCGTACACGCCGCGTCCCGTCGTTCTCTAATATCGGCCTATAGCGCTCCTTGTAACGGTCTAGTACCTCCGTTTCCTCTATAGTACCGGCTGGCTCCCACGTGGGGTTTATATAGCCCTCCCACTTCACCAGGGCTTCACGTTTTCTCCTTTTACCCACCGTTTTCCATTTAGTAGTGTAAATTTCCTTTACTTGCTACTCATCCTCGTCATCTGCTTCCTCGGGTGATTATTTGTGCTAGAATCGTGGTACTTTTGTATAACCCTTGTTCATAGTAGGCTTGAAGGGTTGTTATTATTTCTTTTTCCGGGAACCTATACTTCGTCCCGGAACGTTAGCCTCTGCTGTTTGTTAATTGCACATTCCGCGATCTGGCCCTTTAGCTGCAACTCTGGTGCTCATCGGAGTCTTCTTGTATAAGGGTGTTGCCTAAGGTAAACCCTGAATAGTTTGTTTCCACTGTTGTCTTTCTTTTAGGGTTAAAGCGGCGAAGTATCGGTTTTATACTGAATAGCTGCTTAAGTTCTTGGAATCCTTTTTTTTAACTGGGTCCCCAGTGAAACATAGCCGACTTCTTTGTAAGCCTCGTAAGGGGCTCAACAATAAGGGTATAGTTGGGTATAAAAATGCGATAATAATTCGTAAACCCAAGGAAACTTTTAACCCCCTTTATAATTTTTACGGTTTTGACTGAAAAGGTACACTTCTTAGGGTTTAGTTGTAGTCCGGCCTCTACTAGGCGCCGGAGGACTACCCGTACCTTCTCTTCGTGCTTCTTCTTTGATCTAGACGTGTAAATTAGGATATTATCCAAATAGGTGGTGACGAAGTCGTTTAGGAAGTTTTAGAGAGTTATACTGATATATTATTGGAATGTAGTTGGGGCCCCGGTGAGTCCAAAGGGGTAGACTAACTACTTAAAGAGTCCGTATCCCGCACGAAACGCTGTCTTCTCGACGTCTTCTTCTACGATCCGAATTTTATGGAACGCGGCTATGACGTCAAACTTCGTATACCATTGCGTAGCGGCTACTCGTTGGAGGGTCTCTGATATAAGTGGTAGTGGATAACGGTCCTTTTTTGTGATGTTATTGAGGGCTCGGTAATTAACGTAGAACCGAATTCCCCCATTAGGCTTCTTAATAAATAACACTGGGGTACCCGCTGGTGAGCTGCTGGCTCGAATAAACCCTTTGTCCAGTAGGTCCTCTAGTGTCTTTTTTAGGACTAAGAGTTCTTTATGGGATATCCCATATAAGGGTCCCCATAGAAGTGTAGGCTCCCGGCCGTGAGCGTCCTTAATAAGGGGGATCTTATGGTTAACCCCTGGTCTCCTAGGGGGCACTGAGTACGCCTTCTCCGGGTCGAATAGGTCTCTAAGCTCCTTATGGACCTAGCCTGGGACGAGTTCTTTTATATCCATAGGCTTCTTTTTTTTTAGTGCGTCCTCGATGTCCCTTAAGCTTATAGCTATAGCCTGGGCCTTTAGTGCCCTTTGGTGCTTTACTCGTCGGTATACAATTGTAAACGCAGGGGCCGTTAGTAATCGGGCTGTGTGAATCTCTTTTATAGTAGCTGGTTCTTCTTGATTAGAGAGGTATACGTTTACTCCTCCTTTATTGTGGTGCGCCCGCTGGGTAGTGGTGTTATACACTATACGGTTCGCTTCTATCCATGGCTTCCCTAGGTATATGGGGGGGTCTAGGCCCTTTACTATGTATACGTAAACTTTCTGAGTGTGGCCACTTAATTCTAGATCCAGGACAGCCATACCCTGGGTATCACCAGGTGATGGCCCGTTTTGCGTATACCCTCGCAGGGTACGCTTTTTCCGATCCACTAGTGGTAGTCGGAGGCGTCTAGAGAGAGACTGATCCACTATTGCGTAGACGTCGTAGCTAGTATCGATGAGGGCGTGTGTTAAGTGTCCTTTGTTAATCCTTGCTTGAATAGTGGCTGACCCTTGGCTCCTCTGCTGCTGCTCTTTTTGGTGGGACTCCTATTCTTTGGCTTCCTCCTTTGTTAGCTCTGGTACCCGACTTTGTACTAGAGTTACTCTTTTCCCGAGTTGTCCTCACTAGAGGAGGTATTGGTGGCCTCTCGGTCCTCTTCTTTTGACCCGGGATCCTTCTACTTCTTCGTCACCTTAGTACGGGCGACCTTCGCTTACCTAGGAACCTTTTTTTGGTAATTCCTGGTGATATGGCCTTCTTCGCTGTAGTAAAAGCACTCACGGCGGTCCACCGGTGGGCTACCCGAGGAGCGGCGGTGGTAGTGGTCCTTTTTCTCCTTTCGAGTTGATGAGGTGCGGGTAGCGCTAATTATCTGAACATCTCTATTGCGATCCTTCCGTGGAGGGGCTGGGGTTGGGGACCAGCGACGCTCCCGTTTAGTAGCGATGGGTGTTATACGCTCTAACTTCTAGGTAACGTCCTGTACCCTAGTGAGTTACTAAGTATACTCCCCTAGTAAGGAGACGGTGATCAGGTGCTCTTTTAGGTGGGAAGTAAGGGCGTTTTCTAATATAGTAATTTTAATGGTGTTGGGCCATATACTACCTCCTATGTCTACTATTATTTGTTTGAACTTCGGTAGGAAAGTAGCTAGCTTCTTGTTATCTTTTTGATGGAGGGTTTATAGCTGGGCTACGGTTTGGGGTTAGGTGTTCGGGTCTCGATAGGTCCTGTCGAGGTAGGACATGAAATCTTTGGGGTTATGTTAACTTTTAGGCCCCCCGGCTATGTAGAACGTGGTAACTACCTACTGGGGATTAGTGTCTAAATAGGAGTTGATTAGGTACTATAGTTCCTGGTTGGTAGGGTAGAACGCTCTGTCCATGGCGATCTTATCCCTTATCTACTGCGCCTAAGAAGGGTAGTTTTTCCGCTTCCCCGAGAACTTTGAGGGTGTTAGTAGTAGTTTACAACGTGTTAGTATCTCTATTACGAGGTGGTGGCTGCCCACTAGCGGGGCTTCGGTGCTTGCATCTTTTATAGGGGTCGGTATTGTTACCCCTGAACCTCGGCTTTGTTTTAGCTTATTAGAGAGCTCAGCAATCCTCGCCTATAGGGGCCCGAGGGCCTCGTTTAAGGCTAATTGTAGTTGGGCTTGTAGTTCGTTAGTTATTGTGCTAGCTAGTATCCTCTTCTTAACTGGTGGGGAGTTATGCTTTACTTAGTGTCCGATGTTTATTGATTTGTCGTTAGGGAGTTGCGCTTAACTTGGGATTCCGTTTCGTAACCGGTAGGGAACTGCGCTTAACCTAGTGGTATCTTATATAGTAGATAAAACTGAGCTTGAAATATGCGAAGGGCTGGTCCTAGGCCTTGTCTTAACCGAAAGGTAGCTAAATACTGTTTATTTCAAGCTGAAGAGGAAAAGGGTAAACTACGATATGGTGCGAAATCTCTGCTTCTTAGGGGGTGGGCGCTAGTGGGGCACCGGTGGGGCACCAGTGCGAGCACGGGCATAGCCCGGGCATAACCACCGGGTTCGGCCCGTGACAGTCGTCATCTCTTTAATAGAATAGCTTAATAATAGTGGTTCTAAACGATTTTAGGCCAGATAAAAATTCGACGACGCAGGTCTTACCATTATAAGTAATAAGTATAAACGGGCCTATTCAACTATCCTTCTCACACCACACTCTAATAAGTAATTATAATAGTAAATCCCTAGTTAATATAGTATTTAGGCCGTTTCTTATTACGAGAACGTCTATAATCACTTACTCAGTATAAAAACTACGTATTTCAGCTATGTGGTGAGTTCGCACGCGCGTACGAGGTTAAGTAGGAGAAGAAGGCTTCCTCTATTCACTATCTGGTGGGTGCGTCCAGTAGAATAAATAGGCCGGCTCGGGGGCTAGGACGTCATATGAGTGCTGACTTAGTTGAGCATAGCTCTTAGACGTCTTGGTGGCCTAGTATGCTTGCGATACACCCCCTAATTGCGCCACTGGGGTAATTGTTCACATCGAAGTAATGGCCACTAAGCTCTTTTATATACGTTCTAAATTAAATAATTTAATTAGAATAATAACTCTAATTAATTTAAATAAATTCCCTTATTTTATAATAATCGTAGTATCCGCGTTGTGTTATTGTTTTGGGCCTTTGTATTTGCCCTTTTTTGTTGTGATGTGGTTAAAAACTATGGTATCCGGGGTAATGTGTGTATTTCGGCTTGTGAGAGAGGTCGTTCCTAATTATTACGTGCCCTATGCTCCCGTTGATTTGTAAACGAGGTGTGTATTAGTAGCTAAAGGAAAAACCTTTCGTTGTCCACTACTTCTGGAAAATTTACTTTCCTTAGATTTTAATAAACTATTTTTTATATGTATTTTTGCTATGTTTTTGTCCCCTATAATTACTAATAGTTGATTTTTTGTGTAAATCCACTAATTTAATATTATTACTATGTTTTGCGTTAGTAAGTATTCCCTTCTCTTATATTTCCTTATTTTTTATATTATTTTTCTAATGGCTATTTTTTAGGTTTTACTCCTAAGGTTAACGGTAAGAATTCCAGTTACACCTTACGCTTTACGCCCACTAGGGGTAATACTTATACGCTCACTAGGAGCATAACCAGTCTCACTATCGCCTTGCCCTCCGAGGCTCGTTAAATGTGCTCTAATGCTTACTATGAGTGTTCCTTTTTCTTTGTGTATATTACCTCCGCTGCCCCCACCCCCGCTTTTGCGCTTGCTCCCGTGCTCGTCGAGGACGACGAGGATAACGAGGGTGATAAGATGTAGTTAGTCCTTACCCCCTTAGGAGGTGGGTCCTCCGACCCCTTCACCACCACTCCTAAGCCCGAGGAAAGCTCCGCCGCCACTAGTGTGCGTAAAGAGGAGGTGGCCACTAAGGGCCTAGAGTGCGATATTCCCTACTTCGCCTATATCCGTAGTACTCTCCGGGGTAAGAAGTGTAAGGACGAGGAGAGCGTAGAGCTCCGCTGTTATACTTATGTACGTATACGTATTACTAAGTGCTAGGAGTGCTATTATGGCCATTGTGTTAATTATGGTCCGGTCCCTAAGGCCACTAAGACCATAGTTTTAGGCCTTTACTATGTCCTTTAGGACCCCGGTACTAGTAATATCTTAAGCTTTTATATACCAGCCCAACTAATATTTATATTAATAGTTTCTAAATAATTTAGTGTATATATTTTATTATATACTTCCTCCTCGACGAGGAGGAGGAGGAGGTCGTTATCTTAGATAATAATACAAAGATAGAGGACGAGTCCTCCCTTCTTTCTCCGGTGCCTGCTACCCCTAAAGCTGTACCTAAGAAGGGCACCCCTAAGAAGGCGGTTATTAAGAAACCTATTAACCTTATCTCGTCTCGCCGCACCTCCTAGGTTATCGTTACCTCTACTACGCCCACTATTATTATTATTAACGAAGTTATTAGTGACTACGAGGCCTACTTTACCTCTATTCGTAGCTTCCTTAAGCCCGGCTTTAAGGAGGCCCATACAACTATTTACCACGTTTTTTACCCCGATTAGGGGCTATACTCACTTTCTATGCCCTTCGGGGCTTCTAATACTCGTATTTCACACCTAGTTATATGTGTATAGGGGCTTTATACCTAAGAAAAGTTCTTATTTTGTTGCGCCGGTGGCGTATACGGCCTACGGGCCTAAATATAACTATTCTTCACTCTTCATTACCTCCCATGCCCACTATAACTAATCTCCGTATATCGTAGAAGTTAAGAAGACCTCTAAAATGCTCAAACTTCACTTTTAAAAGCACTTTGGTGAGTCCATCTATGGGCATCAGGTTTATTAGTATATAAACTACGTTAAACTTACCCTTAGCGTATTCTTATTTAAGTTATATATTATAAATATTTACGTACTTTAAATGGGTTAATATTCGTTTTTTTTACTTATTATAAACCTTATAGTTTACTAATTATTATAGTGAATTCTCTAAACATTTCCAAAGTTAAATAAGAGGCCCTTAAAAAACCTTTAGAGAGTAATTATTTCTCTAATAATATTTAAGAGACTTAGAAGCTCTACTTTGGTGGTGGATGTTGTGATTGTCGCTTATCTGGTGGCCTTTTATATAATAGGTTCACCGAAAAGGGAGATTATGAAGTCCTATGAGGAGCGTCTTATTGCCTCGTCGTCTATAAACGAGGTGTTGTCCGTAATTAGAAGTACTTAAGTGTTTCCCTCACCCCCCACGCCACCATAGCCGATGGTAAGGTAGTGTATACTAAAAAGGTAGTGAATGGCCTAATTTGCGGCTACGAGATGTTTTGGAGAGGGGTTTATTAGGAATAGGGAGAGTTTTACTATTGGATATGTAGTGTTAAGGTGTACGAAGATCATAGTATATAAGAGGGATCCGACTTTTTCCTAGAATTCCTTAATTTAAGCCCTTATTATTTATCCTTTGTATAATACGAGGCCTTCTAGTATAGGAGTATAAGGGGTTATGGCGTTGTCTACGAGGCCGAAGTGTTTAGCGACCTTCTTAATATAAGAGTCGTGGACGAGGTAGATTTTGCGTATTTCACGGTCCCTAATAATTCGTATTCCAAGGTACTATTCCATGGGGCCCTGGTCCTTGAGTTCCACCGTTGACTTAATATTATTAATAACTCTGGTGGCCGCTTTAGCGTTGTTATAATGGTTTATAACTAGGATATCGTCCACGTAGAACATAACAAAGACTTTAAGGTCCTTTATATGGAAAATACAGGGTTCCTTAGGGTATAGTACTAGCCCTGCGTCTATTAGGATTTTTAAGAACGTCTTATACCAAAGGATGGGTGCGTCTCGGAGCCCATAGAGAGCGTAAATAAGTTTAGTGTACTTTCTAGGTTATCCGAAGTTATCCGGAAATTCGTATACCATAAGTTCTCTATTTAGATCCATTTTCGTATTAAGAAACGCGTTTACTACGTTATACTAGTTGACTTTAAAATCGAATTAAGTGGCCACGATTATTAGAGTTCTGAAGGAGTGTACTATAAGGGTAGTGGTATATGTGTTTTATAGGGGATCGACCTTCTAAAGGTCTCCATATACACATATCCGCGCTTTACAGTGTTCAAAGAAACCGTTTTTATCGAATTTATATGTGAATACCTATTTTAAGGGGAGGGGCTTAGAGTGCACTAATAAGCGGTCCATCTCCCTTTAAGTACTTTTAGAAATGAGTTTATGGATTTCCTCTTTTATTGTGTTAATTTATTTGGTCCTTAATGGGTTTTTAATTTGTTGGATGTTCTTCTACTTTACTAAAGGTGCTGGTAAGGTATCTCTATGGTATCTAAGGTTACCCTTAGGGCTTTTAATAAGTATGGGTTTTATTTGTTGTACAGGTCACTCTTTAGTAGCTCCGGCGATTATTAAATAAAGTGTTTTATATCCTAAGGTACTCTCTTATACCACTTTTAGTTAATTAGGTATAAAGGTAACGAAGAAATTGTATTAGGGGCTCTTATAAGGGATCCCTTTTAGGTTAGTTACCACATAGTATAGCGAATAGGGGGCTTCTAAGTTTTTTAATTATAGGAAGGTGTTAAGATCTCACCTTAATTCCCCTTTGGAGGCCTCTTTTTGGGTTCCCTCCCTTCCCGCAGCTCTGAGCCTTGTACTGGACCGGGTAAGTGGTTTATAGACCTTCCGGTGGTACTCTCTTTTCGTTTTTAGGGTACTTTGGTTAGTGAGTTAGTTGGAGGTTTAGTTAGTTACCTTAAGATCCGTCCTCTCTGCTTTTTATGGGTTATCCGGTATTATGCTTAGTCGGGTACCACCGTTGGATAGGGTAGTCTCCGAAAGGGTGGGTAAGTTTTGTGCCTCCTCGGTATCTACTCTGATATTTCTAACTTTTTCTATTACTATACTTAGTATACTCTTAGGGTTTAGTATAAACTTAGGTGAAACTAGATTATTATTGGTTTTTGTTCATAGTGGTATCCCTTGTTTTATAATGTTTTATGAAGTACTGGTAGCTGCGTTTTCTTGGGTAGGGTTATTTTTTTCCTTTTATTCATATGTCCTGAGGGCCTCGAGGACTGTGTTTGGGTATAGGTCCTCTAGTTCGATTTCCTCTAATAGAATTTTCGCTTTTTTAGTGGTCATAGTGGTTATGTTATTAATAGGATTATAAAAGGAGTGTTTATTAAAGGTGATATTATATGAAATAATAACCTAATTAAGCGTAGGGATCCATATTCTAAAAAAATTATGTGTACATAGGACGTATTCTACGAGGTATTCCATGTGTACTTGTACTTTAACTTTGAATTCTCGCTTCTTATGACCTCCCTTATATACCCGATCTAATATATAAACCTTATACCCGTAGGCGTAGAAGCCGCCTAGTTCAGGATGCGGGTCTCGAGATGGATAGAAGGTTAGGTTTTTGTTATATTGTTTAACGTACTATTATATCCACTCTACGTAGATCTGATTTAGCGATTTCTAGCCCTTTAACACCCGAGGGTAGTCGTTATCGATAAATATAACTACTATCACAACATTTAACCACAATTTCTTTAGTAAGTTAACGTTAATTAATATCGTAAGTACCTTATTAATAATGTAATATCCTACTCTTTTACCGTGTCCCATAGGTTCTTTGGTATTAGCTAGTGGGAGCTTAATATTAATTCCTATACACCTTACCTAATACTCGTATTCTATTTCACCTTGAATAGTAATTACTATATACTCGATGTCCTGCCTTATTTTATAAACGGATAGGCTTATCTGTTTTAAGATCTAAACCATATACATTTATAGGGCTTTAAAGACTTCGGTGTGTATTTTATATGTTATTATAAACCCCTGGGATATATTAGTATATTCGTCGATTATTAGTAGTAACCATAAGGCGTTCCCATAACCACTAGGGTAATCGAAAAGGTCCTAGAAGATACACCAGAAAGGGCGTAGGGCTATGTTTTCCGAAGGTCGTCGGGATATTATTTAGTGAGCTTTCACCTATGAACAAGCTTAGTAATTGATCTTTATAGGAGCTCCCTTAATTTTCACCCCCCTCATCACAAAAACTAGTTTCCGGAGAGTATTAAGGCCTAAATAACCGGTGCAAAGGTACTAAAGGGTGGTGTCCATAGTACAGTCAGGCCTGGGCTCCCTTAAAGGGCGATTACGGTGAGAATTTATTAGAAACGTAGTTACAATAACACATACTATGCTTATGGGAATGTTTAATAGAGGGTAATTATTAATAGGGATGTATTCGAATAGGACTATGTTATGTTCCCACTTAAGTTATCTAAGGATTACACTCTTTGAGAGGTTTCCATAATAGAGGGTATAGTCTTAACTATAATACCAGATACTAGACTACTTTAAGAGCATTTCTAATATTATATTAATATGAAAATCCATTATATACACTATATTCTTTAAAATAAGGTCCTCAGTAACTAGGCTATGCACTCCGTTGAGCGTTTTCTTTATTCGTTGTTCCCTATATCCTATGATGGGTAGCTTACCGTTTCCACAATGGACGTATCGGTTACTAAGTTCACTAATAAACGTCCCTTTAATAAGCAAATCTTTATTATTAACTAAGTGTATAACATTATAGCTGTCCATTATAGTATTGAGTGAAAAGGGGTGATATAGAGTGCCCATGGTGCTGAAAATGCTTAGGCCAGGCCCTCCGAGGTGTTCTATAGCTGGGTTAACTAAGAGGAAAATTATAACTAAGCCCGGGTAGGAGTTCCTTTTAGTATTAGAGGTGTTAGAGGTTAAGGATTTATTTAAGTTAGGTTTCCGAGTAGTTTTAATAGTCCTGGTTTTTGGGTTATTATTAGAGGTGATCCACCTTTTGTATTTCCACGTATCCCAGAGGTGCGTCTAATTACCTAAGTTGAAAATCTCGTATTTGAGGTTACTAATTCGTTCTTTATTTATATTAATAGGTCCATCGGCGGCTCCGGTGAGCATATATTAGACCTTATAATATGAGTTAGGCTTCTAATGGTGGTTTCCATAAGGATAATTATGTATTTTAGATGTTTTGGTACCCGAGTTAGTTGTAAAGGTGGTGCCCGAGTTAGACCTTCTAGTGAAGGTTGCGAATTGGTTTAAGGGCTTAGCTGGTTTTTTATGGATAGTGTTAAAATGGGTAATAGCCGAGAATATTCTAGTTGTTTTATTGAGTATTAAAGGTTGCTACGCTAGCGTTTTGGCCTAATAAATTGAGTTTCGTATTATCTTAGACTAATTTAGTATAAAGTAGTTATTAACGGCGTCGAGAAACATTAGCGTAGTGTTTATTCCCTTAATTATGGGGACTTTATAAGAATGGTATTTAGTATACGTAATTTCCTATTCTGCGTATTAACGGGTAATACTTATATTGGTGGACACCTTTTAGAGGACTAATGTGTATTCCGTAATTACGAGGATCTCGGTACTCATTTTAGTTAAAGTAAGTTGGCTTTGTAGGTGCCTGAGGAGCGCTTAAAGTCCAATGTTCTCTTTGTTTGTTTATTGTATATGAGCGGGTACGAGAATCGATTCCGCAACTGATTTATCCACCTAGTTCTAGACGTTCTGGTAGGAGGCCTGGAGAGAAGTATGGGTGGAAGTGTTGGTTATATGTAATTTGAGGGTGTCCTCTTAATTGGATTAAACGTTAACCCTCGTAATAAGCGTAGGTTGTGTGGGCTCCGGGGGAATTATAGGGTGAGGTGCTTATGGTGGTGTTGGTTTATTGGTATTAGGGTTCGCAGTTGAGCTTGCTTAGTGAGTGGTATTAGTGATAACCTGAAGTCGCTACTTATAAAAGTCCTAGTACTCGTATTATTATTTATATTATTCTTATATTATGTAATTCTTAATTATAGGAGGTATTAACGAGAGTTTTATAATATCTAGAGTGTTTAGTACTTAAGGATTAATACGTTCCCAGATCCCCTGGCCTTTAGCGTAGTACTAAAGAGTAGAGTACTACTATAACTAGTCCTAGTGACCGCGAAGGATGGTTTTAACGATAACGGTTTCGTTGGTGGACGATATATTAGTAAACGAAAAAGGGTATAAAATAGGTTGATAAGGTATAGATGTATTAAAGTAATTTCTTTTGTACGTGTAGTGCTTATGAGAATAGAGAAGGGTTTAGTTAAAGCTGGGCTTATAACTGTGGTGAGTTCGTACGCGTATACGAGGTTAAGTAGGAGAAGAAGGCTTAATCTATTCACTATCTGGTGGGTGTGTCCGGTAGAATAAATAGGCCGGCTCGGGGGCCAGGACGTTACGTGAATGCTGACTCAGCTGAGCATAGCTCCCAGACGTCTTAGTGGCCCAGTATGCTTGCGACATTATAATAATTAACTTAATTATACTTTAAGTACACTTACACCATATCGATATATATAACCACTAATTACACTAGGAGGTCGTAGAGAAATGCGTTTCCGTTGTGCATACTCCGTTAGCAGAGCTGATAATAGATGGTCTAATAAAAAGCTTACTGCTCCCCCAGTTCTAGGAGTTCCGGAAGTAGGTTAGGATAGCGGAGTAGAAGGAGCTTCTAAAGCGTAATAGAAAATATAATTTAAATAAGGACGAAGCTAACTAATTTTTTAAAGTATTAAAGGAAGACGTTTAGGTAATAGAGAATAATACGGTGGAACGGAGCTTATGATCTTTAGCAGACCATAGGAAGCTTGTGATCTTCTTTACTAAGTGTATTATATATATGTCGCAAAAGTGGAACCACTATTACGGGACAGTAATTGTGGGCTATATCATGACACACCCCCCCAGACCGAGGAGAGAAGATGTCTGCTGACTAAGCAATCAGCACCGGCTTACACTCCCAGCTGACAAGCCACTTTGTTGACTGTTACTGGGTGCCGGCCGCTTCCAGCTGGCAAGTCTAACCTTCCATTTCGGTGACTTGCTGCTGAAGCGAGAATGGGTGAGCACAACGAGGCTCGAACCCATGGCCTCTAGGTCGGCCCACATACTGCCACTTTAGCGAGGCGTTTAGCCATTCAACCAGAGGGCTCGTAGAGACAAGGGCTCATAACTGTCGCAAAAGTGGAACCACTATTACGGGACAGTAATTGTGGGCTATATCATGACAATATATAAAACACCTTCCCGTAAAAAACGATTAGTAGAATAAGAGGTTAGTGTTTAGAGAGTGTTTTGGGTAGGGAAGCCCTTCCTATGAGGCCTCCTCTGAGGGGGCGTATTACATTAAACGCTCTAAAAGCGCCTTGGAACGGGCGCTCGGCGTAAGGTTAGTCCCGAGCGCGCCTCAGGCATCCAGGGGTGTCCCTTACCCCTATCCCTAGGGTCAGGGATACTCCCTGAAGCACTTAGCAGACACAAGACCTCAATATACACAATTGACCCTCAATTCGAAACCTACATGCTTGAAATCGTACTGTTTGCATTCAACACTTAGCTAATTTCCTTCTCTAGTTCGGCAACACCCTGAGAATACCAAACCTTGCAAGATCCAATGATCTTCAACGTAATGGACGTTGCCTTCTATTCAACTGCTGAATATCATGCGAAATGGGACCCGCAAGATGAAAGCAGACAGTGTACGGACCACAAGGTACCACAGCAACAGGAAGGTTCGTGATCTCCTAAAACCATACTGCTTTGAGTAATTTTCCGGCACCATATTTCCTGCATTTTTTGTCCCCAGTACACGACAAATTCTTTCCTTGGCAAACTGTGCTGAAACCCAAAACCTTGGGACAGTGTCAAAAAGCCAGACACATGAAGGTCGGAGACGAAAACCATACGAATAGGCGAACCCTAGGAGACCCGGGCCGCATGCTATTGAAAAGCTTAGCCTCCTCTTCTTTAGGAAAGAGCCAGAGAAAACGAGAGTCAACATCAATGCCTACCTTTACGCCTATATTTATTTCTTCACCTTGTACTATTGTAAACACCTCAAGGACAGAAGCTGAAGGGCTCCAGTCCGCTCAAATTGCGGTGGGATCTCCTTATAACTTCATGACGTATCGGTCATCGTCGTAACAAAACATGCTCGATGAGAGAAGGGCAGATATCAAGTTTCAAATTTGAATTGGCATTGAATTATTATTCTAATTTCTCTTTTCTCATTAACGACCGTTTTCTTCATCTGGTTGATGCTCCATCCCATTCACCGAATGGTGGCCTGAAGAGACTGACGACCGTATCTAGTAAAAAGCCTAATCGCGCATAGAGCAGGGTCGTAGTCGGCATTTTCTCCGTCCTTAGTTGCCGTCGTTGCGACGGGGAATGTAAGACTGGATGTCAGACACGCAAACGTTGGACGCGTTCGTCGCGAGCTCCTGGCAGTCGGCGTCGGTGTACAGCTCGACTAAAAGCCCAGCGAGTCAGTCAACCATCCACGCATTGCTGTTTTGGTAATTTCCGGGGCGCCGCCCCAAAAATAGCAAGTAAACTTACAGCTGAAGATCGGCGTCAGGGGGACGGCGGAGAACCTCTTGTAGGTGGTGTTGTCGAGGCCGATGGGGATCTCTTGGCAGCTGCCAACGTAGTCGGGCGGGATAGCCATCGAGTGCCCACCAGTGGCCTGCAGGGGGTTGCCGCTGCAGTCGGAGTTGGGGTCGTAGAACATCTTGATGTTGCCCATGATGGGCGTCGCGGCGACGGTCGCGGCGAGGGCCAGGAGGCCGCCGGTGAAAGTCGTGAACTGCATGTTTGTCGGGTTGGATTAAGTTTATGTTATGTCGTCTGAACGAGCGTAGTTGGAACGAGCGAAGTTGGGATGGAAATAAAACACACGTCGGGTCTGCGATTCCGGGGCCTCGTCCCCTTTTTAAAAAGTCGCATCGCTGTTTGTGAGGTCATTTCTCGGTTCTCGCCCATAATGCTGGTTGTTATTGTGGAACCGTCGTTTATATACGAGCTTTTCGACGGGGATAGCCTACTTGGCGGTGTTCTTCCCTGGGCCTGCGATGATCCACAGGCTCCTTTTTTTACCTTCCAGGCGGGCTTCTATTCCCGGGGCACGCATTGACGACCCGGACATTCCGCCCATCATTACGTGAAAGCGAGGGGGACCCCATCGTCTGCTGAAAGCTGTTTATTTGAGTTTCACTTCCCAGAACGTCCCATCTTAATAAAGAAGGTCAGAGTTCTCACGACTTGGATCCCTGTCCACTGGAACTTGACAGGCCCAATCGGCGGTGTCAGGATCAGTAACCTTTCTAGTTTTGCGCGGGAACAAGGATTGTCTTTCGGGCGACGATCGGCGCCGTCTCCTAGCAGGGCAGCGCGGTGGTGGATACCGACCACACCGAATGGTAAAGCATCCGTGATGTTGTTGACCAATGCTTTGGGGGAACGCTCACCGACACCGAGCCGCTGGCACGTGCACAAGTACGGAACCTGCCGAGATATTATGCATCAACAAGGTTGCGTTCCTGACGATCCGTCGCCAACAGCGATCACGTAAACAATGGCGCGCCACTAAATGTTGTTGTTGTTGTTGTATTTAACGCCATGGTGGTAAGGGCCGTGGGCCCTTACGGCAGATGTCGAATTGAGGGTCAATTGCGTATATTGATGTGTTGTTTTTGCTAAGTGCTTCAGGGAGCGTCCCTGACCCTAGGGATAGGGGTAGGGGACGCCCCTGGCTGCCTGAGGCGTATTTGGGAACAACCTTACGCCGAGCGCCCCACTCTGATAGAGTAGAAGAGGCCTAATTACGTCCGACTAGGTAACATCTAGCCGGGCGGTACCTTTTGGCGCAGTGGGTTAGGCACTACGTTTTCCTGTGACAAAGGCACTTTAGGAGCGTTCAATCTGACAGCAGACCTCCCGAGGGGCATGTGGTGTGGAGAGCCGTAGCTCAAACTATGTACTATATAACATATGAACCTATGCCAGCGTTCTCTAAATTATATCTTAATGGTTACGTAATTGTTATACTATATCGCTAGGCCCCGCTGGGTTACCCGGTTTAAGTTCGAATGCAAACTGGTAACAAGTAGAGCTTGCTAATCTGGTAATTTAGTACACTTAGTATGGATCCGTTGTATAGGAATAGGGCTAAAAACCCTTAATTGTCTATGGGGCTAAGAGGACCCTTAATGAGCACCTCTTTTTTCCCCTTTATTGGGTGGATATTACTATTCTATTGGGCCCATAATAGGTACCGTTTTTTTGTTTTGTTTTGTTAGTGGCCCCGGGCCACTAATTGGTCTGATTGGACTCGTTGACGACGTACCGGCCGTTGGTCCCGCATTGTTCTGGTTGGGGGAGACCAGAAGGCCCGTATATAGTGGGCCTAACCATTGCTGTCGGAACAACCTCGACGTGGTGATTTAAGGTTTCACCGCAAAGCTCCTATTGGCTTGCTTAACGAGCCAATCAGAGCGCAGGAATCGTACGCTAACCCGATCGTCTAAGATTGCGGTCTTAGTGACGATTCCTACAACAACAACAACAACAACAAGAACAGCAGGATCCATACGAATATATGTATATTCTGCTACGCCGTACGGCCGACCCGACGTGACTGAAATCAACAATTGCCTATGGCGAAGCGCACCCCAAATTCTCCTGTGCCCACAGCTGGAATCGAACCAGCCCCCTGTGACAGAATTTGTCAAGAATTGTATATGGGCACGATGTAGGGGGGGTCAATTCGTGATGTGTATTGTGCTTGTGTGTCCTCATGTCTGTGAGTGCCCCTGAGGCACCTTTCTAGCGTGCCTTGTGTGACTAAGCACGCCTTGTGTGACTAAGCGTGCCTCGAGCGGCCCTCCTGCGCCTTCAGCGCCTCGGGCCTGCCACCCCTTTTGACAGAAATGGTCAAGGGGTTGCCAGACGCACGCCACTGCGCCATGCGGGCAAACGCGCCACTAAATGAAGGCGGGTTGAATATTGGGATGGGCGTCCAACGGTTGCCACGGAGAAGTGGCTATGCAAATGCTCTCGTTTGATGTGGCGCCAACTTATTTCCCTTAAGAAAACGACAAGTTAAAAGATCTATCGAGTTGTGTCGGCTGAGAGAAGAAAGACCCGTTATGAACATGTTCTCTACGTTGATATGGGTGCAAATGTGTTTTAGTCTGCAGAGACTTGGAGAAACAACCTGTAATCCATAGTGGTAGTAGGGTTGGAAGGGAATAACACAGCGATGATTCGATAATTCATAATCTACCCTGGGGAAAGTATCCAAATCGCACGCACGTGACTCGGCCTGTGTCAATGCTTGTCGATGCTGGTCGATGCTTGCGCGTCTGAAAAGTAAGTTACGTCGTTGCGTGGGTCACACAAGCCTTATGATGAATCCGACTTGCCACATTTATTTGTCGATAGGTTCCTCACTAACGTCCGACACCCACTTTTGGCCACCCCAAAAATGATGCTGCATTTTTCGATACATCAACTTAAGCCTATTATTCCACTCTATTTGATGCAACTACAATACAGCTTTCACTGTCACTAGGGTTTTCTGACCCGCTGGGTTCATCTGAGTTATCGTCGACTTCGCCTGCCTCGATCTGAGCCTTCCGTATAGCCTCGATGTTGGCAAACTTCGAATTGGGGCTCATTGTGACCTTCTTTCGCTTCCTTGCCCTATTGACCTCAACCTCTGCTTTCAATACCTTAATTTCACACTGGGCTATAGTAAGCTGGTAGCCCTGCTCATCGAAGCCTTTTTGGATTTTCCTAAATAGTAGACGTTGAGTATCGACGTTATTATCAAACTTGTTAGATAAGCTAAGTTGATCCTTTAACTCATCCCTCTTCCTAGGCGTTGACCGGCGTACTGCCGATGTCTTTATGAGCTATCTATTACTGGCACTGGTAATAGAGACTCCCTTAGAGACCTGGTTTGACTGCTGGGTTAGTGTTAATGTATTCTTTGTAACGGTCCAAGCACATATATTGCAACTAGCTATAGGGACTACTATGAGTATCTTTAAGATGAGGAGAAAAGAAGGAAAAGTCTGCTACTCTATAAATCCGTTGGGTCCTAATTGGGTCTCGCTAGGCCTGATCAGGCTTAGTAAGCAGCGGTTAGTGTTAAACATAGCTGAGTAGTTCCGAGGCCTCTGATCGGGCTTTAGCTTGTGACAAAGGTGCTCATAAAATCTATAGGATTGCTCCCCACTTAGATAAGGATTTTAATAATACTCCGATCTTATTATTAACAGCTGCATTTATACCTCCTTCCCTGTAGAGACTCCGATTTAGTTATATAAATATACTTAAGGCCAAAATAACTACTCTACGTAATTTTTATATGGCCTCTATTGTATTTGTTAACCTCCTATTCACCCACTTTAAGAACTCCTACCTCTAGTAAATATTATAATACTATAATATAGAGATCGCCGATAAAGTGCTATAGAGTCATTTATTTATTCGGAACTATCTCGATAATCTCTAATATCACAACGAGAGGTTATTAATAAAGGAACTTTATATAATAAGGTCGAAAGTACATTTATTATTTAATCTATAAATATCACTAAATATTTACACTTTTATAAGTATTACTTATTACTTTGTTAATACCAGCGGTACTCTATAATCCTATTTTATGGCCTTTCGTTAATATTAGGGTAATTATAATAGTAATGCCCTCGTAGCGACCCTCACTAACGTTATTAACCACTACCGCATCCGGGACTAGGTCAAAGTAACTATTTCTAATAATACTATGAATAATAACGTTTGTCTCTGGGATTTCTATTAGAATTTAACCCTAGAAATAATGGGGATGGACGTCCAGGCCTAGTGTATACGGTATTACGGCCATATTCTTAATCTCTTAGCCTGGGTATTTCTATTTAGCGTTAATAAGGAGAGTCTCTATACTGAATCACAATTTTATAAGTTTAAGTGGTATAACGATAATCTATAGTGTTAGTGGAGGCTTAGCCCCATTAGCTGGCTCCGTAATATTATTAAGTTTATCTGGTTATCTCCGTAATACTACGAATAGTATTAGAAGGTTGTAGTGGAGGTTAACGGAGATTCTGATTTCCGGATTTTTTCGGAAGTATACTAGGAAGCCCTCCTTATTATGAATAACGAAACTCATTATAATAGTATGTATTTTATGATTTAGAGGGTTATAGAGAAAAGGACGGAGATCTGGGCCTTTATATTTGTAACTGTTGGATTCACTTCACTAGGCCTAGTGTGGAAGGTGGGCAAATAACAATATATTCGTCGTATCTGCTCTGTTGTTGTTGAAAGAAGGAATCGGGCCTACGGCAGCGATCTGACGCTGCTGATCTAAAACCGATTCCTACCTTCTAATTAGCTCGCTAATCGGGCTAATAGGCGATAAGCGGTAACAGGTGGCACTAGTCCAGCGTGGATATTCCGACACTAGTAATTATCTCTTTTACCGTAAATCGTCCCTTTTTTAAATAACGAGTAAAAATTAAGTATTATTCGGTGCGGGCACTAAATTACTTAAAACATAATAAAAAAATTAATAAACGGAACGAGTATATAAAGTGGTCAAAAGTAGCAGAAGTACCGTTTTCAGCTATATGTAACAGTCCAAGCACGTATATTACAACTAGCTATGGCGACTACTACGAGTATCTTCAAAATAAGGAGAAAAAAAGGAAAAGTCTACTACTCCATAAATCCGTTGGATCCTAATCAGGTCTACCTAGGCCTAGTCAAGCTTAGTAAATAGTAGTTAACGTTGGACATAGCCAAGTGGTTCCGAGGCCTCTGATCGGGCCTTAGCCCGTGATAATTACCCCCTTCCTCCCCTCCCTTCCTAAAGGATATTCCCGTGATCGGCCTCGTAACGGTCCAAGGCCACTATATCCGCTAACATATCCACTAACTCCTAAGTGAATTAAGTATAATCCTTCCACTTTACTAAGACCTTCCATCCACCCTATACTTTCCGCGCATTACGGATCTCCTCAACTTTAAACTCCTCCCCATTAGCCACTAGTATCGTAGGTGGTTAAGCGTCGTTACGGCTTTATAACGGTAACGGGTTAACTCTAGTATACCTAATTAAGCTCACGTGGAAAACGTTATGGACCCTTAGTAGCGTATTTAACCAACAAACATAGGATCTAACTAATTTAAGGATAGTATACTTTACGTTAACCTAGTCGAACTTTTTTAATAATTAATTAAACTAAATATTCCGTAACCTCAACTAAACCTTATCCCTAAACTTAAACTAATTAAACGGTTAGCACTTTGCGTTTACGGTAATCTTTTATTTCTCTTATACTACCGTTATTATTACTTAAGCCTACTTAGAGGTATCCTTCAGCTTCTGGACTAGAGCCTCTACTCTTATTATAGGGATCTTATTACTATTCCACAGGGGTTCCTCTACTCTAATTAGGTCTAAATTATACTTATAAGTAATAAAAAACGAGCTAAGTCCTATTAATAAGGTGACCTAGTTATTAATAGTTATTATTATTATTAGGAGTAGTTCATCCTAATTATCCTAAGTATACATTATGTATACTCTAAGATAAGTTTCTATTACCTGGTTTACCCTCTCCATAGCTTTATTTATTTTTAGGTAGAACGTTATAGAGAGTCTCTATTTGATCCACAGTAATTAATAGAGTCGTTTCTATATAAAACTCATAAACTACGGTCCTTTATTTAATATAATTATATAAGGTATCCTATAATACCTAATTAAACCTCGGATTAGTTGGTCTACTATTATATCCATTATAATATCCTTTAATAACTTAAAGATTATATTCTTTAATAAATAATCGGTTACTACTATAACGTTTATAGCCCCATCATAGCGGGAAGGGGGTAGTCCTATTATAAAGTCGATAAAAACCTCTACCCAGATCCGTCCAGGGATAAGTAGAGGCTTTAATAGGCCCCTCTTCTTATTACGCTATACATTTCCTTGTCCATAAACATCATAGTTCCTTATAAATCTTTGGATATCCTAGGATAGTCCTGGTTAGTAGAACTAGCGGCTAATTAGGGCTTTTAAAGTATCCCTCCCCGGATATCCTATTAACGTAGAATCGTAGAACCTCTAAATTAAACCCATCCTTAAGGGCTCGTAATATAGAATCCAGATTCTGTCCCTCCACAATAGTCTCTTATTATCGTCGATCATATATTCTAATAGTATCATCGGTAACTTCTACTATAAGGGAAATTATTGGTCTCTTTTTTATATTACCCCCCTAATTAGTTAATATTAGTTATTCTGGTCTAAAACTTTATTCCACTAAGAGTATAATAACTCTTCTTTAAAAGGGTTCAAAGGGGGTTCCATTTTATCTAAGCTAGGGTCATCGGTCTAATCCATATCTCTAAGGGAGTCTCTTATATTAGATTTATCCCTCTCTATTTACCCTAATTAAGCCTGTACTTCTCTAATTACTATTACGTTATTAACTTGTAATACGTTAATCCTATTCTTTAGGAGTTTAATCTTCCGACCCTCTAACCTATTATCTTATAGGGTACTAGGGATATCCTATTCGTATCTTAATAGTGTATTAAGAACTATTACTTCTTTACTAAATCTAAACTAAATAATAAAATTATAATAGGATAGTAATTCTAACCACCTAATCTGATATTTGCTCAACTATCCTTTCGTTATAAAGTACTTTAGATTTAGGTGATTAGTTAGGATAGTAAACTTTTCTACACTTCGTAGTTCTAAATCCTAGTACTTTAAATAGTGTATTATTACTAATAATTCCTTATTGTGTATTAGGTAATTATACTCTGTAAGTAAGTTCTTATATAAAAAGAACACTACAGGTTTTAGGATCCCTTCGTTATTATACTACAATAAGGCACCTCTTACCACATAACCAGACGAATCGGTTTCGAGTACTATAACTCGATTAGGGTCCCAGTGAGCCAATATAGGTGCACTGATCAGGAGCGTCTTTAGCTCCTTAAACGCTCTAATGCACTCCTTATTCTAAATGAATAGTATATCTTTTTTAGTTAAGGTTATTAAGGGTTATGTAATCCCCGAGAAGTTGGGTATAAATTACTAGTAGTAGTTGGCGAAACCGATAAACCCACGGACTCCTTACACTAATTAGGGTACTTTTTATCCTTGGATTACCTTAATCTTCTTAGGGTCCATACGAATTCCCTTACTAACATTAACAATAAACCCCAAATACTTAATACTCTTAACCTCGAATTCGCACTTATCGATATCCATATATAGGCCTATAACGCCTAGGCGCTCGAGGACCTTCTTAACCTTCTCTCTATAATCAGAGAGGGAGCCGTCCAAATAAATTAGGACATCATTAATATAAGCTAAGCAGAACTTATCTAAAAAATTTCGTAGAGTATAGTTAATATATTACTAGAACATCATAGGGGCTCTAATTAAACCAAAGGGGGTAACTATCTATTCGTATAACCCATACCTCGTCCTAAACACTATCTTCCATTCATCTCCTTTCTTAACCCGGATCTTATAAAATACAACAATAACATCCAACTTTATTAACCACTTCACTTTTACTAATACCCTTAGGGTCTCGCTAATCAGGGGTAAAGGGTATTAGTCCTTCTTTATAATAGCGTTAAGGGTATAATAATTAACACAAAACCATAACCCTCCTCCAGGCTTCCGGATAAATAGAACGGATAATAATACAGGGGAACTACTAACCCTAATAAACCCTTTATCTAATAATTCTATAAGGGTTCAGCGTAATACAATTAACTCTTCCCTTAACATACTATATAAAGGTCCCTAGGTCACTAGTTTATCTTAATTATAGGAGTCCTTCTTAATAGGGATAATATAGTCGACGTTCTTCTAGTGTAATAGTAATTAATTACCTTTATTTCGGTTAAAGACATATAGAAACTTATAGTAATACGTAGGGAGTTTCGTCCTCGGGTCTATCTTCATTTTTAGTACTAGGGCCTTCTTAATATTAGCTAAACTTATAGAGAACGCATTTAGAGTAAATATACTAAGAGGGGTCTCTCTTCTCTTCTATGCCCACCTAATCAGAGCTAAGAATACTAATCCAGTCTACTACTAAATTAGGAACTTCGGATCTTACCGGGCCTAACCCGGTTTCCTTTCTATTACCTAATAGTCCACGACACCTATATACAAAGTACCTTATACTAAGTAAACCGTAACGTCATCATCAATTATCCAAGACCTTCTAAGGATAACATCGTCTTTTTAGTTAAAAATAATATAAAAGAATAATTGGTATTATTTATAGTCGTTAATATTGATATTAGTATAAATGACGTAGCGGATTACACTAGGAACTATAATAGTAACTTACATTAAATTCCAAAGCGTAATACTAATACATAGTAAACGGAGTTTCTTAGCGAAGGCGTCGCTAATTAAGGCATATGTCAAACACCCTATATCAACAAGGGCAGTTGTATAGCGTATCCCATTAATCCTAATATTAACGTAAAATAAGTCACAATCTATACTCTTTTTAACGACCTTCCATTCCTCCACAGCTTATTCCTCCTAATAACGACTTTCACCAGGAGTTACTCTTTTCCCGAGTCCTCAGAGTCCTAATCAAAACTACTATCCGTTTTACTTTATTCCTTAGTTTTTCCTTTAAAAATCTTAATCTTCCTTATCTCTTTTCGATCCTTAGGGCATTACCATTATATATACCCTTTTTTGTTATAGTTATAGCATTTACGAGCTTCCTCTTAGCTTGGCCGTTTACGGACTTTCTCGTCCTTAGTTAGCTTATTTACCTTCGTAGGTTCCTACTCTATCTAATTAGGTTAGGGGGACTCTAATCGACTATTCTATTTCTAAGGGGACTTAGTTCTTATTTAGTTAAGGGTTAACGATCTCCTACACCGACGCTCACGGCGGGCTTAGTAGGATTCGCTATCCAATTCTAAGCTTATATTTAGGAGCATCTAGGTGTATATAACGTATATCATTGGTTTATTAATTATACTAATAAGGGGGGCTCTTATTATGGTGTTCAGTACTCCTTTAAGGTAATTGATCCTTATAACGTCTAACTAGTGTCCTCCTCCTACTTCTATAAGCTCCTTTTTAAATTTGGGGAGGAAGTAAGTGAAATTCTTATTCTCCTTTTATCGTATAATCCTTAATTAATTAAGGGCTTATACTTCTATGTTAGGGTCCACGTAGTAACCCTTTAAATATTCCATAAATTTATCCGGGTTCTTCAACCCATCGGCCCCTCTTTACGTATAATAGGTGCTCACTATGGTTTACATAGTGTTTTCTAATTTAGAATAGATATAAGTGAATACAGTTAACTCTAAACTAAAGGTTTTTTTATCTATACTTATCTTCCCTCCTATTTCGAAGTACTATTATTAAAACTTTTTACGTAATCCATTAAACTTTGGTGGGTCGGGAATCTAATATCTAGCTTATTTTAGAGGTGGTATATAGACCTAATTGGGGGGAATTAGTATTATAAAAAGTGTTAAGAACTAGTTTATTATCGATGTCGGGTACCTGGGTTCTACTAGGACTTCTTATAATAGTCGAATTTGTTCTCGTTAAATCTTTTACTCGATTACTTAGGTGATCCGTATCTCTTATAATTAGGTTATAAGTTGTCTAATTAACTATACTAATTATTACGAGTTTCCAGATAGTTTAGCGTTACCTTCCATCGTTACGTAGTTATCACTTATCCTAGTATTTTACGTTTAGTAGTGACTATAGTATACTTAATAACACGGTCAAGGTACTCTACTACGAATACACGTATGCGTCGTTTCGAGTTTATAATAACCTCTAAGTTTAATTAGGCTATACTAATCAGCTTCAGATGTTCAGGGACTCCTTAGGTTAACCCGTCTAGAACTTCTTACCACTCTTATATAAATCGTGGGCTTTTATACTAAGTGTTCAATTAATTACTTTTAATAATCTTAAAGATAATGTAATGGTCTAAATACGTATATTATAACTAGTTATAGCGACTATTACGAGTATCTTCAAGATAAGGAGAAAGGAAGGAAAAGTCTGCTACTCCACAAATCCGTTGGATCCTAATTAGGTTTACCTGGGCCTGGTCAGGCTTAGTAAGCAGTGGTTGGCGTTGGACATGGCTGAGTGGTTCCGAGGCCTCTGATCGGGCCTTGGCCCGTGACATATACCACCTTTAGCAAAAACGAGTATATCCCATAACCAACTATGAGCAAAGTCCAGCTCACCGTCGTTAACGACGGTAACGGTATTCCTCCTATATCCCCTAATCTCCTTTAGCCCGCATGGCGCAGTGGCGTGCGTCTGGCAACCCCTCTCCATCGCAGAGGGGGCTGGTTCGATTCCAGCTGCGGGCACAAAGCGTTTGGGTCGCGCTTCGCCATAGGCAATGGTTGGACCCGCTATATGCGGGTCTTCCGGTCTCCCCCAGCCAGAACAATGCGGGACCGGTGGCCGGTACGTCGTCAACGAGACCAATCAGACTAAAAGGAGGCCTGGGGCCACCAACCAGCACGTTCCAGGTGTCCATTAAGGGCCCAGGATAACAATATAGGGCCTAGTGCCCAAGCGACTAAGGAGAGATAAGGTGCCCATTAAGGGCCCACCAATCCCGATTCACCAATCAGGGGCAAGGCGCTACCTATGAAGGACCCGTTATAGGCGGGTCGGAAATAACAAATTTGCGAGTTACACTCACCATTCACCATTACATTCGAACTTGAGTCAGGTAACCCAGCGGGACCTAGCAATATAGTATGACAGTTACGTAGCCACTAAGGCATGATTTGGAGGACGCTAGCCGGGTTCATGTACTGTAGTATATAGCTTGAGCTGCGGCTCTCCACGCCACATACCCCTAGGGAGGTCTGCCGCGAGGGTTCCGTAGCCCTTGCCGCCATGGCGTTAAATACTACAACAACAACAACAAATAATCTCCTTTATATTCCTCCTCTTACTTAGCGCCATAAGCGCTCCTTAGGGTCTCGTAACCCATCCCTTTATCCTAATCTTTACTTTTACCTCCTCGATAAACCTTATAAGGACTTAGTTTAGTATAGCTTTTATTAAGCCGTCGGTAAAGTTATCGTCTCCGTGGATCCATCGGATCTCATATAATTCTCATCTCTTATAAGATTACCTTAATACTATAATATCAATTATTAAGCGTTTCTCTTTTATAGTTTTAAATTTAATAAAATACTTATAAAGTAAGTATAAGTTAATATATACGATGGTCGGGATCGTAGGTATTCGGAGCTCATCGGTTACGATTTTTAGGGTCGTAAAAGGGCATAGGCTATATTAACGCCGGTGACTATCCCGTATATCTTAGATACGAGGACACTCCTCGTAATTCTCTTAGACTTTATTAAGGAGTAATAGATAATATTTCCTTCTATTATAAAATCCTCTTCTCCTTTGGTCTTATTTACGAGGAGGATTACGAGTCCGAGTTAGGATATTAGGTCGTTATTATTAATAAAAGAGTTATTAACAAAAACAAAGAGCTTAGTGGTAGTTAAATTAAGGGGCACATAAGTGAGGCCTCGGTCTGGGTACTCCATTTACTATAGTAGGCGTCGATTCAGAGCTTTAATCTGCTCTAACATCGCTTCTCGGTACTGGGCTACCACAGATAAATCAAACACTACCTCTAATTAACACTTTAAGGTGGTGTACACACCTCTAGTACGCTGCTCGATATACTACTCCTTCGCAGTAGCGGATTTAGCGTTAACCAGGCGTATTTTCGCTCCCTAGCCCTTTAGGCGTAAAAAGATAACTTTTCCATTAATTAAGACGATCCCTCCATTAAATACGAATAATATCTTAGTAGAAAAGTATTATTTCTCCTTTACTAAGAACATCACTTTCTAGAGTTCCTCGTCTTCCCATTGAACAAAGGTCTCATCACTCAGGCCAATAATATCATCAGTCTATATACCAATTATTACGAAGTTCTCGTTTTTATTATCTAATAACAGTAAACAAGGGTTATACATAGAAGTCCTCATCTAAAGCTTCTCTCTATGGTACTTACTGTATATTATGTACTAGTGGGTTCCAACTTCTGCGATGCCGTATAACAGTCATATAACAGTCATAATAGTTCCTAGAGGGTAATTTTTCTTTATTTAGTCTAATAATCTTATAAGGATCGTCTTTTTAAACTTTATTATGGATTAGGTATACACCTAAGTAATATCTCTTATCCATAGTAAATAACCCTCCTTCTGGATAAGAGACGGAGCAACGGTGAGAATCAGTCTTTAACTAGTGCTCTAAATAATCGGAGACTATGTAAGGATAACCTCCTTACCGTCGTCTATGTATCCCTAATTAATAAATCTAGACTTCTCATAGAGTATCTCTATTTTACCCTTTACTTTGTTAACGATCCTTAAGCAGAATATACGTATCCCTCCGTGTTTTTCTTCGTTATACTAAGTGAATTTAAAGACTCCTCGTTCAATCAGGGCATCAATCTCCTTCTTAGTGAACTCCTCGAACAGGGGTCCTAGGACTTTAATTATACCCTTTTTACGTAACTCGAGTACAAGGGTATAATCTACCTCTTCCTTAGCACTTATAAACACGGCTATTATTATGGCCTCGCTTTTAGCATCATTAAAGGCGTCAACTTCTACTAGGAGGTTAATCTAGGCGGTCTTCCGTGGTCTACTTCTCGGGCATCGAAGTAGTGATACTAGCTCTTCCTCCGGGGATAATATATCCGTCCAAATAATAATCTCATCTCGGACTTCCTCTTCCTCATCAGGGACGTCTTCCTCGTCGTCTTTCAGTATCTCTAGGACCGTATTCTCATCGTCATCTTCTAAGAAGGGTTTAACAATAATAAACCTAAAAATCTTTAATTTAAAGGGTAATTAGATAATATAATCTTTATCTTTGTTAACGAGGAGTGTATATGGGCCTGTCCAACCCCTTCTCTCACACCAAATAATAACTTTCAATTATAATAATAGATCTCGTATAAGGGCCGTATTTAGGCCGTTTCTCATCGCAAAAGCATTAACTATTATATGTTCTACGTAAATCTCTCATAACTTCACTATAACCTTCCACATAACTTCTACGTATTACCGTATCTCTAATAATAATAATGAGTCTATATTCATATGTAGGTATACTCTAAAAACGAATAGGGTCAGAACAAGACTATTTAAACTAGCCGTATTATTAATCACTTTAATTACACTCTACAAGGCGATCTTCGGTGGTGTGGAAGGGGATTCTTAGCGGATAATATTATATACTTATCGTAGGGGCACATAGTATCGCTTTACCTTCCCGATGCTATTATGGGCTTCAACGGGCACCTCTTTAACTTCGATCACTATGGATCTCACTGAATTCCTGAATTCCTTAAAATTAAAGTTTCTACTAATATCCATAATAATCTAATTAGGGGGTCTAAGGTAGGTATCAATCTAGTATTCGCATAATATCTCCTAGGTATACTTTACGCTAACGTTTTCCAGAAACTTAGCTATGTTAAAGGAAGTGGTCGTATTAACGATGTGGATCACGGGTTTATTCCCTTCTAAGTAGAAGATATTAATAATGACCTCATAATTAAAATCCACATCGTCTCTAAAAGTGAATTTAAATCTCCCTGGAGCTCGTCCATTTATTTAGTATTAGCAGCAGTACTTTGTGAGCTTTTGGATTACTTTGAACGTCACGTCGTTACCGGCTCTCTCCAGGATCGTATAAAGCCTCTGTACTAATGGGTAGCCGAAATAACGGTGGATTCTACGTAATTCCGTGTTTATAAGGTAATTCTACGTAAAACTTTGTTCTAAAGAGTATATAAGTATCCACGAATACCCCCATTTGCGTATAATAGGAACCTTCACATTTCCTTATTAGAGGAAATTATGGATATTATTAAAATGGATCCCTAAGTTGTTCATATCTCTTAGATAAAGTAAGAATAGTGTACTAGTGTTTATAACGTAAAAAGGTAGTTGTCCGAAGAGTGAATTCACATAGGTTAGTCCTATGGAGGGTATCGGAGGGTTATCTCCGAAGGTAATGCTCGTCTAGCCTGTTTTAGAGGTATTGAGTTTCATAATAGTATTAATCTTTCATAAAATAAGGAATTAAGGGTATCTAATCGTAGAAACGCTGGTTATTCTTATATTAGGTATAATCCCCTAGAAGATCGTCGTTGTATAGCGGTCATCACTAATAAACACCTTATAGGCCAGTAATTTTGCGGGTATACCGTTAATATCCTTCTCCGTAATAGTGTAGTAGGCGGCTTAGTTATTCAGGGTTTAAGCGAGGTCTTTGCTGGCCAGAGTAGTGAAACGGAGCGGGGGATGCAGTGAACAGCATGTATTGTACGAATAACAACACACACACTCTACTAACCACAAGTTGCGCACCTCTCGTCATGGGTCCGAAGAGGTGATTAACTCGTACTGAACAGCCTCAGGAACGCTGCTTTCAAGGGGAATCGAGTATTCTAGACCTGATCAGGTCTAGAATAAGCTCAAAAGGCCAAGAAAAGTGTATCCGAGACTAGGTTACTTTATTGCTTAGTGGTAAACCGACCTCCGTATAAAGTATTATACGCTACGGTTACGATAATAACGTCAATAATAAAAATGGGTAAAACAAGTGAATATTCTTATTGAGGAGGCTCCCCCTGAGGTGTGTACTGTGTTATGTGTAGAGGCCTAATTAGGTCTAAAATACTAAAAGAAAGTCTCTCCTTATAAGGGGTCGTCGTCACCGTGCCCTAACCATCATCCCGAAGATGAGCCGCGCACTTCCCCTGCCCGGTTTTAATTGTCCCCTTATCTTAGTTCTAAGCTCCAGTGTACTAAGATAATCCTATAAACGGGTAAACTAAATAAAAAAGAAAAAGAAATTAGTATATATAAAACCTGATTAGGTGTATTAGTTACGAAGATCGTACCTCTGGTCTTCCTTAGGTGGTTCCTCTAGCCTCTTTTAACGCTCCTTTTCCGCTTTCTCCACTACTACTACTTTATTCTAGTGCACCACCGTATCGTTCCGGTTATATCCTTACCACTAATTAGGTTTAGTGAATTCGAGGAACGGCTCCTAAGCTCTTATTCGGTACACCATAAATTAGTACGGGTTATTAATCCTATTTATAAACTCCTCCCTAGTATAATCGGTAATCTTCTTATAACTGACCTTCGTAACCTTCTTCCGTTTTTGGTACTTAATCTTATACCCGTATACAAGGACCTCCTAATTAGCCTCGTAGTCCTATGCTCGTCTTCGGGCTACTTATATTAAAGTGGTTAAGTTGTATAAGTAAGGGGACATCGGGGTCACCTCCGGTTATGGTAACTAAGAGAAAAAGGGCTTATCGGGTAAATCGTCTAGTGGGTTAAATAAGCCTAAAAATGTGTTAGAATTGGTACTACTAGTGATCGATAATGGGTTATTACTAGTATTCTAAGGCTGATTAGGTGAAAGCGGTTTCTTAGAGGCCTTTTTCGGCTTCTTATTAGCGGTAATAGTGTATTTATTAATGGATTAGCGAGGTTTATTACGAAGACTATAATCCATCCCTATACTATAAAACTCCTAGGTAATCCAACTAATCCATTTCTAGTATATAGCTTTAACGTAGTTAGTAGCAAAGTAATAGGTCCAGGAATGTACCACCTACGGTGTGTTATGATTTTCTCGAAAAATAACTCGAAGCTATTCCACTACGAAAACACCATACCCATAGCCATCAGGCTACTGGACCGTATTAACGACGCCCAATACTACTCGAATAACCCCGATCAGATCAGATCCAGCACCCATAACTTAATACTACGACGTCAAATTATATATATCAACTAAAAACCATTATTCCAAAAACCCTGCACTCCACATATTATTAAACCAGAAAGTGTAACCTGAGACTTAGTTAACGAAGACACTTATAAAGTGATTTCCACCGTGGACCATAATAAAATAAACCAGATCAGTTCCGTGGATACGTATTTTCAACTAATCGGAGCACGGTCCAAGTTATTAAGGGGTCAAGGGCATATCTCCCCAGGGTTATACAATAATCTCAATATTAATACCCAGGGCTTCTAAATCTCACCAAGCCATCACAACGGCGGCTTCCACTTCCCCGTATTTGAACCAGTCCCTTTATATAATATTCCCTTATATATTATAATAGTTTTTAAGAATATGAGTAACCATATTCGGGGCCTAACCCATCCACCGTCCCTAGTTATCGAAACTGGCCGCCTATTATGTTTATAGAGTCGTAGTTATTTCTGAACTTTATGTGGGAAGCCACGAGGGAGCCGGAATTAGTGTTTTATTGTTTAGTATGGGTATATTTTGTGGGTATGCGGGGTTTATGTATTACCTATTAGGATCCGCAACCCTGGTGAGTAGTCGAAGTATTACTAGTAATACATATCGGGAGTCTTTGGGTCTTATAATATTTCCTTATACTGGATTAGGTGTAAATTGTTGAGTAGGGTTAAGTCCTATGGTTATGAACCTATGAAAAAGGGTCCTAGTATAGTTATTATCTTAGAAGTTGACTTAGTTCGGGATGATCAACATAATAATGCTTATGCATAAGTAGTGTAATGGAAAGAGTAGAGAAGTTGATGATAATTATATAAAGTAGGTTAAAAAGGAAACCTTGTTTCTGATTAGGCTAGGTTTATTATAAGGAAGTGGAAGATAAGAGGTGAGGGTCGAGGGGTAGGTTATTTATTTATTAGCGTAGGGTGAGTTAATTCCTAAATCAGAGCTAAGGGCAACTCCAGGTGAAAAGTAGGTGATCTTATGAATCGAAAAGGGAAGGGTAGGTCACTTTATATACCCTTCCTTCCAACAAAAAAGTGTATTAAAAGGAAGTGAGTTAGTCCCTTTTCATCTAATCAGATACCTATTATAGTTCCTTAGCTAAATCGGAAGGTCCTCTAGTGAATCAGTACCACCCTCAGGGCTAGTATAAAAGGGCGCCTTTTTTTCCACCTTTTTTTTCCTCATAATAACCACTACTATGTCCCTAATCTTAGCTCCTCGACCTGATCTAGTACTCTATAACTTAATAGTATACCTCCGAAGAACATTAACCATAAGCATAACCAAACAACTCCTATTACGGAAACTCCTTAATTATTTAATTACGATCCTCCAAAAAACAAAGGTTCCTTTATCACCATCACCCTCGTAAACCTTATTATACATTATTCCTTCCTAATTTCCTACTTTTAATAAACCTAATCAGAGTATTAGATCGCCATTTCCCTCGTCTAACACCAACTCAAAGATCCCATTAGTTACTTTTATACCAAAGTTCAGTTTACTAATACCATTAAGTATAGTAATACTTATACTAAGGTGGCCTAACGGTTCTAACTCTCACTCTCCACATCTCATCCCTCGGTGATTATAAAAAAGTACTCTAAGAACAATACCTTTAATCATCGGGTCTTTATCTCGTATTCCCATAATGGTCACTTCGGACTTATCGCTTAAAAGCTTAGTGGTTAGCTAAACGCTGGGGCTATTCTTACTATCCACGGAGTTAGTGATTAGAACATAGTTCCTTATCGTTATTGTGAAGAGCATTAGTATATATTATTTTATGGGCCTAATCAGGGCACCATTATAACTCCTTTCTGGGAATACGTTCTTCTTCCCAGTAAATACCAAAACACCTATTCTAATTACTTATTCTATGAAACCAGCTCCGTCTACAATTATTACGACCCCGCTTTTTACGCATAGTATAAGTATAGTGCCCAACTTATTAATAGTTCTCTTCGTATAGAGGGTAGTGGAATCGGATCAGCTATCCCTAAAAACATCTCCTTTATTAACTCAAAATACTACTTTTAAGAAGACCTCGCTGCCCTTACTAAGTCTCAAAAATAGACATATAAACGGTCCCGTACAAAATCAATCTTAAATATAACTTTCTTCGGTAACAACTCTTAATATATAAAAAAAAAGGATATAATAGGGGAGGATTCGGGCTAATTAGGTGGAGGAATAAAGGAAAGGAATAGAAAGAAGGGCTAGTATTATACTACTCTCTTATCCCCAAAACATTCCCACTAGTCCCTTACTAAAAGGTTTTCCCTCTTAAAAAATACAATAACAACTTCCACATTAATATTATATACATTTACTTAGTTTATAAATTCCAACGAAATACAAAAATAAAATAAAAAAAAGCCAAATAAACATTTAATTAGGGGTAAAGTACTTGGAAAATGACACTAAATGATGTTAAATATTAAGAAAAGGTAATGTTATGGTGTTTATGTCTTATTTATACGTTCTGCTATGTTGTTCCATAAAAGGAGATGTAATTAAAATGTAGCAAAATACAAGGAAATACACCGAAATATCTAATCAATAACAATAAACGCATCTGATTAGGTCCTAAATAACGAGGAAATGCAGCTAAATACAAGGAGATGTTAGGGTATGGGTGGTTATGAATACGTTATCCAGGCCATCGTCCTGGGTCGCTTATCCAAATACGTCCCCAATCCCAGTAAAATTTCAAACATTTTAAGCAATAAACAATTTCAAATAAAGCAAAATATTAATTCAAACTTTTCTAATTAGGCTTCTGTTCTAGTAAAATCCTAATACTTCGCCTTCTCTATTTCCGTGAATAGTTTTAAGTTAATTACTATTTATTTACTTAACTACTCTTATACCTTTATATTCTTTTTTAACTCTTCTTTATCCTTTTCCCACTTCTCTTATTCCGCTTATAATCTCGTAAATAGTTTTAATGTGGTCGGATTAGGTTTATCGTCGTCGTCGTCGACTGTATTTGTATCGTTTATGAGATTGGGGAGGACTCATCGGAGTTCGTTTCGAAGTACTATTTTTACCCATTACGGATCTTCCAACTCCCATAACCCTTCGTTTATCTATACGAATCTCTTTAAGCAATAATCTCCATAAGTGTATATAGTTATTTCGTCCCTAATTAACATTTCTAATTAATATAACCCAACTTCTAGGTGTACTAACTTAATCCGGAGGGGTCCTGTCCATTAATAGTGTATTTTTCGTTCCTTCGACTTATCTATTACTTGTTTTTCATCGTAAACGAGAATAAGATCTCCGAGCTATAACCGTCGTTACTATAAGGTCTTATTGTGTACTTTATTAAACTGATCCGTTCATCGCTATCTAATCCGGGCTACACGAAAGGCTACTTCTTCTCTGTTTTCGTCTAGTTATTAGAAAGCTCTAATATAAGCTAAAAGCTCCTGATTAGGTGTGTGGACGTTTGCCTAGTCCAGAATCCTTTATATAAGAGTATTAATTTTGATTGGTGTAATGGCTTTGTAATTATATTCTAAGTAGAAGGGCGTGAATCCGGTTAGCTCTCTGATTGATGTTCGGTCCGCGAACAGCGCTATGGGTAGTATAGTACCCTAATTCTTTTTCCCTCCGTTTAACTAGGTTAATAGTGTGTATATAAGTATCTAATATCCCTTCTTATCTAGCCCGTTCACCCTAGTGTTATAAGCTGAGATCACTTTCTTATAGTAGTTATATACTCGGTTAAGCTTATCCACTGCCCTCTTATTTTTAGACCCTCTGTTAATAATAATTTCTTTGTAAATCCCGTACTAATAAATAACATCTTCCCATAGGAAATCCGTTATTATTTTCGAGGATACGGAAAACGCTTAACGGGCTTCGGACTAGCTTATAAGCTGATTTCTTACCTCGATCAGGGCCCATTTACTAATCCATTATACATCGAGTGAAATCCTTAACTAAAGCAGTCCCGTAGGTGTTATCGTAATATGTTAATTATCCTAATAGCCGGGTCGAGTTACTTAATAAATTAGGTACGTAGCTACTTCGCATTTAACAAAATCATAGGTTCCCTACTAGAAATAGTTCTTAAAAACTCTATTAAACATTATATTTTGTCCCCTATAACCTAATTCCATATAAGCTTACCTAATTAGGTCCCATTAGAACTCCCCACTATTAATAACTCGTTATAGGGTCGGGTATTAGCGGGTTGGTTAACGGAAAAAGTAGCCGTTACGGTATATATACAACTAAGCCTTATTCTTAAACTTACGAAAACCGGCCAGTGTTACACCGTCCAGTTAAAAAAGAGTTCTTAAATAGTAGACGATTTATCGTATTTCGAGTAACCAGGTTTAATCAGGGTCTAGCCAGTCTCTGGGCATCGAGAAAAGCGGTGAATTTAACGGAACAACCAGAGACGTAGATCGCAGATGCTGGGAGGCGTAGGCTGTGGACAGGTAAATCTACGCATTAATGAATTCCTTTAATTGTTCAGGGTCTTCGTATTCGGCCTAATTAAAGGGTCCAGGAGGTTTACGTAATAGGCCATTAACTATAATGTTCTTCTTACTAAGTACGTATTTAATATTAAAATCGAAAAGGCGAATCTAAGCGATCCATCTTATTAATAGTGCTCCGGGTAAATCACTTACCCCTCCGTTTAGCTACCCGACGAGGACTTTGGCGTTGGTTTTGAAGGTAAAATACACACCGTAAACATATATTCGGAACTTTTTCAGCGTCATAAGAATAACCCGTAATTTTAACTTACCGAAGTCGTATTTCAACTCTACACCTCTCCATATACCACTTTCAAACCGGGCTACTACTCTTTGGCCATTAATAAGTTAACATAATACTATACCCCACCCAAGTAAGCTGGCGTTAGTGTAAATGATAATTTATTTAGTTTCCGGGCCGTAGTCCAATTTAATTAGGATAGGGGAGGTTATTAAAGTGGTCTTTAGGATATCCATGGTTTATTATTAAATGCGTTCCCACGTAAACGGTGCACTTTTCCGGAGGAGGTTATATAATGGCTATACTTTTATCGTAAAATCTTTTATTTATGTGTAGTAAAAGGTAATAATTCCGAGAAACGATCTGACCTTTATGATACTAGTACACTTTGCCTATTCCTAGATCTTTCGAATCTTAGCCTAATTAGGCTAACGGTCATCGTATCCGTATAAATACCCTAAGATCACCACTACTTCCTATGCCTATTGTGATTTTTTGGTTAATATAGTGTATTCCGAAAGTTCGAGGTTAATTAGGACCTTATCGATATTGGTTAAATGTTCATAAACGAATTACCGTATACTGGGAATAAAGGTAATCTCTTCTTCGTTGTACTACAAAGTTGGGCCCTTAATAGCGATATCGTCTAGGAAAGCCTTATAATAGTATAAGATGAGATTATATAAAATTCTTATTATAATTCACTGGAAATACGCTACTAAGTTGGTCTATCCTATTAGTAGGGAACAAAATCGAAGAAGTCCTAATAGAGTTATAAATATAATATAATCTCTACTGGCTGGGTTAAGGGGGACCTAATTATATCCAGAAAAAAAGTCTAGTATAAAAAAGAATTAATACTCACCGTATTCTTCTACAAAGGAGTTTACGTTGGGGGGAATAAATACATCTCGGATAATAATACTATTCAACTTAGTAACCAAATTAATAAGTTGGTATTTCCCGTCCTTTTTTTTAACTAGGAACTATGGATTTCTATACGCGGTGTAACCTTCTTTAAGTGTTCCCTACCTAATCCGGTCTCGAAGTATTTCTAATACCGTATTTTGAATCACTGGTGGGATCGGGATGCCTTTCACTTACTAGGCGTTGTGTAGGATAGTTTGTATCTCTTAAGGCGGGGCTACGAGGGGGTTAACCCTGCTTGTATGGGTCTAGTCCTATACGAGGGCTATTTCCCTGTTTAGTAGGATCGCTTTTAGTAGGTCCTTCTCAGCTTATCTAAAGTACGGGTACTTTTGTAGAATGGCTGTTTTCCTTTTGTTTATGAGGTGTGATCCTGGCTTTATTTTAGCGAATTTCGGGGTAATCAGGCCTATAAACCTGTTAACTTCCTTTTTCGATTATACTCTAACTACTTTTATCTTCTTAACTTTCTAAAGGGGGTCGCTATTAGGTGTTATCCCGTCTAGTAGAACGTCGTTAACGGGTAAAATTTTTTGATTTTTACGTTTATACATCGTGGTAATAGTGGTGGTTAGCTGATTAGGCTCGGGTTTTTCTGGAATTCCGAACTTTTTAGCTTCCCGTTTTTTCTATTTTTTTTTAAAAGTGTAATACGGGCAGAGAAAGCTAGTTAGTATTTTATTGATTTTGCGCTTACACTAGTCTCGTTTTCGGGTTTCCTTCCTTATAATCACTTTACTTAGGAGGATCTTCACTATTAGAACCTGATTCAGCGTTACTTTTATTGTCCTTACCGCTTTATAACCCTTATAATTATTGGGATGTTTACCTATAATACGCATAGTAGCGTAAATAGCGTCGATTAGTGGCTAGAACTCTTAGTGAGCTAATACCACTAAAACCGAGATTACTATGTTTTTATCCATATCATATAAGACTTTATTACCTTCCTCTAAATTAGGAATATTCTAATTAGGGCTAGTCCATTCTTTTCCCCTAATAAACTCACTAACTTTATTACTAGGCTTTAGTTTTCCTATTCCTTTAGGGCTACTTAGTAATTCTACTAATTAGGGAAATAAAACTCTATTCCTCCTTCAACTCCTAATTATATAAACCCCATAGGAATATGAATACGAGTATCTCCAACTCTAAGGACTACCCTAATCAGGTCATTAGTATATTCCTAGGTAAACTATCCTATAATCGAGAACGGTCCTCTAAGTAGAGAGGTCTTTACGATACTCATCTTCGTTTCCGATATTATAAAAAAGTTTATAGGGATTTTGTATTCCCCAACTTATACGTAGCTTATAACGCCGCCGTTAAATTAAGTTTACCCGCTCACTTCTAGGGTTAAGGTCTATATTATAACCATCGTCCTTATCACCTATAAGTTGTTCTCTTTAATGTACTAGTCACTTATAATGTTGGTTATTACTCCTAAATCCAGGACGGCCATAATCTTCTCGTTCTAATCAGGTGTAACGCCTCTTATCGAGACTTCGATTTTAAAATAAGGAGTTATCTAAGAACTAGGAAAACAATTCCTTTTCTTATTTTTAATAATAGGAGTAGATAATTTAACTAAGGTAGTAAAGACCACTAGGATATACACTTTATTAGGACTATTATTATATTTCTCAACAATCTTAAATACAATCTTCTTACCAGGCTTATCGTTAATAATACTAATTAGGCCTGAGGGCACCGGGAAGTACACGTCGTTTACTATTTGCTCGTCTAATAGTTACTAAGCTAAGTTGGTCATATGAAAACGGTATACTAACTACATTTTTATAGTTATGTAATTAGGTACTTACACCGAACTACTTAACTTTCGAAGAGTTACCTAAGTAATTATAGTATTATTGTCCACTACTTCCTAGGTCTAATTAGGTATAGAGTTGTGTTAATCTATTATTGGAACGTTGTGTTACGTCGTCGTTGTTTCCCTTGTTTAAGAACGAGGTACCTCGGATCCTTCTCGTATAACTTCTTCGACCTCTAATTCGTGGGATTGGATCGACGAATTGCTGTTTTTTTGAGAAATAGGTTTCGTAATCCCTCTTTGGATAACTTTCCTCGTTTATTTAGGGCCGTCCCGGCTTCCTTGTGGGAGGATCCCCGCTGCGTTGTTGCCCGATCTGGTGGTTACATAGGTCTTAGCCTCGGAAGTTGCTAGGATCGTTGTTATTGTTCTAGGTTTTAGAAGGAATGCTGATATGTATGCGATGGTACTAGGAGTAGGCGCTGGCTGGGGTACTTATATCGACTAAGAGAAGGGTTAGCTGACTTAGTTATTTAGAACGGTCCCTATTATGGTTACGATATTTGGGAATAATTACTGGTTTTTTAGATATCTAAGGATTATTAGTTGGTTAGGTTGATATTTGTTTTGGGTTTCTGAAATGATGTAATCGGGGACCTAATTAGTTTCCCCTAGAGGGTTAAGGAGGTCTCCGTATTGGTAATTGTTATCGTAGAACGTAAGTAGACTAGTTTGAACGTCCTCTAGGAATTACTCACATCGCTAGAATTGCCGACCCGAGCACCTATTATACTAATAACGTCCCACTAGTCCGGGAATAAACCCCGGTTTATTCTAATTAAATAGTCCCCTTTGTATAGGATTATAGGGCTATTGTCTAGGCGATTGTGGGTTATATAACTGGTGAGGTGGGTTTTATTAGTATGGTGATCCCTGGGGATTCTAGTTTATTAAGTATGTTAACTAGTAATAGATTTACGTGGACGGGGTGTTCTGAGCTTGATTAGGCTGTTACTAACGGTGCTTTATAGCTTGGATAGCTAGTTGGGGGGTATCCAGTTTATTGGTGAGATCGTTAATTCTAGCTGGGCTTATTATAATTATATCTTTACTTAACTAATATTGTTAAGTTAAAGAGGGGGACGTAGCTTGTTTTATAAGTGTAATATAAGCCCGATTAGGCCTAGACTTTCGTTGCACTACTAATTAGGGATCGTCGTCTAAGGAAGCACTATCACTAAAGGCCTTATTCTACTGGGATTCCTGGCCGATCTAAATAAGCAGATGGTCCTGGTAATTGTTAAAATCTCTGGAATTGAATAGTTCTCCTATGGTCGTTTTCATCTGTAGGGTTGTATTAATTATCGCCGTTTTTGTAAAGTAGTGTATAATAGTTTTGATTAGTTCTGGGTTACTTATCACCACTTTTTTTCGATGAAGAGCTTTAATTTTAATGTTTTCGACCTTCTAAAAGAGTTTCGCTACTTCTTCGAGATTATTGTTCCTAATTAGGGGTCCCTCAGTAAGGTCGTAGAGTTATTTATTTAGTTTAAGGATATAATCCTCGTCTAAGTGGCCATAGGTTTTAAGTATATACTTTTTCGTAGCTTCCCAGGAAATCAACTCGATTTCTATTTTAATAGTTTCCTAGTACTCATTTACTAAGTACTAGGGGAAAGCCTTCACTTTATCCTAATTAGAGAAGTTAACTAAGTCCACTTAGGTGTCACGGGCCGTTAGGATCCGAGAGCTAAGACCCTGTTAGGGCACCGGCAGGTACCCGATAAGGCCCTGATATTTTAGATATTAGAAGGGGAACCCAGAATGAAGAGGGGTTCAGAGATGAATTCAGTTAATTAAGGATACCTACTAGCTGAGTCCCTGTTCCCCGGTGTTGACCCTCTTACTTTATACTAGATACCTTAACACTTTTATTTCTCTACTTATTAATAGGGGTACGGACCGTTAGGGTAGTGAGATGACGTATATATAAACGGAGGCCACTGTAGGGTTGAGCGATAACTAGACCACCGAGTCCGAGATGAGCTAATAAGAGAATTAACCGGTGGGCTCCGAGGAGGTGGACGTTAACTCCTTAACGGAGGAGCAATTTGATGCCCTTATTGAAAAGGAGGAAAAGAAGATGAGAATGAAGTGGAAGAGGGAGTAGTACGTAGCCCTTAGGGCCTAATCCACTACTTTAAACGTACTCTACTCGGAAGTGCCCGCTTCTACGTTTAAAACTAATACCTAGCCGGAACCCAAGAGAAGGTGTACCGACTTATGGGGAAAGGTATATTTACCTATGCTGAAATATAAGGGGGGTTTATGGTCGGATCTTAATGCGTTCTTGTTCACTTTGAATGGGCGTTTCGCTATGAATCCGGAGGATCTGGGTACTGATACAGTGAAGGTCTTGTATACCACCAGTTGCTTGGAGGGGACGGTGCTACGGTGGTGGTCTAGTTATATGGCCCTGGTTTATAATAACAAGCTAGTGGGCGTATCCTGGGATACTATAAAGGTGTAGCTGGGCAACGGTGTAGTTGACGAAGATACTCGTGTCTTCCGCAGCGTCCACAAGCTCGATGCTATGACGTAATCGCTAGGATAATCCTACTAGAACTTCATCGACTAGTATGAGGTAGTGGAAATAGAGTACCCTAATAAGTTACTAGAGAGGGTATAGGTGATCAACGTGATTAGCCGTTTGTAACCGGACCTTTAATAACAGATCCTTGCTTATGGGCTCCTATAGTCGTGGTTAGAGTTGGATAACGTGGCTAAGAAAGTAGAGGTAGTTAACTCCTTATAGTAGTAGAAGGGGGGTACTAGGGAGGCACCGTATTGGTTTTATGAGCACTAAAGGGATAAACTAGCGGCTAAGCCTATCCCCACCCCCGGAGAATCAAAGGAAAACACAGTACCTTCAGGGTTAACCTAATCGGAGCCTACTAGTGGGCCTACGAGGTCCCGAGGACCCCCGATATACTATAATTGTAACAAAGTCAAGCATATAGCACCCCGATACCCCAACTATTACAAGTGTAAGAAGCCTTAGTACAATGGCCGACCTTGTGGAAATAGTGACCACTAAGAGGGTTACCAAATCCGGGGGGCTACTAAGAAATAAGAAGAGGACCACCCACCCCGGTTAAAGATAGAAATCCGACTTCGAGTAGAGGGCTGTTAGAAGGTAGTTATTACCCTTATCGATACGGGCGTAGACGTGAATATGGTTAATTAGAGGGTATTATTACTAAACGAAACCCCCCCAGAGACCAGTAATAGTACACCCTTAAAAGGGATATGGGGATCCCAAGCACCAGAATACAGAACAAAGACCTTAGTTACTCACATAACTAATAAACTAGGGGTAACCCAAACCATAAGGTAAAAGTACTAGGTGAGCACTAGAGATGGATATAGGGTGATCCTAGGATTACCATAGTACTAAAAAACGCAGCCTAACATGAACTGGACCACCCTAGGATAGACCTACCCCTTAAACAAGGATACCTTCGAGTTAATAACCAACAGGAGAGCACTATAGAGGGCAATAGAGTCGTCCAAAGGGGTCCTTATGGGGACGCCCATAATACACCACATCAAGCTAGGTCACCTAACCGAGGAGGAGCTAGAGGAGCCCCAAGAACCAATCACAATACCCCCGGAGTATAAAAACTTCACTAAGGTATTTAATATTAATTTGGTAAGAGACCCAAATAGGGACAAGGTGCACAATCACCTTATTAACTTAGAACCTAGCACTCAGCCCCCATTCGGCCCCATCTACCCACTAACCGAGAAAGAGTTAGAAGAACTACGAGAGTATATTACTATAACCCTTAAGAATAGCTGGATCCAACCCTCCCAAAGCCCAGTTAGAGCCCTAATTATGTTTATACCGAAGAAAGGGGGAAAGTTACACCTCTATGTAGACTACCGGGGGCTTAATAAAATCACTATTAAGAACTGCACTCCTCTCCCACTGATCAACGAGATGCTAACCAGATTATTGAAGGTGAAGAAGTTTATAAAGTTGGACTTAAAGGATGCTTACCACCGGGTGAAGATCTGAGAGGGGGACGAGTAGAAAATAACTTTTAGGAGTTGATATAGCCATTTCGAATATAAGGTCGTACCGTTTAGACTCACTAATACACCAGCTACCTTCTAAACACTCATCCACGACGTCTTAGCGGGGTTAATGGACATCACTTATATTATATACTTAGACGACATCTTAATTTTCATGGACAACAAAGAATCATACTCGGGTATTATAAAGGAGGTACTCAGCTGGTTAGACGCTAATGAGCTGTTCGCAAATCCCGAGAAGTGCGTCTTCCATACCGACACCGTTGAGTTCCTAGGATTTGTGATCTCCCCGGAAGGAATCTCCATAGATCCAGAGAGAGTGGTGGTAATCGTAAAGTGGCCGGTGTTCACCACTATCCGAGATATTTAATAATTTATTAGGTTCACCAATTTCTATTAAAGGTTTATTAAGAATTACTCGAAGATCTATGTACCCCTAATAGATCGACTAGCTAAGTAAGTAGGGGGACAACTAGTGATAACCAGTAAAGTATTAGAAGCCTTTTATGAACTGAGGTAGTAATTCATAAAGGCACCCATCCTATAATACTTTAACCCTGATTTACTAATACGAATTAAAATAAACACCTCTAACTTTGTGATTAGGGCTATACTAAACTAATTATACCCCGATGGACTGTGGAAACCTGTGGCTTACCTCTCTAGGAAGCTTAAGGGAGTAGAACTTCGTTACGGGGTACCCGAAGCGGAGCTACTAGCCATCACAGAGTCAGCTTTATATTAGCATTAATACTTACTCTATAACTAACACAAGATTTTGTTTATTATGGACCACTTAGAACACCGATACCTAATAGAGAAGAAGACCTTGAACTTGCACCAGGCAAGGTTGTTTTAGGACTTAGCAATATTCGACTTTGAGATCGAATACCACCTTAGGAAATAGAACACTGTGGATACACTATTACGTTAACCAGATCATTAGTTAGTGGGCACCGAAAAGGAAAAAGTATATAATGTATTCCTAGGAGAGTTCTTATAAAAGTTTATTGGATACTAGGTTAGGGGGATCCGGAAGAGGAGGTCAGCTAGTTTACAACTAGAAACCAGCTTGGAAAAGTTAGCTTTAACCCTAGTTAGTAGAGTAATCGAAGCTTAAGGGGACGATTCCTTTATCTAGGAGGAAGGATAGAAGAAGCTAAGTACTTATTAGTTTATGGGGACCGACGGGGGATTATAATATAAGGGAGTATTATTTATTCTAAACGAACATAAGCTCTAAAGGGAAGTCCTAATGGCTTTCCACGATGAACCTATAATAGGGCACCTAGGGGTTATTAGGACTTTTAAGAGGATAGGAAAATCCTTTTTTTAGAAGGGTATACAAAGAGACGTAAAGGAATACGTTAAGTTATATGTAATTTACTAATGGACTAAACCAAGATACCACCTATTATATGGGAAACTGGCTCCGCTATTAGTACCCAGTCAACCCTTCGAATAGATATTTATCGATTTTATTACTAAGTTACCCAAGGTCCACAATAAGGTAGGGCGGATCTACGATAATATCCTGATAGTGGTGGACAAATTCATAAAGTATACCTTATATATACCCACTAGTGAGGTATTAATAGTGGACGGGTTAGCTATACTCTTAGTCAACTATGTATTCCTGAAATTCGGAATTCCCTAAGCCATCATATTTAACAGAGGATCCCTGTTTACTAGTAGGTTCTGAGCAAAGGTCTGTTACCTACTGGCCATTAAGAGGAAGCTTAGTACCGTGTACTACCCCTAAACCGACGGCTAAACGGAAAGGATGAATTAGAACGTAGAATATTTCCTTAGGACGTTCTGTAACCTAGAATAGGATAACTAGCCAGATTAGCTCCCGATGGGGTAATTCGTATACAACAGTGCCCACTAGGAGGCCATCCGGACCTCCCCCGCTAAGGTACTACTAGGGTATATACTGACCGGACCACAAAACGTATCGCCGGATAACACGGAGGTATAAACGGTACTAGCAGCTTAAAATAAGGCCTAGGAGTTGAGAAACCAGAGGATAGCCATGGCCTAGCTATTAGAAGAAACTAGTCGAACCTACGCCTAATACTATGATCAACATAGGTCTACGATATCGTTCAGGGTAGGAGACCTAGTCCTATTATTAACGAAGAATATTAAATAGTGCTGGCCATTAAAGAAGTTATTGGATAAGTATTTAGGTTTATTCAAAGTGACCTAGGTAATTAACGGTGGGCTAGCCTATGAGTTAAATATTAAGGAGTAATATCGGATATATAACGTATTCACGCCTACCCAACTAGAACCCTTTTATGGGGCAGCGGTTCCCCCTCGGGAGATACTAATTAAAGAAGAGGATAATATTTACTAGGTGGACTATATTATAGTACACAAGAGGTCAAAAAGGAACCATTAATACCTAATTAAGTGGTAAGGTTATGATAAAATAGAGAATTCCTGGGAACCACAACGGAATGTTTCACTAGATTTACGAAGGGGCTACGAAGCTGGTCTTAACTAGGGAGTCACCGGTTAAGTAGGGGTCAAAAAGTAAAGAGGAAACAACCAGGCCCGAAGGCCCGAGACGAAAAACCTCCATTTACACCAGAGAAAACGAAAACCACACTAAACTATGCCCACAGGTAAACGAGACCAAACTAGTGCCCATTAGGAGGCTAGACGCCCACACACTACACCGAAAAGGAGAGGTCGTAGCCTTACTGGCCACTAGAGCCACCCTCCCCACCCGCATCATCACCAGGAGGAGCACCACCACCCTCCTCCTCGTCCTCCTCCTCATCACCAGCCTTAGAGGGGGCAAAGAGGGTATTCTAATACTAAAAAAAAAAGTTAACACTAGATAAGTACCAGGGAGTACTAATTAAGGAACTACTCACCACTTTACGGTATATTTCATTAAAGTCGCATAATTGCTCGGCGATGGCCTCGGTAACCTAGGTCTAGGCGGTGTGCACAGCCTGGTCCACCTAGCGGGGCTTATTAGCGTCCTCCTTCTTAGCCTAAAGGGCCTTCTTACCTATGAGCTGGGTAACGAGGAGGTTATCCTAGAATAGAAGGTTAGTAATAAATTACTAGCTGGGTACTAGCTGGGTATTAGGCGGGGAAAAACACCTTCTCCTCCTTAAACTAGGCCTAGTGGTTAACGTGGTTGGCCGCGTCCTCCATAAAGGCCTTAAACTTAGTGGCGGCGGCGGCGGTCTTACGGTTACCCTACTAGTGATCAGCGACGTTCCCAGGAGTGAATAAACGAGGAGGGGGATAATATACCAGAACACAAGGGAACCCAGGGATAAAGAGGGAACAAAGGTCCATACAACAAATAATACCACTACTAAGGGGAACCATAACCTAGCCGGAGGGCACCCGGTACTGAAATAAGTGAAGCTCTAAAGGGAACCACTATTATGGGTTTAGACTATAGTAACGAGGATCGGATCGAAGTAATCGACTAGTATATTAATGGGTTACTTATAATAGGGGACCACCTACAACGTACTAGGGGGCCTACGGTAAACTAGGAGGACGGATCACTACTGGGATAAGGAGCTCGTGAGTATCATAAGCCCCCAGAGCATAGCCAGCTACCCACTGGTTACCTAGTGGTTGGATATCGGCTCTGTAAACGGCACTACTCTTCCTACCACAAGGGTGGAGGTTTAACGAGGGTGACGGGAGCGCATATACTAGGAACCCGCCTACAAGCCTCGAGGGCGAGGCTACGAGGAGGGGGATCGTATTACGGGCCGTTAGGATCCGAGAACTAAGACCCTATTAAGGCACCGGCAAGTACCCGATAAGGCCCTAATATTTTAGATATTAGAAGGGGAACCCAAAATGAAGAGGGGTTCAGAGATGAATTCAGTCAATTAAGGATACCTACCAGCTAAGTCCCTGTTCCCCGGCGTTGACCCTCTCACTCTGTACCAGATACCCTGACATTAGGCTTCAAATTTCTCTAGGAAACTAGAGATATTATTACCGGTAAACTTAGGAGCCCCTTTTATCCCTAGTGTGGGCATCTTAAGAACGGGCCCTTTACGGCTTATAGCTTGGATAATCCTTACTAAGTTGATAATGGGATCCGAGTTAAAGGTTTAATTAGAGCTGGACGGAGTAAGGGAAGGGTTATTCTTATCGATCCTCTTACTTTTGTTGTCCTTTGTGTTTCGATTTAGGCCGAACAAGTTATCCGGGCTAGCGTCTTTAGCGTCTTCCTCGAAGGCTCGGGGTTATATGTTCCTGAACGATTTTAGTAAAGAGGTAAATATAGTAGTATTCTAATTTAGCTAATTAGGTTTAGTAATTCGTAGTAATTATTGTTTTTGTTTAGAGTTTAGGTATAGTGGAGGTGGATAATGGTTTTTCGGAAAAGAAAGGGGGGGGAGTGGTTTTAGGGGTTATAATTCTTATAGAATCCATAGTGATATGTATTTAAGTCCCTTAGTAACGGCTAAGGTTACTAGGGTAGTGGTGGTTAGGGTTAGACGTAGGATTGCTTGCTCGTAGTGACCGAAGTGAAGGGAGGCCTGTTTAGTGAAGATTGATAACGGTCTTAGGTTAATAAGATATAACCCTACTTGCGATGTTGACCGGTGGCCGGTTACCTAACATTCTGAATTTGTTGAGGTCGTGCGATCCGTCTATGATATTTGGGAATAGCTGATCAGGTTAAGGGTTCGCGTTTAGACCGATCCGTTTATTCGCCTACTATTGCTTAAATATTTAAAGTTGAATGAATTAGTAGTAAAAATTCTAATGTTCATTATTGTATCTATTGTTCTTGCGGGTCCTTCCGGCTAGCTATTCTTTTTTTTGATTATCGTATAGGCGTTCTTTTCGGTTTGATCGGGTCGTATCGGCTGGTGTCTCGTCGTTCAAATCATGTTTCGAAGCTTCTCGTGTTCTCTCTCCTTTGTTGGGTTCGTGTTCGGCCCATATTAGTTAGGAGGGAGGGAGGGCTAATAGTCGTATAAGACGATTTTTTAGGGTCTCTAGTATTCCCAGATTCTTTTTAACCAAAAAGCATTTTGTTCTTCTGGTTAGGCCAAAGGAGATCCTGTCGCTCGTTTTCCTTGTGTATTCTTCGTTATTCTTTTTTCAAGGAGGAGGGGGGTGGATAGTATAAGTGGTAATGAGGAGATCGGGCGTTCAATTCACCCACGAGGCACCAGTGAAACGGAGCGGGGGATGCAGTGAACAGCATATATTGTACGAATAACAATACACACACTCTACTGACCACAAGTCGCGTACCTCTCATCACGGGTCCAAAGAGGTGACTAACTCGTACCGAACAGCCTCGGGGACACTACTTTCAAGGGGAATCGAGTATTCTAAACCTAATCAGGTCTAAAATAAGCTCAAAAGGCCAGGAAAAGCGTATCCGAGACTAGGTTGCCTTGTTGCTCAGTGGTAAACCGACCTCCGTATAAAGCATTGTACGCCACGGTCACGATAGTAACGTCAATAACAAAAATGGGCAAAACGAGTGAATATTCTTGTCGAGGAGGCTCCCCCCGAGGTGTATGCTATGTGTGTGTAGAGGCCTGATCGGGTCTAAAATACTAAAAGAAAGTCTCTCCTTATAAGGGGTCGTCGTCGCCGTGCCCTAACCATCATCCCGAAGATGAGCCGCGCGCTTCCCCTGCCCGGTTTCAGTATATTTGATAACGCGGTTAAGGTACTTTACTACGGGTATACGTACGCGTCCTTTCGAGTTTATAATAACCTTTAGGTCTGATTAGGGCATACTAATTAGCTTTAGACGTTCAGGGACTCCTTAAGTTAACCCATCTAGAACTTTTTATTACTCTTATATAGGTCGTAGACTTTTGTATTAGGCGTTTAATTAATTGCTTTTGGTGATTTTGAAGATAATGTAAGGGTCTAAGTACGTATATTATAATTAGGTATAACGACTATTACGAGTATTTTTAAGATAAGGAGAAAGGAAGGAAAAGTCTGCTACCCTATAAATCCGTTGGGTCCTGATTAGGTCTCCTTGGGCCTGATCAGGCTTAGTAAGCAGCGGTTGGCGTTGAACGTGGCTGAGTGGTTCCGAGGCCTCTGATCGGGCCTTGGCCCGTGACAATACTATTAAATAACGACGATAAGGATACTAAATAATATATCCTTAAAGAAGACCTTCTATCCTTGGATAATTAGAAAGTTCTGGTCGAAATGGGTATGATTTTAGAGCCTTTTTACTAATAGACGAAGAGGTGTGAGGGTTGGTGTATTAGTGATGGTTATGGTCGACTTTGGGAGGTTACAATGGGTACAGAATATCTTCTTTCGCATTTTACTAACTAGAAGGACTACTATAGCACCAAAATCTCACTATTCGTCGATGATGATGCTAAGGATCGATTGACAGTAGTCATAGAGATGTTCGGGGCGGGGTCGACGCAGCCAATTTCGTATATAAGCCCTCTTAACCCACGTTCGTAAGGACTAGGTATTGTCACGGGCCAAGGCCCGATCAGAGGCCTCAGAACCACTCGGCCATGTTCAACGCCAATCGCTGCTTACTAAGCCTGATTAGGCCCAGGTAGACCTGATTAGGATCCAACGGATTTGTGTTGTTGTTGTTGTTGTATTTAACGCCATGGCGGCAAGGGCGTAGCCCTTGCGGTAGACCTCCCGAGGGGTATGTGGCGTAGAGAGCCGCAGGCTCAGACTACCTACTCTATAGTATATAGCCCTTGCCTGCGTCCTCCAAATCTTGCTTATTAGCTACTATGCGTTCAATTTGTCCTTGGATCCCACTAGTTCCTTTAGTTCCTTTACTTTTTATTTAGTCCTTTTAGTAGGGTAGGACGGTTATTTTAAGGCCTAACCGGAGGTTGGCCCCTAGTAGTATGGGTAAATCTTTTAGAAGAAGCCTATTATACGTAGAAAGGCCTCGAAGTTTTTAGGATTAATGATTAACCCCTTAAAGTATTACTTAAATAACCCCATAAGTCCTATGGGTTTTAATGAACTAGAAGGGTAGAGGGTAGGCCACCGTTACCTCCTTATTAGGGTTTTTCGGTAATAAATTAAGTGGTTTATATTCTTTACTTCCTCGTAAAAGTAGGTAAGTAGGGTTTTATTATAATTAAAGTGTTGGTGATATTATTTAAAGTCTCCGTGGCCTGATCAGGCTATTAGGAGGTAGTATAAGGTAGCCCGTGGAAGGGCTAGTTCAGGAGGGCTGGATAGGCTGGCCTTGAGTCCTAGTTGGGCGTATTAATTTATTACTTTTTTATACCACTATTGTGTATATTGGGCCCGTATTCGTCTCCTGGTGAGTCACTCAATCCCTATTAGGGTTATTAGTTGGCCTAAGGGGACCGGGAGCATCGTGCCTTGTTTAGCTAGGCGGTCTGCTTCTTCGTTACCTTTTATCCCCTGATGCCCTGGGGCCCAGTAGGTATATATATCGTATATCCTACCCACCTCGTAGATCTCCAGGAAGGCTATTTGTGAGGAGGTGGGAATATTACCCCGTATCCCTTGGATAACACTGGTGTTATTAATATAGATGTGTATAGGTTAGCCTTGGGAGGTAAGGAGGGCCCGCTGGAGCCCTGCCCTCGCCCCTTTAGCCTCACCATTAAACACTTTTACTATACTAAGTCGGCCACAGCCCTGGGCTATAGGTTTTTTACCTCGGTAAATAACGAATCCGTACCCAGTGGCTCCATTAGACGCCTTAGAGCTATCTAAGTAGACAATTATATGGGTATCTGGGACGGTTTTTAGCCAATCCTGGAAGGCTTTGGTAGCTTTTTCCTTTGTTTATTGGATTATTGGGTTTTATGACCTTAGGAGGTATTGTGGTTAGAGTAGTGCTGGCCTTGGGACCCTTGCGATAAGGCTTGTTGTCCGTTGAAGTTGTGTTTGTTACCTCCCTTGTTATGTGAGCCTTAGGACTAATGGGTATTGTTGGTCGACTTTTTGTAGTCGGACTACGAAGCGTAGGTATACCCCTTCTAAAGCCACTTTCCTAGTAGGTAGGCCGGTATCTCGGAGGAGGTTACTTGTTAGGGTTATTTTCTAAACTAGGAGGATGGCTCGGGCTGCTCTTATGATGACCTTGTTAACCTTTTGGACGAGGCCCTTCTGGCCTATATTAATAATCCCCCCTCCCTAAGGAGAGGTGGTGTTACTTAGGGTTAGTTTAGTTAGCCCCCTGAACTAGGTTTCGGCTCCGTATAGGGCTATTAGGAGGACATAGGTGATGACCGCCTTTTATATAATAGTTACTGGGATTTCTCTTTTTATGTTTATTAGGTGCCTTAGGTGCTGGGCTGCCTTTTTTACTATAATTACCCTTGTTTCGATGTGGTATTAAAAAAAGAGTCTTTTATTAAACTAAACCCCTAGCCAATGGATCAGCTTAACTAAGGCTTTAATTTCAAGGCCTCTAGCTTTGATCCTAGGTAGGTCTTTTGGTTGCTTATGTTTCCTAGTGAAGTGGATAACTTTATATTTAATTAGGTTAAAGGAGACCTTATTATCGGTACCCTAGTTTAGAATTTAGGTAACTTATTAGTTTAAGGATATAGTATTATCCTTAAGGGATAGGCTAGTAATTAAAAGGCCTATATCATTTATATATCTAAACTAAAATTTTAGGTTTTTAATTAGGATATCAGAAATATAAAATAGGAAAGTAATAGGTGATAATGGGGAGCCCTGAGGTAGTCCATAAGTTAAAGGGAAGTCCTTTGTTATTACCTCTTCGAACCTAACCCTAGTAATACGGTCTAACACAAAGGTATGAATTAGCCTGATTAGGCTATTAGGCTAGCCCTGTTATTATAAACGGATAATAAGATGGTTCCGAAGAACAAAGTTAAAGGCCCCCTTCATATCCATTATCGCCAGCGTAGTTGTAAGCCCCTTATTAAGGGCTTGTTCGATATTGTGTGTGAGATAGGTTGTTAGGTTGATAGTTGCCCTGCTTGGTAGGGCCCCTATTTGCTGTGGGCTAGCCACCCCTTCTAGGATAGTGAGGTAGGCTATTCTCCTAATTATTAGTTTTTCGAGCCCCTTACCTAGGTAGGATAGGAGGGTTATTGGTCTCTAGGATCTAGCCTTTGAGAAGTTGGTCTTTCTAAGCTTCTGAATTATAATAACCTTTATTTTGTAGAAGGGCTAGGGGAAGTAGCCGGCCTTAATGTATGCCTAGAATAGTAGCCTGATAAGCTTAGCTATAAGGTCCTAATAAGCTTTAAGTTGTTTTGTGGTGATTCCATTGATATTAGGGGTCGTAGTCTTTATTAGGGTGGCTGCCCTTACTTCCTCTTGACTAATCGTAGCCTGCCAGGGTATTTGTCGTCTTAGGACCGTGGCCACGTCGAAGGGGTCCCTAGGTAGGTCATCCATATCATCAAACCTCTCTAGCAGGGCCCTCCGTAGGGCCTAGGCCTTGTCCTAGCTATCGTTATGCATTTAACCCTCAACTATTAAGGGGGGGGCTTTGATTACCAGATTAGCTTTACACTAGCCCATTATTTTATATAGGTCCTGATTGGATGTAGCCCCTTCGATCTTAGCAGCCTAATAGGCCCGTTTAGCCTTCCTAACTATTTCTAAGAAGACCTTTTGTTTTTTAAGGATAGGGGGTAATAAGGCTAAGGCTAGCTCCGGTTCCTATACCTGCTGGATACGGGCCTTAAGGTAGGATTAGTGGGTTTTAAAGTACTCTTTTATCTACTAAAGGGCCCACTTTCCCCGGCTTTATCGTCTTTTCTCCACTACTTAGATAACCATTAAGAGTAGGTTAATAATCTGGCTAGCCTGGGCGTCTAACTCAACTAAGGTGAGTAGGTCCTTAAAAGTAGGTAAAGTTAAGGTCCTTACCCTAATTAGATCTTTAAACCAAGGAAGGGCCGAATCGGGGACCAATATTAGCCCTAATTAGTATGTTTATTCTTGTTTATTATTATTAAGGGGGATGATGGTTATAATAGGCTAGTAATCAGCTCCTGGATATAAGTATGGATAAAGTCCTGCATACACAAGGGGGATATTTGAGAAGGTCAGGTCAAGGACGTGACCACGGGTATGGGTTAGAGCCCCTGCTTCTCCAATAAAGGAGAGGCCATAATTATCAATCCAGTCAACTAAATCATCTCCTCTATTCCAACTAACGGATCCGGGTTCCTAGGAGTAGTAATAAATATTAAAATCCCTAGCTATAAGGGCTCATAATAGTGGTTAGTATCCTAAGAGGATGGTCATTATATAGTTATAAGGATCACCTGGTTATCTATAAACGTTAATAATAATAGTATTATTAACTTTTAACCATAGGATATCCCTTATTTAAGTAAGTCTTTATTATTACACTTATAACCTTATCCCCTTCCGTATATATATCATTACCCTAGGCCTTATTTCCCTACTATCCTAAAAATCAACTAAGATAAAGGAATTATACCCAGGGTGTATATTAATCTGCATTCTATTAGTATAACCTATCCAGGGCTCCTAAATAAGTACAATATCAACCTAATCAGCCCAGCAGAGCTCTAAGAAAGCTGTGTATACTAGAGGCTTTTTCCCTACATTACATTAGGCTACACATAGCACCCATGGGGGGGCCTATTTAGGCCTACACCTCTAAGTCGAGGTCCAGGTGGGTATAAGTATTAGTGATATTATAATCAGGCTTTTAAGCTACCCTCTAGCTCCTATTTCGGAGAGGGTAGATAGGGTGGTTAATCTAAGGGAGGGCCTCAGGGTCTTCCACTTCATCTTTATTTATACTATTAATTATATCCTTATCGCCTAGGTATATAATTGATCCTTGGGAAGGGGTCCTGGTGTATAGGCGCTTAGAGCTAGGTTGTTGGCCCTGATCAGGGCGGGAGTCTTGGGGTTGTTAAGTGCTACTCTGGGTAGTGGTCTAGTTGATACTATTACGGGCCTCGGAGGCCTTTTACCCAACCTTCCAAATCCGTCCACATTCTTTTCAGCTTAGGAGAGTAGGATAACCGTTGACCATTAGGGGCCTAACTGGATAGTTTATATAGCTAGCCTGGAAGGGCCCTAAATACTTGGCACACTTCGGCTTAGCTGTACAGGGCTCAGTCTCGTGGGAGTCTAAGGGCTTGCTACAGTTATTATATAGTGGCCACTGGTTATAGTATTAGTTTATGTGGTATCCCTAGTAACCAGGGTTATACCTAAGTAGGGTCCTCTTTTCCCTAATAAACTAGGCTTTACTACTCTAGTTAAATAATCTAAAGGGTAGTACCTTAACCGTAAAGGAGATAACCCAAGTAACTTTGTTTATAATAGGGTTTAGGCCAAGGTGGGATTACCGGGCTAGGATTAGCACGCAGTTAATTTAGGTAATAACCTCCTCCCTAATCAGGGTTAATATATTAATACTTTCCCCATTTAGGTTTTAGAACTTAGATGAGTAATGTAGAACAGTATATATAAACTATTTTATAGGGGGTTTTACTTTAAAAACCCCTAAACAACTTATTACCTTTTATTTATTTCCAAAAAGGCTTTATTGGATTTATTTATTTAGGGGCTTCAAAGAGTATCTGGTCAAAATATAATAAATATATAGGATATCTCCTAGTTATAGGCCAAGGGCCTAGCAGACTATATGGCGCAGGGCAAAAGGGGCGTTCTTCCGGGCAGCATCCAGGCCTTCCTCGGGGATACAAACGAAAACCCACAGGTCCTCTAACTGAGCCTAGGCTTATGGGCGGGTAGGGGCTTGGTGCTAGGCCGGGGTAGGGGCCGGGGCGGAGGCCGGGGCTAAGACTAGGGCTGGGGTCGGGGCTGATACCGCAACGATAACCTAGTTCTGGGTTAAAATTAGAGTAACTTTATTATTTATCAACTTCTTTAGAGCTTAGATTACATAGGTTGTCACCTCCTTTACGATCTGCTTTTTCGGCCCCTTAAAATTAGAGACCACGTTATTAATAGACTAGGTGATAACTAAAAAAACACCCTTTTGGTCCTCATAGCGTCTGGCTTATTCATTAAAGGTGGCTAGGATAAATCTAGTAGCCACCCCGTTTACGTTTAAGGGCCCCTTTACTATAAAAGGGGCTACATCAGGAGAGTTAAGCTAACTTCCCCCAAGGCTAGGCCAGAGTAGCTGGGCTTTAGTGTTATAGCGGCGTTTAGCCCTTAAAGGAGGGGTTAGCTCTAGAGGTGACCCAGAGCCCCGATTAGGGCTGGCCGGAGGGGCCGGCTATAGTCCAGTGCCCACTAAAGACTATGAGGCTATCACGGGAGGGCTCTAAAAGGGAGAGGTAAAAACTTTTTAATTATTAAGGATTTTAATAATATATTACTTATTTTATTAATAACGGATACTAAGAAAAATTAGGCGAGAGGGAAGTTCCAACACCATTTTATAGGGGTTTCTATTTTAAAGGCCCCTAAATAATCTATTAACTTTTATCTATTTCCAAAACGGCTTTATTGGATTTATTTATTTAGGGGCTTTAAAGAGTATCCAGTTAAGATGTGGTAAATGTGTAGGATATCTCCTAGTTATAGGCCAAGGGCCTAGTAGACTGTACGGCGCAGAGCGAAAGGTGTCACGGGCCAAGGCCCGATCAGAGGCCTCGGAACCACTCAGCCATGTCCAACGCCAACCGCTGCTTACTAAGCCTGACCAGGCCCAGGCAGACCTGATCAGGATCCAACGGATTTATGGGGCAGTAGACTTTTCCTTCCTTTCTCCTTATCTTAAAGATACTCGTAGTAGTCGCTATAGTTAGTTATAATATACGTACTTGGACCGTTATATTATCTTCAAGATCATCAAAAGTAATTAATTAAATGCTTAGTATAAAAGTCCACGATTTATATGAGAGTAGTAAGAAGTTTTAGACGGGTTAACCTAAGGAGTCCCTGAACGTCTAAAACTGATTAGTACGGCCTGATTAGACTTAGAGGTTATTATAAACTCAAAACGACGTATACGTGTATTCGTAATAGAGTACTTTGACCACGTTATTAAGTATACTATGGTCACTACTGAACGTAAAACACTAGGATAAGCGATAACCACGTAACAATGGAAAGTAACGCTAAACTATCTGGAAACCCACAGTAGTTGGTATAGCTAATCGGACAACTTATAACCCAACTATAGGAGATGTAGACCACCTAAGTAATCGAATAAGAGACTTAACAAGAGCAGATTCGACTATTATAGGAAGCCCTGGTAGAACCCAGGTACCCGACATCGACGATAAACTAGTCCCTAATACCCTTTATAACACCAATTCCCCCCAATTAGGTCTATGTACTACCTCCGAGATAAGCTAAACATTAAATTCCTAACCCACTGAAGTTTAATGGATTACGTAAGAAGTTTTAATAATAGTACCTCGAGATGGGAGGGAAGATAAGCGTGGATAAAAAAGCCTTTAGTTCAGAGTTAACTGTATTCACCTACATCTACTCTAGGCTAGAAAACACCATGTAAACCATGGTAAGCACCTATTATATGTAAGGAGGGGCCGATGGGTCGAAAAACCCGGATAAATTCATGGAATACTTAAAGGGTTACTACGCGGACCTTAACGTAGAAGTATAAGCCCTCGACCAACTAAGGACTATATAATAAAAAGAGAATAAGAGTTTTACTTATTTCCTCCCCAAATTTAAAAAAGAGTTTACAAAAGTAGGAGGAGGATATTAGTTAGATATTATGAGGATCAACTACCTCAAAGGAGCCCTGAACACCACAATAAGAGCCCCCCTTATCAGTATAATTAACAAACTAATAATATACACTATATACACCCAGATGCTCCTAAGTATAAGCTTAGAATTAGATAGCGAATCCTACTAAGCCCATCGTAAGCGTCGGCATAGGAGATCGCTAACCCTTAATTAAACAAAAACTAAGTCCCCTCGGAAATAGAATAATTAATTAGAGTTCCCCCAACCTGATTAAATAGAATGGGAACCTACGAAAGTAAACAAGCTAACCAAGGACGAGAAAGTCCGTAAACGGCCAAGCTAAAAGGAAGCTCATAGATATTATAACTATAACAAAAAAGGGCATATACAATGGTAATACCCTGAGGATCGAAAAAAAACAAAGAAGACTAAGACTTTTAAAAGAAAAACTAAGGAATAAAGTAAAATAGATAATAGCTCTAATTAGGACTCTGAGGACTTAGGAAAAAAGTAATTCTTAGTGAAAGTCGTTATTAGGAGTAATAAGTTATAGAGGAATAGAAGGTCGTTAAAAAGAGTATGGATTATAACCCATTTTACGTTAATATTGGGATTAATGGGATACACTATATAATTACCCTTATTAATATAGGGTGTTTAATATACGCCCTGATTAGCGATGCCTTCGCTAAGAAACTCCGCTTATTATGTATTAGTATTATACCTCGGAACTTAATGCAAGTCACCACTATAGTTCCTAGTGTAATCCGCTACATTATTTACACTAATATTAATATTAATGGCTATAAATGACACCGATTATTCTTTTATATTATTCTTAACTAAAAAGATAATATTATCCTTAGAAGGTCCTGGATAATTAACGATGATGTTATAGTTTACCTAGTACGAGGTACTCTACATATAAGTATCGTAGACCACTAGGTGATAAAAAGGAAACCGGGTTAGGCCCGGCAAGATCCAAAGTTCCCAATCCAGTAGTAAACTAGATTAGTATTCTTAGCCCTGATTAGGCGGGCATAGAAGAAAAGAGAGACCCCTCTTAGCATATCTACCCTAAACGCATTCTCTGCAAATTTAGCCGATATCGAGAAAGCCCTAGCACTAAAAATGAAGATAGACCCGAGGACGAAACTCCCTACGTATTACTACAAGTTTCTGTATGTCTTCGACCGAGATAAGGCTGATCAACTACCACTGCACTAGAAGAACGTCGACCATACTATCCCTATTAAGAAGAACTCCTATGGTCAAAATAAACCAGTAACCTAGGGACCTCTATATGGCATGTTAAGGGAAGAGTTAATTGTACTACGCTGAACCCTTATAAAACTATTAAATAAAAGGTTTATTAGGGCTAATAGTTCCCCTATATTATTGCCCGTTCTATTTATCCGGAAGCCTAGAGGAGGGTTATAGTTCTACGTCGATTACCGTGCCCTTAACACCATTACAAAAAAGGACCAATACCCCTTACCCCTGATCAGCGAGACCCTAAGGGCACTAATAAAAGCGAAGTGGTTAACAAAATTGGATATTATTATTGTGTTTTATAAGATCCGAGTTAAGAAAGGAGATAAATAGAAGACGGCGTTTAGGATAAAGTATGGGTTATACGAATAGATGGTTACCCCTTTTAGTTTAACTAAAGCCCTTACGACGTTCTAATAATATATTAACTATACCCTATAAAACTTCTTAGATAAGTTCTACTTAGCTTATATCGACGATATCCTGATTTATTTAGATAGCTCCCTCTCTGATCATAAAGAGAAGGTTAAGAAGGTCCTCGAGCACTTAGGCGCTATAGGCCTGCATATGGATATCGATAAGTGTGAATTCGAGGCTAAGAGCGTTAAGTATTTAGGGTTTATTATTAATATTAGTAAGGGAATTCACGTAGACCCTAAGAAAATTAAGGTAATCCAAGGATGGGAAGTGCCCCGATTAGTACGAGGAGTCCGTAGGTTCATCGGTTTTACTAACTATTACTAGCAGTTTATACCTAACTTCTCGGGGATCGTATAACCCCTAATAACCTTAACTAAAAGGGATATACCGTTTATTTAGAGTAAGGAGTGTGCTAAAGCGTTCAAGGAGCTGAAGACGCTCCTGATTAGCGCACCTGTATTAGCTCACTAGGACCCTGATCAAGCTACAGTACTCGAGACCGATTCGTTTGGTTATGTAGTAAGAGGTGCCTTATCGTAGTATAACGACGAAGGGATCCTAAAACCTATAGCGTTCTTTTTACACAAGAACCTACCTACGGAGTGTAATTACCCGATATACAACAAAGAACTATTAGTAATAATACGCTACCTAGAGTACTGGGATTCAGAACTGCGGAGTGTAGAAAAGTTCACTATCCTAACTAATCACCTAAATCTAAAATACTTTATAACGAAGAGATAGTTAAGCGAACATCAGATTAGGTGGTTAGAATTACTATCCCACTATAACTTTACTATCTAATTTAGACCTAGTAAAAAAGTAATAGTTTTTAATACATTATCGAAACGTGAACAGGATATCCCTAGCACCCTATAGGACAATAGGTTAGAGGGTCGGAAGATTAAACTCCTGAAGAACAGGATTAACGTATTATGAGTTAATAACGTAGTAGTAATTAGAGAAGTACGGGCCCGATTAGGGTAAGTAAAGAGGGATAAGTCTAATATAAGAGACTCCCCCGGAGACATAAATCAGACCGACAACCCCAGCCCAAACAAAACAGAACCCCCCTTGAACCCTTTTAAAAAAGAGCTATTATACTCCTAATGGGATAAAACCTTAAATTAGAACAACCAATACTAGTTAATCAGGGGAGTAGTATAAAAAGGAGACCAACAACTTCCCTCATAATAGAAGTTACCGATAATACTATTAGAATATACAATCAACGATAACAAGAGACTATTATAGAAGGATAAAATCTGGATTCCATATTACGAGCCCTTAAGGACGGGTTTAATCCAGAGGTTCCACGACTCCACGTTAACGGGACATCCGGGGAGGGACACTTTAAAAGCCCTAATCAACCACCAGTTCCACTAACCAGGCCTATCCCAGGATATCCGAAGATTTATAAGGAACTACGACGTTTATGGACAAGGAAACGTATAGCGCGACAAAAAGAGGGGCCTATTAAAGCCTCTACTTATCCCTGGACGGATCTAAGCAGAGGTTTCTATTGATTTTATAATAGGACTACCCCCTTCCCACTACGATAGGGCTACGAACATCATAGTGGTGACCGATCGTTTATCAAAGAACGTAATCTTCGAGTCATTAAAGGACATCACAACGAATACAATAATAGACCAACTAATCCAAGGTCTAATTAGGTACCATAGGATACCTTATGCAATTATATTAAATAGAGGACCATAGTTTACGAGTCTTATATAGAAATAACTCTACTAATTACTATGGATCAAATAAAAACTCTTTACAGCGTTCTACCCAAAAATAAACGGAGCTACGAAGAGGGTAAACTAAGTAATAGAAACCTATTTTAGAGTATACACAGTGTATACTTAGAATGATTAGGATAAACTACTCCTAGTAATAATAATAGTTATTAATAACTAGGTCACTTCGTTAATAGGACTTAGCCCGTTTTTTATTACTTATAGGTATAACTTAGACCTAATTAGAGTAAAGGAACCCCTACAGAATAGTAATAAGACCCCTATAATAAAAGCAGAGGCTCTAGTTTAGAAGCTGAAGGATGCCTCTAAGTAGGCTTAGGTAGCGATGGTGGTAGTATAAGAAAAACAAAAGATTACCGTAAACACAAAGTACTAATTATTTAATTAGTTTAAGTTTAGGGATAAAGTTTAGTTGAGGTTACGGAATATCTAATCTAATTAACTATTAAAGAAGTTTAATTAGGTTAATATAAAGTATACTATCCTTAAACTAGTTAGATCCCACGTTTACTAGCTAAATACACTACTAGGGATTTATAACGTCTTCTATATAAGCCTAATTAGGTACACTAGAGTTAATCCGTTACTATCACAAAGCCGTGACGACGCTCAGCTACCTACGATACTAGTGGCTAATGGGGAGGAGTTTAAAGTTGAGGAGATCCGTAATACGCGGAAAGTACGGGGCGGATAAAAGGTCTTAGTAAAGTAGAAGGACTATACTCAACTCACCTAGGAACTAATGGATATACTAGTGGATATAACGGCCTTAGACCGTTACGAGGCCGATTACGGGAATATCCCTTGGGAAAGGAGGGGAAGAAGGGGGTAATTATCACGGGCTAAGGCCCGATCAGAGGCCTCAGAACTACTCGGCTATATCCAACACCAACCACTACTTACTAAACCTGACCAGGCCCAGGCAGACCTGATCAGGATCCAACGGATTTATGGGGCAGCAGACTTTTCCTTCCTTTCTCCTTATCTTAAAGATACTCGTAATAGTCGCCATAGCTAGTTGCAATATACGTGCTTGGACCGTTACAAAAGGGGTGTTTTTCCGGGTAGCATCCAGGTTTTCCTTGGGGATATGGACGAAAACCGGGAGGTCTTCTAACTAAGCCTGGGCTTATGGGTGGATAGGGGCTCGGTTCTGGGCTGGGGTGGAGGCCGGGGTTGAGACTAGGGTTAGGGTTAGGGTTAATACTATAACGATAACCCAATTCTAAGCTAGAATTAAAGTAACTTTGTTATTTATTAACTTTTTAAAAACTTAGATTATATAAGTTATCACCTCCTTTGCGATTTACTTTTTTAGCCCCTTAAAACTAGAGACCATATTATTAATAGACTGGGTGATAGCTAAAAAGACATCCTTTCGGTCCTTATAACATCTAGCTTGTTCATCGAAGGCGGCTAAGATAGATCTAGTGGCCACCCCACTTGTGTTCAATGGCCCCTTTGCTATAGAGGGGGCTGCATTAGGAGTGTTAGGCTAGTTTCCCCTAAGGCTGGGCTGGAATGGCTGGGCCTCAGTGTTGCGGCGGTGCTTAGCCCTTAAGGTGGGGGTTAGCTCCGGAGGTGACCCAGAGCCCCGATCAGGGCCGGCCAGAGGGGCCGGCTGCAGTCCGGTGCCCACCGGAGGCTATGAGGCTATTATAGGAGGACTCTAAGAGGGAGAGGTGAAGATTTTTTAACTGTTAAGGATTTTGGTGGTGTATTACCTATTTCACTAATAACGGATGCCAAGAAAAATTAGGCGAGAGGGAAGTGAAATCGTCTCGATGCGATGCAAGTTCATTCCCATGGCAAGGCGCAGAGCCAGACCAATGCCATACCACAGGTTCACCGACTGCGGTCCATTGCTGCCGTATATGCAGAGAAGGAGTAGACATTGGACACAATCGAGGTCGTCTGCTGCCAAAGCGCTCCCAAGATCATGTATAGCCGCCTGGAAGAAGTCCTCCTGTAGGCGGCGGTGTCGTTCATCGGTGCGGGCTTTCTCGGATGCTGCGATTGACAAGACAATATTGATCTGGAATGAGGAAAGACCATCCAGCGTCTCGCCTCGCGAAAAGGGGAGGTAGTGTTTGTCGAGACATGTTGGCTTGTGAAGGACGGGAAATTGTGGCCATCGTCGACTGAAAAATGCTTCAATCAGGTAGTTGTTATCCTCTAGGCTCTGATGTATAGCATTGCTTGACCCGTCCGATGTCCTCCCGGTCGATAATACGTCCCATAATCGAGACGGTCTATTAAGAAGGCTGTCCTCAGCAGCCCTTGAAGTCCCTTCTCTCGAGAATGTCGGACGAAGAAGACGTCCAGTAAGAATTCCGCCAGGCTGACTATTCCCAGTAGATGGCTGGCGCTCCGAACCGACGTCAAGATTCCCGCTGGTTAGTGAATGGGTGCTCTGCAACGGGTCAGCCCCATCAGCGACCGCAGCCATTAACGCCTCCAGCTGCGCCGTGAGGCTCTCCACTTGGCTTCGGAGACGGTCACACTCGCAGTCGGCGTTTGAGACCCGCACAAGGAAGCGTTCAGAAGGTACACATGGTGTGCCAGCGGCGGAACACTGCCCGCATATCGGAAGTTGTCCGTCGCACTTTGTATGGTACCCTGTCAGAAAGACATTCTTCGGAGCATAAATCTGGGCTCCTCACCTTTTGCTTCCTTCTCCGACACCTCTCACACGCTGCCACGCCTCGCTTGAGGCCCCGCCGGTGCGTCGTCGACCTCGGCCGAGAGTTGGAGTTTGGCGTCTGGACGTTGTCAGGCTGAGCCGGTGAAGACGTCGGAGAGGCTCCGTCTGCGGCCGTGCTGTCTGCCATAATAAGACTGTCGTCGATGCACCTAGCGATTCCAACTGTGGTATCCTGCCAAAAGTCTGGATTCCAGATAGATTCGATTCGTCCCGGCTGCGGTTGATGGTCTCAGCTCAGGAGGACATGAGGTCAACAACGGTCGGAGTTGAGCCGTCGGATCGATCCGACACAGAAAGTGGAGATTCCCCGCGTTCGGGAAACGTCGCCAGGGACGGGTTTTGTCCGTGCCCCTCTTGTTCGGAGGTCTTGACCCAAAATCAACTAGCATGAGGGGAATGCATCGGTGCGTCATATTCACAAGGACCGCCCAGAGAGGATGCCGGAAGCATAGTGCATTTAGCAAACCGCTCTCTACGTTCAGTAAACAGCCCCCGGGTCTCACAATGGCGGTGACTGAGAAAACCCCAAGTAGGCAAGTTGAGTCTTGCAAGTGGTTGATTTCAGTTATTCAGTTCTGACTTTCTCACGTGCAGCCCTTCCCGGCCTCAACCAGTTTCAGTTCATAACGATGTACAACTAGGATTGTCCGCGGATTGCTGGGACACTCACGTCCATGTTTTCGATTCTACAATTGGCCCTTTTGCGCCTTCCAGGTCCTATACCCCGGCCCAAGCGACCGTACAGCAACTCCTGGAGTTCAGCTCAGGCTTAACCAAAGGCCAGCCCCTCAACATCGTCCTGGTCCAGCCGTCGCCATATCAGACCGATAACAAAGTCTTGCTGCACTTACTGCGCAAGCTACACGATGACGGTTGTCAGTCTGCTCGCGGTATTGCGGTGGTGGACCTGGATAACACAACCGATGAGGAGTTTTGGTCAATGCACGAGCTAGGGATTCGTGGCCTCCGAATCAACATGCAAGCAGACGGGCGCAGCACCGACCTCGATGCCCTTCGCAAGATCATAGTCGAAACTGCATCACGAATCAAAGTCTTTCCAGGCTGGAAAATTCAGTTATTCTGCGCGGCATCAACGTGGGACGGTAAGGAGCCATGAGTCATGTAGGCAAGTAGGCACTAATCATCTTGACCAGATTTGTTTGATACAATCTCCAGCCTTCCTGTAGAAGTTGTAGTTGACCACGTTGGCGGACTGCGTGGCGCATCAAGACTCGAGCCACACCGAAACAACACCGATGCGCGGGACCCAACAAAGCAGGCCGGTTTCAATTCCATTGTCAGGCTAGCGAAGAACTCCAAAGTTTTCATAAAACTATCCGGGCTTTACCGGGTCTCACACCGGAAAGAGTCTGGATATGACGACTTGGAGCCCATAATAAGGACGCTAGCAGAGACTGTCCCTGATCGCTTGGTTTGGGGGAGCGACTGGCCACACACAGGCGAGGGCCCAGATCGGCTGAAACGAGACCGCGAGTCGATTGAGCCGTTCAGTGAAATTGATGACAAGCAGATCCTTATAAATCTCAGAAAGTGGGTTGGGAACGAAGAGACTTGGAACAAGATTACGGTGACGAACCCGAAGAGAGTCTACGCATAGAAGCCCATGGCGCCAAATCGGTCATAGGCGAAAAGAAAAAAGGAGATTCATCACAAAGGATTATTTTCCAACAGTCTATGATCATACGCAGAAACGTGATACACAGAGCACATTTCACGGAATGACTTGAAAGACTTGCCGGCCGGCATCCTAGATGTCCATCCGAGGGTTGAGCTGCGATCTCGGATATATCCGATGGTCGCTGTCGGACACCGATATGCTCGGGCTAACCCCGTGCCGACCAAACTCCGCAATTTTGGCCACTTAATGCTCAGGCGATTCCGTTTGGCTGGTCTTCAGCAGTTCGAACAGGTAACAACAAAAATGGCATCAATTCGTGTCCTTGGCGGCCGATGCGCCCGCCCGCTAGTGGCCACACCTTCCACACGTTTTTCTTCCAAGATGCCACGTGTTTTCGGCACGCAGCAGCTGCGGACCGAAAGCAGCCTGCCGGCGGCCTACTATCGAGGCGGCACCTCTCGGGCCATCTTCTTCCGCCACGAGGACCTCCCCGCTGACCGGTCCGAGTGGGGCCCGATTTTCCTGGGAAGCATCGGCAGTCCGGACCCGTACGGCCGGCAGCTGGACGGCCTCGGCGGCGGCATCTCCAGCCTGTCCAAGGTGTGCGTAATCAGGAAGAGCTCGCGGCCCGACGCGGACGTCGATTACACCTTTGTCTCGCTCGGGATCAAGAACACCAACGTCGACTACTCCAGCAACTGCGGCAACATGAGCGCGGCTGTGGGGCCCTACGCCGTGAATACGGGCCTCGTCGACGTGCCCGACGGATCCACGGAGGCGACGGTGCGCGTGTTCAACACCAACACTGGGAAGGTGATCGAGTCCGTCTTCCCACTCGACGGTAAGGAGGCCGCAGGGGACGGCGACTTTTCTATCGACGGCGTGGCCGGGATCGCCGCAAGAGTGCAACTCAAGTTCCTCGACCCGGCTGGCTCGCGGACAGGAAAGCTATTCCCGACGGAGTCCAAAGTTGATGAGCTGGAGGGCGTGAGGGCTACCTGCATCGACGCTGGCAACCCCTGCTGCTTCGTTCAAGCCGCCGACCTTGGCGTCGACGGTACCATCACCCCCCAGGGCATCGAAGACCACCCTACCCTGGGACAGACCCTGAACAAGATTCGCCGCGCGGCTGGGGTCAAAATGGGTCTCGCGGAGTCCAAAGATAAGGTCCCCGGAAGCGTGCCCAAGATTGCAATTGTATCGGCGCCCAGGGACGGAAAGAGCAACACTCTGGTCGCGCGAGCGATGTCTGTGGACCAACCTCACAAAGCAATCCCCGTTACCGTCGCGCTGGCGGCAGCGGCGGCAGCTACTGCTCAAGGGACAGTAGTATCCGAGTGCGTCAAGAACGATGCAGGTACCGTGGGCGACATCACAATTTTCCACGCCAGCGGGACTTTGGACGTGGCTGCAGACTATGACGAAGGTGGATCACTGCAGTCTGCGACTGTTTATAGAACGGCTCGCAGACTAATGGAAGGGAGGGTGTTCTGGAAGTAAAACAACAGACACGTGTATGATAGACAGAGGTATGGGCCATATTACGACGTCTTTTAGCCGGTTTCGTGGTACGATGGCGGCTAGACACAGCCGCTGAAGTTTTCACACTGCAGCGAGGCAACCCAATGTGAGATACCGGGCCATGCAGCGAAGTGGTTACAGCCGTGCATCTGTGGGAATGGCTAATCTCATGTCAATCGACAACGACTCACGTCTTGGTAACAATGTTCAAAACCGATTGAAGGTTACTAGATAGATGTTATGTTTTTCTGGCCCAGTCTGGTGCTTTGGATAACATAAAAAACTTCAATGAAAGCATATCCAATTGATAGGAGTTCTATAACGGAATTGAATATGGAGAAGACATGGAAAGATAAGGAAGTGAGGAGCGGGAAGAGTTAATGGAGAACTCAGAAGAACGCAGCTTTAATGCCAAATCAGATTTACAGGACTTAAGGGTTCCACTCTCTTGACTTGCTCCAAGTCACTTTCTCAGCGAACGAAGATTCCGGACTGCCGCAGACCCCCGTTTCGATATAACTCCTGATTATCTCGGGCGTTGGCTTGGATGCCCGCCATCCAGGAAACAGGCTTGCGGTAACTGCAGCGTCCGCTATGTTTAGGAATACTCTAAACGAATTCTTGCGACCGAATACGTCGTCTTTTGAGGCAAAGGCATGTCCGACGATCCAAAAACATGATCCATCATCTTGCTTCCGTACTACAAGCTGCAGACAAGTCGACATGAGATCGCTAATGATCCAGTCTCCAGCCCGAGTGTCTGGAGGGACCAGAATGTGGGTTTCGGAGCCGGCCAAAGCCGGACGCACCGGCGAATCAGAAGGCTGGTTGTCCAAAGTCGTGTTGACCTTGAAAGTATTTGTACCGGAAGAGTCGTCTTGCTTGTCGACTATTACCTGTAGCCCCTCTTCGTCCCTTTGTACGACGCGAGATCCTACGCATCTAATGAGATTCCACTTCGAGATGGAAGCTCTCTCGGAAACTGGTTTCTTCGTCTCATCGTGGACTTGTGCCCATGCCTTGGCCTCTAGAGTCGCTCGATTCCTAATTGCTTCTTTCAGCTTCGGCGACGGATCATCTTGGAGTCCAAGGCATTGCACCGTGTGGAAACGGCGCAAACCATCTCGGCTGTCCCAGTCGCTTAACAGTCTCCAAGAAATCGACGGCCAAATCAAACCTATCTCGGTTGTAATCCGGCTGAATCGGCACCTGGTCTTTCCATTCGGCAATGGATCTAATTCCGTAAAGCATGTCCCTCGGGTCTTGACAGCTCAGCCCTACTATTTTGTCAAGAAGGGAGAGAATATCCATACGTTTCTGAGTGAAAGAGCCAGCCACTATGAATGGACTTTCAATTGGAAGGTCTTGGAGGTCTTTCACTAGCGCCGAGAGACCTCCCCCTTTGATAATCAAACGTCTTAATAGACCGAATGTTTTGGACATCCAAAGCTCGGTGATGCCCAGTGACATGCCCAAGAATAGGTCGATGGGCAGGTGGCTCGTCCCGCAAAAGACTGTTGCGTTTCGGGCTAAGAAAGGCTCCTGATAGACCCATAAACGTCCGAAATATGGCCGCCTCATGAAGGCTTTCAGGGCGTGATATACCTGGAGAACGGTTTCGGCTTTCTTCGAAACCGCCCATAAAACGAGCTCATAGACCAAAGGCCTCTCCGGAAGGTCCGCGATCGCCATCCTTTCAAACAACCGCGCTCTCCTCTCCAACATGCAACTTCCCTCTCGCCTAATTTTTCTTAGCACCCACTATTAATGAAATAGGTAATATACCACCAAGATCCTTACAACTGAAAAGTCTTCACCTCTCCCTCCCAGAGCCCTCCCGCAATAACCTCATAACCTCCGGCGGGCACCGAACTACAACCGGCCCCCCCCCCGGCCAGCCCTAATCGGGGCTCTAGGTCACCTCCGGAGCTAACCCCTACCTCAAGGGCTAAGCACCGCCGCGACACCAAGGCCCAGCCATTCCAGCCCAGCCTTAGGGGAAACCAGCCCAACACTCCTAATATAACCCCCTCTACGGCAAAGGGGCCCTTAAACATAAGTGGGGTGGCCATTAGATCTATTCTAACCGCCTTCGATGAACAAACCAGACGCTATAAGGACTAAAAGGATGTTTTTTTGGCCATCACCTAGTCTATTAACAACGTGGTCTCTAGTTTTAAGGGGTCGAAAAAGTAGATCGCAAAGGAGGCGACAACTTATGTGATCTAAGCTCTAAAGAAGCTAATGAATAATAAAGCTACTTTGACTTTAACCCGGAATTAGGTTACGGTTATAATATTAACCCCGACCCTAGCCCTAATCTCAACCCCGGCCTCCACCCCGGCCTCCGCCCTGGCCTAGCACCAAGCCCCTCCCCTACCCGCCCATAAACCCAAGCTTAGCTAGAAGATCTCCGGGTTTTCGTCCATATCCCCGAGGAAGGCCTAGATATTGCCCGGAAGAACGCCCCTTTTACCCTGCACCGTATAGTCTACTAGGCCCTTGGCCTACAACTAGGAGATATCCTACACATTTACTACATCTCAACTAGATACTCCTTAAAGCCCCTAAATAAATAAATCTAATAAGGCCTTCTTAAAAATAAATAAAGGTTAATAAATTATTTAGGGGTTTTTAAAATAGAAACCCCTACAAAATAGTTTATATACACTATTCCACGTTACTCATCTAAGCTCTAAAGCCTAGATGGGGAAAGTATTAATATATTAACCCTGATTAGGGAGGAGGTTATTGCCCAGACTGGCCGCGAGCTAGTCCTAGCCCGGCAATCCCACCTTAGCCTAAACCCTATTACAAATAAAGTCACTTAGGTTATCTCTTTTATAGTTAAGATATTACCCTTTAAATTATTTAATTAGAGTAGTAAAGCCTAGCTTATTAGAGAAAAGAGGACCCTACTTAGGTATAACCCTGGTTACTAGGGATACCATATAAACTAGTACTACAACTAGCGGCTACTCTATAGTAACTATAGTAAACCCTTAAACTTCTACGAGACTAAGCCTTATATAACTAAGCCGAAGTATACTAACTACTTAGGGCCCTTCTAAGCTAACCATATAAACTATCCAACTAGGCCCCTAATGGTTAACGGTTATCTTACCCTACTAGGCTAAAAGGAATATGGACGGATTCGGAAGGCAGGGTAAAAGGCCTCCGAGGCCTGTGATAGTATTAACTAGACCACTACCCAGAGCAATACTCAACAACCCCAAGACTCCCACCCTGATCAGGGCCAATAACCTGGCTCTAAGTACCTATATACCAGGACCCCTTCCCAAGGATCGATTATATACCTAGGCGATGAGGATATAATTAGTAGTATAAATAAAGACGAAGCGGAAGACCCCGAGGCCCTCCCTTAGATTAACCGCCCTATCTACCCTCTCCGAAATAGGAGCTAGAGGGTAACTTAAAAACCTGATTATAATATCACTAATACCTATACCCACCTGGACCTCGACTCGGAGGCGTAGGCCTAAATAGGCCCCCCCATGGGTGCTATGTATAGCCTAATGTAACGTAGGGAAAAAGCCTCTAATACACACAGCTTTCCTAAAGTTCTACTAGGCTGATCAGGTCGACATTGTACTTATTTATCTAGGAGCCCTGGATAGGCTACACTAACAGAATACAGATTAATATACACCCTAGGTATAATTCCTTTATCCTAGTTAATTTTTAGAATAATAGGGAAATAAGGCCTAGGGTAATAATATATATACGGAAGGGGATAAGGCTATAAGTGCAACAATAAAGACCTATTTAAATAAAGGATATCCTATAATTAAAGGTTAATAACACTACTATTATAAACATCTATAAATAACCAGTCGATCCTTATAATTATATAATAACCACCCTCCTAGGATATTAATCACTATTACAAACCCTTATAACTGGGGATTTCAACATTCACCACTACTCCTAGGAACTAGGATCCGTTAGCTGGAATAGAGGAGACGATTTAACCGACTAGGTTAATAACCATGGCCTCTCCTTTATTAGAGAAGCAGGGGCTCTAACCTATACCCGTGGTCACGTCCTTAACCTAACCTTCTCAAATATCCCCCTTGTGCACGCAGGACCTTACCCACACCTACACCCAGGAGCTAATCACCAACCTATTATAACCATCATCCCCCTTAACAATAATAAACAACAATAAATACACTAATTAGGGCTAATATTAGTCCCGGATTCGGCCCTTCCTTAGTTTTAAGACCTAATTAGGGTAAAGGCCTTAACTTTACTTACTATTAAGGACCTACCCACCCTAGCTAAGCTAAACACCCAGGCCAGCCGGATTATTAACCTACTCTTAACGGTTATCTAAATAATAGGAAAAAAACAATAAAGCCGGGGAAAGTGGGCCCCTTAATATATAAAAGAGTACTCTAAAACCGACTAATCCTACCTTAAAGCCCGTATCCAATAAGTACGGGAACCAGAGCCAGCCTCGGCTTTACTACGCCTTATCTTTAAAAAACAAAAGGTCTTCTAAGAAATAATTAGGAAGGCTAAACGGGCTTATTAGGCTACTAAAAGTAAAGGGGCTATATCGAATTAGGACCTTTATAAAATAATAAGTTAGTGTAAAACTAGTCTAATAGTTAAAGCCCCCCCCCCCTTAGTAATTGAGAGCTAGATGCACAACGATAACCAGGACAAAGCCCAGGCCCTACAGAGGGCCCTGCTAGAGAGGTTCAATAATACGGATAACCTACCTAGGGACCCCTTCGACGTAACCACGATCCCAAAACAACAAATACCCTAGTAAACTATGATTAGTTAAGAGAAAATAAGGGCAACTACCCTAATAAAGACTACGACCCCTAGTATTAACGGAATAACCATAAGACTACTTAAAGTTTACTGGGACCTTATAGCTGAGCTAATTAGGCTACTATTCCAGGTATACATTAAGGCCGGCTACTTCCCCCAGCCCTTCCGTAAAATAGAGGTTATTATAATCCAAAAACTTAAAAAGACTAACTTCTCAAAGGCTGGATCCTAGAGACCAATAACCCTCCTATCCTACCTAGGTAAGGGGCTCGAGAAACTAATAGTTAAAAGAATAGCCTACCTCACTATCCTAGAAGGGGTGGCTAGCCCACAACAAATAGGGGCCCTACCAAGCAGGGCAACTATCGACCTAACAACCTATTTCACACACAATATCAAACAAGCCCTCCATAAGGGGCTTACAGCTACGTTAACGATAATAGATATAAAGGGGGCCTTTGACTCTGTTCTTCGGAACCACCTTATTATCCAACTACGATAACAGGGCTAGCCTAATAACCTGATCAGGCTAATTCATACCTTTGTGTTAGACCGTATTACTAGGGTTAGGTTCGAAGAGGTAATAACAAAGGACTTCCCTTTAACTTATGGATTACCTCAGGGCTCCCCATTATCACCTATTACTTTCCTATTTTATATTTCTGATATCCTAATTAAAAACCTAAAACTTCAGTTTAGATATATAAATGATATAGGCCTTTTAATTACTAGCCTATCCCTTAAGGATAATACTATATCCTTAAACTAATAAGTTACCTAAATTCTAAACTAGGGTACCGATAATAAGGTCTCCTTTAACCCAATTAAATATAAAGTTATCCACTTCACTAGGAAACATAAGCAACCAAAAGACCTACCTAGGATCAAAGCTAGAGGCCTTGAAATCAAAGCCTCAGTTAAGCTGATCCATTGGCTAGGGGTTTAGTTCAATAAAAGACTCTCTTTCTAATACCACATCGAAACAAGGGTAATGTCATGATATAGCCCACAATTACTGTCCCGTAATTGTGGTTCCACTTTTGCGACAGTTATGAGCCCTTGTCTCTACGAGCCCTCTGGTTGAATGGCTAAACGCCTCGCTAAAGTGGCAGTATGTGGGCCGACCTAGAGGCCATGGGTTCGAGCCTCGTTGTGCTCACCCATTCTCGCTTCAGCAGTAAGTCACCGAAATGGAAGCTTAGACTTGCCAGCTGGGAGCGGCCGGCACCCAGTAACAGTCAACAAAGACTGGCTTGTCAGCTGCGAGTGTAAGCCGGTGCTGATTGCTTAGTCAGCAGACCTCTTCTCTCCTCGGTCTGGGGGGGTGTGTCATGATATAGCCCACAATTACTGTCCCGTAATTGTGGTTCCACTTTTGCGACAAAATCTTAATACTATGGGGACTTATTACAATTATCCTATTATGGTATTTTAAATAAATAAGTAACTAATGGAAAAATCCCATGGTATTAAACATTATTATACTTTTTTCCCTCTAAGGGCAGTTATTATATTATTTTGGTTGGGAAGGGGGTATACGTTTAGAACCGTAATTCGGTTTAAAGGTCGTAAATCCACAATAACACAACCCTTTTTCACACCATTAGTAATTCACCAAACAACGAAAAAGGGGCAAACAACGGGGATTAGTCCTGTCGGATTCAATGGTCAATTCGTGATGTATTCAATAATGTGTAATTGTTCTTGTTCTCCCTGTTCTTTAGGGGCGAACTTAGCCCTTAAGGTGGCTAGTGCAAGGGCGCATTTCGGCCTATCATTATTCTGCGCTGTGCGCAGACCTTCGAGCATACCAGAAGTGTACTAGGTGCTTAATACAGCGGATTCGACACGCCCATTTAGGGAGGCCTCCGTTTAGTAGGCTTCCTACCACCTAATCCGCCCTTTAATAACTATTTCTAAGTACTATAATTATCTCGAGATTTAAATTTCGTCTTCCTCCATCTAAAACACTTCTCATATGTCCTTCTTACGGGGTTCACAAGCCCCTAGGAGCGTAAGGAACACAAGCCTTAACGTCCCATATATTATCCTTAGCCATCCCAGCCTCCCAGTGGACCTTATCTACAGCAATATCGCGACGATGGTTATCTTTAAAACGAGCCCACTGGTCACTTATATTCAGCTACGTAAGAAACGCCTAAAAAGGCTACTTTGGGAACGCTTTTATTAGTCCATTTACTATTAGCTTAGTTAACAGCGTATACATAACATTAACGTAGTTATTCTCGATTTCTTAACATAACTAGTAATTATAAATATTAACATAGCATAAGCGTATTTATAACTATACTTATTCTATAGTTACGAGGTGCACGGTTTACTGGTTATCGCATTATATGTGAATTCGTAGTTAAGAGTATATTTAAAGCGCAAACTCAGCGCTCTAAGCGTCCTCCGTAGGGAGTTATATTTACAAAGCAGAAATTAACCAGCTTACGAAGATAACTTCCTTTACTACATATAACAGGGCAAGGAGCTCAGCTTCTGTTATTAATATTATAACTATCTATTATTTACTTACTTTCCATATAACAGTTCCACCAAAAAGTCGCATTACAAACACTTAAAAGCTCTTCTAATCAAGCGTATTATCAGCGAAACTAACATCAAAAGCGACTTTTAAAGTATCTGTCGAATTGGTGGTCAAAATCGCGTATATTCTGTTATGTGTCTCTCCGTTTTCTGGAAGCCCCCTGGGCCCGTAGGAATAGGGGTAGGGGGTGCCCCAAGGAGGCTGGGGCGCGCGCTCGGGATTATAGTTCTTCTGAGCGAGCGCCGAGCGCTCAGCCGAGCGCTCAATTTGACAGTATCCTCAGGGTTCCCCGGCGCAGCTCCGTATTCCAAATAAAGAGAACATATTAAGTAGAGGTATTAGAGTACTCAATCCACTATGCACTAGTGACTCAGCCCTAGGTTCTAATTAAAGTGTATAAAACGGTTTACAGTGAATACGATATCCGGGCGCATCATCATAACTATATACATAATAGTTTTGACCTTACGTTAATACTTTTTAATTTCCCATAGTTCAGCTACCCCGTCATATAAGAATAACTTAAAAGTTGTTATAAGGGTTTCAAAATACACTTTAAGTAATTTATTAGTATTTAATAGGAGTTTTCTCACCTTTTCGGCGAATACTAATTGTGATAACTAAATCTTCCTAATTACTCGGTTTCTTAAGACCTCGATTCCTAAGAACTATTATAGTTCATAACCGCCTTTTAAATGGTAATGTTTCTAAAGCTCTTTTATCGACGCTATTACCTTATTATAAAACTTATAAAAAAAAGCTAAGATATAATTATTAACATAAAAAAAAAACATAACTTATTCCTTCTATTAACAATAATTCTCTCCAGTAACTCATTAAAAACTAAGTTCTAAGAGCCCGTTTTCCAGGTGCTTTTACTAGAGCAAAGGTGACCTCCTAAAGCCGTAAAGCGCCTTCCTTAAGCGTAATACCCATCTAACTTTTCGGTATCTAGGTGGGAGTTATATATACACTTCCTCATCGATTATTATATACACAAAGGTATTTACCGCATCGTACTATAAAAACTCCATATCAAAGTGAGCAACTATTACAATAAGGATTCGGAACGATATACCTACGAGCATAGTAGTATACATTTCTCACTTATCTCTCAATTATTAATCTCTACGAATAACGAGGTGTACTTTGAATTTCATAAACTTCCCGTACTTATTAAGTTTATAAGTATATACCCAGTAGTAACCGAGAATCTGCTTACCTTGTGTTTATTCTTTGCTGACCTCCTCCTAGGAGCGGGAGTTTTTATAGCTACTTAGATGGCTTATTTCAGCTATTTTAAAGTCGTCCTTATACAAGTAATCCTTTAAGTAATCGTATAATGTGGGGAGAGGGAGTAGTTTCTTCTAATAAGTACTTATGGGTACACTACCCTTATAACCCAGTAGAGAAAATTCTTTATACATATAACCCGGAATACTTCCCTTAGTAGAAGTCCCCTTTTAACCGGGTTTTCTTAACTCACCAGGAAGGTCGCATTATTAAAGCACTTCCCCATCAGCCTTTTAATCTAATATACTTCTATTAAAGGTTCTAAGGTGACTAATCTCGTTAAGGGCACTGGGTTAACTAGACCATAAACGTATACCTAGGAGACCGTCTATTAATCGTATTTCGCGGCGTTATTTCCATTTTAAAGTTGTTCCTACTAGGAAAGCAGATTTAAACGAGATTTTATACCTTACTATACTTATACTACGGTCTAAGGTTATAGTTTTATATTACGCTTCTCCCTCACTTTCCCCCTACCCCTTTATAACTAAAGCCACTTCTAAGATAATAAAAAATGATGAGGGTCTTAGCGGCAACGCTTCAGGCATCGGGTATAGTGTAAAGCGCCTTATGTTATACTATTTTAACTTATCTAAGTACGTCTTTATAACGGAGCTCACCTTTAGAGCGCTTTTATTATGCTTTGGACTTATTTCGAGAGCGAGGGTGACCTCTTCTGCTTCCTTGTTAGTGTCTTATATTAACGTTTATATCTGGGTTTACTTAATAAGCTCTTGAATTCGCGTTTTGATCACTTATAGGTTTAGGTGGTGAAATTCCTTAATGGTACCCTTAAGGTTCCTATTAAAGTGCGCCTTTTCGTTGAATACGACGTTCCTCGTTGTGAAGACGTCCTTTTTGAGAGGGTTTTATATTCTAAATTGATTACTTAACGTATAACCCACTAAAAAGCCGATCCACGTACGAGGGGCGAGCTTCTTTCGTCGTTGGCGCTTAAGTTGCGTATTGGTCATCAGGGTATAGGCCTTATAGCCGTAGGATTATAGGTAGGAGAGGTTAGGGACCGTATAAATCTTATCTTCTCTACTCTAAAATTACTTATAGAACTGCTTGTAAGGCGTTTTCCACCCGTGTATTCGTAATGGGGTTTAGTTATAAAAGTAGATTATTATTTTAACGATCTTAGGCCATAAGTAGTTTAGGAAATTCGTTGTAATAACTATTGCCCTAATTTTAACTTTAATAATCGTAGCGAGCCTTTTAGCACCTCCGTTCTGAGCTTACGTATTAGGCACTGATGTTTTAATCGTTATTCTACGCCCCTTTAGGTCTATTACTAAACGCGGATATCTCAGAAGCTTGTTATTAGTTTTTAGGAACTTAACTTTCGTATCGTAAACGTATTCTAAATAGTTAAGTAACTCGAATAACACTTCTAAGATCATCTTTGTTATTCTCTTTTATAGGTAAAAGTCCTATATTAACCCTGAGGCTTAGTTAAAAAGAAGTATAAGGGATATATACCCTTCGTATTCCTTATTATAGTTGTAAAAGTCGAGTACTAAACGGTCTCCAGCTTTTACCCGTTTAACTAACTCTTTTAGTGCTCAGCGGATTTGGCGTATTGTATTCGCTATCCTATACGCATCGCATTCTACGAGGTCTCTACTTTTTCGATCCAGGAGTTTTACCCCCTTTACTATGTTACTAAGGCGATTCAGAGTATCTCTCCTTGGGTATCCGAGTCTCCGGTACTAATTTTCTACGCTTACTTGGATAGGTTTACGGATTATTGTGCTTATAAAGTGGTTTCTTCGTAGGGCTCTCAGGAGCTTGTTTAGCGTAGGTTGAGGGAGTGGAACGATTATTGTGAGTACCGTTTTATCCTCTATAGGTCTATAATCGAGAACATCTTGATTGTGGATTTCAAATAGCTCATAAACGTAACTTCGGTCTATATACCTAATATAATTATTACTAGGGCTAGTATCCCACTAAAAACCCTTTTAGCGTAAGTGTTTTAAAAAAACAAGGTTACTCATAAACCCTTTACAGAGTACTATGTTATATAAGCGAAATTTGAGCAGCTTACCGTCTTACCCCTTAATATAAATATCCACTATTCTAAAATTATCAATTACCACTTACTGAGTACCTACCCAGAAATAGTCACTAAGTGCAGTTCCTATTAGTTATATAAATTATAAGGGGTTGTTGAAAACGTAGATTATAGCTCCGGAGTCGAGGATTACGGATCCATAAAGTGAGTATATTTTGTGAGAGGTTGCTAGTATAGTTTGAACACGGGCTTAATAACGTCCTATAAGTTAACTTAATTCTATAATAAGTTTAAGCTTTTAGATACACTTAGTAAAATTTTTGTTATTTTTAAGTCGCTTAGTAACCAGCTTCTTAAGTGCTCGATCATAGTATATATAATTAGGGCACTTATTAGGGAAGATTAACCAGCACTTCGAAAACTAGTGACCTTGTTTTAGGTATACTGTATACGTCCTGCCCTTATTAGAGTTGCTGGATTTATTAGCTAAGGAGCATAGCTGTTTCCCTTTACTCTTCCCGTTACCCCTTCCACGACCTCTACGACCTCTATTACGGGCTCTTCATAGTTAGGTCCTTATTTATTGTAGTTCATCGTCGTTATTAACCAATCCACTGGTTATCGCTATAGGTCTAAATACTCCTCGTCCAGTTTTCCGTATATCCTTTATTTAGCAGAGGACTTATCGAGCCTTAACGAGGACTTTACTCAATATAAATAAGTTATTCATTACTTTAGTTCTAATTATTAACTAGTAGGCTTAAATCCATAGTTTAATAAGGTTTCCACTAAGGGCTCGCATAAACTCTAGAAACCAAATACTCAAGTATTTAACTTGTGGGACGTCTATAGTTTAAGTTTCATGGAGAACGCTCTCCTAGCGGCTAATCCAGTCCTTAATATCCTTTTATATAATAAGTCTCTTCTTATTAGGATAACTTAAGACTTTGGAATATACTTCCGTTATGTTTACTTAGTGCTTATATAATACACTACCGATGTGAGTTTATAGTTTTAAGACCTATTCATTAAATCCCTTATCCGTAGTACAATAATACTTGAGAAGGTCCAAAGTAACAATTTCGTAGAACTAATTCTAAAACACATATACACCTTTTATCCGTTCAGTATAATATTTATAATTATTATTATATTTTACTCATCATTCTTTATATAAAGTAAGGTTCATAGGGGATAGGTCTTCGAGAGCGTAAGCTCGTTCCATAGACGCTTTAGGGCCTAAGACGAATACTTCGTTGAGTTCTTAAGTTGCACTACTTCCTGAGGCGCTTTTAGCCCTTCAGCGGATTACTTTTAGGTAATCGGAGATCACTGGCCACTCCGGCATTCAAATAATCTCTTCGTAGATCTCTTCTCCGGTACTCTTAGAGTACTTAACCAATAGGTCTATAACGTCCCATAAGTTATAGGTCTTCGCTTAGGATTATAATTGGTTAAACTAAAGGACCCAGTCCCTGGTCATCTAAAATGCGATCTTTATAGTAGGGGTCGTTATTGTTATTATCGAATGGGTATTATGCGTAGGAATAGCGGTTATAAGTAGGGTTCAGTTTAATAGCTATTTTTAGTACGTATTAGATTATTAATTATCGGATTTAATAGTTAATTCGTAATGTATTCAATAATATGTAATTGTTCTTATTCTCCCTGTTCTTTAGGGGCGAACTTAGCTCTTAAGGTGGCTGGTGTAAGGGCGCATTTCGGCCCATCATTGTTCTGCGCCGCGCACGGACCTTCGAGCGCGCCGGAAGCGTACTAGGCGCTTGGTATAGCGGATTCGATAAGTCCATCACCCCAGGCCATCTTATTATCTATATAGAGTTTACCGTAGATGTTCTTAACAACTTCGAGGTCTTTTATACTAAGGGGGTAGGGCTTAACTATTATCTTTTAATTCTACTATCCCTTAACTAATTCAACTCGTATTCGTTATTCATTAGGTATAGGGATAATCCCTTTATTATAATAAACATCTCAGCTATTAAAAAGCGTTTTTATTTATTAGGCGAATTCCGTGTTCATATTATAAATTTCTACTTCGTCCTTACTAAGAATTATAGGGATATTACTTAATTTTAATATCCTATAACTAAGTACATCGTTATAACGGTGAGGGGGCCCGGGTCTAAACGGGTCTATTAGCTAAGTGAACTAAGTGTAATCATTAGAATTATCGGTGGCTACGCTAAGATCCACTTTAGATATAACGGTCCTCGTAGTAGGCTTCCTATTAGTTAATTTGATGATGTTAGTATAGTCCACAAGGTTCACTATCTCCTCTTCTTCCCGTGACTGGATTTATCCTAGTCTTTGGCCTTGTAGGACGGTTAACGGGTAGTCCGTATTATTCCTTATTAACATAAGTCTCGGTGTATCCACTATGAGGGTTTTATTGATGGCGTTCCTGTGGAGAGTGTAAAACTGCTATGTTTTATTTAGTTGAGATTCTACTTATAGGAGATTAAGGAAATTGGTTACCACGAAGGTGTTTGTTTATGGGGGAATTATTATGGTGTAAGTGTTATCGACGTATCTTATAATTTACTGTTACCTCCGAAAAATAATTAGTACTTTTATTTTAAAAATAAATCGAAATTTAATAATACTCTTATTAAAATCAATTATTAACCTATGGTCTTCATAGAATAGTGTTCCTAATAATAGGTTAACACTTAATGTGTTAATTATACTAGTGGTGATTATAACGTGGGCGTTAATCTCGACGTTACCAACTATACTAGGGACATAGAAATCAAATGTGGCTTATTCCGTTACTTAGAAGGTTAATTCAACTATATTCATTATTTATAACTTTATTATTTAGAACGTCGGATTCCTTATGAATTTGAGTACCTAAGCCTTATCCACTAGGATTATGGAGGTTCCGGTGTTAATATAAACTTCCTTAGTTATACTATTATCATTGGATTTCACCTTAAGGTGAAAGTGTATTCACTTAACTAGTATAGTTCTCTTAACTAACTTAACTTAGGTATTTATAATTTAGCCCTTATTAAAAGGAGAGTTCCTTTTAGGTATATTATTATTAGCGACTTTACTAATGAAATTCACTTTATTATTAATATATTAGACTCCTAAACTTATGATGAGTAAATGATCCTCTAGTGATGGCGGGGGTATGGATTCCGTTACTAAGTGTCACGGGCCGAACCCGGTGGTTATGCCCGGGCTATGCCTGTGCTTGCACTGGTGCCCCACCGGTGCCCCACTAGCGCCCACCCCCTAAGAAGCAGAGATTTCGCGCTATATCGTAGTTTACCCTTTTCCTCTTCAACTTAAAATAAATAATATTTAGCTACCTTTTAGTTAAGATAAGGCCTAGGACTAGCCCTTCGTATATTTTAAGTTCAGTTTTATCTATTATATAAAATACCACTTAGTTAAGTGTAGCTCCTTATTAGTTATAAAACGGAATCCTAAGTTAAGTATAGTTCCCTAATAATAGATCGATGAACGTTGGACACTGAGTAGAGTACAGCTCCCTACTAATTAAGAAGAGGATATTAGTTAGTATAATAGTTAATGAACTATAGGCCTAACTATAGTTAGCTTTAAACGAGGTCCTCGGGCCCCTATAAGCGAGGATTACTGAGCTCTCTAATAAGCTAAAGTAAAGCCGAGGTTTAGGGGTGACAATATTAACCCTTATAGAAAATATAAGCACCGAAGCCCCGCTAGTGGGTAGCTGCTACCTCGTAATAGAGATACCGATACACCGTAAACCATTACTAATACCCTTAAAGTTCTTGGGGAAGTAGAAGGACTACTTTTTTTAGGCGTAGTAGATAAGGGATAAGATCGCCATGGATAGAGTGTTCTACTCTATTAACTAGGAACTGTAGTACCTAATTAACTCCTATTTAGATACTAGTCCCTAGTAGGTGGTTACCACGTTCTACGTAGCCGGGGGGCCTAAAAGTTAACGTAACCCTAAAGATTTTATGTTTTACTTCAATAAAACCTACTAAGACCCGAATACCTAACCCTAAGTTGTAACTTAATTATAAACCCTCCATTAAAAAAATAACAAGAAGTTGGTTATTTTCTTACTAAAGTTTGAACGAATAATAGTAAATATAGGAGGTGGTGCGTAGCCTGATACCGTTAAGATTACTATGTTAAAAAATACCCTTATTTCCCACTTAAAGGAGTACTTAGTTACCGTTTCCCTATTAAGGGAGTATACTTAGTGGTTTACTAGGGTATAAGATGTTACTTAGAAATTAGAGTATATAATACCCATTATTATTAAATGGGAGCGTCGTTGGTCCTTAACCCTAGCCTCTCTACGGAAGGATTATAATGGAGATGTTTAGATGATTAGTGTTACTTATACCTTATCGATTCGAAGGGAGGAGAAGGACTACTACCACCACTACTCCTCGGGTAACCCGTTAATGGACCGTTGTAAGTATTTTCATTATAACAAAGAAGGTTATATCACTAGGAATTACCGGAAAAAGGTTCTTAGATAAGTGAAGGTCACTTATACTAAGGTGATAAAAAAGTAGAAGGATCCTAGGTTAAAAAAAGAGGACTAAGAGGTCACTAGTACTTCCTCTAATAAGGATAACTTAGGAAAAAAGTAATTCTAGTATAAAGTTGGGTACTAGAGCCGATAAAGGAGGAAGCTAAAGGATAAGAGTCCCACTAAGAAGAGTAGTAGTAGAGGAGCTAAGGATTAACCATTATTCAGGTAAGGATTAACAAAGGACACTTAATACATACCCTTATCGATACTAGTTGCGACATCTACGTAATAGTGGATTAGTTTCTTTTTAGATGCCTCTAATTACCGTTAGTGGATTAGAAGAAGTGTGCTCTATGAGGGTATACGTAAGACGGGTTATCACCTGGTGATGCTCAGGGTGTGGTTGTCCTAGATTTGGAATTAAGTGGCCATACTTAGAAAGTTTACGTATACGTGGTAAAAGGCCTAGACCCCCCTATATACCTAGGGAAACTATGAATAGAAGTGAACTGTGTAGTGTATAACACCGCTGCTCAACGGGTACACTATGGTAAGGGAGGAGTAGACGTATACTTCTCTAATTAGGAAGAACTAGCTATTATAAAAGAAATTCGCATAGCCCGATTACTAATGGCCCCTGTGTTTATAGTTGTATACTGATGAGTAAAGTATTAGAGGGCACCAGAGGCCCAGGTTATAGTTGTGAGTTTAAGGGACATCGAGGATACACTAAAAAAAAAGAAGCTTATGGATATAAAGGAACTCGTCCTAGGCTAGGTCTATAAGGAGCTTAGAGACTTATTTGACCCGGAGAAGGCGTACTTAGTGCCCCCTAGGAGGCCAGGGGTTAACCATAAGATCCCCCTTATTAAGGACACTTATAGCTGGGAGCCTACACTTTTATGGGGACCCTTATATAGGATGTCCTGTGAGGAACTCTTGGTCCTAAAGAAGATATTAGAGGACCTGTTAGATAAAGGGTTTATTCGAGCTAGTAGCTCACCAGTGGGTGCTCCAGTGTTGTTTATTAAGAAGCTTAGTGGGGGAGTTCGGTTCTGTGTTAATTACTGAACCCTTAATAGTATTACGAAAAAGGACCGTTATCTATTACTACTTATATTAGAGACCCTCCGATGAGTAGCCGTTGTATAGTGGTATACGAAGTTTAATGTCGTGGTTATGTTCTATAAAATTCGGATTATAGAAGAAAACGTCGAGAAAATAGCGTTTTATACGAAATACGGACTCTTTAAGTGGTTAATCTACCCCTTTGGATTTACCGGGGCCCCAACTATGTTCTAGTAGTATATTAATATAATTCTCTAAAACTTCTTAGATAACTTTATCACCGCTTATTTAGATAATGTCCTGATTTATACGTCTAGGTTAAAGAAGAAGTACAAAGAGAAGGTATAGGTGGTCCTCCGGCGCCTAGCAGAGGCCGGACTATGACTAGACCCTAAGAAGTGTGCTTTTTTAGTTAAGACCGTAAAGATTGTAAAGGGGGTTAGAAGTTTCCTTGGGTTTACGAATTATTATTACATTTTTATACTCAATTATACTATTATTGTTGAGCCCCTTACGAAGTTTACGAAGAAGTCGGCTGTGTTCCACTAGGGACCTAGTTAGGAAGAAGGATTCCAGGAGCTTAAGTGGCTATTTAGTATAAAGCCGGTGCTTCGCCGTTTTAACCCTAAAGGAAAGATAATAGTGGAGACAGACTATTTAGGGTTTACTTTGGGCAGTACCCTTATATAAGAAGACTCCGATAAGTACTAGTACCCCGTTGCGTTCCACTTATAGAGGTTATTACCGGCCAAGGCCTAGAGAGTAGAACTACGAAGTATAGGCAACTTTAAGATTTTTATGGATCATAAAAGCTTTAAACACTTTATGAGGAAGTAGCGCCTCACCGAAAAGTAGAGCTGGTGAGTAGAAGAGTTAACCTAATACGATTTCTATTTAGAGTACCGGCTAGGAAAGGAAGTAATAGTCCCCGATGCCCTCTCTTGGAGGGAGTAGGATGCCCTCTAGGGCTAGGACGATAAGAGAGAATAGGGACGTGTACTCTAGTTAATACTTAACTACGCTATCCCTAAGGAAGGAACTAGTGCTCCCTAGGTGGGCCACACCATAAACGACTTACTAGTACTCCTATACGTAATAGTGTTTACGAATAATAGTAAATTATAAACACTTTAGGATTAGATTATTGAAGAAGATAGGTTATACCGCTGAGTTTACGAGGTAGTGAAATAGGGATAATGCAACTTCCCACTAGAGTTATAGTTAAAGGGCTAAATCGTAGAATATGTAATTAATAAGTAGTAGAGGTTAATGTTCTAGGACGAAGTATGGGTTCCCGGAGGAAAAGATGATGACGACCCTTCGAGCCTACTATAAATAAGGGTTATATAGGAGTACTACGATTCTAGTATTAGTGGTTACCCGGGGAAGTAAATAGTGAGGATAAGTGGTAAATAAAGGAGATTTACACTACTAAATGGAAGATGGTGGGTAAAAGGAGAAGACGTAAAGCTTAGTGAAGTGGGAGGGTTATATTAACCCTACGTGGGAACCAGCTGGTGTTATAGAGGAAACGGAGGTATTGGACCATTATAAGGAGTGTTATGGGCTGATATTAGAGAACGACGGGGACGTAGCGTATACGCAGGTGCCCCCCTAGGAGGCCAGCTAGGAACTAGAGGCTGCGCGGGGGGGGGGAGGAGGGGGGTAGTGTTACGGGCCGAACCCGGTGGTTATGCCCGGGCTATGCCCGTGCTCGTACTAGTACCCCACCGGTGCCCCACTAGTGCCCACCCCCTAAGAAGTAGAGATTTCGCGCTATATCGTAGTTTACCCTTTTCCTCTTTAGCTTGAAATAAACAGTATTTGGCTACTTTTTGGTTGAGATAAGGCCTAGGACCAGCCCTTCGTACTAAGAACGTTAACTCGTTGGTCTATCCTACGGTGTCTTATCCACTATTATTTATATTCGATGGTGTTTAGGGAGGGACTTCAATAACCTCTTAAAGGATATATCCATAATTAACAAAATTATTAACCATCTAATCGTTATTATCATTTTCCTAGACATAGTGGGCATCTCCATCGGTCTAACCTGGTCTATTGTATTTAGTGAATCTCCTATATTTGGGGAATTTTCGCGGAGCATCCCAGGGGTATTTATCCTTCTAGTTCTAATTATTATTGGCTAGTCTGTTTTCAGGTGAGCATCTGTAAGGTGCTTCACACTTATTGCGCTAAAAGTCACGATACTATTATTTATAATGGTCTCGATCTCCACTCTATATTACCTTATCTTCCCGTTTTATAGTATAATGGATTTCGATAAGCGTCTATAAACTATAATAAACTACCTTACGTTTTCTTTTTATAAGGTTAAGATATTCTTCTATAATATTATAACTACTTAGCTTATTAACGAGGGTTTAAAGTTTTAAATTAAGTGTATTATAGAAAATTATTAATAATTAGAGGGTTATAGATATTAGTCCTATTTACACTTTTCCATACTTAAAGTAGTCTTATACGAAGGTGCGGATATCCGCGTTATCGTAAATCTTTTTTATAGTAAATCGGTTTTTAATAATCTAATTTATAACTTTACACTAAGTTAAGCCGAATCTCTTCTTTAACACATCTCGCATCGCAAAGTACCCACTAGCTTTATGTTGTTAACGTTTACGTAGACCTAGGTAATATTCCCATTAACTTAAAATTTTTCCACGAAAAAGGGATATCCAATTCTAAATAACTTTTATCTACACTTCGTAGTTATTAGTCTTAACTTCTAAACTAGAGATCCATAAATCAACTTCCCTATAATAAGGGATATCTCTCTTATAGAAGATTAGCTTATAACCATACTTCTTATCTAGGTTTAACCAGAAAACTCCGTATTTCTATGGAATTCCTTTACTTAGCGGGGAGTGTCCTAGTTAACCGTATATAATAGGGTTATATATAAGATAACTAAAAACGATACTTATCATAACTTTAAAGTTTAGTAATTCCGTTAATCTCTAATCTCATTCTCGGGTTAAACTTCGGTCTAGAATTTCCAGTATAGAATTTATAAAGGTCACCGGCCCTAGTAATACTAAGGGTATCCTCAGTTACGGAGGTGGCCATAGCGTAGTATATAACTCTCTTAGTGTCCAATTAGGATTTTATTATTAAGTTATTTTAGGAATTAGGTTATTATTTATTACGGAATTCCCGTAAAATAGAGTTTATGTTATACCGAAGGGCTTATCCTGCTTTAGGGGCCTGAATCCTAAAACGTACCCGGTTAAGCTTTCAGGGTCTTTTCCCTTCCCCTTCGTTTTTTTAGTTTAGATGGTGGTTTCCATTGTTTATTTAGGTTTCTGCTTAGTCTTTGTAGGCGTCAACTAAATAGGGGTTACGGTCCTTTCGTCTTTTATAAGTAAAAGAGTAATTTTTTCATTTTTAAAGTAAAGATTCTCTTTTCTCAATGGGGGCAAAAAGAATATCATTAAGCTGATCGTTTCCCTTATTATAATAATACTTTTAATTCCGTCGATGATTACGTTGTTATAGTCACTTGGATGTGCAGTCCATCCGCTAACATCGTAGGTTATTATTCTCTAGTTAGTATTATCGGAATGTATATACGGATAGCCATTATCTCCCCATTTAACATAAGCGAGGTTTGCGGTCTGATCGCGGAATCTCTCGTTAAGGCCGGTGGTGAAATTATGGTCTTCGTGGACTAACCAGAAGGTACACAGCTTTCGAGCTTCGGCTCGGTGTCCCGGGTTAAAGCTCACCATCACATCGTTATTTTAACACTCCATAAGTAGTGTATTACCCGGTATAAGTAAAATCGGCGTTAACGATAGTATTATCGTCTACTAAACTTATAACCTTCTACCCTTCTTCTTTCCTACTATTAACCGATTACTTAGACTAGGATAATAAGATCGTTAACACAGAGAAGTCTAATCGGTTCCTCTATCTCAACGTGAATCCTTATAATAATAATAAAGTTAAGAAAAAAATAAAATAAGTTATACTATTATATATTATAACCTTTTCTTATTAACCGGGGACTATAATAAGGATCACTAAGGTTATGTTTTAATTAAGGAGTTCACTTATATTTTAGTGAATATATATATTTCGATATTTTAGGTGTATTTATGATGACGCATCTAAGTCCTCTAGCTTGCGGCGCCTCCTTATGAGGGCGACGCTAGTCACGTGATAGTTCACGTGACTGTCGTTAAGGACAAAAGACGTGTAACAGTTATAAGTAAGAGTTCCACCGAGGACTTTTATACGAAGCACTAGGTATAACCTATTTCCCTTTAGTACTCAACTAATAGGAACTAAGTATTAACTCTATATAGGACTAGTTCGATGAGGCCTAGCTGGAGGCCCGGAAGTCCCTCTAATAAAAGAAGAACCTTAAAAACCGCCCCTCTATACAATAGGAGTATAACGTAAACGCTGAGTATTAGCTATATGTCCACAAGGTCACCGCTATAGAGGTTTTGGCCTAAGCACAGGTCCGCATCGCTTAGAACTAGGAGGCTATTCATAAGGCGTTGGTCAGCTCCCCGAAGAAGCCTGGTCTCCTTAAGGCTATATTTCGATTAATCGCTAAACTTAATACGGTGTACTAAAAAGTTATAAGTTATATTATCTCCCTCTTAGTAACTAATACTAACCCAGTATAGTATCACAATACCCTTACTACCCCTTCTAATAATAAGGGTAAACTCGACGATGATGAGGGTGGTATAAGTAGTAGTACCAGGGGTAACGAGAGTAGTAAGAGTAACCCCCTTAGGGAGGTGTAAATAAGTGTACACTAGGTTACGGCTAACTCTAATCTTACTACGGTACCTCGATATCATCTTCTTAGCTTTAATAAAGGCCTAACTTTGCTCTATCACCTCTTTAACTTTTACTAATCTATAACCGATACTCTAATAATAATCAGCTGTTTTTCGTAATCTCTCCTTAAATCCTTAGACATATTCCTTTAAAACTCCTACGAGTTCTCTATTCTATTATATCCTTTCTACTTTATTAAATACCTCCTATTCCTTAGGGGGCCTTTATATTAAATAATCTACTCTACTTTATACATATTAGCATCATCTTCTTTAATCCGGATATATTTTAGTTAAGTAGTGGTTTTATAAAAGGGTTCTAATTAAGTTAGAGTAAAGACGTTATGGATCCTGTATTTAAGATCGATATCCAGCTTATATACTCTCCCCCCGTTAACCACCCGTATAATAGTAAAAGGGCTAATTTGTTGTTGTTGTTGTTGTAGTATTTAACGCCATGGCGGCGAGGGCTACGGAACCCTCGCGGCAGACCTCCCTAGGGGTATGTGGCGTGGAGAGCCGCAGCTCAAGCTATATACTACAATACATGAACCCGGCTAGCGTCCTCCAAATCATGCCTTAGTGGCTACGTAACTGTTATACTATATTGCTAGGTCCCGCTGGGTTGCCTGACTCAAGTTCGAATGTAATAGTGAATGGCGAGTGCAGCTCGCAAATTTGTCATTCCGACCCGCCCATAACGGGTCCTTCACAGGTAGCGCCTTGCCCCTAATTGGTGAATTGGGATTGGTGGGCCCTTAATGGGCACCTTATCCCTCCTTAGTCGCTTGGGCACTAGGCCCTATATTGTTGTCCTGGGCCCTTAATGGACACCTGGAACGTGCTGGTTGGTGGCCCCAGGCCTCCTTTTAGTCTGATTGGTCTCGTTGACGACGTACCGGCCGCCGGTCCCGCATTGTTCTGGCTGGGGGAGACCGGAAGACCCGCATATAGCGGGTCCAACCATTGCCTATGGCGAAGCGCGACCCAAACGCTTTGTGCCCGCAGCTGGAATCGAACCAGCCCCCTCTGCGATGGAGAGGGGTTGCCAGACGCACGCCACTGCGCCATGCGGGCTAGTAAAAGGGCTAATGTCACACGTCTTTTGTCCTTAACGACAGTCACGTGAACTATCACGTGACTAGCGTCGCCCTCATAAGGAGGCGCCGCAAGCTAGAGGACTTAGATGCGTCATCACAAATACACCTAAGATATCAAAACATATATATTCACTAAAATACTAGTGAACTCCTCAATTAAGATATAACCTTAGTGATCCCTATTATAAGCCCCAGCTAATAGGAAAAAGTTATGATATATAATAGTATAATTTATTTTATTTTATTTTTTTAACTCCACTATCACCATAAGGATTTATATTAAAATAGAGGAATCGATTAGACCTCTTTACGTTAACAATTTTATTATCCTAATCTAAGTGATTAGTTGATAATAGGAAAAAAGAAGGGTAAAAGGTCGTAGATTTAGTAGACGATAATACCATCGTTAACGCTAATTTTACTCATATTAGGTAATACACCACTTATAAAGCATTAAAACAATAACGTAATAGTGAGCTTTAACCCGGGACACCGAGCCGAAGCTCGAAAACTATGTACCTTCTAGTTAGCCCACGAAGACCACAATTTCACCACCAACCTTAATAAGAAATTCTGCGATTAGACTATAAACCTCGCTTATATTGAATGGGGAGACAATAGCTATTCGTATATAAATTCCGATAATACTAATTAGAAAACAATAACCTACGATACTAGTGGATGGACTATACATCTAAGCGACTATAATAATGTAATTATCGACGGAATTAAAGGTATTATTATAATAAGGGAAACAATTAGCCTAATAATATTCTTTTCGCCCCCGTCGAAAAAAGAGAATCTTTACTTTAAAGGTGAAAAAATTACTCTTTTACCCATAAAAGATAAAAGGACTGTAACCCCTATTCAGTCGACGCCTATAGAGACCAAGCAGAAACCCAGATAGACAACAGAAGCCACCGTCTAGATTAAAGAAACGAAGGGGAAGGGAAAAGACCCTGAAAGCTTAACCGGGTACGTTTTAGAATTTAGGCCCCTAAAGTAGGATAAGCCCTTTAATATAACGTAAACTTTATTTTATGGGAATTCCATAATAAATAATAACCTAGTTCCCGAAATAATTTAATAATAAAATCCTAATTGGACACTAAGAGAACTATACACTATACTATAGCCACCTCCATAACCGAGGATACCCCTAGTACTACTAGAGCCGGTGACCTTCATAAAATTTACACCGGAAATCCTAAATCGAAGTTTGGCCTGAGAATAAGATTAGAGATTAATAGAATTACTAAACTTTAAAGTTATAATAAGTAGCGTTTTTAATTATCTTATGTGTAACCCTACCGTATACGGTTAACTAGGATACTCCCCACTAAGTGGAGGAATTCCATAGAAATACGGAGTTTTTTAGTTAAACCCGGATAAGAAGTACGGTTACAAACTAATCTTTTATAAAAGAGATATCCCCTATTATAGGGAAGTTGATCTATAGATCTCTAATTTAGAAGCTAAAACTAATAACCATAAAGTGTAAATAAAAGTTATCTAAAATTGGATATCCCTTCTTCGTAGAAAAGCTTTAAGTTAATGGGAATATTACCTAGGGTTACGTGAACGTTAATAGTATAGAATTAATGGGTATTTTGCGATGTGAGATGCGTTAAAGAAGAAATTCGGCCTAACCCAGTGCAAAGCTATAAATTAGATTATTAAAAACTAATTTATTGTAGAAAAGATTTACGATAACGTAGATATCCGCACCTTCGTATAGGACTGCTTTAAGTATAGAAGAGTGTGGATGGGATTAATATCCATAACCCTCTAATTATTAATAATTTTCTATAATATACTTAATTTAGAGTTTTAAACCCTCGTTAATAAGCTAAGTAATCACAATACTATGGAAGAATATCTTAACTTTGTAAAAAGAAAACATAAGGTAGTTTACTATAGTTTATAAATACTTATCGAAATCCATTATTATATAAAACGGGAAGATAAGGTAATATAAAGTAGAGATTGAGATTATTATAAATAATAGTATTGTGATTTTTAATGCGATAAGTGCAAAGTACCTCAGAGATGCCCGCCTAAAAACAGACTAGCCAACAATAATTAGAACTGGAAGGATAAACACCCCTAGGATGCTCTGCGAAAATTCCTTAAATACAGGAGATTCGCCAAATATAGTAGACCAGGCTAGACCGATGGAGATGCCCACTATATCTAGGAAGATGATAATAACGATTAGATAGTTAATAATTTTGTTAATTATGGATATGTCCTTTAAGAGGTTATTGAAGTCCCTCCTTAGATACTATTGAGTATGAATAACGGTGGACGAGATGCTATAGGATGGATTAGTGAGTTAACGTTCTTAGTAACGGAATCCATACCCCCACTATTACTAAAGGATTATTTACTTATTATAAACTTAGGAATCCGATATATTAATAATAAAGTGGATTTTATTGGTATGGCTATTAGTAATAATATACTTAAGAGGAACTCTCCCCTTAATAAGGGCTAAATTATGGATACCTAAGTTAAGCTAGTTAAGAGAACCATGCTAGTTAAGTGAACGCACCTTTGTTTTAAGGTGAAATCCGATGATAATAGTGTGATTAAGGAAGTTTGTATTAATACTGGAGCCTCTATAATCCTAGCGGATAAGGTTTAGGTACTCAAATTTACGAGGAATCCGATGTTTTAGATAATAGAGTTATGGATAATAAATATAGTCGAGTTAACCTTTTAGGTAATAGAGTAGGTTATATTCGATTTCTACGTCCTTAGTATAATCGATAACGTTAAGATTAACGTCCACGTTGTAATCACCGTTGGTGTAGTTAATATATTAGGTGTTAATTTGTTATTGGGAATACTATTTTATGAAGACTATAAGTTAGTAATTAATTTTAATAAGAGTATTATTAGATTTCGATCTGTTTTTAGAATAGAAGTGCTAATTGTTTTTCGGAGGTAATAGTAAATTATGAGATACGTCGATAACGCCTATACCGTAATAATTCCCCCATAAATAAACGCTTTTATAGTAACTAATTTCCTTAATCTCCTATAAACGGAATTTCAACTAAATAAAATATGGCAGTTTTACGCTCTCTACGAGAACGCCGTCGATAAAACCCTTATAATGGATACACTGAGATTTGTATTAATAAGGAATACCATGGACTACTCGTTAACCGTCCTACGAGGCTAAAGGCTAGGACAAATCCAGCTATGGGAAGAAGAGGAGATAGTGAAATTTGTGGACTACGTTAACGTCGTCAAATTAACTTATGGGAAGCCCACTACGAGGACCGTTATATCCAAAGCGGATCTCAGCACAGTTACCGATAATTCTGATGATTATACTTAGTTTACTTAGCTAATAAACCCGTTCAGACCCGGGCCCCCTTACCGTTATAACAATATGCTTAGTTATAGGATATTAAAACTAAGTAATATCCCTGTAATTCTTAGTAAGCACGAAGTGGAAATTTATAATATAAACACGGAATTCGCCCAATAAATAAAAACACTTTTTAATAACTAAGATGTTTACTATAATAAAAGGATTATCCCTATACCCAACGAGCAAAGGATACAAATTAAACTAATTAAGGGATAATAGAATTAGAAGACGATAATTAAGCCCTACCCCCTTAGTATAGAAGACCTCAAAGTTATTAAGAACATCTACAGCAAACTCCATATAAATAATAAGATGGCCTGGGGTAATGGACTAATCCCCGTTGTTTACCCCTTTTTCGTTATTTAGTGAGTCACCAACGGTGTGAAAAAGGGCTATGTTATTATGGATTTACGACCTTTAAACTGAATTATAATTCTAAACGTATACCCCCTTCCCAACTAAAATAATATAATAACCACCCTTAGAGGGAAAAAACGTATAACAATGTTCAATACTACGGGATTTTTCCATTAGTTACCTATTTATTTAAAATACTATAATAGGATAATTGTGATAAGTCCCCGTAGTATTAAGGTTTTTAACGTTATCCTTATAGGGTTTAAGAATTCGCTAGCCTATGCTTAGCGATTCATGGATAAATTGTTCTATAATTATAAGTACTTTATTAAAACTTATATCAACGACATTATCATCTTTAGTAATAATAACAAAGACCATTTTAAATACGTGGAAATTATCCTAAAGATCTTCGAGGACCATCGATTACATATCTCCCCTAAGAAATCGTTCACCGGCTTCCCCTTTATGAGATTCCTCGGTTACACCGTGGACGTTAACGGTATCCAGCGTATAAAAGACCGGATTATAGTATTCAGGAACCTTTAATTCCCGAAAAACCTCTATGACCTCGAGAAATATCTTAGTATAGTAGGATAACTACGAAAAGATGTTCTATGGTTTAATATAATATTAGCACCACTATAAGACAAAAAAACCCGTTTTAATGTAAAACTATATGACGAGAACTTACTCCTAAATGGCCTAAGTAAAGTTACTAGGACGAAGAGGGTCCAAAAAGTAGTATTTGAGTTGACCACCGAAGAGCTCGAAGTTTAGAACGCACTATAGGAAAATCTCTATAATTAGGCTATAAGATTTTACTATAACCTTATGAAACCCCTCTTTTTTAAAGTTAATACTTATAAAAACAACTTTAGACTTATAGTATTCTAATTAGATATACCCTAGAATAACACTAATATACTAGGGAAGGAGATTATATAAAAACATATTCTACTCATATTTTTCCTCTCCAAAGTTATATCCTCTACAGAAAAAAGATACTTTGTAATAAAGGTAGAGGTTATAGGTGTTATATGGGTTATAAAGAAGTTTAGGAAGCTAGTATAATCTAATAAATAATTAGTTCAGATCCTAACAGATCACGTAACCACAAAGGGGATATTAATATACACTTTATTAAAAACAATAAATCTCAATAAGGCCAACCTCCACTTCGTTAACATAATAAACTACTTATTATAATTCAATTTTAACGTTACCTATGTCCTAGGGAAACTTAACGTTATACTTAACACCCTTTCTAGGCTACTTCTATTAATAGTATCCGGGTGAGTAGATAAATTCGAGGATAGTGATATCCTTAACGAAATAATCCATAACAAAGAAGAGAATAACACCACCAACGTTATAAGATTTATTTAGTATAGCGGTGACGAAGCCTTAGAGCTAGGATAAGTAGGAGGAATAGTAATTAGTATCTCCGAAAATCTTATCGCCAAAGTCGTTAATAATTATAAGAACGATAAAAAATATACCCGAGTTCTTTATTAATTAGATCAATAATAATAAGAGAAGGAACAATAGTGGTCTTTAGTCGAAGCTAAGGTAAAGGAAAATTGCGTTAAAAGCGAGAACTACTCCGTTATAAGACGAAGAGTTACCCCCTAGAGTATCTCTAAGAGTAGATTACTTTTTTATATTACTACGAATAGAATAAAGTAATTATATATTCTATACTAATTAGTATAAATGATCCTTCACCTTATCTACGATGAGAAATACTATTTTAGAGTGGATTATATAATAGCCGAAATAACGGTTTTCTAGTTCCGTAATAAGAAAATGCTTATAAGGAGATATATCTCGTATTATAGTCGCTATAAGGAAAACTAAATCGATAAGCAAAGGCCGCCAGGATTGCTCCAGCTTATCCCCGTTATGGATATCCCCTATAACACCGTGATAATCGACTTTATTATTAATATACTATGGGTCATATCCGACGGAACCCCTTAGGCACTCCCTGGTTTCCCTGAACTCGATACGTTAGCAACCGTGACGTGCAGATTCTCGAAGAAGACACTACTCCTTGCGGGCTATATAACTTATAAAGCTAAGAAATAGGCAAAATTACTCCTTAGGGTATTTTATTTTGTTAATTGGGGAATACTATGTTATATTATTAGTAACCGGGACCCCAAATTTATCTTAGTAATCTGGAATACGATCTTCGATGCCCTTAATGTGAAACTTCTCCTCTTAATAGTATATTACCCCTAAACCAATAGTTAAAGTAAAAGAATTAACTAAATAATCGAGGTGGTAATACACTTCCATACATTAGAATTCCCGACCATACCATGGACGAATATTCTCCCAACACTCTAGCATAATCTTAATAACTCATTAGTAGTGATAATTGGATAATCCCTTAATAAATTAATATTAGGATTTAAACTATAGAGTATTTTCGACGTAGTAGCAGGAAAGGACGCTCTTACCGAGGCCCTTAATATACTCTAAGAAATGTATTAAAAGGAAGTGTTAATACTGATCGATACCATAAGTGCAATCCGTAAGGAAAGGTACGATAACTATTATTTAGATGTGACCTTTAGCGAAGGTGACGAGGTTTGGATTCACCTAGGACAAGGCTTTTATTTCCTAGGCCAGAAGAACAATAAGTGGACTTCCCACCGTATAGGACCGTTCCGAATCTCACGTGTTATGAGCCTTCTCGCCTACGAGGTGAACTTCCCCAGCTATTAGAGGATATACCTAGTTTTGTTTTTTGCGCAGCTGTATAAGCCAGCTTAGGGAGAAGACCCCTTTGGGTGTGAAGCTCCGTAACCTCGGCTAATAAAAGTCGACGGTAATAAGGAATAGGAAATTAATTACTTCGTTAACTATAAGATCTTATGGTGAAAGTGTAACCCGATTATTGAATATTTTATTAGATGGAAGGGTTTTAATACTAAAGACGATACTTGGGAATCCAGAGAGTCTTTTTTATTTAACACCGGAGATCTCATCTATGAATACGAAAGGAAATTCCCCCTTAACTAGGAGAATGAGTGGAAGTGTAGGAAACGAAATAACAACGAATAACAATAATACCACTTTTTTTAATAAGGACGACCAACGACGCTTTTAATAACGTCGTTAAACCTGAATTTCTCTTTATTAACGTTCTTTTTGGATTAACAATCTTTTATAAGGTTTTAAAAGGAAGGAAAGAACGAACCCTTATTTTTACTCACACCTTCCCCCTATTACTAACCTTCAGAAATAAAGGCACCCACACTCTTTATTTATTAAATTCTTCTTCTACACAAATATTAGCCAAAACCTCCCCAGATCACACTCGCATTAAGCAACGAAGTAAGCGCAACTCACCTTTAACAACGTAAAAGTCCATCACTAGAGCCGTTAAGATGCCGACGAAACAGATCCCCAAGCCCGTCTTCGAGGCCTACGAGGTCCCCGAATCTCCCAACTAGTCGCATCTCACCGAGCTGCCCGAGCATACCACCAACTTCAACGGCGACGACGAAATGCTAAACCTAGTCTCACCCACGGCCGCCAACCCTACTAGCCACGGTGCTAGCCAAGACCATAAGGATAATAGTGATAGCGTCGAACTCAGCACCCTAGTTAAGCTAACTCAAGCCGAGAAGAAGGCCGCGTACAAGGAACACAACAAGTTGAGCAAGGCCGCGAAGAAGCCCACCACCACTAGCGACAATAATAACGACCAGCCCGATGAGGCCACCAGCGATAACAACGTCGTTAATATCACTCCTAAGAAGTCCACTACTTTTAGCAGGAACACCCCCAAAAAACAAATTCCTATTAACACTACTTAGAAGAACACCATTAAAGAGTACATTAAGCGAACTAGAGACGCATTTAAGCCTTACCCTAATATAGTTCTCCTTGATGAGATCGAGAATATCTGTCGGAATATCCACGCCGGACTGGCGCCACCTGTTGCCGCCTATCGCCTATTGGCCCGATTAGCGAGCCAATCAGAAGGCAGGAATCGGTTTTAGATCGGTAGCGTCAGATCGCTGCCGTAGGCCCGATTCCTTCCTTCCTTCAACAACAACAACAGAGCAGATACGACGAATATATCGTTATTTGCCCACCTTCCACACTAGGCCTAGTGAAGTGAATCCAACAATATCTTTTAGGGAATTGAGTCCTCGATTAACGTATCCTCTAATTCCCTAGTTCACTACACTTAAGATGTACTCAAAAAAGCGTATAACCACTTCACCATTAGCGAAATTTACTTAGAACATCTCCTAAGCCGTACTCAGGTCCTCACCGTATACTTTACTAATATTAGTAGTTATATTAACAATCTTATTACGGAATATATTATAAGTATATACTATACTAACCTTCTCTTAGTTGTTCTAATAATTAATATTAGTAACGTTAACACTAAGGATACGATGGCCTACTACGAAGCTAAGGACGCTAATACTACTACTAAAAAAGTTTATACTAATATTAAGGATCTTATTAATAGTATTCGAGACGAAGTTATATTACGTATTACCGACGCTAAGTATACCGCTAACTAGGTGCTTAGTACCACTACTATTACGAATACCTTTAATAACGCCAACTTCGATAACCATTTTATACACTTTAAGGACGATGGAGTAATTATATAAAGCGTCGCCGAGGAAGTCCACTACGCCATTAACTAGTTTAAAACCGACGAAATCGTAAGTTTTTATACCGAAGTTGAGAATTTTCGTACTATTATTAAGGTACTCTAAAAGCTAGGCACAAAGTGCCCTACGAACTTCCCCAGCCCTGACCCGGAGAAGTACTTAAAAACCACTACGTTTACCGCACTTCTATAATAATATAAAAAAGACTAAGGGATTAAACACTAATACAAAGGAATTTATTATCACTATCGAAAAAATCGGGATAGTAAAAGGAGGTATTTATATACAATAAATAAAAATTCTCAAAGTAATCGGGATAATTACTTTTCAAAGGGGGGCACATATTACACATCTTTTATCCTTAATAATAGTTACGTGAACTATTACGTAATTAGCGTCGCCCTTATAAGGAGGCGCCGTAAGTTAGAGGACTTAGATGCGTTATCATAAATACACCTAAAATATCGAGATATATATATTCACTAAAATACCGGTGAACTCCTTGATTGAGACATAGCCTTAGTGATCCCTATTGCAGCCCCCGGCTGGTAGGAAAAGGCTGTGACAGCTAAGGTATTTGTCCAAAAGCTTTTTTAATAGTCTCCGTTGCTGAATGTGCTTAGTCAAAAGTAGGACCAAATCACCTACTTTAAATATAATAAATGACCTTCTCCTATTATAGAATTTTGCGTAACTAGCGTTAGCCTTATCCATTAGGTGGGCAATGGGTGCTCTCCTGGTCCTTAGTTCTTTAATTCTGTTCACAATGCTTAGTACTATTTATCCCCTTGTCATACTTAGAAACACATTGTTTAGTCCTATGGGTAGGAATCCCATGAGGGCTTTAGTTGGTACTAATTTGATGACCCCATACTATGAATTATTATAAACAAACTAGGCCATTAGGAGCCACTTTGCCTAGTTATTCTATTTTATATTATAGAATATTCTTAAAAAGTGCTCTAATATCTAATTTTATTGTTTAGTCTATCCGTCCATCTAAGGGTGATAGGCTGTGCTGAGTTTCCTCTTAATGGCCAATTAGTAGTAAACCTTAGACTAGAATTTATTAGTAAATAGTAATCCCTTATTTAATATAAGTGTTTTTGGGATACTATATTATAGGAACACTTTTTTAATTAAGATGTGTGCTAACCCGTTAGCAGTGATTGTCTCCTTAGTGGGTAAATATAAGGCGTATTTAGTTAATCGGTCCACAATTACTAATATGTTGTTATACGATTATTGATTCGTAATTTGGGATTTCGGGAGTTTTACGATAAAGTTAAATAATAGTTGCTTAAATGGCTTGGTGAGCACTGGGAGAGGTGAGAGTTCACCGTATAATAGGTAATGCCTTAGCTTCGTCCGCTGGTATATTACGTAAATTTTAATATACTCGTAAATATCCTACTTCATTTTCTTCTAAAAGAACAATTATCGAATTCTTTTAATTATTTTAGTAACTCTTTAGTGGCTACTAGAAAGCTCATCATAGAAAGCCATCAGAATCTCTATCCACAAAAAACTATAATCAGGAATAAACACCACTTCCTAGTATTACATAACTCCATCTCCGTCTTTAATCCAATACGGTCCTAGTAATCTCTAGTCGTCGCCCAAAATAGCATCTACTCCTTATACTTCCCTCACCACATTAAATAAGGAAAGTTCTCAGTCCTCTAAGGTTCTAATACTAACCAGCTAAGGGCCGGCTACCTTCTAACATCTTTTATTATTAGAACCTATAAATTAATCTAAGAAATCTTACAGGAATTCGTTTTTCATACTCATAACCTCGTCTTTATTAAACTAATAATCCGGCCTCCTTAACAGGGTATCTACAACATTTTATTTACCTAATCGATATTCAATCTCAAAATCAAATATAATAATATCCTAAAATAACCTAACCTAATGACTATTTAACATCTTCTTCTCAGTTAAGTACTGGTGGCCTAGGTGATCCATTATAAAACGGATCTTATATTATAAGTATAATAAATATCTCCACTAATATAACACTGCGTCACGGATGGCCAGCAATTCTACCTCAGGAGCACCATATCACAACTCAGTATTCCATAACTTTCTCAATATAAATACAACGGGTCTCCAAGTCCCATCGGGTTAACACTAACTAAGGATTACACCAATTACAAAGTCTAACATATCAATTTCCACCCGTATTAGTAGTAGGGGGTCAAAATATTATAGAATTAGGGCATATATAAAAAATAAACAGAGTTTATGGAAGGCCTCCAATGCATCTTATATCATCACCAGCTAACCTCTAATTATATTCCCAGTCCTCTCCGTTAAAAGTGCACATATCTTAGAATAATTCTTAATAAACCACTAATAAAAATTGGTAAACCCAAGGAATTACCTAATATCTATTAGGGTATTAGGTATCAACCAGGTAACAATTACTTCCACCCAGTCCCTCTCCATAAAGATTCCGTAAAAGGAGATAACAAATCCAAGGAATTCGATTGTTTATATAATAAAAGTGCATTTTTCAAGGTTTACATAAAGTCCATTAACTTCTAACCAGCTGAGCACCAATTTAACCATATCTAAGTACATATCCTTATCTTAGGTGAAAATAAGAATATCATCCAAATACATAATACAAATAACATCAATCAGGCCCCTAAACGTGTCGTTTATATAAACCTGAAAAGTAGCAGGGGCATTAACAAGCCCGCATAGCATTACCCAGTACTCATAGTGGCCGTATCTCATTCTGAACACTATCTTCCACTCATCTCCCTCCTTAATACACACCCAGTAATAAGCATTTTTAAGGTCCAACTTCGTGAACCACTTTACTAAGTAAAGGCAATCCAATATTTCGTTAATTAGGGGAAGAGGAACTTTATTCTTAGTAATCACCTAATTTAATCCCCTATAATTAACACATAACCATAATTTACCTCCCTTCTTCAGTATAAATAAGATCGGGGCTCCCATTAGGCTTATTAAAAATCATATCCATCCCTTCTATAAGAATATTTCCAAATACTCTCATAACTCCTCTAACTCCTTCTTAACTAGTGGGTAGATAGGTCCAAATAGGGGCTACATCCCTAGTTCCAAGTCAATAGCGTATTACTATACTCCCTCCTCAGCCGGGGTCACCACCAACTTATTATCGAAGATATATATAAAATCTTAGTATTCTAAAAGAACCTCCGGTTTCTCACCCTTACTGGGTTACTACTAAGGACTAGTCTTATTACATCTAATTTATAGTATCACTAATAAAATAGCCTTTACCTCCTTAAATACCTTATTTATCTCTTTTTAATTTATAATAAGTCGGATATTGTTTTCGAATAAGGGATAAGTTTAACCAAGTTCAGCCTAATTAAAATTCAGCCTTACCACTTAATACTAGGGGAGGCCTAGGATTACATCGTATCCATTATTATCACTAATCCTAAAATCATATAATTTTATTTTTATTACTGTTGGAATCCGAATCGGGCAATAGCCCCACTTTCGGGTTCCTGATTGGCCGGTTCCGACCGGACCAATCAGAAGGCAGGGATTCTGGCGCACCGACTAGATCTGGCAACAGCCGGCCTAGCCCACGTCGGAATAACCTCCTTCCAACAATAACAACACTACGTATTCAATATATCGATTATTGCTGTTCAACCTTATCACCTAGGCGACCCTTTGACCTAGGGTCAAACCTACACTGATTAGTGGTTAATTTGACCATTACCGCAGATTAGTAAGGAACAACTACTAGAAGAGACGACTTCACCGAGTAGTAGAAGATCGGATTTTACTATCACATAGAACCCGTAATTAAGTTCAACTATTCCGGTGACGACGTATTAGAAGAGGAGGTTTCGAGACGGAGATATCGGAAGTCTCGTAGAACGAGCAAAGTACCGCCTTTGGCGTAGGTTCCGCTCACGATAACTACGCTTAACCACCTACGTCAACTATACATAAGGACATCGAAGATCTCACGGGACGGACGAAGCTCAGCCTTCGGCGTAGGTTCCGTTATCGACGCTCTTTACCCTTAATACCCTTTTCTACTACTATTCTTAGTTATTGACTATGTGTTTTATACGAATACCAAGGTGATACCTAAAAAGGATAATAGAACTAAAAGAATTCCCTAACTTTTACCCACTATAACCCTCCCTCCTATACCACCTCTTAGCCCGACGAGAAACACCGTACCCCTTATAATAAACAACTACAATAACCACCAGTGCGCTATCAAGGGTCACGAAGACCTCCAACAAACGTTTTTTTCATACTCAGAGAGGGCCCCGCAATCAATCTTAAACGCATATTAAACGCAGAGAGATCCCCGAGGAGATTACCTTAGTAATTAGAACAACGCTTAGATTACCCGGAATACACCGTTACCAACGGAAATACTAGTGCTCTGATTTAATAACCAGTGGTAATTCGTTTAATAAACATTATACGCCCTTAAAGCCGTGGCCTAGGGGAAACGTAACGTGCTCGAGGTGTTGTTAGGCTAACTGAACGGCTAGAGTATTGTGGATAACCTAGGTAAGAAGATGAGTTAGTAATTAGGAGAAAGCTCTGAGAGGAGTACCCCTTTAAAGGACTTTTCTCGGGTGGTTACCCTTTAGGGAATTATATAACCCGAGGGAACATAATAGATCCTCGTAAGGAGAACTATTTTATTAATCCTAATCCTAAAGGAATACGTTGCCTACGTGAACCCAGAGATATGGGGGAAGTGGATGGACTTTGAGCTTATTAAAGGAACGGTTTAACTAGAGAAGGATATTATCGTCGCCTTCCTCTTAACTATTTATGAATAGAAGAAATTAATAACGATGGACCTATGAATACAGTTCTGATTAAACTTCGAAGGTTAAACTAGGGAGATATGGAACGGTGTTAATAAGGTGATAGTAATTAATATAATTAACGTACTTAGGAAAGGTGTGGTTTACGTCCCCTTGGATAGTGCTACTCATAATACGAAGAAACTCATAGATATTATCGCTAAGGAAGAGTTCTATATATGAATAAACGAGGAGATCTAATACTTTAAAAGGAGTGGATAACGTGGCCTAAGGGAGCTCCTCGGAGACCTAGCGATTATTAAGGAGATTATAAACGGCTATAATAACCCTCCCCGCTAAGCCACTTAGGAGGCCACCCCTCCTACTAAGATAAGGAGAGAGGTACTATGAACAACAACGGAACTATAAAGAGAGACTCCGTCAACATTAGGGTAACTAATAATAGAACCTAGTTTACTATATTAGACGAGATCACCTGTAAACTCGCAGATCCAGCTGACCTTTAGGGACTCCCCGGTAACCATTACCGATAACCTATATATATCTCCTTTAATAAGTAACCAGATCTAGGTGTTCACGAAGTAGATAAAGGAAGTGAATAAGTATAGAGGAGAATACTATGAGGTCCTAGAGAACTCACTATGGTTATGGAGGTACTACTATGAGGTTCTACAAATACTAGCGGAATTAGTTACCCTAATTATTAATACTATACTAAAGGATAAGGCCCTGGACTTCTTCACGGAACATATTATATAACTAGGTGCACTAGGGACCTTCTTATCCCAGGAAACCATCGTTAGGAGACTAAAAAACTAGTTTGAGACGAAGGAGGCCCATAGAAACTACCTGACGGAGTAACAGACGACCAACTAGGTAACGATCAGAGATGAGAACCATGGGAAGAAGCCTAACGAGGTACTTAAGCTATTAGTTAAGAGGTTGAGGAAAATATAACGCACACTTAGCAGCGAATATAATACTAATAGAGTACTATAAGATTAACTCCTTTCCGTAGTTAATAACGTCAGGGAGTGTGTTTACGCTCTCCAGGACCCGAAAAACACGTTTAAAGACCTCTGTGGCCAATTATAAAGCATTATTTAAAACACTATAAGACTTAACTCGGGTACTAAATAACACTTCCTATAATAACCCACCAACGAGGAAATAAACTACTTCTTTATAAAGAGATACTATAATAGCTAAGGGAAGTAAACAAAATTCGGCTAGTAAAGAGGATTTAGTAGAGGGCGAAGTAACCAACGCTTTACCCCGAGATAACCCTTAAGGGATAAAAAGTGTTATATTTACGGGAAGGACGGTTATTAGTCCTCTAATCACCTAAAAAAGGAAGTAGATAAAGCTTTTTAAGTGTTCTGAGATGGGTATAAGAGATAATTCCACATAAAACCTCCTAAGGGAACCATGGAATCCTTCCTTCTCGAATACGAAGGCCCCTAAGGCGACGAAGCGAGGGATAAGGATAAGGACAATAGGATCCACGAGTTCTTCGTTATGGACCTAAAAGAGGAAGACTACGAGGATTAGACCTACGGAGACCAGTTCTACACCTTAATACTAGGCCCCGAGACCACTCTTAACAGCGAGATCATTATAATAACCCTTAGGGACCAGGTAATATACTATACCCTCATAAAAGAAGACCTATTTAACGAGGTTACCTTCGCAAAGACCTCGGAGGCCTATATACTCAAAAGAAGATACACCGACGCTATATTCTACGGAATTATACCGGATATAGGCGTAATTAAGTCGTTAATAGCGGGAGAGCTTTAGTTTAATGCCCTTAGACGCCTATACCTAGAAATTACCCTCAACAAAACTCGAGCCGGCCAGGTAAGCATCAAATTCGGCCCAGGGGAGGTCATCTCGTTAATAAGGACGACTATAATTATAATACCCCTTGGACCACTTATTTTCCACGTTATCCCTTATAATACTCTGTTCCTCCTTTATTTTAAGGATATAGACCACCTAAAGGTCTATTTTGATAATCTAAGGAACACTCTAAGGTAGGGAGACGTTGTTGTATTAGTTACTAGGAAGTTCGGCCACACCTGGATAAAACTGGGCCACCAGGACAAATCCGTTGTGTAGAGCCACCTCATAAACATCGAATTGCAACGCCTACACCAGCGTTTTGGTCACCTTTTAGTACGGAAACTCTATAAAATCCTTTAGAGGACCGGAGAAGAAGTGGAATTAGCAGTTATTGAATACTTAACGAAGTATTACTACTACTACTAAATAAACTAGAAGGCTCCCCACCACTTCAAATTCACTATCCGGGATGATGTACCCTTTAATTATGAGATCGTTATCGATGTACTGTACCTCGACGAAAAGCCCGCCCTTTAGGTCGTCGATACGGCTATAAGTTTTAACACAGGACAATTCCTAAGTGATATGAGCGCAAAGACGGCGTGGGAGATGCTCAGATTATGCTGGATCGACGTATACTAAGGGCCACCTAATTGGATCATTGTGGACACCGGTACTAACTTTAAGGTGTCCGAATTTAAGTAAGTAGCGAAGTCCATGGGGATTGAGGTCAAGATTGTCCCTATAGAAGCCCATAATAGCATCGGGAAGGTTAAGAAGTACTATGCGCAGCTTAGACGGGCGTACAATATCATCCAGTAGGAATCCCATTCTATGACGCCGTAAACCGCCCTTTAAAACACACTTAAAACCATAAATGATACTACAGGACTAAACGGGATCGTACCGACCCTATTGGTCTTTAGTGCGTACCCTAGGACGTTAAACAACTCTCCCCTATCACCAAAAGTAACCTAATACATAAAGGCCATTAGGAAGGCCACGGAAAACCTTAGGAAGGTTAACGTAAAACGTTAAGTCTCGGATACCCTCATAATAAAGAATGGACCTAATAATATTACCCTAAAAAGCCTCTTACTAAGCTCGGAAGTCAGGGTGTAGTGTAAAAGGAAGGGATAGAGAGGTCCATTCATACTAGTGATTATGAACGGCGAGAACTACGTTGTTTAGATGCTCAGAGGCCCTAAGACCTTCCGCTTAATAATCGTTAAGCCCTATTATCGCGACCCTAAAAAAGAGCTGCTAGAGGAGCCCGCCACCACTAATAACGGAGTAGGAAATGAGGCCCTAAAAGGTAATAATAGCGAAAAAGAAGAAAATAACGAGGACGATGTTAAATTAGTGGTTATAGACGAGATTATCGTTAAATCGTCCCCTCCACTAGAGGAGGAAGAGCCTTAACCACCTAAGAGATGACGAGGCTAGCCACGAAAAAACCCAGCTATTACCCACAAAATCAACACCATCTACTTCTAAACAGAGACCGACGGGCTAAAGAGACCTTACTTCGCAGTGTACCTATTAGCAAAGGAGAAGAACGACCTCACACTAGCCCACGAGCTTCGGAAGAAAGGCGTAATAACCATGCCCAGCGCCCTATACGAAAAGTCGATAAAAAAGGAGATCGCAAACCTTATAGGCCGAGGTGTATTCGAATTTATCCCTTATAATAAAACCAAGTATAATAATACTAGGATCTTTAAATCCAGAATTGTTAACGAGATTAAAGGGAAGACCGAAAAGCCCTATGAGAAGAGCTGTTTTGTGATTTAGGGCTATACCGACGACGGTAAGGAGGCCGTCCTCATATAATCCCCCACGATCCAGCGGGTAAGCTAACGACTAATTCTCGCCTTAGCCCCCTACTTTCTGGTGAAGGGCCACTCATTGTGGCTATGAGACATTACTTAGGTGTATATTTAATTAAAAACGAAGTTTACTTGGACGATTCTAGCCCACCTATTAAACCAAATTAAGGATAAGCACCCTCCCGGGACGATTATGAAGGTTGTGAAGCCCCTTTACGGGATCGCCGAAGTAGGGACCTATTAGTATGCGACCTATAGTAGTCACTATAAGGAGAAACTCTAGATGAGAACCTCTATATATAACCCGTGCCTATTATTATTAATACCCGAAAACGAAAACCTCATAATAATCGGGATATAAATAGATGATATAATAGGCCTAAGCGACGAGAAGTTCTCCTAGAAGGAAGAAGAAGAGCTGAAGAAAGTAACGTTCACAACGAAGGCGAAGTAACGGCTAACTATGAAGGAACCCCTCGCATTTAATGGAGGGATCATCTATTTAGACGGTAAAACTATTAAACTATAGTAAAAGGGGTAAGGAAAAAAAATCCAGTTTATGGAAATTAGGACGACGTCGAGCCACTAGTAATACGTTGTCCAGAGAGCTCGCAGAGCATACATTACCTTAATCTGCGATATCGAGGCCTGTTACGACCTCTCCGTAGTGGCCTAGCACTAAGAGCCCACGGAAGAACAGATAAAGGCCCTTAATAAGCGATTGAAGAGGCAGATGGAGACCCCGGACGCAGGGCTAGACTACAACTTCGTCCAGCTCGAGATAGTGACCCTCTTCGTCTTTATGGACGGCTTGTTCGCCAATAATAGTGACCTCTTATCACAACTAGGATTCCTTATTATCCTAGCTAATGAGACCTAAGTTGACGAGAGTTTCACTTTAACGGGTAACATTGTCCATTATTCCTCCACCAAATCGAAGCGAGTAACGCGCAGCGTTCTAGCATTAGAGATCTATGGTATGGTAGCCGGCGTGGATATGGCCTACGCTATCTCCACGACCCTAAAGCTCGTTATAGACCACTTAAAGCTTTTAGAGATCCCCATAGTTATTTATACTAACTCGTACTCGTTATACGAGTACCTCGTCAAATTCAGAACCACTAAGGAGAAGCGCCTTATGATCGATATTATGGTGCTCTGGTAATCCTATGAACGACGAGAGCTCTACGAGATCCGTTAGATCAACGGGGAAGACAACTTGGCCGACTACTTTACGAAGGTAATGTCGAATAGAGTATTAAAGCACTTTCTCGAGGGAGGGAAGGCAATGGTTCGAATAGATGGATGGGTAATGCGGGCCTAGGAGGAAGAGAAGGGTCAGCAGGGCTCGAGAGATCGCGAGAGACGGAGGAATCGTCAATACCATGGCCAGCACCAACGATAACGTTAATTAACCGGTCCGGTATAAGGGCCGGAAGGCCGGCTACGCCGCCAAGGGCAGAATCTGATTCTGCCGCCTCTCACCGCCTTACGTACTCGAGTGAATTCGTCGTTTTATTGCGTTTTTAAGTGTTTTAAGAGAAAAGTGGCCTTTACCCGATTAGTAAGCATAAAAAGAGAGTTTCTAGTGTTAGAATCCGAATCGGGCAATAACCCCACTTTCGGGTTCCTGATTGGCCGGTTCTGACCGGACTAATCAGAAGGCAGGGATTCTGGTGCACCGACTAGATCTGGCAATAGCCGGCCTAGCCCACGTCGGAATAACCTCCTTCCAACAACAACAACACTACGTATTCAATATATCGATTATTGCTGTTCAACCCTATCGCCTAGGCGACCCTTTGACCTAGGGTCAAACCTACAATTACTCCTATTCTATCCATTATACGAATTACAAATCTCCTCACTCCGTATTTAGGGGTTACTAAACCCCACATTCCTCAGAATAATATCCCCTTATTAAGCACCAACTTAGCACCATCCATAAAGATGATCTTCTAATCCATAATATTCTCATTTATACCCGTATTAATTAAAGTCTTACTAATTCTCTACTCTTTGGTAATTTGAACGCAGATACTAGTTTCGAGGCGATACAGAAGCTCCGAATCTTATTAATCCTAAGTTACTTAGATTATTTTACTAATAATTAACCTCTAATTATACTCTATTCCTTAGTGTTTCGGTTATTTATACCATCAGCAAAGAGAGCATCAGATCGAAATATGGCCTTCTTTCCTATAAGTATAACATATAATAGAGCTCCGGGTTACCACTAATTGGGGTCCCTTTACGGGGTTCGGATTTTTTAGTTTATACTCAGGCTCATTATTATTTATTTTATTTTTATCCCTTACTACTAATCTCCTTTAGTCTTTTTGGGATTCCTAATAGTATCCCTATTAGGACTATCTCTAGTTCTAGGGAACTAGTTAACTTTAGGTAAATAATAATGTTATTAGTTTAGCTTTTTTAATAATATTATCTAATTTTTACTTAATAATAAGAAGCTCGTATACTATAATCTATTTCTATAATTCTAGTATTAATTAGTTAATAATATTCATAATACGGATCCTTTTAAGGACAGGGTCCGGGTATTCTACTTCCACTATCTCATAAGCGTTAATAAAGTTTTAATAAGATTATCCTATTTTCTAAGTTATTACTTCGAAGCGGTGAATAGTACTAAACACCTAGGTCCCATCGTCCACTACACCAGTACATAACTAGGTTTCCATCTCTACCCAGGAAATTCTAGTTAATTTATTCTCGTATTTAATAATAATATGACTAGCCTATCTTCGTTAAATCCCACTATTAAAACACCCGGTAATATACAAAACTCTTATAATATCAGTACTTAAGTTATCCGGATTTATAGTAAAATATCCCTTTAAGTTAAAAACAAAGGTATTATAATTAACTTAGGATCCCCCCTTATATTTAAAAGTTAAGAGATGTGCTTTTCCCTAAAAGTCGGATTTTTATTATTTAGGGATTTATTAGGTAACGGCTTTTATAACAATTATATCTTCCTCAAGGGTCACCGTTCCATTCCTCAGGGCTACTAAGCGATTGCGTTTCCTTTTAAGCCGGATCTTGGCCTCCTCGTCTATAATAAGCTAGTCCAAATTTTATTTAGTTAATTCCTAATTATTAGTAGTTTAGGTTTAGCTCTAAATTCAATTACCAGGTCGGTGTTCTTAATTATCGAAGTTTAGGTTCTCATCAACTTTATTAGTATAGGGAGTCCTTAATACTCCTAATCAAATCTAATGGTTTACTAGGTTAATAGTAATTTATTTCTTTTAGCTAGTCATCTTACTACCTCGATAATTCACACCCTTATTCGAGTAAGTAAAAAGAAGAACATATTAGGGGCTTACGGTACAAAGTAAAGAGGTCAGTAAAAGGACAATAAGTAGGTACTAGTTATGATTCTTATTCTTCTCTAACCCTCTCCTTAAAGGGGAGGGACAGGCCTTTATATATATAATCCTCCTTAGTCAAGCCCTGTCGCAGTCTGGAATCAGCTTAGCCGCCATGCTTTCCTTAGTCAGATTCCAGCCACGTGACACTTCCTCTCCCTGGTCCCTTAGGACGTCTTTGGCTGTCCTTAGGATGGTATTCTGAGTGGTGTTGGCCGCTGAAGTGGTTATTTTTGCTTCGATTATTGTATTTATGGTTGGTCCAAAATTGGTCGTTGTATATCATATTAGATGTTAGGTGTTGGTGTGCTTCTCGATTCTTGTCTGTTAGGTTAATACTGGTTCTAAGGGATGCGTATAACTCCTTAAAGGTCTCCTCTGGGTTAAGTATGCTAGGCTTGTACCCTCGTACGCCTATTACGGTGCCCATAAGCTTATCTTGGAGGGCTAGATCGCTTTGGTGGGTTAGTGTGAGTGTTTGTTGAAGTGTCTGGAGTTTGTTGATGAATATTTTGAGTGCTTGGACATAAGATTTGTTTGGGTTCTTTTTGATTGTTTTTGTGAGGGTGGCTCTGTTTTAATTAGTAGTGTAGGTTTGACGGATTTGTCTGCTTTTGAATGTTCTTTTTAGCTTAGTGACCATTTCACTAATCGATGAGTTAGTGGGGGTACTACTAATTTGTATATAATAGAGTATTGTAGCTCGTCCTTTAAGCATCGTTGAGAAGGTTTGGTAGGCTTGGTTTCTTCTAATTCCAACTTTTTCACATATCTCTTAGAAGATCCGTAACTTGGTATCGAGGATATCGTATACTTTACCGCCGTATTTCATTTCATCGGTGTACATCTTAACGAGGTCTATTAATTATCGTAGCATCGTTGGCTCCACGTATCCCTGGGACCTCTCCGTTGTCTCCTATCAAGTGAGTATAGGCAGGGTAATAGGGTCTTCTATTAATAATCCCTAATTAGTCGTCTAAGCTGGTGTTATTTGGATGTCTTTTATTAGAGTTGTTTTTATTATATTCTCAGTGGCCTCTGGAGTCTTTTATGTTAAGGGGGCTAATCCGACTTTTTAGAGGTCTTTGCGGAATAACAGGTTAGCACAAAGATCCCTAAACGAGGGGTACGACCTTATGATATCGTTAATCTCCTCATCTGTCTAGTAATGGTAGTGTTCTAATTGGGTGATATTGTATAATTAATCTGCGATCCATCTCTTTTACCTAGCGATAAATACACCTCATTAGCGTAGAAAATCTCGTAAATACTTTACGACCTTTATTGGGATTTCCTTAAAGGTCTCTCTTAGCCAATCATCGAAGTCCCTTAAATAATCATAAAACAACTTATGTCCATAATAACCATCTTTTTCATAGATCTCTATAACATAAAGGACGTATATACTTATCTTAACATCATTAAGATATACTTTTAGGTCAAAAGAGTTCTATTATCCCCATCTTATTAGATTAACCGTATTTATCCATTTGGGCGGAATTAGTATACTAGATCTTTGTTCTGTAAGCTCCGTCGCCGTGGGAGGTGTATAGAGTCGTGGAGATCCAGGCCTTGACGTCCCTTTAGGTACTTAGATCATCATAGGTTCAGTTATTAGTACCGTCGTACCTTTAGTCGCTGGCATCGTAGTCCCTTCCATCGCTATCGTAATCTCTTTCCTATACAATATTAAGGCTAACGACGTCTTGAATACGAGGTGTTTCTCCTAAGCCGCAACTTCGGAGGTGTATATTGCTCGTTGGACGAATTACCGCTTAGTGTCTTTTTCTTTTTCACTGCGATCGTCTACTCTCTTATTACGGGAAGCGATGGTATTAAAGTCGATTTTTCTTTTAGGTACTTTTGCCCTAAGTTCTGTTAAGGGTAGTTTTATGAGATTTGTTTATTAATTGATTTCCTTTTTGTAAGTTATTTCTAATGTCGTTGTTGTCCGTGTTCTCTGAGTATTCTTACTGGGTTATTAATGGACGGTTTTAGTAGATGGTAGGAGTAACGTATATGTTTTAGTTATTTGTTTTAATGGTATATGAGTTAACGTGGCTCCTAGTATTACTGGTATAGTATTCTTATTACTGATAATGTGTATTATTGTATTTTTCGTAGTGTATATTAATGGAATATTTATTTAGTTTAGTTAATAGATGGGAAGGACGTTAATTCTTAAGTAGTTTTAGGTTTGTTGTTATTATTTTGGGGGTTTTTCGGAGTAGTATAGAAGTTAAGGTAAGTGAGGTATAAAGTAGGTAATTTCCGAGAAGTAAGCGTAGATTATTACCGGGTATAGTTTCTCATGGGATCATCTTCTAAATAGTTATGAATAATAGACATAGATACCATAGTCTCTAATAAGGTTCAAGGCGCTATACTAGAGATATTGGGAATCCTGGAGTTAAAGGGGAAGTCCTTAGTATCGGTATTAATATCAACGTAATCTTCGCAATCTCTTTTTTAGCACAAAACGGTGATTACTTTTCGATTTAGTTAACTATTATCCAGTTAATTATTTCGTGGGCCCTACGGGATTATCTTTTTTTACTAAGTTTCCTCTTATTGATTTGTAGTAATAGTGAATATGTGAGTAATTTAACCACTAATTAGTGTTAGTTTTAGTTACGTCGGGTTGGCCGTACGGCGTAGTAGAATATACGTATATTCGTATAGATCCTGCTGTTCTTGTTGTTGATGTAGGAATCGTCACTAAGACCGCGATCTTAGATGATCGGGTTAGCGTACGATTCCTGCACTCTGATTGGCTCGTTAAGCGAGCCAATAGCAGCTTTGCGGTGAAACCTTAAATCACCACGTCGAGGTTGTTCCGACATCTGTAAATCCGTAGGAGGGGATATTCGGGGATGATGGTGGCGTTGAGTGACGACGACCACCGCGTTATTAGATGGAATTCTTGTGATTGGTGATATAATTGATAGGTATTCGATAGATTCGCTGGTACCAGTAGCTAGGGATTTCGATAATAGTAGCCCTTATTCGTGATTTGGTGTTCGCTTCGTCTGTTCCGATGGACGTAATGGTGATAGGATTGAGGCTCTTTAGACTGTTAATTGTCGAATCGTACGCCTAGCCTCCAGGGCCAAAAAGGTGATGTATTGAAGTGGCTAGATTCTAGCTAGCAGACCCCTGAATGCGGGCGTCATTAAAAGGCCTGAATTTGGGCGGGGTAATCCTAAGGGACCAATGTCACCGCCACATCTGAAATCCGTGGCTGACTTCCGTATTACGTAACCGGGCTTCCCGACAGCAACATCCATTGGTCCTAAGGCTCTCATAACAAGGGAGGCAACAAACACAGCTTCAACAGACAGCAGGTCTCATCTCAAAGTGTCCAAGGCCAGCATTACTACAACCACAATACCCTCCAGGGTTGCTGGACCCTATAGTCCTACGGTCAAAGAAGGAGGCAGCTAAAGCCTTTCAAGCTTGGCTAGAAGCCATACCAGACACCCATACGGTTGTCTATTCAGACGGCTCTAAGGCGTCTAATAGAGCCACTGGGTATGGGTTTATTATCTACTGAGGCAAAAGACGTATAGCCAAGGGCTGTGGCCGGCTCGGCCTAGTAGAAGTGTTCGATGGTGAGGCCGAAGGGGCGAGGGCAGGGCTCCGGCGGGCCCTCCTTACCTCCCTAGGCCAGCCCATACACATCTGTATCGACAACACCAGCGTCATCCAGGGGATACAGGTCGAGGCCCCAGACTCCTTATAAGCAGCCTTCCTTGAGATCCACGAGGCGATAAGGGTATACAATATATACCCCCACTAGGCCCCAGGGCACCAAAAGATAAAAGGGAACGAGGAAGTAGACCGCCTAGCTAAGCAAGGCACAACGCCTCCGGTCCCCTTAGGCCGACTAGCAACCCTAGCAGGGATTAAGCGGCTCGCTAAGAAACGGATACGGGCCCAATACACTCGATGGTGGCATAAGGAGGCAACAGATCGATACGCCCGACTAGGGCTCGAGGCCACCTTATCCAGCCCCCCTGAACTAGCCCTACCACGGGCTACCCTACATCACCTCCTAGTAGCCCAATTAGGCCACGGAGACTTCGAATAATATCACTAACGCTTTAACCATATTAAAGCCCTGCTTACCTGCTTGTACGGGGAAGCAAAAAAGTAGACCACCTAGTCTACTACTGAAAGATGCTAGTGAGGAGGTAACGGTGGCCTACCCTCCACCCTTCTAGTTCACCAGAGCCCTTAGGACCTATGGGATCCCTCGAGCGATACTTTAAGGGGCTAATTACCGATCCTAAAGGCTTCAAGGTCTTCCTATTTGTGACAGACTTCTTCCAGAAGATCTGCCCACGTTATTAGGGACAAGCCCTCGGCTGGACCCTAAACAACCAACTCACCCTACTACGGAGATTTAATAGAAACCAAAGGAACTGGAGGAACCAGCGGGATCCAGGGACAGATTGAACACATAGTAGCCAACAGGTAGGATTTGAAGGACGCTGATGAGGACTGTATACTGTAGAGTAGGTAGTCTGAGCCTCGGCTCTCCACGCCACATACCCCTCGGGAGGTCTGCAGCAAGGGCTTCGCCCTTGCCGCCCTGGCGTTAAATACAACAACAACAACAACAACAGCAAGGCAGGTGCTGTATTACCTGCCAGGGCTCCTTAGCTCAGGGGGTATTGTATGCCTGTGTGCTCCCCACACAAGCGACCCTTAATACCTTTGCCGCGTCCCACACTTGGAGTATCCTCACACATGCTCACAACACGGCGGATCCAATGCTCATGGGCCTTTCTCTTGTAGGATTTGTGACAGGAAGTCTCCCACAATGCTTATTAGATGGGCCCGTAAGCTTCAAGGGACGCCCCAGGAGTCAGACTCAAGCTCGTTGGCCCCGCATGACCGACTTCCGGTTCTTCCGAATCGACAATTGGAGACGCTGACTCCTCCTCCGCCGCCGACATCGAATGGAATGTCTCAAACATGTGTCGCAAACCACGGCTCACAACTCTTCGCCATCATCCCCTTCGAGATCCGTCGGCAAATCCTCTATCAAGCTTTTGGCGGGCAGACGATACATATCGATCTCGTCTACGACCGCCCGAGGGACGGCCCACCGACCAAGGATCATCGATCGCGTCGGGCGCCGCGACCCACGGCGGAGGAGAGACGCTCGGCCTCTGCGCTGCACAAGCTCAAACCGAAGCGATGACGATGGTACAGCTGCGTCTGCCATTCAGACCTGCCCTATCGCACAAATGAATGGTCGCGAATGGCCGAACCTTGCAATGATTCTTGCGCGGGTACCGACATTGACCATTTCTGCACCGCGTGGCCCGGCGAAGCTCCTCACAAATGCTTCATTGGCATCATGGGCTGGCTGCTTTCTTGTCGCCAGGCGTGAGTTTTGGTCATTTTTGTTTTACTTGTCGACTTTAATGCTAACGTTTCTTGCAGCTACGTCGAGGGTATGGACATCTTATGGAAGACCAACACCTTCCGCATTCAAGACATGACTATTCTCCGGTATTCGCAGCAGCTCTTCCTGCAACATCGTTGGGCAACCATTCCCCGGTTAGAAATCAAGTGTTTCTTTTCTCCATATGATTGGATGTGGCATGCGACTACTGAGCCCCCCGTCAATACTCTGCCCTCCTACTGTCACCGAGAGTCCTTTCACGACCTGATGAACCATTTGCCACCCGCGCTCCGTAACCTTCAGACTCTGAATCTGTCCCTGTAGAGTACCACCACGAGGCCCTTTGTCGATTCCGAGGAGGCTGCTTTGGCAGAGCTGATTAAACCGGTGGAAGGCATGCTGCGACGACTGCCTTCCACAATTCGCGAGTGCACTATCGCAGTCCCCAGCTCCCTTTATCGGCCAAGCCGCGACGATGCGATAAGAGATGGCCGTGTTGTGGAGCGTTTCTACAAGAAACAGAGGGAGCGACACTGGCGCAGGCTGTCCGGGCCGACGGAAGGACTGGATGGGTACTGGCTTCAGCTAGGAAAGACGGACTTATCTCCTTTCGCGATTATGCCGGTGGCATATTTTGGAACCGGTGGGAATTGGTCTTGGAGAGATCATGTTGAAATTGCAGAAGAAGACCTTATTCTCTATGGGCTGCAATGGTAATTCAAATGACAACGTGGACATCTGGCATGGTAGTTAAATGATGACCTATCCAGAATCTCAATTATCTGATGCTACATGTCTCATGTCACCGTTCTGAGTATTATGTTTAGAGGATCATGGGATTCGTAACGGGTATGAAAAGGGCTTGTATGTACATCCAGACTTATTTACCAACCGAAACCAGTCTTACGGGACTACCACTTATTATCGAAAACCTTACCATCAACATAGTTGACCATGCTGGTTACCCAGTTCAGCTCCTCTTTCCCTTCTCCAAATTTCATGCCTTTGCTCATTACCTTTCGATAATTCTCGCCCGGGTTCGCCTTCCCAAGCACAAATGGCCTTCTTGTCTCCACCCGGTCTGGCACCGGAATGCTACGGCCCACGAGAGCCTCCATTCCCTGCCAAGCAAAGGTCACGGCCTCCTTAGCACCGCCTGGTATCCCGGCATTGTCCAGCATGAACATCCTCACGCCAGGCAGGTTCTCCTTCATGTAATCCGTAATATTGGGGTTGTAGGCTCCTCCGCCACACATGAAGACTTCGTCAACCTGCTTCCCTTCGGGTCCGTAGCGGCGCCAATGATCAACGATGGCCTGGGATGTGATTCTGGTGACAGTGGCAACCACATCATCGGCAGAAAGGCCACGGGCCTCTGCGTCGCGAACGAGGTCATCTGCCAGTGTGTCGCGGAACACCTCACGGCCGGTGGTCTTGGGTGGATCCCACGAGAAATACGGAATGTCTCTCAGAAACTTGTCCACAAGCTCCTGGCAGACCGTGCCGCGCTTCCCCATCTCCCCGTCCTTGTCGTACTCCATGGCCCCGTCGGTGTAGTGTCTCACAACAGCGTCAATGAGCGCATTTCCTGGGCCAGTATCAAAGTCGTAGGCATGATCGGGACCCTCTGGAGGGATGAAACAGACGTTCGCGATGCCTCCGATGTTTTGGCATGCGCGAAGCTTGTTGGGATGGTGCAGCAGGAGGGCATCGAAGAATGCAATGAGCGGAGCACCCTGCCGCCCAGCGGACTGGTCCGAGATGCGGAAGTCTGTTACTGTCGTGATGCCGGTGCGCGAAGCTATTATTGTGCCCTCGGCCATTGTGAGGGCAGACTTTGGAACTCCTTCTTCTGGCATTGAGGCGAGCCAGACTGTCTGACCGTGGGATCCGATGGCGTCGATGGTCTTGATGTCAACATCGTTGTCAGCGCAAAACTGCTTCGCAGCGGCAGCAAACACTTCTCCCAAAAGGACATTGACTTCGGACAGCTCTGATGCCGAGGTTTTATCGTGCTTGATGATGCCGAGGACTCGCTTCTTGATCTTGAGATCCATGGGAATTTCGCCATATTTGAGGAGGGAGAAGTGCATGGGCGATTCAGGGGTCTCCTGGTGGAAATGACAAAGAGCGCAATCGATGCCGTCCTAGATATTTTAGCTATTTGTTCGGGTCTAAGTTGTGAGATTTGCATGGGGTCAAGGCTAGGTCCTCAATATGAACATGAATGAGGAGCCAACAACCCGTGATGGATCTCGAATCATTGACCATTACATACCATTGATGTGCCACTGTTCATTCCTAAGACTATCATGTCAAGAGGCGAACTCTTGGAGACCCCGTTTGCAACATCGTGGTTGCTTGCCATGTTATGCTCCGTAACCATCGTCACTGGTGAGAAGACCTTGGCAAACTGAGGTTGAATTGAATTGGGATGAATCTGCGAATCAACATTTCTCCAGCAACTGCAGGCTGACCCCCGGCTTTAGTACTGCGGAAATTCATTTCTACTTATTCCGCTGCAACTGTCAGTGGCAGACGTCAGGTTGAGGCGTGGGGTCGCATTTCTTGCTGATCTCAAGCCTGCAACAGGCCATTCTGAGCATCCAGCGGGGAAGCGGGAAAGCGGTTGGACGGCAACACGGGTAAGAGGCTAAACGTCTACACGGCCGCCACCAGGCCCAGGGAACCCCAACCGGCAGACCCTTGCCAACGGACGTTTACATATGGATCTGTGTTCGCTTAACGTTGGTTCCAGCTGGACGCCCGGAGTTTTTGATTGCGGGGAACGGCATGGTCAGTCTGGAGGCCGTAAAAAATGAACTTTACTTTGCGCATCCATGGATCTTTAGTACGCTACGCATTGAAGGAATACCCATCCACACTGACTACGACGACTAACATCCCCAAACCCCGGGTCAAGTCACCCGATATCTTATTTAAAGTGATGGTCTACTCTCAACACATTGACTCCTAAATCTCTGTCAAATTGAGCGTTTTTTGGCCCGTCAACGCCGACCTGGATCACGTTCAATGCTTGATCCAAATCACGCCACCATGGGTTACACAACCCTTTGGAAACGGCTGTCGCCAAAGCAGCTGAACATCGCCATCCAGACCTTTTCTCTGATCAGCATCTTCTTCGAGGGCTACGACCAGGGCGTCATGGGCGGCGTGAACGCGTCACCCCGGTATGTCGAGGAAGTTGGCATCGGACTCCCCGATGGTACCGTCACGGACACCTTTCACCAGGGTGGCATCATCTCAGTCTACTACCTTGGGTGCATCGCGGGGTGCTTTGCTGGAGGATGGGCAGCCGACCGAGTCGGCCGGATCAATGGGTCTGCACTCGTCTTTTCTTGACGCTAGGTCACTAAAGCGCCTGCTAACATCTCTCAAGTATATTTATCGGTTGCATTTTCGCTCTTATCGGTGGAGCCCTCCAGGCTGCAACACAATCCAGCGACTTCATCATCGTTGCTCGTGTTATAACAGGCATCGGCACCGGCGCCTTGACCGGCATCACACCCGTCATGGTTGCAGAGACGTCGACTGCTGAACACCGAGGGGGCTTTCTCGGCTACGTCTTCATCGCCAACTACCTCGGCATATCCGTCGCGTACTGGCTCTCCTTCGGCCTTGCCTTTGTCGACGGTGGCTACTCGGACATTCGGTGGCGGTTCCAGCTCGCATTCCAATGCTTCCCGGCCCTGTTGCTCTTCCTCGGAATCAAGATGTTACCGGATACCCCACGATATCTGGCTTCAGCCGGCAAGTTTGACGAGGCCCGAGAGGTCATTGAACATGTCCGTGGCGGGTTTGGCCCAGAGGTCGAAAGAGAGTACCTTGAGATCAAGGCCGTCGCAGAAGAGAGCACCAAGTCTTCGCCATTGGAGTTTATGAAGATCCTCTTTGGGAAGGGACCTAAACCCGGCTTCAACCTCGGCCAACGCGCCTGGCTATGCCTTTTTCTCCAGATAATGGCGTCGTGGACCGGCATCACGGCCGTCACAGCATACTCTCCTGTTGTCCTGTCACAGGCTGGATACACCGAGTTGACCCAGAACGGCCTTGCTGGCGGTTTGAACACCATCGGCATAATTGGAACCATCATCAGCGCGCATATAGTCGATCGCCTCGGTCGGAGGACGTGTTTGATGGGCGGTGCCTTCTGCCTCTTCTCCGTGAACCTTATCGCCGGTTCACTCTACGAGGCGTCTCGCTCCAGCTCTGAAAAGGCCACCCAGTTTGCGCCCGCTGCCGTGGCCATGCTATTCTTGTTCAACCTCTCCTACGCAGCTACGTGGGGAACAATTGCCTTTCTGATCCCGACGGAAGTCTGGTCCTCTGACCTTCGTGCGCAAGGCAATGGGTTTGGCATCACCGGGTGGGCCATTGGTGTCGGAATGACCACGCTGGTGAACCCCATCATGTTCGATGTCATGGAGAACCGGACGTATTTTCTTTTTGCCGGCCTCAACATGATATGGATTCCCATTGTCTACTTGTGTAGGTCTTCACAAATCCCATCTAGCTGCGTTAAGACGCTAACTCGTTTCTAGTCTATCCCGAGACCTCGAACCGCTCGCTCGAGTCAATTGATGCGCTCTTCGCTGCCGACAGTATCTTCACTTGGAATATGGAGCGCAATTATCTCGCGCAAAGTGACGTTTTGGCCAACCGCGGGCATGGCAAAGAGGGAAATGTTTTCTCTGTTGCCGATGACGTGGAGGGCGAGGCTAAACCTGAAGGACAGCAAACTATACACAAGGTCGGTGTATGAGAGTTACGGAGCCCTGCCAGGGAGACATAAATGTGCTGGATAGTCATTTTCCCCATATTCTCTTGTCTGCCAACGGCCAAATAACATCAGCTGGGGCGTGGAGGGTTGATCCATTTGTTGACGCCGGACCAGTCGGCTTCATTCCGTATCAATAAAGTACGGAAAGTTACTAGGGTACATGTTGAAGTTCCAGTCCCAGTCCTGCAGAAGGTTGTCTGGGATCTGGAACTGAGGCGACAGGTCATCGATCTCTTGCCCATTACCGCCAGCTGCTTCTTCCGAAGGTGGCACGACCTCACTAGCCTCCTCCGCCCGCGCATGAACCGACTGCTGTCGCGAAATCATGTACTCGTCGATCCGATCGACTTGTTGTCGGAGCTTCCGCCCCGCACCTGCTTTTTGGTGGAGAAACGACTCGAGGCTTTCGAGCAGATCCGCCATAGAGAGGAGCAATGTCTTAACACGGCGGTAAGAGCTCTCGGACAGCGGGTTTTCCATGACGGAACCCAAAATATTTCCAATGCCACCAATATGATATATGAGGGGAGTGCTAATAGCACGCTGGAAAGCCTTTGGCACCTGATGGAACGTCTTCAAGACGTTGCTCACGACGGAACACTTCTTGTCGAGGTCGACATCACCTTCAAGCGATATTAAAGCCATGCGCAGGAGCGCCAGCGTCGCCTGAATGTTGGCTGCCTGGAAACCATAAATATCTTGGTCTGCCCTCCCAGTAGCCGTACCGAAGTCTTTGAAGCACTCGGGTAAGTTCGAGTAGAGGTGAGAGACATGCGCCTCAATCCCCAGTGTTTTTAAGGCTGTGTCGTCTGCATGAAATAGGTTGAATCGCGAGGATCGGCTTCTCAGCCTGCAGAGGACGTGTTCTAGAATGCGATATAGATCCGTGGTAAAGTTCCAGCCTATCATCCAGCTGTCGTTTCCGGCTGCAGCAATACCATCTGGTTCGCCTTTAGGGTAAGTCACTTTAGCATGAGCCTCTTGGAAGTGGACGCAGCTATCCCACACGATTGATGTGAAGACATCGAGGGTGTAGGTGGACCAGTACTGCTACGGAGTTAGCAGATTGTTCTCAGGAGGGGTATGTGGACCTAAAATACCAAGCGGCGCCGTTCCTCTCGATCAACCGCGGAAATCTCCGACGGCCATGTCGACTCATTGTGCCATCCCCAGGCTGCGACCATGGTGAAGTAGCGGCCGATGTACATACGCATGGCCTCCACTCTGCCATCCTGAAGACTGGCGATGCTCAGAAGCGCACAAGCCCTTAGACCATCAAAATCCTGCACTTGGAGTAAATCAGAAGGCAGGGTATCGTGTGCTGCATCGAAAAACGTTTCCGGCGATATCGCAGCTAAGTCCTGTGAATGGTTTCCCATCGAAACGAGGGCACCATCACGGACGCGAGCCGAGACCAAGGCGCAAGCTGCCATAACAGAGCAAAAGAAACCGCGGCTGTGAATTTGCTCCTGAGCGGAAACGCGACTTTCAAGTCTTTGACGGTCAAAAAAGGGGAAACTGAACATGTTAGCTTTGCAACTTGGCCCGCGGCAGAGATGACCGTAAGTGGACACACATTGGGTAAACTGTTTCGAAATAAATACTCAGGAGTTCTTTTACCAGCGGCGCTGAGGCCAGAGCGAAAGCTGTCCATGCCAGGCTCAGATTGTCGGTCGGCTGACGACCTTTTGGTTCATTGTCGCCGGTAGCCGCAGCCGCGGTCGGGACCGGCTCCACAGGAACATCCCTCTCGCTCGTCTTTGGCGCATGTGCAACTTGACCAGCGGGTTTTGAGGCTGCCGCCTTTCCTCTTTTCAATGGCCGAGACAACTGGCATTCGAGACCAAAGTCGACGCAATTCTGGCACTGGTCTGGGCTGGCCTCGCTGGTTCGGCATTTGATCCGGCGTCTGTGACAGTAGTCGCCTGAAGGTACGAGTCAGTCAGTGATGTGCGACTTTGACTCCGGGTCGCATTAAAGAGAAGAGTTATGACAGACAAGCCTTGGTGGAGCGAAGTTGACGCCTGCGGGCTTCAGGCATTTTTGTGGCGCCTGAGATCTTGTCGTGTAAGCTGTGATGGATGATAGATGCGAGTTTGTTTGTTTTGCACTACGGAATACTCCGACCTATCGTCAAATGTGGATAAACGTGCCGAAATCGGCCGAGAATCGGGTAAGACACGGGCCGGCGAGGCTCCGGGCTTCCTTGGTCCTCTGGCGCCGTTTCCCAGCCTCCTAAATGTGCTGTAAGCATTTCCCACGGGGTTCTGAACCCCACTTCTTTTTCTCCGCGGCCTGGGCATGGCATCGACGGTAACCACGATTGAAAATTGTACCGAACAGGCTAATAAATGAAGTCATTATACTACTCGGATGCAGTTCCGTCTATTTGGATTGTAGGTGGAGACATTCTTATGTTGGTAGAATAACCCTTGATCCTATGGGGCAAAGAAAGTGAGGTTTTGGTGATGAAAAACACCGAAGTCAAGATAATCGCCGTGGGAAAATCGACCAGCTAACCAGCGCTGTGCGCCATAAAAGCCCATTCCCACTCCACACGTAACATTAAATGGCGACAACATACTTCCCTACAATTTTCAACGCCCTGGTCAAATCGCAAGCAACGTCCTTGGTGGCCAGACTACAATTTTGGCATCTTTCATCATGACCTTCGACGTCAGTGTCTACCCCCTAGTCCCTTCGAGCGCATGGGACACCCACATTCATGTTTTTGAACCAGACAAGCATCCTTACTCGCCAAATCAGTCCTACACGCCCGCTGCAGCACCGCTGGAGAACTATCCCGCCAATACAACAGGCTGCACCAATATTGTCATCGTCCAGGCCACTGTTCAGGGCACTGAAACCGCCCCTCTCGTGGATGCGTTGACAGGCAACCAAGCCCGGAACCCCGACAGCACCCTGCGTGGCCTAGCAGTTGTAGACCTAAATCAAACCTCAGATGAAGAGCTCAATCAACTCCATGCAGTCGGCGTGCGCGGTATCCGAATGCACAAAGTGTCGTGGGGTTTCGGCGACCAAGAAAGCAACGACGCTGTGGCCAGAAAGATCGAGGCCGCAGCTACCCGGCTGAACCCGTTAGGATGGGTCCTCGATCTGTACGTGCACCCGGAAGCTTGGAACGCTGTCGCGCCTACTATTGAGGCGTTACCGGAGTCGACGAAGATAATCGCCGATCACTGGGCTGGCTTTCGGCCGAGTTCCAGACCTTCTTACAACTAGTCCGCTGTCGCCGTATCTACGTCAAGTTGTCGGCCTTTGAGCGCCAGTACCACGGTCACCTCGATGGCGCGGAGTCGCTGACGCCAATGGCTCGCGCATTGGTGGAGGCTGGGCCTGACAGGTTGATTATGGTTCGGGCTGGCCCAACAATGCTTTGGCGTCTTCTCGAGAAGGAAAAACGCGGGAGGAACGTCTGAATGATGTTGAGGAGTTTCGTTGTGTGGATCATGAGCTGCATATTAAGTACCTGCGTGAGTGGATAAAGGACGATACATGGAAGAAGTTCTGGATCGACACGCCGGCAAGTTTGTTCCAATGATAGATGTTGAAAGTCCTGGAGTTTCACATAGCTATGATACTACAATCCTACTTGGCCCATTCGCATACTGTTGTCTGCTCGGTCTACATCGACTAGTCATAGACTTGCGAACTCATGAGAAAGACGTAGAAATTGTTCGATCAATCGGAAAACTTTACTTCTGTGGTCCCTCGTAAGACTTTTGTAGCTGTAGAAGGGATGATTTGGCCGAAATGCCATGTACAATTCGTTTCTTGCTTAGTTGTCTATAGCTTGGATTCCCTTCCCTTGTACACCTGCACGTCTTGGTGTCCCTCACTTGGAAACAACTCCTGTCAGACTCTGCGTTTCACCACCTTTCCAGTCGGTGTTCTAGGAAACTCGTCAACAATCCGTAAAACCTGAGGTATTTTGTACGAAGACAACCGTGCTCGCACGTCATTCCTCAGCTTCTCGATAGTCAGAGGAGTGTGTTCCTATATTTCATTCGTCAGTTTAGGATAGCCAATGCGAACACCGTGCGACCATATGTTTGATAACCTACCTGCTTTCTCTGAACGATCGCAACGGCAACCTTCTGACCTTATTCCTCATCTTCGACGCCTACGACAGCCGCTTCGGCAACATAGTTCAGGTCCACTATCTCTCGTTCTATCTCAAGCGCTGACAGCTTGTAGCGTCCAGACTTGATGACTATCGAGAAACTTGTCAGAAAATTACGAGAGCTCAATGCTAGGTGCAGTTTCTTACTGTCAATGGCCGCTCTGCCAAGAATGAAGTATTCTTCTTCTCGTCGAGCGATATCACCAGACTTATACCACCCATCGGGGGTAAAGGTGGATGCGGTAATTTCAGGACTTTTAAGATATCTACGGTCTATGTCAGCTTTCGTATTATCCCATTTGCAAAGGTACATAATGGGCTTCGTACCTGGTGAACATATGAGTACTCTTGGAGAGAATCTCGCCCTCGTCGCCATCGGAAAGCTTGACCTCGATGCCAGGGAGGGCCTTCCCGACGGACCCCTGCAAGGAAATTCGCGTTAGCCCAAAGCTGCATTTTACATTACCTTCGTCATTTTCGATCCTATGGAGGAGTTTGTCACTCACGTCTGGGTTATTCATGTCTCCCGGCTGAACGCTGAAAATTCCACTGAACTCGGTTCCTCCGTAACGCTCAAGAATCCTACCCTGGCCATCCAGCAGCTTGATCCATCTTGTCTGAAGTGAGAATGGCAGGGCTGACGTCCCGCAAAGTAATAGTCGAAAGGCCTTGGCAGCATTGGCATACTTCGCAGCCTCCAGCGGGCCCCTCTTCGCGACGATCTCGTCTTCGTAGTATCGCATCATGCGCTGGTACATGGTGGGTACCCCCGAGAACACGGTAAGACCGCCCTGGGGCCACCTCTCCCACATGCCGGCGGCGTTGAAGCGGGCCTTGGAGCCAAAGTCGATGCAGGATCCGGAAATCAGAGGAGCGAGGAACATAACTCTCAGGCCGGTGGAATGATGTACTGGTAACACGTGTAGTACCACATCGTCATGGTTGAGTTGCCACCAGTTGGCAAAGGTCTCCGAGCTATTCGTGTAGAAGCTGCGCTTTTTCAACGCGCCCTTGGGGGCACCTGTGGTTCCTGATGTGAAAATGACAAGCCCCGGCCTGTCGAGAGGAAGCTCATGGTCACTGGAGATGAAAATCTCAGCAAGCGGAATACGCGGTTGGTTGAGGCCATCGGTGATCGGCATGGAAAAGAAGTTGCGACTCCCTGCTTGCTGGAGGACGGCGGCAAGCTGACCACCAGTCTCGACACACTCTGACCTGGTGAGTATAGCACGGGCATCAGCAGTACGTGCACAATGTAAGGCCTCTTTTACAGTGACGCTGGCAGCTTGAAGAAATTTAAGCATGGGTTGCGGGCACCGCAATATAGTAGGCCTGTATGAACTTACAAATTGGCACAGCGATAGCGCCGAGTGCCACAATGGCAAGGAGTCCGACGGCAAACTCATAACCTCCTTTTACCAGCAGGCAGATGAAGGCTTCCTCGCCCAGCAGGAGCTTATGTCGTATGTCTGGGGTCAGACGAGCTTGAAGCGTGTTGCGAAGACGCAAAATGTCTGAGAGGTACTGCGCGTGTGTCGCCTCGATCCCGGCAGGTACATCGCGAATGACGACTTTGTCTCTCCGGACATTCGCAAAGTACAAAAGGCGATGGAATGCCGGGAATTCGGGGAAGATGTTAGGCCCAGTGTGCTTGGGAATGGACGGAGTCAGGCCCGACGGGTCGGGAGCGGACAGTCCCAAAGCGACTCGTGTTTCCAGCTGATCCGACATGGTGAAAATCGAATGATTTAGCAGTCGTACGATTGTTGATAAAAATAAATTGACCGGAAGCCTCTTATACATGTTACTCGGAATGGCTCAAGCGATATGACGAGGAAACTTGGAGGTGGTAGGAAGCCTCCGAATCGCCGATGGGGTAGAAATCCCCATGGCGATTTGTTCAGCGTTTTTCACACACACAGTCGACTCTAGATCAACACTCGTGGTAGTAATGGAAAACAAAGGTTGGTATTAATGCCGGCATTTGCACCCGATGTCATTCTCCGTGGGTCAACAGGTCTCTTCTCAAGTCGTTATACAGCCAGTTGTTTTGGTCACTTACAGCATGTCACAAGAAAACCAGTGGGTTGACCGACTGAGGCCCGTTGCACCGGACGGTCCCAGAAGCCTCGCTGCCGAGCGTGCTGGTTCGAAAGTGGATGTCGAAGCTCTCGCCAACCATGTACTGGGTCCCGAGTATCTCGAACGCCAACAGCGGATTGTCGACATTCTCCAGCAGGAGAAGCTGTTTTCCAAGCAGGCGATGCCGAACCTCTCCCGTCCCAACCGGTACTTGCTTGCGCTGGCGAGGGGAAAGCGCATGCGCCAGCTGCAGGACAAAACGGCTGGTCATATGACGAGCACAAGATGGCCAAGTACCTGCTGGACGAGACATCTCCTTACCAGCTCCAAAACACCATGTTCCGGCAAACCCTGGGTGAGCAGACGGACAACGCCCAGCGTGCGTACTGGCTCAAGCGCTGCGAGGACTGCGACATCATCGGCGCCTACGTCCAGACCGAGCTCGGTCACGGCAACAATGTCCAGGGCATCGAGACCACGGCGACTTGGGACCAGGCTACCAAGGAGTTCGTCATTCACAGCCCGACGCTCACAGCGGCCAAGTGGTGGAATGGTACCCTTGGCCGAACAGCCAACCATGCAACCGTTATCGCCCAGCTAATGCTGCCTGATTTCTCTACCAACGGTCAGAAGTACAAGTCATCTGGGCCGCATGCTTTCATCGTCCAAGTGCGCGACATGAAAACCCATCAGCCCCTAAATGGCATCGTAGTGGGCGACATCGGGGCGAAGCACGGCTACGCATCCATGGATAATGCGTACATGCTCATGAACAACATCAGGTATGCATCTTACAATCAATGAGTGAGAATTTTGATAACCGTAATGATAGGGACCCTCATGATGCACTTCTGGCTCGGTACTCGTCCGTGGACCCGGCAACGGGAGCATACCATGCGCCAAAGAACAGGGCCGTCGTGTACGGCTCTCTTACGCATGTGAGTACCTAAAGTACGCTACTAGTTGTTCTCGACTGATTTCAACCTAGGCCCGCAAAAGAATCGTGATGGCTGCACGCCTGATCCTCGCGCGTTCCACGACTGTGGCCATCCGCTACTGTGCCATTCGACGCCAGTTCAAAGACAAGAGCAATGCCGCGGTTCATAGTCACGAGATTCCCGTGCTAGACTACCCCACGGTACAGGTCCGGCTATTTCCTCTTCTCGCCACAGCCTTCGCGCTGCACTATAGCGGCAAAAGGATAGGCGAGATCTACGACCGCACCCGGTCCGATATCGAGAGCAAGGGCGACCTTTCTGCTCTGGCAGACTTACGTGCCCTTTCATCAGGGTCGAAGAGCCTGTCAACTGAGCTGGCTTCTAACGGCATCGAGACCTGCAGGCGCTCCATGGGCGGCCATGGCTTCGGTGGAGGCACAGGTCTCGTCGGCCTCAACGATGACTACGTTTCCAAGCCCACGGTCGAGGGCGATAACTGGATGATCACCCAGCAGATGGCTAGGTACTTGATCAAAAAGGCCAAGTTGGTCACAAATACCCCCGGTCTCAAGCCGGAGAACCGCACCGAGGAGGCCTTACGGCGATACTGGCAGCGTAATGTCAGTAACCCTCAAAACCCAAGCACATCCAGGATTCTAGATGTGCTGAACAGCGAAAATGACATTTTGGAAGCTTTTGAGTACCGTGCAGCTTTTCTGGTAAGCCTATCCTGATATCCTTTCGTTCTGACCACCCCCTAATTCTCAAACAGGCTTTCAAAGCGTACGAAACTGTCGAGGTCCAGAAGGCCACTTGGAACAGCGTCCTGATTCAACTGCACGATCTAAGTAATGGTTAGTTAGGAATTCCCGTTATATTACCATCCATGCTATTTGAATGGTTTTAACATGTGGTTAACATCCTCAAAGCTCAATCCGATGCCATTTTGGTCTACAACTTCTTCGACGGACTCACATCCGACAACAGCCTTCCGCAGCCCACTAAGCAGGGAATGTGGCAGTTGTTCCGGCTATTTGCTCTCCATGCCATTGGAAAGGGAAGTCGCGATTTCTCCCGCTCGAACGCCATTTCGAATGACCAACTGGATCGGATCGCCGACACAGCCATCGTGGACCTGTTGGCCCGTATCCGTCCACACGCAGTCAGCTTGGTCGACTCGTGGAAGTTCCCAGACTACCTCCTTGACAGGTGAGCATGATGACCGAGACAGAACGCTGAGGTATTGTCTGACTGTTTTCCAGCGCACTCGGGAGATATGACGGGAAGGTTTACGAGGACCTGTTCAATCGGGCCCACAGGCTGAACCCTCTCAACAAGGTGACAATCAACCCGGATTACCGGAACGACGAAATCGTCATGGGGTAGGGAGACGCAGGAAAGATTCTAGCCAAACTTTAGTCATCTGTAGTATATTAAATGTCACGACATATCGCTCTCAACAGTTCACTCACGTCTTGCTGTCATCCATGGAAGTCATGTCATGTTTCAATTCGTAGCGAGTCAAGGCATGCTTAACAGCCACCCAAGAGACAGTGTTTGCAATTACCTCATAGAGGTTCCATGTTCTCTCGGTCGATAAGGTAGACCCTAAGTCTCATGGTATCCGGCATCAAATAAGTGATCTGTAAATTCACGGCACGCTCATCTTCCAACATCTTTTGACAGAACATGCCAGAATTCGACCAGAAAAGCCCATAAAAACTTTGCGAAATACACGTTCACTGCAAATATCGTCACAGCTTGATTTTTTCCTCTCTCGAGATGATGCGCGAATGCACGTAGCTCACTTTCTGGAACGCCTGAACCGCGTCACCATAGAGCTCGCCCCGCAACATCCCGTAGACGCCCATGCGAGTCTTGCTCTTAACCCGCTTTGCCAACGCGATGGCCCGGTCAAACATCTCCCCGGGCGGGGCGATCTCGTCGACCATACCGTCGGCCAAGGCCTCGGACGATGTGTACTTGTGGACTTCGAGAAGGACCTTTCGAGCGACTTGTGGCGAGAGCTTCGACCGGATGAGAGCGCCCATGCCGTCAAAATGCAGGCCTAGCTCGACTGCAGGCATGCACCAGTATCCGCGCTCGGCGTTCATGATGCGGTAGTCGTGCGCAAGGCTCATCACCGAGGCTCCCCCGAAGGCATGTCCCGTAATCAGGCAGATGGTTGGGAAAGGGAAGTCTAGGATGGTATGAACAAGCTGAGACTAGAATCAGTTTTCTGCTTTAACATTCAACGGCTTCATTGAGGATAGATGTTACCGGGTAAAAGCCTTCTGAGCTTGCATACGGGTTGCTGTCTCGCTCATATAAATCTAAGCCCTGGTTGAATGTCAACACTAATGCACGGTTTCCGCTTATTGACACAGAGACCAAATCGACAGCCAGCGGCCTACCGTGCAGAAGAACTTGGAATCAATGCCTCGTAGGATGAGGGCGCCCTCCGTGTCCTGGCCGAGTTCCCTACATGCATCATTGAACGCACGAATGATCTCTTGGCAATACCACGTATTGAGACGATTCTCCGGGGGCTTTTGCAGGGTGAGAATGAAAACATTCCCTCGACGCTCAAGGATGAGGTTTCTGTATTCTGCTTTTTCTTGTGACATGCTCGAGGGTCAAGGATGACGGTGTACGATGTGTCGTGTAAGAGCAAGAACAGGTGCCACTACCGCAAACTGCTTTGTACCATAAACACAAGCGAAAGGTAAATAACGGCGGTCGAGACGAAAGACCACTCCGAAACACCCAATCGCGGAGTATAGGTGGCGGATCCAAGTGCAAGCCCAAAAGCTCCGTGGGTAATGTCCAAACGCCGAAACGCCGGGGAGATTTTGCTGCCTCCTTCTGCACCCCACAGCTCAACTCGATTCGGAAGGAAGCCAAGTCAATCTCCAAAGTCGAACGGCGTGTCTTTGAGAATCCAAGAAGTGGGATCAGGCATCTCGGACCAAGCGAGTGGCCATAATGAGTCCAACTCCTCAGTCCCTCCCGTGTTGTCCATGCCAAACAACTCGCCGGGGAAAGGGAAGTTTTCGGACGCGGCGTCCTGCGGGTTAAGGGCCATAACCCCTGTTATTGAGGAATATGACGATGCCGTTTCTCGTTGGCGCATCTCCGAAGACTGCCGCTCACTCGTATCTACAGTATCGGGATATCCATTTTCTGAGCCCGTTAGAAGATCCCATTGCCTGCATAGACCGGGACCAAACTCCCAAAAGAGCGCCACAAACTCGGGATCCAAGGACTGTAGATGCTCGTATGGCTCAGAGGCCCGTACTTGGGTCGTCTCCAGGGTTTTCAACGTGTGCAGAGTTGCGAGTGCGGACGGATAACGATGCGAAAACTGCCCCAAAGACCTTTTGATGATGTCGTAGTCCTCGGAAGCATTAGATTGCAGCCTCGATGGTGAGCTCCGGTGAGCAGGAAGCAAGATTATCCCAGCCGTAAGTAGGAAGAACTTGTAGATTCCCGGGCCTAGGTAGCCAATTTCATCGCGGATGAGAAATTCTTCAAAGATGGCCGCAATGAAAGACGCGGCCAGAAGGGATCCGCCCGACCTCCGCGATGGCGACCCTCGAAGGAGTAATATCAGGTTTACAAAGTAAATAATGTGGATCCGCCGAGCATCAAAGCTGTATGGGTTCAAACCAAGATCGGCTTGAGGGTGGAATAGACGAAGCTCCGGCGGTAGCTCTCGCAGCCAGGCATAGAGGTTGTTCCTCGTCTGGGCAATTCTGGTCGCCGTCATTTGGGAACGCCTGAAGCTTTCTCCAATATCGCCAAATATCCGACATATGGCAAAAAAGCTGATGGAGGCTATGTTTTGTTTTTGGATGTCGGCAGGGATCTCTCGTCTCGTCAGAAGTGGGACGTTTGATTCCTCCATTTGGATCGCTCGCGGACGTCCATGTGCGGCTGAGACTTGAGAATCACGCGCCTGTAAATATCCATTAGTTCGGCTTGGTGACCCATGAAGAATAATAGATGGTAGCCCACCACAAGACACCACCACAGCCTCCGGCGAAATGCGGAATCCCGGGAGTTAGTGTTATCCGTCTTATGAAGGCCGATGCTCATGGCAATGCCAACTCCGGTACGAAGCCAGAACTGGCTGCTATCCATGCAAACCCGATCCGGTCCCACCGGGTTCCACCACTGTAACAGCAATGATGCAATGATCAAAAATACATGGTTCTGTTCCCGATTTGAAAAGAACAACGTCTTCGCTCGTGTGTATAATTCTCTGCTGGCCTTGATATTATTCGGGCGCGTTACGCGACTACCCGCAAGAAGAACCGCTTGGAGTAGTAATATTGAAGGCTTCTGTCCGGGTGTTTCGTGTAACCATGATCTCTCGACTATCGGCACCCATGGATAGCAGTACTTGAAGAAATTGTCAACGTAGCAGGTTTTAACGGCGCGAGGTGGTAGTCCAAACGCTTGGCTGGCTTCTAGAGCGGCCACGTCAGATGGAGACGTGCCCACTGTCGGAGGATAAGCCTTTGTAGACTCGACATCGCGTCCTTCAATGGACTCAAAGTAGATAGCCCTCCCGTCATGCACATTGCTGGTAGGGCTTGTCTCATCTTTCTCGTCATTGGGCGGGTAGTGAACGTCTGGGCCATCCGTTCGTGGTCTTGATTGCCTGTATGCTGTAACGGACGGTAGGCTCTCTAGATCATCCCGACCCTCTGGAGTCAAGCGCTGTGCGAATGCTTCTGGCTGCCTAGGAATCTGCGTAGACGAATTCTGGCCTGGTTCGCGGGACATCGGGGTGTCACCATCAAGTGGTTGGCTCGTTGACGGATTTCGGGTCTCCGATGGTAATGAACGGAGCCCTCTCTTCCGTTTCCGCATCCGGGGTCTTAAAAGTTTGAATGTCAGCAACTGGAACCGTACTGGCCCATATAGAGAGTTGTTTCTAACCTGCAGTCGGTACTGTAAAGTGAACAAGTCGTGCAGGACACTTTGCCTGTGGAAAGATCACATCGAATCTACATTTGGCTCGTGGTTAGCTTGGTCTTTAGCAAGCAACAGAAAAGGGCGAGCCAGCAAGAATACCTTCTTCTGATAACAGACCGTGCAGGCTTGGGCGACGCCTGTCTTTCGCCGAAGGCCTCCCTGAGACGTCGTGTTGTCTGACTGGGGCATTTTCTTATGTGCCATGGGATAGGAAAACTCGGCTTAGAAAACAAGGCATACACAGAATATTCTTAGCAAAGCGACAAAAGTAGGTGCCATCCATGGATGTCGCTTTTGGTGATGTAAGGGTGGGCGGACGTCCGATAATGCGGGGGTAGTTAGTGACCCCACCTTCCCCGGATGTCGTTGACGAATAGCCGAGGGAGGCGCCTGCAGGTACCTTAGGTACTGTATACGTGGATAATATGAATCCATGGATATGGGTGACACTGCCTTTCTAATCGAACATCGCATGAATTCGAACAGCGGTCTACTGAGTTATTTTATAATTTTACAATGGGGGGCAAGGCATCATCCCCCAAGCCTCACAACTCGGCCTCCTTCGCCTGCTTCCGCTTCGCCATCAAGTTCAACGCGCTTCCCTCTTTGAAGTACTCAATCTGCTCCCCCCCGTCAACGTGTGGCTCGCCTCGATGCTGAAGCTCGATCTTCCCTCTTCTTGAGGAGTAATTTTGACTTGGACGTTCTTCCCAGGCGTCAAGTCCTTCAGACCGACGACACTAATCCGATCGGACGACTTAATGCGGTCGTAGTCGCTCTCCTTGACAAATTTCAGCGCCAAAAGCCCCTGCTTCTTCAAATTTGTCTCGTGGATGCGTGCGAAGCTCTTGGCCAGGATAGCCACGCATCCGAGATAACGAGGCTGGAGCGCAGCGTGCTCACGGGAGGACCCTTCTCCATAGTTGTGATCTCCGATGACCACCCATGGCTGCGAGGCTGCCTTGTACGCCCTCGCCGTGCCAGGGACGTCTCCCTCCTCGCCAGTCAGCCAATTGCGAACGGTATTGACCTTTCCGGTCTCGGCGTTGACAGCCCCGATCAGCGTGTTATTTGAAATATTTCCCAGGTGGCCGTGGTACGCGAACCACGGGCCAGCAGGCGTGATGTGATCGGTGGTGCACTTCCCCAGGACCTTGATGAGAATGGCGCAGTCTTCGAAATCCGAGCCGTGCCACGGGTCGAACGGGGCAAGGCGCTGGAGCCGCTTTGAGGTCTCGGCGATTTGCACCTCGACGGCGTCACGAACTGTCGCTGGCGGTGGGCTGTAGACGTAATCCGTGTTGGTGTAGCCCCGAGAAGGAAGCGCCTCTCCATCTGGTGGCTGGAATCGGAACTGAGACCCTGAGGGAGTTGCTAGAGAATCTGATGTGGGGTTGAATGAGAGGTCGTCGGAGAAGATCTTCGCCATGACCATCTCTGGTGAAGCGAGAAAGATGTGCGTGGCCGGGTTTCCGTCTAGACGACCGGTAAAGTTGCGATTGTATGATGTCAAGATTGAGTTTTTGACTCCCTAAGAAAGCGGGTTAGTAATTTTGCCGGCTCCCAAAGATGGAGCCTGCTTCATACCTTTTCCACGTCTTGGCGATCCCAAGAGCCGCAACAAGGGCCGCAGGCATTAGTGAGAAGCTTGCTTCCAAGTTTCTCAAACACTTCGAGAACACCATTCTCCTGCAGTGTCTTTCTAGTCTGCTCACTGCCGGGAGAAACAAAAAGAGGCATCTTTGGCTCCAGTCCCGCATTCAGCGCCTGCTTCGCAAGCTCAGCTGCTCTTGACATGTCCTGAAATGATGAGTTCGTGCACGAGCCGATGAGACCCGCTGTCAGGTCCTTCGGCCATCCCTCTTCGGAGACGGCTTCGGGCAACTTCGAAATAGGGGTTGACAAGTCTGGTGTGAAGGGTCCGTTGATGATAGGTTCCAGTTCCGAGAGGTTGATATCAACAATTCTGTCATACTGAGCGCCTTCATCTGCACGAAGCTCGGCAGAAGCAAATTGCATTGCGTCGGCAATGTCGTGTCTGTGAGTTGCTTGCAGATATGCCCTCATTGCCTCTGAGTATGGGAAGATGGACGTGGTGGCGCCTGTCTCAGCACCCATATTACAGATCGTAGCCATACCCGTTGCCGAGAGAGATTCCGTGCCAGGTCCGAAGAACTCGATAATAGACCCCGTACCGCCTTTCACGGTCAAGATACCAGCAAGTTTGTTTATGACATCTACCGAAAGTATCAGCCATCAGATGTTCTTCTGTCAATTTGCTCACCGCCATGTGGTTCATATTACCTTTAGGAGTCGCCCAACCGGTAAGCTGCCCCGTCAACCTCACCCCAATAATATTCGGCGCAGTCAACTCAAACGGCAACCCAGCCATCACATCGACCGCATCCGCGCCCCCCACACCGATGGCAATCATGCCCATACCGCCCGGGAACGCGTAGTTCTCCAGCACAGTCTGATGAATAATACCGGCGCCGGGCTTCCAGAAACCCATACCGTACCGCGCACACGCGCTCGAAAGAAAATCATACACCTCTCGGTGCGCGTCCAGCGCCCGCGGCAGGTCCTCGTCCTGGCCGGCCCGGCCGACGATGAGATGGTCGCAGTGCACCGTCGTCGGTACCGCCGTGGCGTCGAGCCCCGCCGACATGAACTGGATGATGGCCATCTGGGCCGTCGCGTCCGCCCGCGCTCCAGAAGTTCATCGCCGATATTGTCGGCGTGCGCGAAGAGGACCTTCTCTGCGTATGTCAGAGGCCGGCCGAGACTGTGCTTGGTGTTAGCTTACGGTGCAGGGGTGGCAGTGGTGGTGGGACTTACATCTTCCGGCTTGACTCTATGCGCTCGGTGAGATTGCCATAGTCGACGGTATGGCCCTCCTCAAATCGGCTGAGCTTGGCCTTCGAGCTCGTGGAACTTACTGTCGCCAGGCTTCGTCTTACACAGACGTGCCTTTGAGGCGAGCGCAGCGCTAGGCGTGCCAGGGGTCTAGAGCTCTGCATGTACATCTTGGGGCAGGACGCGACGTCAACCTTGACTCTGACTAATACCTTGAACAGTATTCGTCAATCTTGGGATATGTAATTCTTTTCAAATAACCTGCGTTTGGTTTTTTGGGACACTACCGAGGTCCGGTGTCACCGTCTAGTGCTGCTTGTCGGGCCGTTCCGATGTCTCATTCAGCACCATCGGCTCGATCCGAAAAGTCGCGACAGCAAGTACTCCGGTGATGCTGTTTTCCAAAACATTCACAACGCTCTCGTCACTTTACATGAAATAAATGGCAGCAATATTGCAAAGAACGATTAAATATTACTCACTTGGAACGCTGAGCGCTAGTCGCCTGCGACACCAGTCACTCTCTCCCTGACCTCAGCGTTGACAGTCTTCATCACGCGCGCCAAGGGCGTAAAGTCATTCTCCTCCTGCGATGCAGTTTCCACGCTTTGTGCGACGCGGTCCAGCCAGTCGAGGTCAGCCACCATGTCCCCGGGGGTCGGAGAGTTTATAACGTTGCTCGCCACGTGGGCATAAGCGATGTGGGCTCGGTAGGCACCCAGTATGTAGGAAATCGATTCCGGGGCGGGAAATCTCCAAACATGCAACATCCGGTACGTCAGTTCTAGGATACGGCGCGAGGCCCTCGTTGCGAGGTCCGTTTTCGGTATGTTTCCGTCCGAGGAGATTGGGTTTGGGGAGTTGGATTTGAGCAGCGTTGCCTTGCGGAGCATGAAGATGATGCAGGTGTTGCCAATTAGAACGAGCTCCGACAACAACCATAGGTTGATCATGTCGTGTTCAGAACGGTTGATCCAATCTTCCTGAAAAGACGTCAATTGCTGACTACAAAACGGATGGCGCATAACTGATTAGCAAACTCACAATACGCCACTCCTCGAACAAGGCCTCGATCTCGTGGCACAAAGGCTCAATAGTCTCCACAGCTTCAGACTCACAGGTCAGAGCCTTCGAAGCTTGGAAGAAATGTATTAGAACAAAAGTGAGGCGACTGCGGAAAAGAAAAGCAATGGTCGAAATTGGGGCTCCATCGTCAGGGGGCGAATCGAGTGAAAGCCAGGGCAAGTTCACTCGCCAACTGTCGAGACTAGGAAACAGCCTTGCTGGCTTATTGTAGATCAGATGATAGAAGAGATCCGTCTGTATGAGCTCCCACATCCCCTTGCGATCATCGTCGGTTATCGTTGTCCCAGTCACAGCGAAGTAGTCGCTTCCATCAAGGCTGTGCATGCGGAGCCCTTTGGCGTAGTCGCAGGCGAGCTGGTGCATTTCCAGACTCAGTTCGAAGTCGAAGCACTCCGTCGCAACTGCGGTCTAGAATTCCAGTCAGCTGGGTAATCCCCATGTATGGAGAATGCATCCTGACATACCATGAAAATTGCGGCAATGAAATCACTGATGGAGCCGGTTGCCTGTTGCTTCCAGCTTGGGATTGCGCGCAAACAGCACAAATACAGCTGCCTCGCGTACTTTCGGTCGGGGCTATGGTAGGATCTCGTAGTGAGAATAAAGCACCCCCGCCATAGAATGACATAGTAAATGATAATAATGCATGGATCAAGCGTGACGTGGCGCATAGTCAGCATGTCTGGTATCATTTCAATCGCCTTTCTGTCAACTAGACTGAGGAAGGTTTCGGTGGGTGTATGGGCGAAATAATCTAAATTGAAGTCAATATCACGACGTTCTAAGCGGGGCAAAGGACCATATGCCGTTAATCGGGAGATTCCAGGGTGCTTACTGCGGATCCATGTCCTTGCGAGGTTTGGGGAAATCTCGACGCCTTCCGTGGTAATGGCATGGAGCCCGACTGTCCGCCTAAGCCGAAGATCCCGTACACAATCGAATGTGTCGCTGAGGGTGGAGGCAACATCGAGTGGTGACGACCCCGGTGAGGTGACTTCGATTTCCCTTGATCTCAAAGCCAATAGACCAAGATGACCTTCCTCGGGGAGCATAGGAGATGGCGTTGCAGAAGATATTGGGCTCGAGACTGAGCTCCCGTAGTCATCGTTGGCTTCCACGTCATCCGGCACTGCATGATGGCCATTGACGTCAGAGAGACGTCGCTGGGCTACGGAGCCCGGGGTCGTTGGGGACGCATTGGGATTCTGTCGGCGCTCAATACGCTGCAGTCGGTCAAGAATCAGAGACAGAGCATCGCTGCCGGTGCTTTGATGCCGATCAAGTCCGGTGAGCTGCATCCCCGTGTAGTATCGGAACTGAGATGACTTACTTGTGACTATTGTTGCTTAGCTTTTTGCGAATACTTTTCCTCGGACGTCGCTGAGGATATTGGCATGAGAGACCTTGACTGACACATCGTTCGCAGGTTGGGGCGTCACGACTGCATCTAACCTGGGGTGGGGCTCAGTCAACCGGACCAAGTCGAAACGAAACGCTGGGTATTTTACGGCGCACCTTTTTCCGCCGACAATTGGTACACTGGATCAAACGTTAACACCATGTCCCCGAAGCCTTGAATCAACTCTTTCTGTCTTGAGAGACACGAATGGACAGGGGGCAGGGGGCCGTAGATCATTGGACGGAGGTGAAATGCGGGCTTACCGAGAGGCCGTTCACAACCACAACCCCTTGTTGGTCCATGAGGAGTCAAGCTACACGAGTAAGACGACAGCGATACCGGCAGGGCCCAATGCAAAGGCTCGCAAAGAAATAAGGATCTGGTGGGTGGATGAGACTGTTGGGTGTAGAAATGCTGAAAACCCATACATGACGAGGTTGAATCACGTCGTTTGGAATTGGAGAGAGCCCACGCACGTCGCCGCGACTCGGATCTTTTCTCCACAGAGGCACAGGGCACCTAGACCCAAAGAGTCATAGGCCTTCGACCCCGTTGACGAATAGAAACACCTGTTGTTCCAGGCGCATTCGGCCCACGTTCCCGAGACTTTTGGTGTGCAGACCGCTAAGTGCCTCGAGCTTAGCCCTTCCAGTGGAGGCCTAAAGGGGCAAGCGGCACATCTTGGCGTGGAGGGCCACTGAATTCTATTGAACGGATGCTGCAGCCGGCCCGCTTCAATTGGTCCGGCTCCACATATCCGGCACTTCGCACTCTCCGAAAGTGCGGCGTTCCTATGTTGCTCATGCCGGGACGGGGGACCGGGGCGGCGAGCCAAGGAATTTCGGACTCTGCGTGAAAACTTCATCGTGTACCGATTCTTATGGGAACTTTAGTTTCGTGCCCTCGAAAGAAAGGGAGTCGGTCTAGCTGACGCCATACATATACTCTGGCCCCCTCCCAGGCGTCCTGCACCTCGTCTTGTTTCCCATTGCAACTTTTTTGCCCTCAGGTGCTTTCACGCCGGCCTCGTCACAATTTGTTCCGGCATTTTGATAATACACTTTGTTTCAAATTTTCGTTTACTTTGCACCACCGAAGAGTTTTTGACTTGAGGAAGTTGAGTCTATCCGCGCCATGCCGGCAGCCGGACTTATCGACCAAGATGCCACAGCGACAGCACCTCCTCAGTCCATATCCAATGGAGACATTCAAGCGCTCAGCTCTAGCCAGTCTGATGGCGATGTTACGATTGCCGAAGAGATTAATGAACTCGCCAGACACCTAACCAGCTTGTCCCAGAGCGGTGGCCAAGGCCACTCACTGTTCCCTGAGCCTTCGGACAAAACACTCAACCCCAACAGCGACGAATTTGACGCTCGGAAATGGGCCGCAGAATTCTACAGGATCCAGACCCAGGCGCTCCTTGGCAACGCTCCTAACACGGCTGGCCTGGCTTTCAGGGATCTGCATGTGTACGGACTGGGGACGACGATGGACTACCAAAAGACCGTTGGCAACTTCTTTCTTGAGGCTGGTGCAATCGCCTCGCGGTTTTCGCCGTCAAAGAGAAAGCAGCGCATCGACATCCTTCATGGCTTGGAGGGCGTTGTCCAGAGCGGCGAAATGCTTGCTGTACTGGGGCCCCCTGGATCTGGCTGCACAACCCTGCTCAAGACGATCGCAGGTGACACCCACGGCTTCTACATTGCAGACGGCGCAACTCTAAACTACCAAGGAATCTCCTCGGAGGACATGCAGACAACCTTCAGGGGCGAAGCAATCTATACGGCGGAATTCGATCACCACTTCCCCTACCTCACTGTCGGCGAGACGCTATACTTCGCAGCCCGAGCACGTTGCCCTCAGAATATGGGTCTTCCAGATGGTATCTCGAAGCATCAGTATGCAGATCACCTCCGTGACGTCGTCATGGCGATGCTCGGAATCTCTCACACGAAGAACACCCGTGTTGGCGATGACTTCGTCCGGGGCGTGAGCGGCGGAGAGCGGAAGCGAGTCAGCATTGCCGAGGCCGTCCTGAGCTATGCCCCTCTGCAGTGCTGGGATAACAGCACCAGAGGCCTAGATTCCGCGAATGCAATCGAGTTCTGCCGCACCCTTCGCATGCAGGCGGACATTTTCCGGTGCAGTTCGTGTGTGGCCATCTACCAGGCACCCCAGGAGGCGTACGATGTGAGTCGATCACCCGAGCCATCCAGCTTGCATTCAGCACTTGATCTTTCGGCTATCATGTACTGATTTCGGGCCCAGCTCTTTGACAAGGTCTTGGTTCTGTACGAGGGTCGCCAGATCTTCTTCGGCAAAGCCACGGAAGCCAAAGCCTACTTCGAAGGTCTTGGATTCCTGCGTCCAGAGCAGAAAACCACTGCAGACTTCTTGACTTCCATGACCAGCGCTTCCGAAAGAGTGGTGCAGCCTGGATGGAGCGGGAAGCCGCCCCCACGAAGCGCAGATGAGTTTGCTCAAGCCTGGAAGGAGAGTCGGGATCGCCAAATTCTCATGAACGAGATCGACCAGTTCGAGTACCGATTTCCCCTGGGCGGTGACACCCACGCTCAGTTTCTTGCGACCCGACGAGCACACCAGTCCAAGCATTCGCGGCCATCCTCGCCCTTTACGCTTTCGTTCCTCCAGCAGATCAGCCTCAACCTCTGGCGCAGCTTCAAGCTTTTGGTCAGCGAGCCGTGGATGACCATCACAATGCTGACGACGAACTTCTTCGAGTCGCTGATTATTTCGAGCATCTTTTACAAGCTACCCCTGGATTCGTCAAGTTTGTACAACCGGAACCTCCTCATCTTTTACACCATTCTCATCAACGCGATGGGCAGCATCCTGGAAATTCTCACACTCCACGGCAAGCGGAAGATCATCGAGAAGCACTCGCGCTACGCTCTCTATCATCCCTCGGCCGAAGCAGTGGCTGCCATGCTGGTAGACCTTCCATATAAGCTTCTGAACGCCCTCTTCATCAACGTTCCGATTTACTTCATGACGAACTTGCGCCGGGAATCAGCAGGGCCGTTTTTCTTCTTCCTCCTGTTTTCCTTCACCATCACCGTCTCCATGTCGATGATCTTCCGCTTCCTGGGCTCAGTCACCAAAACAACAGCGCAAGCTTTGGCACCCTCAGCCCTCATCCTTCTTGCGTTGATGTTGTTCAGCGGTTTCGCGATCCCGCAGGCAGATCTAAGCGATTGGATCGGCTGGCTGCGTTGGGTCAACCCGGTGTTCTACGTACAGGAGAGCCTCGCCCTGAACGAATTCGTGGGTCGCAACTTCCCTTGCGCAGACTTTGTTCCATCTGGCTCGGGCTATACCTTCTCATCACAGCAGCCGGATGAACGCATCTGTGGCATTGGCGGCGCATTCCCGGGTGCTGATTTCGTCGGTGGCGAGGACCATCTTCGCGTGGTGTACGACTTCCACAACAGCCATCGCTGGCGAAACTTTGGGATTCTGCTCGCCATCACCGTCTTCTTCATGGCCCTGTACCTCTTCGCGGTTGAGCTGGTGTCGTCCGAGCGATCCAAGGGAGAAGTCCTCGTTTTCACGCGCCAGGCTCTCAAGAAGGTCAAGAGGAGCGTCGCTGATGTCGAAAGCGCCGAGAAGAGTCAGCCCCGACCGGAAAATCAGGGCTCGGATGACAGCGAGAACTCCGACATCGCCAAGCAAACCTCTGTGTTTCATTGGAAAGACGTCTGCTACGAAGTGAAGGTCAAGGGAGAAGTTAGAAAGATCCTCCAACACGTGGACGGATGGGTGAAGCCAGGTACCTTAACCGCTTTGATGGTATGTTTCTTAACTTCCTCCTCTTCTATGTCTTACTTTTGACTAACCCGTTCCTCAATAGGGCGTCTCGGGCGCTGGTAAGACGACTCTTCTTGATGTTTTGGCAAGTCGCGTGACGATGGGTGTTGTCACCGGTCAAATGTTAGTCGACGGTCATCTGCGCGACTCTTCTTTCCAGCGCAAGACCGGGTACGTGACCCAGCAAGATCTTCATCTGCACACGGCAACGGTCAGGGAAGCTTTGAGCTTCAGTGCTCTTCTACGCCAACCCCAGCGGTACAGTCGCGAGGAGAAGCTTGCCTACGTTGATACCGTGATTGATCTACTCGGTATGCAGGAATATGCTGACGCCGTTATCGGTGACCTGGGCGAGGGGTTGAATGTTGAACAACGGAAACGCTTGACGATAGACGTTGAACTTGTGGCTCGGCCCCAGTTGCTCCTATTCCTTGATGAACCGACGTCAGGTCTGGACAGTCAAACGTCCTGGTCGATTTGCGATTTGATGGAAAAGTTAACAAAAAACGGCCAAGCAATTCTGTGCACGATCCATCAACCATCTGCATCCCTCTTTCAGCGATTTGATCGGCTGTTGTTGCTGACCAAGGGCGGTCGTACGGTCTATTTCGGTGACATTGGAAGGGATTCCCACGTCTTAATCGACTATTTCAGCCGACACGGTGCCCCCGCCTACAAGTCGGGCTCGAACCCTGCCGAGTACATGCTTGAGGTAATTGGGGCAGCCCCGAAGGCACATACCGACATCGACTGGCCGGCTGTATGGCGTGAAAGCCAGGAATACAGGGCGGTGCAGGATGAGCTCGCAAGACTCTCCGGGGCAGGCGGCGAAAAGGGTCATGACCACGCCAGCTCGGATCACCAAGACCCTTCGGCCTACGCAGAGTTTGCCGCCGGCTTCCGGATTCAGGTCCAGCAGGTGACGCAGAGGGTCTTCCAGCAGTACTGGCGCAGCCCATCGTACGTTTTCTCGAAGTCGGTGCTGACATTTGGCTCGGTAAGCTCTCATTCCCTCCTCGTCCAGCTGCAAATTTGTGATTTAATGCTGACTTATCGGTCTTTTCCCAGGCCCTTTTCATCGGCCTCACACTCCTCAACGGCGAGAACTCTGAGCGAGGGCTCAGGAATCAGATGTTCGGCGTCTACATTTTCCTCTTCATTTTCAGTCAAATGGTTCACCAGATCATGCCGGTCTTTGTGTCTCAACGCACCATGTATGAAGCCCGGGAGCGACCGGCGAAGGCATATTCCTGGAAAGCATTTATCGTCGCGAATGTCGTCGTTGAAATGGCTTGGAATTCTGTAAGTGAACTGGTGTCACATATTGCGACGACGAAACTGACATCGGTGTCCAGCTCATGGCAGTATTTTCTTTTCTGTTCTGGTACTTCCCCATGAGACTATATCTCAACGCCGAGTGGACGAATGCGGTTCACTCGCGGGGTATTACACTATTCCTCACATGCTGGGTATTCTTCTTGTTTTCCAGCACCTTTGCACACCTCATCATTGCTGGGCTAGCAAGTGCAGAAGTCGCGGGAGGCATTCTCAACTTGCTGTTTATTCTGATGTTTGCTTTTTGCGGGTGAATACCATTCGACCCTTCTTCGAAGCTTTATCTGACTTCTAGATAGTGTCTTGGCAGGACCAGATGATCTACCCGGCTTCTGGATTTTCATGTACCGTGTGAACCCTTTCACCTACGTTATCGAAGGATTCCTCAGTGTGAGCCTTGCGGATGCACCGGTGACGTGTAGCCCGACGGAGCTGCTGAGGTTCAGCGCCCCCAATGGTAGCACCTGCGGCGAATACATGGCGCCGTACATTCGGAGCAATGGGGGTTATGTGGTTGACAATAACGCGACTTCTTGCCACTACTGCGGTATGGCTGATACCAATGCTTTCCTGTCAAGCATGAACATGAGTTTCGATAACCGGTGGCGCGATTTTGGGTTCATCTGGGCGTTTTGTGTTTTTAATGTCTTCGCAGCTGCAGCTTTGTACTGGGTTGTGCGGGTGCCCAAGAACGACTTCAAGAAACGCAGCTAGGGTGGGGGTGGGCATTAGAATTGGAAGGGATAGACTGATGGGTCACATCAGAATCATAGACTCGGCTTGCCGAGTAGACGGCTATATCTTGGGATAGAACGGCATGGGCCGGAATATTTGAATGACATCCTGTGATGTAGACTAGTTTTGGGCGGGGGGTCCGGTCAGCAACACGGAGCCAGTTATTCGTTTTCGACAGCCTGCATGGAGGTCTCATCACCCATATTGTCTGGCAGGTGAGTGAGAAACGGGTACCTGCGAGAAAGTGTTGCGATCTAATATTGGTGGCAGCCAAATCGGGTCGTGTTCAAGCTAGGATTAAAAGATCGCATGCGTCAGCACTATACTCTATGTTGTGAGTGTGATGCATGTGCCTTCGGATCGGTCCGACGTACGAAAAAGCAAAGCGAAAGGGAGCCAAACAACACAACTATTTACACCAAAGTGATTAACCTATATACAATTCCCAAGACTATGAAATATCTAAGATTACTTAAATTTTGTGATAAAAGTTGCTTTTTAGTTGCCGTGATTGTGAATGGCCTTAACTAACTCCCAAGGCCCCTAGACGCCAAGGTTCTTCGGATCGGTCCGACGGCTCAATGATCGCAGCCCGTCGGCCCCATCCGATTCGTTCCACGGCTTCACTCCGTCTCTCGAGAAGGAGACTATTCTACGAATCAAATATTGAACTTATTACCATGTACAGAGGCTGGATATCAAGCTGTGGATTTTATCTCACATGCATTGATTTCACACAGAAACGTTTACCTCAATCCAGTCCTTTTTGACCCATAACAGCATGGCGACAACGGCAGTACAGTACTCGCCAGCGGCGACATCTTTGGAGAAACGCAAGACCCCATGGAGGAACCTCCTCGTCGGTGCCTGCATGAATGTCATCCAAGGTGAGTGAAGCCTGGCAAGGTACCACCCATTTGTGGTCCCGCCTTCATCGCATCCAATCAGAGAATAGTGAAAGGACTAACAACAGCCTGCAGTCACCAGCCTGGGGCAGCCAATGGAAGTTATCAAAACTCATGTAAGTTCAGTCACTGACCCGAGGTGTGAGAGGCTACGACTGACCATGTTTCTCAGGCTAGCGCAAACAGAAACGACACACTGGCCGACGCTGTCAGAAAGACTTGGGCTCGAGCCGGGTTTCGCGGGTTCTACCAAGGCCTCATACCATGGGTAAGGACCTCATGCCGATGAAACCGTTTCTTTCCTCTGTGCCGATTGCTGAAGAATCGCGTTAGGCATGGATAGAGGCATCAACAAAGGGTGCCATCCTGGTCTTGGCCTCGACAGAGGTTGAGTACTACGCCAAAAGGTCCGGCCTGGGGAACAGTGTCGCAGGCGTCCTGGGAGGTATTGTCGGCGGCGCCTCCCAGGCGTACCTTGCGATGGGTGAGAGAAGGGTTCCCATCCTGGTGAGGGCGAGAGCTAACGAGCGGACCAAGGCGTCACGACATGCATGAAGACCGTTGAGGTGACGAGGCAGAAAGCCCCCAAGTCAGCCGGCAGGACGCCGGGAACAATGGAAGTCTTCCTCCAGATCCTGCGTACCAAGGGCATCCGCGGCGTCAACCGGGGCGTCAACGCAGTCGCCCTCCGCCAGATCACGGGGTGGTCGTCTAGGATCGGTATTTCGAGAGTCGCCGAGGGCCAGATTCGGTCGGTTCGCGGCAAGTCGGCGTCGGATAAGCTTGCACCGGGGGAGAAAATCACAGCGTCGATAATCGGGGGTGCTCTGAGCTGTTGGAATCAGCCGTTCGAAGTAGGTTCTTTCCACGAATTTCGTCAGAACTCGATCTTATCTCAGCTTGCTGACTGCTTCTCTTCCTATCAATAGGTAGTGAGAGTCGAGATGCAGTCGTTGAAGGCGGACCCGACACGCCCACAATCTCTTACAATGGCTTCAACGGCGAAGCACATTTATGCGACATCCGGACTCACCGGATTCTTTCGGGGTGTCGTACCCCGCATCGGAGTCGCTGCATGGGCGACCGTGTGCATGGTCGGATTCGGCGACATGCTGAAGGAGGCAGTGGGGTCGAAGGCATGATCAACGCGTAAGGGGAATGGATAGTCAAGGAGGCCCAAGGACGAATGATGCAATGCTTTCAAATTCATGCTGGCCGTGGTACATTACATACATCGCAGATAGATCGCCCTCGTCAAACCCGGACATTGACGCCGTACATACACACACATAGAATAATACAGCCAAAAAAGAAGGAATAAAAAAAGCCAGAAATGCGTCACTTCAATACATGCAGCTTAGTCCTGCCATCCGGCCATGGAGCTGGTCATCTCCCAGTCGCCGCTGGCGCACTGCCGCCAGCTGGTCGAGACGGTGGCCTCCTCGGACTCGAGCGTGCCGTCGTCGGCCTGGCTGAAGAGGGTGATGTCGTAGCAGATGGCCATAGACATGAGGCCGATCTCGACGGTGTGGGGGCGGTGCATCTTGTAGCTCAGGAAGTGATCGGATTCCTTGAGCACCTCCTTCAGGGTCGGCTCGGAGCGCTCCGAGTAGACCTCAGGGTCGCCAAAGAGCAGCGGGTTGCACATGATGGCGCCCTTGCCAATGTACTTGAGGGCGCTCTTGGGCTTGTGGCATAGGGCGCCCCAGAGCAGCGTCTCCATCTCGATAGCTTTGGCATGGTTGCGCTTCGCGATGGTATTGAGCGGGCCCTCCTCCTCCGAGTCGTCATCATCGTCGTACTCGCGCGGCTTCGGCTTCGGCTTCTCCTTCTTCTCCTTCTCCTTCTTCACCTTCTTCTTCTTCTTCTCGGGGGCGGGCGGGGACTGCGAGGCCGAGTCCTTGCGCGGCGAGCCGTTCTCTTTTTCGCGGCGGGCGAGCTGCTTGTTGCTGTTGTCCTGGGCGCCCTCGAACTGGGGCTTCTTCTTCTTGTGTCGCTGCTCGGCGCCCGGGCCGTGCGGAGAGGGGTCGTTGGTGAGGCCGAGTATGGAAGGCATGTTTTCTTCTCGTTCTGACGTTCTTCTAAATGGCTGTGGAGTGAAACTGGATGCTGTGTCTGCGGGTTGTCGCTGTTCGTCGATGGTCACTGTAGTGTAGTTGCAGACGGAGTGGTACCAAAGCTGGATCGCTTTCCCGGGTGCTATGGAGGGGAGGGGCGTAGGGCAGTTGAAAAGGAGCAAGGAGACGGACACTATGTCGTATGATGTCTCCAGTCACGCGGTCCCAGCGCCAGTTGACGTCCCAGCTGGGGCGGCAGATCTTGAATATTCTTGCTTTCATAGCCCTTGTGACGTCAGTAGTCGCGGCCGATAGCAGCATGAACAAGGGTTGCTCGGGGAGCTCTCGATTGGCCCCGCACCGCACAGCCCATGACATCAGTTTGGCCGCTCTGCATGTCACCGTGCGGCGGTCGGCCGAGAGTCCAGAACGCTGACTCAGCCGGCCGAGACAGGGGTCTATCCCTGTTTCTCACCAAGCACGACGACATCAAAAAGCACTGAGATTCCTTGATGAGAAGACCTGTTGGAGTAGCTGGACTTTCCAGTGAGTGGTCGTCTAATATGATGCTATAATGTTTGCCGCATAACCGCTATCTGTTAGTGCCCATTCAACGTGGAAGCCATCGTTTCGCCACATCTTCGCTAGTCTCCTCTTGTCTCTAGAGAGAGTAGCAGCTGAGTTATTTCAGGAAATGGCAGACCGACCAGCTACGATGCCTAAAAAGCCAAAAACTGCTTCCCCGCATCGACTTCCGCGGAATGCACGTGTCTAAGCGCGCCGTTGGATGTTCTAGTGAAATGTTCCGGCCGCATCTAGCTGCCGAAGTGGACCTCTCTTTAACTCTACAGGTATTTAACCATACTTTATGCTTGCTAATCTACATCTCATAATTACTTCGTTTACTTCACAATCATCAGGCCAACATTCTGCCGAGATTCGAGTGTCATCATCTGGAAAGGCTATCACAGACAAGAAGAACGAATAGAAATATGTTAAAGAAAAACTAGACCGGGTGTCTTCTCTTCCTGTCTCATAAAATGTTGCCACATCATGTTGACCATTCCGCAGCTTCACCTGTGGCGGGTTGGCTACCATCACCTTAATGCTGTTGTCCTTACGCATATCGACCAATCTATGGTCCCCGGACAAGAGGTTGTAGGGTTTACTTAATCGAAATCATGCAGGATTATCCTCATTGCGACAACAGCAGGGATGCATTCCGTCGCAAAATCACTAGGGGTTACGGATAGGTCTAGAAAAATGTTTCTTTCATCGTATCGCTATGCGAACTTATGGGTGCATACTTGGATTTCTCTGTGCATGATGCGACTTCAAGATTAAACATTGCCATAGATGGTGGCAGTGACATTTGGGGATTACACTACACGGGCCATCCTCGCCGACGAGGATAACGGCCTGCAGTGCAGACATGATCATGCCTCGCTGAGGCGCAGTTACCTTGCTCAGGTCGATATCCGTGGACAAGTATCAACACAGTTCTCTAACCGGGACCTGCAATGCCTAGACTGCACACGAATCGTTAGTGTGAAACCACAAGTGCCTACTATCCAATTGTGAAGCCAAGCCGCAGAATGCGCAGCAGCGTAATTTGCGCTGACCACTCTCTCTTTTGCAAAGAGAGCTAGCTACAGCAGTCTTTCCAAACGTTGAGCAGGATCTCTTGTGCTCACTACATAGCCTTTCATCTTACAAAACGGGCTATGACTGCCAAGGTAGGTGACAATGAGGTCATCTTCTGCACATAGAAACCCTTTCACACGTCGCTTCAAGCTCTGCAAATCAACAGCCCTTCCAGCATTTTACTAAGCTTGCCGGTATCAACTTTGCTTTGATAAGACCAATTGGGTAGCTAGCAGATCGCCGTAAAGCCTTGGCGAAACGAAACGAAGGCGATTCCGTCCGATGCAAGCTCCAGTGTTCAGCCAAGGGTGGAAGCTAGACACAAAAGTCCCCACCAATGAATGAACTGTTTGGCACGCGTGTGATGCAGAGGGGCAAGAGTCGTCTCATGAGACAATTGATAAAACTATTCCGGACGAACGAACGTTTCCAAGCTTCCACGTCTAAACTGCCTGATAGGCCAGCGAAACGCTGTCTCAACTGCGAAAGAAGGTACCCCCCGCATCGCCTGTTTCTATTTATAACTGGTCATTTTTGTAGAGCATGACGACCTCCTACTTGGACGCCTCAACACCGTCCTTCTCGGCCCGACTCGCTTGCTGGGGCGGATGCTTCGGTTCCGACGCAGAATCTGTCCCCCATCCTCCGTACCCGTCCGCAACGACCAGGCCCCCAAGCCCCGAGGCTGGGCCCATCGCGAGCGTGCCCGCAGCCCGGTTCCCTGCGACGCCTGGGCGGTCCTTGGCCCAGTCGTTTATTTCCTCTCTCGTTTTGCCGGTGTACTTGAGAAGGTCTTCGTCCGAAATGACATTGTTGCGGCCCATCTTCTTGTCTTGGTAGCATTGGTAGAGAGACTTTGCGGGCTCGTCGCCGGCGACACCCTCCTTGGGGGACGACTTTCCCAATCCAAACACAAGCTTTCCCCCGCGGGAGGATCTTAAATGCCGATATACTTAGATAATGGTGTCAATTAAGGCTATGACTTGCATGTCTCATCTTTCAATCTTGTAGATCACCTGTCTCGGCTGGTAGTTGCCAGGTAAACCTTTGTTGCGGCGCCCAGGACTGGGCTCCTGGTGTTTGACCCCCATAAAATATCCCCCAAGATGTTGGCCTCGAGTAATGTCTTCGGCTAAGTTCATCCGGTTCGATGATATTTGATCAGATCTTAAGGAAGCCATAGCTGTGATGTTGTTCGTCTTAGCTATTGGTCGCAAGGTGCGGTGTTTGAAAGTGATTACTTAATTCCAGTTCGTTATGGAAATGGGGAATCAAATTCCTACCATCGGTATCATTCCGCTCAAACATATCAATCCATATCACTCCTAAATGATTCTTCATTGAGCCTGCGAGCCGTCATCGCGAATTTGAGCCACGCTATGTCAGTACTGACTCATCAGATCAACTAATCGGCACTCTCAATCTTTCGGCAGTCTTTTGCCTTTGTGGTTCCTGAAGAAGCACACGATTTGATCGACGGCGTTGGAAACCGACATGATTACTTGGCAACTGTAGATTGACGATAAGTGCGCTGTTTTCTCATAACTCAGGAGTTATGGTTTCGTCTCAGGTCACTCTCAAGAAATGACCGACGGTAGTGGGCCGAAGGCCAGTGGGCTGCGTCGCCTTTGAGTTCAAAGCCCTTTGTTCAGATCCCGATGACACGACTAGGGCCCGTGGACACAAATTTACGGCGGTATCCCATTGGACCTTCGAGTTAAGGTAGGGCCAAGCCGCGTCGAGTTTGCGCGATCACCGGCACCGGGCCTGCAAGGCTGGGGCCGCTGAGCCGTACTTATGCTCATCCCGCAGATATCGTGCGGGAAACCCTTTGGAGGAGATGTATGAATAGCTATGGATGCCCTGTTGAGGTTTCAGCTCCTGCACAGCTGACATCAGACCTGACCAAATGATTGACACTGCAAGGGCCGAGCGAAATTCTGTTCCGCAAGACACAACTCATGTTCGGCGGACGCACGATAGACTTTCTAGATAGATAACTATTGCTGATAAGTAATAGTTGAGTCATCGGATGCAAAGTTGACGGGCATGCATACGAGGATTTACATGCCCCTCGTGCAGCTGCAGATGCGAGAGACGACATGTTGGCCAAGATATATGGACCGTCGGCCGCGTCCGTGCGACTCTCTCACGATCGGGCTCAGCCGTGTGGTCGCCGTCTTTTCACCGCGGAAACTTGTAATGTTTCGCCACTCCATCCGCGGACAAATTGGCTGTCATTTCTGCCATCCAGACCGCGGGCGAGAGGCCTGGCCCCTTCGAATTATTCGACGTTGAAAGCGCTTGCTGCGGGCTCTATTCTTGGGATGATTTGATCCCATCGCCGGCACGACCAATTCCCGATTTGTCGCAGGTGGAGGGGGCGGAGGCGGATCCTGTGGACGGACAAGAAAGAGGCTGTAGAGTTTCTGTTTTGGAATAACGACGGCTTTCTTGTTGTTCGACGCGTCGTCCCAAATACCTGGTCGCCTACTCGCCGCCGCCGGATGATGATGTGCATATGGGCTTCCAATGGGGCAAGGCCCCAGGGATAAGGCGGCGCTGAGGGGGGAAAGGCCGTCCGCAATACCGCACAAGGTTTAGAGGTGGGGAAACAGCTGAGTCGCAGCGACAAGGCGGCGTTCCATGGTAGTAGCGTAGCTAAGCTGGACGTTCACTATAGCAATCTGTCTTATAGACGCACACATGCCTTATGTGGTAGATCATACAGCATTCAGTAACGGGAGGACTGGGAGCAATCCTTGAGCAGCCGCTTCCGCCCCGCAGCGGGAACCGCGGCTTTGTGCAGATGAGCTGCTGCTACCTTACTCTGCCTTAATTGCTATGGTGGTTTCGTTTCTTGTAACCTCGCCATTGCCGCGAAGTGAGCTGGGATTTGGCCGCCCAAAGAAGATGGGAAGAAGATCGTGCAGCGGAACTAGTGTGTGCCGAATAAGAATATTAGACTGCCCAGAACCCGACACCGCCAGTCAATTTGCCAGGGAGGCGAAGCATCACACTGCTGGCCATTGCGGGCTATTAGAAGAAAAAGAGAGAAGCTGGGGACTACCCTGACCCGCGGCGCCACACACCTCGTCGAAGCTAGTTTCTTCGAAGACGAGCGTTGTAGCCACCACTTGCCGTGCACAACTGGGATCACTCCTCAGCCGCGACACGGCTGTGACAGTGGTTGCAACTCAAATACCATGTTCGATAGGCTCGCCAGTTCAGCCGTACCGGTGGAAACCAGGAACGCAGAAGAAAGTTCCTCACATCCTCCGTGCCCCGAGAGGGATGCCGGCAAGTAAGGACGAAATTGGGGGAGATCAAAGAGTTTCCCAACTTCCCGGTCATCCTGGCACTTGACATGGAAGAAAAGAAAGCCTCGCATTTGCGGCCGAGGGATGTCGCCCCGCGGCCTTATGTGACTCGAGCTTGTGGGCTCCCGTTCTTCTCTTTGGGCATTCCGCTCCGGCGCACGGAGCCTCAAAATTAGAAAGTTGCAACAGGCGCTATGCCTTTTTTTTCCCTGTCAGTCGGACGGCGGACGTTGTAAGTGCCTTGTTGAAACGGACGCTGTCATGTCCACTAGGTGCCGTGATGCGAGGCTGCTGGGCAAAGAAGCTCTCTAGTCATGGGCACCCCGGCAGATGCTTGTCAGTTCCCTCTCGTGGTCCATCGCGCCCCCCACGTGGTACTTGATGAAACGATGCTGCTCGCCAGCCTCTGTCGGAGAAAGGGTTACATTGATCGCTGGAATTGTAACTTCTCTCAGACTCTCTTCATCATATAAAGCGAAACCGACCCGAGCTCCCAGGAATGTGGTTGCTGCCAATGTCATGAACATGAAGGTGCCGCTGTCACTTCAACGCCCGGTATCCAACTCGGAAGCCGAAGATGGCCGTTGTGCCCCCTCGAGGATGTGAGCACTGTTCGAGAAGCCGGGCGCAAGCCTTGGGCTCCTTGGCTCAGTCCATCAACACGACGCAATTGACACCGGCCGACCTGGACACGACGACGCTTTCACTCAACATCCGCGCGGACGATGACGAGGTCGCTGAGTCTATCCAAACCGTACTATGGGTCCTAGTCGCCCTCTCCGCTTTATTTCTGGGTCTGCGAATATATTGCAAGATAGCCTATAGGTATACGAAGTTCCGCTTTGAAGACGCCCTGCTTCTGGCCTCTTGGGTGAGTATCTTCTACTGCGAAGGTCTGCCGACTGGATCCCCACTAATACATATCATAGCTCGTTCTCGCAGCAGATGCCTCGCTCAACGAGTTCATTATCAAGTCGCGCTTTGGTCGACCAGGATTTCCCATCACCATCGAAAACATCTCGGCACTGGCCATCGTCGGCTTGGCGTCCATCACATGTTCGTTCGTCGGCCAGGTCTGGAGCAAGACTGCCTTCGCCATCTCGCTCTTGCGAATGTGTGATGGCTGGAAGAAGGCTTTTGTCTGGTTCTCCATAGTATCCATGAACATCCTCTTCGCCTTTGCCTCACTATCATTCTGGATTGGATGTGAGCCCCTCGAGAAGAGGTGGAAGCCTTTCGGAGACGGGACATGCTACGACTTGAAGTGGGTTGTTTCATTCGGCATCTTTGTCAGTGGTAAGGTCGCCTTTCTGTCTACACCAGCCGGGGTACATGTTGCTAACGACTCTGGGCAGTGTACTCGGGTCTCCTGGATCTCGCGCTCTCCGTCATTCCTTGGATGATTTTGATGCGTCCCAGGCCCGAAGAGGAGTCATCAGGCCTGACACTCAGTAAGAAAGAAAAGATTGGTGTCTCGGTGGCTCTTAGTATGGGAGTCTTGTAAGTCGCGTCTCGTCGATCGGCTCTCGGCTGGCTTTGCGCTGACGTGGTGTGTGCAGGGCCGGAATCGCGGCATTCGTGAAAGCTTCTTACATGCGGTCAGTGAATGACACGACCGGAGATTTTGGCCGTAAGTTTCATCAAACCGGGATAATCCGTTGGTACATGGCACTGACAGTAGAATCTTCAGATGGTGGCGCACAGCTGGCTGTCTGGGCCGCAGCCGAGACGGCAATTACAATCATGGTGGCGACGCTGCCCGTGCTGCGCGTGTTGCTCCGCGATACAGCAGTACGCACCCGGTACCTCCCAGAGGCCATCAAAATGAAAGTCCGAAAATCAACCACGAGAAGATCTGAGAGAGTGAGATCCGACGAGCGGGAAGAAGGCACAATCCGTCTCGCCTCATCTGGAGGGTCGATGTCGACTGCGGGTGCATCCTCTTCAACGACCTCTGGATCTTCATCCGCAGATTCCCAGAAGACCCTAGTAACGAAACCACCAGCCAGCCAGACTGGCCTGTACTATGATGAATGAGATCAGATCAGATCAGCCTGATACTGAGATCATGATTGATGACCATCACACGGAAAATATCTCACGATTCGAGAAAAAAAGGCACAGAGATAATTGTAATAGACATCATTTGAATTTGACTCTCGTGAACCAATCGCGACTTGTGACTCCTTATCCCATCAAACCTTTTTCACCAGTGGCGCCATCACTCCTGTCCAATCGGCTTGCCGAATCGTTGCCAGTCCATGGGCGCAGATGCGGCGACAAAGGGGGCTGTTGGCCCACCCTCACGGGGATCTTCCAGGACGAAGTTCATCGGAAACCCGATGTCGAACTCTTTGTAGCTCTCAATACGCTTAATCTGTTCCTCCGTGAGGTGAGTGCTCAGGGCCTTGATGTTGTCGTGGAGGTGTTCGACCTTGCGACCCCCCACGATGGGGAAAACATAGCGGGCCTTCTGCATCACGTAGGCCAGGGCGATCTGCTGGATGCTGTCGGTCCCGTGCTCCTTGGCGACCTGCTCCAGGACCTCGCTGGCCTTGCGGTGGTCTTCGGACTGGCCCGCCCCGAACATGGAGCGCAGGCCCTCCCCCGCCTTCTGGCGCTCGTCGAGTTGCTTCTTGGTCTGCAGCTTACCGCCGCCAAGGACCTCCCATGGGCAAATGGCCATGCCGAAGTGGCGGCACATGGGAATGATATCCCGCTCCAGATCGCGGAACAGGATGTTCCAGCGGCCTTGGTAGACAGAAAACGGGGTCTTTCCGTGCGCCCTGGCATAGGTGTTCGCGGCGGAAACAACCCAAGCGGGGGTATCGGAAACGCCGAGGTACAGGACCTTTCCCTGTTCGACCAGCATGTGGAGGGAATCCATCAGTTCCTCGATGGACGTGGTCCAGTCCCACCAATGGATGTACAGCAGATCAATGTAGTCGGTCTTCAGCTTCTTGAGAGAGTCGCGGACCGAGAGGTGCAGAGACTTCTTGTGGTTGCCGGAGTAGTTGACGCACTTGCCGGGTCCGAGCTCTTGCTTCCGATACTGTGTTGTAAATTTGGTGGCCACGAACATGATGTCTCTGTTGTTCCTGGCTTCCATCCATTCGCCGATGATCTTTTCGGACTCCTCGTTCTGGTAGTTGTTGGCCGTATCGATGAAGTTACCACCTGCGTCATAGAACGCGTCAAGCAGCTCGAAGGATTGGTCCGGCTCCATGGCACCCATGAATGAAGACCATGCCGAGCCGATGGACATTGCGCCCAGGCAGAGCGGGGAGACCCTGACACCGGCGGTGGTGGACAGGACGCGATAGCGACCGAGCTGAGTTTTGGGCTCGGGGGCCGGTGTGAAAAGAGTTTGAAGACCCGACATGTTGGGAATTGGGAGCGATAGATGGTATTGGAGAATGCTGATTGCGCTAGACTGAGAGCAGTGATTGATGTCGAAACGGGTCTAAAGAGAGATGTCTAATGAGATGGTAGAAGACCAACCACTGGAGTATGGTCCGACTCCGTCACCTTTATAACAACCTTAACCACACGATGCCACTCACAGGTCGCCGGTCTCGGGCGGGATGATGAACTCTGGAAGTCTGGGTGGAGAGTAATGTCCGAGAGCACATGCAGGGTTTCATGGCAGCAATTGCAAGGACATTGTCGAACTCGGAGCCGTCTGTGCCCCGTGCTCTTTGCATCGTTCAAACACGTGCGATGTAGACGTGGACCTAACATTCCAGAATTCCATGTGTTTTGGTCATCGCTGATACCAGTCAGCGTGGTCAAATGCGGTAATTGTGGGCGCCAAGCGTTCTGTCCGTGGCTTCGGCGGACTTGGGCAGGGACCCAGTTGTTGTTGTTGTTGTATTTAACGGGGCAGGGACCCAGGATCCTCCGCAAAGTCGGCGTGGGGTTCCTCTTTTCTGGGCTTATCCTTGTCTCGTGAACGGACGACAGAAGCAGATCATCGAAATTCAAATTTGACCTTTGGTCCGCCCGAGCAGTCGGTGGTGAAGCGAGACCGACCGGCGGCGGATGAACCAAACAGCCGTTGGGAGTCCCACGAATTACACAGCTTTTCTTTTTTTGAACCGATGATCTCAAGTTTAGATGATTCTGCTCTAGAGTTCCCCATTACCTGATTTGCCTCATTTCCGTGTTGTTTATCAACTCTAATCCTAGACCCTTCAACGGTCGTGTTTGTGATGCAATCATTCGTGGTTCTTTTAGGGTCGTAAGACTGGAGTACCAGTGGTGCTCTTGTTCTTCGCTGTTGGGCTCAACTTGGAGAGGAGGGCAATGTAGTCTTCTCTAATCTCCATTGCCGCCACACTGCGGTCTTACTCGTCAATCGTGCAGTCGGAATTCTAGCTGTTTGAGTTTTCGGCGAACCCAAATGAGGCCCTCGTCGTGCTCACCTGCGGCACAATCCGACTGAGCTGGGTGGGCTAGGCAGCTTTGCAAGGAAGCTATTATGTTGGCTCCTGGAATTCGCCTTATTCGCCCGACGGACGACTTTCCCCCACCTCTGGACAAAGTCCGAGGTTTCTGTTGGTACCACTTTACAAAAAGTCCCTGGAGTGTTCCACATAACAGGCTGAACATTGTGACAACCCACCAAACCGCTCCACTGTGTTGGAAGTCCCCTGGTCACTAGAGCTTGGCTGGCTACCGGATCATGATGATTTGGCTCTTTCACGAGGTCAGGGACTCAGACAAAGTAACAGAAATGCACGCGGGACAGCAGCTGCTCCGTTGCAGGTGTCTTAGAATGAAAAGGGCGTCCAACTCGATGGCGAAAGATTATAAAAGGGCAAGATCCTCCTCACGATTTACCTTCTCATCCCAAGTTAGCGCCGACCTCACTACTCACGATTAACTACTCCAGCTCTACCTTGAAAATGCGTCCCATTATTGCCGTCCTTGCCGTCCTCCCGGCCATCCTCTCTGAGGTATACTTCAGTTGCTTGAAGTCCAACTCAATATACTGATATGCAACAATATTTAGGTTCTGCTGCTCCAGCGACCCGGGATGTAGAAGCTCCCATCGAGGGTTACTCGGTGTTTACCCCAGAGTGGGATGTCGAGACGACGCCTGGCGGCCCAACTGTCGCTCTCAGCGGCACAGTCGAGCAGGTCCACGATGAACTCGTCAAGATCAACCCTAGCTGGGACTCTGACTTTGGTATGAACTTCACCGAGACTTCTCCTGCCGAGGTTAGCTCCTTGGACAAGCGTACCGACTTTGGCGGCAGGAGGACCATTTGCTGGAACTACCCCCAGGCGAGACGCTACCGCATCAAGGATGGAATCGACTATCTGAGGGGCATTGGGGGAAAGCCGAGAGGTGCAGCCGGGCCTGGCGCTTGTGGTGCGTATACGAAATCCAAACCCTAGAGAATCAGAACAATTTTAACCCCAACGCAGCGAGGGTGTCATGCAGCTATTCCAGTGCTATCTGGTTTTGCAACGACGTAAGTTGACCACCATAACCTCACTATTCCCAACCTGGTAGTATCCGTGCTAAGACCAATATCCCTTCTCTAGAACACCTATCCCCTAGAGCTCTACTCCTACGGCTCTATTGCAGATGGAGCACAACACATTATTGACCAATGCCAAAGGTGGGAGGTGGGTGGCGGCTACAGTGCCGGCCAGGTTTTCCACGAAACGAACTGGAACGTCATTGTCAGAGATGGTGACTGTTAGAAGTAATGGACAAGCGACCTGGAGGGAGGTATTAGACCGATGAAGTTACATCCGAATTGTTTTTAGAGAACATAAAATTTGTGAACTTATACCGAAAAAAAAAAAGCAGTTTTAGTGCACGTGTTAGTTGTTTTAACAGCCCTGGAGTACAATTGACAATGGATATGTGGAGCGAAGAATGCGACCGTACTCCTTACTGGCTACAAAGAGCGGAGACAAGACGCCTAGTGCGTCACGTCCAACAACGGCAATCCTTCACGATCCAGCCAACCTCAACGACACCTCCAGGCCCAGCGCAATAAGTAACACCGTCACCATGGCTGACCCTTTCACTGGCTCTGATTCACCCACTTACAGCGCTTCTCGCCTTTCCAGCCATCCCGTCATCGCGTCATCTGATCTTGACGCGGTTAGAGCAGCAGACGACGAGCTGGACGAAGATGAGGCGGATGAAGATGAGGCGGATGAAGATGAGGCGGATGAAGATGAGATGGCCAACGCCAAAGCGGCTGATTCCGAGTTCATTCCGCCGCAGCCTAAACCTCTCTCCCTCAAAGATCTCCGTTTCCTGTACCGTAACAATGCCAACCAAGTTGGTACGATTGAGTCTGCCTCTCTCCGGCCATGGACCGAAGCGCCGATTACCTCCTCCTCGGGGTTCGAGGTTCTATGCTCTTACAACTGGCTGGATGGCGGGCGTCCTACCATCTTAGTCCCCGGTAAGGCCAATCAAGACAATGGTCTCGTTCGTTCATGTTCGCTGAACTAGGCATATCAGGTGGCGCTCCGGTGTGGATAGAACACAAGCTTCCCATGCTCGTCCAACCCGACCGCGGTGTCTTTTACAAGGATGTTAATGTCGCCAAGAACCCAGCTTCGCCTTTCGAACCCATGGTCAGGGCTATATCCGCCACCTCAAACGCCATCAACCTCGAAAACGTCGATGTCATCATCAATAGAAACGGCTTGAGGCAGTTGTTCGATTTCGCCAGGGGCTCTCCAAGGAAATCGTTCGCGATCCAGGTGAACGTCGTCAAAAATACCCTCTTTGTGACCGGAAGAGAGAGGAACAACACGCAGACCGTAAACGAGAAACGCGGCAACCCTCCCACTTGGGGACACGCCTTTGAAGAGGGCTTCACTAAATATGGCCCCGACGTTGAGGGGAGCACCTCACACCATCGTGCGATCCGTTATCGGTTCGGCAAACTGACGTTCATCGTCCGCCATGAAGTCGATGGCGCCTACGGGCCTCCAGCTGTTGCAGATCCCTCTATTCAGGACTCTGCCGCCACCGCTGCCGACGAGGTTGCACCTGTTGATGATACCAGTGCGCCCAGAAAAGACGGCGACAGCATCTTGGGCAAAAGGAGGATCAGCAACAATGCAAACGATGCCGCTGATAAGGCAAGACGCGGCAACGACAATGACCCAAGTAAGAAAGGAGATGGGAAGACGCTACTTAATTTGATGATGAACGGCAGGGCGAAAGGGCTGATGGGTGAGCCTCGACAGGCCGGAAATGCTCGCGGAAACGGCACAAACACTGAGGTCAATGATCCTCGCGGAGTTACCGCTCAAGCAGAGGCCAGCAAGTCTCGTGTAGTTGGCGGGACAGAGGTCAAAATAGGTGGTCACGACACATCTCCATCCGATCTCATCGAGATGAAGGCCATGGCTGCCGTGAACATAGATCGGGTGATGAGTCAGCTGTGGTTTGGCCGCACTCCACATCTCGTGAATGGAGCGCACCGCAAGGGAGAGTTTTCGAGAGTGTCACACAGGCATTGCGAGCCGGGATTTGGAGAGTGGGAGACGATGCATCAAGTGGAGCTCCAGAAGCTGGCCAGTCTGTTCGTGCAGATTCGTCAGGTCGCCAGCATGAACGGCAAGTCCGTTATCTTGGTGGTTAGAAAGGACAACAAGGGAGTCTTGGAGATCTGGACACCTCGTTTCTCGAGGCTGCCTCTTCCCGTCGACCTTTTAGAAAAGCACTGGTCTTGGGGACCTGGAAGGGGAGGATACAGAGGAAGGGGAGGATATGAAGGAAGAGGAGGAAGAGGAGGAGGATATGGGGGGTATGAAGGAAGGGGAGGGTATGGAGGAAGAGGAAGAGGAAGAGGAAGAGGCTAGTAGATGACGAGTACAGTCAAACAACATGAAGAGGGGCTTTCCACCAAAGGTCTGTCAATCATGACAGCAAAGCACGACACTCGTTTTGAATCTCCAAATTCCTCATAGGCATCTCATTTGTCAACGTTTGTTCAAACCATGACCTCAAGGTAGGACTTCGTAGTTGTATACAACAGTTATTCTTCGTCAAACTAAACCCACGTTTCCGTGTTCAGCGCACCAGGCCGCCCATCACTTTAGGAAGCCACATCCGCCGGGCTATCAAGCGAGCGCCGCCGCGGAGGAGCGTCCAACAACAATGAACGGCCACTGCTGGACGAGCGGCAGAGGCCGTCTGAGGCGGCCCAGTCGCTATTGATGCAGAGCGCCCACAAGCGCATCGTCACAGAGCAGGGATACTTCTCATCGCCGCCGTCCTGGCCGAGGTACAGCTTGTAGTGGCGGCCGCCGGTCTTGGACGAGACATAGTCGACCGTCGACATACCGTTACTCCAGGACGCGATCTTGTTGCCCTTGCCGTAGTCGACCACGCACACGTTGACCGTCAAGCAGCCGCCGTTGTCGATCCCGCCGCATCCCGAGGCCGAGGAGGCCTGCCGGACGCCGAGGAGCTGCGGGCGTGCGACCGCGCTGGCGCTGTTTATGGCGCCCGTGTCGCCTGCCTCTGCCACCGCCGCCGCTATCGCCGAGGCGATCCTGAGGTGGCTGTCGGGCTTGGCCTCCAGAACTGCGTCCGGAACCGCGTCTGGCGCCTTCGGCTGCTCCTGGTGCTGTTTCTGCTGGTATCGGTGGCGGCCGGGGGCCGCCGTGAGCTCAGCGGTGGGCGCCGCCGTCACCCTCGCCGCTCCCGTTGCAGGTCTTGGTCGTCGATTAGGACGCGCAGCCGGAGCCGCTGTAGGGCGCGTCCTCGGCCGGGGGCCCCGTCGGCGTCGGCCCGCACCAGAAGCCGGTGCAGAGCTTGCCGCAGTTGGCCGTGCAGGTGGGTCCCGTCGGTCCGGTCCGGAAGGTCACCGGCGGCCCCTGCGGCAGGTTACCGGGCGATCCCGGGTTGCCTGGGTTCTCCGGTCCGCCGGGCAGCGGGCAGGAGTCGTCATCCTGGCGCCGGAGGAGACGGTTCAGCAGCCCGCGCCGGCGCTTGGTCGTCCCGCACGTCTGCCCTCCGCTCCGGCCGTTCCAGGCCACCCAAACCTTGCCGGCGACGACTGGGTCGCTCCTGATCTGCCTGGCGAGCTGTCGGATCTTACTCACAACTTCATCTGGTGTCTGAGCGTTCATGCCCGGATGGGCCCGGATGTAAGCAGCAAGCCCGGCAACCATTGGTGCCGCTGACACGCAGTGAGGATCTCAAGTTAGCTTCCGGTGCTACCATCACTATCCTGGGACGGGGGCAGACAAAACAAGACGACGTACCGAACGATGTTCCAACCGCGCCGCCGTCTGTCCTGTCGAAATCCGATGGCCAGTTGGCCGGGTAGGGTAGCTCGTTCCCAGGGGCATGCACGGTGACCAAATCGCCATGATCGCTCCCGGGTGTTTTCCTGCCGTCCTTGGTCGATCCGCCGACCACGATGAGGTTTGGCAAGCCCCCCCCCCCCCCGCAAATACGGCCGGGAAATCTATCACGTCTTTGTTGTCGTTTCCAGCGGCGGCGACAAACACGGTTCCGTACTTCTTCTTCTCTATTGCTTTTATGAGTTTTTCTGTTCGTCTGCCTATCAGCAAAACTGTCTGTGCGAAACACCGTGAATCTCGTAAGCGGCGGTGCCTCCTTACCCATGATAACCCACACCTGGTCGTTGGCTGAATGGTACCCCAGGCCCCACGACATGTTGACGACTGACTTGTTCTTGGTCCCGTAACATCTGTTGGCAACGTTGACGAGGGCTTCAAGGAACCTCTCGACGGTCCATCTTATGTCCAGCTCGTAGGGCGTCTGGACGTGAACCATCGTTGCCTTCCTAGCCACACCGAGGGTTCGGCCGCCCGCAAAGGCCGCCACGAGCGTGCCGTGGTCTTCGGTCTCCTCCAGCTCGTTACCGTACCGTTTCAGCAGTATACTGCCGGCTTCCGTGGGCGCAATCCATGTCAGCAAACCCAAGACTTGGATGTCTCTTGCAGTAGGAAGGGTACGTTACCTCTGCGGCGTTGTGCAGGGCTCTCTGTGCCTTTTCTCCCATGCCCTTAACGAAAACGTAGGCGGTGAATTCTATGTCGAAGGCCTCAATTTGCTCATAAGCCCCCGATTCCTGGCCCAAGACACTCTTTCGCTCTTCAAGCATGGCTTTGATCCTTGCAATTTCCGTTGGATTGTCGGGGTTCTCGGAGTAATATGATGCCATCGGCAATCCGGTCGTCGCAGTCCCATTGCGAGGGCGGCGCTCGGCGTCCCAGGGGCCCCGTTGTTGCAATCGTACAAGCGGCCCCCGTCTTCGTGGCCTCGACGTCGCGGAGGTTGCAGCCGGTGATGGTGGCGCACGTGGACTTGACCTGCGTGGCCGTTGTGCGTGTAGCGCCGTCGGACATGGTAGTGCCGAATGAGCTAGTGGTCAAGCAGAGAGAGACCTGCGTGGGATCGCAGTCGGCGGGCTTCTCGGGGTAGGTCGGCTTGCCTCCCGGGCCGATACTTTATGGCTGTTGTCAGCTACGGCACGCCTCCCCTCTCATCAGTCGTTCACGTATTCCACTTACGTGATCTTGGGCCAAGGTGGCAGGTTTCCCTGAATGCGCATGTTGAGTGGTAACTTGATCTTGTCCAGCGGCGGTGGTCCGGGACCCCAGACACCCGTGGGCAGGTTCCATTCCCACCCTCTGATGTGAATGCCCTCCCAACTGATGCAGATCTACCACAGTGTCAACATAAGGTAAGGAAAGAAGAAAGGGAGGCAAGCAGAACCGGATCACTCACGGAGAAGAACCACAGCTTGCAACTGCTCTTGTACTTGGGCCCATCCCCATCGTCGTCCTCGCCCTCTTCCGGGATGTCCTCTTCGACTGGCAATATCTCCCAGGTTGGAGACCAGACGGTCGGTTCCGAACCAGGGGGGTGAGCTCGGCTCAGGCACGGTGAGTTTCGGAGGAATACTTGTGGGTGGCCACGGCCGAGGACTACCGCCTCCGGTATCTCCTGGAGGCACTGGCTGCCCGGTTGGTCCGGTTGGTCCTGTCGGCCCCGGTGCGACCGAGGTCCACGGAGGCGGGCCGAGCGTGATGAGCGGCCAGGGCGGCAGGTACAGGGTTCGGGTGAAGATGAGGCCGTCGTCGTCGGCGACGGTCGTGACAATCGGCGGCACGTTGATGCTCTGCGTTGGATGTAGCGTACCCGTCACCAAGCCAGAGGTGGCATTGATGTTGAAGAAGCCCATCGTCTCGGTCGTTATCACTGGTATCGTGGCCGTGATCGTCATCGTTTTCTTGCCATCGCCCGTTCCCACAATGATAGACGACGTATATGGCGGGATGGAAATTGTCGTAGCCGAAGGAAGAGCGGTTGGCGGGAGCACGAAAACACAAGGCGGTGTGCACTGAGCCGGCGTGCCGGAGTAGACCCCCGGGGCTAGATAGACAACCTCAAGATCGTCCTCGGGGGATCCAGAGCCGGGCACCTGGAAGTCGATACTCCATACCATGGTTCCTCCGAAGCATCTGCTGTCGGGAAAGGCCTTCTTGGCGGCGAACGTTTCTTCGTCGTCGTAGCCGATCCACTGGTCATCCCAGGTAATCTGCTTCATCATGGACTCGGGCAGGTACTTTGGCGTCAGTCCGAGCTTCTTGATAAGCTGCTTGATTTCGACTAGGGACATGACACCGCTGGAAAGAGAAAGTCAGTAGTACACCAATGCTTCGGCGGGGATAGAGTTTCCATATCCCAAGTTGGTACAAGGAGCCGGCTTGCTCGGGCCCGCGAAGGAGCATAGCAGATCACTACAACCGGGATCGGCCAGCGTGTATCCGCGACCATACATGGCAAGCCCAAAGTTGATCTTGGCCGGGTTGAGGCCATCGAACCAGAGGGGTAGGTATTGTGTTGTTGGAAATCTCGCGAATATCGGCCTGCCCGCGCACCAGCTTGCCGAGGGTCTTGACAGAGACAATGAAGGCCTGGCGGCCCTCCTTGGTCGAGCAGAGATCGCTCCACGTCGTGTGGGTCGCTGTGCCTGGGTCGCTGAAGTCGAAGCCGCCAATGGCGATCCAAGTCTGCAGGTTGCCGCCCTCTGATAAACTGGTGAACTGCCGCATCATGGCCGCCGGATCGTCGGAATGGGCGGGCGTAATCCGGAACGTCCCCGGTTCGATAGATGCGAATGAGTAGAACAGATGGGTGTAGCCAGTAGTATTGAGCTGTGAGGGCGAGACCTTATTACAGGCACGGTCGCGGACATTCCATGACTGATAGTAACCAATAGTGCGGCCGTTGGTGCTGCCGCCGCCCTCCGTGCAAGATGGCGCGCCTGTTATAGAGCAAGAGCCGTAGCCGGGCTGACATGGCAGGGTACCGTGAAGAGGGTCGGCGTTGCGGCAATACACCTCAGTTGTCTGGATTGCTTCAAGGTTAGGAGAAACATGCTATCAAGAAAAGGGGCCGCCATGTCACTTACACCGCACCAACCCGTCGCTGAGCAGCATAGCTTCATGCCGCACGGCATATCAGCATTCTCACTGTACTCGCCGCACATGGCCGTCGCGTTGCACTGCGAATGGCAGCCGTCTCCGCAAAAGTCCGGGCCGTAGCCGCATATGTTGTTCTTACCGCAGCAGCTGCCGTCGATGCAAGGCCCGTCATCGCACCGCAGGGGACCATCCCGCTCCGTAAGCATGTTATGCCATGCCCGGTCAGCCAGAGAGCTCGACGCCGCCAGGCCTTGGTTGAGCCCTTCGGCAACCTCTGGCATAGGTTGCGGCGGTGCTTTGGCCGGGTTCTGGTGGGCAGGTCCGCGGACCGGCCCATCGGCCGCTCTTTTGGAGGGGAGGAGACCGCCATCCTGAGAACGAACGTACTTGCTTGCCCTCAGAGAAATGACGTTGCTGAAGTGGCTGGTATGGAGAGTGGCTGAACTGAATAATGAGAAGCAGCGACGCACAAAGCAGAACAACCAGACCGACAATGGCCCAGCTGGTGGCGGCGCTGCCAGTTCTTAAACGCGGCATGGAGACTGAGTTCACGGATATCGCTACCGGTTTGCGTCCGATGCTGTCCTAAATAATACCGCATATTCGCGAATGGCAACTTGCCGATGCTATGCGATACCTGATTTAAGGATACGCAATGCGCTGTATTCATGTTGTTAAGTTGAATAAATGCCTTGTCATTCCCAAAACACCAAGTTAAACTCTTCTCGGTGTCAAGGGACCAGGCCCCATTGTAAGCTTATTTTGCTCCTTGCTGACAGGAATCGCGATGGAGCACTGCAAACCGGGCCGACCCTATATTGCATGATGCTTGGCGCCCCTGCTCATCGCGTGATGTTCGCTCTTTCACCCAATGATACGGGGAAAATAGAAGATTCGGAATGGGCGCGAGGGCATGGATATTTGGAGTATAGACACAACTCCCGCCACTGCCGGCACCATACAAGTCACAACTCACAACTTAGCCAAGCACTCCGGTGTAAGACGAAATGGCCGTTTGTGAGAAAAGTCCTTTGGATTCCCAAAGCCAAGACAACTAAATAAGGTATAACGAATAAAGCAATGGCCAAAATGATTTTCATATCATTTTGTGGTCAATTTGTTTTCGCCAACTGAGGAGGATGAACCGTGGCTGCAGTGTTAGGCCTCTGAGAGAGCGGCCATTTTTGCGACACCCGGCGGCCAAGACGCAGCAACCCAGCGATCCACGGGAGACCAGCCGAGTGAATCATTGATCCAGGCACCCAAGTAGCACCCACAGGGCTGGAGGCACATTTGGTTGCAACTGTGTAAAGCCCATGCAAATTCTATACTAGCCAGGGGCGCAGGGAGGAGCCAAACGCTGCATGCATGGAGTCCAGTCGGATCCAGCCAATGGTAGTCAAAGCTGTTCCTTCGTGGGCGAGCTTCCAATTCCAGTAACATCTGACGCTTCTCACCATGCTGGGGCAAATATAAGAGGTTGATTACCCGTTATATCCGTACAGGGGCTTTTAAATGCTGTAAATGTGGGGCATACAGCAGTCTGGTATAATGTAGGTAATAATATGCAAACAAACCCTTACATGCCTAACGGGCGGCCCCAATTTGGGAAGTCTAGATGAAGAGGATACAGGTGGTTCTGGCACTAGACTCGGCTGGCCAGGAAGCTTTGCCAAGTTCTGGCAACATCGAACGCGTAGATATAAACAGTAGCGAGTGCCATGGGATGGGCAGCTATGATTTACCAAGCAAGCCTTCTTCTCTAGTACTTCAACGAAACCACAGACCGTTGCCATGTACAAGTTTCAGATACTCTTTGGGCTTGAGCTCCTGCTCTCGGGCGTCATAGCCCATACCACAACAGGCGATGCCGTGCCGCCTTGGCAATCGGGCATCATCACCGAGGACGGCACCTGCGGCAGTCAGACTCCTGGCCGGGTATGTACGCCCTCGTGGGGTGCCTGCTGCTCCAGGGACGGCAAGTGTGGTCGCTCCTCGGCCTTCTGCGGAGATGGATGGTAAGTCAATGTGAACCTCCTACTCAAACCACACCGTCCGGCGATTGACAACCCAGCAGCCAAGTGGACTACGGCAACTGCAACGCCCTGACACCTCCGCCACCCGGCCCGGGAGACCCCTCGCCGGACGGCTCCTGCGGCGGCACGAATGAGTACAACTGCACAGGCACCTCGTACGGCAGCTGCTGCTCCTCGAGCGGCTTCTGCGGCAGTGAAACGGATCATTGTGGCGCTGGATGCCAGGCAAACTTTGGTACATGCGGTTCTGGTTCAGAAAACATTTCAACTGATGGATCTTGCGGCACCAAAAACGGAAAGACTTGCAAAGGGTCGACTTTCGGAGACTGCTGCTCGTCCAGTGGCTTCTGCGGTAGCACTTCAGACCACTGCGGTGCTGGATGCCAAGTTAGCTTCGGCACTTGCAGTACCGGCTCTGGAGACATCTCAACTGATGGAGCCTGCGGGAAGAATGGGAAGACATTTAAAGGGTCAACCTTTGGAGAGTGTTGTTCTTCAAGTGGCTTCTGTGGTAAGGAAGCAGACCACTGCGGTGCTGGCTGCCAGGCTGGCTTCGGCACCTGCAACGGCGGCTCGGGTGGTATCTCTACCGACGGTGCTTGCGGAAATAACGGAAAGACGTGCGCCGGCTCGAGCTTTGGCAACTGTTGCTCCCGCGGAGGATTCTGCGGCAACACCGCCAACCATTGCGGTCAGGGATGGTTAGTTGATCTCCTCTGGTATACCTTCTCCTTTCGAATGTGTTGCTGACAAGCAAATGGAACACAGCCAATCCAGCTTCTCCAACGCGTGCCTCACGACCAACATTCCTTCGGTGGATGGTAGTTGTGGCCCTAGTAGAGGGGGTTGGACGTGCAATGGCGGCGATTTTAATAACCAATGCTGCAGCTCAAACGGGTTCTGCGGTACGACGAGTAGTCATTGCGATGCTGGATGGTAAGTTTCCCAGGCTTTCTAGTGCCTATTAAGGATGCAAAGGCTAATTCTCAAGATAGTCAAAAAGGTTTCGGACGCTGTAACTGATCATGACGAAACACGCTACTCATTTTGACGTCAAATAGTCTCTAGATCAATCATTTCAACGCTATTAATGTGGAGAGACAACAATCGGGAATCCGGGTCAAGAATGTTGTCATAATGTAGTTATGTAAAGATCACTTTCTGTTGCCCCGTCATGCTAGATGGAATGATGGCAGGAAGGCGATATTCAAACATTTTTAATACCAAAACCTGTTCTTCACGGGTGTAAGGACCCAGTGTCAACTCTAGATATGGACGCAATTTCCAGAGATGTGAAGCATGTGACTGGGAATAAGGTATTGAAGCCCATGATCATGCGAACATAGAGTATCACAGTAAGCAATGATTTGAAACGACTCGGAGTTTCGTTGAGGTGTGTATTTTGCAGAAGGAACATTAGCCGCCGTAGATTGCCGAAGAGTCGACACGCAATCCAGACCAAGACCTTGTCGGGTCAGCCATGTGAGAGGCAACCTCGAGTTCTCGGAGAGCAAACGCTATTGAAACGTTCCTTCTTTTCTAAAGCTACTCGGTTTCTGGATTGCTGCACTGCTATGCATGAGAGGAAGCAAACTTCAGAGACGCAGGGCCTTTCCGCCCAGGGCATGGGTAGCCTTTTCTCTGGGAGCATGCGATATACGGCAAACCTCAGCCCGTAGGAAGTCTAGATGTTTACGAGATTACGGTTCACCGTGAAAATTGCATGTGAGGCTCTTGATTCTGTTGGGATATTTCGCAGGTCCGAGTTAAATTCTATTTTGCATAAAATCAATTGGGATTTGGAGGGGAGATTGCGCGCTGAATTGCAATCACAAGCCAATATCTCCAAACTATGAACATGAACGTGTTGTTGATAGGGTTTTTGAGATAAAATAGTCCTTCGGGCCGCAGAATCTTGATAATGACGTGAGCTTGTAGGCCTCAACTCACGCTTGTATGCTTCAAATCACGTGTGATTCACTCAGTTTCCAGTTCCTCTGAGATCTGGTACGAGCCGAGCCTGTGATCCGAACCAGGGATTTCATGAAATGACAGCACAGGCCGAGAGAGATATGGGTTGAACGACAGGATATAAATCTCCAAGGTCATCCGCCAATTTCACCTCTGTTTCCTCATCAGCAAGCTCTTTCTACTGCACTTATATTCTCCATACTTTGACGACAATGACGATGTCCGTTTCCAGTCCCATCAGACCTACTGCCCCATCTATGGGTCTTCGTTCCCAAAGATCGAGCCACCGGCTGAATCAGATCGAGAAGATCCGCGCCAACGGAATCGGTGATCACATTGATCTTCCCGAGTTGGTCGTCTGCGGTGACCAATCTGCGGGCAAGAGCTCCGTCCTTGAAGGCATCACAGGAATACCGTTTCCTCGCCAGGAGGGCCTTTGCACTCGATTTCCTACAGAGATCATCCTACGTCACTCCAGCGAACCGCTGAGGGCTACTGCAACCATTCGGCCGCACAAGTCCCGTTCCTCGGAGGTCTCTCAGACTCTGCGCGGCTACCGGCGCGAGATGAAAGAGGACCTTTCTGATCTCCCAATTGCCATTGAGGAGGTCTCAAAGCTCATGGGGATCCGTGGATTCACGAACTCTAACGACGACTCGGCTTTTGCTTCGGACGCGCTTCGAATTGAGGTCACAGGCCCTACAGGATTACAACTCAGTGTGGTGGACCTTCCTGGACTCATCTCCGTGGCCAACGAAGAGCAATCTGAGGCCGACGTTGAGGCCGTTCACACTATGGTCAGGGGCTACCTAGCAAGCACCCGAACCATCATCCTCGCCGTTGTTCAGGCGAGCAATGACATCGCAAACCAGGGGATCATCAAAATCGCCCGGGAGTACGATCAACACGGTCAGAGAACCGTCGGCATCATCACCAAGCCCGATCTAATCAACGAGGGCACTGAGCCGAAACTGGCCAACATCGCCAAGAACAAGGACTCCATCAAGTTGAAGCTCGGCTTTTTCGTCCTCAAGAACCCCAGTCCCGCTGAGATGAAGGCAGGTGGCGGAAGCGTCAGCCGCGCTGAAAGAGAGACAAACTTCTTCTCTTCGCCTGTCTGGAAGGCCCAAAACCTAGACATGAGTCGCGTCGGTGTGGCCAACCTGAGGCCATACCTCCAGGATCTTTTGGATGACCACCTGGAGAGGGAGTTGCCCAAAGTGCGGGATGAGATCAGACGTGTGCTTACCTCGATGGAAGACGGGCTGAAGACCATGGGCCCTGAAAGGAGATCCCTCGCAGCCATCCGCTCGTTCATGACCAACTTAAGCCTGCAATACTATCAACTAGCCCAAGCAGCTTTGGATGGCAACTACCACAGCACGGACGCCCAATTCTTCTCCAAGGAAAGCGGAACTCGGCTTCGTGCGATTGTTCACCGACAGAATGGGGCTTTTGCAACGGAGATTCGCAAGTACGGTCATAAAAGACAGCTCCTGGATTACGGCCAGCCGGCAAAGTCAGAAGAGGACTCTCCCGACGGACCAGGCACACAAATCATCGTGTCCAGAGAGGACATGATTATTTGGATTCGTGAGGTAAGTGGTGGGTCACTCAGCATCTCCTAGTCGCAGCAGAACTGACACTAGCAGACCTATGTCCAAACCAGAGGACGTGAGCTTCCCGGCAATTACAACCACGTACTTCTCGCCGAGCTGTTCCATGAGCAGTCCAGTCCTTGGCGTGACATCGCAGAGCGACATGTCTCCACCGTTCTGGCAGGTGTTTCCAAATGGGTTCAACAGGCCATCACCAGACTTTTCCGCGAGGAGCGCCTGCGAAGAGACATAGACGGAGTCTGTCAGCAGAAGTTGGAGGACTCTCGCACCAGGGCGTTTGAAGAACTCGGCAAGATAATGGCCGATGAGGACTGTCACCCGATCACCTACAATCACTACTACACCGATAACATCCAACAAGCTCGGGGCGACTCGCAAAGACATTCGCTGCGAGACGCATTGATAACCACGATGGGCGACGGGTGGTATGGGAAGATGAACGATGCCTACAACGACAGCAGTAAGATGAGCAATCTTCTGGATTCCCTCCAGCCCAAGATCTGTGTGGACATGGACCAGCAGGCGTGCGAGGAAGCTCTTGCGGGCTTGAACGCTTACTACAAGGTTCGTAATGATCCCTTCGCCTAATTTTTCATCTGCCTAACAATTCTGGCATAGGTTGCAATGAAGACTTTCGTGGACAATGTCTGCAGACAAGTCGTCGAGCGACACATTCTATCGCCCCTGTCGAAGATCTTCTATCCGGCCACTGTTTCTCAGTTCTCCGACGACGAACTTCTTCGGATCGGCTCTGAGCCAGAGAAAGAGATACTCCGGCGACAGAAGTTGAACGCCTCTGCTCAAGGGCTGCGGAGCAGCCTCATTGACTTGCAGAGTCTTTCAGGCTAGCCTCGGCCTGGCGCGCATGGCGCAAGCAAGAATAGTATTTTGGTTAGATGGAGTTGGTCGCTGATTTCAGGAGTTTGCCCTTCCACCGAAAGAATTCAGACTGGAATTATAGTTCCCGTTGATTTGTTCGTTACAATGAGGTTGCTATTATTTTGTGTGACTCTCTTGATTCATGGGGAACTCGTGAGGACATGGGACGACCTCACCGCCGATTTTGCAAGACTTTCCACCTACACTCGTTTGCGAAGATAGAGCTGTAGATGGTAGACTATTAGAATGCACCAGTAGTTCTTCACATCTTCTTGCGATTAGCTCTCGCCGGTTGCTCGCCAGGAAAACCACACAGACCACAAGGCAGCTGACCACACGCAAGCGTTGGATGAGTGTGAAGAACGTGCCTAGACATCGATCAACGATCGATATCCGCCACGGGCGGTTGCATCTTACCGAACGCCTTGGCGCCGCGACGCTCCCAAGGCTTCGCCTGCATCACCCATACATCAGGGATCGACATCATACATGGCGATTCAAGGCAGTTGCAGTGTGGCCAGATCCCAGGGAGATGGATAGTCTCGGTACTTACAAAGAGGCGACAGTCATGTTGTTGTGTCGACTCGTTCTCTCATCACCGCTTCTTCACATGGATATGGCCACCTGTGGAGCGCGGACTGGCCACTGCTTTCAATACGAGTCGTTCCGGTCTCCTGTCCGGTCGAGGTTGCCGGGAGAAAGCCGCTCCTTTTTTTCGCAGAGGGATTTACTGCGTAAGAAATCGTTGAGGCTGTTGATTCTCCGTTGTGGGCCGATCCCACTCAGTCATGGGTGTCACCGCTTCCAGACTCTCTGACCCGGACCGGGCCTGCAATCTTGTTGTTCTCTTGGTGGAGTCCCACGCGGAAGTGAGAGAGTGTCGAGTGATGCCCGCGAAAAGCACGACACCTTTTTTTTTTTTTTTTTTTTTTTTTTTTTTCCGCGATGCACTCCGTTTCCCGTTACTTGCAGCTGTGCCTCTCAGTCCCGTTCCCGACTTCCCCCAGATTTAGCAAAAAAAACCCCGGCACGTGAGTTGCATGCGACAGAAGGCCGGGTCGCATGTCGCATGTCGGGTCTGCAGAAGGATGATCAACTGCAGATTGACAAGACGGTGCGAGAAGGACAAGAAACAGGCATCTGGAGGACCGAGAAACAAGTCTTATCTGCAGCAAGACCCAGACAACAGAACAGGGTGACAAGCTCAGCATCTCGAATGTCAATGGCCAGATGTCCCGTCCCCCAGCCGATCCCCAAGGTCCCAAAGTGACCAAAGGCGACCAAAGGTGACCAACGCGACCGAATTCCACGACCTCCTGGTCGGCGACAGACTCTGGGCGCTCGGCTACCCACAGAAGTTCCTTGCTCGCCGTTACACTGTACGTACGTAATACACAAACAACGACCGGGGTGGGATGTGTCCGAGACTCCACGACCGGCGAACAATCGGTCAAGCAGTTCAAGCATCAAAGGCGCCCTGTGGCCGGCAAAAGGGCGCATTTTACAGAGAGTGAGCTGACGCTTTCCCACGGCTACCGCTGGTTGGAGGCGGAAGTCGAGCGGAGGTTGGGGGGTGGAAAGGGTGGAATGAGTGGAAGAGGACAGGAGAGAGGACTCCTTGGCTTGGCTCCGTCGCCACGGCCAAGACTTTTTATTGCTGATTTTTCTTCTCTTCCCACCCCATGCCCCAATTTCGGAGCCATCCCCCGACCCTCGTACCCCTGTCTCCGCCGAGCCTCTCGGCAATTCTCGGCGCGGCACGACATCCGCCGTGGCGGACCAATTGGCGGACGGCCTGCTCGCGCCAACGTCGTCCGAGAGTCATGTCTGACGCTGCCAAATGACCATATCACTCTTGGTGTCTTGGTAACGAGCCTTGGGGATGGATGACAATCCTTCCTTCCCGAGGTCAGCAGCAGCTGGCCTGGCCACCACCGAGTCTCTCTCTCTCTCTCTCTCTCTGTCTCTCCCCCTCTCTCTGGCTGGCTGGCAGCACACCTCTCTGCCTGGGGTAATTTTCAGCTGCCAGTATGGATGGGGAGACGAGCAAGAGCTGCCCGCTTGCTCTGTGTGGGGGTTTCGATGGTTGGTGGTACTGCAAACGGAAAACCATCTGCTTCCTCCCCCCTCCCTCCCCTGCAGTGCCAGCCCTGGATCCGGGAATGAAGCTTTCCAGCAAGAGATGGTCACCTCATAGGAGCTTCGATCAACCGAGGAACCGTCGTCGGACAACGTGAGGCTTGGGGGCTGATGGTCTGGTCTGCCTGCCACATCATAGCCACATAGCCACATAGCCACATAGCACACAGATCTGCAACGTTGCGAGACAGACTTGAGGCTCTTCGCGCTTATCCCACAAGTGCCATGCACTTGGACGAAGGGGGCCAGGCGTGGCCCCGTCGAAGACGAGCTCCCGTTGACGGAATCCCACCATCGCCAGCCCCCCCCCCCCCCCCCCCCCATCGTCACCGCCAAGTCGACAATCAGGCCAAGCCCAATACCCAGACGAACACCCCGACGCAGCAGACTGACTCGACCAGTCAGTCTCCAGTACCCTATCTCTTGTCGTCCTGTCAAGTCTCCATCCATCCCTCCTTCCCTCCTGGCCTTCCCTCTCCCCAATCCAGACTCGTGGATCGGCCAAGTCACCCCTCCAAGTCGCCCGACCTTCATCGAACGCGACTGGTGGGTAACGCGGGGATGGAATGGATCCTCTTGCACCTTCCTTTCGCGTGAAAGATGCCAATTGCTGTGCCCTCTCCTCTCCCACAGCCATGGGCGTGCCCTCCCCTTGGCGGCGTAGAGATATGCGCCCTATCTCGGTGAAATCCATCCTCCTGCCAACAGACCTGGGCGGGCGGGCGTGCAGCCCTCACCCTGTTTGCCGACCGTCGCCCACGCTTCTCTCTGCCAGTCTGCCTGTCTGCCTGTCCGCCTTGCCCCCTCACTCCCGATATGCATCCAAATTGGTCTCTTCCACCGCGTGCAGCCGGTCCAGTCCCTGGCTCGCCACGCTGATAGACAAGACCCGATACCACCACCTCTCCTCAGTCTCGGGATCACCTTGACCCACGGACCGGGCTGCGTTCGTGTATATATCCCTCCTCAAGCCGCCGATCAGGGTCCCAAAAGACAACCCTCCTCCCTCCCGTCCTTTCCCCCCTCTCAGCGCGGTAGCGACCTAGTTGAGGCTCTCCTCTGTCGAGTCTTGCTCCTTCCTCATCACCCTCAAGTTCGACTGTTGCGTTAACGCAGCGAAACTCCCTTCTTCGGCGTCGTGACAACACACACCCAAAGATGGAGAAGACAGAGGTGGACACGGCCAACAAGGCCGTCCAGGAGAACTCCTCCATGGAGCAGGTCCAGCAGCAGACCTCCGTCGGGTCGGTCGAGCCCGTGCAGGAGAAGAAGCCTTGGTGGCACCCCGTCATTGAGCCCGGCTCCGCGATCCAGATCATCATCGCCGCCGCCCTCGCCGTCGGCATCGGTCTGGGTGTCAAGTCGGCGCACCCCGACATCCCCTCCGCTGCGACGACCATCCTCATCATTCCCGGCAACCTCTGGCTGCGCTCCCTCAAGGCCGTCGGTATGTTTTCCCCGAAACAAGCGTGCCCAGCGAAATTGATAGAAACTTCCACCATTCTCTTGGCTTCTCGCGCAGCCCCATGAACCGGCGACTAACACGGCTCCCAGTCCTGCCCCTCATTGTGACGGCCATGATCCTTGCCGTCCAGAAGCTCAAGGAAATCACCCACGGCGGTGCCAAGCTGGCCAAATGGACCATCGGCTACTATGTCATCACCACCATCGTCGCCATCATCCACTCCATCATCATGACGTCCCAGGTTTGGGCGCGCCTCATGAACGTCGCGTCTGCTGACTCCATCGCGGTTGACGGCCTGTCGGAGGAGGACAAGGAATCATACGCCGAGCGTCAGGACCAAGACATCCCCGCTACCGTGACGGAGCTTTTCAATTCCCTGATTCCCGCCAACGTGGTGGACGCGCTCGCGTCGGACCACCTGCTGGCCGTCCTGGTGAGCGCTGTGGTCGTTGGATATCTCCTGGATGACCGCGACGGGCGTTCTTCTATCGTGAGGGCGGTCAAAGAGATCGAAACGATGATTATGATCATCATTACCTTCCTCATCAAGTTGGCTCCCATCGGCGTGTTCTTCGTAAGTTCAACCCCTCGCCTGACTTTTCCGAGTTCCCGCTAACAGAAGACTTGCAGTGTCAGTTCAACCCAGGTTTCTCTTCTGATTGTCTGAGCCTGTGACTAACATGACTTACAGTGATCCTGCCGAACATGTTCAAGCTCGACATCAACGACATTGGCGTCAACCTGGGTATCCTGATGGGCGGCGCCATCAGCTCGATGTTCCTACACCTCTTCGTCGTCCTGCCCATCATCTTCTTCGCCTTTACGCGCGAGAACCCTTACAGCTTGTGGATCAGGTGCTCGCCCGCCTGGCTGACCGCCTGGGGCACCGCGTCCTCCGCCGCGACCCTCTCCGTGACCATGCGCTGCGTCCGCCACACGCTCAAGGTGCCCGTGACCATCACCAAGTTCACCGTGCCCCTGGGGTGCTTGGTCAACATGGACGGCACGGCAATTTACTTCCCCATCGTCGTCGTGTTCTTGGCCCAGACGCAGGGCCACGTGCTCAACGCGGCCGACTACATCATCATCCTCCTGCTGTCGACGCTGGCCTCCATCGGAACCACCCCGATTCCGAGCTCGTCCCTCGTCCTTACCGTCATGATCTCCTCGAGTGTCGGAATCCCGCCTAGCGGCATGTACGGCGTCGTCGTCGCCATCGACTGGTTCATCGACCGCTTCCGTACCGCCACCAACGTCAGTGGTGACCTCTTCGCGGCCGTCATCGTCGCCAAAATGACCGGCATCACCGACCCCGAGGACGGCTCGGCGGAGGAGGAGGTCTCCGAGGTCAGGCACAACGACGATCGTGTCTAAGCGGCTCCTCGTGTTCGTTTGCGTGATCTAGCGAGAGTGTGCGATAAGATAGTTGGTGTACAAATGGAGCGAATACCAATTTGATTCAAACTTTTGATTGAAATCAGTTCTCTCCGCCCCGTTCGTGCCCTCGTAGTCGACCTGTGTCCTCCACTGTTTAAACCCCACGAGCTGGGGACATTGCCATCTTATAATACACGCTGCCATCTTCTCCATGACACACGATGGGTCCGGTGTCGCGCGGTCAAAGACGAACATTGCCGCATCGGTACCGCATCAGGATGAGGATGTCTAGGCAGTCCCACTGTTTACCCATAGGTGCCTTGTCTGGGCAATGCGTTCGATGGGACTGGTTGGGTTGTCGGCCAATTGACCCTTTCGCCGCAAGCAGGGGGGGGGGTTTGCGGTCAGACCATGACCTGGTTCTCCCTTGGGAAAATTGGACGGCTTCAGTCTCGGCATTGTCGGTACATACAATATCTGACCGAGATGAATCTCGGCGCCGACACCATAAGGCCGACCGATATGTCCCTGGCCCGGTTCTGGACCCGCCGAGCCTTCCGCGCCGAGACTTTACACGGTCTTGGGGCGGGCTGCCGTCACCAGACCCTGGCCCGCGTTCACACCACCGAGCATGAATATTGGTAGTATTGAGTCGATGGTACTGGAGAGTAATTCTGACGTTCGTTTTCTAAAATCGACTGTCCTGACTGTGGTGCTTCTACTTCTTGCGAACGCCGTCGAGCCACCAACTCCCGATTCTAGAGATCCTCGACCCCGGTAAGAACGCCACACCAGATGATGAATATCTGCTTTCCGCTTCAAAACGCCGCCATACCTAGTACAAAAGAAAAACGCACGTCGAAAACCAGATCGTTACAGCTCATTTTTTCCTTCTCTTGTTCCCCTTTTGCCTGTGCCAGAACGGGATCTTGTCTTCATCCTCCGTGGCATCGACTTTCAGCCACCCACAATCCACGTGATACCCGAGCGGTGTCTGGTCGTGGTAGAGCTCGGCCACGCGCTTCCACCCCTCAAAATGCCCCTTCGACTTGAACCGGGCATGATGGAGCCCGTTCCTGGCGCCCCAAGGCCTCCGGGGAAGCACGGGGTCCGCCGGAGCCCCCGCCGCCGGCCCCGGTCTCGTCCACGCGGCCATCATGTTGGGCTGCGGGAGCAATAGGCCGTCCATGTCTGTGTCCCCGTCACCCTCGTAGAATTCTATCCATCGCCGGAAGCGCACCCCCAGCAGCCCATGCAGCGCGTCACCCAGAGACCAGTAGGGCCCCAGCGCCTGCATGGTGGGGTTCCTCGCGTTCATCAGCCCCGTGGTGATGTCGGTAGGCGTCATATTGGCCAGCTCCGCGGCCGTGAAAGCGAGACGGTTGTTCTGGACGTCCCAGTTGCCGGTCACGAGCGACGACACGGGGTTCCGCATGTACCCGGGCCACCACGGCATCGGCGCGAAGCGGTCCCAGGGGTCGAACGCCGTCGTGTCGATGAAGTGCCCGCTCTCGACTTCGAGGGCGTCCAGGTAAATTTCCAGCTCGGGGTCCACGTTTATCACGGGCTGGAAGTACCGCAGTGTGGAGTCCGTGACAAGCAGGATCTGTCTCCGCTCCTTGAAGGGGAGTTTGTAGTCATCTTGAGAAGGCGGCGCGCCGTATACCTTCATTCTGTACGGGTTGGCATTCGCCCAATCTTGTACCGTCTCGTGGTCTCCAAAACCGCAATCATCTTCTTCCGGGCGTATGAAGGTGATGACCTCACAACCAAAAAAGTCGGCCACGAGATGCAGCATCTCATAGTACCCGGCCTCCATCGGCAATCCAGAGTCGGAGTTGTTCTTGTTCATACAGCGCAATATGTCCAACGGGCCCCAATGCACCACGTCCTCTTCGTCAACACTTTCCGCCGAGGCGGCGATGAGCTGGCAGTACATGCGAAAGCGCGCTCGGCGGCGTGGGTGTGTTGTGTTGGTCAGGATCTCCCGCAACCAAAATGCCAAGGTCCCTTTGATTTGCTTTGCTTTGGTGGGGTTGTTTTCAACAAGGATACTAGAGAACAATTAGCTGCTGGAAGACAAAACGAAAAGGGGAAGCGGCGGGACTTACGCAAGGGAGTACCACAGACTGTTCTCGTTCCGGGGCGTCGGGGCCGCGTAGAAAGTGCTGTTCAGAACCTCCTTCTGCTCGTCCGACTTGTCCTCCGGGAACATGAATTGCGGCCGGGCCCTGAAGCCGTAGCACGCGAGGTTGTCCGCGAGGTCCTCGTTCTCCCGGCTGATCGCGTCAGTCCGCATGTTCGTCGTCGGCTTCCACGCCCTCCTGTTCCTTACCTCGTCGCGCGCCAGGAGAGCCACGTCGGCGTTGTCGTAGTGTTGTTCGAACTGCGCGTAGGGCAACGGGACGTAGACGTGGCTGCTCCAGGTGGTCGTGTTGATGCCCTCAGGCATGTCGTAGGACTGGAAAGCCATGTAACCCGGTAACGATAAGCTCGCCATCCCTCGCCACGCTTCGATTTGGACCACCTGGTTCGGTCTCCAGGCAGGATGGCCAGGCCGCCGGATGCCTGCCAGCGTGTGAATGGCCGATAGGATGCGCCGGTTGGCCTCGATGATGCGCTTGTGCTCGACGGAGCCGTGCATTGGTTGATCCGTCCAGATTTCCGCGAGCATGTCGTTGCACCAATCCACAAACTCTATGGCGTTTGGTCGCAGACAGGGTACATTGGGATCCGTTGGATGCAGTCCGAGAATCCTCCACGCAAGCTGGGGATCTCCATGATCTGGCTTGCATCCCAGGATCTCCGGGATCCCGGGTATTCTGGCGGGCCTTGTCCAGATACCGGCCGGGTTGATGAGGTTGTTCATCTGGTGGGATATTCGAAGTAGGGTAGGGTCTCCGGAAATATTGTTCAACAAAAGGTTCAGAATGCCTAGGTTTCAAGGTGAGTTTCTAGTCGGGATGGGTTTCTGGAGAAGACGATAAATATTTGGGCATTCCTCAGCATGGCTTTTGTAGTTTGTAGTCTTGATCTCTTCAGGCAAATGAGCTGTTCATATTGACTCTTTCCTTCTGTCATTGTAACTCGCAGTACCTACATTTGTTTCTTTGACTTGTCAAAGCCGTTGAGTTAAGAAGCTATTCATTAAAAGAAAAGTCGGGACACATGGACAGTAGACAAAGAGCTCAATGGAACAATCAATTGTGGTAAGAATTTCTTTTGTTGGCTACTCTTGATCTAATGAATCACCATGAAAGGCCCGAAAGGCCGGCTTCATGAAAGACCTTCACTTCAGCCCCTCATGGCTCTTGCGTTGATGAATAAAGAAGCCAGACAAGAATCCGAACAGCTGCAGTCGTGAAAAGAGAACAATAATGGCAGTGAGAATGGTCTTCACATAAAGGCGTCAGTATTACATGCTAAAGAATCTTTGTGCCCATCACTTGAACAAGTCACCAACTCTAGAACATCGCTAACCACCGAAAATAAGTCACAGACTTCAGAGAGCTCCAAGGGCTCTTGGACAAATCAAATATAGAATTCAATGAATGGGACTCAAGTCTCTCGGTTCGATGATTTGCTTTCTGTCTACATTGTTGGCCAGAAAGCTCTTAATCTACAAGCAGCTCCGACAAAAGTTCAACTTGGATTCCGCGTTTTCAGCTCCTTTAACCAGCAGTCCTCAGGATCATAGGTCTTCTTCTGCTGGAATGGCGCAAACCCTATGCAACTTTGCCATGTCCTGCTTCTTTCTGGTCTTCCTTGATACACAAGCAGGCCGTGAAGGAGAAGCCGAGGGCCACAACGGCACCGGTAACTTGGAGAGGTGGCCCGCATGACGAATAGTGCATTGCTCTAGTGAAACATCACAATTCACAGCAAACAAGCCATCAAGAAGGTAACATCAAGTAAAGACGCTAGGTTAATCTGAACATAAACGCACTAATATACTCTAAGGGGTGGGAGCGCGCCTCTATCCCCAGGCACGCCTCATGCAAAAAATGGAAGCCGTTCTTCATCCAAAAAGCAGCACCTACATACATCCACTCTCCTCACTTCCCTGTTTCTCTGAATCGAGCGAGCGAATCCCATCATCCCATACTCCATACAAATTTCTTTCCCGTATTTTTCCAAACAGAGAACTCCCTGTTAAAGAGTAACCTCGGGTATGAAGCTTCCATGTGAACCGTATTTCCCTTTGCTCTCCGCAATTTGCCCCCGACTCTCTGAAAAGACTGCTACCAATACAAACGCACACAATGAATCAAAACAAACTCCTTCATGAGGGTGACCAGTCGGTGGATGACCCCCAACACCCTGAAGCAAAACCAAAGTAGCTCCGGGATGTTCCTTCGGGATGCACATCCAGCCGGCTTCCCTCTCGTTCACCATTTCCGCTTGGTGCCCTTGCTGCTGCTGCCCTCGTAGCTCAAGTCAACGCTCCACAAGGAATCCCAGATGACGCTCTTCTTCGTAGGACTCTCGACGCTGGCGCCGCTCTGTTGGTGCTGAAGTCTCAGAGGGGATCTGGCTTTCTAAACCGCAGAGAAGCACCAACGAATCAGCTGGGGGCTGTTCACGGTCCGACGAGGGAATCGATCGTGTTTCGTACCTCGGGCGACCTTGGCCTGTCATCGCCACCGCCCGCCTGCGCGGGCCGACCCTCAGTCTGCGGGCTAACAGGCGCCTGCCCTGACGGGCCGTCCTGTCCGTTTGTGGACGGCCCATGCAGTCCTCCCTGGGGCGGGCTTGTGCCTGTCGGGGTATCCGGCGCGACGGCACGGAGAGAGTTGGTCTCGCTGCCCAACGCGTTGCCCTTGAGTAGGGCAGCACCACCGACAGCGAGGGGAAGCGCCTTCTTCGAGTTAGAACTGCTTCGACGGCTCTCGAGACTCTTGCTAAGAGCCTTGCTGACGCCCTCGATGCTGTTGGGATTTGCGCGTTGCTTATCCTTGCCGTTTGCCTGTGCGTGAGTGTGCATGTCGGCCATGGCTTCGACGTTGTTTGCGGCGATTGTGGACTTCCCGAGCCCAGGAGTGGCCGGGGCGCCGGGCTTGTCTTCATGAGCGTCGATCAGGTACCACCGCAAGCCGTCGGACAGCTGGAACGGGTTATCGTCCTCTTCGCCGTTGACCGAATCGTTGTCGGGTAGCTGTTTGTGCATGCTCTTCGACAAATCCACGACCCGCTCTTGTATCCGGGTGATGCGGGCAACCAACCATTCGCGGGAGCGGAGCCGGTGTGCATCTTGCTCCCGTAGGAAGTAGTGGGGGAAGCCGACGTTGAATGCAGCCCAGGCGCCAGCTGTCTGATTCCTAGTTGGGAGGAACAGTGCAAGATCGCCCTCCTTGAAGTGCTTGAAGGCGATCTTCTCGTGCGAGTCCCTTTGCAGCGTGTGCGCCTTCTCCCTGTACGCGCGTGAGTCTCGTTGGAGTTTTCGGGCAAGATGTTCGACGTCCTTGACGCGCCTGTACACAGTCTCGGCAAAAAGATCCATATCGAAGCTGCCCAGCTTGGTCATGAAGGCCTCGTACTTCTCTGACTCGGCGTCGGCGTCGCTACTGTTCATCCAGTACAGCAGGTCCAGGTCGGTGCTATCGGTCAGGGCGCGACTATTGAGCATGCCGGAGCGACGGATGGAAGACTGACTCGGGTCAGATAAATCGTTGGCGTTGTGAATCTGACTCATGGTTCCTCTCTCTGCTCTCGGGATCTTCTGGATCGTCATAGTCGAATCTTGGCGGGTGACCGAGAATCCTAATCGCTCCAAGAGTCGACAAAGGCGTTCGTTGTGAGAATAGAGACGCTGCGTCAGATCCTTCGTCTTTTCGGACCTGGCCTCGAAGTGGCCAGTGACAGTCGACAGCTTGGACTGAGTATTTTGCAGCTTCTCCTTGTAGAGACGCAGTTCCTCCTCGAGGCTACCCACTTGAGATTGCCTAGATGCGAGCTCTTCAGTGATGGAGGTTATCCGCTCTTCCTCCTCGTCAAGCTTCTTCCTGAGACTCTCGGACCCTGTCTCGCCGTCGGCAATTTGAGCCCTCAGTCGGTCGAGCTGCTCTCGGCCCTCGGCGGCCTCTTGCTCGAGAGCAGCGACCCTGGCTTTCTCTTCATCCAAGTTCTCCTTGAAATGCATCGACTTCTCTTCCTCGGCAGTCAGCCTGTCTTTGGTGTCGGTAAGCTCCACCTTCAAGCTCTTGACATGCTCCTCGGCCTGGTCGAGATCGGCCTTGAGTATCGATCTATCGCTTTCCAGCGTCTTCAACTTGGCTGCAACATCCGTTGCTCGGTAGACGAGTGCCTCGATCAGGTCGTTGAGATCCTCAGTGGTATCATCGTTGGGAGATAGCTGATCATGAATATCGCGGAGAGCTTTGAGCTGTGCATCAGCAGTCTCCTGAGTAATGCTCAAGTCCTTGGATGTCTTCTTCGCCTCCTCGTGCGCGGTCTGGAGTTGCTTTTCCAGAGACTCGTTCTGCTCCCTTTGCAGACGGACCTCGTTCCGGAGAAAATCGACCTGGCCCTGGGTCTTGAGCGCATCATCCTTCTGGTCCTTGTGCAACTTCTCGATCTCGGCCTCCATTTCGTGCATCCTATCGAGATAGGTTGCCTTCTCGTTTTCTCTAGACTCGCCAAAGTTCTCCATCTCATCTTCGGTGTCCTCGATGCGTGCCTTGAGTGCCTTGATCTCGTTCTCAAGTGATTTCCGCTCCTCAACGAACTCCCTCTGCAGAGCTTCCATGTTTTCGAGAAGCTCCTTCTTCGTAGAGTTGGCTTCCTGCATCTGGCCCTTCACTTCGTTGTTTTCTGTTGTCCGAGAGTTCAGGTCCTTCTCGAAAGCAGCTGACTTCTCCTTCTCTGCGTTGAGTTCACTCTCGAGCTGTTGTATCCTCTGCATCAGGGCCTCCGAATTGCCGGACGAACGACGGTCTTCGGAAGGTTGCATGGACTTGATCGAGTTGGTGGAGTCGTTTCTTTCATGGCCAAATAGACCACCGATTCCAGGACGGGATGCTTGGCTTTGTCTGTGGAGCAAGTCCTCCAACCTACGGACACGGCTCTCCGCCGTCTTGAGCTTGTTTTCCAGTTTCGACTTGTCGTCTTGCAGACTGCGCAATAGGTCGTCATCGCCGCGGATCATCAGGCCACTTCTCCCAAGAGCTGCCTCGTGAACACTCCCATTCTTGAAGGCCTTCAATCTCTTCGACTGTTGTTTCGTGGGGCTGTTCAACTCGTTGACCAACTTCGTCACGTCTTCGATGATCGCCACCTCAGCTTGTTGTCTCTGTAGATGCTCCAGGAATTCCTCCAGGTCCCTCTTGCCCAGGCCGGGCCACGTCTCCTCCTCGCCAAGCAAGTTGACCTCGAGACCAAGAATACTGCTCTCGACCTTGTCCGGGCCGTACATACTGCCGACCATTTTGTGCCATTTCCGTCGTCTCTTAGACTCCTCGTCCTGGAACAGGGCCATCTCGTTGGCCAGCGTTGACGAGTCCGTTTTGATCTTGTCGGACCACTCCCGGCGGCGTATCGCCTCGGAGACGAATGACGCGTACATGTACGGGAGCTGGTGGATGAGCCGCAGGTAGTCGAAGGTTGTCATGTCGTCCTCGGCTTTGTTAAGCACATTGATTTGATTTCTAACGCTGCTGTGTAACGTGGTAGTTTCAGTGATATTGCGCATAAAGTCGATGGAATCCGCCGCGATGGCGTTGCGCGCCTGGGTGGCGTAGTGCAGCATGTCGTCCATCTCAGCGGCGCGCTTCTTCAAGCTCGGAATCAGGCGCGATGTGTGGTTCTCGGCCGTCCGCGAGGCTTGCAAGACGTTCGCTTGCGTATCTTGATACTCCAGCATCGTGTGGTAGTCCGTCTCTATCTTCTTGGCCACAGCCTCGATGTCCTGGAGCAGCTGCGCCGCATCGTCGCTACGTGACAGCGCTGATCGACCTACGAGGTTGTCAAACTCAGCAGTCTGCCTCTCTAAAGCGCTGTACATCCTGTCTGCCGCCTTGTCGAGATCCGTCGCCTTGGTGCTAAACTTTTTCAGTGACGTTGGTGCCAGCCGGCCCGACTTCTTGGCCGTGTCCAGGTCGATTAGATCTTCAAGCGTGGCCTGCTTCTTCTTGATGTCGCGAGACGTCATAAAACGCACCATGGCGGCCGAGATAGGCACGCTGCGCGCGACGGCGAGGTAGTGCTCCCAGTTCTCGGCGAGCTGCTCATAATCCTCCAGCGCGGGCGCCATCCACTTCTTAAGCTCGGCAAGCTTGGGTTCAATCTGCTTCACACTAATCTCCAGATTCGCCATGGCCGCATCAATGCCCTTGATCATGACGTCCATCTCGCCATACCGTTCCTGCACATCGGTCGCCAAGCGTCCGGCGTCGTCCACGATGCTGAGGGCCCATACCTGTCGCTCCTTATAGAGAGCTTGCCATTCCGATAGCACGCGAATATTGCCGATGTAGTTCGGGGCGGTCGGGACGGTGTAGCGCTTGGGCAAGGTCACTTCGGACTTTTGGGACGAGGCTCCGCCGGGGGAGGTCGGCTGCGATATCCGGATGTCGTAGATGTAGATTTCCGTCTGCGGGGGGTTCTGGGTCAGTATGCTTCGCCTGTTGACCGCCGAACAGGATGTCGTCGTACCTCCTGGTGTAGCGTCTGGAGCTTGAGGCTCCGTCCTTGGGACGTCAAAGCAACGACCTGATGCGCCGGAATCGTTGTGTGCCTCGCGATCCAGGCCTTGAGCTCATCGAGCCTACAAACAGTCAGCCTTCAAGTCACCCGGCACGACACGAAGTCCGCGGTCGAAAGAGATAGAGGATAGAGGGGTCGAAGACATACGCCGAGAACTGCGACGTGTCCACCTGCAGGCGCTGGCCCGTGTGGGCAATCAACACCTGCGTCGCCATCCCGGAACATCTCCAGGCGGCAGCTACGACAGCCGGCCCGCCGCGGTTCGGTCGTGGAGCAGTATGTCGGAGGTACGGTAGCTGTTGCACGTAATGTCGGTCGTCCACAGGCAGAGGCAGGTGCTCTGGATGTTCGTCGTCGTCAGAAGAAGGGAGTGCCGGACGCCGAGGCAGAAGCTGTGCAGGACGGCGGTTGTTTGCAAGGGCGCGAGCGTTTCGTGACGCCGGTTGTCCAAAAAGATGACCGCTGAGGCGCCTGAGAGCTCGTGCAGGCTGTAAATCCGCTAAAAACCTTGGTGGGCATAGCGTGATGTCGCCTCGTGATCCCTGCCGTCATTTGATTGGGTGCACTCGTGGGGGCGGGCCGCACCAGCCACAGATAAGGCCAGAATGGGGCTGATAGCCAAAACAAGGAGGGAGCATCAGCCACAACCATTCGGCCCCGAACCCGCATCGCACTTCAGTTCCCTGCCGGATCTTGTGGAATCGGGGCGAGTGAGGTGTGGGCTGTCGCGTATCGCGGTTCCGGACGCGGGCAGCTCGAGCTATCGGTCCGGCAACGGGTTCACCAACAAAGCAAAGCCGTTTCCCTAAATCTAATGCTAACTACGGATCTCGACTATGGATGATCCGCAGAATCCAATCGCCCGGGCGCCTAAAGCAAGCGACAAGGCGCCTCCTTTCCTCCTATCTAAAGACGAGCAACGCGTCCTGGCGCTTTACGATGATCTCCGCGATCTCGAGGTGAAGGTAGCTCTAATTAGGGCGCAACAGAGCTACAAGCCCGGTATGCCCTCTCCTCTTCTGATGATGTCTGCGGTTCTGATTTTCTGACATGGCTGGACAGATTCCTCAACATCAAACAACGAAGAGAATGCGAGAAAAGCGCAGGAAGAAGCTGCACAAGCGCGCTCCGGATGGCTTCTGAGGAACGACATCACAGACAGTGTCATGACCGCCAACCCCATTCTCAAAGCCGTACACGGCAGCACTCAAGCCACCCCCATTGAGGTGTAAAAACCCCCTTTCTCAGCATCGATCTCACACCCTGAAAATATTTTTCCTTTGTCTGAGTTTTCCCTTTACTTTTCGGCCTCTACTACATTGTGACCACTCCTCATCGCTGATACCGTTCCAGTGACCTTCTGCCGCACGTACAAGCCCGCGACAGCGCGTCCATCGCGCTCGCGAAGATGTCAGGCGATATCCGCGCCACGCTCAACGAGCTTACGGAAGTCGAGGCCGAGAGTCTTCGCGTCGGTAGGCGGAACGTCGAGCTCACGGCCGAGGTCCTCCGGCTCGCCGAGGAGGCCGAAAAGAGGAAGATGGGCGAGACCGACGACCCGGCCGTGCAGGCCGAGATGGCCCGGTTGCAAGGCGAGCTGAAGGTAAGCAGGCAGCGGTGGAAGGTCATGAAGGGCACGGCCAGCGCTGTGGTCGCTGGCAGCGGTGTCGACTGGGCGAGGGACGACGAGCTCAGGGACATAGTGCTGGACCCTGAGGAGGATTGATGTGTACAATTATGTCCAGGTGACAGCCATGACGATTATTTGGCCTGATGTGCTCGGTGGAATCACGAAACCAGACGCGCGACGAACAACGAATTGGTGGGTATTCAGTTGTGTGGCTCCGAGCCTGGCGTATGGCCGACGATACATTACATCTTACACACCACCTAAGGAAACAGTACACCAAACAAACACTCGAAGCAAGTTGAATCGGGGTTCGTATGTTTCGTGGGATGTGAAGTGGACCTGCTAGCCAAGTTCCCGGATATCGTGGCCATAGACTCGGCTTCAATCCACGACCCGATGCACACAGGCATGCAGGTACGGGGCCCCAGAAGAGCCTGGCCTGTGGCCGCTTGGAGGGGTTTGCAAGCAGGCCAGATGGGAATCTCAGATCACGGTGCTCGCCCTGCCATGCGCTCGATCGAACAATCGTGCCTCCAGCAGCGCGGCACCGGCACTTCAGGACATTTCGGTTTCTAAGGTGATGTTCGGCCCCTGCCGCCTCCACACAATCTCACCACTCACAGCCTTGGAAGAAGCTTGACAGGGCTTAGCGCGGCCCGGACGCTATGACCACCGCGGTGTCGAATCACGTGGGATAGCTTGGCTCTACGATCTGGCGCCGCGGCCGGTGCTCGAGCTGGATGGCGACGAAGGGGAATGTGAAGATTGCCATGATTTCGCTGTTCTGTTAGGTAATCCTTGCCTGCTCCATAGACGTGAGTGAACTCAGAGAAATCGATGTCCATTTTGCAAGTTACAGTGTTTCAAAATTGGCCATGGACGCGTGGTCTAGCGTTATCAAGTACGAATACTTGGCTCACGCGTCCCCCGTCAGATAACACGCGCATGGCCAGAGGAGACGTACGAGGGACACATGAGGAACGCTCTCGAGGTGCGCAGAAAGAGAAGAGGAGTCGAGGAACAGAGCGAGAGCGAAAGTTCGGGGGAGGGCAAAGCTCCCCGTCAGTCAAGCTCTGTCTCTGTCGCGCCAGATCAGCCAGGAGGCCCAGGAGGAGTGGAGCTGACTGGCGTTGAACTACAATACATGTACCTGGCCTTCGCGTGCAAGTCCAGGTCGTCAAGTGTGAGCGACTGAGTGTTTGGTTTGGGAGGGGGTGTGTGGGAGAGAGTGTCTGTCTTCAGGGAGGGCGAAAACTACCGGGGGAGCGTCAGGTACAGCACAGTATCAGCAACGCAAGGACGACCGACCAGCGAAATTGCCTGGCCCCGTGTATCCGCTGCAAGTCGCGGGTACTTTGCGCACTTTGTTCGCCAGCGCCGCCCATCCCATTGCCCTACAGCGCCAGCCAAACAGGGAACAAGCGAGCAAAAGCAAAATGGCTGGGCCCGGCGGCCTGTCTGGAATGGTGCGGAACCGTGGCAGACGCGGGTCGTCTGGCCCATGGCAAAAAGCTGTGCCGGCTTGTGAATTTGCAGAAGAGGCCTGCATTGGGCGTCTTGGGTGCGCATTGGGTGCGTTGGGTGCATTGGAGAGGGGGTCTCTCTGACCGTCGTTGCAGGCATTACCCAGCATGGCGCCTCGGGGTACACCTCGCGCCCGCACATTTTGTGCGCATGACGAAGTATTCCCACTCTTCTCTCACTGCCGAGAGTGTTGCACTGCCTACTAGGTAGCTTCTGCATAGTGCCAGATGGGTATGTACGCAGTAGGCATTGAGCAGAGGCGATACCGAAGGACTGACAGATGCGCCGTTCGCCGTCGGCCTTCCGCGTGTACATTGAACGAGGTCCGGCGAAGCTCTGCCCAAAACGTCCGCGAGTGATAGGTTAATAGCCGACGGTTGACTCGACTCTTCACTGGGAGGTATTGGCCACAGCATGGGGCTGCCACTTTTGCTATCGTCAAATGGAAACGAGGAATCATTCAGCTGTGAACGTCGACTCGACCAGGCATCGGGCCGGTGGTGAAGTGAGTAGTCTGTGTCATCTCTATTGTTAGTCTCCGGATGATTCCCGCACGTGCTGCAGACCGTCCTCCATCAGTTGCGTGTAAAGAGGCGAGAGAACGGAGGTCAGGGCAATGAGAGAGGTTGGGGAGTCCAGAGGATACCGTAGCTAGGGGTGTGAGAGTGATTGGGCGCATCCGCCCAAGCTGATTCCGGAACCTGGTGGACCAAAGTTCGAGGTACATGAGGCCAAGTACCGGTACATGGCAATCTCGTATGACGATACATGGGGCGTATGCATGAATAAAGTACCCGGGTTTCGTTTCGGCCCTCTTGGACTGCAAACCCCATCAGTCAGTCATCATGACTTTCAGGCCGTTCCAATGTCGCATCTCCCTGAGCAATGGAGTGCAGTCCGTTTGGTACAGTACTTTGCAGCACTCGAAGCCGCCTTGTCAAACAGTCGAGCGTACCACCAGGTGGAAGGTGTCTCTGTTGCCCTGCTAGATCGAAGCTGCATTGCTATTTCCAAGCGGTGAGGCAGTAAATTATCGGGGTCTTGATGGTTACCACCAGCTGGGAGCCGCCTGGTGTTGCACAAGGCTGCCGCAGTTGTTGTGAGAAGCTTTCGAGTAGCGTTCCAACAACAACAGGTCGCGTCGAACCGTGGTGGGTGCGGTGGTGTACTATGGTCAGTGCCTTGCCGGAACTCAGCTAATGGTGTTGCAATATGGGCCGCGCAGGAAAGCCACCATTAGCGCAGTCGTATGTATCCTGTCTAACCGCGTGGACTGGCAACCCAGGGCGAGCGCGCCGAGTAAGTATGGAGCGTTTGTCGAGAACTCTGCGCCGAGGATGAGGTACTTGTGGACTTGGGTGTGGCTCTGAGAGACGATCCCATTAGGTGTGATGATGATGATGGGACAAGCCACTCAAAGGAGGGGGAATGCCGCAAAGTGTGTCGAGTAGTGTTTTAGTGTGGACGAAATTGCGCAGCGACATCCAGGAAGAGCCGACACTGTGTGTGTGTGTGTATGTGTGTAAGTGGTGTGTGCTCGCCTTCCGTGTCTCCAACGACGACTCCTCCACCACTGCGTGACTGCTCCCCGGTGCTCCATCCCGTCTGTCGCCTACGGCCGGCCAGGGCTTGTCGTTTTGGTGAGGATATCCGAACGTCGTCGCGAAGCTTGTCAGCGCAAGACGCTAATGGAGAACGCTCTCTCCCATGAGGTCACCGACACCCACAGCCCCAGCAATGGGCAAGTCTGATGCGCATCTTAGTGTGTATACGGGGGTGTTTCTCTGCTACCTCTGAAGTATGCTTTGATGGTGTATTCGTAAGGGTGATGCCGTCCCAAGAATCTAAATCAGGAGGTGCAGATACCGCGCAGCGTCGTCGAGCGCCAGAGAGACATTGCTCAGATCAGCCAATCCACGTACCCCGGTCGTAGGAGAAGGGACGACGAGCTGAGTGTGGAGGGCACGCGGTACAAAACGGCAGAGGGCTGAGGCGAAGCTGGCAAGCTCCTAGGTCCATCTCCCCTGCGCGGCGCGGACACTGTTTTCCTTCTCGGAGGAAGGCCAAGTGACTGGAGAGCGAGCTGGGCGTAACAAGCCAACGGACGGTAGGGAATCCCTTAGCGCCGGCGAGCATGAAGGAAATGCTTGGTTCAGGCCAGGCCAGGCCAGGTCACTGCGCGTCTTTTTGGCTGGACGTGTCCGTACCCCGTCCGCTGCCACAGCTTGCTGGGTGGAATTGCAACGACTTGACCAAGCAGGGTCGGTAGAGGAGGGTGCAAGTAACGCAAGGGAAATGGCGCAACGATTGGGGCAGTGTGCCTTGGTTGCCAGAAGACCGGCTTTTTTTTCTTGATTATGAAGCCGTGAAGCTGGCTAATATTATGAAGGGTAATGGGGAACGGAGACGCTGCTGATCGGTGTAAGTGGATGGTGTGGCCAAGGTGAGAGCGTGGAAGGTGAGGCGAGGAGCGGAGAGAGGACCACACACAGGCAACGCCATCACAGCAGCTCAGTCGGTGGATCAGACGGGACGCCGGAAGGGAAGGCCAGACATGGGACGGGGGTGCTGCTGTTGAAGTCACAACTGGCGACAAGCTGGAGATGGACATGGAGCTGGAGCTGGCTGGAGCTGGAGCCGGGCAGCAAAGGGTGGCCCGAGTGGGCGGTGCTGCCACAGCAAAAAAAACAAAAAAAAAAGTTACAGAGGAAGAAGTGGGGCGCGCGGATGGCAAAAGGCAGAATCAGAATCAGCGAAGGGGACAAAAGGAACAGCACTGGACCAAAAAGGCCGATGCGCATGGTGGGATAAGGCAGGCAGAGGTAGGCAGGACAGGGAAAGGAAGGAAAGCTACATCGGCAGGAAGCAAAGGGAAGTCGCGACAATGTATACAGTGCGGATACCGATAGAGGAGCAAAGATACAAAGCGCAAGTACAGTACATTGGTGCGGAGTTTCGCGCGCGGCTTGTACCTGTACAGTACCACACAATTATAGCAGCGACAGGCAGAGCAGCAGAGTGGACAGGGCAGGATGGGATGAGGAGGCGCGACGGACTGTAAGTGGTGAGCGCAGCAGAGACGGAACGGACGGTAGGAAGGCGCAAGGTGCAAGAGAGCCAGGCAAGGAAGACTGACCAGACAAGAAGGCAGGACAAGAAGGCAGGACAAGAAGGCAGGAAGGAAGCAGCAGGCAAGGCAAGGCAAGGCAAGGCAGGAAGCAGAGTGGGCAATCACTGGAGCTGCCAATGCTCGTCCTCCGGTCTCCTGCTGCTGCTATTACTGCGTACGGTTCTGCAGGCCACTGCCACCCACTGCCGCTGCTGTTGCCTCTACCTTACCTGTCTGGTCTGCCCGCTGCCCCTACCCTCACACTCTGGTCTCCGCGCGTGCCCACACCAGGCCTGGTCTGGTGTGGCCTGCAAAATGTACTGGTTGCGGGCGGGCACACCCCGCGGACTAGGTAGGTACCTTGCCGTACTAGCCAAGGCCTGGCGGTACTTCCACACAAGTAGCCGGCTGGACTGACGGTCCCTTCCCCTTCCCTGGGCCCGGCGACAAGCAGGCCAGAGAGAAGGGGGTAAGGCAAGGAAGGTACTTTCCCTGGTAGTATCCGTTGGGAGGTACATGCTACCGTACCCTCTCCTCGCTCCTGTACCGTGCCTTCCCTACAGATACTGCGTAGACATTGACAGACTTGGAGGGGTGATGGGGGAGGGAAGGGAAGGACTCTGAGCTTTGGGCTCGTTCAGGGAGGGAAGGCGCGCCCACCCTTCGCTCCCAATACGCTTTCCTCTCTCTCTCTGCCTTTCACATACACCTTGACACCTTGTGGTCGCACCTTTTTTTTTTTTCTGGCACCCAGTCACCAGTGACCACCACCACCCAAAAAGTAGGTACTGCGCGTAGGCAGGTACCCTTACCATCCAGCGCCAGTGCGCAGGCCAGTCCAATTTTTCAGGTACCTAGAACCATTCAGCAGCCAGAACACTCTAAGCCCAGGCAAAAAAGAGCGACAGACTGGGCAAGGAGGACCACGGTGACCCCCCTTCCCCCTCCCCTCGCCTTCCCTCTCCCCCCAGTCGCTCCAGCCGGCCACAGAGTCCCAGACTTCCTAGCAAAAACAAGTGCAGCAGCGCGTTGCTGCCGCACAATCACTCCCCCATAGTAAAAAGGCTGCTTGGCCCTCCCCCCATACATTTTCCCTCCCTCTTCCTCTCCCATACAAATCTCCCACCCAAATCCTCCTCCCATACAATCCCCTTCTCACAATACACACATACGCACCCAGACCCGTGAGTACCTCTTGCCCATACAACAGCCCCAGCACCAGCACCTGCAAACACCACGCGCAACTTTCTGCAATTTATTGCAATAGGCGCCGCCACTTGCGAAACTTGCTCTCGAGCTGCACGATCGATCAAACTCTTTTTGGAGTTATCCTAGTGATTGCAGACCGGTGGCAAAGGTTGCAAGTTGGCGTGCACTCAACTCGACTTCATCGTCTCGTTGAGCGCCTCGCATCTTCCAGCATCACCCAAAGAGCTTCCCAGCTAACAGGAGCTTGACGCGTCCAGAACACCACATCAACAACTCCTTCTATCCACTACAAAAAACACCTCAGGTATGCATCACGGCCCCATTTCGACGACCTTGAGCTTCAAATCCCATTTATCTCGCGTTTCGGGCCGCAATTGCATTTGCGACCGGCGACTTGCCTACGCCCGCGCCGTGGGCCCGGCCTGCCAACGGTCCATTTGCGCGTCGTTGCCCTTCGTCGTCAGCGACACAACGGTGCTGTTGCGCTTGGCTTAATTACCGCAAAACTTCACACAATCTGTTGCTCTTCACACATCACACTATGTCTTCGTCTTGATTATGATCAAGGGGACTAACATCATCCTTCAATAGACATCCAACATGCCTAAGGCGACAACCAAGCGTGGCGCGGCCGGCAAGGGCGAGAAGAAGCGCGGCAAGAAGGGTACGTCGATGCTCCCCAACTCGACGCTTGCGACACAGCGCTGGTTTGTCTCGAGGCGTCCTGGCTTGCGACTTCGTCACAGTAGGGCACTCTGGCTGAGTGACCTTGGGCTGCGAAGTTGCCTGCCATGCCCTCTAGTCAGCCTGCGTCGAGTCGCACGCGCTCCAGTCTCCTTCCCTACACCGATGGATGCTAACATAGTATCCAGACCCCAACGCCCCCAAGCGTGGTCTCTCCGCCTACATGTTCTTCGCCAACGAGCAGCGTGAGAACGTCCGTGAGGAGAACCCCGGTATCTCGTTCGGACAGGTCGGCAAGATTCTGGGTGAGCGCTGGAAGGCCCTCAACGACAAGCAGCGTGCCCCGTACGAGGCCAAGGCTGCCGCCGACAAGAAGCGTTACGAGGACGAGAAGCAGGCCTACAACGTAAGACAACCCACGTACACGCCCTTGGTTGTCTAGTGCTGAAGCTAATTAGTCGTACTGAAGGCCGACCAAGAGGAGGACGAGTCTTCCTAAGTGTTGTTTTCTTGTTGCTTCCAGGGCGGCATAACGCCCTCAGGTCGCACGTGCGGCCTTCTCTTGTATCTGGGATGGACGGTGTATGATGGTATCAACGGAACTTTTTTTCTCTCTTCAGGTACGGCAGGATGGACGCGAGAGGCCGGCGATTGCAGTTTTTGCCACTACAATCCATAGCAGAACTGCTGTGCCGCCAGTTCGGGGCCATTTGAGCTGCCCAAGGCAACTGGCACATGAAATATTAACGCCTCACCATGACAAACTTGTACAACTTTATCATCTGCTCTCTCATCTTCCAGGTCGGCTTGTGGTGTGATGCAATGCGACAACGATGCGCCAATGAGTGTGACTTGGTTGTGCGCGATGGTCCTTGCTCATTCAGGGTCCTGTTCCCCCGGACCCAGGGATCTGGAGCGACCGGGCCCTAATTTTTTTTCGGTTGGCCACTCACGGGTCTTTTGTTTTTTGACTTGCCGGCCCGTCATATCACGGCGGGGGGGGGGACGGACAGGGACACAGACCGCTGGGATCGGGCCTGTCCACTAATGCAAAGCCCAGATGCCGGGGGTCGGTTCAGCGGTGCCGCCCGGTGGTGAGAAGGGGCTTGGGCCGGGTTTTGGTGGTCCGTGTCTGGCGAGGCCTTCGGTCGGTGCAGGCCGCGCCGGCGAATGGAGGGAGGCCAAGGAGAGGTGAGAGGGTGAAGCGGCCGAGGTGAAGGTGGGTGTGGGTGGGAAGGGCGTTGTGGCTGCTGGTCTGGTTCACTGGTGGCCTTCCGACCGGTGACGGACAACGGCCAATGTAACTTTCCGTGCTTCTCAGACTCGACTCCCAGGCCCATCCAACGCTCCGGGTCTTCATCGGTAGTGGTAGTAAGAGTAGTAGTAGAGTGACTCACCACCTAGGAGCAGCAGTCGGGTCTGGACGCTGAGCGAGGTGAGTGAGGCTGGCCCCCGTGAGCAGCAGGCTTAGGCTGCCTAGGTGTGGCCCCCGGAGGAGGGCGGCCAGAAGGTGTGAAATGTGGATGGATGCCTGGTTCTGATTCCGATGGGTTGCCTCTCTGCTCTCGCTTGCTTTATCTGCTGCCTTGTTCATATTAAACGGGCAGTCGTCGCAATAAAGTCTCTCTTACACCACTTCCCTTTGCTGACACTCTTCCCCTCTGCGCAAAACGTACCATGCATCGTCAAACACCAAGCTCTGTAAGCCCGGGCGCTGTTGACAGCAGACAGACAGACATACATACAGACGGACAGCCTGCACCTCGGCCAACAAAATGCTACACTGCAATCGCTGACAGTCGTTGGCGGGTTGTCAGATCAACCAGCCCGGTCCGCCGCACGCCGACGTCGACGACGCATCTGCTCCCTCTCTCATCGGGTCTAGTGGCCAGCGCTTTCATGCTTCATGAGATGAACCGATCGATGTGCTGCAGATGCTGCTCATTTCAAGCGGCCCCCAAACACCAGGGGCCCTCTCGTCCTGTCTTGTGCGCTCGTCAGCCAGGCTGGATTACCTCACCTCGACTACCTAACTCGCCCGGAGGCTCTGCGCATTGCACCCTGCGCGAACGGTGCGAGGGGGTAGGAGACGGGACGGGATGGGTTGGGCGGCATACGGCATGCGTTGCGGAGACGGGAAAGAAGAATCAGAGGTGCCGGCCAATGTGGGAAGGGCGTGGCATCGCGGCGCATCATCATCACACTCTGCTGCACCTGTCATTACTCGGCTTTTTGCACCGTCGCATACAATACTCGGCGTCCCGCCCGGTCTTTGCTTGGCATGGAACCCGGCGGTTGCTTTCTTTCTCCCGAATTCCCCCCCCCCCCCCCCTCCTCCGCTTATCCATCGAAGCCCCGTCCTTCTGGGATTGATACGCTACAAGCTTTGTCGGTTCCGAGCCGTGGACAGATGGCGATGTTACGCTGCCCGCGATCTGCCTTTGTTCGAGAATTGGTCGACGCGGGGGGTTCCCCTGCTGGAATGGCCAGCTAGTCGCTGCATTCCGTCACGAGATTCTCGCATGTTCTCCCCGAGGAAGGCCTTCTGGTCTGGTTTGGTCTGGTCTGCTCTTCCAGAAAAGCAGGTGTTTTTTTCCCCCTCTCTGAGGTGCATTATTTATGCAAGTGCTAGTCACCCAGGCGTGGCCCCCGCCGGCTCCGGACCGGCCTCATTCGTCCGCCGCACCGTCTTGGACGTTCCTAATGCATGCAGAGGGGGGGAAGCGTACAGGTCCATGGGGTCATCCTCAGCAGTCGTGGCATGCTCTGGCTAGTCGGTCGTTCGGGGGGTCAATGTCAATACGCAGAGTTACTGCAGAGTATGTGTTGAGCCCACAGTCTGACCTACATGCCGCTCCCCTTCTATCCCCTGCTTTCTGTGTGGTCTTTTTTTTTTTTTTTTTGCTGTTCCTTGGATTTCTCTGTGAACGAACGATTGATACCGGGCCACTGTCATTGGGGATTGCTTCTGGGTTGGGCCTGGTTTTGTGATCCCTGGCTCGGCATCGCATCGAACGGCGCATGCACCCGTCATTTGACTCGGTGCTCCGGAACCGTTGCATCTGGTGGTATCGACGACCGCTCGGTGTCTTTTCTTGGGCGGCAAGCTACGCTACTACCGAAGGAAGCCAAATTCGACCTCCGTCTTTTTTTTTTCTCAGCTCCGGTCACATGGTAACGGTTTAAAACCCGCGGGGAGCGCACGTCGACTCGGACAGCGGCCTGATTTGGTCCCCCTCGACTCGACATAATCAACACAAAGCAAAGCAGCCCAGCCAGCGCTCGCCGACCGCGGAACGCTGGACACGTCAGATGTGAGCAACCCAACCTACCTATCTACCTACCCAGGCCAGGCTTGCTTGTTTTTGGTGTTTGGGAGGGGGTTCGTACCGCCGCCAGCACAGAAAAACAAAACGGGACAGCTTGACAGCTGGGACTTGATTGAGGTTTGGCGGGGTTGCGAGTGGCGTGTGTGTGTGCGTGAGTGAGTGAGTGTGTCCAGTTGGTGTGTGTGCGTGTGTGTGTGTTGCCGGGCTGGCCGTCAACATCGAGGCCTGCAGCTCCGAATCGCAATTGCAGCCGCTTCCCGCCCATTGAGCGTCCGCCACTGTGGCCACCACGTTACCACCGCACAGAAGATCATGCCGAGCAGAGGAAGCGGGTCATCTTCTCCCCTTTCTCCCCTCTTATCGTTGTTTTTGTCCGTCGCCATTTCTCCGTGATATATCGTCACAGCTCGTGCAAGCCGCCAAACATCCATCCAACTTTGTCAATCTTCGTCCGTCCATCTTGTGAGGACTGTCATTACGCAAGAAATTCAACCCAAGGTATCGGGGGTTCGGAACAGTCGGCGGTGATTATTCGGTATAGGAGGGAAAAGCGCCTCGGATCGTCGCCCGACTTCGTCTTGGTTTCCCCGCCGCATCATGGGATGCTGAGCCGCCACCACCACCACCACTACCCCCGCCAACCCGGCCTCTTCCTCCCCCCGAAAGTCATCAACCGATCCGCCATCATGGAGCAGAGCCTCCAAAAGGTCGACTACCGCCTCCTGCAGGGCTGCTGCCTCGAGGCCGAGCGCGCCGACATCGTGTCGGTGAACCTCGAGGGCCTGCGCCTGTCCCTGCCAGAGACCTTCAGTAGCCACCTGACGGCCCTCGTCGAGGAGATGCGCAGCTGCGCCCGCATCCTGCGCGACCTGGCCGACCTCTCGCAGATGCACTTCAACCGCGTCCCCATCCTGCTCAACTACCTCAACGTCGTGCTGCCGTGCCTCTCCAAGACCCTGCGCGACATCATCAACTTCTACGAGGACCGCACCGTGAGCAAGGAGCTGCGCTGGCGCAAGATGTACCACACCATGACCCAGGAGGTCGGCGGCCTGCCGCTCCCCCACCGCTTCGCCCTCTACAACCACTTCCTGACCTGCCTGAAGCTGCTGCTCACCAGGTACGCTGCCGGTTTTCGGAGATGAGATCCCGAGGGGGGGGGGGGGGGGGGGGAGAGAGAGAGAGAGAGGTCCGCTAAGAGGTTCCGTAGGTCGCCGCATTTCGATCTCAACAGCCTGGAGACCCTTCGGACGAGGATTATCGACTTGCGAGAAGCGAGAGGCATTTGTACGCCCGGCCCCTGAGATTGATGCCAAGAAGCACCTTACTAATCCGCCACACACACACAGGCACGCCGACGACACAGGTTGGGCCTGTTCTCCGGCCCGAGACCATGCTCTTGCCAATGATCCAGGATCCGGTACGTTGCCGACAAAACGCCGTGATGTTATGCTAATGAAGGTTGCAGACGGCGCACTGGGGAGAGCAGATATTCTCCCTTCCCCTACCATCACGGACGGCCCTGAAGCACAACAAGCCGTCGGCAGCCTGCGGTCCGTTCCAGGCATGGGGCCAGCTGAACATCCCCAAGGAGGTCAAGATGTTGTTCCGGCGGTACGACAACACGCATATCAAGTCCACGACAATTGCTAACCACGACCTGCAGACCCTTTGACGAGGACCGTCTCTCGCTGATGATGTACCTCAACCTGGTCAACCGCACGCCGTACATCCTCCTGCGGACGTACCACCTCGGCGCACCGTGGTTCTCCCTGCGCGGCACCCACGAGCTCGTCATCCACCGCGAGGGCAGCTCGCTGCACCTGCAGCGGTGGAGCCAGTCAGAAGGCATCCCCAAGCTGTGGGCTGCTCTCTGCTTCAAGACCTGGGAGGGGAAGTTTCTCCTTGGACTCTAAACGTATCTTTCTTCTTGCTGACTTGTGCTTTAGAACTGGTCCTGTTTCACTGCACATTTGTCTCGATGAAAGCACGAAACACCTTGACAATTAACATGAATGCCAGGGAGTTCAAGCTCTCCGGCGAGAAGCGACTATTCCAAGCGTACGTCTTCTCACTGTATCTTTGCGGGTCCGGGACTAACACGGCCTCCCAGCCAAATCATCGATGACGGCTTCAAGCACTCCCTGATCGTCTACCGCGACCTCGCGACCAAGGGCCTCCGCCTACACGCCGCAGTCTGGGACGGTGAACTCCGCCAGTGTCCCGTCTGGACTGCATTCGGTGCGCCTCCTCCATCGATGACCCGTTATCCTCCTCTATGGCACCACTAACCTCTCGCAGTAACCCACCAGTCGGCCTCCTCGACCTGGCTCCAGCGCAAGTCGCGCCACCGCGTCTGGCTCAAAGACGTCCAGCTCTACGTCTTCTGCCAGCGCTACCGCCAGCAGAACCAGCGCAAGGGTCAGGCCGGCGCCTTCGAGATCACCTTCGTCTCGGACGAGGGCGCCGCCCGCTTCAAAGAGGTCTTTTACCCCCCGCCCGAGGAGGCTTCCACCGAGGCCTCGGAGCCAAAGGAGATAGAGGACGCCAAGTGAGGTATCACCCGCTTGAAGATGCCGACGGGCGGCCAGAGCACAGCACGCCAGCCGACCCGACCCGGTGTCCGACCGGCCGGGATACCCTCTCCTCTCTCTCCACTTGATCCCCGAACGCGACGGCACATTACCCCCGGATCCGCGCCGTTGGTGGAACCCCCGCACCTCGTATCCGCGTCGCCATCGTCGGTATCCACGTTACGTCCGTCCCACACAACACCCACGGTTCCTACCAAAAATATCGTGGGACCAATATCCACCGCCCTCCGTCTCGATCCACAGAGTTTCTTTCGAGTTCCACGGTCGTCTGCGGAGCTGCTTCGTAGACCGCCCGTTTCCCTCTCGCTCAGAAACACGGCCTGCCTTGTCCCAGACTCCACCCAGCTCTCAATACGTTTTTCAGTCTTGGAGGAAAGGAAGGGGACATACAAAAGTTTGGTTTCTCGGAGGAAATACCCCGGGAAGATTGTTTTTCTACCGACTTTTTCGGTTTGACTTTGCCCGAAATTTTCTTTTCTTTTTCTCGTCTTGCTTTTCTTTGTTCAGCACACAGCGTAGCGTTCGGTGCCTTTCTTTGCTTTTCACAATGTTCGTCTCTTTGGTTTGTTCGATCAACTATCCCTTTCTTTTCTCGTAAGCTCCCACCATGATTTACGATATCATGATCTTGACGATAGTGTTAAAAGTTAGTCCAGAATGCATAATAAGAGATTGAAACCCTTCACCGTCCCGAATTTCGTATGACGCTCCTCGAGGTGGTAACTCAGGGCGCATGAGTGATTAATTAGGTTGATTGATTCAATTTATGCTATCGTGTACCATCGTAACATCGTCCACAGCAACCATGATGCTGAGCTTCTCTATCCTGAAGCGTCACCGTTTTTACTCCTCCCTCCTTTTTACCCATGTTCTTGCAATCATACAGCTATGCACTTAGGTCTTGACGTCGGGCTCGTCACGGCCAATGAACTCCTTGAACTTGAGCAGCTCGGTGGCCATCTGGATCTCGGGCTTGAGGAAGTCCTGGGCGTCTTGGTCGTAGGTCTTGGGGTCGCTGCTGTGCTGCTCAAGGTACAGACGGATGGTGGCGCCCGAGGAGCCGGTGCCGGAGAGACGGACGATGATGCGGCTGCCGGAGGAGAAGGTGGCGTACAGGCCCTGGTTAGAGGAGACGGAGCCGTCAAGATCGGTGTAGGAGAAGTTGCCAGCGCCGGTGACGGTGCGGTCTGCGGTGGTTAGTTCTTTGTTCAATGCAGTAAGGGTTAGGGAAAATATACCTCCAACCTTGCTGCCGATGAAGTTGGGGTCGGCAACGAGGTCCTTGAGGACACCAACAACCTTGTTGGCACCCTCGGTGTCGACATCCTCGTAGTCGTAGCGGGTGAAGAAGGTGCGGCCGTACTCGGTCCAGAAGTCCTGCTGGATCTTCTTGATGGAGGGAGTGACATCGGGGTTCTGGACACCAATGCCGGCGATGATGTTGAGCCAGGCAATGACGGCCCAGAGACCGTCCTTCTCACGGATGTGGTTGCTGCCAGTGCCGAAGCTCTCCTCACCGCAGATGGACAGCTTGTCGGCGTCGAAGAGGGCGCAGAAGAACTTCCAGCCAGTGGGCACCTCGTAGCAGTTAAGGCCCTGCTTCTTGGCGACCAGGTCGACGGCACCGGAGGTGGGCATGGACCGGGCGAGGCCGTAGACGCCGTTCTTCTTGAAGTAGGGGATCAGGTTGGCGTGGTGGGCGATGATGGCGAGGGAGTCGCCAGGGGAGACGAAGGCGTTGGCGCCGTAGATCATGTTGCGGTCACCGTCGCCGTCGGAGGCGGCACCGAAGGGGATGTTGTTCTTGTCGACGACCTCGACGAGGGAGTGGGCGTAGGTCAAGTTGGGGTCGGGGTGGCCACCGTTGAAGTCGGGGCTGGGAACGCAGTTCTGGATGGCGTCCTTCAGGCCGAGCTCCTTCTCGAAGATGGCAGTTCCGTAGGGGCCAGTGACACCGTGGAGGCCGTCGAAGAGGACCTTGAAGTCGGGGTGGGACTGGAAGAACTTGCGGATCAGGTCAAAGTCGAAGATCTCCTTGAGCATGTCGACGTAGTCGGTGGTGCTGTCGACGACCTCGACCTCGAGAGAGCCATAGGTCTTGGTGCCAATGGTGGTAATATCAACATCAGGGATCGAGGCAATCTTGTAGGAGGTCAAGGTCTTGGAGGCCTCGTAGATCTTGTTGGTGACGGACTCGGGGGCAGGGCCACCGTTGGCGAGGTTGTACTTGATGCCGAAGTCGTTCTTAGGACCTGTTGAAGCCGAGTTGTGAGTAAGGGCTTCGAATGGGGAGCTGAGGGTCTTCCTTACCGCCGGGGTTGTGGCTGGCTGTCAGGAGGATGCCACCAGTGGCCTTGCGCTTGCGGATGACATGGCTGGCGGCGGGAGTGGACAGGATGCCGTTCTGGCCGATGAGCAGCTTCTTGACACCGTAGGCGGCACCGATCTTGGCGATCAATTGGATGACCTCGGGGTTCCAGAAGCGACCGTCACCACCGATAACGAGGAACGAGCCTGGAGAGGCGGTCTGTCAGTCTTGGGCAGTTCGATCGTGAAGTGGGGAACTGCTGTTTGGGATTTTGTTTACCCTCGACGCCCTCGGGGATGGACAGGAGAATGCTCGTAACGAAGGACTCGCTGTAGTGAGGTTGCTGGAAGACGGTGACCTTCTTGCGAAGACCAGAACTGCAGCAATTGTCAGCAACGCGTCTCTAACCGTGAGTGTGAGAAGTCGTGGGAGCGAGCTATGGCGGGGCAGCAAAAGTTGGGGGATTGGCAAGGTTCGAAATAACGTCAGTGGGGGGTTGCATACGTTCCGGGCTTCTGGTCCTGGAAGGGCTTGAACTCAACGGTCTGGACGTCCATGATGCTGTACAACTCTAGTCGATGCTAATGAACGATGGTACACAGAGAGAGGTCTCAAGGACGGATGGAGAGAAAAGGAGAATGTTGGAAATGGAGAGCTGTGCCGGGGACGCAACTATTAGGTGGTGCACTTTGCCTCATGCGTAGGTACACGTAGGTAGGGAAGGTATGGGCATGGCAACCAAGAGCCCAGTGAATCTACGGGCCTAGCAGACCGGGGTAGGGAGGGGCGCTGGCCTGGAAGTTGGCTGCGGTGAGTGGCAGCAGTTGTAGCAGTGAACGAACGGAGCGCTGCGATAGGCCAGAACGCACCACACTGAGTAGCGTCCTCTGGGAGCTGTGGCCGAGGTGGGGGTTGCTTGGCCAGTGATATCATCCTGAGGCTGGACCTGGGCGGGGTCCTCTCCCAGCGAAGGAGGGGCAGCTCTCAGGCGAGCCCCTCACCTCCAGGGGGCCGTCGCATACCGCCGCCGCACCCAGCGCAGGGGACCAGCAGCGAATCATCGCGAGGGTGGTGACTGTGCGTGAGGCATCGCGTTACACACCGTCCTTACAGTCAGTTTACTGCGGTCAAGTACAGTATTCAACAAGTAATTGCACTGGATCTCTGTTGGCCGTTCACAGAAATTGATCAAACATTTGCGTCGCCGTCAACTGCAAGAGGATGGTTAGGGCCACATTGAGCCAATGATGGCATTGTCAGCTTTCTTGCACGGTGATTTCATATCAGCGTTGATCAAATTTCACATGATATGATCTCCATCTACAGGAGGTTGTCTGCCCAAGCTTCCTCCTCATCCTTCTCGCTCAGCGGCGTGTCCTGCACGCTGGCATCGCCGCTCCGCCACGCCAATCCGAATATGACCTCTCGATAAAACTTGGCCTCCGCAATGCTCTCGAGGATGTCGTCCTTGGCCTGGTGCAGTCCCTGCTTGACGGGCGCCTTGTCAAGCAGATGCGAGGGACACCAACGTCGCGCCGCCTCCTTGATCGTGCTGACGTCCAGTATGCGATGATGGAGGTGGTCGACCACCTTTCGATACGGCTGCTTGTTCAGGAATGACCGGTCAGCATGCACGCTGTTGCCGGCCAGCAGCGCCGTCTTCCGCTCCGGAATGTGCCGCTGAATGTAAACGAGCAGCTCGTCCGCCGCCTGTTCCGGCGTGGTCGTAGACTTGATAACCGCCGCGGTCAGGCCGCTGTCTCCGTGCGTCTTGGTGCACCACTCGTCCATCTGTGCCATCCGCTCCGCCGACTGGTGGACCACGCAGCCCCAGCCCGCAGGATCAATAACCTCGAGATTGCCGGTGGTGATGATGCAGAAGATCTCGATGATTTCCTCCTTGTCTGGGTCCAGTCCGGTCATCTGGCAGCATGTTAGTGAAATTCCGTTTAACAAGGTGATGATACTGTGGTGTGGTTGGGCTTTGGCGAACTCACCTCACAGTCGATCCAGACGAGGGGTCCATCGGATGCGGACTGCAACTTGGGCGCGGGTGCTTTTGGCTTGAGGAAGTCCATGGCGGCCGTTCTTGGTTGTTGATATTTTTTGGGGAACAAGACCAGGGTGAAGTTATTCGCAGAATGCAAGACCAGGTCTCTTTTTCTCTTTGGGCTCGGCCGAGCTGGACCAAAAGGCAGGTAGGTAGCAAGTGGGGTTACAGTGGCTCGCCGCATTGCTTCGGTTACTTTTACCTTACCCTTACATCATTGGATGTGGCGCACCAGGCACCGAGTGGCTGAACAGCCCGTATGCTTATCGGCATCACCGCCAGAGGAGAAGAAAGACGCTGTCTGGAGGAATCGTGAGCTATGGTTCGACTGTCTTTAGGGTGTTTACAGATAAAATGATTTATTGGAGAAGCTGAAGTCCTGAAGATATGCGCGCAAACCCCTCATTATGGCTGTCTGGTCAAAATTCATGAGAATGGACCGCCCAAGAGCGCCCCCAGGGCTTTTCCGCAAACATTGTTTATGGGGTGCTACTGTCGATTAGATTTAAGCCGGGCACCGGTCAGTACCTTAGAGTTCCGTGATATTTTGGACAAACGTATGTGTTCAAATAGAAGATGCGGAAATGCGTGAGACAACGAATGTCCATGTAGCTTCCGATAACGATAAGATAAACTGCCGATCCAGATGAGTCCGATAAGGCCACTGGCACCCCAGGTGACTTCAAATAAAGAGCGTCTGATTGGCCTGAGCCCACCGATGCCCCGCTTGGCAACTCCATGCCCCCGACACCCACTGGAGCTCCTGCTCCTACCTGAGTTTACCACGAACTCACGATCGCTTCATCCATATACTACGGAAGCATTTGTTGAGTTAGATACCGGAAGAGGATCGCTCGTGAACGTAAACGATCCAGCTGCACCAGAGCATCCCTTGAGCCCTTCCTTGGTCGCTGTCCGTCCACTACAACGACACCGCCATGTCACCCATGAAGAAATCGGGCTCGCCCGTTGCGGTGCCCCCAGAACCGACCATTGTGCCGCCAGAGAAGCCAGCATTATCGGCTTCGCCGCCTCGGATTCTCATCATCGGCGCTGGCTCCAGAGGTCAGACCTACGCCCGTGCCACCGAGACCTCCAGCAACGGCATCGTGACCGCTGTCGCCGAGCCCATCGCGTACAAGCGACAGACCTTCGGCAGAACCTACATTTGGGGTTCAAATCCCCCGCAAGAAGGCCAGCAGTTCGCCGATTGGACTGATTTCGCGGCTTACGAGACGCGCCGCCGCGAAAGAGAAGCCAACGGCGAGGTTGTGTCGCCCGGCGTCGATGCTGTCTTCATATGCGTGCTTGACGAGATGCACCGCGATGTCGTCGTCGGACTTGCACCGCTCGGACTGCACGTCATGTGTGAGAAACCCTTGGCGACATCATTGACAGACTGCCTTGATATGTACGAGGCCCTGAATCCCCCTGCCGGCCAGGAACCCAGAAACGTCTTCTCAATCGGCCATGTCCTTCGCTACAGCCCACACAACATGCTTCTTCGCAAGTTGCTCTTAGAAGAGCGTGTCATCGGCAACATCATCAACATTATGCATACTGAGCCGGTTGGCTGGTGGCATTTCACCCACTCCTATGTTCGCGGCAACTGGAGGAATGAAAAGACCACAGCTCCGAGTCTGCTTACCAAGAGCTGCCACGATATCGACCTGCTTCTCTGGCTCCTCAGTGCGCCCCTTAAAGCCGGCCAAGGTACCCCTCATCTTCCATCCACCGTATCGTCGACTGGTTCCCTTCAGCTCTTCAGGAAGAGCCGCAAACCAGCTGCTGCAGGGAACTCCACGAACTGTCTTACCTGTCCGTTGGGCGACAATGGATGTAAATACTCCGCCAAAAACGTCTATCTTGGTCCGGAATTGAAAGGCCTTGCATCAGGGAACACGGACTGGCCCGTCAGCATTGTGCTCCCCGAGATCGAGGACTTCCCTACAGCGGCTGAGCGGACCAAGGTCCTCTCCTCCAAGCTCGCCGAGGACTATGATGAGTCGACCCCCAAAGAGACCGTCGCATCGCGCAATTGGTTCGGCCGTTGTGTGTTTGATGCAGACAACAATGTCTGCGACGACCAGACAGTGACCATTACTTGGGATGACGCCGCAGCCGACTCGGAAGCGCCCAAGCTGTCCAAGTCGGCCACCCTACATATGATCGCGCACACGAAAAAGATATGCGAGAGATACACGCACATATACGGAGTCGACGGTGAAATTTACGCCGATTCCCGCACGATTACGATCGAGAACTTCAACACTGGTGCCACCCAGTCGTATCACCCAACGATTGAGGACGCCGGGCATGGCGGCGGTGACAAGGGCCTCGCCCGGCAGTTCATTCTGGCTGTGGATCGCGTCAAGAATCATGGCTGGACGGCACAGGCGGCTCAAAACGAATTCATCGGCTGCTCGTTGGAAGAGGTCATCCGCTCGCACGCCATGGTGTTCGCTGCGGAAGAGGCCAGGACAGGCAAGAAGGTGGTCGACTGGGAGGAATGGTGGTCGAGAAAGGTTGCGAATAAGAGCAGTGGATGAGAGGAGCACATCATAGGCTCTCGTGTAGCCCGAGACGCAGTCGAAGATGCGCTCGTTCTTGTCTTGAGTTCAAGGATGCTCTGGAGCTACATCGGGGAGGGCAGACTGCCAGGACCATGGTATGGTTATTCGGTTGTCGCCCCGGTCTCTATTGCACCTCTTGCGAGATGCCAATGTTGATATCCCATCGTCTGTCGGGAATGGTGCCGCCGGTGCCTCCCCGAGCTGGCTAGCTTCTCGAGCATGACAAGAAGTCCCTATCAACCGCAGAACCGCACATGCCGCGCAAGGGACCGTCGCGTAAGGATGGCTGTGTGCACACTCAGCCGTCAGTGCTTTCCTCGGCCAGACTTGCCACCAAAGTCAACTCATCTCATATTAACGCTGGCTGTGCTGACTGACCCCTTGCTTCTCGGCACCTTCCGAAATTTGGGAAAATCTCCGAATCGTCAAACGCGCTTACAGCCATTAGAGCATGATGGGCCGAAGCTTCTACCGACATGCACATGGCTAGAGCCGCATCTGCCGGCTAGATGTCAAAGGCCCGCAAGGCCGGCCCCACCGACTCGGCGGGAGGGCCCCGTCCGAGATGACTACTTCAGCAACTCTTAAGTCGCTCCCTGTCGGTCTCTTCCCGCGACACGGGACAGTCTCGAGATGGACGGGGAAGTCTCCGGCTATAGAACTAGTCGCGGAGTAGGATGAAGCTATGTTGAGAGGCGTCTGCCTCGCTGGCATTTGATGCTCCAGACACGGTGCTCAGACTTGGGCTTACCTCGGCCTGTTGTCTAGGAGTCTTCCAGAACAGACGCAACGGCGTCTCCCCGCTGTTCAGGCTGACTTGTGCATTGTGACAGCACACAACCAGACGAGCTTGCAAGTGTTGTCCACTATTGTTCTCACCTTGAGGCCAGCCGCAAGATGAAGCACAACTCAAGTCATAGACGTATTCCACAACTCAGTCCAAAAGAGCACGAACACCAGGCACCAACGATGTGTGGCGTTCCGATCCTCGAACAACGTAAGACACTCTTCGGCCGCGGGATGCACGCTCGTTTCTTATACGAGATTTCGTACCTCTCTGATTGGAAATGACGACCATGACTCTCATTTAGTTGACCGGATCCGTCGGGGTAATCAGTATCCACCGCCAAGCTCAGACAATATAAATCCAAAGTTAATTCAACACGATATTTCGACAAGCTTGAAATGAATGGACAGATTCCGTGAAGGGTCGTTGAATCCCCAAGTCTTGATGACTGGTGGATCTCCCGATGCCAAGCTTTGTCCCAAAGCTAAGCGCCGTTTCAATGTGAGATTTCCCCTCACTTTTGGTCTTTGGTGAGCATCGAATCCCTGCCACGCCATCGAGACGGAATTGTTGAGATAGCAGCACACGGCACCTTGTCGCCACGGGGCCACCAACAGCACCCCTCGGTCAGGCTCTTTTCTGCACCTAGTTGCTCTAGCTGCTGCAGGGCTCGGGGGTGATGGCGCTGTTGCATAAGCACGGGTTGGAGGCGCGGGGGGCGGGCGTCAGCACTTGGGCGAGACGAACCTTGTTGTCTACTACGCAGTCAGTACAGTACATGTATTCGACAGTATGTTATTCGACAGGCGGACTGAGCCGAACAGGAGGGCGGCGCTGGCGTGTAAGCGGTCCGCCCGCCCATCATGATCCTGATCCGATGTGGCACTGGCCGGAACCTGCGCCCATTCCCAGATGCTTGCTCTGGGCAAACACGCACATGCAGGCGAATAAGGACTTGTGTGTCTCGTTTGTGTCAGGTGAGGTGGGCTACGCAGTAACACTGCAAAGACGGGAGAGCTGGAGGAGGGTCTAAAGCAGTGCCAACTGGCTAGAGCATGCTTCTTCGTCCCTTCGTCCCTTGAGTCCTGCATCGGCGAGGACCCCGCGACGGACCCCGTGCGCCGAAGCCAACGGCCGTAACACCTGCACCTTCATAAACGACCGGACCCTTCGTCCGCTTCTCCTTCCTTTTTCCTTCCCCAATTGCAGCTGCAAGAAAGCGAGATACGCATTGATTCTTCACGCAGGATCGAACGGCTCCCCGATGCCAAGCCAAGTATCCCGCCCATCGCAGCAGACAGGAAATAAAACCCCAACCCTTTAAAAGAGGACAGCCAGTGTGCACGACACCCTCGACCCGAGAACTCTTCGCCAACCACACCCTCTTCCTGTCAGATCTCATCCCATCCTGTCATTGAAACCTTCCTACTCTCAGGTGTTTTTTTTTTTTTGGAAGAAGAAGAAACGAAAAAAAAAAAAAATTTATGGCGTCCCCTGGAGCACCCCCTCCCTCCGCTGAAGAGCTGCCCTTCGGCCCGGTGAGGCGGCACATCACGACGCACGACGCCAATGGACGCGCCGTCTTCTCGGACGCGTTCCCCGTCGAGGTCACCCCGGACCCGCTGCCCAACATGTACTTCCACACGTGCTACACGACGTCCGAGTCGCCCGTCAACATGGACGGCGACGGCGACCTGGGCGCCTACGCCCCGAACCACCCGCGCATGCCGACGCTGCACCTGCCCTCGGGCTCGGTGCTGCGCGTTGTCGACTTCGGCCCGCAGACAGGGCCCATGATGCACCGCACCGAGTCTCTGGATTACGGCATCGTGCTCAAGGGCGAGGTCGAGTGCCACCTCGACGACGGCGCCGTGCGCACCGTCAAGGAGGGCGAGATCATGGTCCAGCGCGGCACCATGCACGGCTGGAAGAACGCCACCGACCAGTGGGCGCGAGTCATCTTCTGCCTGCAGCCCGCCGATCCCGTCAACATCGCGGGGCAGGTCATGAAGGACGATATCCCCTTCATCCAGGTCTCGCCGGAGCGGCAGGCCGAGTATGACCAGTTTATGGCGGAGCAGGCTGCGAAGAAGGCCGAGAAGAAGTAAGGAATTGAGGGGTTGGGGAAAGACAGACGACGTGGGATGGATGAAGTGAGGCTGGGACGGGGTCCCGGAAGACGAGGAAGCTCGCGGGAGCACCGTAGCTGTATCTATATCATGCCAACGACCGGTAATCGAATACGAAAGAACATGAGTTATGAATCCCAGCTATCGCTCCATGGTGATATTTACATGATTTAATCCAATGGAAGTCAGAAAAGTGTCTGCATCGCTTTGGCCCCGGCGCGCCCATTATTGGCTCTAGGAGCTCTAATAAGCCTCCAGAGTACTCATTCAGCGCTGACAGCGTGGGCATCCGCGGAAAGGACGCCGGCCAGCGGGCGGAGGTGGGCCGTCGGTCTCGGATATGTACCAGGCGGACGAGCCACAGGGCCTTGGACACCATCATCAAAGAACTCAAGTCTCATATCGACAACGTCCGCAGGGGAGGAGATAGCCGCTCCTGAGAAGGCCCCACCACCGAGGAGATCACCAGAGCAAGAGCCAAAGCAGAAACCTCAGATTATGGACCACACCCTGCATGGCAGCGAGCGATCAAAGAGAGCGCTGCCAAGATGCAACCAAGAACTATGGTCCATTGCTCTGTTTCCGATATCCCAGACAGACCGTTGAATACTCAAACGACGCCGACAGCGAGGGATGCCAACAGAAAGGACGCCGATCAACAGGGACCGAGACGTTGGTTTCCATGGCCGTTTAGGACGTAAATGAAGCCGAAAGCAAGAAGCTAAACACGATGTTGTCAGCAGTAGGACGACGATGACGACACCAGTGGTCCGTCGTAGGACGACGAAGACACCAAGAAAACATGCCGTTGATGGCTCAGAGAAGCATCGCCTCGACCTGGAGCTGTCTTCTATAAAAAGAGTCTCTAGTTCGGGACGAACCTCTCGGCATCATTATCGACCTCGATATCAGGAACGACATGGCGTCTGGGTCAAGATTGTCAAACGTCGCTATCCGGAATACCTGCCGGCGGTCGATGCGGTTCACAGACACCATATATAGAGAAGGATCATTTCGTATGCATCATGCCACTGTCACTATTCATTGTTGCCTCTGTCGTCTCTATATAACACCGTCTCTCCCGGTGTATTCGTCCTCCCACGCCGCGAATACTCAAACAAAGACGCCACCCATGTCGAAGGCGACCACGTCCTCGTGTTGGCAGGCAGGCAGCCAGATCTCGCCAAAGGTGTCCTGCGTGCGGGCGTAGGGCCGGGCGCACTGCCAGCAGAAGTTCTGGCCGCAGCGGCAGACCACGTGGTCGCAGCCTTCGTACTTCTCGACGGGCGCGTTGCAGCCGGGGCAGGGCTTGGAGATGGCTGCGACGACGGCCTCGGAGGCGGCGTCGTGGGTGCGGTGGGCGCGGACTTCCTCGCAGGTCAGGCCGGCGTGGGCGAGGATGGGAGGACCGTCGTGGTTGTGACACGCGGAGCGGCCGCAGGCGTGGCAGGTGGAGGTGTTGCCGCCGGGGCCGATCTCCTCGTTGATCTGGCCAGCGGCGCAGTCGGGGTTAGGGCACCAGGTGAAGTTAGGGATGGAGTCGAGAGCGGTCTGGAGGGCGCGCTTGTCGACTCTGTGGAGGTCTCGTGTGTCAGTCGTTGTTCTTGGTATGATGAGGTGGTGAGAATGCTTACTCCTCCATCGTCTCAGCCGAAGCAAAGGCCTTGATGCCGTCGTAGTCAAACACCGCGGTGCAACCGGTGGATGGGCAGGCGATGCCGTTCTAGGGCTTCACCTTGATGCTGTACTCCAAGTGCTCCTTGACACATTCGGCGCAGGTTTCGGGGAGGTGGGTACAGTCGGGAGTCAGGCGAGCCATCGTCCCAGGTAACTGATAGTCAATGCATACGTTGCATCGCCGAGGACGGTTCAAGTTGGAATCCATCTGAGTAGCCATCTTGGTGGTGGTCTGACGATGGTGATGGGTCTCGCGATGACGGAAAAGGCAAGGGAGGAGAGAAGAATATGGAAAGAGAAAGAAAATTTCAAGCCTTTTATAATAAAGGTTCAGGGCAGCAATCGCTGAATAATTTGCTCGAGGAACCTCTGTGTCGGGGGGACTGCCCATGCGAGTGAGCACGTCTCTGTCTGGACCCACGAGAATGGCCCTCATAGGCGCCGAGATGGGCTTGCGGCTGTCGAAGGCAATCACAGAAACAAGAAGCATTACTAACTGTTTACACTGAACCTAGTGATTGCGAGAGCAGTGTAAGGACAACCAAGGCGGGAATGGCAGCACAAAATCCAGGACGTCGACGACATAAGATACAAGCAGAAGGATGCAATAAAATACAATGACATGAAAGGCAGGAAGGATTACTCTTGGAATGTCACCAATAGTCATTGAGCGAATGCTTTGTCTCCGACGCTGCGTTGTTCTCAGGGATATCTTCTCAGCACTCATAGACCAGATGCCCAGCATGATAGGATCCATGGAGGCTGTGATGGAGTCGAACTCAACACTACTAACGGCATCTTGCGCTGAATGACAGCAGACATTGGAAGGGCAGATAAGAATATAGTAATAAGAGCGACTTGAACGATGGTGATGAGGCAGGATATATGAAGGGTCATGATAACAAATATCAGAACGACGATAAAGACGGCCGAAGCTAACTGTTAAGGTGTCGGGGAAGGCTAATAGCAAATCTGGGCAATATTCCGGAAGACGGCTTCGGGTTTAACCCGATCCCGTAACCGTCGACTTACACCTGCGGACTCCCGACTCAGGCTTTCGTCCGAGGTCGCCCTGGCCCCGCATCGAATTCCAGGACAACAAGTACGACGACGGTTTTGAGTTCGACGCAAATTCATACCGGCGACGGAAGGCCAGGGTCACCGAGAAGACTGCGATGAAAACTGGGATGGCCATCGAAAGACGACATCTCGAGTCAAGGCCGTAGTCCAAATCAAAATGACACCAAGGGCGAGGAAATAATCCTATTCAGTACAAAGAAAGCAGTGACAGAGACGAGCATGGTGACTGGGTCGCGCAGATAGCAGAGAGTGCAGCAAGGTCGGGCAAGGAATTCGGGGCACAAAGGCCGAGACAACGGCAGAGAACAAGTACAATGGACCCCAAAGCGCGGCCAAAAGCATGGGATGAACAAGGTAAGGTCAAAGACCGAAGAGAAGCCAGGCTGCGTGGACTGACAGTGCTGGCCGTGGTTGCTTATACCAACCTCCCCCATCGCCATATTCTGAGATGTGCCAGATCTATAGGGCCCCCGGGCAAGATGTGGCGGTCTACTCAGCCAGCCACAATCGCCAGTTTTCGTCACCTTTCGACAATTATCTGATCATCGGTTCGGTAAGCTCCGTCGTGTGGTTGCGCGAGCGTGACGTTGGTAAGAGGGACCGGAGGAAAAAGCAAGCGCAGCGAGATGACAAGGGCAAGGAAAAGAACGGGCGGCCCATGTAAAAGAAAGTTGTCACAAGGTCTTTTTGTGATTCAACCACCATCGTGAATGAGACAGAAATAAACCCAAGCAAACGATGGTCCTTTGAGATACTTGTTTCGGGTAGGAGTCCTTTGGTACGGGGTGCCGGCCCGCCCCCACTGTGCAGACGGCCGAAAGATCGGCTGGGTGTGTCCAATTTACCACTGCAAAGAGGCACGTTCCTTATTCTAAGCCGTTGTCTCGATGGCAAGTGCTCCATTGTTGACAGTACCGGTGCAAGACGCGTGTGGTTGAAGGTGCGCGTCGTGGAGGGAGGCGGTTGCACGTCCCGGGACGAAGCCGGGGGATCCCCTGTCTTCGTCCGTTGCGCTTGGCTGCTGCACCCCGCTGACAAGAGGCTCCAAGACGGAATCTGCGTCAGTGTTGCCAAGGCACACCAATGCGAGAGTAGATGGCGATGGGCGAGCCGGCGATGTTGCACGAAGCTACTGAAGTGGCTGATGGATGCGCTGTACAGGTACAGTGAGGTACCAAAAGTCTGAATACACCTTACAGTATACCACTAAAAACTACTATATTTAAAATCAGATAACACTATATTATATAAGTATAAAAACAGAAAATAAAATATATATTATTATTTAATTAACGTGGTTCATCATCGAGTAGGACACCATCATTGACCAGGACACTTTTCCCACCTTTATCACTAATAACTTCCATATCTTAACGAAAATCAATTAAATTAATTATAACTACTCAGAATCACTTAAACTACTTATTTCCATAACCTCTGGACAGGTTCTTACGTTATGGCCGGTCTTATAATAAATACCACAATATCGCGAACCTGTCCGACGACGCTTTGATGACCCCTCGTTTTCCTCCTTTTTACGCCCTTCCTTTTTAATAATACCCTTTTTAGCTATAATATCCCTTACCTAAGACCCTTTTAGTGCCCCTCCATCCTATAATCTAGTTCTTTTAGCTCTACGGCGCTTACTAAGGGCCGTATTTACATCTTAAAAATAGTATAACTCTTCTTTTATAAGGGTAATTATATAGGAAATATACTATAAACCTTTTAAAAACTTATTAGTAATTTTATAAATTAGTGTTAATGAGTTTCCCTAATACTTAGAGATTCTTTTTCTTATAAGTAAAGACTAAGAGATAGCCTCGTTAGTGGTTTAAGGTGTTTTAGAAACCCAAGGGTTAGGTAGCCGAATAGGGGTGTTTAGGGTTATTAGTATCTATAATTATATATCCAACTTAGAAAGGATAGTTTAAGGGTTATAAGGAATAAGCCTAGCCCCTCTGAAACCCTTATAAATGTTTTCCTAGGTAAAGGTTTAAAGGAATGCGGCCTTAAATGCGAGGAAGAACTTGGGTTTAGTAATATGGGTAATCCGGGCTTTAATAAAATGCTTAATCTGAGAACTATATCTCAACTTTAACATATTATAGCAATTAATATTAAGAGGTTAGGTTAGATATAATAAAAAAGCAAATAAGTAAATAATTATAATATTATTCTCTTTATAATACTCCTCGAAATTACTATTAATATGGCTTTTATGGCCATCGACGACTAGTATCCGATATGTGCCTCTTAATCACTGTTTTGAGTGTTTATCCAAATGCTGAAGCCATTAGAGGGTAGTCTCGTTATCGTTCCATCCATTAGAAGTTGTTTTAACTACTCAGCTGTCCGGAATCTGGGCCTCGGAGTATTAATTTACGAGGTGGAAGTGGCCCTGAACTACTAAAAAAGGCGGCATCGTATAATTATCACCAATAATATAATAAATTATTATTACCTATTCTCTATTACTAAGTTAAACTTTTTTGGTTTCCTAATTTAATTAGAATATATAATAATTATTCTAAATTAGATTATACTTATTATAAAATTAGTCTTATTAAAGTTATAGAAATTTTTATTTATGATATTGTATTTCGATCGTATATTAGCTATAAGTCGAAACTAAAGCTTAATAATTATAAGACTTTTGTAGAGGCCTCTCTAATAGTTATAAATATAAGAAAATCGCGTTTTGAGCTCTGGGCATCGCTGGACGAAGCGTTCTATCCAGTACTTCCCGACCGGTCAGGAAGTATACTTCCAGAGTAGTGTATTAGCTATATTTTCCACATCTACGCGTCGGGGCGAGAATCCTTGAAAATCCAGGTCAATAATATATTAAATAATTACCTCCTCCTTAGTCTCTATTAAATTCAATTATATTAGTATTATCGGTTTTAGTAGTTTAATTATTTATTTTGGTATAAAGGGTAATTTTCAGAATATTATAAATAATTACTACACATCGGATACTTAATTATGGAGTTAATCGAATTACTTTAATTGCTAGATTAATCCTATTTTTGGATAAGGTATTAGGTATTATATAGTAGAAGAAAAGACGTGTTAAAGCTGGAGGATAATAAAGGTGGGAAAAGTGTCCTAGTCGGTAATGGTGTCCCGCTCGATGATGAACCACGTTATTAAATAGTTTTTTTATAATAATAAAATTTTAAATAAATATAAGATTTTAAAAATATAATATTTTATAAATTAAATTTTATAATATATTATAATAGGAAATATAATATAAATAAAATTATATTTTTTAATTAGTTTTTAAAATTTTATATTTTATTATTTTATACTAATATTAACTTTTTAATAATTAATAAAAATTAAATTTATATTAAAATATATTATATAAATTAAAAAGTATACGTTTTATATAAATATATATTCAGACTTTTAGTACCCCACTGTAGACGAACGACTTAGGACTGCGGGCTGCTGCGCTGGAGTGTTATCGCCGAGCGCCACAACACCACTTGGCTTGATACGGAGTTTAGCCGAGTCGACCCGAACCCGTCTGAGACCATGGTCATGGTCTGATCACTGGGTAGGAGGTACCTCAGAGGTTGGGGGCCGTTGGGGGGTGGTGAGGGGGTCCTGTAGGTATATGTATCTATGTATCCCCCGCGGCTCTGGAAAGAAAAGCGCAAAAGTGATAGATCTCAAGATTGTTTGCTTCTTCTGGGCGACATCAGACAGCACTAACAGGCAGCACCACAGCAGCACTGTGTACCCGCCCGCAAGGCCCAGCCCTCAACTCAGTGTCGTATCCACTACCCCGAGTGATGTACCCCTGATCCACCCCGGGAAAGTGGGTCGGCCACCGGAGCGCAGAAAAAAAAAATAAAGAAAATTGTACATGCCTCACGCTCCGTCTTCATCTCATCTCAACCTTCTCTCCTCTCACCCTCGAGTCTTTGTTGCCCGTCCATCGACATCACCACTCCAGCTCATCAACACCGTGACAGCCAGCTGCAGTCGCCCCTCAAACACGCCTGTTCCCCCTCTCTTCGTCCCCGCACTCTCACTCAGCTCAAACCGCCCAACATGCCTCGTCGCGCTGCCCTGGAGCCTAAGCCGCGCAAGCCGCAGTACTCGCCCGAGAAGCGCGCGCGCATCGCCGTGCTGTCGGAGCTGGGCATGTCGCTCAAGGACATCTCGGTCAAGGAGGAGGTGCCCGTCTCGTCCATCAAGGGCATCGTCACGCGCTACCGCCTCCAGCAGGCCGGCCGCGACCGCCCGCGTCCCGGCCGCCCGCGCATCCTCTCCGACCGCGACGTCAAGACCATCCTGCGCATCCTCAAGGAGAAGCCCCAGGTCTCGTACGCCGACCTCAAGCGCGAGGCCGGCCTCACCTGCGCCACCAAGACCCTCGTGCGCTACCTCCAGATGGAGGGCATCAAGCCCAACAAGCCGCCCCCGGGCGACTCCGAGGAGGACGCCTCGCGCATCCGCGTCCTCGCCGACGAGAACGAGAACGAGGGCGCCGCCGAGGAGTGAGGCAGTCCCCGCCTCCGCCTTTCGCTGCTGCAGCGTTCATTTTAAGCGAGCCGGGCCCCGGGCACGAGAGCGATGAGTCCCGGGCTCTTTTGATCACCAGCTTTATTTTTTTTATTAAACGAACAGACGACTTGTAAGAGGTCACTGAGTCTGAAGTGCTGGGCGACTGAACTGACCAAATCCAACAGTATGAACTTGAATTAGAGGCACAGAACGCCCACGCAGAACATTGACCTCACCGTCAATTAAATCAGGGTCTAGCCCAGGGCGATTAAGATTTCAGAGGCAGCATCATTACAGGCACAGGCCCACATTTTCCTACACGGGCTACGACATGACGGCCAGCTTTGCAACTTTTGAGGGTGTCACGGGCTCCCCGCGTACATGCTGCAAATTCGTCTACCGGCAGCCGCAGCCTTTAAACGAAGCCCGACGAGGTACGCGTTCACCTTGCTGCGCGAAGGGGTCTCGGGAGATGTATCATCGATCAGGCATGCCATAGAAACAGGGGATGCGTGACAAGTTAGGCTCGGAGGAGCACCGCCTCGTGACATCAGTGAGTAGACTCATGGGGACACCTACCTGTGATCCGCGGCCTCACCTCCACCGAGGACCATCTCGACATGCCTCACATACGCTGCCTCGCTTTCCACCCCTCCTAGCGCCTCCTCGACCCCCGGCAGCAATCCCTGCCTCTCAGCCCGCATCCGCCACATATCCCAGTTGACGTCGAGCATGCGCCTCTCGACGAAGACCAACTTCCCTCCCTCTCTCACGGCCCCACAAAACACCTTCACCCAGTTCACCTCGCCATCCACCTCACGCTCGGCGACCTCCCAATCGCACCGCTCCCACCCGTGCTGCCTTGTATACCGTCTCCCGCACCGCAGGCCCGCGATGACAAGGCACCCTAGTTGGAGGCACTGCATCCGCTCCGCGCCGCGTCTGATGCCGTCCTCCTCCGTCCGCCCGCGCCCGTACGATCGCAGGTCAAGGAAGACGCTCTCCAGTCGCGGCATAACCGCCCACTCCACCTCTTCAAGCAACCTCCCCGAGCCCGTCTCGACGAGTAGCCGCAGCCCGAAAGCTGCCCTAGTCCGGGGATCCCGCCGCAGCCGGAGCTGGCGGAACGGGTCCCGAGGTACGCTGTTAAACATCAGATGGCTCGGCGGCTTGCAGGCGCCGTCGGAGCACGAGGCCTCGCTGAAGACCAATGCCCCGCTCGTCATGCACTTACCTATCTCGTCGTCCGGCCCGCGCGGGAGGACCTGCGCGAAGCGGCGCAGCCGGCTCCGCTCCAGGTCGCGCAGCGCCCACTCCATCGCCAGGGGGAACCTCGCCCACAGCTGATGCTCCGTTACCACATCCCCGACTTGCGAGTCTTGTAGCTGGAAGAAGACGTGGTCTGCTTCGCCGTGCGCCACGCCGGACTCGAAGGTGCCAGGCAAGCCTGCGACGCCACGGGTGTAGACGTCTGTTCGCTGCAGGTCGTAGATGGCATTCACGGGGTCCGCTCCGTGTGTGCATACGGCCCAATCTGGGACGAAGAGCGCGAAGGCGCACGCACTGGGGGCTGAGAGAATTTCGATAAGGACGTTGCGTTGTAGTTCGAGCGGCAGGTTGGCAAGGCGGTCGAGGATGGTGGGGTTACCGGGGAGAGTTGGCTCGGGGTCCATATTGGTTATCTGAGCTGAGGCAGGCTGCTCTACAGGAAACTCGGGGACGCTGGATATTAGACTATGGTACTCACGAGGAAGAGAACACGGTTAGAGGCTTACGACTAGATATTTAATGCACAACCCTACTCATCATAGTGGTCGCTTCCAGAGGCATCTCTTTGTTTGTCGTGTCTCAACAAGGGCCTTGGTTCTGGTAGGTAGAACAATGCCATTGAAACTCGGACCAGGCCTTGTCCTCGAAACTTCGAGACTTGCCCAAGACCAAGGCTGTCCTCAGTCTGTTCAGGCATGCCCTCGGCCCAAAAAATAGGCCCAAGTATCGAGAATCGCCGCGATGGTTGGCGAACAAGCTCCCTCCGAAGGGCCGCCTCTCCCCTCTCACCGGCCAGTTTCTTAATTCAGAAACGCGCGCAGTCGGCTTCGCAGCCGGCTTTGTTGCTGGCAGACGATGTGGCTCTCCTAGAGAGTTGTAGATGAGGCGGCTCCTCCATGATCCTGGAAGATCGATATCGTTTGCCACCTAATGGCGAACACGGTCAAACCTTCGGCTTCTGGGGGAGTCGCCAACGGCATCGACATACTTGCTGCTTTGACTTGACTCTTATCAGCCATTTGTTTTCTCACAGGAGCGATGCTCAAACCGGAGGCGTGGGTCCCAGAATCCGGACTTGACCGGCCCCACCCAACGAAGTCAGGAAGCAGGAGCGTCCCCCCGCCTTCCTTCTTTCCCATATAGCCATCAAAACTTCTGGAGGAAGGCATGAGCAGCGCCTAATATGAAGATGGTCTAGAGGTGGGTTGTATTGCCTGGGTTCGGCAAGGTCGCGGGTTCGAGAATTGGTGACCGTACATAAGTATAAGTCCTCAGGCAGCTCGTTTTTTATCACTTTTCTTTGGCCAAAACTTTTGAGCGGCGAGAAAGAGAAGTGATAGATTGAGCGTAATGCAGTCGAAGCAACGCTCTTCGACGATTTCCTCTATCGGTCTTGTTGTGTACGTGCTGCAGGCCATGGCTTGACCGTTCGGATGCAGAAGGTGAAGGTCTTCACCTACACCGACGAGGAGCTCATCACGTTCGACTGCTCCGCACTCTTCGGCCGTTCTGCCTAGGCGTTGTACTGAATGGAAGGAATCATGTTCAACTCCCAAGGCTACTTATGGACGTAGGAGGTGTTCTAGCGAAAGCGGTTTGTGGGAAACAACACTTTGCACCACACCGCTTAGAACCTCCTCCTCCACATCATCAACCTGGAGAGCCCTCACCCGTGTATCGTCGTCAAGGCGTTCAAAAAGTGCACTGACGCCGACGTAGCCGCGCCCAACGCGCAGTCCCCAAAGATGCGGCCGACACCAAGGCCGTCGGGATGCCCTCTCTGAACTGCTTCGTATTGGAACAGGAGCACCTCTTGTCGAGACGATGTTTCCTCGCCAACGTGCCACATCCTTCCCAACTTGGAACATCGTCGATCGTCAAATGCCAAAGTCAACATAGTAACCCAGTGTCGGTTAGCTATACATGTATCTTTGGGAATGAAGTCTGTTCGGTTCCTCTTAGCATATTTTTAGGTCGATGGCGTTGAGAAGACGGAAGCGCATGAAAGTCTTTGATATCCATCGCCTGGAGCCGATATCCCCTAGCACATTCGACGTTATGTGGTTGTAGGTGATGTTCTTCTCCTTCCTTCCCGTCGCTATCATCTTCCTTTTCTGTTTCCGGACATGGGATACGCCGCCGACGGCCAGCGAGGACGGAGGCGAGGGGAACCTTAGGGCTGTCCTTCACGCGGTGACCCTGAGCTTGGTGATACGGGCACTGGGCGGACTCCGCCAGGTGGCTGCCCCCGGCAGCCACCAGGCTACCTTACTTAGCCTAGGCCCCTCCACTGGAAGTGGAGGGAGAATGCATGCAAATTACACACACACTCACACGACCGTAGGTCGTTACACTTGGCCACGATCTTCGTCCGTTGGTTTCGGTGGTTCGGCCGCACGTTCGCTTCGGCAGACGACGACGAGCGCCAGGGCGTCCCGATGCGTGGGATCCAACCCGATCCCGAGGCCCCCAGCAACGCCGCCACTCGCACAATAAGCTCGACGTTTTTGTACAAGGCATTACCGTCCTAAAGATCGTACAGAGAGCTCATCTCACCAATACCAACGACATCGGCGAAAGCTGCAAGAGCCTACGAGAACTACTGCAAGGATCTTATGGGACCGGAACGATTCTGGGGCCCTGTCTATCTCGTCGGGTAAGTAGGCGTACAGGGTCTGGTTTTGTAGGCTGAAAGGAGTGCCTCTCTCGAGGCATTGCGCACAGTGATCTCCTGGGTTTGGGGATCCCCTGTTTCACCCTTTCCTCCGGATCTCCGTCGTCTTTCATCTTCTCTGGGGCGGAATACATACCCGAGAGACAGTCTGCAAGGACGAAGAGGGTAGATTGGGAGGGGGCTTCTTGGCAGCTGGGACTAGGAGTTCAAGACCACGCAAAGAGCATGCCGAGACTACAACACTAGTTCTCTGCAGCGCAACGAATGGTAACTAGGCTGTGAGCCGACCAGCAAGCAGTCTACTCAACGGTGATACGAGAGTCGGGGATCAGGCTCACCGAAGCTCGTTATATATACGGTACCTTCGTATCCGGCTAGGAAAACTTCGCTTGAATTGCAAGAATCCCCTCAGTACTTCAGATGAGCTACTCGCATTTCAGCAGAGTCCGTCTTCTGTTTCTGTTGTATTTAGATGTGCGCTTGGGCGGATGAGATTCCCTCCCCGGTATTTCGTCCTCAGGTATGAAATGTGAATATGTGGTTTCTAACACTAGAATCCGATCGGGCTGGCGCCTGGTATTCTCGAGGTAAGAACTTCGTACTGCGTCCACATATCTTGTTCGGCTTCTCGGGCAGCCGGGCCATACACGGAGCCAACCAAACCGAACGCAGACTAACCTCAACCGCGTGTATCTGGTCTGGTCACCTAGACATCCGCACATAGACTGATGTGCTCGAGCTTGTCCAGATCTATACCCCGCCGGTTTACTCAGGCACGCGTTCTCCGAATCGCATCTAGCATAAGTTGACCTTTGAGACCCTTTCCAGTTTCCGTCGTCTCTGTTCCCACGGGCCGTCGACTGTGTATTTCACCTCCAAGAACAAGAATAATGCATAAATGACAGAAGCAACACCAGGGAAGGAGGGGGTGGTGCCATGGAAGCCCTCGCGGCATCTCTTGCAAGGGTCCCGTAATAGGTAGACAGTAGTCTGGGAGAATCTCTAGGAACAGCCAACATCGCTCTTCAAATGCCTTTGCCCGATCACAAACAGAACCAGACTTTTACCCTTGGCTCACTTCACGGCCCTCACCAGAGTTTCACATATTTCTCCAAGTGTACCAACTCTCAACGATCAAAAACACCCCAAGCGACCATGACTTGCGGTAAATGGCCTACTCTCTTAGCGACCCCCTACTCCCGGACACGATCCGACGCGAGAATCAACACAAACTCCCTCTTGAAGGAGAGGAGCGGTGGTTCGTTTCTCATTCCAACATTAATCTCTCTGTTTCGTTTCACTATGGTTGGCGAGCCCCGAAACATGAAGATGAAAGCCAGGCAAGAATCCAGGGCCCGGGCTGGTCCCTAGCGAAACCGGCAGGTCTGAACCGCGCCGCTGTCGAATGCTTCACATGGCAAATTGGACATCACAACTTTTCCGCTCAGATCCAATCATTAGTCTCATCCTTTTCAAATAGCGTCCATCCCAGCCGCCTCATCTTGCGAACTTGCAGAGGGTGCCCGTAACCACGTCAAACCGCGTCCTATCATCCTATTGATTCACATCGCAGCACCACGCATCTCAGTCAAGACAAAGTCGAATCAATTTCGTTCAAAGAAGAACAAACCTACCAATAGCATCAGTACAAAATCACTCAAGCCGCCTAGTCCGACTGCGAGACACTATGCCGCCACGACTCCACATCAGCGTTAGCAGCCAACTCACCTTCGGCGGACTCGTCAGAGCCAAATCCAGAACCAGGGTCAGAGCCGACCTTGTGCTGGCATTCAGCATCAGCCATGCGTCCAGCCCGCTCGAGGTCGCCCGTCTCGGGACTGAGCTGATACGACGGCGTCTCGCCCGCAGCCCTACAGATAAGGATTTCCTCCCAGGCACTCGCCTTCGCCTCGGCCTCCTTCGCCTCGGCCTGCTCTGCCTTGACCTGCTCTGCGTCGGACGGGAGCACGTTCAGGCACTCCCACCATGCCGCCTCGCCCTTGTGAATCTGCTCCTCGCAGAACCTTGCCTCCGAGAGCAAGCCGAGATCTATGAGAAAGTCCACGACGTCGTAGGCGCCCCCCTCCTCCTGCGCCCACGCCAGGAGCCGCACAACAGCCATGTACTCCGCCGGCGCCGCGTCTCGACTCCACTGGAGAAGACGACAGCATATCCGCGCCCACACGGCAATCCACTCCGCATCGAGGCTTCCCGCTCCCTCGCGGAACTCTACCGTTGTGGAGTTGAGGCTGCGCCACCTGGCTGATGGCGCGGCCTTTGCCCGCGACTCGCTGTCCCCATCCGATACTGGGATTATCTCGCGATAGGCTTTTAGGCCATATCCGTCAAACTTATAGTTGATGTACTTCTCCCAGCGCGGGTTACGCATAACCTCGCCGACCTGCGCTGCGGTCATGTCCGCTCCGAGCAGGTCACGTACGCCAGACATGACGTCCCCCCGGCGCGGCGGCGTCTGGGCCGGGACCTCCAGGGTACCACCTAAGCCGTGCTGGGCGAGGTGCGGGAAGAGAAAGTCATCCTCGTTGCGGGTGTCACGTCGCATTGTGCCGGGAACCCGCGGGTAGCGGCGGGCAATCGGTGGGCGTCGGGGCCGGGGCGGGGCGGAGGCGTGGGGTTCGGTCGTGTCCTGGCATGTGCCGTAGTGCCTTGGTCGGGGCACCGGAGAATCGTAGCTGATCTTGGGAGGCCCAAATGAGTCACTTGGGTCGCACTCTGCGGGTTTGGTTCCCTCGATGGCAGGGACATTGGGGTGATGAGTCCAAGGCTCTCCTCTGAGCAGCAGGGCATCGTCTTCTATATCGTGATCAATTTCGCGCCTCATCGCGGACTCTTTCATGACCGGATCGACCGACTCACCGAGCATCCGATCCCTTCCAAAATACTTGACCTTCTTCAAAGTCAGAGGAGGGATGCGAGACCATCCACCGCCAATAAAGCCACCCTCCGATGTCTCGAGCCGCCTGGCGATCAAATCACCCGGTTCCTGGTTCTGTCCCAGCGCCGACGCATTGTTCACGCGGCCGGACTGGCTGTACCTGGTGACCGCACGCCAAGGAGGGTGAAGCCTGCTAATAAGGGGGTCAGCCGCCCACAGGAGCGCCGCAAAGTTGCGCAACGTCCTGGCATCGATTCTCTCGTCGGGTCCCACGCCTACGTGGACGTGAAACCCACAAGTCGGGTTCACGCGGCAGCGAAAGTTGGTCGTCAGCACACTCACCGCGAGCCGGATCATGTTGAACGACAGGTCTATGTCGTACATGGCCGGCGAGTTCATTTCGACGCGCTGGAACCGGTAGCCGTCAATCTGGAACTCTTCGAGGGAGCAGTCATCCACCAGCCGAAACGACGACAATATCTTCTGGCTGTGGTCCTCTTGAACAGAGCCTCGCGCTATGTGTTCCGGTGCGTGGTAGACAGGCAGACCGGCCTTGGCCAGGGCGTTTCCGATCTGTTCAAAGATCCAGAATGCGGGTACCCGAGCATCGTCGGTCGGAACGACGAGTAGGGGCTGGAGCTGATCCTTGATACTTTGGTCCGGGTCGGCTTCGCCCTCAATCACGTAGGCGACGAGAAACTCCAGCTCAACGCCGAAGGAGATGCGCGAGGGTGTGGTGGGGGTTTGCCTACCTCTCATTGTGAAGGTTCGGTGGTCGGGTTGTGTTGGTGCGTAAGATCGATGTGGTTGTGTTTTTCGAGTGTCTGTAATCAGTCAATGATGCGGTGTACGTCAAACGAGATGTTAGTCTTGCTGAGATGTCTGTCTTGAGATGGAAGCCGTTAGTGTGGCGACGGATGGAGGCACTTATATCCATCTCATCCGCGACTGCAATCAGTATCCAAGGCTGCAACTGAGAAACAATAGGCCTTGTTCTCAGCCATGGTATCTTCAGAACAGGCAAAGCACGATACAATGACGCCATTTGGGGGATCTTTCACCGTATTGCTAGATGACCGGCCGTCAAAGACCATTGTCAGCGAATAGCAGCTTGAACACGTCTTTGAGGCATACCTCTGCTTAGGCGAGCCCGCCAGGAGTCCAAGTGTCTCAGCCTCAGATGTCAAAAGGCCTTGTCTGTCAAGATTATTCTGGAACAATGAGCCAAAACCAGCAGTAAAGAAAGGCAAACGGGATTTGCAGAACCAATTCTTCATTTCTTTGTCGTCGTCTTGACTGTCTTTGATCATGCCTAAAACGCAAAATGCAGAGCAAAAAGCAACATTGAGTGATAACACATCACCCATCCCCTGTAACGCACTGACTCCTCCTCGAACCTGAAAAATGCCATACGGGTGGGAATATCCATCGTCTCCATCGCGTAAGGTAATTCCACGTATTCCTCGTCAAAATGATTAGGGTGCCGCGCGAGAAGCACGCGGGATCGGGTAGTAGGGAAGGTGAATACAGAGAAGTGAAAAGGCCGCCCTCCAGTGCGCAACTGCGACTCGCGACAAGGCGCAAAGCAACCAATGACTCTGGGCAGCTACAAGCTAGAGGGGGAACTCCTAGATCATGTAGGCGACGAGGCCAATGGCAGCAACAGCGGCGGCATTGCCGTAGCGGGCGGGGGCGGCAGTGGGGGCGGCATAGGCGGACGAGCTCGCGGAGCTGGGGGAAGTGGTCTGAGAGGATCCAGATCCAGAGGTTCCAGTCGCGGCGCCGGTGGCAGAAGCGGTGGCCGACGTGCTGCTAGAAGCCGCGAACTCTTTCTGAGCATCAATCGTGCCGCACTGGGACTTGATGCTGTCGGTGCAGTTCTTCTGGCCGCGGGCATCGCCAACGTTGGCGAGGATGCAGTCGTCGAAGGCCTGGGTGCAGATGAAGGTGGGCATGGTCTGCTGGTAGTATTCGAGGCCGGGGGCGCTGCCGTTCGGGCAAAGGCACGAGTACTCAAGTGTGGTCTAAAAAGTGGACTTAGCATTGTCTGAACACGGCGGAGATGCTGGGGTCGTCGCGCATGGTTTGAAGTAGAATGCGGACGCTCAATTGGCGGCATCTGGAAAAGAAAAGAGGGGTGCTTACCGGATTGCAGTCGTTCTTAGTGGGCTGAGGATCGCACAGGACTTGGCAGATGTCGCGCTCGCCGGTGCACCACGAAGCTGGGGGCCGAAATTTTAGCATCTTGCTCTGAGGCGGCGGTCGGCTAGGTCGGCTCCGACGATGACGAGCTGCCCTTTTCCCCCGGTGCCTTAAGTGGATGACTTACCCCTCTTGTTGAGTTCGACGCTGTTCACGTTGATGTCGGCAGCAGTGAAGACCTTTCGCTGAGCAGAGACGGCGGCAACGGCCGACAGGGCCAGGACGGCGAAGGAGGTACGCATGTTGACTGGTGAAGTGGTGATGCGGTACGGAGATAGTGTTGTTGGGCTAGAGCGTTGTTGCCGGAAGGGGACAGAAGCGTGTCTGGGAGGAGCAAGCAATATTCTGTTCCAAGATTATAGTGGACGGCAGTGAAGATGTTTCTTTGCCTGAGCTGTTCCGTGTGGATGTTTGGAGGGTATGATCGGAAAAGAGAGAAGTGAGGTCAAAACAGAAGAGGACGCGGGCAACGATGTGGATTTATTGCGAAGCAGGCATGCGGCAGCAGCAGCAACAGCAACGGCAGCGACAACCGTTCCAGCGGTCCTTCCGAACCCGCTTGGCCTTCAGATGCGGTAAGCGCAATGGGGAAAGCAAAAGGTGCAGGCGCGGGTGCGGGTGCGGTGCAGGTGAAGGGAAAGTTATAGGTGGCATTCGGGCAGTTAGCAGGGTGGTCCGGTGGAACAGAAACCACACCTTGCCTCTTGCGAACGCCAGCAGGGCAGGCGCGGTACCTGTCCGGCCGCTGTGTCTTTTTTTTCCCCTCGCTTTCCCTTCCCTTCCCACGATGCGTCTTAGTCGCAGGTTGCTGGTCTTGGCTCCTGCCCACAAACAAGGTGTGTGTGGCTGGGGTCCACACATCACAAAAAATCGGGGTGGGGGAGAGGGGGAAGAGGTGCGGAAGTGGGCCAGGATACCACAAGGACCAGGAAGGTCCTCTCCTAGCGCCGCCTTAGCGTGCCTTTTCTCCAGCGAGCTCGCAGGCCGGCGTATCTTTTGCACCTCGCTGAGAAATTCCCCTTGTGTTCGTTGATATTCTTCCTAGCGGCTCGTGGTGACGCGACACCGAGCCGCCAATGGGAGGCCGGCCGGCACACACACGGACGGACTGCTATCGGCAGGGGCGGGTCGCAAACCGACTGGCCGGGGTGGTACGTACCCGTTACCTACCGGGCTAAAGTACCTTCAGTGCGGATAAGTCCTCTCGACTTCAGATACGCCTCTCTGCCTCAGGGCACCGCGGCTGGCCGATTTAGCACCTCTCTGGCTTCGGGCCCTTCAAAATAGCTCTCAGGAAAAGCCAAGACTGCGCCATCCCGCAGAAAGGTTTGGTGTGGCTGCAGCGCAAAAACCAATTGGGAATGTTCAGCGCAATCTCGCAGTCCCTCACGGTGACACAGACTTTTTTTTTTTTCAATCAACAAGTCTCAGTGAGCCCCATCCGCCCATTGGTGAGGTCCGGCACTGTGGATGCCGCTGCTGGGCCATTGGGCAGGCATAGGCCGTCCTGACGGCGATGCCTGGCCCTTGTCGCTTCAGACTTTGGAGACTGAAACTTTCGTCAGTCCCTCGTGATGGCCTCATCCGCGTCGTCGCATCTCTCCCGTCTTCTTCCAAAATTAACGCAGACATGGCCGGCGTTGCACAGTCATATTCATGCCATGCCAAGCTGAAGTTTCCCTCGCGTGTCGCAAGGGACCGAGGTGCAGGCGGCCCGAGTCTGAGGCACCTGGATTTTCCCCTGCGGCTGGTGTTCCTGTTCCTGTTTCTTGCTGTTCCCGTCCGGTCTGGTTCCTCCTGTCTTCGGGAACGCTGCACTGACCTGGCCGTGACTGATAGCGGCTGTTGCCAGATGGGAGGCGACGGGACGGGATGGCTCCGGATTGGACGGCACGCGATATGATGGGATGGGATGGGATATTCATTGACATGGCTATAGTCGCAGCGCCAAGGCCTATTACAATTACATTCCTCGCAGTGACTGTTTCATCAAAGGGCAGAAATCTCGCCCTTCCCCAGTGCCAGTGCCAGCGTGCCCTTGAGATTGATTCATCAGGGCCGGGCTTCATCTCGGGCTATCGTTTCCCAACGCAGCTCCACCTTCCGCCTTTCTTTCTCTCGGACTCCTCCAATTCTCTTCTCGGTCTGCAGATGCCGCGCTAGCCCCGACAGGGCTTAGGGCCGACAGGGACACCAGCCACAGATATGCACCTTGCTTGATTGCTGCCGTGGCCCGGGAGACCTGCAGCGCGCGTGTGTGGGGACATGGGTATCTATTGCCAATCAATTGGACGCAGCCCATTTCCCTGTAGCAGCCGTTCCGTCCCTCGCCGTCGCCCTCAGCGCTTTTCCCCAGCTGCAGCTCCAGTTCCTCTGCTGTTCCTCCGGCTTTGATGGATCATGGACCATGGGCTGCATCATCGATGATTTGACTTTCTCACGCGCTAGGTTGGTCCACCATGTGGGTTTTCTCTCCTCCACTGCCTTAAACCCGCTGCACTTGTTGACATACACTGGGTATTCCAGTGTCATGTCGGTCACCAACGCCAACGCCAACGCCAACACCAACACCAACATGCATTTCACAATTCATCCATCGCCGATGCGTGCAGCTGCACATCTCGCGTCGCCTCCGGATTCTGTCGCTTGTGTCGCTGCAGCGTCTCATCTTTCGAAACAACCCTCGCCATCTCCCTCCGCCTCTCACATCATAATCCTCCGCCTCCTCTTCTTGGCGTTGCTCGCCGTTGCTGTTCCTCATATTCACCCTGCCGCATCCTTGTGCCATTCCATGTTTCCGTTGGCGACCCCTTGCCTTTCAAACATCTCTTGCAATACAACGATCCTAGCCTTCGATCACGGCACGGCAGATGTCATTGGCCATAGCAAGCCGACAGCTGGGGGGCCGTCGGTCGAGCCCGGATCCAGTTTAATGCGCTCCTTGCCTTCCCCGGCCTTACTGCGTACCTTATCGCCCACCTATCGGCCGATGGGCGGACGTTTTGCCCAAAGCTTCCAGCGCCGTTGCAAGCCTCGTCGCCAACTACGCGCTCTCGCTGTCAAAGAGGCCGCCCTTGTCTTAAACGGGGGCCGGAATCCAGATCAGTAGCTCTCAAATCGGCAGAGCGGCCAAAACAGACCAAGCACGCTGCTGCAGTAGTACCGCCGTGGGTGCAACTCTGGCACCTGTACCTGTGGCACACCACGGTGAGCTGCCTCCCACGGTCTTGGGCGCGGAGCTGCCACGAGCTCGCCGTCCAATCACGTCGGCCAATTGCATGCCGGGCTTCGCAACGATCGTCGTCATCGACAGCTGTCGGGGGTTCTAAGGTACTTTGGCCTGGCGGGAGGGGTTGGGCCTCCAAATCATCTGACGGCACATCATATCAGCCTTATTTGTCAGTTCGATATTCCGCGGCAACAACGGCACCATGAGCATTTTTCGGTTGTGGAGGCCGAGGGGCTGGTCTTTTGCTGGCCATGCGACATTATTTCCAAATCGGATTCCAGTCGGCCAAAGGCATGTTGCCAATGTCTCGCGGGCTTGGCTGAGCCGATGTTTCTCACGTCGGTCCACCCACAGCACTTGCAAGAAGTTCTCCGGATCGCCCAGCTGCATCCATCGCAGCCATCTCATCCGACCGCCACACCCTCTCCTCACCACCAACCACCGCGGCTGCGCACCGTGCATATTCCTGCAGTTTCATGGGATGCTGCTCGCAGATTTAGCCCACAGCTGCCGATACGAACTCTGCTGAGTGTGCCTCGTCAACCAATACGACCCCGCCCCCAAGTTTACGAACACCTCACAGCCCATCGCATTCTGAAAGTAAACATTTCTCTGCACCGAATATTCCACCGTCGCTGGACAGCATATGCGCCTGCCACATGGCTCTCAGAGCGCGCTGGATTGACCTCGGGCACGGTAATGAAGTGGACTTGGCGGCACGACCTCAAGAATGTTTCTACTGGTCTCTCGTGTTGTCCATTTGACATCCACGTGCGAAGCTTAGACAACGCACGCACTAGAATTGGTAGCCGGGTATGCTGTCGAGCGCCTCGTTGTCCCCGTGGACGTACGGTGACACCACTCAAGCCTTTCTCGCGACTGGCTCTACCCCAACCTCGAGCGTGTCCTTTACCAGACCCTTCTTGCTCCTCACCTCCTCGCCTCCGCTCCTTACCCACCGGTTCCAGTCCGCCAGCTGCATGGAAAACCCTTCCATGGTCGTACATTTGGCTTGATAGCCCAGCCCACCATCCTCAACCCGCTTACGTGCATCGGAATCATTGATAATGGCAGTGACAGCCCCAGCTACGCACGCCGGCTGCATCATGTATAGTGGCATCCCCGGCTCTGACAAGAACTTTTGCAGCACGGGCACATGCCAAAGCAGCAGGCAATACGCTTCCACGCAGTGCGCGAGAAGCAGCAATAGTAACGGCGGCGGGTACTGCACGCGGAAGGGCGTCACGCTGACCGACCCAACGAGCGTGTAAAAGTCCTTGAATATCGGTGGCGGGCCTGCGTCGGTGACCAGGTATGGACGCGCTGCCACTTTGTGGGCGTGAGGACCGAGGAGAGCAGCTTCGTACTGCAGATGCGCCAGAGCCACGTTGCCGCCATGCACCCAGTTCTGCATGAAGGGGCTGGTAAAGGTTGGGAAGCTGGCCATTCGCATTGTTGCGCCAATAAGAAAATCGTCCTTGTGCCCATAGATGGCATTTCCAGGCCGGATGGCACCGGTGCGGAACCCGCCAGCCTGCAGCGGATCTTCCGGGATGGCATTGGCGCTGCAGACGATGCGCTCCGCCTCAGCCTTGGCTTTGGCGTAGTTGGCAAAGAATTCTCGGTGAGGACGCATCGGCTTCCAAAAGTCAACCTCGTCCAGAACCTGCATGTAGTGCGTCGGCCATCGCTTCCAAAGTGCGTTGAAGAACTTGGCGGGTTTCAGCGCCACGCTGCAGGACGAGGTGAAGACGAAGACGTCGGCACCAGAAGTTTTGGCAGCGGCGAGAACGTGGGCGGCTCCATCAGTGTTGACACGGGAGCAGCGTTCGTACACTAACGGGCTGCGCTCAGAAGGACGGATGACGGCGGCGGTATGGAACACAGTCAAGGGGAGATTCTTTGTCGACTGCGGCCATGGCTTAGCGAAGGCGGCAGAGGTTGCTTCCTGGGAGGAGATGTCTGCCTGGGCGAAATCGACTTGGGACACTGGGCCCTCGCTCATGTCGTCGCGTCCAGGGCTCCGGATGTCGACAATGCGGATTGCCTCGGGAGGATGGCCCCGAGCGATGAGCTGGATGACCAGCTGCCCCCCGACCAAGCCTACAAGCCAGCAACCGTCAGTCAGCACGTGAAAGCATGGCACGCGGGGGTTTACATACCGGAACCGCCCACAACGACGTACCGCCTATCCAGTTTCGGCGGCAAGTGCGGTGTCCAATCAACCGGCTGCTTTTCCATGCGGTCGAAAGTGCGCTTGACCTCCTCTGGCGTCCAGCGATTCGGCGACACCCGCAGAGCCTCAGGCGGCGTGGTTGACATGGCCCGGTTGATCTTCCAGAGATACAGAAGCAGCAACGTCACCAGGCCGAGAACGACCCGCGCGGTCCATGATTCCAGCACCATGGCTCGCTTCGTTGAATGTGGCGGCTTCGCTCGTCGGTCTTGAGCAGACTACTGCCGTGGTGAAAGGCCAGCTTGCTTGGCGCTAACGACGACTTCAAACAGAAATTCGGGTGTAGTTGGACGATAAGCTTGTTTTCCATGACGCAACGTTGATGAGGGGAGCCAGGAGGGTTTTAATGCCGGGCCCTCTCAAAACGAGGTGCCTCGGCGGTCGCATTTGAATGCCGAGCCGATCAATGCGCGCTGAGCAGTTGGAGACTTGGAGTCCAGATGGCCCCTCCCCACCTCGCGCCGGTCCTTGCGCAAATACAAATATCAAATCATCTCGGCCTCATCTAAAGTCCGTCCAATGATCCGGCGGTGTACCGAGGTGCACCGAAACAACCGCGTTGAGGAGAAAACGCCCACCCACCTGTGACGGCGATGATCCGGCCTTGCGCAGCCTCCCCGGGTCTCTCTTATTCGTATTTCCCCGAGTCGCTCAATGCAACCACAGCCATGAGGGGTCGCCTTTGAAGAGACGAATAACACAAAAAAAAAAAAAAAAAAAAAACTTGACATGACTAGGCCGTGTCCGGTGCGACCCGAAACCGAAGAGTCGGGTAACGGTAACGGCGCCGTCCCGCGTGGTGCTTGTGCAGGGAGCTGTTGCTCCTGGTGATGCCGCTGATTGGCCCGACTGCTTCGGCCCCCTGGCGGCTCCCCCGCACATGCAATGTGCTACACGAGACCTGCAGCGAGATGTGGTCCTCTGTCAGAACCTTATGACGACGATCCCAGGAGACGGGGCCCGGAAGAGGTAGGCTGCCAAAGATCGTGCGTCAATCGGAAATTTTTTAAGTGAGATGACAGCAAGACCTTAGTGGAACATAGCGTTTGACGTCTTGCTAAACCCGTCCGCGCTTGTAGTTGCAAGGTTCAATATCGAGTGTGTTTCTTTGACGAGCATGACGGTTCCGCTGTGGAAGCGCTATCTCGGTTTCTTCAAGCTTCAACAAAGTCGAGGATGCACGAGCCTGAAGAACAATCTCTTCCTTCTCCTCAGGTAGCAGCTTCAGTCTTCATTTCATATCCTATACATTAAGTGCCCTCTCGTTGACCCTTTCACTCGTATACCAGACACCTCTGACATGTTGCTGTTGCAATGGCCGTAGAGGCCATGCAGACACATCCTACATGGCGTCCCCGCCAGTGGATGGGCCCATTGTACCCAACCATCTCAAATGTCGGGAGCGCGATCCAAGCAGACAAATGCGCCCGGAACACCGCTGATGTCACGTGGCTGGAATCTGACTAAGGAAAGCATGGCGGCTAAGCCGATTCCAGACTGCGACAGGGCTTGACTAAGGAGGATTATATATATAAAGGCCTGTCCCTCCCCTTTAAGGAGAGGGTTAGAGAAGAATGAGAGTTATAACTAATACCTACTTATTACCCTCTTACTGACCTCTTTACTTTATGTCACGGGCCGAACCCGGTGGTTATGCCCGGGCTATGCCCGTGCTCGCACTGGTGCCCCACCGGTGCCCCACTAGCGCCCACCCCCTAGGAAGCAGAGATTTCGCGCCATATCGTAGTTTACCCTTTTCCTCTTCAGCTTGAAATAAACAGTATTTGGCTACCTTTCGGTCGAGACAAGGCCTAGGACCAGCCCTTCGCAAGTTTTAATTAATACGAGTATAGATGAGAATATTATAAATTAGAAGATTATTTTTATGAATAATATTAAATTAATACCTAATAAGGGGATACTATTCTAAGGAATATAGGGTTTAGTAACCCTTAAATATGGAGTAAGGAGATTTATAATTCGGATAATAAGTAGAATAGGAATAATAAAAATAAAATTATATAATTTTAGGATTAGCGACGGTGATGGATACGACGTAATCCTAGGCCTCCCTCGGTACTAAGCGGTAAAGCTGAATTTTAATTAGGCTGAACTCAGCTAAACCTATCCCCTATCCGAAAATAGTATCTAACTTATTATAAATTAAAAGGAGATAAATAAAGTACTTAAGGAGGTAAAAGTTATTTTATTAATAATATTATAAATCCAATATAATAAGATTAGTCCTTAGTAGTAACCTAGTAAAGATGAGAAACCGGAGGTTCCTCTAGAATACTAAAATTTCGCACATATCTTCAATAATAAATTAGTGGTGACCTTAGCTAAGGAGGGAGTATAGTAATATACTATTGATTTAGAACTAGGGATATAGCCCCTATTTGGACCCATTTACCTATTAGTTGAGAAGGAGTTAGAGGAGTTATAAGAGTATTTGGAAATATCCTTATAAAAGGGATGAATACGACTTTTAATAAGCCTAGTGGGAGCCCCGATCCTATTTATACCGAAGAAGGGAGGTAAATTGTAGTTATGTGTTAATTATAGGAGATTAAATTAGGTAACCACTAAAAATAAAACTCCTCTTCCCCTAATTAACAAAACATTAGATCGCCTTTACTTAGTAAAATAGTTTATAAAATTAGACCTTAAGGATATTTACTATTGGGTATACATTAAGGAGGAAAATGAGTAGAAGATAGTGTTCAGAATGAGATATGGCCACTATGAGTATTGGGTGATGTTATTCGGGTTCATTAACGCCCCTACTATTTTTTAGATTTATATAAATAATATACTTAGGGGCCTAATTAATGTTATTTGTATTGTGTATTTGAACGATATTCTTATTTTTACCTATGATAAGAATATATATACACTTAGATGTAATTAAATTAGTGCTTAGCTGGTTAAAAGTCAATGGACTTTACGTAAACTTCGAAAAATACACTTTTATTATATAAATAATCGAATTCCTCGGATTTATTATCTCCTTTTATAGAATTTTTATAGAGAGGGACCGGTTAAAAGTAATTATTACCTGGCAGATACTTAATACTTTAATAGATATTAGGTAATTCCTTGGGTTTACTAATTTTTCTTAGTGGTTTATTAAGAATTATTCTAAGATTTGTACACCTCTAATAGAGAGGACTAGGAATACAACTAGAGGCCAGCCGGTGATAACACAGGATGCGCTAGAGGCCTTTTATAAGTTATATTTACTTTTTATATATACCTCGATTCTATAATATTTTGACCCCCTACTACTAATACGGGTGGAAACTGATGTATTAGACTTTGTAATTAGTGTAATCCTTAGTTAGTATTAACCCGATGGGATTTAGAGACCTGTTATATTTATGTTAAGAAAGTTACGGAATACTGAGTTATAATATAGTGCTCTTAACGCAGAATTACTGGCCATCCGTGATATATTTGCGACGGGCTAGGCCTAGGTGTTTTCGACCTTAGGGTGCTCTATTACTGTTTACTTCAAGCTAAGGAGCGAAAGAGAGGAAGTTCCTCGCAAGGGGGGCGGTGTGGGAATCTATACTGCTGGAGAACAAAGGGGACCTCTGGTGGGGCGCCGGAGGTCACCGGAGGCCCTTTGATCGGAGGCCCCTTTGACCGGAGGGCTCTTTTGTTGGATGCTGGTTAACGCCTCAGGCAAAGCTTAGGCCATCGTGGGCATCAGCCAGTAACAATAGTATTATATTAGCGGAGATACTTATTATACTTATAATATAAAATCCGTTTTATAATGGACCACCTAGGCTACCGGTACCTAGCTGAGAAGAAGACGTTAAATAGTCACCAGGCTAGGTTACTCTAGGATATTATTATATTTAATTTCGAAATTAAATATTAATTAAATAAATAAAATACTATAAATACCCTATTAAGGAGACCGGATTACTAATTTAATAAAAACGAGGTTATGAGTATGAAAAACGAATTTTTATAAGACTTTTTGGATTGATTTATAAGTTTTAATATTAGAAGATGTTAGAAAGTAGCTGGCCCCTAATTAGTTAATACTAGAACCCTAAAGGACTAAGAACTTTCCTTATTTAATATAGTAAGGGAAGTATAAAGAGTAAATACTACTCTGGGTAACGATTAGAGATCACTAGGACTGTACTAGACTAAAAACGGAGATGGAGTTGTGTAATATTAGGAAGTGGTGTTTATTCCTAATTACAGCTCTTTGTGAATAGAGATTCTAATAACTTTCTATGATAAGCCTTTTAGTGGTCACTAGGTGTCACGGGCCAAGGCCCGATCAGAGGCCTCGGAACCACTCGGCCATGTTCAACGCCAACCGCTATTTACTAAGCCTGATCAGGCCCAGGTAGACCTAATTAGGATCCAACGGATTTATAGGGCAGCAGACTTTTCCTTCCTTTCTCCTTATCTTAAAGATACTCATAGTAATTACTATAACTAGTTGTAATATACGTACTTAGACCATTATATTATTTTTAAGATTATTAAACGTAATTAATTGAATACTTAATATAAAAACCCACGACCTATGCAAAAGTGGTAAGAAGTTCTAGACGGGTTAACCTGAGGAGTCTCTGAACGTCTAAAACTGATTAGTATGGCCTAATTAGACCTAGAGGTTATTATAAACTCGAAAATATGCGTACGTGTACTCGTAGTAGAGTACCTTAACTACATTATTAAGTATACTATAATCACTACTAAACGTAAAACACTAGGATAAGCGATAACCATATAACGATGGAAGGTAACACTAAATTATTTAGAAACCCATAATAATTAGTACAACTAATTGGACAGCTTATAACCCAATTATAGGAGATGTAGACCGCCTGAGCAACTGAGTAAAAGACCTAATAAGAGTAGATTCGATTATTATAGGAAGCCTTAGTAGAACCCAGGTACCCGACCTTAATGTTAAACTAGTCCCTAATACCCTTTATAACACCGATTCCCCCTAATTAGGCTTATGTACTACCTCTAAAATAAACTAAATATTAAATTCCCGACCTATTAAAGTTTAATAAATTATATAAAAAGTTTTAATAATAGTACCTTAAAATAGGAGGGAAGATAAGTGTAAATAAAAAAGCCTTTAGTTTAGAATTAATTATATTCACTTATATCTACTCTAGGTTAGAAAACACTATGTAAACCATAGTGAGCACCTATTATACGTAAAGAGGGGCCGATGGGTCAAAAAACTCGGATAAATTCATAGAATACTTAAAGGGTTACTACGCGGACCCTAATATAAAAATATAAGCCCTCGACCAACTAAGGACTATACAATAAAAAGAGAATAAGATTTTCGTTTACTTCCTCCCCAAGTTTAAAAAGGAGTTCGTAGAAGTAAGAGGGGGACACTAGTTAAACGTTATAAGGATCAACTACCTCAAAAGAACCCTAAACACCATAATAACAGCCCCCCTCATTAGCATAATCAATAAACTAACAACATATACTATATATACTCAGATAATCCTAAGTATAAGCTCAGAATTAAATAATGAATCCTATTAAGCCCACCATAAGCATCGGCATAGGAGATCACTAACCCTTAACTAAATAAAAACTAAGTCCCCTTAAAAGTAGAACAGTTAATTAGAGTCCCCCTAACCTGATCAGATAGAGTAGGAACTTATAAAGGTAAATAAGTTAACTAAGGACAAGAAAGTCCGTAAACGGCCAAGTTAAGAGGAAACTTATAGATATTATAATTATAATAAAAAAGGGCATATATAATAGTAATACCCTAAGGATCGAAAAAAGATAAGGAAAACTAAGATTTTTAAGGGAAAAACTAAGGAATAAAATAAAACGGATAATAACTCTAATTAGGACTTTGAGGACTCGGGAAGAGAGTAACTCCTAGTGAAAGTCGTTATTAGGAGGAATAAGTTATAGAGGAATAGAAGGTTATTAAAAAGAGTATAAATTATAACCTATTTTATATTAATATCGGGATTAATGGGATATATTATATAATTACTTTTGTTAATATAGGGTATTTAATATACACCCTGATTAGCGACGCCTTCGCTAAGAAACTCCGCTTATTATGTATTAGTATTACACCTCGGAACTTGATATAAATCACCACTATAATCCCTAGTGTAATCCGTTACATCACTTACACTAATATTAATAATAATAACTATAAATAACACTAATTATTCTTTTATATTATTCTTAATTAAAAAAACGATGTTATTCTTAGAAGGTCCTGGATAATTAACGATAATGTTATAGTTTACCTAGTACGAGGTACTCTATATATAAGTGTTATAAACCACTAGGTAATAGAAAGGAAACCAGGTTAGGCCTAGTAAAATCCAAAGTTCCTAATTTAATAATAAACTAAATTAATATTCTTAGCTCTAATTAGGTGGGTATAGAAGAGAAGAGAGACCCCTCTTAGTATATCCACCCTGAATGCGTTCTTTATAAGTTTAGCTGATATCGAAAAGGCCCTAATACTAAAATTGAAAATAGACCCGAGGACGAAACTCCTTATATATTATTATAAGTTTTTGTATATCTTTAATTAAGATAAGGTTAATTAATTACCGTTATACTAGAAGAACGTCGACTACGTTATCCTTATTAAGAAGGACTCCTATAGTTAAGATAAACTAGTGACCTGGGGACCTTTATATAATATGTTAACGGAAGAGTTAATTGTATTACGCTGAACCCTTATAAAACTATTAAATAAAGGGTTTATTAGGGTTAATAACTCCCCTGTATTATTACCCGTTCTATTTGTCTGGAAGCCTGGAGGAGGGTTATAGTTCTGCGTCGATTATTATACTTTTAATGTTATTATAAAGAAGGACCGATACCCTTTACCCCTGATTAGTGAGATCCTAAGGGTACTAGTAAAAGTGAAGTGGTTAATAAAGTTGGATGTTATCGTTATATTTTATAAGATCCGGGTTAGGAAAGGAGATAAATAAAAGATGGTGTTTAGGATAAGGTATGGGTTATATAAATAGATGATTACCCCCTTTAGTTTAACTAGAGCCCCTATGATGTTCTAGTAATATATTAACTATACTCTACGAGACTTCCTAAATAAGTTCTACTTAACTTATATTAACGATATCCTAATTTATTCGGACAGCTCCCTCTCTGATTATAGAGAGAAGGTCAAGAAGGTCCTCGAGCACCTAGGCGCTACAGGCCTGCATATGGATATTAATAAGTGCGAATTCGAGGCTAAGAGCGTTAAGTATTTAGGGTTTATTATTAATATTAGTAAGGGAATTCGTATAGACCCTAAGAAGATGAAGGTAATCTAGGGATGGGAAATGCCCCGATCAGTACGAGGAGTCCGTGGGTTCGTTGGTTTTACCAACTACTACCAGTAATTTATACCCAACTTCTTAGGGATCGTACAACCCCTAATAACCTTAACCAAAAAGGACATACCATTCATTTAGAGCAAAGAGTACACTAGAGTGTTTAAGGAGCTAAAGACGCTCCTAATTAGTACACCTATATTAGCTCACTAGGACCCTAATCAAACTATAATACTCGAGACCAATTCGTCTAGTTATATAGTAGGAGGTACCTTATCGTAATACGACGACGAAGGGATCCTAAAGCCTATAATATTCTTTTTACACAAAAACCTACCTACAGAATGCAATTACCCAATACACAACAAAGAACTACTAGCAATAATACGCTGCCTAAAGCACTAGGATTTAGAACTACGGAGTATAAAAGAGTTTATTATCCTAATTAATCACCTGAATTTGAAGTATTTTATGACGAAGAGATAGTTAAGTGAATATTAGATTAGGTGATTAGAATTATTATTCCATTATAACTTCACTATCTAGTTTAGACCTAATAAAAAAGTAGTAGTTCCTAATACACTATTAAAATGTGAATAGGATATCCCTAGTACCCTATAAGATAATAGGTTAGAGGGTCGGAAGATTAAACTCCTAAAAAACAAGATTAACACATTACGAGTTAACAACGTAATAGTAATCAGAAAAGTGCAGGCCCGATTAGGGTAAGTAGAGAGGGATAAGTCTAATACAAAAAACTCCCCCGGACACACGGATTAGACCAATAACCCCAGCCCAAATAAAACAGAACCCCCCTTAAACCCTTTTAAAAAAGAGCTATTACGCTCCCAGTGGGATAAAACCTTAGACCAGAATAACTAATACTAGCTAATTAGGGGGGTAATATAAAAAAAAGACCAATAACTTCCCTCACAATAGAAGTTACTAATAATACTATTAGAATATACGATCAACAATAATAAGAGACTATTATAGAGGAATAGAATCTGGATTCCATATTATAAGCCCTTAAGGACGAGTTTAATCCAAAAGTTCTACGACTCTACGTTAACGGAACATCCAGGAAGGGATACTTTAAAGGCCCTAATCAGCCACCAATTCCACTAACCAGGCCTATCCCAGGATGTCCAAAGATTTATAAGGAACTACGACGTTTATGGATAAGGAAACGTATAGCACGACAAAAAAGGGGCTTATTAAAGCCTCTACTTACCCCTAGACGGATCTAAACAAAGGTCTCTATTAACTTTATAACAAAACTACCCCCTTCCCACCACAATAGGGCTATAAACATCATAATAGTAACCAATCGTCTATTAAAGAACGTAATTTTCGAATTATTAAAGGATATTATAACGAATACAATAATAAACTAACTAATCCGAGGTCTAATCAGATACCATAAAATACCTTATACAATTATATTAAATAAAGGACCATAGTTTATAAGTCTTATATAAAAACAACTCTACTAATTACTACGGATTAAATAAAGACTCTTTATAGTATTCCACCCAAAAACAAACAAAACTACGGAAAGGGTAAACTAGGTAATGGAAACCTATTTTAAAGTGTACACAACGTATACTCAGAACAATTAGGACAAACTACTCCCAGTAACAATAATAACTATTAACAACCAGATCACCTCATCAATAAAACTCAGCCCATTCTTTATTACTCATAAGTATAACTTAAACCTAATCAAAATAGAGGAACCCCTACGGAATAACAATAAAACCCCTATAATAAAAATAAAAACTCTAATCCAAAAACTAAAAAACACTTCTAAGTAGTGCAACGGAGCGGGGGATGTAGTGAACAGTATGTGCTGTATCGTACAACATACACACTCTACTGACCATAGGTCGTGCACCCTCCGTCCCGGGTTCGTGAAGGTAATTAACTTGTACGAAACCGCTCAACCAGAACTATAATCTAGGTAAGGAGACACCTTAAGACCTAATTAGGGCTAAAAAGGGGTTCCGGCCTTAGATATAGACACTGGTGAGTATTAGGGCCTTATTTACTCGGTGGTAAAACAACCTCCGTACTATTCACGGTATATGATCCAAGTGAACGGGTAAAAAGAGCTCTAAATAAGTCTATCTAATTAACGATGCTTATTGACGTTCTGTAATGTGTTATTTGATGGTCCGTTATTAGAAATGCGTCCCCAGTTCCCCTCTCTTAAATAGCTCGCTGTCGCCTAACTAAGGAAAAACCCGCTTAGCGTAAGCATTTCCCCCTGCACGGTTTCAATCGTCCCCTTATTTTAGCTCCAAGCTCCTGCGTACCAAGATAATAAACAACGTGTAGGAAGGGAAATAAAGGAAATGACTAGATTACACGAACAAAAGCCTGATCAAGTCCCGGTACCAGTAAAACTCTGGTATTATACCTTTTCTACTGCTAATAGCGGTTATAGGTCGGGTCTTTATTATAATATGGTTGGGCACCTAAACGGAACCACTAAACTTCTGAAGAGCAACTTAAGTAATAGTTGTATTATCGTCGGTAACTTCCTATGCCCGATCAGGTGTAGGAGCAGGCTTTCCGGTCCTCTTAACGTCCATAATAGTCTAGGTTACGAGCAAAGTTTAGTTATAGGGGTTATCCCCTACCTACCACTTAAACAACCTCTTCTACTTCCAACTCATATAATTCTAATAAAATCGAGCTAGCCTTCCTAAAGACTAGCTTAGCGATTCCACCCTAAATAATCTTCTAAAGTTGAGTAGGGTTACCACGTTTTAATTGAGGAAGGACTGCTACGTTTTTACTGCCTAATTTAGTAGTTATAAAGGCCTTAGCCTCCGTAGTTACGAGAATTGTCGCCGTTGTTTGAGGGGTAAATAGGTATGCAGAAACGAAGCCTACTATTGCTAGGGAAAGCACGCTCTAAGGTGTCTGGACCTAGGGGGCGTAGGGATGACCAATTCCCTTATTTACAACCTCCTTAACTATCACTACAACTTTTAGGAACAATTACTAATTAACTAAGTAAATAACTAATACTGGTCTATTAGGCTAATAATAGCGCCGAGCATCCCAAATAATTGTATCCGGAACCTAATTAGTTGTCCCTTAAGCTTCTAAGAGGTTATTATATTAATAACTTCCTCCGTAAAAGGTGATTAATCCGGCTTAGACGTCTTCTTATAGTTGGGCACACTTTTAGAATGGGCGACTCGTATACCCATCATACCAATAACAATCCGGCGGTCCAGGCACGAACCCAGGCTTCCAGAAGTTAGAAGGGCCTTATTATTCAAAATTCTGGTACGGAGCATTATATAACTACTAGTACGAGCTTTGCTGGTATCCACCAGAGTACTATTAACTAGGGGGGGGATAATTCGATAAGTAAGTCGTTTAGTAGCCCATATGAGCAACTCGGGCTAGCCCATAGGCCTGATCAGATGTCTATGGACGAGTCTTAAGGGCCTGAATAATTAGTTGGAGGGCGTTAAGTTTGTTAACGAGGTCGTTAATATTAACTAATTCCTTAATAAACACCTCCTTCACTATAATAAGTTGGTGTTTAGTGTCCAGGGTCGCTGGGCGTCTAAAGTGGGGGTTATGTAGTTAATCAGGGCTGGAGTTACTGGTATGGACGGTATTAACGGCTTAAGCGTTGTTATCCAAAGCGGTACTATCTCCAAAGGCGTTGCCGTATCGGAATTCCTAGTTAATCTATACAAATAAACTAATCTTATACCTACTAAAATCACTATACTCAAAGAGTTAGGCCATAGTCGTCGCCATTTAAGTTACTATACTTATTATAGTAAACTTGGAGAAATGGTAAGCAATAATTTCGATGAGCTTAGGGTCGGATATTATAGGTTTATTCCGGAGGAGGGCTTTAGCCTTAATGTTTTCGATTTTCTGGAAGAGCTTTGCTACTCCTTTAAGGTCGTTATCCCTAATCAGGCCTCCTTCACCAAACTAGCGAAGTTATCTATTTGGTCGAAGGGTGTAGTCCTCATTTAGGTGGCCAAAAGTGTTAAATATGTACTTCTTAGTGGATACCTAGGTAATTCCCGAGGTTTCGGCTTTAATGGTTAGTTAATATTCGTCGGGAAAGTACTAAGGTAGTATTTTCGTCTTTTCCTTATTAAAGAAGTGAGTAAAGTTAACTTATACTTTAAACTTTTTTATAAAATTAGAAACGTTATTACCGTAAAACTTAGGTGCTCCTTAGGCTCCGGGCTAGGGTATCTTAATGGTCACCCCTTTATTCTTATTACCGGTCACCTCCTTAAGGGCTTTACCCAGCTTAGCGTAGGGGGCTATACTCTAGGCCTAATTAGAGCTTAATAGAGTTTGCGAAATAGGTTACTCGTCGATCCTTTTGCCCTTAACGTCGGGGACGTCGTAGAAGGGTGAGGGCATATTGTCCTACGAGGCGTCCCCATCCTTATGAGTCTTAAGTGCTTGGGGTTATATATTCTAGAACAATTCGGAAAGGTTTATAGGTATTGTTATAAGTTGGTTAAACTAATTAGGTTGGATATACTGTGTAACTGGCTATTTTATGGTATGGGGAGGCTAAATAGATGAAAAGGGATCGTCTATGGGGGGGGGAGTTAACTTATATCGGGGAACATAGTTCTAATAAAGCCCACTAAGCAACTTCCCCCATTACTATTATTACCATCTTAATAACGAGAAACGCAGTAATTAGGCTAAAATACATAACTATTCTTTTGAATACCCTAAGGTAAAGGGTACTCTACTTCATCAATTATCCTAAGGGAGTAAGATCTACGAGGTGTAATCCCACTTATGATGTTGTACTCCTAATTAACAACTATTCTTTTGTATTTACCGAAATTGTTTAATTTATTCGTTCTATTCGAACATAGCTGATCAGGCCGAGGGATCGCATCTGAATTGACCCACTCAAATATCGACCTTTTATATAATACTCAAGGTCCGCATGGTCCTCGGTATAAATCCTGAAATAATTCATAATCGTATTGTCGTTCTTACTATTCATTCGTACTATTCTTTCCTTTTTCTCAGGTCTAGCGTCCGTTCATAGGGTCTAATCAGGTCTATGGGCCCATACTTAGCTCCTTGGCCGTCGTCGTTCGGTTATAGTCCACTTTCTTTTTCTCGTTTAGGTGTTACCTAACCATTTTTTTTAGTGTTTTAGCTAAACCCAAGGTTTTTCGGGGTTCTTCGTATACCCACGTTTAACACGTTAAAGCCATCATAATTATTTAATTAAACCGAATATTCGTCGTTCTATTAATATTACGCTTTTATTGTATTATATAACAAAATTAGGGAGGGGATAATAATATCATAGTAATAAGGAGATCGGGTATTCAATTCACCCACGAAGCACTAGTATAACGGAGCGGGGGATATAATGAACAGTATATGCTATATCGTATAACATATACACTCTACTAACCATAAGTCGTATACCCTCCGTCCCGGGTCTGTAAGGGTGATTAACTCATATAAAACTACTCAACTAGAGTTATAATCTAAGTAAAGAGACACCTTAAGACCTGATCAGGGCCAAAGAGGGGTTCTAACCTTGGATATAAACACTAGTGAGTGTTAGGGCCTTATTTACTTAGTAATAAAATAACCTCCGTACTATTCATAGTATATAATCCAAGTGAACGGGTAAAAAAAGCTCTGAATAAGTCTATCTAACTAATAATACTTACTGACGTTCTATAATGTGTTATTTGATGGTCCGCTATTAGAAATGCGTCCCCAGTTCCCCTCTCTTAAATAGCTCGCTGTCGCCTGACTAAGGAAAAACCCGCTTAGCGTAAGCATTTCCCCCTGCACGGTTTCAGTAAGCTCAGATAACAATAACGATAACACAAAAGAAATAAGAGATTACCGTAAACACAAAGCACCAACCATCTAATTAGTTTAAACCTAGGGATAAGGTTTAGTTAAGGTTACAGAATATCTAATCTAATCGACCATTAAAAAAGCTTAACTAAGTTAACGTAAAGTATACTATCCTCAAACTAATTAAATCCTATACTTACTAACTAAATATACTACCAAAAATCCATAACATTTTTTATATAAACCTAATTAAGTATACTAAAATTAATCCATTATTATTATAAAACTATAATAATATTTAACTATTTATAATACTAATAGTTAATAGGAAGGAGTTTAAAGTTAAGGAGATCCGTAATACGTAGAAAGTATAGGGTGGATAAAAGGTCTTAGTAAAGTAGAAGGACTATACTTAACTCACCTAGGAGTTAATGGATATACTAATGGATATAACGGCCTTGGACTATTACGAGGCCGATTACAGGAATATCCCTTAGGAAGGGAGGGGAAAAAGGGGGTAATTATCACGGGCCAAGGCCCGATCAGAGGCCTCGGAACTACTCGGCCATATCCAACACCAACCACTACTTACTAAACCTAACTAGGCCCAAACAGACCTAATCAGGATCCAACGGATTTATAGGGCAGCAGACTTTTCCTTCCTTTCTCCTTATCTTGAAGATACTCGTAGTAGTCACCATAGCTAGTTGCAATATACGTGCTTGGACCGTTACACTTTCTGACTATGTCCATAAAAGAGAGCCGGTAATAGATACTGAGACTGGAGCGACCTACCAAGGACATAACATCCAATACTCGAAGGGCTGAATTCAACAAGAACCCCAACTTTATTGTTATCGTCCCTGCCCCTAGAGATGACCTAGACGTGGATACACAACTAAAGACGACGTTAAAAGAAGGAAGACTCCCTTCCTATACTACTCATCAGAAGCGGTATTCCATAAACACCAAACAGTAATTCGCCTAATGAACAGTATATGCCCTCGAAACTGTGGTTTAGAGGAAAATGCCCTGTGTTTGAAATGTCGTTAATCTTATCGTCGTATACTAGAATATGTGCTAAAATGTCGGGAAGTGACCTAACTACGGCGAATCCGACCCTAAAAGAGGTCTAGGATACTCAGGCCCCTCTACGAAGAGAAACGGTAAAAATACCAATCCCTACTAATACTTAGAGTTAAATGGTGAACAGCTCCTCGGTCCTATTACTAATGAAGTATAAAAGGGAGGTTAACCTTCACGAATAGGGATTATGGGCTAGGTATAGACCAAAAAAGGCGACTCTTAAGTCCAACCCTAAATTAGTAGTAATAGTAATAGTATTCCTTATTAAGATATGGACCGTGGAAAGTACTATTAACTATAACCTAGAAGTAGAATTTAAGTTAAATTTCGAAAATTAGACCTAAATTATATTTAATATCCTCGAAACCTAAGTAGTGAAAAGACTACGTAACTTCCTACTTTACTATAGTATATTTATCCTTATAAAAAAGTAGAGGATCCTAATTGAACTCTTTAACCTTAAGGAGACCCTAGCTTTACACTACTAAACCCAGGAAAAAGTTAACAAAATCAACTTTAAAAGCCCATTTTTAGGAAGCTTATAGAGGACCTAGTTCTTTATAAGGAATTAATGAGGAAATGGGTATTACTATTATTTGAATCCCGTTTAGAAGAGATCGTAGTATAGAAAAACTCCCTGCGAGCACCGCTACCCTCAAAGAGAGCGGGAACAAACCAAACCCGTACCGGGCTGTGCCCTTAGAATTGGCTATAACTGCTTAGATAGCCCGTATTTACCTAGGGGCTATTAAATCAAAAGGAATGCCGTATTATAGATGAGATTAGCGAAATAGTGACCCCTTAGTAGTAAAGTATGCTTATTAAGGTATATACCGATGATATAAGGTATAATAGTGAGAAATTCGATGTCCTTAATACTAAATTCCATATTTTCCTCGAAGCCTGCAGAAAAATCGGAGTTAACTATTATGTAACGGCTAGCCTACTCTCTACGATGCTAAAAGGGAGAGCTTCTTAGTTCTATTACGGTTATATTAGTAGTATACTGATTACTCGGTTAATAGAGGAGGTAGTTAATAAGTTACGGCGCTACTTTAAAGGAGACCAACACCGTTAAGCTTATATTATTAATTAGAATAAAATAGGTCTTAATAAGGTTATTTAGAAGAACCCCGAGAAAATAAAGGTTGAGGTTTTAGAGATCCTCTTCAACAACCTAATAAATCTCCAATAAACTCTTATACTATACTACCAAGGAGACCAGGTCCTAAAGGATAAACTAATTAAAACTGCTATCTCTATAAAAGAGTACCGCTCTGCTAACCTAACCGGAGTAAATACAATAGAGGAGCTCTATAACGTAATAAGGATAAGCCTCAACTTAGAGGAAAGAAGAAGAGATGCCCACTATTAACACTTTGCATTAAAAACAGAGCTAGACGAGCAGTTCTAGACTAACCGATGCTATAACGGAAAAGGGCAAAACAACCACTATAAAGGTCACTAATAACAACGAGGATACCCTCACTACAATAAGAAGTACTACGTCTATAATAAGGAAGGGTACTAATCTACGAAGTACTCCGTAGAGGAGAGAAGTAAAGTGTATAAACACTTTAAATCGAATAAGGACATCTCTAATACCTTTCCCAAAGTATACGACCACTTCTTTACTAAATACAAAAGAAATAAAGTACTCGACGACGAGGACACCAGGGACAAGGAAGATCTAAACTAATACCTCACCAGCACTACCCTCAACAAGGAAAACGAACACAATAACGAATTCCACATCTCATTCTTCGACCACACCACTACTCTAACCAGCAAAAACCTTACTCAAACCCTAAATAACTAAACCACCTACCACACTATCACGGGGAAGGATATCTATGGTATACTGAAACCGTGCAGGGGGAAATGCTTACGCTAAGCGGGTTTTTCCTTAGTCAGGCGACAGCGAGCTATTTGAGAGAGGGGAACTGGGGACGCATTTCTAGCGGAGGACACAACAACGGACCATCAAATAACACATCACGGAACATCAATAAGCATCGTTAATTAGACAGACGTATTCAGAGCTCTTTTTACCCGTTCACTTAGATCATATACCGTGAATAGTACGGAGGTTGCTTTACCACCGAGTAAATAAGGCCCCAATACTCACCAGTGTCTACATCCAAGGCCAGAACCCCTTTTTGGCCCTGATTAGGTCTTGAGGTGTCTCTTTACCTAGATTATAGCTCTGGTTGAGCGGTTTCGTACGAGTTAGTTACCTTCACGGACCCGGGATGGAGGGTGCACGACCTGTGGTCAGTAGAGTGTATGTGTTGTACGATACAGCACATACTGTTCACTGCATCCCCCGCTCCGTTGCAATACCCACAAAGTTACCGGCCTACGAGGTGTTTATTAGTAATAACCATTATACAACGACGATCTTCTAAGGTATTATACCTAATATAAGAGTAGCCAGCGTTTCCACGGCTAAATACCCTTAATTCCTTATTTTATAAAAGATCAACACTAGTGTGAAACTTAACACCTCTAAAATAGGTTAGACGAGTATTACCTTCAGAAATAACCCCCTAATACCCTCCATAGGACTAACCTATATAAATTCACCCTTTAAATAATTACCCTTCTACGTTATGAATACTAGTATACTATTCTTACTCTATCTAAGAGATATGGACAACTTAGGGATCTATTTTAATAATATCCATAACTTCCTCTAATAAGGAAATATAAAGGTCCTTATTATACGTAAATAGGGGTATCCGTGGATACTAATATACTCTTTAGAATAGAGTTTTACATAGAATTACTTTATAAACACAGAATTATATAAAATCCACTATCGTTTTGGCCACCCATTAGTACAAAGGCTCCATACGATCCTAAAGAGAGCCAGCAACAACGTGACGTTCAAAGCAATCTAGAAGCTCATAAAACACTACCACTAATACTAAATGAATGGACAAGCTCTAGGGAAATTTAAATTCACCTTTAGAGATGATGTGGACTTTAATTATGAGGTTATTATTAATATCTTTTACCTAAAAAGGAATAAACCTATGATCTACGTTATTAATACGGCTATTTCCTTTAATATAGCTAGGTTTCTAGAAAACATCAGTATAAAGCACACCTAGGAGACACTATGCAAATACTAAATCAATACCTACCTCGGATCCCCTAATTAGATCATCACAAACACTAGCAGAAACTTTAGCTTTAAGGAATTCAGGAATTTAGCAAAATCCATAGTAATCAAAGTTAAAAAGGTGCCCGTTAAAGCCCATAATAGTATCGGGAAAGTAGAGCAATACTATGCACTCCTACGACGAGTATATAACATTATTCACCAAAAATCCCCTTCTACACCACCAAAAATCACCTTATAAAACATAATTAAAACAATTAACGATACGGTTAGCTTAGATGGTCTTATTCTAACCCTACTCATCTTCAGAGTATACTCACATATAAATATAGACTCACCATTATCACCAGAGATATGGTAATACGCAGAAGCTATACGGAAAACCATGGCGAAGCTATAAGAGATTTACGTAGAACGTATAACAACTAACACTCTCATAATAAGAAACGGCCTAAATACGACCCCTACGCAAGATCTACTACTATAATTAAAAATTATTGTTTAATATAAGAGAAGGGGCTAAACAAGCTTATATACACTCCTCGCTAATAAAGGCGAAAACTACGTTGTCCAATTACCCTCTAAACCAAAAACTTTCAGGTTTACTATTATTAAACCCTTCCTAAAAAATAATAATAAGAATATAATCCCAGAAATACTAAGAGACGATAAAAAAGACGTCCTTAATAAAGAAAAGGAAGTCCGAAATGAGATTATTATCTGAATAGATACACTACTCCCGGAGGAAAAACTAATACTACCACCTCGACGCCTAAGAAATAGACCATAGAAAAACACCCAAATTAACCTCCTAGTAGAAGTTAACACCTTTAACAACACCAAAAACAAGGCCACAACAACAGCTGCGTTTATAAGCACCAAGGAGGAGGCAGATCACACCCTTGCACTCGAGCTACGCAAAAAGGGCATAATTAAAGCCCCAGGACCCCCGTTCAAGGAGTCCACTAAAAAGGAGATCAACGCCCTGATTGAACGAGGAGTCTTTGAATTCATAAAGTATAACGAGGAAAAACACAAAGGGATACGTATATTCCACTCTCAGATTATTAACAAAGTAAAAGGGAAAACAGAGACGCTTTACGAGAAGTCCAGATTTGTTATTTAGGGATATATAAACGATAATAAGGAGGTTATCCTTATATAATCTCCAATTATTTAGAGTACTAATTAGAGACTAATTCTCGCCGTCACTCCATCTCTCATCCAGAAGGAGGGCTATTCACTATGGATAAGAGACATTACCCAAGTATACACCCAGTCCACAATAAAGCTCGAAAGGACGATTCTTATGAGACTTCCAGACCAGATCAAATAAAATTACCCCCCTAAAACCATTATAACCATCGTATAACCATTATACGGCATCGCAGAAACCAGAACCCACTAGTATATAATATATAATAAGTACCATAAAAAAAAGCTCCAGATAAGGACTTTTATATATAACCCCTACTTACTATTACCAAATAATAAAAATGAGAACTTTACGATAATTAGTATATAAACTAATAATATTATCGGCCTAAGTAACGAGACCTTTGCTTAACAGGAAAACGAGGAACTCTAGAAAGCGATATTCTCAGTAAAGGAGAAATAATACCTCTCCACCAAAACACTACTCATATTTAACGGAGGGATCATCTTAACTAATAAAAAGATCATTTCCTTATACCTAAAGGGCTAGGGAGTAAAAATACACTAAGTTAATACTAAATCTATTACTATAAAGGAATAATACGTTGAACAATATACTAAAAGTGCGTATACCACCTTAAAGTGCTAACTAGAAGCAGTGTTCAATCTATCCGTAGTAGCCCAGCACTAAGAAGCGATGCTAGAGCAGATCAAAGCTCTGAATTGACGCCTACTATGGCAAATGGAGTACCTAGACCAAGGCCTCACCTACGTAGCCCTCGACCTAACTACCACTAAGCTCTTCATTTTTATTAATAACTCCTTTATTAATAATAACAACCTAATATCCTAACTCGGATTCGTAATCCTCCTTATAAATAAGACCAAAGGAGAAGAGGACTTTATAATAAAAAGAAATATTATCCACTACTCCTCAACAAAATCTAAGAGAATTACGAAAAGCATCCTCGTATCTAAGATATACGGGATGGTCGCCGGCGTTAATATAACCTATACCCTCTCTACGACCCTAAAAATTATAACCAATAAGCTCCGAATACTTATAATCCCAACTATTATATATACTAACTTATACTCATTTTACAAATATCTTATTAAACTTAGAACTATAAAAAAAACACCTAATAATTAATATTATAGTATTAAAATAATTTTATAAAAAACAAAAACTATACGAGATCCGATAGATCTACGGAGACGACAACCCTACCAACGGCTTAATAAAAGTTATACTAAACTGAACCCTCATAAGGCTTATCGAGGAAGTAAAAGCAAAAATTAAGATAAAGGGATGGGTTACGAAACCCTAAGGAGCACCTATAACGCCGAATAAGAGGAGGAATATAAAAGAGATCAGAGGATATAAGAGGAATACCATTACTATCGCTAACGACGGCGAGCCGGACTTTGCCCGTAACTGGTTACGGGATACGCTTATTTCTACTAAAAGCGGTATAACCAAAAACAGCACTTCTACCGCTTCCGACCACCTTATACACTCATTCCATTTATCGATTTTTTTATTGCGTTTTAAGTAATTTGGTGCCCGCGCTAAATAACGCTCAATTTTCACTCATTATTTAAGAAAGGGGCGATTTACAATAAAAGAGATAGTTACTAATATCGGAATATCCACGCTGGACTAGCACCACCTATTACCGCCTATCGCCTATTAACCCGATTAGTGAACCAATCAGAAGGCAGGAATCGGTTTTAGATCAGCAGCGTCAGATCGCTACCGTAGGCCAGATTCCTTCCTTCAACAACAACAGAGCAGATACGACGAATATATCGTTATTTGCCCACCTTCCATACTAGGCCTAGTGAAGTGAATCCAACAGGATCAGTGAATCGACCGGATAGAGACACGAATGCCTGATGGTGGGCTCACTTCAAGGTCCGCCTCAGTTCCAGCCTCGATCTGTCACGCAGTTAGCGTGTTTTAGAGTGAAACGCAAAAACGATTTAGTGGTTACCTGGTCATCAGGGACAAGTGCAGCATCTGGGTTGGCCACCATGATTCTGTCTACAGGCGGCGGTAGGAATCTCGAGGGAGCCGATAACGTGACATCAATCAAATAGAATATGCAACAGATACAGAAATTCAAGACAGCTAATTCAACTGTTTTTCTAGCGGCACGCTCAACGGACAATTATACGTTACCCCTCATGTTGGCCTATGCGAGGAACCAACATGCCTGCGCATGATGCAGCTTGACGAAGATGTTGCCTCTCCCCGCACATTTGTGGAACTGGGAGGAGCACAAATGGAAGGAGGAGAGGATCATGGGGAGTTTTGGGAATAGATTTGCTCGTTACTACTCACTTTAGCAAGGGATAAACCTATGGATGCCCAAGTGCAGACTCGGAAAAAGCGGTAGTCTCCTTCGCTTATGCATCTCTCAAACCTCTCGGATAGGGCACCAACAAGTGAGTGTACGGAGATAGCTGGGGATAAAGCGTTCGGAGAGCTTGCGTAAGTATTGACGGCCCATGGATCAAAATCCAGTCTAAGAACTTGTTTCACATCCAACAATTGGGTGGTATTCTGTGGGTTTCTTTGATACTGGGCAGAATCTTGAAAATTTGGGATGTTGGCTGGCGATCTTAGACAACGCGGCCTTGGTTCTCTTTGGATATACTTATTAACCTTTATGCGATTCAATGAGTATTCTCCTTGCTTGGAACCCTCAAATGTGAGCCTGATGAAAAATTACTTCTTCACTAAGCTTTTATGTAATACAACGACTCTGGTCCCTAAACCAGTAACACTTTGCGTCCCCTTCCATTGATTATCCTGCAGATGAGGCAAACGAAGAATGCAGCTGTTGTTCTCCGATGCAGCAGACTTCAAAGTAGTACAAGGATGATGTGCGGTAAATCATTCACCAAATCAACACTGGCAACACAGCTTGACGTTGGGTTGATGAAGTCGCTGGAGTTGCTGGAGTAGACCAGTGCAGTGGGGCTGTCCGGCCCGGCCCCTCTAAAGATTGCTCGGATCTCCCGCCGACGGTGCGAGGAAGTTGCCTTCAGACGATGCTACCTTGGCTGGAGTGAGGTCAGTTGAGCCCATATAAGCTTGGCGTATTCGCAATCGTCTGATTTGCCGCTACGAGGCACACCAGTACGTAAAAGAGTTACTGAGATTGGATGTCAAAGAAAGTAACAATTGCGTAAGTTGAGATCTGTCATAATTACTTCCTAATTGTGAACTGGACCCTTGAACTAATGCATGGACCTAGAGTCAAATGTTAAAGGTGATAGCAAGCTGAAAGGTGAGCGGTGAATGTTGGCCAGGTGAAGCCTAGCGGCCAAGTCTAGCAAAGGGGCCGGGGAAGTTGGCTCCTTAGGTTCCCGAGGTTGATATCTCAGCACTTTCGGCAAAGGATTGCACCTGCCAAAGACTCAGCGGCTGGTGATGGCAGGTGGCAGTGCCTTGTATCTTCATGCACCCCTGAACGCCGCCCAATGGCCGGAAGGGAAATGACGCTTGGGCCATGTAGCGGTGAGAGGGTCAACAGTACTTGATTGGCTGACGCGCCCCCCGCAATCAGGAAAGTACAGATACTAGACAGCCAACAGGCCAAGCTAACAGTGACCGGATGGCGCTAAACCCAGTGAAGGAGGGGGTAGCACCCTTTTCCTACAGGCTATCGTGCCACTGGCCGGCCTTGTTGATTGTGCCCCGCCTTGCCCACAACAAGAGACCCTCCAAACCTCTGAAAACCATCACCACGCCTTCCTCCCCCCTAGCTCCCCCGAACCTCATCTGCGCTGCGCGCGTGAAAATATTCCCTTTCCTCATACCAATTTGCGTCGCAGTATCCCTTTAGATCAGTCGAGCTACGATTCAACATGAAGGGCGAGGTAAGTAAACGCGTCTTTCAGCCCATTCTTGCCCAACACGCCTGCAGCAGCTATCAACCGCAGCTTTGCTGGCCATTTCGCTGTGGCAGCGACCCCTGAAATATTTCCTGGCTATCTCTGCCTCGGTCTGCGGCTCAAGTACTGAAAGCAATTGTCTCCAGATTCTTCACCTTCATCTCGGCCAGGCCGGTACCCAGCTGGGTAACTCTGCTTGGGAGCTGTACGTCCATCTCCGTCCCTTGCCTTCATCTTCCTCGCCCGAAAGAAATCCGATCGACTGACCGCCCGCCGCGCAGCTACCTCCTCGAGCACGGCCTCGGCCCCGATGGCCGTCCTGACCCCAACGCCAAGGACATCGTCGATGGTGGCTCCTACGAGACGTTCTTCACCGAGACTAGCAATGGCAAATACGTCCCTCGATCCCTCTTCGTCGATCTCGACCCCTCGCCCATTGACGAGATCCGGACTGGCGGTTACCGCCAGCTCTTCCACCCCGAGCTGTTGATCAGCGGCAAGGAGGATGCTGCCAACAACTACGCTCGCGGCCACTACACCATTGGCAAGGAGATGGTCGACAACGTCATCGACCGTGTCCGCCGCGTCGCTGGTTCGTCTCTCCTTGCGGCCACCTTGTCTGTCGGCCCGCACCCAGACTGACCGACAACTTTACAGACAACTGCCACTCCCTTCAGGGATTCCTGATCTTCCACTCCTTCGGTGGTGGTACCGGCTCTGGTTTCGGTGCTCTTCTGCTTGAGCGCCTCTCTACCGAGTACGGCAAGAAGTCGAAGCTCGAGTTCGCTGTCTACCCCGCTCCCCGTGTCTCGACTGCTGTCGTTGAGCCTTACAACGCTGTTCTGTCCACCCACAGCACCATCGAGAACTCGGACTGCACCTTCCTGGTTGACAACGAGGCTGTCTACGACATCTGTCGCCGCAACCTCGACATCCCCCGTCCCTCGTACGACCACCTGAACCGCCTGATCGCTCAGGTTGTCAGCTCCATTACCTCGTCCCTCCGCTTCGACGGTGCCCTCAACGTCGATCTGAACGAGTTCCAGACCAACCTGGTCCCGTACCCGCGTATCCACTACCCGCTTATCAGCTACGCCCCCGTCATCTCGGCTTCCAAGAGCGCTCACGAGAGCTTCAAGGTCCATGACCTGACCTTCCAGTGTACGTGCCGAGTTCCCCAGATTCAATGGTATCAAGAGACTGACAGATCACAGGCTTCGAGCCCAACAACCAGATGGTCGTCTGCGATCCCCGCAACGGCAAGTACATGGCCGTCGCTCTGCTGTACCGCGGTGACGTCGTTCCCCGCGACTGCAACGCCGCCATTGCCGCCCTCAAGGCCAAGGCCTCGTTCAACCTCGTCGAGTGGTGCCCTACCGGTTTCAAGCTCGGCATCAACTACCAGAAGCCCATGGCCGTTCCCGCCGCCCCCGGCGACGGTGGTCTCGCCCCTGTCGACCGTTCCGTCTCCATGCTTTCCAACACCACCGCCATTGCCGAGGCCTGGTCGAGATTGGACCACAAGTTCGATCTCATGTACAGCAAGCGTGCCTTCGTTCACTGGTACGTCGGTGAGGGTATGGAGGAGGGTGAGTTCAGCGAAGCCCGCGAGGACCTTGCTGCGCTTGAGAAGGATTACGAGGAGGTTGCTGCCGACTCGTTCGAGCCTGATGAGGGTGATGCCGAGTACTAAGCCGACATCGGAGAAGCCGGTTTTTTTTTGTTTCGCGGTATATCGGTTGCTGCAACGAACGATGATGAACCCGGTGGCCTTGGGCGAAACGATTGGATGAAAAAGTATGTTTCTTTGGCGACCGTTGGAGTGTCGGTTCGGTAGATTTCTCTGTTCTTGTTCTCGCCGAACGGACACGGATGCGAGGCACTGGATTACCCCATAACCCATGAATGGATATTTCGGGAGTCAAGCTCGAGTTGATAATAGATGAGGCCAAGTTACTTTCTCCTTCACAAGCACATACATGTGGTCTCAGTCCCCTTTCTTGACAAGAGCTCCATGGGTCTTTCCCCCTTAGGTATTTGTAAATGCAGTCGTGGATTAGTTGTGATCGCATGACCTGGAACTCGGCGTGAACGTGAATGAATTTGTTTTTCTTTATAATTGTTGGCCCATGTCCATTTGCGGCCGAGTCCCTAGCTGAAAAGTGAAGTTGAGACTTGGAGCAGGGAGCAATGAGCAGTGAGCGATGTGCCGCAATAACTGTACTCGTAATCTTTTTTTTGGACGCCTTTCCCGATGCCTTTTTATGCTCACCACAGTGGTATCCCATCAAACTAATACATGTGAGACCTCCTTTCAATACCATTATTTACTACCATCCCCCTTTCTACGTCGACTTTTCCTTGGGCTTGGACTTGTCCGACTTGCGCCATGCCTCCGCCCGCCTCGCGCCGCGGCCCGTGGGCTTCGATTTCTCGACGCGTCCCTTGACCTTGGCCCGCTTTCCGAACTTGAGGTCTTTGGGCCTGCCATCCTTGGCGCTGGCGCGACGACCCTCAAAGATGAAGTCCTCGGGCGCCTTGATGTCGCCCTTGGGTACGGCGCCGGAGCCGTTGGCCTGGCGCGGCTTCTTGTCGCCAGCCTTGCCCTTGCGCTCGCGGAAGGCGCGGGAGCGGCCCAGGAGGCGGCTCGCACGGCCGGCCATGGACTGCTGCTCGGGGGTGATCTTGGCCTTGTACTTTGTGCTACCCGGGGCGCCACCGGCGGCCGGCTGGCCCTTGGACTTCGAGCGCTCCATCGCGTTGGCTGTCTTGTGAGGGGCCTTCGCGCGGGCCACGCGCAGGGCGCGGGTGAGCATAGGAGGGTATTTCTTGCCGTCCAGAAGGAGAGCGGTTTCCACGTGGTTGGCGTCCTGATAAAGTCAGATTTTGCGGTTATGGTTCAGGCGCACCCAGTACTTACGTAAAACTGGACATAGGCGAAACCTTTGCCTACTCTCGTCTTGGGATCACGCACGACGCGGACATTCTCAACCTTGCCGACATGCTTGCTGAACGTCCTCCAGAGGCCCTCCTCAACATCCGACGGCACCTTGTTCCGCTTCTTCTGGACCGTCTCGCCTTCAGCGCCGGTCGCCAGGACGGTCTCATCATCGACGAAGCCGAGGTTTCCAACGAAGACGCAGCGGCGGTGGTCGGTCGCGGCAGGGTGTGCGACGCTGTCGACGCGCAGGTGGCGGTCAAGGACGACAGAGCCGTTGAGCTCAGCGACGACCTTGCGCGCAGCGGCCGGGGTGGAGAAGACGACATAGGCGTTGGCGCTCTTGGTCGTCTCCTGCATGAGGGACTTGGTGATGTACGCGGCGCGCTTGGGCAGTGCGCCGCCGGAGAAAGCGAGAGACCGGAAGCGGATGGATTCGATCTTCTGAGGAGGTGAGGCGTCCTTGTCAAGTACGCTGGTGAGGTGCGCTTCGAGAGCGCGCTTGGCGGTCTTGTCGGTGGCCGCCTCTGCGGCGACGTTGGCAAGGTAGACGGTGCGGTTGGCCTTCTCAATATCGCTGTCCTTGTCCTTGGTCTTGGCGTCGGCGGCCAGGGACTCATGGACTGGGACGTCGGAGTCGTCGTCCTCGGATTCTCCTGATGCTGCCTCCTCATCGTTCTCTCCCTCGTCGCTATCCTTTTTGATGCGCTTGCCAGCCGGCGCTTCGTTCTGCTCAGCCTGCGCAAGCTTGCTCAGGTACTTGCCCTCGATATCATCCTCTTCACGCTTGCGCTTCCGTTCCTTCTTCGCTTTCGGAGCCGGCTTTGCGGCCTCCTCCTCCTGTTCTGAAGATGAATCGTTTTCAGACTCCTCTTCAGCTCCGTCGCTCTCTCCATCTTCCTCATCCTCGTCATCGCCGGAGTCTTGCTCTAGCTCCGAAAGCTCTTCATCTTCCTCGTCGGCGTCGGGCAGCTCTTCGTTCTCGTCGGTAGTCTCGGGCTTTGCCTTCGGGGGAGGCAGTTCGGAGTACCTAGACTTTGATGGGGCTTTGACCGGTCCCGCCTAGGGTTTGTTAAAATTTTCCAAGTCCAATTGGCAGACATATATAAGACTTACACTAGATGCGAACAGAGCATCGAGGGTGGGGTCAATGGCCTTGGAAGAGGCCGCAAGTTTCGAGGTACTATTCTTTTCGTTAGTTTTTTAAGACACCGTAACATGCCCGGGAAGACGCATGGCATACCCCTTCGCCATTGTTGCGAGACCGAGTTCGTTGCGTGTGTTACGTCCCGATATTTCTGCAACGAGCCCGCTGGAGATGCACCGATCGCCCCAGTCTCTACCGCCGCAGAAAAAAATAAACCAGCTCCTCTGTCGCTTGGTCTGCGCGCTGGCCGATAAGGAATTTCGGAGATTCGGAGGCAGATAAGAGACGGAACAACCATCGATTGGTGCAAAAGGTCAGAAGACCGCTATTTGCCGAGAACAGCTGCCCCGTGCCCACTGTTGTGCCAGCGCTCACCGCTTTTGCTGTCAGGGCGAAGACGGTTCTGCCGACCGATCCTGGTTCCGCACTGGGAGACGGGAAAGGCACAGAGAGGGAGCAGCAGGTGAGCGCATCTCATGGAGCCGGCAGGTCACTAACGCTTCTCTTCCACCTCCGAAAACCCACCACAACACCACCAACTCGCGCCCACCCACGCCGGTTTCCGGGCCCAGACAATCCCAGGCGTTCATGCTGTCCTCTTCCAGCTTTTATTTACCTCTCGATTTTGGCACACATTCGTTTTCCTTGCCCCAGCACCCAGCCCACCTCTCCAACCTGCTGCTGCTCGTCCCTCCGGGCCCCGTCGCCGCTCCCACGAAAACTCGTCTACCCGAATTGCACCTGTCCACGAGGCACCCTGCCTCCAAACCACCCGATCTGATATCGCACAGCTGGGCATCGCCTTATTGTCTCAATGGCAGCTACGGCGTCCGCGCCGCCTGCCCTCTCTCCAGGGCAGGCGACGCTCGATCACGACGACAGCAACATCTCTAGCCCTCTGAGCGACGTCGAAGACAAGGACGGCGAGGGCGAGTCTCTCGATGGCATGCAGCTGGACCCTCCTCAGTCGACTCATGACGATTTGCTCGACTCCGACAGCAACCTGTCCGAGGCGAACGATACCGAGGCCGAAACTGAGCGTCTTTACGACACCCCGCAGGCCCAGCGGCACAAGGACGTGGTCGTCAATCAGTTCAACGACGGCCAGGTATTTGAACGCACCCCGAGCAAGCTGCAGAAGACATTTTCGGTCGACGCAGCCGACGATGGCGACGACGACAGTCTTTCCGACCACGACGACGTGTCGATGGCCTCCAGTCGCGGCGATGCGGCTTCGCCCAACAAGCCCAAATCCTCCACCGAGCTCCCATCTGCCGAGGATAGCTCTGAAAGCTCCGAAAGTAAGAAGCGGAAGCGCTCCCCTGTCGCGGAGTCCTCCGAGCCGGGCCAGCCCTCCAGGAAGCGCACCGGCTCCGTCGTGCCTCTGGAGCAAGAGCAACAGAAGAATGACGTGGAGATGCACGACGAGGTCCCATCCACAAATTCCCACAGCGGCGATCACTCTGCGACCGATGATACCGCCCCGGAGCTCCCACCTACCAAGCGTGGGCCGTCGCGCGACGCTCACAGCCCGGTGAAGGACTCACAAATAACGAAGAAGATCACTCGTAACGGCAGCAAGCGGAAAAGCACCGCTCCCGAGACCCATGATCACGAGGGCCACGAAGGCAACGCTCGCGACGATGGTCGAGTTGACGAGGACGCGGGGCCTCACGATGATGATCATGCCGAACATGGGGGCGACGATGACGCGGAAGCGACGCGGAATGACGAAGAGCGTAAGGAACATCCCATTCAATTCCCTTCACACCAACTGACACGGCACTCTAGTCGAGAAAAAACGCGCTGCCGTCGAGGAATGGACCGATCTTGAAGAGAAGTTCGTGCTCTTCCGTGAGCGGTAAGTCTCGGCTACTCTGCATTCACCGCCCGGCATCCACTGACGAGTCTGTTGCAGGCTGTACAAGGATCGATTAGAGCGCCTCGAGCAAGAAGAGAATTCTCTGCAAGCCGAACCTCCTTCCCATCCAGAGTACCTCAACATGAAGCAATGCCTGGACGAAAGACTCGCAAAGAAGCTTCGGAACATTAACAAGGAGTACGAGCTATCTGTCGAGGCGCTTGAGCGACTAGCGGTGGCACGCCGCGCTCAGATTTGGGATCAGTTCTACCAAGGAGTGCGGGAGCAGCGCTCAAAGATGCTGGAAAACTTGAACCAGGAGTGGTACGAGACTCAGAACGCCAGGCGGAGCGCGCACAGTGTTCCCGACTACGGTCTCCTGTTCCCCACCAACCCTGCACAGCGCACAAGGAATGCTGTCGCGTACAACTCGGAGGTTTCGTTCCTGGCAGGACTTGCCAAGCACGAGGGTTTCCCCGCCGTCCCGGCCATGCGAGGCGCCAACCTGTCGGAGATTGAAGATGATTTGGAGGCCATGAAGGTAAGTCAATGACTCGCCCCTTCTGTCGTGCAACCATTGACCTTCTTCCAGCGCAGTTCGAAGCCTCGCCAGCAATCGATAATGCAGCCTCTTGAGGACTATCAGGCGGTCGCATTTGGAGGAACGTTGGGTCCTGCCGGTGAACAATTCATCAAGGACACTCCGTGGGCGAACCCGAACCACATTTCGCACAAGATCAATCCGGGGCCCGCGGCGCCTGCACCGCCGGTAAACAACAGCCCAATGCAGGGAGGCAAAGCTTCAGCAGCAGGGCCGTCCAATGCACAACCGCCACCAGCCTTGTCGAACGGTCATCCTGCCCCCCACACGTCGCCGCAGACAAATCTCTTCCCCTCGGCATCTCCAGAGATGGTGCGGACAGCCAATGTTCTTGCGCAAGGCACTCAAATGAAGCGCGCGGGAAGCCGGGCATCAAAAGCTGCAAAGGACACAGCCCCAAAACAAGAACCAGTGACGGCGATGGCAAGTTAGGGGGCATCACCAGGTGGCTGACGGCGTTTTCGAGGCTTACTGTACTGTTATGATACCCCACGACGGCTTGGGCGAATCGCCCTTTTTCATTTGCGTTTGCGCTGCCGCAAAAAGGCGGCGGCTTTTACTCTTAGGTCCGCATAGAATCGCGGACACCATCGGATTGTTACAATGGGAGACTCGGATTGGATTAAGGAGCCTCATTTGCATCGGGTCGGACTGGTTTTATCCTGTACCTTGACGAGACATGTACAGAATTGCTGATTGAGGGTTTTGGTATTCTACATTGATGTGCGTAGCGTAGAGAGCGAGGCAATTCTCGCTGATATATATTACACAATGCAAATGCTTGTTCATCTGCAAAGGCACCATTGCCCTTGGCGTCGTTATGGTTGCTCCTCACATTGAGCCACTCGCACCAGTTCGTCCCATCGTTCGGTCGCTATTGACTTAGTTGGACTGCGAAGGTTGTCTCGGTGTGTCGGGCACCTTGACGTCTTCGAACTCGTCTTGGCCGACGGCGCGGAGAGTATACCAGTCTAAACGTGACCAGTTAGCTGAACCAGCCCCTCAATCAAACGGGGTTGTGCAAGCATAGCCACATACACACTGCGCCGGCTAGACACCACAGGCCACCACCGACGGCGAGGTTCTTGACAATGTAGGGCTTGCGGGCTCGGATCAAGGCTGGGCCTTGTCGAAGGTTGCGATCGTAGTAGGAGGATTTCTGGGGGCTGTTTTTGCTCGTCAGGCCACTCATCCGGAGAAGGCGGGACACGGATGTATTTACATAGCCATTGCGACTGTTGCTGCGTCCCTCGGAAGGACGATCAATGGTACACGAGTGGATCGCGACGATGTGGGAGACGAGTGTTTTAGTTGCCCTCGAGGGGTTCGCGGTTGCGCCGTGGATGGAGTTCAATATTACCAGTCGCAGAGGCCGAATAAACTAGAGGAAATTCACAGGCCGAACATTCCCTCGTCGCTGATTGGCATCGATAAGCCGGCTGAAGTCCGGCAGAACTGATAGTGACGTAGAGCAGTTCGATAAGCTCAGACAGGGACCCCTGCAGGCAGTTGTTTTTTTGGCCGAAGCGGATGTGTCGCTGCCTTTTGCATGGAGCCCACCTACATTTCCTGTTATCCCCTCTGTACCTAGCTCTATATTATCCTTCTTATCATCCTTTATATGGTCCTTGAAATGGTCCTTCCTCTCTACCTTGATAGGCAGCCTCTTCTCTAGTTCCATTTCCCCCCCTACTTCGTGGCCACCTGCAACAGGCAGCAGCTGGTGCAGGGCCTTTGCATGAGAGACATCTGAGGTACGCAAAGTCAAGCTACGACCGCAAGCTTTAGTGCCGAAGCAAATTGTAATACGAAGCATCAAAACAGGTCGCTTGGTTGCTTTCCGCGGAGGTAGCTCCTTCTTTTTATCCTTTTTCATAGGACGCCGAGGCTCCAGGCCTTCTTCTCTCCACCCACGCATCTCACAGCAAGCCGCTGCAGCACACTGAAGCTGCGGCTCTAAGGCAGCAAGTGCGCTAACCCAAAACAGGCACCACCCGGCTAGGTCGACACGCCGGTCATAACCCGCGTCGCTTGTCACGCAGCCTTTCAACGTTCGTCAGGCGCTGCTGCTTGCACCGCTGGAAACCCTTCAAACTCTGGAGCAGGGAAAGCAGGCAATTGCATCGGCCAGCCGAGATCAATCGCCTTGGAGTCGCCGAATCGCCCACTCGACTCCGCTTCATTTCTCGGCCGACTAGACGGTTTCTGGCGATTGCGATCTTGTGTTTTCCAGCGCGTTGGAGGATGGTGATCCGGAAAAGCTTGAGCTCTCCATATTTCGACAAGTCGCGACAGCTCCTGCCCTCGTGATCCGAGGTCTTCCGCCTCGCCGACGTCCACCACCGCAACACAGTGTCGCATTTCTTCTCTCTATCCTCTTACAAACTTCCATCCTCGTAGCCGTCTGTCTTTGTTCTCAACTATCCCAGAACCATGGCGTCCGCCTCCCCGCAGGCGCCCGTGGGCGACCAGATCCGCCAGCTCAATGACGCCCGCAAGCTCGTCCTCGGCGACGTCAAATATTACCCGACTGTCGTTAAGAGCATCCTCCCGATTGTCGGACCCTCTGCGCGCGTCGAACTCCGCAGATGGGGCGCCGACTTCCTAGCCGAGGCCTTTGCGACGCCTGCACTTCCCGGCAGCGAGAAGGAGACGATGCAGCTCTTTGTGCTGGACACGCTGCAGACCATGGTCGACAACCCCAACGAAGACGCCCACGTTTTGCGAAGCGCGATCCAAACGGCGGCAAGCATCTACCCGTTCGCACTGAGATGGATGTGCGTGCGCTCCGGCTGAATGATACAATGTGATGGAAGCTGACTACATCGGCAGCATCAATAACTCGTACGATACCCTGACGTGGGAGCGGATGGTCGCGATCAAGACGAGGATTCTGAGAATTTGGGATGATGCCGAGCCTACGGTGCGGATATGCTGTATCAAGTTTGCGCAGCGAGTTGTCCTGGCGCAATCAGCGGCCAACCCCCAGGAACCAAGAGTAGGCTCGACTCCATATATCACTCTTCGACGATACTAATGAACTGCCCAGCGTGGCGACTCTCTCGACATATCACTAGATAAAATCCCGCCGAACCATCAGACCCTGGATCCTCGCACACTCGACGCAGAAGGAGCTGGATTGCTGGACAGGATGTTGAGCGTGCTCCAAGAGAATAGCAGGTAAGGATCGTACTGGTGGAGTGGGTTTGATCACAGCTAACCACAGCAACTTGATGATAGTGATGTTCTTCTTGTGGATGCCACCCTCAACTGCCTTTCTATCCTGATCCGCAGCCGGCCGGGAACGGCCAACCGGATCTTGAATGCCGTGCTCAACTTCAACCCTCTGAAGCTCGCAAACTCGCCCATGACTCCTAAGACTCGCGTGATGGTCAAGTCCATGGAGAAGACTACTCGTATGCTCCTGATCCATTTGTCCAAACGGTATTGCTCTCAGCCTCGTCTGTCCACGACCCCCACTAACATGGAAACGCAGCGATCCTCATAATCCCATGGCACCACGGATCCAGCAGCATGTGGAGAGAATGATGCGAATGCGGAATGAAATCTTTGATGAGGTCGGCCGAAAGCGAGCTTACGAAGCTGCGCAACATGACGGCATGGATCCCAAGCGTCAGCGGATGATACCCCAAATTATGACAACACCGCAAATACACATCACGCCGTTGGCGCCAGGCCCTCACAGCCTGGGCGACGTCTTCACTCTCACGGGCAGCGAAGGGCTGAAGGCTTTCGATGTAGCCACGCTACCGACGGCTCTTGCTGCTAAGATCAGTATTACGACGCTCATCCGCACAGATCCCCAACTTCTCAATAAGGCTATCGAAGTAGGTTTTGTTCTCTCTGTAAAGGATCCTTTTTAACACGTGGTAGGGCATTCAAGGACGACTGAACACGTTGGCTGCCCAACCTGCGCCTCCTCTTAACCCTGAAACTGCTCCTCTGGGTGTTGACGAGGATGACGATGACTATGAGCCTGACTTTTCCGCCGCCGAGGATAACGAGCAGATCCTGAACAAGCTTGATAGCGACTCGGTGGCTAGGCCGGAAGACGGGAACCTTGGTCTGAAGTCGTTCAGGTTGCCTCCTCCGCCAGCCCTTACGCCAGAATTGGCGCTTAGCGCGGGCCAAGGCTCCGTGATGTCTCTGTTCCAGTTCGTCAAGCAACTGGATGATGCTGGTAAGAGGGCCAAGTCCGGCATTAACAGATTGGCGGCTAGTTCCAATGATCGAGAGTCATGGATTGCTATTATAACGCGCCTGGCAAGTCGCTCTTCGGCAGGGTTGGAAGAGGTCAGCGTCAAGGGTGAAGGCAGCAGCTCTGGGGCCCGCTTGTCTCTCGGCAACAGTATCCGAGACTCGCTATACACCTACGTCCTTGAGGACTTCCGACGACGGATCGATGTAGCAATCACCTGGTTGACGGAAGAGTGGTACAATGACCAGCTGCAGAAGAAGCAGGAGGGAGACCACCCGATGCACTACGAGAAGTGGGTGCTCAAGCTGATCGACGGCTTCTCGCAATACCTGAACGCGCAGGACAAGGTTCTCACGCGGTTTTTGGGCGAGATCCCCGAGCTCACATCGTCCATCTTGGCACGCGTCAAGCTGATCTGTCGAGACCCGTTGGTGGTGCCACTGGCGCTGACCAGTTTGTTGTACCTGGTCATGATGCGGCCGCCGGCCAAGGAGCTCGCTCTGGATACGGTCCAGGATATCTGGACAGAATGTAAGTTAACGATGGTTCATCTGTGGAGTTGATTAGATGCTTACGGGTCTCCAGATGAGGACGCGCGACCGTTGGCGGCCAAGTACTTGGTCAAGTTCCGGCCGGCCTTCCTCGAGGCGGCCAAGAGCGACGCCGAGAGCGGCGCTGCTGCCACATCAACAAACAACACGGCAATCGCGACATAACGGCAGTTGCGGCCATGGCCACTTGTATGCGGCCACTGAATTACGCGAACATGGATGATTACAACACTTGAGCACAATACGGACGCAGATCTCGAGAGGCGGCCAAAGACGCAAAGCATTGGAAGAGGCTACTACAGAGTCGGTTTAAGGAAGATGTCGAGGGCGAGGAATTGATGTTGTCGAGCCTCTCAGTATACCCCCCAAAGGAAGTTGAAGTAAAGCAGAGCTTCGAGCCTCTCAGAGAGGAAGAGGGAGGCTGCGGCGGAAGATTGGCATGGCATAGGCCTGGCGTTTGATTGGGCTCTTCGAGCCACGAAGTGTACGGATAACCGTGTGTGATATACTCTCAAGGGTGGCCCGGGTAAAAGAGGCCCGAAAAGCAAAATCAGTGAGATGAAGTTTTGGGGGAAATTATGCTGACTTTTAGCTAAAGCAAACGCAAGTTCCCCTTTATTTGCACTCGAAGATTCAAAACGAATCTATAAGTCTTACCGTGAGGCAGAGGAAGCGCGCTAATGAGCAGTTTTTTGCAAGCGGCGGCCGAGCACCACGACGGGGAATGGGGGAACGGTTGGTTGCGAGTTGACGGGTTCCGGGGGGGTTGATACCGCCCCTCGGGCCCCCTTCTCCCCCAGGCCGGAACAGGCCTGAATGTTGATAGCGTCGGGTCGTACCTATCGGGCAATTATGGGGGAGGGGAAAGGAGAGCTGAGAGTGAGGGGTTGGGGTCCGGTGCTCAGGGCGATCAGCCGCTGTGTCCGTTGTCCCACGGCCGTTGGGAGCGACTGAGCTTGGCGGTGTCATGGTCATGGACCCGGCTAGAACGGCCGTCGGGAGGGCGCGGGCTGTAGGTTGTTTATTGTTGGGTTTCTTAAGGTTCTAGAGGCTTTGGAACGCGAGTTCGCCATGTGGTGGTTCTCGTAGGCGCGTGTCCACGGGTGTCTTCTTTGTCATGTGTCAGAGGCGGTGCGGCCCCTTTCCCGTGCGCGCGTGTCTTTCTTGGGCTTTGCGGTGACATTTCAGCGGCATTTAGATGTACCCTCCGCCTCCGTATCAGAATCCATGACCGGGAGAATGCTGCATCGGAGATTTTTGTGTCACAGATGGGAGGGGGCACGGCATGGTATCTGTAGATCAGGAGGCTCTGGAGCCGATTTCTGTTCCACTTTTGGAGGAGGGGGAGAGGGATTCACGAGCCTCAACAATTCGCCTGCCTACCTAGGCAAGATGCTGGATGGGAGGCCTTGTGGGAGCTTGAAGAGGAGGAGCCTCTTGGAGTGAAGTAGGAAGTCTGTTGTGGAGTTGCCAAGAAGGGGAAAGGGTCTCGGCCGAAGATCCGATGAGGCTCTGTTTTTTACGCGGGCAGAGGACGACGATTGACAAACTTTTTACCAGGCTGACATGTCGTATGTTCTCCCTCCCCCCGTGCTTTTGGCTTGCGGTTTCATGGGGCACGAAAAGGGGGTGGGTTCCTTTGGGTTTCTTGTGCCGTCTCGCCATCATTCAGCCTCTTGTTCCCGTCCCCCTTCTCGTTGTCGGGTCCTCGATACCAATCAAGACAAGAATCATGCGCATACCTACATAATAGCTGGTTGGCCGCGGCTCCCTCCCGGATGACACCCTAAAAGGGGCGCCAACTCGAGGGGCAGGAGGTGCCAGATGGGAAGTCGATTAGATCCAATGGATGCCGGGGTCGGGTCGCATTTTGATGGGTGCCGGGTTGTCACTGACGCCGACGGGTACGACGCAGTAAGACACTGGCAGGACCCAAGGCTGGGCTGGGTGGGCGCTGAACAGCCCGCCGCCGCTGGGCGGCGGACCGAGGATGGGAGGAACCTGGGATTGGGGGCGACGAGGAATGGGAATGGGAGATGCGCCGGGTAGATCTGCGCTGGGGGGGGGCACGGTGAGGTCGCGGTTGGATGAGATATGAGATGGATGGATGGATGGGGGAATGCAGAAAGAGGGGGAGGGGAAGGAACATGGCTGATGGGTGGGCTGAGTTTGCTTTTTTTTCCTTCTTTTTTTCTCAAAGGGCATCTCTCGAACTCAATGAGGGCGTCTCAGAGCAGGCAAGGGAAGAAGGGGAGCAGAGTTTATGCGAGGCGGCGCTGTCAGGATGGTGAGAGTGTATACCATAAATACTCGCGGGTTCTATGTGTTCATTTATGGTTCGTCGTTTTTTGTTTTGGGTGTACTACTCGTAAGGTATGTACCGCACCGCCTGGGGAGGGGATTCTGAAAGAAAGGGGTGTTGTTCAGGTCAAACGCAAGGGAAATTCGATGTAATGCGTGCAACAGGCTCTGTCAACTGGCTGCTTCCCCTTGCCTTATGCCTTACAGGATGGATACCTCACCTGAAAAGACTCGGCTCAGGGCACCTCAGCTTTAGCTACCTGCCTATTATCTAGTAATGCTAATGGAAGATCAGAGAACCGGCTACAAAAGCAATCTCAAGAGGGGCGCTGGGGCCCGTGCATGCTGCTTTTCCAGCACCACTGACAATGACGCCGCAGCGATCATCGTTGCTGGGGAACAGGGTAGTCTCCTGCTTTTTAGTGGGGGCAAGTCGCCTGTACCGACGCGACGCCCTGCAGCTGCAGCCCGGAACAGGTACCTCATCCCCGTCGTGGCCCGCTGTGATTTGCCTGTCCGGCGCGCTGGAAGTACCTGGACCACCCTCCCCACCCCCCACCCCACCCCGATTTGGCTGCCCGTACCTTAGTGGGTGGTGTAGTGGTGGTGGTGTTGCTGCTGCTGTTGCTCTTTTGTGTTGTGGTTGTGTGCTGCTGTTGTTGTTTCTTGGATGCAGTGTTCCGGTTCCTGCGCCTTACAGAGTGTCTTGTGCCTGGCTTTATTAAAGGTGGGCGCGAAAAGCAACCGAATCCCGGCGGGCGGCATCCACACCCAAAAGAAGCTGAACCATGAGCTGGGGGGGGGGAGGGCACCGGGGCCGCAAAAAAAACAACATTTGCCCATTTGCCAGCTGCGCGCGCCTCGCTAAAGCACCTGAGCAAGGAGAATGCTCTTTCGCGTCTCTCGCTCTCTCTGATCTTCTACTACCGCCCGCTCATGCTCATGCTCATGCTCATGCCTGTCTCGGCCGCTCTCTCTAATTTATCTGGGCTTTCCCCTTCTCGCTCGACCCTCTTTCCCGCCTCCTGTCAGAGGAAAATGACCTGACTGACACGCACACACGGCCCTGACAAACAGACTTGCTGCTGCATTTTTCTGCATTCTACACTACCTGCGCAGCACTACGCAGTACCAACCCTGCCTGGCCGATACTTGGACGCTCCCTCACTTCAGTAGCTCGTTGCGGCTACCGCCCGAGGGACCGAGATACCGACATTCTCGTCCCGTCTGCCCTGCACTGCACTGCATTGCGCTTCGCTGCGCTACCTTGCGCCTCTTCTGGGAATCCCCGGACATCCGCCCAGAGAGTCAGTCAACCGCTCACTCATTCATTCCAATCCCCAAATCCTCGCCGCCCAGATCCCACGTCAGCCACCGGCCGCGAGATCAGACGCCGCTTTCGACCACGGGAAATACCCAAATCCCAAGACGAACGCTCCCCCCCCCTAGCACGCTCTCCTTTGCTGCAACCGCCGCCATTCACTACCACCGTCCGCTGCCACCACACACGACGGGCCCCGACCAGCCAACCCGGACTAGAAGAACCTTCCCGACCCAGCCTGATGATCTAGAGGCCTAGAGACATGCCTAGTAAACTGCAAAAACCACAAAATAAACAGAAGCAACGCCTCCCCTCCAACCCTCCCCAGGTTCCTGATTTCGACATCCAGCAAGACTTTGCTCTCGGTAAGGGTCCCCGTCCTTCCCCCCATTTGCTTGAAACCTGCCCCCATCCGCCTCTGCACGCTCTTGCTAGCCGCTCTGTCGACGACCTCCCGTGGTGACACTGCGCCTCTGCAGCCCGGCCCGGCCGTTTCTTTGCCAAATTCCCCTCGGGCTAACTTCTACTCCAAGACATTCGCGCTTCACCCTCCGCCTCCTCATCCTCACCGACACCACCGCCAGTAAATGCTCCCAAGACCAACAGCTCCCTCGCACCACCGACGAAAGGCTTCCGCAACAGCATAAGTTCTCGCTTCGACAGGAATCTCCAGTCGACGCCGAGCCCCTCCCCGTCTCCCCGAGGCGCCCAAAAGATGGTCCAGACCATCCGCACAGTACCCAGTTTCGAAGCCGTGAGCGACACGAGCTCCGAAACCCCTTCACGAAACTCCGCCTTCTCCAGCTCCGTGAACAGCAACGCGAGCAGCATGGCTTCGAACCACCAAGACAGGACGCCCCCGAGCGTCAAGCTAAAACACGATGCTTCGCCCGCGAGGAGGAGGGACGACTCACCGCCTGTCGACGACAAACATGCCGACGCGCAGGCTGCCGGCTGGGACTCGACCATCGGCAAGGCCGGTCTGGGAAAGACAGGTCGCGTCATCAACAAGCTCGTCAGCGATAATGAGGCCCTGAAGCGTGACATACAGATCGAGCGGTTAAAAGCCGAGGAGGCCAAGCAAGCTGCCAAGCTGGTCGAGGACAAGATGGAGCGCCTGATTAGCGACTATGAGAGCCGTCTACTGGAGGCCAACGTCACAAAGACCCTCCTCAGCCGCAAAGAACGCCAGGTCGAGACTCTGCAAGGGAACGTGGAGCTGGAAAAGAAGCGGACGGCGGCCGCGCAGGAGAAGGAACGCTCCTGGCGGGACGAAATGGAGAAGATGCGCTCCAGCACGACGAAGCAGGTCGAGGACGCCAACACCCAGGCCGCACTGATGGAAGGACGGTACAACGCCATCAGCTCCCACTGGAAGGACCAGGGCGACGAGGTGAAGCGCGCACACCTGAAGCTCCGCGCTGAGATCGCCGGTCTCGTCGAGGAGCGGAAGAGGGATGACGACAAGATTACGGCATTACGGGACCTGTGCGACCAGCAGGACAGCAACATCCAGGAATTGCGGCGGCAGAGGGACGAGATGGACAAGAAGTTCACCGATTACAAGGCGCAGCAGGAGGAGGCCCTGAAGAGCATCAAGACCAGCGCGGTGGAAAGGGAAGCGGAGCAGGAGAGGCTGCTCGAGGAGACGAGGTCGACGCTGGCGAAGCTGAAGTGGGCGCTCAGCGTCAAGGAAAACGTAAAGGACCTTTTGCAATGATTGCCTGGTCAAATTCCGTTCGCAATACCCTCGCAGCGCCGACCCGACCTCGCCGACCGTATCCCACTCCGCCACCCGGCTTCTCCGTCGGGATTTTAGCAAGACGATACCAACTCCACCGCCCCATAACCTCTCACGCCACTACGCCTTGTCTCACCCATACACCCCATATTTACAATCTACTCCGTTAGAATACGGAGACGCAAAGAAACACAGAGACGGCTGTACATTAAGAACCAAAACCACAAGGCTCACGAGCAAAGGGCCTCGGACGCGATTTTTATTTGTCTCTTACTTTTTTTTCTCTTCAATTCTCGGTCGACGGCATTCGAAGAAAACCAAAGACACAAAGCAACACGCATCAGAAATAGAAAATCCGGTGGATAACGCGGCTTTTCTGGATAAGGGGACTCGGTTTGCTCATTTTCATTTCTGCTCAGAGGTTGGCATTTCGGGGAGAAAGGGGGCGGTCTTTGCCCCGTCAGCGCTTGATTGATTCTCGTCATCAAGAACGCTAATTAGGGATCGGAGTTGCGGCGTATAAGGGCGGCCGATACGGTGTGGGGAAACAGAGGCTCGTTTTTCCCAGTCGATGTCTGTTTTGTTGCTTGTTGAGACGGTACTCGGGGTCTATGACTGAGCATCTGGTTCAAGCAAGGCGGACTTTTTTCGTGTTTTATTTTCAAAGTGTCAACCCTACGGGTTCCTCCCCTGCGCGTCCGTTCAGAGGACGGCGCCGAGAATTGTTTCCGGCAAAGTCGGTAGGAAAGGGTCATCGAGAATCAAATCAATAAACTTGACAACGAGAGTGGAGCGAGATGCCGAAGTGGCCGCCATGGGATGTTGCGGGAGTGTCCTCGCTCGATCCGGTGGGAACCGTTACTCCCGACTGAGCGCTGCTGAAGATCTGTGGCGTCAGCATGGCCAAGGTCAGAGCTATGAAAGACTACCAACTATCCTGCAAGTCCATCGTAAGACGCATTGAAATTATTAACTCCCGGGAAACCCCACAACTTGCCGTTGACCCCAAGTTGTCAACTCATGGAGTTCCAAGGGCGCTTATGGAGACTCACTTTTGGGCATAATCCGCATGTTGAGACAACTTACAATTCGGTGGATATTGGTTTTCTTCCGATTTTAGGGCTCAATCAGAAGAAAACACTCAATACTTGTTATTGATTCTTTGCGACTGTTTATACCGACTCACTCCCCTCCAGATAATAATCAGCTTATTTAAATCAATACTAGATGGGTCAAATCGCTTTAAGATTCATCCAGAAGTGCCTGAGACTAATATCAACCCAAGGAGTTGACACAGAATATCTCGAAGCTCAAATGTTACGACTAGCACTCAGGCAGACATCAACTCCATCCGTGTAAATGTCTCTGATTCATCTCTCTCTATAGCCCCTGATCTAGTTACACATTTCCTTCGTATTTTATCACATTCATTCACAATTCAAACTGCGAATGAATCGAGACTTGATGGCCGGGGGAAGAGAAGTGAGGATAATCATAATAACCTAGGACTCAGCGGCTTCTGAGGCGGTATATTGCGTCACTCTTTGTTTCTTCTTCTTTTTCTTAACTAACTCCGTTGCGCATTGGCTGGAATAATATTCCTCGTATCCGCCAGCACTCGTCGCCATTGTCGCCATCGAACGAACGGGTGGGGGTTCAGCAACCAAGTGTGTGCAACTTTCTTTTTCCTACTTTGCTTTCTTCTAAGACTAACACAATAACTCCATTACCCAAGCTCGGCACGTGTCTTCAAAACCAATCTTCGACCGATATTTTACGGAGCAAAGAGCTTTGCCAATCCGTCAACACCACTATTCCCTCCGCTCAGCACCAGCCCCAAATCCCAACCCTTCTCGCCAGCCTCCCGTTCTACCATCGTTCTAAACTCCTCATTATACAATGCAACTGCCAAGGGCACCGCGGCAGCCGGTTCGGCCACAACTTTGAGTCTTTCCAGGATGAGCTTTGTGGCTTCCCGGATTTCCTCCTCAGAAACCGCGTACATCCCGCTCACGAGCCGGCGCTCGTATATAATCTCCCATGGTAGCTTTCCCACAACGCCCGCAAGCCCGTCTGCTATCGTCCGCGTGCTGACCGCCGTCACCCTCTCTCCAGCCAAGAACCCGCGCCGTCCGTCGTCGGTGCCCTCAAACTCGGGCTCGGCGCCAAAGACTCGCGTCCCCGTACCCTCACATCTCAGTGCCGTACCCGCCATCAGCCCGCCGCCACTACATGGTGCGATTATCCCGTCGAGCTTGTAGGGGCGCGTGGTTCTCAGCATCACGATGTGCGCCGCGATACCGTTCTCTCTGGCGGCTAGCGCCAGCGCCTGTGCGTGGTTGCCTTTTTGCGCGGAGTTAGCTTTGATGTAGCTTTGTTTCATGACATTCAGAGGGAAGCGGGGGTTCGTTCTACTCACCGGCGCTGAAATCGACGACTCCTTTGGTCTTGCCGCCTTTTTCCAGCCACCCAGGCTCCTGTTTCAACCGCTCAATGGCGTGGAAGGCCCCTCGTGCCTTGAAGGCGCCGACGCGCTGCATGTTCTCACACTTGAACCATAACCGGATGACGGGTTTTGCGGGCTTGCTGCCGGCCGACGTCCTCGGCGCGGATGCCATTTGACTAAGGGTCTTGTTCGTCAGGACCGGCGTGCGGTGGATGTAAGGTATGATCAGCTTGTGGGCTTCGATGACGGACTCTCTGGTCAGGGGAGGACATGTTGCAAGGCTAGCCATCTTAGATTGGGGCTTAAAAAGCGGTATTGTCTAGACAACTGCGCGTGCGTTGGAAGCAAAGGTTCAGGGAGCACCAGTGGCAAAATATGTGAGCGCGTGTTGGCTCTTTCGGAGGTTATATGCCAGACGCGTCGGTCGGCTTCTGGGAGATTTTCCCCGGTCACATCAGAGGCAGTCAGTCCACTTATGTCTCCCAACTTGCTTCCCGTCAATGAATGTTGATTTGAGTTCGGCTGGTACATCCGAGGTTGACGCTATCGGACTCTTCGGCTTAACTAACACGAGGCCGAGTTCTGAGCGGCAAGATAAGCACATCCCCGAAGAAAAGGTTTCCGTCTTGAAGCCGCCGGAAATTTGATGGTTATCCTGTCTTTGGACGAATAATAGAAAAAATACCATGCACCCAATCGATCATGTCTATCGGAAATCGTTCCCGGAGTTGGAACAACTGGTGCCTCCAACTCATCTTTAAACCAAGGGTGCCCATGAGATGCATCAAGTAATGGCAGACAAATTCAACGGCTCAAAATTAGTCAGATAAGCTCTGTGAAACCTTGAATTCTTTCATCTCAAAGGCTCGAAGTCCATATTTCAGCCGCCCCGGCGAACTTTCAGCGGCGTTCACTCCTGCATCCACACAACGTCATGTCTTAGCTTACGCCATACGAGTGGACAGCCATCGAGGCGCTCATTCCGTTTCCGTACTTTTACTTAGACACGATTCATCTACTGGCGTGAGGCATTGCTGCCATTAACAACTACCGGGCGATTGGTTTAGTGGTATAACGATCCCTTCGCATCAACTTTGGGATAGGTCCTACGTTCGATTCGTAGATTGTCCATCATTCTCTTTTTGCGACTGCCAAGTAACCCGTCGATTTCCCTGTCCATATAATGGAAGTCGTGGTGCTCGTTGTTTTGTCCGTAGAGAGGAGCATCGCGGGAATTTTCAACTACACACACGTAACCGACGATCGGTAATGAAGAACTGCCAAGTTGTGATATGGATGTCGAGCTTGAGTGCAGAGCTGTTTCTGTACTGTGTATGTCGCTCAAAGTTGTTTGGACAAAAAGGACTACAGGTGCAGAGCTGTGGTGAAAGTCTTCCAAGAAAATAAATCCCAATATATCATGCAGTGGCCTGGTATTGTGAGTAATATCAATTGGAATGAGGTGAGGCGCAACTCTAGACCTTGTATCTCACCGACGCCATTCTTCTGCTTTTGAAAGCAAGATACCCCCCCCTTGACTATTAGGTATTTTGTATCACGACTCACAAAGTCTGCCCAAACCAAGCTGAGATCCCTGGTCGTGGTCATTGACCCCTGCCAAGGTTATTGGAACTTCGGTGCGATGAAGAAATTAATGGCTGCCTAATCCTCCATGAACCCCTGTCATTCACCGCTGCCTCTCTCCACTCACTCGCAGTGTGAGAAAATAGCAGCTTCTTGACGAAAGTTCCGTTTCGATGTGTCGACCGACATTCGGGCTGATGGTTCGGATAATGAATGGCAGGAAACCTAATTCACCGCTTGACATAACTCTAGGTCCCGCGCCGCACACGCTAGTTTCGGCTGCTCCCGACTTCGCCTTGTGTCTGCGTCGAGCTTAAATTAGACCAAAACCTTGAGTTGGCAACAAGGTCTGGCCGGTGGAGTGTGCCCCAGATGGAGTCTTGTTAGCTCAGGAAACAGAAATGGATGGAGAGAAAAACTACGGGACCGGGGTTGTCTGGGCAAAGGATTTAACGACATTTGCTCGGCCCAGCGCAACCCCAGAACGGACCTCTAAGTGATCCTTCGGCCCAGTTTATCTCACCAGGAGAGGGGCGCCCTCCATGTTTTCCAACGGGCAACCGAAGTCTAGAACCGGATCGCATCACCATGCAGCTCCGGAGCCGTCGTAAGGCCATGATTGATGATACCATGCCACAAATCCAGGGTTCCCACCAAGTCGAATGGGATACATAAAAGAGCCCCGTCCGTAGCAATGTCGATCGATCCTGATTGCCTCTTCACTCCCGAGTCTCAACCCTCTCCCGACGATCACAATGTTCAACCTCACCAAGACGCTCGTCGCAACCCTGGCCCTCGTGGGCCTCGGAGCTAGCACGCCGGTCTCCCTCGCCAAGCGCCTGCCCGGCGGCGTCGTCAAGGCGGGCGAGCCGGTCCTCATCGACCCCACCGGCCACTACATCCGCGTCAGTCGCATGAACGACGGCAGCCTCATCGGCGGCTACGGGGCGACGGAGGGGGCGATCAAGGTGATGCGCGTGATCCGGTCGACCGACGGCGCGCAGTCGTGGGAGCGCATCGGCGAGGTCTTCCGCGGCACGATCGCCAGGCACGACATGGACAACGCGTTCCCGCTGCAGCTGCCCTCTGGCCGCGTGCTGTACGCCTACCGCAACCATGACCGCGAGGGTGGGAAGTTCACAACCTACCGCATCACCATCGCGTACTCGGACGACGGCGGCCGCACCTTCAAGCACCTTTCCCTCGTCGAGGAGCACGTCGCCGCCGGCGTCAACGGCCTGTGGGAGCCCTTCCTCCGCCTGGCCAACGACGGCACCCTGCAGTGCTACTACTCGGCCGAGAACTCGGACGCCGACCAGGACAACTTCATGAAGTACTCCAAGGACGGTGGCAAGACCTGGTCGGCCTATGTCCCCGTGTCCGGCGGCGATCGTCTGTCTCGTGACGGTATGGTCGGCGTTGCGCCCATCGACGGCAACGGCAACCTCATGTAAGTCTTCTCCATCACTTCATACCGAAACTTGAAAAGGACATCACTTGCTAACAATCAAACAGCGCCGTCTTTGAGCAGACAACGAACGGCATGTTCAACGTCGACTATGTCATCTCCCACGACGACGGCTACAGCTGGGGCGAACGCGGAAACCTCTACACGGCCCGCAGCGGCACGACCTCGGGCGCCCCCCAGGTCTACAACGTCGGCGGCACCTTGGTGGCCAGCTTCATGACCGCCGAGGACGCGGGCAGGGACGAGAACTACAACTTTGGACAGATGAAGGTCGTCACCAGCACGGATGGCGGCAAGTCGTGGAGCAACAGCGTCGTCACGGGTGATGCCCAGGCTCACTGGCCTGGCCTTTTCAACCTCGACGATACGCACTTCCTGGCGCTGTACTCGAAGGAGGGTCTTGGCGCCGTGAGCCAGATTTATCAGTTGGTGTAAATTTGGCGTGTTGTTGGTTCATGCTGAGGTTGGCCGAACGAGTTGTCAGTGCCTCGAGCAGATGTCTGGATCTACGGTGTATACATTAGACGAAGTCGCGGTGGACATCAGTGTACGTAATGTGTTCTGCTAATGACAAGCGTTTACGGAGTTGCCCTTTTTGACTGCATCGGACATCAATTCTTCTCCGTTGTGGCTGGTTCCACAGTTCTCAGTGACATGTCGTCGACCCTGTCCGATTCAATCCGTTCGATAACTGTCAGCACACCTTGGAGGATTCCAAACTCCTTTATGCTAACCCTGGCACTGACTTACCTGGCCAAAAGCCACAAAGCTCGGCAGCCCAGTCCGGGGATTAGACTGGCTCGTATCGGCACGAGCAGTCACAGCCACTGATTGGATATCACAGAAGGGGCATATATGAAGCAAGATTGGGGACCGCCAAGAAAATGGCTTGCCAGAAGGTAGCCATCAAGGAGAAGGCTACCAATGGTCGTCGAAACTCCGTCTATCCTGGACGGAAACCGTACCCGAGAATGGCGGTTAGCATGTCAGCTTCGCTAATCTTAGGACCTGTTGCGGGCGCATTTTCTCTCAAGCGCCCGTGCCTCTGATTGGGAGTTGTATTGAATACATTGTCACTCGTCCCTCTCTATCCTTTGTTTGGTTTTAAACAATATCCAACCCTGTTCTTTCACGATCCAGACGTCAAAGAGGAGACTGTTCTCGCGACGATCAACGAAACGAAATCTTTAAAGGCATTCAGGCAAAGCAAGTAGCGTCAATCATGCGCTCCAACAACCGCGGAATGGCCGCATTTCTCTTGCTGTTGGTAGCAGGACCGGCCATGGCGCACACGACAAGCCAATTTCGAACCTTCTTCCCGGCGTGGGCAGGCTACCTGCGCAACCTCACTGAGACTGAGTGCCAAGACGAGCGCGACATCTACTTCGACCCGTCGGGCACCCCCGACACCGGCAGGTCGGCGTCCTACCACTTCGCCAACTGCATCCTTGAGAAAATGGACGAGTTCCGCAAGACTGAGATGGGCATCACATCAGTCATTCTGGGTCTCCTCCCGACAATGATGCAGCAGGTCGGCCCGACGATCGCGGAGGTCAGCCTCCTCGCGACCCGCCGCCGCGGTTGCCAATGTGTTCCAACTGGTGTACCAGTTGGCTTACTGGTCTGTTTCCGTCTCTGGGATTGCGATAGACAGCGGGGCTATATCGGAGACCTACCCAACTTTCCTCTGGATCATGCTCCTGATCCCCGCCCACGGCCTCGGGTTTTGGAGCCTGAAGCTACGATACAGACCTTCCGAGCAGGAGAGTGGTTCCAAGACGCCTTCAGGTCGAAGAGAATGGCTGAAAGTCGCGAGAAGAGAGTTCGTGTCGTGTTTTCACGGAACCCCGTTGTTCTTGGTCAAAAACGAATTTGGGCCTCTGTACACTGCGGTGAGCTATATGACCGGGGTGTCCTCAGTTGTCGTGTTCATCTTTGGCATTGTGGTCTTGTCAAGCCAGATTTTCATCAGCTTGGGCGATGTGATTCCAGTGATAGCGCGCTTCTTGCTTGGAACCCTTGTTTGTCGTCTTGTCTTGTTGTTCGAGCTCCACGGGTTGAGAGAGGTGACGAGTCAGTTTACAAAGAACAACACTGGGCCGGGCACGAGTTATGAGTTGGTTGACAGGCAAGACAAAACTGATAATCTGGTGATGCAAGCCCGTTTTGTTCGAGGGGAAACTTGATCAATCTGAAAAGAGTAGGAGCTGAGAGCTAATTAAGATAGTTTTTTTAGTCCCATGGTACGAAGGGTTCGTTGTCTGAGAGCATTCGGCTGGGTAGATGAGTCGAGAAGACAGGGAGTGGGTGTGCAATGTTGACCTAACGTTAAGAGTTGATAGATCCACCAGACGGTGCCAGCTGGCACAAAGAGCTCATTCGCGGGGCAGCGATAAGATTAGATAGACCACCTCCGATTGCGATAAGCAATTTTTTTGAGCCTTGATGGAAGTCTCAAGTCCAATTCTGTTCGCATCCTGTCCCAGCCACATGCAAACCCGACGGACGATTTCTCGACGAACGGCACAATGCTTCGTCAAATGTACGTCGCAACCGTGAGACCCGCTCAATTATCATAATGGTTGCTAACATTTCCTCCGCAGAAAACCCCGTAACGCGCGCTCCAAGCGCGCCCTCGAGAAGCGCGAGCCCAAGGCCCAGTATGTCGTCCCTGGACCTCCCACGTAGTCGCCCCCGACGACCACAAGCTAACCTGCGCCAACACAGAGAGAACCCCAAGACTGCGCTTTTCCTCCGAGGAACGTCATGCTCCCAAGTCGCACAGGATGCCCTCAATGAGCTCTACCAGATGCGCCAGCCGCTGGCCAAGCGCTTCGTGAAGAAGAACGACATCCACCCCTTCGAGAAGGCCGACTCGCTGGAGTTCTTCTCCGAGAAGAACGATGCCTCCATCCTCGTCTTCGGCCATACTTCCAAGAAGCGTCCCCATTCCCTCACCTTCGTACGCACCTTCGGCCACAAGGTCCTCGACATGCTCGAGCTCTACCTCGACCCGGAGACCTTCCGCACCCTTGCTCAGTTCAAGGGCAAGAAGGTGCCCATCGGCCTTCGGCCCATGCTCGTCTTCGCCGGCACCGCCTGGGACAGCCCCATCCCCAACGAGTACACCCACGCTCGCAGCTTCTTCACCGACTTCTTCCGCGGCGAGCAGATGGAAAAGATCGACGTCGAGGGCCTGCAGTGGATCGTCTCCATCACCGCCGATGAGCCCACTGCTGCGGGCGAGGGCGACGTCGCCGATGCCAAGCCCGTCATTCGCTTGCGCGCCTACACCATCAACACGAAGCGCAGCGGGCAGAAAGTGCCCCGCGTCGAGGTCAACGAGATCGGCCCGCGGATGGACTTCCGTGTCGGCCGCATGCGCGAGCCCGATGAGGCCATGCTCAAGGAGGCCATGAAGAAGGCGCGCGGCACCGAGGAGCGCACCAAGAAGAACATCCGCACCGACGCCATGGGCGACAAGGTGGGCCGCGTCCACGTCGGCCGCCAGGATCTGAGCGACCTGCAGACGCGCAAGATGAAGGGTCTGAAGCGGAGCAGAGACGTCGCGAGCGACAACGAGGGAGACAACGACGCGGAGGAGGATACCAAGAAGAGCCGCAAGGCATAATGTTGGCCATAGGCCATGTTTGTGGTGTATGTTTTGGAGATTCGCAAATATCGGAGTGGGTGAGACGCAGTGGAGGACCACTTATCGGCGTTCATTTTTCAGGTCAAGGGCATCCCACGGTCGGAGTTTTGAGCTTCTTTCAGCAGATGGTCGGCAGATTACAAAAGCAGGAACAAAGTAAAAAGCATTTGAAGACCTCGTCTATTCACCAGGTTTGGATATATGTGTTGGTCGAGGGACTACAAATTTGAGCCTGACCAGACTATGCTACGCTAACAATGCTTGAAATCACAACTTCAGATCCGATACCCTCCATACAAGACGTTCGCCGCTGGGGTCTCTCTTTCTCAGCAGCTCGATCGCCTTTTGCGCACGTTCCAGCATGGTGGCGCCCTCAACAATCTTTTGCTTGTTCGGCTTGATGATGCCGTCCTCGAGCAACTTGGGCACAATCTCCCTCTGCATCCTCTCCTTGAAGAACTCGTTCTGTCCATCCAGGTTAGCTTCTTCCTCTCTTCAACGTGAACATCAAGAAGAACATGCCAAGACTTACCGCCAGGTAGAAATGCGTCCTCACGCCTCGAAGCTCGACGCCCTCGGCCCACTCCCCGGGAAGCGTGTTGTTCACGTCCATCTCATAAACGGGCTCCAGCTCGTCCGTCGCGTCCCGCACGATGACGGGCAGCATGATGGCTACCTTCGTCCCCTTGCGCGCGATCTTGCTCAGCGGCCGCAGCGTGCCCTCGACGGAGCCGATGCAGTCCAGCACGAACGGCACGCCCTTCTCACCAACGTACTTCAGAATCTGGTCGGCCACGTCCGAGTCGCGGTAGCTGAAGGCCTCGCGCGCGCCCATCCCGCGCAGCCGGTCGTGGTGCTTCGCGCTCGCAACGGCCAGCACGTTGCGGTAGCCCCAGTGGCGGAGGACTTGCAGCGCGTACTCGCCGACGCTGCTCGCGGCGCCCCAGACCAGGATAGCGTCGTCGCGCTCCTTGGGTTCCCACCCCTCCGGCTTCGACCAGGGGAACTCGAGCCCGAGGTCCGCCGTCGCGGCGTGGAAGACGGTGATGAGGTTCGTCGGCACCGTCACGGCCTCCTGGGGCGTGATGTTGGACGGCAGCTTGGCGACGAGGTAGTCCGGCACGGTGGCGAAGTCCTGGTGGGCGCGCTCGCGGAAGTCGTGGAAGCCGAAGACGAAGACGGCGTCGCCGGGCCGCAGGCGGGGCGAGACGCCCTCGCCGACGGCGACTACGGTGCCGGCAGCCCCCCCGCCCATCACCTCGGGGTGCGAGCAGAGCAGGCCGCCATCGGCGCGGTGGAGGTCTAGCGGGCTTGAGGCCGTCCACTCGTTATGCAGGAGGACCTCGCCAGGTCCAGGGAGCTCGGTCTCGCGGTCGACGATGACGAGGGGTGCGCGCGCGGCGGGTGTTGCGACGGCCTTGTGGGTCTTTGGGATGTTGACCATGTTGCTTGTCTTGAGGTTTGTGATGTAGCTAAGTGGTAAGAGTTACGAGGGTTGTTTGGTATGAGACCAGTCCACTGTTAAGAGGACGGGATGGAAGCGTGATGGCTGGTGAGGTTTGCTTCGTGAGTTACGGAGCTCTCCATAACTCACTTGGCGGGAGGGGAATGGGCTCATTTTGTATTCACATTGACGGTGTCCAGTCGGTCGACAACCTCCTGGCCGAACCAACACTTCAATGCAATGTAACAATCACCACGGACTCTGCATGCTGAATAAGCTTGGCGAGGTCGAGGTTTCGGGGCCGAGGGCTGATGGGTCTAAGTCGTGATTTCTAAGCCTTTGTGGGGCGGTTGGACGTTAAGAGACCGAGCGATCGACGAAATGCACTCGTTGAACTATGTTGTGGCACTGAAGTTTCCGAGTTTTCGTCAACGAATTGACTTTACTTACGTAAATTGCGTGTGTAGTAAGCATGCGGTTCAGCAGCTCGTATGCGTCTCCTTGTTCGAAGAGATATGCACGTCCCGGTTCTCACTCGCCGGCTCGACTAAGCAATCTTGCTCGAAAGGGCAATAAGTCAACAATTGCCGCGCCGCCACCCGGGCCCGAGGGAGGAAATCATATCATACTGCATAGTATTGACGATCAGAGGAAGCTGGGCAAACGCCTAGAGAGAAAAGAAGTCGAAGAATCGTCTCTATCCCCGATTAACGCCGTCTCCATTGCATCTCAAGTTTCTTGGAAATAGGACAAGATGCCGAAACAGGGCCGGCGCGGCGGCAGAATTGCACCAAGCAGTTGTACTTTGCATCCCCCTCGGGTTTAAGACGCGGCTCCCATTGATCCAATCTTGGATCAAGAAATAATAATGAACGTGCACATCCGGCGATTGACGGAACTGTTGCCGGTGCTACTGGCCCGATAGCCCCACTAAACCCGGACCACCGGGGCGCGGTCGGCAAAAATGGATCCTTCTCGGAAGGTCATGGCTTTCCCTCAGCCAGGCTGTATTTGTTGTGCTCGGAGCTAAAGGAGATTCAGGCAGGCGTATAAAGAAATTCCTTTCGATGCTAGATTTGTTTCATGATCACGACCCGAACAAAACGACGGTTGAGCTTCGAAGAAAAATCGAGGTGGTATTTGTCTCTCTATACTTGACCAAGCAGTTCTAGTCAGGCTGTTGGCTCAATCTCGTTTGGTTTACGACTCCCCCTTCGATGACCCCCAAAATAGTGAGGACCAGTGTCGACCCAATCCTTGGAGTACGGCAGCCCGCAAGCCAATGCAGCAGCGTCCATCCTCAAATCCTTCCCCTTTTCTCGGTCATTACCCCAAAAGCTGCTGCTGCTCACGGCACCTCCCGCATCCCCAAGGTCCGTATCTGCCGACACCGATTCGCTCAGCGAAAGCGCGTAACCGCGACAAAGACAAGACCCCTTTTTTTTATATAGAATGAAAAAAAGAAAAAGAATAAAAAAAAGACCCAAAGAAAACCGTTTCCCGACCGTCAGGGTCCCCGTAGGGAAATATCCCTGCCAACTCCGTCAAACGCCATGCCGTTTGTATCGTTCATGATTCTCCCGTCGTAAAGCCCAAGAATGAGGGCGGTAATGGCCCTCTATAACATATTTGTGGATGCGTATTCAATTTGGAAGCACATCACATGCGCGACGGCTGGTTGAGGACGTTGGAGCCCATCGGTCCGACCTCGACGGTCCGGCGCGGGTCCTTGCCGTGCTCGAGATCGTAGCGGTAGGTTGGCGGGTGGCCGATGTCGCGGAGCACCCGCTTGACACGTTGGCGCATGGAGCGCCTCGTCTTGGTGGCCGGGCCGGCGGTCGGCACGGCCTTGGTCTCGGGCGAGCCCTCCTTGTCGAAGGAGCAGACGGTCGAGGTCTCGGAGAAGGTGGAAGGTGCGTACGAGTCTCTGGCCATGTTTGCGGTGTTGCAAAAGGATTGGGAGGCGGTGGTTGTAGAAGTAGGTATGGTGGCGGTGGTGATGATGCTTCTCGATTCGAGAGTATCGGTGTTTATGAGGATGGTGGAGGAGTGAGTGACTTTCGGTTGGTGGCCAGTATGAGGATTGGTTGATTGCTGACGCAGGCCAAGAGAATAAAAGGCCGGCATCCTCAGGCGCTCCTGTCCTCTTTATACCTTGAAGTGTGCCAACCGGCAAGGTAGTCGATGCACCGCCCCCCTAGCCTAATGTCACTCTATCCAGCCCGGCCATCTTGGTAGTCAGTTCCTTAGGACTTCTTGTCAAGGGCAGCGCGAACCAGCGGACTGGTGCGTCGCCAGGCGGGCGCATCCATGGATGGCAGGGGTTGCCAGTCGAAGCAAAGTGGCTGTCTATTCCTACCCACCAACTTCTTTTTCCCATCCCATGTGTTGCACCACCACAACACGCGACAGAAGGTGAGAAGGTACTTTGCAGGAAGGGGGTACGAAGTACGTACACGCAAACACAGAACACCCCTCTCTCCCCAATTGCATCACCCCTCGCTCTCAGCAATGAGCATCCGCGTCCCCCCTCCCCTTCTTTCTTGTACTGCCCAACCACAGCGCCGAAAACGATACAAGGGCCTGTCCCACACAATTGCGTAGCTGGTTAGCGAACATGGGCACTGCCAACGAGAGAAAAAGCTTGTGAGCTTATCCTCTTTCCCCCGTCCCAATTCTCCCCCCCGGTTAGGTACAACTTACAGGCTATCATCCAGCGGGGCACGCGCCGGTTGAACCCAGAAATCAGAACACTACACGCCCCACGGACAACGTCCAACACCGGCTCGTCAATGCGCCGCCAGGCAGGTTAGATTGAAAGCTTCCTTCGCGCTTCTCTTTCTGCTTCGATTCTCGGCGCCCATACTTGTTATGCACGCCTCTGCGCCGGCAGTGACTCACGAGCCCTCCCCCTGGCCAAAACCCGCTTGCATCGCCTGCACCGCCCATTAGCCATCAGCGCGGTCAACGGCTTGGACGCGAGGCGGTTAAGCGGCGGCAGTTGGCACAATTTGACATGGTCGGATAGTGCATCCGAACCTGACTCCGACTTACAAAGCAATAATCGCAGCCCGCAACTCAGCCCTCCCAAGCCACCACGCAGTCACCATGCTATAGTCATCGCGATGCTACCCCATCGTTTGTCCCTGCTGTCCCAGCAATGGAACAACCCTGACAACGGAGAAACTTGAGATAACGAGAGAGAGAAAAAACAAACGAAACATCGTCTCACGCAATCACCTTACGACTCCAGGACCCTTACGCCGACCAGCGGGGTCGTGTCGTCGCGCGCGACGCGGCCGTTCGGCTCCCGGCAACACGCAAATTTAAGCTCCCTACTTGTGCAAACCACGTTCGCTAAACTCTACCCTAGCCTCAAGGTTAAGATGGATCCTTACAAGTAACTGGCAGTTGTCACGCAGCAACAACAACCTTAGAACCGCTAGTCTGGGCAGGCAGCCGGCGAGACGGATACGGACAAGGACGATACACCATCCATGCGGCATCCCCCCCCCCCTTCCTTCATTGCTGCCTGAGTCACCTTGCCGATGATGACTTGCGCGGTCCTGCAGGCTTCTGCTGCGTCTGAAGAAGTCCTATCCGTGAACTCTGGACCGAAAGACAGGGATACTGGCTGGGGGCAGCCCTGGGTACTCGGGGGAGAGAGATCAGCGGGGGCCCGTGACGACACCTCCCGCTGTAGCGTCAGCTAATCAGCGCTAATCCTCGATGCAAGGGGTCCAGAACCAGGACACGCGCACGCACGCCCCAACACCAACCACGACCCCTGCCAAAGCCGATGACTCTGACGACGTGCTACCAGCATAATCTTGTAGCCTGCTACCGCGAATGCCTGCATTTACAGAGTCATTTCCATCAAAATCCTCTGGCGTTATACGACGACAGGAGAAACCCTGCCCCTTGGTGTTACTCGGTCAATTCAGATCAAGGGTATTACGACTCACAACCGGGGGGGGGCAAGGAGACTCCCGCTCGAGATGACACGAACGACGGAAAGTCCTGCAAAGACCACCACGACGATGATACTGAACCCCGGTCGAATCCTTCGAGAAGGACTTTTCTGCTGATTCGTCACCTCCCCACCGTGGCTCTCCCTCCTCGTGTCTATGCGTGAATTGCCTACGCGACTACGCCATGTCACCCCTTACGCCGTCGTCTTCCTCCACGCGGCTCAAAAGCTTGTCCCGAGCACGCCCATGTCCACCCCGATCTCTCGGCGATCCCCTACCGGCTTGGCCCCCGACCCTCCTGTCCTATTTATGTTACTGCCGAATTCCTGAAACCCGTCCCTCGCCTCGGTCCCGTTCGGTGAGCGAAAAGGAATGCTGCGTAACATCGGTCAGGCTTCTGCGGCAGCAGACCAAAAGTCCTGCCTCGCGTTGGCGTTCCTAAAGTCTGCCCAAGGTATCCCACCACGACGGATGCCGTTCAAGGCGGTCCGCCGAGAGCGAATGGATGCCCACTCTCCTTTACAACGAACGAGGGAAGTAAGAAACTAGCCAAGATGAAGACCACGTTGGTTCGAATCCCTCCGGCTCCATATTCTTTTGCTGCTCTTTCTCCCCCCCCCCCCCCTTCTGCTTCCAATTTTCTGTTTCTCTTTTTCCTTCTTCTCTTTCTTCATAGCCCTCCTTCCAATTGCCCTCTGTTCAACTTGTAGCATTCGTAAAATCAGTCCACAACTGTGGATTTGAGGTTACCAGTACTAGATAAACATATGATCTCAGGATAGGGAGGGGACCCCGCTGCTCGACCTGGGGAGGGAGCCAGGGTTTTGCCGCACAAGTGCCTTTGTCAAATGTCATGGCCTCGTGGCTGCGTTCTGGGATCTCTTTTTTTTTTCATCCACCTTGTGTGGTACTCTGTTGCAAGACTGTGGGGGACGGTGACAGACAGCAAGCTCCTGCAGGGCCATATGCATAATACCTAGGGTCTTGCTAATGGGGCTGTGTCCCCCATGTAACCAGGAAACCGTTTGTCTCCTAGACTGTCCTTTTCTAGAGGCCGTTCTGCCTGGTACATGCAATGTATTTTGCCTTCTCAGTGACGAAAAACGTCTAGGAGCATCAGTGGGACGTCTTTAATGGACTTTGCGAAGGCTTTCTTGTGTGGGAACAGGCGTATGCGAGGTATTGCCCATCCTTCTGTGCCTTCTGGTGTCCCTCCTGGCACCCCTGCTCGTTTCCTTTCTAGTGTTTCTTTTGGCGTCATTTGTGTTGTCCTTGGTGTCCTTTATGGTGTCTTTTGTGTTCTTTGCAGTCTTTTGCACAATGCACAGAAGAGGCAATGAAGAAAACATTGCAATGAAGAAAACATTGCAATGAAGAAAACATTGGTGAAGATGGTAACTGTTCTATTGTGGCACCTGTCTAGTCACGCTCCAATGAACTTCCAATGAACTCCGTATGTCCTGCAGTGCTTATGCATCCACCTCGCCAGGAGGCTTAGTCCGCTCGGTATTTGATTGTGTGTCTTGGGCTGGATTCCAAACACCCCCCTTGAGCAGCGTACACGCAGCCCTCAGCACGTTGTGGGTGTTGCAACCGATCTTTCCGCATAGAGCTATTACAGTGCTCATTGTCAGGCCCGGAAGAATGTTCGGGTCCCCAGCCTCCCACCGCCGCAACTCGGTATACACACTGTCAATAAGCAGCTTGGCGTGGTCGTCGGCGTCCTCATTGCCAAGTACTTTGGAGTGCAGGAAGAAGATGCCATGTCGCAGCGTGTTCTCCGCCATGCAGAGCCCCCTCTCGATGGCCTCGGGCCTCGCATTCCCACTGGGCGACCGCTCCCGTTTGGAAGCCTCGCTTGTCAAGTGTGAGAGAGCCACAATGCCTGCCAACTCTTGGGCGGTGAGGTTGTGGAGGTAGTTGATCTGATACATCCGGGTAGCGCGTCGGATGGGTTTGTGGATCCCCTCGAGCCCAAGGTGAGAGCCGTCTAGCGGCGGTGAGTCGCGGAGGATGATGTCCTCGTGGATGAGAGATTTGACACGGGGATCGCGCCGGGGAACAACACCGTTGTTGTAGCAGATTGAATGCGCCTCCATGTCGGCGATGCTGGAACACAGCCACAGAGCTCGCTTCAGGTTGGCGCGGACAAGTTCGGCTTTGCCTTCGTCTTTGAGTTCGAACTCTTCCTGGAAGGCGAGGTAGTCGCTGTTGATAATCTCGTCAATGTGGCGCTCGCGGGTCTCCAACTCGCGGATGATGTCGAATGTGTTCTTTGGGAGTACCTCTCTCTCGCGTGTGTCTGAGGCGAGAATGTGGTTCGAGGGCGCGAAAGGGTGCTTGGCGGCGACGTTGACTTTGGTTACCGCATGCTCGTACCGATCCAGCAGGGCGCGATTGGCTTTGCAGGTTGCGCGGAGAGCTTGGATCTCGGCATAGCCCGCCTGATCCGCAATCAAGAGAAGGTAGTCCGATGAGAGAAACATTATCCAAGAAGTAGGCTACCGCCGGATGGATTGTAAGATGTGGTATGGGGTGTGTGAAGGGGTGCGTCTGTGTATGCGAGTATAAGTGATAATGTGGATGTTGGAGAGCTAAGGTAGTGATGGTGTTTTTCTCAGGAGAAACCAAGACAGTCGAGGTGAAGAGCGGTTGATTCTAGGTAAGGTAGGTAGGTATAAATAGGGTTGGCTTTGAAGCTGGCAGCAGCGACTCCACAGTGATGATATTAGACGAAAGGTCAGGGGCAGCCGTGATTCACCGTTTTGCAACAGCCGACAGTGCCACGTGAGAAGCGGTAAACTTGAGACGGAAGGTTTGAACCGTTGAATGATGCGAGCGCAGTGCTAACCGGGAAACTTAAGATGGAAAGTCTGAACCGTCGAGTGATGCAAGCGCGGTGCGAACCCGGCTGTCTTTGAAGGTCGCGACCGGCCCATCAGGGTTCTCAATTGAAGATGGGCTGCTGTTGCACTCCGCCCCAGATTTGTCGTCTGGATGGGAGGCAAGTCTCCGCATTAGTCATGGCCCGTGACATTCAGGGCTGATGCGCTTGCGCGATAAATGAGACGAGGCGAACTGTTATTGTGATGTGATGGTGGAATATGAGGAGGGGTCGAGGGTCGAGTGGTCGAGGGCGCGTGTGGTGAAGTGTGCGAACTCCGGATGAACGAACTCAATCGGCGCGCGCCCCCACCAACACACCCGAGCAGCAATCGAGAAGACTAAGATTCAACTCTCGGCTCATTAAAATCAAACGGGTATCTCGGCGGATGGGCTCGTGCATCTTCTCAAGCCCGGAGCGAGGGCCCGGCGGTCGCCCATCCGCACTCTTCGCCTCGAGGTTCATCTGCCCGCGAAGCAGCCCTATCCTGGCCATGACAGACCCCGGTGCACAAGAACAATCTAGCATGGTTAGCTTGCAATGCTCCTGCGCAAGAATATGGTGTCGTGGTAGCCGCGGGAGCGATGCGTCTTGGCCAAACGTCGCGAAATGACCGTCATTGGACCAATGTGCGAAACGGCAAGTTTGGAAAGTGACGCCAGCCTGAAGCCGTGGCCTTGTATATCTCTGATAACACTAATCGTACAAGTCCCTCCGCATTACAGGACTAGATTCGCGCTACCGTCTCTGTGCAGTCGGTGCGCAACTGGGACTCTTGGAAGAGCCCACGTCGCTGGCTGAGGTCTCGCCGCAGGTGACGAAGAATTGAACCGATCCCGAACGCCGAATATGCAATGTCCATTACTGGGGGTTCCGCCTCCAGTTTCCCACCGTGCCCCTGATGTCAACTCCCGCAAGAATATGTCGGTCACAAAAAGTGTTGTAGAGAATGGAACACGGGCGCAGTCAAGTGAGCTAGTTCTTCTTCGAACCGCCGGCAGACCGCTCCTTCATCTCGACCTTCTTCTGTCCGAGGTCGACGATCCTGGGAGCCAGCTTCTTCTGCTCGTCGAGGGCGGCAATGTCGTCGCCGCCGCCAATGCTTACGCTGTTGACCAGGATATTGGGAACAGTTTTCCTGCCTGTCTTCTCGCCGAGGAATGCTTGCAGCTGGGGACCGAGAGGGTGCTTGTCGAGTTCGACGACAAAGGGGGCCGGGTCGATCGAGTACTTCTCAAGCAAGAGCGCCTTCGCCTTCTTGGAGTACGGGCAGTATGTCTTGGAAAATATGATGACTAAACCACGGTTAGTAGGCCTTCGTTTTCGGGAACATTTGGGGCCGACATGCCTGGCGACTTCTTCAGGATGGAGTTGAGCTCGACCTCGACGGCATGCTCTTCCGCAGTCTCTTCCTTCTTGTCGTCCGTGCTTTCTTTGGCAACTTCATTTGTGGCACCCGTCTTCTCCTTCTTCTTTTCCTGTCCAGCGGCAGAGTTTCCCTTTCCGACAACCTCGCTGGGCGCATCGGGCTTCAAGGGCGACTTCTTGTTCGCGAGTTCCTTGGCCTTATCCTCGGCGGCCTTCAGCCTTCCCGCCATGTCCTTGGCCAGCTTCTCATCGTCCTCGTCGACGTCGCCGTCGGCATCCTTGTCGACGGGCACATGGCCAGTTGCCTTGCCCTTGTTCTGGTCTAGCACCGCCTGGCCAGGTGGCTTCTTGTTTAACCCGTTGACTGTCTTGTGGTAGAAGTCTTGGAGGGTTCGCTCGTCCTTGACTTCGCTGGACCGCAGCGACGATGTGTAGAAGAGGACGAAGACGGTTCCAATCAGCACGCCCACCAGAAGGGTGCGCAGTTGCCTTGGCGAAGGCATCGAGGAGAATCCGTGACGTTCGGTGGTGCGCGGCGTGTGCAGGAGCGTATGCGTCGGGACAGAGCGTTGGATACTGGATTGAGAGGTCGGGATTCAGGGTGTCGCTCGAACGAAGTCGCGATTGCTTCGAGATTCTTGCGGGCGATTGAGGTGATGCAAAGATGGAAGGTCTTAAGGAGAGGTCGATTCGTAAATGCTACGGTAGCAAGCGGGCGACGAAGACAGGGATTGGCCGTCGACAAAGTGGTACCTCCCTGCGGCTTTGGTGTAGAAAAGCAAGAGCCCAAGCGCTTCGGAGCTTCCCCAGCAATCGGGTGCTTTGGACGTTTCGAATGGGTGGACGGCGGATTAATAAGGTAAGGCGGGATCCCTAAGCATAACAGCGTAGGGTAGGCGAAAAGCGTCGTGGGCGTCGCAGGCGCAGCAATAGCGCATGGGATTGTGTTTGTCTCTCGAAAAGGGGCTGCAGTGGTGTGGTGCAGTTGCAGGCGTTCGCGACGCTGTCGTCGAGCCGAGTCGTGGAGTTGTCAAAAGGAGACGGAAGGAGAGGTGGAGAGGCACGAGACAGCGGCGTGGGAGACGGAGCTGATGAGCTGGGAGTAGTAGGATCGACAGTTGGCCCCCGTGACTGAGCAAGTGCACTGGGGGCATGTTGGTGCAGCTTGGCTTCGCTTCGCGGGCACTGTGCGGGAATGGGAATGTTGGACCACCTACCTTATTGCCTGGGCGGGCAGACAGAATGCGCCTCGCCTAATACGGCCGACAAGGAGAAGCAGGTGCGCCAAGATTCAAGTGCCTTACTGTGAGTGAGTACAGGTAGTGAGTGCCAACCTACCCACTCTACCTGCCCTTGGCTATTCCGAGTTGGGGAAACCATAGTGGGGCATCAGCCTCATGCACCAATCATCAGAGAGACTCGGGCACCGTGTGGAGGTTACGCCTAGACAGTACGAGCGGGCGAGCAGTCGGCTGTTGTCAACGTGCTCCCACCGGTGACACACGGCCCGGAGGATCGTCGCCCTGACACCGGCGGGCCCGATCTAGCGTCCCAGCAAACAGCTCGGGACGGCTTGACACGATTCGAACCGAAACAGAGGGCGCCCTCGCCGCATGCTCCTTACAAATCATGTAGCTCAATTATTCTGGAAACTCGTCCCAACACCGAGTGTGAGGGAAATCCTCAACGATCGGCGCCCCAGGCTCGGCGAACGGAGGCGACGCGACCCGCCCGAGTTTCTTTAGCCGCTTCAGCCTTCAGCGTAGAAATGCGACTGCGAGCTGACGAGACAGATATTGTCTCCAGGAGACGTGAGCGAATTGTTGCCACCTGCTGGCCACAGGGATGCGCGTGGCCCGACGGCCCCGATTGACCTGTCGACTGACGCAGCTTCTCCAGCACACAACCAGCTTTTCATGCTCTGTGGCGGAGGCTTCGTCCGACTTCTGACACACACCCACGGGAAGCACCGACGATGCCCATTTCAGGGTCCAGTTATTAATTTTTCCGACACTGAGTTTCCTGTCCCGCGGCGCAAGAGCCATGTTCAACGAATGAAGATCGACTTGGACGTTCGAAGAAAAAAGTATGGTATAATGCATTTACCAGAAGTTTCTAAAAATACCACCAGCCCTACCGTCCCGCTCGCGTCATTACGCTGATCGCTGATCCCGCAGCTCGTTCGTCTATCATCCCCCCCCCATCTCTCACTAACATCCGCCAAAGTCGCAGAGCCGCAAAGTGAACCTTCGTGATGCCAAATCCAACAACAACAACAACAACAACAACAAAACCACAGTACGAGTTCCAGCCTCTTTCAGAAACTGTGATGAAGCCTTTCGTGTTTGCCATTTGCATGGGCGTGGAGCAACCGCATTGCCGCCTCGATATGCCGGCTGTCGAGGCCACTCGCCACATGCGCCAAACCACTATCGTCGCGCACCATCGCCGCGCCGAATCCCTCGTTTCCCAACGCCTCATGGGCAATTACCGGCTCTGTGGCCCGTATCGTGGGTCCATCGACGTTGGCAACGACGGTTCTCGGTCCATGGCCGTGCTCAAGCGATGTCGACACCAGTACACCTTGTGGTGATTGACTTGACGGTTTGTCCGCGGACAAATCTTGAATCGGCAGGGCCTCCCCCGAGGGCTGTGAAGGCGCAGCTGCGGCTCGTTTGGCCAGCATCGCGTGGTCGTGCCTCATGTGTGCGTGTGTAGCGACGCGGTCTCTATGCCGCTGAAGGTGGCTGTGGAGCGACGGGGCTGCGAGGGTGTGTGTCGTAAGGAGGAGGAGCATCCCCAGGTATGGAATGGGCTGCATTCTGTTCGTGTGCCGAGTGGCGTTCTTGTTCTGATCGGTCGAGTGACTGAGCGTGGTGAGTGACTGAGCGTGGTGAGTGACTGAGCGTGGTGGTCTTCAGGGCTGGTGAATTCCACTGCTTTCGGTGAATGCCGTTTCGTGCTGGATGCTCGAGATATGCTTGCTGTCTTGCGGAGTCTGGAACGAGGAGGCCGTTGGGCGGTTTATATCCCACAAGCCATGCATTTTCTAGAAAATAACGGCGCCAGACATATGAAGAAACACGGCAAAACGTCATGTTCAACGGCGCCTGACGTTGGGAAAACCACACCGACGTCAACCGACACCTGCCTCCCATCGGAATGTGGTCCTCGCCGGGGAGGGCGACAACGACTCAGACCCTGCGATGTTGCCCAGCTGGAAGTCCAAAGGGTCCTCTGTCTAAGTCAGCCATCCACCCCTTCGGCCACAGCCCCGACCTGGCCGTTTATGACCTGTTCAAAAGGCCTGGACACCCCAAGGTCAAGTGCAACCCGCGTAAGCGTTGCTTCATCTGGTCTCAGGGCCTTGCCTCGCCGTTCAAGGCGACTGCGCTAAACGCGCATGTGTGTTTACATGGTATTTCCACTTACGTCCACACTTTCTACAAACGGAAAACGCGATACAACCCCAACAGACGTCGCAGACGCAATCATACGCAGTCATACGCAGTCATAGACAGCTTTACGGCCGTCAGCTTGCCCTAATCCTCGGCTTTGTCTGCCTAAAGTCGGCAGGAAGAGGGGCAAGCGTCAGGCCGCAGCGATTAGATAAGAGACTTGCCTATTCAGGCCATCACGCTGCCTCTGACTGGCACAACTGAATTCCCTCATCTCGGGCAGGCCTGTCCTGCCTGTCGTGTCATCTCCCCTTACCCTACTTCGTTTTTCTCTCTCTCCTTCCCTCGTTCTCTCCCTCCTTTGTCGTTTATTTTCTTCTTCTTCATATACAATCTTCATACGACATCACCGCTAGGCAAATCCTGTCTAGATCCAGGGTCTTTCCGAGACAATCCTACACTCTGGTACAGAAAATCTCCGTCCCCCAGCCCCCCGCAGACATCCAACTTACACGTCTCTTACGTCCAGACCGGCCCCCCCCCCCCCCCCCCCCTTCCCGGCCAGGCTCACCACCGAAGCCCTGCCACCTCCAGGAATTCACAGCTAGGCAACGCTGAGACGTGACGAAACGATCCAGACGATCCATCTTGGCCTGGACCTTGGCGGCCGATCTACTTCGGGATTAGAGTCAGCCGGTTCTCTTCACTGACGAACGACGAAACGGACGACATCACCACGAAGAATGTCTCACCACGACGGCCAGAACGGCGTCCAGACCGCCCCCGTTCTCCCCCTCCAGGGCGGCTGCGCCTGCGGCAACATCCGGTACTCACTCAACACCACGCCTCTCGTCGTCCACTGCTGCCACTGCACGTCTTGCCAGCGTGAGACCGGCACCGCCTTCGCCCTCAACGCCCTCGTCGAGGGGGACGAGGTGACTCTCTTGCCGAGCGCCACGGGCGCCGCCTCGCGGCTCCTTCCGGAGATCTCCTTCCCTTCGTCCATGGTCGACGACTGGACTCCGCGGTCCAGCCCCGGCGCCGCCAACGGAACCATCCGCGCCAAGCATGCCAACGACACCGCCGACCCCAAGGACGAGCGGTCCAACGAAAAATTCGTCTCACCGATTCTCATCCCCGTGCCCTCCGACTCAGGCGAGCCCCAGATCATAGCGCGATGCCCGACCTGCCTGACCCCTATCTGGAGCAACTACGGCGGCACTGGCCCAGTCCTCAAATTCCTCCGCGTCGGCACCCTCGACTCGCCAGCCCTCCTCGGCGGTCCAGACGTCCACATTTATGTAAGGAGTAAGCTAGCCTCCGTCGAGATCCCGGACGACGGCAAGCCCCGCTTCGATGCATTCTACCCGCAGAAAGAAGGTGTATGGCGACCCGAGGGACTGGTACGCCGGCCGAAGCTGCTCGCCCGCATCATGGAGTACCACAAGGAGATGGGCTCGACTGAGTGAAGATCTGGTGAGCATGGCTAGAAACGAACCTTCTGAGCTTTTCAACTCTTGTTTTCTTCTGTCTTCTGCTTTTGATCTTTGTTTTCGTTTTATAAGAGTACAGTTCCGAAACATTTGGGCGAGGTATCAGTACTCGTGGTATGCCTGGGAGAGATACGGAGACTTCTGTCCGGGACTCCGCCAGCACTAGCAACAGACTCATTAGCTTGAGCGGTATTCCGTTCTCAAAATCAGAGGCGTTGGTCATATTCGAACTCTGTTCATCGAGCTCGACGACGAGAAATGGCTCCGGGTAGACGGGTCTCGCCGGGGAGGCTGGGCAATAGGTCGTGTTTCCTAGTTCTCTAGATTCTTTCCTTGAATTTTTCAGGCTATTTTTTGCTCTTACTGTTTTCAGCAAGCGTTCTTTTCCTGGGAAAGCTGAACTTCAATGGAGCTTACCCCCCTCTGCTTCGCCGCTTAACTACACCAGTCGTTACCAACAGAGAAACCTCATGTTTTACCCAACACCCGATCATACACAAGGTCCTGGACGTCATTACCTGTCTCTGGAGACATTTTTACTTCCCTTGACCTTTGATCCTGGCGGCATCCTCGCATTGGCATTGACAACCGAGCTGTTGCCATACCTTCTTTCCGAGTTTGGGCCTACCCCCGAGTCCGAAGACCTTGGTGTGCTCGTTGTTGCAGCCTAGACAAGCCTCGCATTTGATTTCTTCGATCAGCCATGATATCCACGGAGCTGACTATATCCGGTCACATTTCTTCTGTCGACGTCGCTCTTGCTTCCTGAGTATTTCGGGGCAATAGACGTGAGATACTGGACGGGCATTATAGAGGTGGATTCGGTGAGAGACGGCTGCGAACGCCGCAACCCCAAGGGTGTCCACCAGATTGGCAGCTGTCAGAACTTCCCACTCCTCGGCGCCGACACTATCGCTCTCCTCGCCGGTCACGCAGCAAACCCTGTGCCTAACTGCGCCATTGCTGTCGTTGGTGCTCGTGCCAACGGTTATAGTTCTAATATGAAACCCCATCGGCGCCGAAGAACTTGCAGAATTGAACTGGCGCTTTTCTGCCGCTCAGGAAGTCCGACTTCATCGACATAGAGTGGCCTACATACCTTCATATTTAGAGTTTCGTACTGATCGGCGGCTTTATGAGGTCTTGAAAGACCAATGTGTTGGTGTTGTTGGCTGCGCACCATGCGGCTGAACAGTTCAACACGTATGACACGAATAGCAGTAGCATTTGTGCGGCGAAATCCATTAGCAGCAGCGTCCTTGTTCCTATTATCCGGCGTCTCGCTTCCTGCCAACGTATTCCCTAGTGGGGGGTGGAGAGAGAAGAGGTTGATAATGACCGCGAATTTTGCAGTAACCATTCCTAATTTCAGGGAACTTCCATGACAGCAGTACTCTTCGTCATTGACGCCGCAACACATGGTCGTGGTCTTAAGCAGAATCCAATCGTACTGCACCGAATTCGTCAAGGCTGGTGCCATACTTTTAAAGAGGCAACCCTGTGTCCGTCCTTCAAGTTTAATGTGTCAGCCACCCCCTCTTACCTTTGGCAGACTACCACAAGAAGCATGCTCCGTCTATCAACGTTGTAATGGTTCAAGATACCATGGATTGTGGGGGTCTGAAAATTCCATTTCCAGGCACCAGATGGAATAGCGTTTTTGTGTAGGTGTGTGTGTGTGTGTTATGATGGAGGACAAGAACGAGGAGACCGGCGCACCAGCAACAAGGACAGGACCTTGCGATTCAATAATAAAACCGAGGTCCCAGTACAAGGGAAGGCGAAGTCTTTCCCATAAAAGAGAACAAAACGTTCGTCAACGACAACGTAATCATTTTAGTAAGTGTACCGTGACCCAAAAGACTTCGGACTTGGGATCATTTCCTTCTCGGTATCTAACATTACCTTTTGCTATGCAATATGGCCCGCGTATAACTGCTTTTCGCGGGAGACTCGTGTACTATTTGTGCCACGTCTTCTCTCAGGCACAGGCATTCCAGGTAAGGCAGTGTCGGCAGTGTCAGCAGCAACCGGCACCGCTTCCAGAGATGTGGGATTTCGCCGTTGACTCCACGGATCTATCTCTATGCCCCGCAGGGCCATGAACTTCGCGTCCCAGTCGTCCCATAGAACCCCTTGGGAGTCATTGCCGTCTTGCTCTTTCTCTGCCGGTTTGTTCCGCGAGTGTAACCCCGCGACGACACCACCATCACCCTCGCCCTCGCCAAGCATGAGATGTGCAGTTCGTTTTTGACATTTCGAGGCCACCGTCAACGTCTGCGTGGCGGGACTGGGACCTCTTCCTCGGGACCACCTCCGCGTTGGCCTCTCCGCCAACATCTCTCCTATTCCGGAATGGCTATTTATTTTCTAGGTAAGAGCTCGAATCTCTTGCAGATAAAACTAGATGACATAGAGAGTTTGAAGGAGGTGAGGGCAGTCGGCGGCGGGAGTGTTGGTAGCAGCTTGTGAGAGTGCTCACCACACACGCCTACCTATTCTTGCCTTGTGCGCGTAACTCGCCATCAAATCCAGGGGTCATGGGCTCTGATGTAGGCTCTTGTGTCTAATACCCACAGGGTAACCCGGGAGAAAAGAAGACGGAAGACAAGAACGAGGACGAGAAGGACGCGCCGTTGTGGTCACCGTCGCAGAGTTGTCCGGCCACATCTGCATCACGCCTCGGAACAACCAGCATAACGATAACGGTCTTATAGACAGCTGGGACAACGCAACCTCATACGAGTCTCTGATCATAAACTCAGTCGAAATGATGTGTCTATCTATACACCCAATCCCAAGCTCAGCAGCGACGACGACCATGGTGCATCCGACGACGCGCAGGCCCCGTTCCTCCAGATCTTTCGGGTTCTTGGCGTGATCTGGTGAGCCTCTGACATCTTAACGGCTTAGTCACCAAGACACCTTGTTGTATATAGATGTCCTTCGGACTGCTCGCCCTGCAGCCCTTGATCGCCACGGTTAATGCATCACCATACACTGCACACAACGAGGTGAATGCATCCGTCTGCATGTTTCAAAGTTTCTCTTGTTTGGTTCTGCTGTGGGATATATCCTTCGATACTGTCACTCAAAAACAATAATGTGTATGTTCCGCACCGAAAAAGTGAGCCGTCCCGTATTCCCCGGTTTGAGAAAGAAATGGTGGAGACAAGAGACAAGGGAGAGCGTGGATTTCGTTCCATTCTCTCTCCCCGCTATTTGGTTGTTGTGAGAGAGTTCTGTTGTAACAATGTGACTGACACAAGCACACAATTCCCTAACCCGCCCATTCGCGCACACCCTTGGTTGTGTTTGTTCCGCTCTGCCGAGTCCAAACGCCACTGAAAAACAAATCGAGACAGAAAAACTATCATTACTTTGATGATATTTGATGAAAAAGCCCGAGAACAATACTGACAATGAAGAAGAAAACTGTCCTCTAAGCAATAACGTGTAAATGCTTGGGAGAGGTGTCTGTCGAACGAGTAAGCCCGAAAAGAACAGGAATGGGCTCGTTCAAAAATTTGCGGGGAGTTCGCGATGTGCGGTCCCCTTTGGAATGGGGTGGTATAATGTAACCGGTTGATGCAAATGACCGCGCGAGAATTCCCAAAATGAGCCGCCTTTTTTCTTGGGCAGGTGGCGGTGTGACGCCTGCCAACGCCTTGCTTTTTCGATGCATTTGCTTGCTGTAGTTTCATGCGGGAGGGTCCAAGTTGTCCAGCAGTGTTTGTTTATCCAGCCCTCTCTCTGTCGTAATTTTTCAGAAGGTCGTCAAAAGGAGATGCGTAAACTCCGTTGTGGTGCATTTCAGGGATGCAATAGTTGTCATGCCTAACAAAAGGTCAGGTCATTTAACCGATCTTCCTGAACCCCTCGACGGTGAGAAGGGGCACCTCCACCTCACTGAGGCCGAGAACGCCTTCGTCCCGTCTCCGGTCGACGAAGCCGTTGCACTCGGCGACAACGATGCTCCACTCGGCCAGCGATCGGCCCGTGTAGATGGCGCGCTTAGTGAACATGCCCGTCGGGCGGAGGGGCTGCGTCAGCGGCTCGGGGCCGGATCTGCGTCCCTCCGTCTTGGGCAGTTGCTGGTGTTGCTGGATCTGGGGCGGAGGCGACAGCGGCTGCTGCTGTTCCTCATCCGTCTTGTTGTCAACCGGCGAAGACGCCGTCGATGATGCGGACGACATCGACGAGGCGGAGGACTTCTCTGCGCCTTCGAAGTCGAACGTCATCAACTCCACCTTTGGTTTCTCCTCGAAATCGAACTTGTTGCTGAGCCTGCGTACGAGCGAGGTCGACGACACAGCAGTGACGGAAGACTTGCGCTCGAGTGTGGGCGAGCTCGGTGGGCTGAGCGGGCTGGCGTTCTTCGCCTCGTCGACGAGGCCCTTCTTCTTGGAGCCAGAGACGCGGCGTGTTGGGTCTGGAAGACCGGGCTGTGGTGGAGGCGGGGCGCTGCCGCTGCGTGTACGGGCACTAACCCACGCTTGCGCCGGGGCGGGGAGACGAGGACGAGTGAGGATGCGGTCGCGCGGTTGGGAGACAGCAGGCGGTTGCCACGTCAAAGTGAATTTGAAGACAAACTTCTGCTCCATGAAGATGGGGGAAGCGCCTGGTGAGCTTCCGTCCGAGGACGCTGTCACGGCAGAGGCTCCAGAGGTAGAGATCTTCGGGGGCAAAGGCGGGCCTCCCTGGCGGGCTTTTCGTGATGTGAGGGACTTTGACACGGTAGGTTCTTTGCGCGGCTGTTCATTGTCCTCGCTATCTGAGCCTGAGCCACCCAACGACAAGACTTTTCCGAAAAGAGACCAGCGCTTCTTGCTGTTGTCGGCCTTCGTGACAGGGGCCTCAGCAGTTTCGGCTGCCGGCGGGGTTGCCACAGATCCTTCGCCATTGAGGATCTTGGCGAATGTGTCGAAGGGCTGATTGAAGTAGCCCGGCTGGGGGAGGTTGACCTCTGTGCGGATGATCATGAACTTCTTGCCCGGGGTGGGGAGGCAAGGTGCTGTGGAGGGAGGGAACTTTCCGGCGGCTTCAGCGGTGTTACGGAGCCAGAGGTAATGCGCCCAGACCATCTTAAGTCGGGATGCAGCAACGAGGAAGATTTCACTATAGTAGGTTAGCATCTAAAATCCCACTGCTTGTGAAGGAGGACTTACGCATCAACCTCGTTGGCGCTACCGGCGTCCCGACATATCCGCCAGCAGAGTAGGCGCATGTAGAAGCCGCGCACCATTGGACACCAGTGGTTGAAGTACGTGTCAAATGTTTCTTCGGAAAGCAGCCAGTTGAGGCAGAGTGCTTTCTTTCTCGCAGGATCCGCAGTTACCGTCTCCCACGTCGAGTAGATGAAGGAGAGGAGCCGAACCTCCGTCATGGCGTTGTCCGACACCAGCATCTTCTTGCATACATCAAGCCAGAAAGGCCAGTCGATGCATCGCGCAATATTCGGGTTGCTAATGTCGTCGAGTTGGTCGTAAGCCACCAGCGCCTCCTCCAAGAAGTCGCAGAGCGTGAACACGGCGCTGTGATCGTAGACAGAGACGCGGCGGGTCGCTGCGCGGACAACAGACAGGAAGGCTTCGGCAAATGTGCGTCTTGCCGCACCCATAAAAGGCGCCGACTCGCCCAGAATGTCCTTCAGCAACACGATGAGGCGATTCTCAGCCATGTTCTTAAGTAGGTTGCCGGGGACCGTCATCGAGGTAGCCGCGGCGTCGGCGCCGTAGAACGAATCGTTTCCCAATGGGTTCATCATCGCGTCCACCTCGGCTTGCCTGTGAATGGTTGACTCGATGCAAGCCAGGATTTGAGCCTGGACCAGCACAAAACCCGGCGAGCGCGCTTTCTCGAGTAATGGCAGACCTTCGGGCATGAACTCCTCAGACAAGATGTGGAAATACTTGCAGAAGATGAAGAACAAATCGGTGTCACCGCCACGCCACCTGGTGACCCAAGGGCTAAACCACGGGATCCTCGCAGCCATGACGGATAGCTTGACCCTCTCCTTGAAGCGTTGGCTGATGTACCTTTGCGACTGCCAGCCGAGAACTCCAAGATTTGGCGGGAAGAGCGCCATGATGTCCTCGCTCTCGCCGCCGTTCTTCTTTGGCAGCCCAAACTCATCTGCCGACCGGCGAATGAGGTCTGGGCGCAAGTCCCACAGGCGGACCAGAATCTCGGCGACAGAAGGGCAGAAGAAGAAGCCGTACGCGCAGGCTTTACCGCACCAGTTGACCAGACTCAAGGGGGCGTGGCGGAGCGACATCTTGTCCACCACAATCTGCATTTGTTTCATGAGATTGCCCACGAACATGGTGCGAACATTGTGCTCGGCCGACTCATTGAGAAAAGCTTGACTTGAAGCCAGTGATGAATCCGTCGTAGACTGTGTCCCCGATCGTGGTCGAACGCGTTCGTTTGGTGAGCGATCCACCAGTGGCATGAAATACGACGTCGATTGTCGCCATTCGGACCGCATCATCACCAGCGTCAAGGCCTCGAGGAGAATCGGCCGATCAACACCCGCCAGAGTCTGTTGACCCTGCCCGTCCAGCATCTCCAACAATCCGCCCCACCACTTGTTCAGCACCGTGGCTCTCCGCTCGATGTCCTCGAGGTTGAGTCCCTTGTTGGACGCATGGCTCATGTATGTCCGCAAAAACGGCAATAAGGTGTTGCGCACGACCTGCATCCGTTGGGCAATAGTCTTGCTGGGGAATCCGCTGTACTCGGTGTCGAGGGTCCTAAAGGCAGACCAAATGGTGTCCTTGTTGGCCGACATTTCGCTCCACGATTCGTCTGTCACCGTCGTCTGCGACTCGGCAAAAGAAGACGGCTTCGAGGATGCTGGCTTCGAAGAAGTCGACTTCGATTCGGCGGTTTTGATCTTGTTTTTATTGTTGTTGCTGCGCTGATCATTCCCTGGAGCGGCACTTGGAGGCGGCGCCAGGCTGACAGCAGACGCCAGATTAACCTCGGACTCGCTGCCCGACCCGAGCTTGATGAGCATACTTTGCGGCCGCTGCTTGATTTTGGTCAAATACGTGCTCGCGCGGTTGAGGGCGCGAGACGTGGGCTTCAGAGACTCGGCGCTCCGCGACGTCGCGGAGTCTGGGTCGACGAGCAGCGAGACCGGCCTCTTGCGCGGCGAGTCGGCACCCTTGACGGAATCGTTACTCGGGGCCCTACTGCGTGATGGACGTGTTTCCTGGGTCTGTGTGACGGTTTCCGCAGATTTCTTCGGTGTCGGGGACGGGGAGCGGGACGTGGACATCCATGACTTCTTGGCGAAGGTAGCAAAGCTCTCAGATACGGTTCTGGGGCGTTCTTGTTCAGGTGGCCGCATCAGTGGCACCGCCGAGCCGGCTGGCGCAGCCGTAGGGTCCAGGTGGTCCCCGGCGTGAGTGCTGGGTCGTTCGGGCATCGGCTCCTTAACTTTGGAGGGCGACCTGGAGCTCGGAAGCCATGATTTTCGTCGCTCAATCAGCGATGTCCTCCTGCCTCTCTTCTGCTTCTCCTTGTCCTTTTCCTTCTGCTTGCCCTCCTTTGCATTTTCCTTGTCCTCGTCATTGGGCGGCTTCGACAACTTTATCGGGTCTGATCGTACTTTTGTCGGCGGCTTCTCTGGTTTCTCCTGCTTTTCCTCGACGGGAGCTTCCTTGGAGGATTTGGCGTTGCCGTCGAGATCGAGGTAGAGGGTGGTGTCGAAGTCGGCAATGGTGTCGAATGACGGCAGCTCGAATGCAGCGCGGCCCTGCACGCTCGGCCCTCGCTGATGGGATGTCGGTGCTGTTGACGTCGGCGCGGCGTTTGTGCGGTCGTTGGATGTATGTGATCGGTGCAGGTACGAGCCATTGGCTGGTTCGACAACGGCCGGAGCCATCGTCAACGTCGGTCCATTCATTTCATGGCCAATTCCCACGACACGGTTTTCTTCCTTCTCTTCCGTGGTCGTTCCGGTCACTGCAGCTGCTGCCGGCCGAGGCTGGCTGGGTATTATTTGCGATTGCGATAACAGCGGCTAGAACATGCGGTTGCGACTGAGAATGGGTCAAGATAGGCTTGTGGAGGGTCAGGCAGGGCGGCGGAATGCTCGGTGTCACAGTGGCACGACGTCTGCTGTCTCCCCGGTGAGGTGTTATACCCGAATGTGTGTAAAAGGTGAAGGTTGCGGGCGAAATAAGGTGAGGCGAGGCAAGGTTGATTTCTCGAGTCCCCTCAGTCCGACATGACACCAAAAAAAGCTGGGGGTGTGTACAGTTAAGAAGAAGAAAAAAAGGTACTTTTGGGGTTCGGGGCGGTCGGCAAGGTATCTCTGGGCCGGCAGAGGGAGAAGGAAGACAAGCAACAAGGCGAATGCGGCGGCGAAAGAATGGGGGGGGGTGTTCGACTCGGGCTGGGTTGTGTTGTGTCGTGTTGGGTTGGTGGTGGATATGAATAGCAAAGAACGAACGAACGAACGACTGTCGAGGCGATGAGCGGTGTTGACGGTCGCTGGGCTCCGGGCTATCCTGGCGTGGTGCGCCTGCTGCTCCTGCTGCAACCTGCTGGCTGTGGTGTGTACTGTGGGTGCTCGGGCTGACGTGCTCGCCTTTTCTTGTCGGGGATGGTGTGTCGAGAGAGACAGAAGGACGCAGAAGAGGTGCAGGCGAAGGGTCGGGGACGCGGAGGGTTCCCTGTCCAGGACTGGAGTTGGAACGTTTCAAAGAGCGATAAAAGAGCGGAGCTGGGATATTATGATGGCCTCCACCTTTTTTTTCCTCCTCTGCTGGGCCTGCGCCTTGGGGAACGGGCGCCGTATTGCGACAAGACGCCCGATGATGCAAATTGAACGCCTCCGGTCGCCAGGCGAGACAGAAGCTTGTTGTAGAAGAATGGGAAGTCTGAGACTCGATCGATGTCTCAAGGCAAAAAATAAAATAAAAACACACACACACACACACACACACACACAGGAGTGAGGCGAGAATGGGAGAAAGGAGTAAGTAAGTAGTAGGTAAAGCAGACTCCGTGCTCAAGAAGATAGATACCTGGGAACAGGCTGGCAGGTACAGGATGCCGAAGAGTCAGAAGGATTTGGAAAGAAAAATAAAAGAAGAGAGCGAGCGACGGGAAGCCAATGGAAGACTCGCAGATCGAGCAATCGAGAGACCAGGACGGGGGTGGCCACAGGCTCGAGACGCAGCGGCAGTAATAATAGAAATCAGGAGCGCGCACATAATACATAAGACGTCAGTCGAGCACTACTGCACTTCTACAATACACTAGACAACCAGGTACACCAAAGTATGGGCATCGCGGCCAGCACCAAGTAGTCATAGTACTACTCCCCTAAAGGGCGCCAGCTCGGTCGAGTCTGCCTAGTGAGGTTGTAGTCTTGTAAGGCACGGTACCTTCGCCGAGCTCACCTTATTAGCTGGGTGGGTATGGATCACATCGGAACACCTCCTCGACGACAACGTCAAACAGAACATGAACCGCACGCTCGCTACCGTAGCAGCCTTAACAAGTCCTAGCTTGGCCACTGAGAACCAGACGGCTGGGCGGCCACCGTCAGATTGGACACTGGCCGCCCCAGGAAGAATAAGATGGTCAGCCCGACACACAGACGCCCTTCCTTCCAGACTGCTCTTTACGCAGCTGAGGTTGGCAGGCTTAAGAGGGCATAATAATGTGCCAAAAGAGTACCAATCACCACCACCTGTTTGATGTCGATGTGCGCTGCGTGTGAGAGACCTGTGCCCGTGGCCGACGCCGCGGCGCTGCAACACCAACTCAGCCAAGGCCAAGAAGCAATTTGTCCTTCGCCTACGTACTGAGAGTACGGTACTTTTCCAATCCCAATCCTAATCCCAATCTCAATCTCAATCCCAACCTCCTCGCATGTACAACATCCACATCCACAGCGCAGCACCGCATCGAATCGAAGCTAGCCTCCTACACGCTCGCTCCTGGTCGCTGCAAAGAGAGGGGGGCGACTTGATCGCCCAGCACCAACGGGGATTAATACGAGAGGGTCCGCCTCTGCCGGCCAAGGCACAGAAACCTGCCTTGGTTGCTTGGTCATGGCAGCCCTGCCGGTATGGGAAAGATGCCTGCAAAGAACCCTCTTTGCACATTCCATTGTGCTCTGTCTCTTTGCTCGGGCTGCTGGCGCTCAATATCCAAACTGCCGTGTTGAGCAACCAAAATGACGAGGACCGCAAATTCCAGTAAGTGCACATTCCAGCCGGCACGCAACAATCCTCTTGTTGCTGCAGCCGAGGGTCCAAGGCCAGGCCGCGAGACCCTGAATATTGTCATTTTTACGCGCTCGCCCAGCTCACGTCTCCAGTCCCTCCCGCCCAAATCGAGGGACCTGAGACCGGACGCGCTGGCCGCCCGCCGCCCACCTCACCTCACCTCACCGTCCCGCCTCGTCCAACACCCAACACACGTCAGTCGAACCTTGGGATCTACCCGTTGGCGGCAGGCTTGTCTTCAACTGCTGCTTCCTTCCCCTCCCCAAGCCACCCAATCCACCGAGCCCCCAAAGCCCCTGGCTAAGACTAAAGCGTCGGGGGAAGCGTTGTCTCGCCGATCAATGAGGGGTTCGTCCAGCGCATCTGCTAGTGTTGCGAGGCGGTGCGGCGTCCTCAGGCTGACAGGCTAGCAGCTCTTGTCCGACCCCCAACCCTCGAACCCCTGAATAATAATTGCCCACAGTCGTCGGGGGTCGCACGGAACGTTCTGAACGAACGAACGCGCGCCTGCTGCTGGGAAAGGGAAGTCCCGCGAGTCGGGTACTGTATCACAGGCTGACACCTGCAAACGCTCGTCCGCGACTCCTCGCCCCGTCCCCCGACCCCGTACCCGTCTGCTCCCCTCAGAAAATCAAGTTCGGGCGATTTCGTCTGGCCTTGTCCCTGGCGCAAAGCACACAAAGCACAGCGCAGGGCGAAGGGCGGTAACGGATGCCTGAGGGAGATCAAACCAGACTTGCCATACGACCACTTGACGCCGACCCGCTCGCCATTCGGCTCTCGGCAGGGTACCGTGGACACCCGCGGCCAAGTATCAAGACTCGTGAGCGTCGTCTGATGGGACTCGCAGGGCGTGGGGGACCCGCATCTCCGTGTGCGCTGAAGTTCGGCCGACGCTTTGAGCACCGCTGCTTGCATCTATCTGCAGCCGCAATCCGCTCAAATTGCCGGGATGCGCAGCGAGCATTAGCAGGAATATACGGCGTAGTAATGGCGAGACAGTGAGGCCGACCATCATCCACATATCTGAGCTAGCTGGAGCCTGCGCCAGATGTCCGTCACGGGTTGGGCGAAAGCCCCGCGTCTGTCGACGATTCGTTTTTGTGCATTTGAAGGAGGCACTAGTGATGCGCGTCTTGGAAACGGGCGGTAATTGAATTATACGTATTGTCCACAGTGCTCGGTAAGTACGCCCGTTTGCCAGGTTCCTCATCAGTCTTGCGACGACGACGCCTTGCCCAACTTGGGACTGTTTGGCTGTCGTTAGTCTGGCGCGTCACCTCTTGTCTTTCAGCTCAACAGGCTCCAGGCCGTTACCGTTAGAATTCGCGGGAGCCGGCAGGAGATCGCCGACAAGAACTTTGTGTCAACCTTGTTCTGGCCAGCCACAATGAATGTCTCGGTCCATAAAGAAGCCGTGTCTTGTGCCATGTCCGAAGTCTGCATTGAGTCCAACAAACCCCAAGGGCAGTGCAAGTCAAACACCACAGCGGCGAGCGCCCAATGCCTTGGGTTCACGCCGGCCAGAGTCAGTCAGAGTAAGAGTCAGGACTGCCCACAGCTCCCGCCCGTCACCTGTCAAAATCGCACATCGCAATCCTGACCTCGTTGAATTGCCATACCTGCTGCCCCCTATCCGGGAGTGGGAACGTTAGCTCGTCAATAACCTTCCCACCTGTAGTGTACCGTACCCCCGACCCGGACGCGGCTTATGCCATCATGGCCAGGACCCTGCCCTGCCAGAATCAGCCCTCAGGTTCAGGGATGCCCAGCAGCACTATCCGCCATGTTCTCCGATTCCTCCGATCGCCTCGGAGGTGCCCTTGGGACTCGGAAGCAAGGTGCTGGGCTGAAGATATTTTCCATGAATAGTCTCGCGCCGTCTGTCCGGCTGATAGATGAGGGGCCCGTCGAAAGGGTTAAAGTCAATTCCTTGAGTAAAGCAAGCGAACTCCGGGAAAAAAAGAAACTCTGAACGAAGAGGAAAGGCCCGGGTCTTCGAAGAAATTGAAGAGTGTCCGTGAGCGAAGCTCGTGGACCCATGTGGCGCAAGAAATGCTGGTAGCGGCAGGTCGCCCGTATCCCAGTCTCCGGAACCAAGAACCTGTGCCGTGTGCCATTGTGCCCAGATCTGTCATCAAAAGTCAATGAAGGCCAAGCGGGTTTAGCGAAGTGTCTTCTCAAAGCCCCTGTTCAGCACCGGCACGTTCATCATCAGATCATTGACATGTCAGCTGAAATCTCTGATCTCGCGGTTGGCCACAGCAGCAACGGCCGATACGCGGAGACGGTCCCTTGCCCACGTCGTCGCAATTCCAACAACCTGCTGGCGGTGAGCCGGTCAGTCCGGGCAGCGAAAACGGGACTGGGCAGATTGTTGTGGGTTTGACCGTCGGCTTCATTTGAGCCCTTATCAAGCGCGCGAGAGACATTCCCTGTGGCATATCCGGGTTGCCATGGGGAAGCCCCGGCCGAGTGCCTCGATTCAGTTCAGGTAACGAACGCATCGGCGCCCACAGCGTCCAGCGTTGTAATGCGAGCATTGCGTAGTGGCAGTGACTAAAATAATCATGTCCGTCATGAGATGTTGCCCTTTCTTCATGCACCAGAGCTATCGGAGTGAAAAGCGACATAGGTGTTTGGTAATAGAATGGCAGAATTTGATCTTGGCACGTTAAAAAATTCCTTCAGCAAGAAGAGCACAGAGAGAAGCCCATTGCTGTACACACATATGCCGTTGTCCGTATCCGTAGATGACGGATGATGTCAGAAGAGCTGTTTTGTTTGGTTAGTGAGGCCAATCCATCGGGCAACCCAAGGATTGACTGATTGCGTGTCCAGGATTCTGAGGTCAGCAAAGCGCCTCCACACTTGCGAAGCACCAAATGAGCAACGCTTGGCTGGCCAGAAGGCGACCAGAAACTGCGTCCTCGTGGCATTTACCAAATGCGAAACGACACCAATGCGCCATGGACGGCACGACAAATGAGTCTGACCGCCTGGATTCGCTGTTTTCAAGGACGCGGCCAGTGGCTGAACGAGCGAACTGCTGCAAAGCGCTGCAGAAGAGAATCGATATTGCCCATTCTCATTTGGCGGTCGGTGATAACGGCGCTCGTCATCCTATCAACAAGGCGGCTTGCTTTGCGCTGCGCTGATATGGGAATGACGACGTCGCAAGTGAGGAGGGCAGGTCCACAGCTCACGTCACATGGTCGAATGATTGACCAAGACTGCCGGCGCGGGGTGTTTGAAGTGTATTGCGTCGCAACACAGCTCGAACTGGTGTTGGAGGTGAAGGAGTGATGGAAATGACTGAATGCAAATTCCTGCAGAAAACTTTTAGGAACAGGGTAAGTGGGGCCTTCCCAACGAGGGCTGTCACCTGCGAAGCCCAGGGCAGATTCGGGAGCTGTCTCGGCCCGACGAACCCACCAAAGCCCCACTGGGGCCACCCGCCAGACATCGGCGCCGGCCGTCGTGTCCGCTAGAACCAGGGTCTCCCACACTCCCGCTGCCGTTGCCGCTTCCGTTTCCGTTCGGGGAACTGTGCTGAGTGCGGACGCAGGGGGGGAGGGATGCAAGACAAAGCAAGGCGCAGCAGGGGGTGCGGTCAGGAGTTGACATGACTTCTCAGGGCCTCGCATCGGATGAACAGAGCATATACATAAAAGGGGGCTCAACCTCTGGAAGATCTTCTCATCTAGCTGATGCAGAGATCAAGTGCACTGCCGCTGACATAGCGTCTCGATGCACGGCTTGAATCGCAACGCATCTCCATTTTCTCAGGCACTTGGCCATTTCATTTCAACAAGTCAGCCGCTCCCTCTGGGGGACACGCCGTTCCACACCACCTTCCGAATTCGTATTATAATGACGAGTCTTCGCTATTTGCCCCGGCTACAAAGGGAGTCCCTGTGCATCACTTGTTTATATATCTTGATTAAGGGGTCGTTCAGTTTCAAGTCGACATTGGATCGCTGTCTTGAAGTTCTCCAGCTTGTCGAACCATTCTAGACATCGCATGAACGAGGCTGGGTAGTAGTCCACTGCGGCTCCGAATTGTCCCGCTCAGCCTCATACAGGATTAAGACACGCAGACCTACTATGGCAGCCATGTGATACATTTACAACTATGTTTCCTTCCAGTCAGAGGAATTATGTGCGTCCCATCCAGGAGAGACAGCATCAATTCAAAAACAGAGGCATCGGGTTAGAAGTTATTGAGGACTACTCAAGGAAAGACGAGATGCTTGTTTGCCCTCTCTGCTGGGGAAATCGGTACAGTTGTAATCTCTCAGGCCTAGGACTTAAAGAATTCAGCCGTTTTCTCGTTGTTTGATATGTCGTGGAGGTCGTTACATGGCCGACCCGTTTTGGAACCCCGAGAGTGTAAAAACTAGCGGAGGCGGTACACATCAAATGAAATGTCACTCCTCATCTCTGATTGGTCGATGGTGCTGGTACAAATGGACAGAAGCCCGCACCCGCCCTCATTCTTACACTCTTCATATGCATCAAAAGGTCAAAGAAGTTGCCTGCAGCCAACATATAATTGTCAGACCTTTCATTAATATTAATTTTTTATCTTGAGCATCTTTCTGCAATGTCAGCTCTTTCGACGGGAACGTCGTCCAGATCGGATTGGCCCCAAAAGCAGGAAAATCTCGCCGAAAAGCCGAACAACGACGGTGTAAGTCGCGATGTTGAGCAGCAGCAGAGCCCCGAGACCGATGCGACTGAAGACACATCAATATTCAAATCGCTCAGTCTTCTTGATAGATTCTTGGCCGTCTGGATCTTTCTTGCTATGCTTATCGGCATCCTGCTTGGGAACTTCGTCCCAAATGCCGGGCCAGCCTTGCAGCAGGGCAAGTTTGTGGGGGTTTCCATCCCGATAGGTAAGCTTCTATGCCTTCTCCGAGCCATACCGCCGTTTCTAATCAAGAACAGCCGTCGGACTTTTGGTTATGATGTATCCCATCCTGTGCAAGGTGCAGTATGAGAAGCTGCATGACATTTTCCGCACGAGAGAGATATGGATCCAGCTGGGCTTCAGCATCATCATCAACTGGATAATTGCGCCACTCTTTATGGTCAGTGGCGGACCCATATGTTCGTTTGTAGCGGAGCACTGACATTAGAAAATAGCTCGCGCTGTCGTGGGCATTCTTGCCGGATAAAGAGGGCCTCCGGAATGGCCTCATCCTCGTCGGGATCGCAAGATGCATAGCGATGGTGTTGATATGGACAAGCTTGGTTCGTGCTCTTGCCAGTTCTTCTGCCCAATGTTTCAAGACCTGTACTTACAGACTCGATGTAGGCCAGAGGAGATGGCAACTATTGCGCGATCCTTGTAGCAGTCAACTCGTTCCTTCAAATCGTTCTGTTTGCCCCTGTCGCGCTCCTCTTCATCCGAGTCATCGGCCAAGACAACAGCATCTCCTCAATCTCATACTCGACAGTCGCCTCGGCTGTGGGTGTCTTCCTCGGTATCCCCCTCGGTGCAGCGATTTTCACCCGCCTCTTCCTTCTCTATACCGTCGGCCTCAGGACGTACAACAACACAATCATCCCCGTCCTGGCACCGTGGTCCCTGATAGGCCTCCTGTACACCATCATCGTGCTCTTCGCTTCTCAGGGTTCCCAGGTCGTACATCAGATCGTGTCAGTTGTGCGAGTAGCAGCGCCGTTGGTGGTCTACTTCTCCGTCATCTTCTCTGCTACGCTGCTCGTCGCCCGCAAGCTGGGTTTCCGATACGGCCTCGCATGCACACAGGCGTTCACGGCGGCCAGCAACAACTTTGAGCTGGCCATCGCCATCGCAGTCGCGGCATACGGGCCCGACTCGGACGAGGCGCTGGCTACGACCGTCGGGCCGCTGATCGAGGTGCCTGTCCTGCTAGGACTGGTTTATTTCGTCAAGTGGTTTGCCAGGCGGCACGGCTGGGAGGACTAGGGCGAGCCTAGGCAGACGGCGTGATGGAACAACACCACATGCCGGCGTCATGGGTCCAAGAGTCTGCCCCAGTGTGCGAGCTAGCAAGGTTTCGCGGGAGAGACCCAGCCGACGGGGCTAGACTGCACATACACCAACTTGAGAGTTGTCTGGCGCAACTCTAACCAACATATTTAGACTCTCACAACACCTTAGGTTAGAGCCCAATGTATAACGTGTCAGTTATGGCGGATGAACTTTTTTGTTGGTTTTGGATGCAGCAGGTGTTGAGGTTGACTCAGGCGAGTTGGGCCCCAGCAGCTGAAGACTGAATGAAGACTGAACCTGGACCGAGGTGAAGACCGACAGCTGAGTGCCGTTTGTGTCTCAAGGCGCTAAGATAAGATGCGGGGACCTCTACGGGTGAACCCCTGTCGCGCCTCAGCGCACTGTTGCACCAGAGCTGAGGTGACGCTTGAGCCCAAGCTCCCTGTCCGACTGGACTGTACCTCACTGTACCTGGTCCCAGACAGGCAGGTCCCGTCCCATTTCCGACCGCTAGTCACCACCACAGGCCGACTGATCCTGACGACCTGCAACATCTTCGAAGCTCGTGTCCCACGATCCATCCAAGCACGAAGCCGCCCACCGCCCCGACGTTCGACAAGGTGGGCTCGCGGTCAATACTTTTTCTGACTGCTCGCGCGCCGCTCGCACTGCTCTAGCAGAGCACATTGAAGTCGACCAGAACCCTCGAAGCTATTCCCCCGTCGTCAATTGCCGTAGCTCCCTCCCCCACGATCCCGCCATGGAGTCGCTCCCCCGCGAGCTAATCGACTCAATCCTCCAACAATGCGTCTCCTTGGGTCCCCGGAATACCGTCCTCGGCCTGCGTCTCGTGTGCAGGGCCTTCGACCGTTTCCTCAAGCCCTACGCGTGCCAGACAATTGCCCTCGAGTTCAGCCGGCTCAGCAAGACCAGCAGTCGCCGGCAACCCGATGTCGATGCCCTCCAGACGATCGGATATCACTGCAAGTCGATGTACATTGACTTGATGGTCCTTCGTGATGAGCGTAAGCAAACACTGTTCGCCGTACACGCACATACCTGCTAACTCATCGCCAGTGGAAGTCGAGTTTCTGTCCACCATCTTCGACCGCATCCCCTCCATGAAACACTTCGTCCAAACACTCCAACGCGAGTACTGCATGTCCCCAGCCTCTTTCACGACCTTAGACTACCATCACACGCTCGAAACCATCCTCTTCAACTGCCAATTCGTTTCTTCCCTCCGTCTCAACCTGCCCTTCCAGCTCGTCGGCCACCGATGCAACGCCGCGACTATGATACTTGCCAACACCTTCTCCGCCTTCTCACGGCGCCCGGAGGACTCCCTACCCCTCAGGACCCTCGTCCTTGAAAATGTGTCCGATCAGGCTGTAGTTGACCTCTGGACCAACCCCTCCGACGTCCTCGCCATCATGCGCGCAATCCTCCAGCTTGAGCATCTCGTATTGTCCTTCCGCCGCCACGAGGTCGACCCTCCTCGCGTAGCCTTCTACGGCACATGCCTATGGGACCTCATCCGGAACGCTGACGTCCTCCGCACACTCTGCCTCGCCGGCACCGATGACGACCGCCCACCGCGCGGTCTCAAACAGACGAAAGCCTGGAACATGACCCTCGACGAGTGGGCTGCCCGCGCCCTACCTCCTCCACAGGTCATGCTACCCTGCCTTACGGCACTGGAACTTAAGCGCGTCGAGGTCACGCCCGAGGTTCTGCGCTGTGCCGCCCGCAACTTCGGCTGCACTCTCCGCGAGCTGTACCTCAACGAGGTCTACCTCAAGGCCGAGCAGGGGCAGAACCTCAACGAGGACTCGAAGCAGGTCCTCTGGATCGGCCTCCCCAACCAGCGGCCCGGCCTCAACGACGACTGGATCGCCATGATTGTCCGCGAGTCCTGCCCAAAACTCCAAACCTGCCGCGCCTCCTTCCTCGGGTACGATCTATACACACGCGACGACCTCCCCCCGTCCCCTGCCCCCTCATCACCGGACTTCGACTTCATTGACCCCTGCGGCCTCGGACGCACCATCGCCCAGCGCTTCGTCGAAGTTGTCCTCGGCTACGCCCAGCCTCCGCAACACGATGGTACGCCCGTGTGCTACCTCCCCATGCAGGATTGCAACGACCATCTCCTGACCCAGACGCGGCCCCGTACCCGCGCCCTGCGGGTGACCGAGTACGATGTCAACGCGTACCAGACCGCAGTGTGCAACGCGACCAGCAGCTGGCAGCGCAGCATCGATGGTGTGTTCCCCAACTGCAACAGCGGCACGCTTGAGGAACTGCACTATATCGCCGAGACGGCGTGCCAGGGCATGAACGAGATCCAGCGACAGCGCAACGAGCATATGGGCCAAGGCGACGAGGGCGGCGGCGACGGTGGTGGTGCCGGCGATGGTGGGAACGGCGGTGCTGGCGCTGCAGGCGGTGGAGGGGGCCTGGCAGAGAACCTACTCAACTTGAATTTTGCGGAAGAATGAACATCCTTCTCATGCCTACTAAACACTAATCAATGGGAGACTGGCACTGGAGACACATCCTGTGCACCTAGCCAACTCTCAGCAAGAGGTAGAGCTCGAAGGGGGAATGCGGCACGGAGTTCAATATGACAGACTCTAGACGGCACAACTGTGCCGGTTTCTTTTTGTTCTATTGCCATCACTGGCCAGGATATCATGGGTCTCGTTCGGAGTTTGTGTTGAGGATATTCATAATACCCCCCCTCCTGTTTCTAGAAATTCGATTGCTCATAATGCCTATGCTCCAACCCCTTTTTTTGTTGCCCTTAACATGATTTGAGAGATATGTGCTCCCAAGAAGGCTCTCATTTGCAGCCTCTTTCTTCATTTCCAGTCCGTTTTGAAAAGGAGAAAAAAGGAAGATAAAAATGCATGCAGCCACCCATAAGAATTGTATCGGCGGCGGCATCCAAATGGCTCGCTCGCTAAGATGTATTCTTGAGATGATGATTTGACGTCCCGAGAAAGCATAAAAAACACTCCCATTACCCTCGCTTAATGCCCGTTAACGCCGTTGGTACCGTTGGTGCCGTTCTGCTGCTCCTTGACGGCCTGCTCGAGGGCCTGGAGCACGTCATGGCGGAGGTCGTCGGCGTCCTCGATACCGCAGCTCATGCGCACGAGGTCGTCGAAGACGCCGACGGCCTCGCGCTGGTCCTTGGGAATGCCGGCGTGGGTCATGCTGCTGGGGACCTCAACGAGGGACTCGACGCCGCCCAGGGACTCAGCCAGCGTGAAGATCTTTGTGAGCTGGCAGAAGCGCTCGGCGGCGGCGTGGCCTCCGCGAATGCGGAAGGAGAGCATGCCGCCGCCCATGCCGTCGCGGTGCTGCTTCTTGGCGATGGCGCGGTGGGGGTGGGACTCGAGGCCCGGGTAGTTGACGGCGATGACGTCCGGCGAGGCCTCGAGGGCGGTGGCGACAGCTGTGGCGTTGCGCGTGGCCTCACGGGCGCGGAGGTGAAGGGTCTTGAGGCCGCGGTGGGCGAGCCAGCAGTCGAAGGCGGAGGGGACGGCGCCGATGGCGTTCTGGAGGAAACCGAGGCGCTGCTTGAGGTCGTCCGAGTTGAAGGCGGCAACGCCCATGACAACATCCGAGTGGCCGTTGATGTACTTGGTGACGGAGTGGACAACAATGTCGGCGCCGAGGTCGAGCGGGTTCTGAACGTAGGGGGAGAGGAAAGTGTTGTCAACGACGACCTGGATGCCGTGCTGGTGCGCCTGGGTAACGACGGCGCGGACGTCAACGAGGCGGAGAGTGGGGTTGGAGGGGCTCTCAATCCAGACGAGCTTGGTCGCGGGCGTGATGTGGGCAGAAATGTCGACCTCGATCTCGGGCGTGAAGGTCACCTTGACGCCATGGGCCTTTGCGACCTGGGTGAAGTAGCGGTGGGTGCCGCCGTAGACGTCCGAGACGGAGATTACGTGGGAGCCGGCAGCCAGCGACTGGAGCACGACGGCGGTGGTGGCCGAGCCGGAGGAGAAAGCAAGAGCGTACTTTGCGTGCTCGAGAGCGGCGAGGGCCTGCTCGAAGTTGTCGCGGTTGGGGTTGCTCGAGCGCGAGTACTCGTAGACGCCCACCGGCTTGCCGACGCTGGTCTGCGCGAAGGTCGTGGAGAGGGAAATGGGCTCAATGACGGCGCCCGTGACAGGATCGTGGGGAGATCCGGCGTGGACCGCGAGAGTGCCAAAGTTGTGGACAGGCGAAGGCGCCCGCGGAGGGGTCTCGATAGGGTGCTCTGTTGGGACGGTCATGGTTGCGATGGAGGGGCAGAGAGACGGGGAGAGCTGAGGGGCGATGTTCTTTGTTCAAGGAGAGGCCTCTGGATTATCTTGACAGATCGAGGCCGTGAGGAGGAAGAGAGTGAGGGCCGAGTGGGAAAAAGAGGAAAAAATTTAGTCTAGGCGTTTGTGCGAGTAAAGTCGACGGTAACCGAGTCGCGGGGTCGAATTTCTTGTATGTTATAGAAAAAGGCGTTTCGTTCCCGTACGACAGAGTGGAAATTGCCCCGCTCCTCCGGGGACTGAAAAGGGCGACCGGTGCTTTGTGTCGGGGGTGCCCCAAGCTCTGAGAGGAATCGATCACGCAATCGCGCGCCTGCTGACCAAGGAGGCTGTTTTGGTGAGTCAATGGGCCGATTGGGGTGCTCAATGGGAGTTGGCGGACGAGCAATGGCGGAGTTGACTGTTTATTATCGTCACCTTTTGGCTTTGGGGTTGAACAGGTGGGATGCAAAGGTCGATGTAAGTTGTCGGTCAAGGGTGGACAGGGTGGATGTTGAGAATGGCGCAATCCCGACCTATGCAAGGCATTGGGTTCTCGTAGGCAGGTCAGACCCGATAAGGCGCGAGAGGATTGGATTTCCACGGGTACGGGCGCTGCATGTGCGGTCGATCGGGTGATCGGGACCGTCTAGAAGAAGATGGGGAAATGCATTTTATATCGTAGTCCGAAATGACGCCTTCGGTCTGGGACACACCGCCTCGAGTGTGACGGAAGCGTGCGCGGCGACAGGCTGACTGTACAGCGCAAAGCTGAGAAAGCTGGCTTGATGATAAACACGGTTCGACAAGCTTCTGTCATCACAAATCCCGATGATGCACCACCATGTAGGCTGCCCTGCCAGGTTGCGGTGCTCGAGCTGCCGCTGCGATTGGCAACGGCCCGCTACCTCGATGGCTGCTGCTGCAGGCCAGCACGTTAACGGCAGGTCGTCCGCAACAAGGGGTCTTCGGGGTCTTCGTTCCGCATGCTGACATATCCGATTTTGCGCTATTGTGGATGGAATTTGCAAAGGTAGAGAGATTGAAACCTGGAAGACTGGACGATGCAGAGCAGCTAAGCAGGGTACGTACCCAGCTGCCTCTTCCTGACCCTTGGCCCGCCTGGACATGCCCGAACGGAGAATAGCGGTCCGGAGAACCTGCGAAATAGTGGATCCATGACGGCCAGTCTCGGCCTTTCCTTACCTCCATGACTAATAGCGTCGCTTACCTCATCTGATATGATGGTGGTCCAGGTCAGGTACGTACTAGAGTCCTTTTGGTGCGCCCGGCCCCTCCAGGTGACGGCGGCTGCAGCTGCTCCGAGGGTCTTGTCTTGACTGTCAACTCTGTTTCTCTCAAACATACAAGTGTCGCATGCGACAGCAACTGAGCCTGTTCTTGTTGACAACCTGTTCTTTTTCTTGCTCAAGTGACAAATACCGCTATCGGGCGCTTCAAGCTTACCCATACCCTTGGATTCAACCCGTCGCCGAGTCAAAAGGCCCCATGGCACGCGCGGGTTACCTTACCGATGCCACTGCGGAACCCAACGCTGGCCACGAGACCAACTGGTTTCCTGAACGGGAAGGCTCTTCGCCCGGGTCAGAGCCCCAGCCCCAGCGACGCGCCTCGCCCAGCACACTGCGGGAACCGCGGAGAGGTCACATTAAGGTGTGATCTCCCTTAAGGTTGTTTCCTCGGACGGGCCTGGGCATGCTAAGGCATTATTAGCGTGTGGAACTGGTGGGCGACGTCGTTGTCCGCCATCCGCTGTCCGCTGTCCGCTGGCTCTCACAGTCAACTCGAGTCCCTAGACATGCGACGGCTTGCGGACCCGCCTCGACATAACGTCTCCTTCGTCTCATCTGTCTTCGCTCGGACTACGCAAGGACAGCAGCCGTCTGTCTTACATAAGTGATGCCCGTCAGACACAGATTGTCTATTCCGTTTTGGGCCACGTTGCTTTTTTTGCATCAAACCGCCTGATGGGTTAGATGCTTGGACATCCCTGGGTGTCATGAAAGTTAGTCCTGGTGGACAACCAGTGAGTCAGTCGAAGGACCACTGACAGGCACTTCCTTTGCTGCTCATGCCGCCGTCATCGCCGATCGTCGCGGAATCGCCGCGAGGCCGCCCGGAATGCTCAACGGGCACGATCTACCGGGACGGAGAGGGACGCTGGGCGACCTTACCACGCTGTGCCTGTTTCTTTTGGTCTCTCCTCCAACGTCCAGACACGTCCGCCTCTACTGGTGGACATCGGGGGAAAAACCAAACCTGACGCAAAACCAATGGGGACGACGAGGGACGTGGCATGATTCGGCACGATGAGGCTCTTGGAGGCCTTCTCAGGCAGCCTTACTGGCGATTGCTGCTTTGTACCAAAACCGTTGCATTGGCATTGGCAGCTACAACGGCACTGACCTCCCTCCGTCAAGTCAAATTGTCATTCATCGGACTGGGTTCCGTGCTCAACAATTACGCCATTCATGGCGTGACGGGATCCGCCCATTCACCATGGCATCACTCTTGACAAGCGTTTGTCAACGTTCCGACGTCGAAGGAGACAGGCTGGGGGTCGGCAGTGTCCCCGGGGGTGTTCCCAAACAGCGTCTGTGGGCATCAACACCAAACCAACCACAAGCTTGACTGGGGAGGTCTTCTAGAAACTCACGGGCAGACGTCATGTATCACAAGCGCCTCACAGACCAAGTTGGCCACCCTGGACCTGGACGACGCCCCTCCATGCAACCCCAGGATGTTTCAATTTACATGTGCGGCTTATCGACGGTGTCCAAGCCTCCAGATCTACGTCAGCCCCGTCCCGTCACACTACTCGGATGGCCTGGCCTCCGACCCAATGGGGAGTTCCAAGTTCCTGCGCTCACCCCCTTCAGCCTCTATTCGAGCTCATTGATTTGCCCATGACGGCCGCCGTTTAGCCTTGGACGGCCATCCCCAGGCCGGCACTAGTAGATCGTAGATCATAGTGTACTGGTCGAGATATATGCATACCGACGAAATGTTTACCAAAGTCGCCACAACAGCAGCCAACCGACGGCGGTGCATCAACGGCAAACGCAACTCGAGTGTCATGAAATCATCTACCGACGCCGGCGTTCAGGACCCGGGGCGGCCGCTATTATGAGCCATGTTAACTGAGCCTTGCGATATGAAGGATGACCGGTCGGAGTCCGGCGCGTCTCTACGCTGGGCGATCGGGGTAGGCTTCATGAGTCTCGTTCGTCTGACGTGCCCTGACTGCTGTGCTTCATCGTCGCACATCTCTGGGTCCGCAGCCGCCCGGACCGTTCAAGATAGTCACCCTTCCCGACTCATGTTGTCGACTTCAGACTTCCGGCAACGCTACCGACGTGAGAAGTTTTGGAAGTATCGGGCGACTACAGAGACCAAGTGGTTGGCTAACCCACCAAGCATGCTACAACAGGGCTGAAGGCAGTGCACGGTGGCCTGCACGACAGGGGGCATGTCCCTCTGCTTCCTCCACTCACGCCTGGACTTGACGCCCTCCATCGCGACGGTGGGATGGGCGGAGGACGACGAGGACGACGAAAAGGCAGAGTTTGGCACCAGCACAGCTCAGGTCCCCCACTCTGTTCCGCTCGCCCATCCGCCCAGCTCTCCGAGATGCTCGTACTGTCGGGGTCTCGTACGGTGGTTGTCTCGACCAACACCGCCGCTTCTCAGCCGCGTTGTCTCTTGCCCCTCGTCCATGAAGCGAAACAAGGAGCGGGGACCTCGGAGAATTGAGCCTCCCCGTCGTAGTTTCCAGCGGGACAGACTCCAGGCAACACCGCAAAAGGCAGCACGGGAGCGGTTCCCGTTACAGCGCGCATGCTTGGCAGCCAATGCCTGGCTGCATAGGCACTGAGCGGAATTCACGTAGAAGCTACGGAGGAGGCAGGCCACGCTCCAGACCCTGCACTAGGGGAGGCAATCCCTGCCACTGATCTCGCCTCCCGCTGGCGAATTTGGCTTCTACGCCCCGTTGGTCTGGTGTGTTGTTGCCGCCCCTCTGTTGTTTTTGTTGCCCGGGTGCCAACTACAGTGCAGTGCCGTGCCGCGCAGCGCTGCGTTGGCCGGATGAAGGTCGAGCTGATGAACTTGACGTGTCGGATTCGTACCTCGTACCTTAAATCAGGGGCGTACCGTCTACCAGTACGAGGCAGTGTCGGACGGGTTTCGATGTTATGTGCGACGCCCGCGTTTAAAGTACCCTTTTGGCCGTTGTTCGGTAGCTCAACTGACATTTGTTTACCAGCATCTATGTTAAGAAGCCCTTGGGATAATCAGTACCCAATACTCAGCACGGAACGGAAGGGCAGGGAACAGAATGTTTATCGATTGTTCTACGGTGTCGAACAACATGCGAGCGCCACACGATGCCTGCAGACAACCCTGGCGGCGGCGGCAAGTGCAGCCTGGGTTCCGTTGTTCCGCGCCCACTTTTTCTTGCCGGCTCCGTGGATCGCTGGATGATGGATCGTGGACCGTGGGCCATGGCGTGGCTGAGCATGACACTGACAGACGCAGTGTCCCTTGGGGAGCTGAATTGAAGTGAAGCGAGGGGTGATGGAGGGGTGCCATTTCCGCTGAAAGTACTTTAGGTGAGCTGCTGATCTACGCACACCTTCAGGTACCTCAGCTAGGTACCTTACGGTGCTGTGTAATTGCTGTGCTGTGCCGTGCTGTACCTGCTTCGGGACGGTTCCAAATTCCCCAATTGAGGGGGCGTAAATTGGCATTGGGCGTGGGCTGTGCAGGAGCAGCCAATGCCAGCGATAGTAGCGGTCTGGAGGCTCCACCGGAACCGCACCGAACTCCGTCCGCACCCTCTCTCTGCCCTACGCCGACTGGACGTACCTGACCGTGGGTGGGCGACGTTGAACGCTAGCAAAACGGCCTTTTTTTTTTTTTTTTTTTCCTGCTCTTGGGCTCGGCCAACCTGAGGGGGACTCGACGCTGCCCGCGACACCGACATTGGCACACCCATTCGGTGCATTGGTCACTACCTTATTGCAGACAACGCGCGGAACACTTGCAGAACCCTTGCTCAGCATTATTACGATAGGTATTACTTACCGAGAGATATCATTACACAGCACGTTCAAGCTTGGGGAAAGCATAGGTACTTACAGCACCGGCCCTCCACTGGCCTGCTACCCTTCTTTCTACCTCGATACCTACCTCAAGGTACTGCGTATGCGCATGCAGTGTACCACCAGTAGGTAGGCACATCACCTTCCCACTGCCCCCTGTCGCCTCCGTTACCTTTAGCTCTGCCATGAGGCGAGCCTCTGTTGTGGTGGAGGACCCCCAAGCAGCAGGCCAACAGCCCAGCACCCGGTCCTGGAAACCCAGTCCCGGCACGACGCATACACGTCCATACCCATACCCATACTACTACCCATACCAACAGCCAGGCTCAGACCCCCCGACCCCGGTCTCTCCTCGTCCCCGAATCGCCATCTCCACCATTACAACTGGTCCAATCTTCCCCGAAACCTCGACGCCGTCACACTCCGCTCTTTTCTTCCCACTCCGCTCGCTCATGCTCCCTCGCGTCTGTCAGCTCCTTAAAGATACCAGGTTCGCCCCATCTCCGTCTCCCAGCCCCCAGCCCTTAGCTCCCGCGTCTTTAAAAACACTTGGCCGTCTGTCATGCGCCTCGGCCTGCCGCCTCTGCCCCCGCGAGACGAAGCCGTCGACGTCAACTCTGCCACCTCGACACCGTTGACGACACGTGAAAAAAAGACAACCCACGTTCACTTTATAGAGTGGAACCCCCCCTCCGAATTGACGCCCCGGCTTGATCGTCACCACCGTCTCTCGGCCACTATCCCTCTACCGTACCGCCAATATGCCTCCCAGGAGATCCCACAAGAAGTCGAGGGCCGGCTGCAAACGTTGCAAGTCGCGCAAGATCAAGGTAACGTCGCTCCATCCGCATCTCGTCTTGTCTCGCCTCGCCTGGACCTGCCCCGCGCTGTCCCCTTCTACACACTTTGAATGAGCATCCCTCTGACAACCGTCTGTTGATAGTGCGATGAAGTCCACCCAAGGTGCGGCAATTGCGTCAAGCATGGCGTGCCGTGCGACTTCGAAAACCCGGACATCTTCGACGACCTCACCGCCTTGACGCCCGCCAACACCCAATCATCACAATCCCCCATCGAGAGAGCCTCATCCTCCGCACCCTCCCCCGCAACCGCATCGAACCGAGCCAAGACGCCGTCCATTTCACAAGGAAACTCACCTCCGACCACCCACTGCTCGCCGCTTTACACCACACCCTCCCACACCGCCATGTCTGCGACGACAACCCCCAACCGGCTCTTGGAACTGCGACTGATGCACCAATTCACCTCCATGACATCCCGAACCCTGGTCTTAAATACCGCTACAACTCACGACATATGGCAGAACACGGTCCCGAGACTCGCCTTCAGCGGTGCCAACTATCTGGCAGATGCCCTGCTCGCCGTCGCAGCCCTGCATTTGCGCTCCTTCAACCCGGATGACAAGGCCCTTGTCAGAGCGTCTCACTCATACATGGCCTCGGCGCTGGCTGCCTACTGCTCGTGCTTGCAGAATGGCATCACGGAGGCGAACGCCGAGTCCCTTTTCCTCACGGCGGCTCTTATCGCCTTCTCATCCACTGCCACCCGCATCTTTATTCGCGATGAGGCCGATCCCAACGACCCCTCCAGCGCCTACTCTCTGCCCCTCTCATGGTTCCACGCCTTCCAAGGTGTCAAGACTGTTGTGGCAACGTCATGGCCCTGGATCCGACATAGCGGTATCGTCATCCCTATTATCGACTCCCAGCCTGTCCTCCAGCTCGATCTGGATGCCACCTCGCCGAGCTCCTTCTTTGGGAAGCTTCTCATCGATTTGGAGGAGGAGCTGAAGAACGAAGACGCCATTATGTCCATGTCCACGAGACAGTCGTACCAGCACGCAGTCGCCGTGCTCAACTGGGCCCACAAGCTGCCCCACCGCGGCGCTGCTCTCGCCTTCCCGGCAACTGTGTCGAAGCGGTTCATCGAACTGCTCGAAGAGCGCCGGCCGCGTGCCCTGACCATCCTGGCTTGCTTCTTCGCGCTACTCAAGGGCTACGAGTCGGCAGTCTGGTGGCTCGAGGGCGTCTCGCGCAGAGAGGTCATGGGCATTGTGTCGCAATTCGAGGCCACAAGCCCGTGGTGGCAGCACCTCGAGTGGCCAGTGAAGATCGCGCTCTACAAGCACTCCATCATTCCGCCCGAGATCTGGGGAGCAGACTGGATCACCGAGGAAAACAAGGCTGACAAGGGACACAACATGACTGCCGAGTCGTTCGTCAACCACATCGAAATCTTGACGGGCGTCTTTACGAGGTCACAGATGCCGATGCCCGTCTCGACGCATGCGGTGTAAGCGGAACAGCTGGCTATTACGCGAACACGAAAGCATGAGAACAAATGTACATGTCAGATTGGGATTATCTTGTATCGACTGGTCTAAATGGAGCGGGCGGGGATTGCACATAAGAGCGGATAGGGAGTTTGGGATCGTGGAGTTGAGAAGCGTATCGGAACGGTCAAGATACTGGATGACGGGTATGGAGCATGGAGGGTTCATTTTTTCGGAATCATCTGTTTGTTTCTTTTTCTTGCGGGTAACAGGCCGCCAAGAGAACATCAAGGCGGATACATCACATACAACGGTACGGATTTGGGGAGGGGATTTAGCATTAGTTACGGCCACATGTTTTTTCCGGTGTTCTACAAGGCTATAGGGTATACACACAGGCTGATAGCGTGGTTCTATAGCCGGGACAGGCTCACACTGAGCAAGCAAGCAGGTAGCAGCAGCAGCATATTTTGCAAAATCTATTTTTTTTTTTTTTTTTTCAAAACACGCGGGGCCCAAATGACATCATGATGGTTACAATTTACAGTTGCCTTCGCAACGAGGATTGTCCCTGAACAGGAAATTCTGAACCAGTTGAGCAAGAAGAGGAGAAGCGAACAGACTCGAGAAGCCATGCTTTCGCTGGGCTTAGCCGAACATGCCATCTGGGCTGCCGCTGCGGGTGACAGCTGCTCCCACGGGCGTAGACTTGCCCCAGTTCGGACGAGAGAGCGTTGCGTGACGCGGCGCCTTACGCCGGATGCCGAGGTGGAAGACATGCCCATGTGATTGACGGGAGGGTGCCGGCCTTGCCCACAACTGGCGTAATTCAGATGTCCATGCCTCGCTAGGCGAGGAGATTGGAGCGGTCTCTTTTTTGAGTTGTCATTCTATTCTTGAGAGGTGGTGTATCCTTTTCCCTTAGATAACCGATCGCGATAACGAGGTGACGATAGTTTGCAGTGTTGACTTGGAGGGTGCTGTGACTGACAAGTGACAACCTTCTCGGATATTCTTCCGCTGTTTTACTCGCCTACCATCCTGCTCGATATCATTGCGCAAGGGGTAAAGATAGAAACATGTCCCTTTTGGTAATACAGTTTCTGGGATGCAGTTTTTGGTTTGTGGAGCGTGATCGTCACTTCTGTTACCAGGGGTCAAAGGAATTACTGCTGAAGAAGACCAAGGGTCTCGGCGAGTGTGGTCAGGTCATCGCCTGGTGGAGGGTGGGCCTGGTGCTCCGGTCTTGCGGCGGCGGACGCCCGCGGAATGACTCGGCGAGTGAGGGAAAGGTTGAGAGAAGAACTGGATAGTATTCTGTCTCGGGTTGCGTTTTGATATGCAAGACACATGATAGGCCGGTATGTGTTATGTTGATCGACGCGCTGGCTACGCGTACACTTACGCTTTAAACCTAAAATCTACGTCTGTATCCCCCAAGTTGGAGATATTGTCTGCCATTGGGCCATGACGCTGCCGGGCTGAGAACTACGTGTGGTGTTTGCCTCCTGACGAAAAGGACGCCTGGACACAAGGGGGTTCGCATTCGGCCGGGCCTCCGAGGACGAACCTGTTGCCGTATAAGTGCTAAGTGTCTGCCGGAGGCAACCCGCCAATCTGGTTTCCCGATTGGTTCGTGTCACTCGGGGGTCTATAAGCGATGGTGCGTGGCGGCTATGCATGTCTTTTTTTTTTTCTTTCTTTTTTTTTTAATTGCCTTCGTATATGGTGACATCTGAATGGGCTGCTCGGATATAACCTTCAGAAATGCAGCAGTCCGACGAACGACGCAGCGACAGGTAGCCTAGCAGGCGACCCGTCTTCCAAAGTTTGAGAGGCGTGGGTTGGGGGAAACGTAATCTCTGGAGGGAGGGGGAGTTCGGACAAGTGTTTGACGTCCGCTGCCGTATGGGAGAGAGTCCGTCCGCCAGCCCGATGTACGGAGCCGGTGGGCGGAGTGTCGTGTCCGTTGGTGGCCTTTCTTTCGGCTCAGCCTCTTCTGTTGCGTGATTCACTGGGAGGGGGGAGATCTTATGATTTGATGGTCGTCGCCGAACGTCCCATCGAAGGACCCGGACCTCGTGCCCGCGGTCTGACCGCAGCTGCGGCCCCGTGAGACACGGAGTGCTTCACGGCCTAGAGGCTGGGATTTGGTGGCCCGAAATGGAAATAAGTCGCCGGTTCTTCGGCGATGGGGAGCCGGATCATATGGTTCGAGGCGGAGTGTTTGATCATCGCGAAGGTAAGGGGAGTGCTCACGGGGCTGGGGCTGGAGGAGAGTTGAGACGGCATTGCTTTTCATTCTACACTTATAACGAGGGTACTAAGACAAAGCTGTCTGCAACTCGGATAGCACTCCCCGAGATCTAGATTTCAACTATCGACATTCACCCTCGTCCAACAGTAAGCTGCTTCTTCCACGCCAGACGTCGTTCCAAGGCTGTGTGGATTCCGGCCATCAAGATCGTCAACGAGGCCGGATTGCTTCGTACAAGGTCGGAGTCGAGACGAGGGCCGAGCGGTGGACGTTCGGCCAAGCTTCCATGGTGTCCGAGAAGTGTTTTCGCCAAAGTAGACACAGGACTAGGTGAACTGAAGTGTGGCCAGTCTCTGCGGCGTTGAGGCGATGGGATGGATGAACCTTGCGGATAATGAGTTCTTCGCTGGGTTTATTTCTTTTTCGGTGATGACGGCATCCGTCCATCTGCTGCAGCTCCTGCTCCATCCTTGTGCGCCAGATATCCTCAGCTGTCTTCTTGCTTGTCTGTTTCTCCTGCTCCATCTTCTTTCATTCATGCAGCTGTCGCGCTACCTCGCGTTTCACTTCAAGGCGTATGATGGCGTTGATGGAGTACGTGTCGTGAGCCGCCCTGTTGTCGGCAGGCTTGTTGGAAAAGCCCATTGCGTTGATGGAGGATGCCTTGTGAGTTGTCATATTGTCGAGAGGCTTGTAGGATAAGCTAGTTCCATTGGTGGAGGATGTGTTGTGAGCCGCCCTGTTGTTGGTAGGCTTGTTGGGAAAGCAGGTTTTGTGATGCAAGATGCCTTGTAAGCTGTCCTGTTATCTGCAGGCTTGGGTGAGAAGCTGGCCCTGTTCATGGTGCTCTGGTAAATAGCTCAACAACCAGTAAGATGGCAAGTAGGTTCTCCTTTTTGCACCTTTCGGGGCTCCTCTGTCAAGCTGGTTGACTTACATTGATTCCACCAGTGACAGCCGTGACCTCGATCTTGACACCTCGCAGTTCAACAGCTTCCTCCGGCGATGGCGACGGATGGTTCGTTGCCGGTTGCTTGAAATGATGGATCGTTCCGTGGTTGTCGACTTGTCTAGGGGCTTTGCCATTGGCGCGCATAAGAGGCTTCTCGCGGCTAATAGGGGATCCAGGAGTCTGTAGGTGCTCAGCAAACAAGCCTACTCCTGCTCTCGAAATACCAGGCGGTGCATATTTCCGACATGCTTCTGAGCGAAAGTACCTGGGACTAGAAGCTCACCTCGACTGGTTATCAGTCTACCTGGGAGCAGCGAATCGCTTTGTCCGAGATAGCTACCTTGCTTCTGCATTGCCGATAACCGGAGAATTGATAAGTGGTTGCGATAACACCAGGCAAGGTGCTTCGCGAGGGGTGGTTGCAGACGTTCGGATATTTCCTCCGATGGAGCTTATTTCAACATCCAACGTCTTGCAGAAGCACCGAACAAGCTGCCTCCAAGCGCAAGCGACTGACTGAAACACCGGAGGCTCTAGACGTTGCCTTCAATTCCGGGACGACGACCAAGCTCGGCCCTTTTTCAGACGACTCGCTATCCGGAGCACGACAGGAACGGCACGTAGATTAAAAAGCGGACGGAGGGACGCCGAAAAAAGAACAGTCAGCTGGTCGCCTCGCCCGCAGGGGCATCGAATACAGCGAGTACAGCGGACCAACCGTGAAAAGGGGTTCTGAGAGCGTTCGCCAGGCTTCCAGTAACGGCAGCAAAGTGTGGGGAAGCGCGGGCGTGATTGGAGGACTCGACGTGTTCCTCCTCCCAGGAGGCTGCGCGATGAAACGTCGAGCCATCAATATTCTCCACTGGCCACAAGACCGCAACCTGCTGTTTGCCAACTCGCCCTTCGCCGGCCAATCTGTCTGAGGCACTGCCATGCCTGTCGGCTCCTCTCGCAGTGCTGTCTGCCACTCCCAACCGCCGACGAGACCGGGGGGTTCGTCCGCTATACGAGGCCGTTGGCCGGTAGGGTGACATGCTGCCCGTCTGTTGGTGGCCTGCCAGTTATTGCTCCGGTAGTTCGGGAAGGTGAGGGTCCAGCAATGGGTTCACAGATCCCGTCAATTAGAGATTGGAGGGGGTGAGCGGTGGCTTGGTTTCGGGGGATGAGCCGATAGTTATATATACACTCGTCAGGATCGCCGTCGGAGGACGGAGCTGTCCTGTTGTTCGTTTCTGCAAGCTTGACTTTCCCAAACAGTCTGGAAATGGATATCCTCTCTCTCTCTCCTTTCCCCGATCCCAATTATCCACAGAGCAGACCGATCCGATCGGAGCTACCCCCCGTCGCTAGCCGACGCCGCAGCAGCCCAAGATGCTCGCCTCGCTCGCCTCCGCCCTTCTCCTGGCCGTCTCCACCGCCAGCGCCGCCCTCACCTACAAGGGCGCCGACTGGTCCTCGGTGACGGTTGAGGAGAAGGCCGGCATCCAGTACAAGAACAGCGCCGGCGCATCGCAGTCGCTTGAGCAGATCCTCAAGAATGCCGGTGTCAACAGCGTGCGTCAGCGCGTGTGGGTCAACCCCTCCAACGGCGACTACAACCTCGACTACAACATCGCCCTCGCCAAGCGCGCCAAGGCCCAGGGCCTCTCCGTGTACCTGACGCTGCACTTCAGCGACACCTGGGCCGACCCGGGCAAGCAGGGCATCCCGTCCGGCTGGCCGTCCGACATCGAGAACCTCAGCTGGCGCCTGTACAACTACACCCTCCAGGTCAGCAACGCCTTCCAGAGCGCCGGCGTGCCGCCCGCCATCATCAGCATCGGCAACGAGATCCGCGCCGGCCTGCTCTTCGAGACGGGCCGCACGTCCAACTGGTACAACGTCGCCCGCCTGCTCAACTCGGCCGCCTACGGCATCAAGGACTCGTCGCTCAGCCCCAAGCCCAAGATCATGATCCACCTCGACAACGGCTGGGACTGGAACACCCAGAACACGTGGTACACCAACATGCTCGCCCAGAATCAGCTCAAGGTCGCCGATTTTGACATGATGGGCGTCTCGTATTACCCCTTCTACGGCTCCGGCGCCACGCTGTCGGCGCTTAAGACGAGCTTGACCAACATGGCCAACAAGTGGGGCAAGGAGATCGTTGTTGCTGAGACTAACTGGCCGACCAGCTGCCCGAGCCCTGCGTACGCCTTCCCTAGCGACCTCAAGGACATTCCCTTCTCTGCCGCCGGCCAGACGACCTTCGTGAAGAGGCTTGCTGATGTCGTTTCCGGAGTCAGCAACGGCAAGGGCTTGTACTACTGGGAGCCTGCATGTAAGTTGAAACCTCTCCCCGTCCCAAAATGGTCATGACGCTAACAAGTTTGCAGGGATGAACAACCAGGCCCTGGGCTCCAGCTGCCCGTCCAACACGATGTTCTCGTGGCCCGGCACGGCTCTGTCGAGCTTGGATGTGTTCAAGAGTATCTAAGAGGAAGAAGCGATGGCTGGTGGAGGTACCCCTTGTCCGTACCGACGTTTCAGATGCGGGCAGCGTATATATCATGAGACCTGGTGGTTCTTGGTTGGAGCACTCGGGTGGGAGTGGGAGCGTAAATATGGTTTATTTCAGCATGTAAATAGTTTGTCTTCGACACGTACATACTTGTCGAGCTAGGTATAGCAAGCGGTGGCGGTATATAAGCGATGATGGTCACAAGCCTAGCGACTTCGTCGTCACATTAGCCCAACTCTCGGCCGTGCTTCGTCACGTAGACCTGTGATGAAGATGTTGTCCTTGAAGAGCTGGCTAAAAGTTATAAATTAAGCCGGATGTTGAGGGGACTTGAAAGTGGAGCAGCGAAGCGGCCAGAGCGAAGCAAGCACCTAGTCTGCTTTGAGGAAGCTCTTCCTTGAGCCAGCCAGAACAGACGGAGGAGCCGATCCGGACAGTGAATCATGTGAATCCGTCGCAAAGCATGTGCTGCAGTTGAGAAAATTGACCAAGGTCTCTTGAACCAAGGTTTTGCTTTTATTTCCTTCCCATTATGTGAACCGCAACTTTTGATCTGCTCCTATTCGGAGAGGAGTCTTGGAGTGAGGTCTTAGAAGGCACCAGAGTTGTGGCCGGAGGGGTGACAGCAAGATGAATAGACAGGCGGCACATCTGATACTTGGCCTCTACTTGCGTATGACTTTCCACTCAGGCGGTCGTAGCTCTTTAAAGTAGTTGTACGCAATTCACTCAGATGGTGTTGTATTTCTGTGAGCACAGACGGAGGGATGAGAAGAGAGTGTGAGTTGAGGCTCTTACACCGAAGTTCTTCACATCAATTTTTAACTCGCCCTCATTGGTCACGCATGAAAAAGAGGAAGGGCGATGGGGCTCTTATCTCACAGCAATTTTATCCTACCTAGAGCGGGCGAGTCTCCAAGGCCCAAGAAAAGGAGGGATGTGGCTGACTTCACAGCAATTTTAGCTTGCCCCGAGCGAGCATGTCGTCTTAATCCCTGATGCTACTGCTAAGCACCTTGACGTTATATGTCACATGTCGGACGGTGAAGGTGTAGGAATCGTGTTGATACAGCTGTGGTGTATTGCATAGGAATCTATGCCTAGGAGGGCGGAAGAGGAAGGTCGAAGGGTTGCATGAGTGGCGCAGCCACTCGGGCAAATTAGTAATTCACTGCAATTTCATCCCACCATGAGCGGGTGAGTCTCGAGTTCCAAGTGAAGTGAGAGGCTACGTGGACGTGGTTGCGACCCTCATAGAAATTTAGCCGACCCTTAAGCGATGAGTCAACTAAGGATACCAAGACATGAATGGAGGACGCAGTCAACAGATGGATGAATTGTGTGTTGCTGATGTCGGGAATAGGCTGATTTTCTAGTCATTGAATCAGACGGGCTGGGGGAAGCAGCAAGGGGCCGTGTCTATGATGATGAGATACAACTGGCAGCGGATCGCCTCTAAAGGTTAGAGCCTCGGCGCCCTCGCGCAATTGTGATTGCGAAATCCAAGGCATTCCGCCGCCGAAGTGGACCAGATGACGGAGGCCGGAGACGGCAAAGTGAAGAAGACGGCCGGCATGGTGGTGGTCTGAGCGTCGACGAAGCCATCTGGCAGCGGTACGTACCCTCGGCTGGCTCATTTGTGCACCAAAAATCACATGACTGCGGGGGGAGGGCAACCGAACCCTACGAAAAATTCTGGGCCCTGGCGCTCAAGTCAAGCGAAACCTCCAAGCGACTGCAGCCCCAGTGCATTAACCAAAACTTCAACCACCGGCAATTCAGCTTATTCGCTCTCGATAGACCGCATCGAAAGCGAATTCCCTGACCTCACAACACCGAAAAGATGGCTGACGACGAATACGTACGTACGAACTGCTCCCTCTCCCTTGGTCGATGCAGAGGACCCGCGACCGGCGCGCCATCGCGACGGGAGGAACTGGGCGGCCTGGACCGCATCCATACAGACGAACAATTTGGCTGACTGGAGGGATATCTACAGAACGCCGAGGAGGCCGCCGAGATCAAGAAGAGAAGAGCTTTCCGCAAGTTCTCTTACCGCGGAATTGACCTTGAGGCGTACGTTCTGCCCATCTGATCCCAATCCACGTCCACCCACCCGCACACCCCCTCGAGAGCGTCGACGTGATGAAATCATCACTGCAACCCCCTCCACGAACACGAGAATCTAACCGCCATCTGGAAGAGGACCGTCCAAGCTAACATGCGTTTCTGCAATACAGTCTTCTCGACCTTGACTCCGAGCAGCTCCGCGATGTCGTCCACGCCCGTGCCCGCCGGCGCATCAACCGCGGTCTCAAGCGCCGTCCCATGGGCTTGATCAAGAAGCTCCGCAAGGCCAAGCAGGAGGCCAAGCCCAACGAGAAGCCCGACCTCGTCAAGACCCACCTCCGTGACATGATTGTCGTCCCCGAGATGATCGGCAGCGTCATTGGCATCTACTCCGGCAAGGAGTTCAACCAGGTTGAGATCAAGCCCGAGATGGTTGGCCACTACCTGGGCGAGTTCTCTATCTCATAGTACGTTTCTCTGCCCTTTTCCTGCGAGGGGATCCTTCGCTTGGAACCAGTTCCTGACAATTGTACAGCCACCCCGTCAAGCACGGTAGACCCGGTATCGGTGCTACGCACTCTTCTCGTTTCATTCCTCTCAAGTAAGAGGATGGTTGTGGGCTGTCTTAGGGAGGTTCTTGCATTCAACGGACGTCAAGGCGAAACGGGAAATGGTTTTGGTAGCAAGGCAAGGCCACTATCATGTTGTTTGGGCGATGATAGTTCAATACAACATCGTTGTCCGCTAAAAAGTTTGAGCCTCAAATGGGAATGAATTCGATGAAAAAAGATACCAAAACTACTTGCAACTGTTCACTTTTGCCCTGCTCCGTGATTGTGCCAGTGCTCTGGAAAGGCAATTTGCAGCCCCGCGTGTTTGAAATCCAAATGTAGTGTGATCTCAGATGGCCCCACGCCCTTTCAAGGTAGGTCACATCACTCAGTGTGAAGTAGGTATTGGCTTTTGTGACGGACCCGCAGAGGGCCTAGCAGTTGTCCACCTTGAAAGTGGCCCGTCACTCAAAGCTGTTAGGATGACAGCGACTACGAGCAGATACAGTAGCATGACACCAGTTGACAGTTAAAACACGTGGGTATATCATCGTCTAAAGTAGGTATCCGTACATCTAAATCATTACAACTCTTGCTTGCCCAGCAGTTTCAGCTGCGCCTTCTCATGTGCCTCGAGCCTGTTGTACAGGTCCCGGCTCCAGTGGCCCTTGTCACCCTTGTTCCGCTCCATGATGGTCTTCACGGCGGCCTTCCAGTTGCCGTCGCTTACACGGTCGGCGATGCGCTTGGAGGCGTCCGCCTCGGACGCCTTGAAGAGGGGCCACACGCCCACGTCGGCGCCCATGGCCTCGTCGAGGAAGCTGTCCAGCACGAGCTGGCCGGCCTTGCGCTGAGTGCTCTCCCACCGGGCGTCCTCCGGCGCGAGCACCTCGAGGAGGCGGTCCATGCCCTTGTTGGCGATGAAGTCGTCCCGGATCGCCGGGCTCCTCATCAGGCCTCGGAGGGCAGCGACCTGGGCCTTGGCCTTGTTCACTGCGCGGATGACCTCGGGGTCGGAGGGGGCCGCCGCCGCGTTCTCCTGAGACGGCATTAAGGACGCGTAGAAGCCGTCCCGAAGCTTGGATGTCGCCGTGGCGTCCTTGGCCCCGGCCGGAGAGCACGAGGCGTCCATGAGGCGCGGCCAGACCTTGGTCACCTCCTCGAGGGCGGTGGGGTTGTTCTGCAGGGCGCCGGAGATGATGGCGGCGGCCTGCTGGTCACGAGGCACGGCGCCCTCGCTAGGGGGTGGCGTCTGGGGGTCCGTCATGAGGCAGAGGAGGGACTTGACGGTGTCGAAGGTCTCGGTGATCTTCAAGCCGTAGTAGATGTCGTGAGAGATGTCCTCAAGGAACTCGAGGGCCTCATCGATGGGGAGGTCGCCTCCGTTTGCTCCCTTCTTGACGAACTCGAGGTTGGTGTAAAACTGGCTCGACTCCTGCTGCGGCTGCTTGACCATGCCGACGGGGTCGTACTTAGGCGCGCCCTTGGGCAGCGGCTGCTGTTCTTCCGACGCTTCATCCGGGTCCACGACCACGATAGAACGGTCACTGGGCATGCCCTCCAGGGCAGGGTTCTTCTCCGTCGGGTCGTTGATCTTGGCCTCTTTTTGGCCCGTGTTAATGTTCAGCCGCACATGAAGACCGGGCGGCAAGTCTTGGTCCTCGTGAACAATCTGGAATTCTTCCGTTGGTTGAAAGATTTTGGGATAACATTCCGCCGGGTTGTCTGTGTGGCAGATGATCTCGACTTCTGCTGATGGTGAAGGCGAGGCCGCTAATTGTGATGAAGCCGAGACTGAGGGGGCGAGGAAGAGGAGGCCGAATACTACCATAAAAATGGTAAATGGGAGGAAAGATGCTCGAGTCGAATTTCTTGACGCCATCTTGAAAATATTGAATCGGGTCGAGGTGGTTGTCAAGGAAAAAGGTTGACTTGTTCAGTCATATGTTGAGGTTGTCACCCCGGTTGCAGTAGGTAGTTAAGCGTCGATGAAGATCTGGTGTTACTGAATGAGAAGAGTGGACACAGACGCACAAACCCGACCGGAAAAGTGAGAGTGGTTGAGGCCGACGGTTGCGATTTGGTGTTATGAGTGCAACTTGGGAAATGCATGCACTTATATAATAGACCAACAAGGTCAAAAAATGAGTCAACAGCAAAGAGGCCAGTTTACCATCATGGAAATAGAAGTTCGTCGAAGTCACCCGTCTGGCCAAGCTGTCTCCAATGCCCCATTTGGGAGGCGATGTTCCTATTTGAATTCGGCGGGCTGTGATTGGCTGAAATAGCCGCGCAGCCTAACCGCGCTAGCGCTAATCCGCGAAAAGTGACGCTCCTCCGGCACCTTGGATAACCTCCACAGCCGAAGCCTCTCCTCAACCCTCAAAGCACAAATCCCCCCAATCGCCAATTGAACGTCTTTCACGATGCAGGCCGTTCGATCGCGGGTTGCCTGCATCGCGCGCCAGTCGCGGCTGACTGGCCTGCGCCAAACGAGATTCTACGCCTCCGGGGGCGACCCCGGCCACGGCGACCATGGTCACGACCATCACCACCATGCCCACAACGTCGAGGAGCCCATCGGGGTACGTGCTGCGACAGACTCCTCCCCCCGTCTCTCTATCTCTGCGACGACGCCAATTAGCCCCCATGCCATATCGCTCTCGGGAACTACGAAGCTAATTGATTTGTGTTCGCTGCTGTAGAACTTCTTCTGGGCTACCGTTGCCATCATCCCGGCCGCATACGTTATGTACAAGGTCGCCACGCCCGGCAAGGACGGCGAGGCGCCGTACCTGACGAAGAAGATCCACGAGTACTGGCACTGGCAGGATACGTGGCTGGAGAGGAACGCTCTGCACACCAAGGCCGTCGAGCAGGCCGGCTTCGACAGGTTGCTCTTCTTCTCCACCGAGGCCAACAGAGACGTCGACCTCCGGTTCCCCGAGTGAGCCTAGCCCTCGTCATTTCTATATCGCGGGACCATAACCCGCATAAAAGAATATTGCCAGACTGACGATTACCTGTGTACAGGGCCATTTCGAACCACGCCGCCCGCAACATCGTGGCCGGCTCCCAGGCCAACCTGGACCACGTGATTGCCCACTACAAGAAGCAGCACCTCGACGAGGAGGCACGGAAAGCTGCGCTGCTTGCCAAGAAGCAAGAATGAATGAGAAGGGAGGTGTATGATACCGTTAAATAGATCAACTCGAGGTTGAATCAAGCTTTTCCAGTTCGTTTGTCATTTGTCAGTTGACTGCCCACCAGATGTCAAGGAGGCACCGGCGGTGTCTCGTGCATGCAAGCTCTCCGTCCTTTTCTTTCCCAGCCCTATTTTCGCCCGGCAAGATGTCAGTGCGGATCCTTCAAGCCTTGATATGCCAGGGAAGCTGTACCAACACAGCTTCCGCATGATTCTGAGCACATGTATATTGAGAAAAGCAGCGACCAGTCCTTGTGTTCTACTCAATCATCCAAGCCTTCTCCTGCGAGGACCAAGCGGCTCCCGGGCGATGTGTACCTCGTTCAAGCCACGAGCTTTCCATCGCCATCGACGAGCCGCTCTCTCCTTCTCACGGCATCAAGTCGTGGAAGGCACCCACCTGGTTCAGTATCCTTCAAGGCGTCGTCGTCACCCTCTCTCAGTCTCAGTCTCTGTCTCTGTCTTGGTTCCCATATCGGTCTCCATCTCCATCTCCCATTCTCAACTGCAACCATTGTTTCTTTGATTTATTTATGTTATAGTAGGCTGTACAAGAAGAGTTGATCCTTATACAAAAGGCTAAATGTTATGGTGTGGGCCATGCATTTATCTTCTATTAATTTAATCAGTTGAGAATAGCCATAACCACGGCTTTGACACCTCACAGCCCAAAAAGTGCCCTTACCGACCCTCAAACAAATCGACAGGAACGCCGCGATAAAAGCCACAAGAACCACTACAGCACTCAGCCGTTTCCTCGAATGCGGCAACTTTTGCCTCGAAAAGGCCATCGCAGAAAAGCCTAGTTCAAACACTTTAAAGAAATTGTCAAATCGATTCCTAGTAGCTTTCTTTTTGAACCCATCAAAGCCGATCACGAACCCTGTAAAGTCACATTTGGCTCTTGCCTTCAGAGCTCTGTAACCATTGCTTCTTATTCTCAGCAATGCACGAGTAGTTCCAAAGGCAACAACCGTCCTCCCGGTCCTCTTAGTTTGAACCCTCCGAATGCCTCCAGCCCCAGGGCCCTATGGGCTCAACCGAGCGTGACCGTTGCCGCTTGGTGCAACAGTTAGAACAGACTACTGGGCAAGAAACAATCATATTTCACCGATACATGGAAAGATTCAGTGGGTTCTGACGATTCAATTACCAAGCACAAGGCCTAGGATAATAATCTTCCTGTCTTATGCATAATTCTCATCCACTTTGCACCTAGGCAGAGCAGCGACGAGGCAAAATAGGCTATCGGAAAATGTCTTGAGGTCATCAAGACCGCAAGTGCCATGCAGTTTTCTCAGCGAGGCGCCAACCCAGTGCTGACTTAGCCGGGTCAATAAGCTAAGACAAGTCTCCCGCAAGCACCCTTAAGACTCTCTCGCACCCCCAGAATCGACATTTTGGACCGTCCAACACATCCAAGTTTCCGGGGGATGACCACATTCTTTTTGGGTGATAGGAAATTTCTTCACGAAAGTCCATAGTAAGTGGAAGAGACGACGGAGCTCGGGTTCGGGTTCGGGTTCGGTCAGTATTCGTGTCGGCTCCGAGGTAATAACGCCGGAATCCGGTCGGCTGCGAGGGGGAGAATGGTGCGCCCGCCTCCTGACAATAGCGGCTTTTGTTTAGAAGCCGTGGACTTTGACGAGCTGTTTTAGGGTAGATCGTTAGCGCTGTCTCTTTCGACTGTGGCCGGGGAGGGGCAGTGTGAGGAACGCAGGTGTCGGTCGTGGAGGGGTCTTCAGAGCGGAAGTGTGGGGGCGGAAAGCGGGCACAGGTGTTCGACGGGGGGTCGCGTACCTTGGAATCCATCGCGAGATTCTTCTTGTCAACGAGGAACTCGTAAATGTTCTTGCGCTGGTCGCCTGTGACGAGAAAAAGGCGTGTTAGTGACCTTCTTCGCTTGGTGTCCTGTTTGGGAAAGGTGGGTTTGCCTAGGTAGGTTCGGGGTGTAAGTGCAGGTGTGTATGTGAGAACGTACCCTGGAGCTGAATGACCTCGCCGAGGTCCTGGTCCTCCACAATGGTGCCGTTGCAGGCGAACTCCTTCTTGATGACCTTCAGGATCTTCTTCTGGTCGTACTTCTTGGGAAGGCCCTGGACGGTGGTGAGGGTCTTGCGGCCATTGCGCTGCTGGATGCGGATGTGGATGTAGTCCTGTCCCTTCTTGGGATTGTTGATGCCCTCGCCCTCTTCGGCGTCAGCGAAGGGGTCAACTGTTTTGAGGTTTTCGATGGTCGTCATCAGATCCTGCCGCCGCCTTAAAGCGTGTCGTTTGTCGGTGGTGTTTTTGGGGGTGCGTAGACGCGTTCCTTTTTTTCGGTGTGGTGTTTCGGTGGTGGTGGAGATTTTTTTTTGTTTCTTTTCGGTAGATTCTTGGCCGGGAAGGAGGGGGAGCTTGTCAGCTTTTGCTAGAAGCTCAGAAAGAGAACGACGGGAGCTGGTGGGATGGGTAGGTAGGGACGGCGGGGTCCCAGGTGCAAGGTCCATCGGGGAGCGACAGCCCGTGCGCCGGCGCGGTGATGTGCGGCAGGCCCTGCCTGACCACCGCGGTGAAGGTCCCCCTTCCCCCGCGGTCGCACCGCCACAGCCCCTACCGGCAGATCGTTCCTGCAATGTCCATTATTACCAGCCACGCCTACATGTGGCTCGTCACAGAAACATTCATTTATTCTTATACGCCCTGAACATTCACGACACTGCCTAGACGAGAATTTCTACAGTTTCCAACTTCTGATGCCCATCACCGTCAGGCCATTAAAATGTCTAAGGTGAATGACGGCATGGAGATCCGCGGCGCAAAGGGCGGCGCAAAGGGCCGCTCCATCCATGCAACCCGCCGCTTCGAGCCCGGCGACGTTATCGCCCACTTCGACGACCCGGCCATCGTGCTGCCGCCGGGCCACCATGCGCTCGAGTATTGTAACCAATGCATGCGAAAGCAGGGTACACCGGCAGTAGGGAAGCTCCGCGCCTGCACAGGGTGCAAGACGGTGGCGTACTGCGGCCCGGCGTGCCAGCGGGCCAACTGGGCGCTCATCCACAAGCTCGAGTGCAAGGCTATCAAACGCCTGCACGAGATGAAGCCTGCAAACCAGCCGGACTGGGTCCCGACTCCGATCCGGGCGGCGGTGCAGGTTATGTTGCGGCCGAAGGTCCTCGCCACGTTCGACGACCTGGTGGGCCACGTAGAGGCGTGGAAGAAGGACGAGATGGACCTGCAGGTCCAGGCCCACGGCGTTGTGAGATGCCTCAGCGTTGATACGATTACACAGGAGGGGCTGGAGGCCGCTCTACAAGTTCTGTGCAAGGTCTGTTTCTGCGATAGTATCAAGTAGAAGTGTACTGACAACGCCGCAGCTTCAGACGAATGCTTTCAGTCGTACGGAGGAAGACTATTATGAATCTGGCGGAGTTTTCCTGGACACCACTCTGGCCATGGTTAACCACTCTTGCGTGCCAAATGCCATGGTGCAATTCGGAGGCAGAACCGGGACGCTCCGGGCCACATTGTTCATTAACCCCGGTGATGAAATTGAGATATCGTACATCGGTAAGGGCAGACCTTAAGCGTCTTAAAGCACCTCTGCATGATTACTAACAACTCCCAGACCACACGAGTGCAAAAAGCAAAAGACAAAGCGAGCTTGACTCCTACCACTTCGAATGCGCCTGCAAAAAATGCAAACACGACCTCGACGAATATCAGCTGGCCATGACAGATCCCGCCATTGAGCTGAACTCTTTGAGCGCCATGCCTGACCTTCAGCGGTTCAAGAATCCTCCCGGCGGAGGCAAATATGAGGAGTCGCAAGCAATGGAGGTTCTGAAGCTTCACAAGATCTTCCCCGTGTTCCCCCGCGATATGAAACCCAAAGAGAAGCACGAGTGGCTGAGGACGACGTACAGATCATCCTCATGGTTTGTGAAGACAGGAAAATGGGCCCTCGAACCGTTTGCACAGCTGGTGGATGAGGCTGCTTTCTATTTCGGCAAAGACCTTGGCAATCACGAATGCGCCCTTGCCGTTGCCTGTTTATCGGCATACGATATCGAGCCATACAAGCATGTCGTTCCGTTTCATCCTCACAGACTCAAAGGTCTGTCATCCATCGCAATCGCCTTGTCCAACACGGCGCCCAATCCAGAGAAACTCATAAAGCTTGCCAGAGACATGAAGGCGACGAAAAAGTTCTCTGCCGAAGGAGTGAAGGTGTTGGAGAACCTGGATCAAGTTTCACTGTGCCAGATGGTCTTGTCAATCATTGATGTCTATGGCCATCTGGCGCCGTCAGCCGACTGGGAGGTGTTGGTGCTTGCCAAGGAGATGCTCAAAGATATCGAGAGTCTTCCTGGCCGAGAGAAAGAGACTAGCCTGATCGAGGCCTGGAGGAAGGATCCTAAGGAAATGGAGGATTTCTTCAAGTTTGGTCTTGTTGAACCGATCAAAACACTGTCAGAGCTTGGTAAGGTCGTGTTAGAAGTAGACCTGGGCTCAGACCGCGATCTGTCTGCCAAATGATACCCAAATGATTTTTGAGAGCAATCCCAACCTTTCCCAAGTATCAGGATCCTAGCACCTCGTAGCAGTACTGCCTGTACCTGGCTTCTCGACAGACGAGATCTTCTGTTTTTTGGTGGTTCCCTTGTCGATAGCGCCAGATCTCGTCAGCCTGGGACCTGATACTGCCCATTGAGTCCTCGATGGTCTTTCTGAAGCAACTTTTCTTTTCCGATCCCCCGGGCGAAATATCCCTGTTGAAGCAGTATTCTCAGTTGAAAAATTGTTGATTCCATGGTCTTGCTCGAACGATGTTGGCTCTCTTGAGGGAATCAACTACAGCCCCTAGAGCCTTCGAATCTTTCTTTGGAGGACATGGATTGAGAGAGAATTCTTCACGTCGTCCGGGAAACGATTCCGCTGTGGCCTCCAGGCGCTGGACCCTGCTCTTAAAAAGATCGAGTTCCGTTTGTAGCGCTTCGACTTGGTTTGCTCGATTGCCAATTTTTGTAATGTTGCTTGCAAGTATGTCCAACTCCCTGGGAATCAGTGACTGGTGATTCGGCGCATAAGTCTTGGGGCTATCTTGGTACAGAGCTTCCTTCAGTTTCTTCAACTCCACTCGCAAGCTGGCCATGTCCTCGGCGTTTCTCCTCGCTGTGTTAACGGTATCCTTCGTTGCCTCCCTTGCGCTTGCAAGCTCCTGCCGTAGACTCGATGTGGTGTTTTCCAGTCGTCTCAAATCATTATTTGTAGCTTGAAGCTCTTTCCGAAGCTCATCCGTCTCGCTTCTTGCTTCTCCGCAGAGCCTTTACATTTCTGCCACCGCAGTGCTTGCCGACTGGCACTGCCTCTCCAGCTGGACAACGCCAGGATTTTGCTGAACCATGTGGCTAACTTCAAAGACGCTTGTGTTAACAGAACCAAGATCTTTTTGGTTTTTGTCGACCTCGCGCCGTAGCTCTGTCATGGTTTCATTCAGTCTCTTGATCTCGAGGTTGATACGACCCACGGTGTCGTTGAACTTAGACACCACTCGATACCCTGCAGTATCAATTCTTTCGATGTCTTCTCTTTGAATGTCCAGATCAGCCTGTATGCGAATGAAGTCGGCAGGGTCGGAGTCATATTACGCATAATCGGTGCTAGCGTCAGTCCCGTGTTGGTGTCTATATTCAGTCGAGCTTTGAAAGCCATGTCTTTGCTGGGGCACCGTCCCTGAGAAGACTCGCAACTTTAGCGTCCGGTGAATGTTCAATTCCACGGGGCTGTTTTTGTTGTCCAGGAATAAGACCGAACTCTGTCGAAGAAGAACCTGCGACCTGGTCCCATTAAGCATGAAGAAGGCAACTTCCCACGATGACCAGCCCACTTACTCGTTGAGAACATGATTGATCGGTCTACTCAGGCACTTGAGACCAAAAACTTGATTGTGTTTTGCGCACGCAATGTCTTGAAGTCCACTGAGAGAGAAATAGTCAAAATGTGAGACTCATCCCATGAGATGCTGTCATGTCAATAGGGTCAGCTCCATCGTACCATTCAGCCACTAGCGTATGTGGCTCGCCGACCCTCGTGGGCTCCTGGGAGATCACGTCGAGGTCGCCGGTGGCTTCGAGGACCGGGCTGAAGTATGTATTCCAATCTGCGTTCACAAATTGACGAAATTCCTCAGCTTTGTCCGACAACTTCTGCACTTGCAGCAGAGCGTTTCGATGTTTTCAAAGTGTTTGCGATAGTGAAGTGTGACAGGTGCCCTTCGTTTTCCGGAGACAGCAGGTCTTCTTCTAAATAGTATACTTTTATTGGTCTCGGGGCATTGGATTGTGTGAAAAACTTGCGTTGACGATGAAGTTTGGGAGATTTGAGTCCCAAGAATATAATGCGACACGGAGAGGAAGTGGTTGTAGAGCTGGAAGGTTAGGTAGGTACCTTAGGGTACCTGAAGAAGGGTCTTTGCGATCGGTAGGGATCCTTGCTTTTTTATGGGCACCGTTGGTATCTTATCTTATCGAAAGTTAATTCCATTGGCTAGACATTCCCAATGGATCCACAATTGCAGGATACTGCATTGCCTCGGGCTGGACGTTGTTCTGAGCTTCCGACCGCGAAAAAACACAGCTTCAACCCCACCAAGAAGCAGCACGACTTCCTACCCAAACCTCCAGCCGAGCAACGATTATATCTGGAGGTCACCAATCATGGGGAAGAACCGGAGAAATCGCGCGCGCGACGATGCGCAACCAGTTGCTGAGGAAGCCGCCGACCGAGAGCCCCAGCCCAACGCGCAGCCTCTTAACGCAGGAGTCGACTCGACAGCCAACAAAGACACGCAGGATGGCAAAATCGAAGCGCTCGAGGGCTCCTTGCAGACTCAAGACACCAGCGGAAGTTTGAAGAGATCTGCCCCAGATGATGACGACGAGGGCTGGCAGAAGGTAGAACGGTCCAACAAGAAACGGAAGAAGGTCCCCCGCGAGGGTTCCAACAACTATCCTGCGATCACTTTTTCCTCGAGCGCGAAACTGTTCGCCAAGATCAACCTTGCAATGCTGCGCGACCTCGTTCTGTACATCTTCGCGGATGGACCGGGCCCCAACTGGGTCTCCGTTTCCCACCGACCGAACTTCCGAAAGATTGTGGTTTTAATGGTCCCCGGTCTGGAGGAAGCCATGTTCAAGAAAGCGGTGGACTTTGACAGGTACACATCGGGTCCGGCTAGTGATCAAGATCAGATGTCCACTTCGCCTGACGACTATTACCCACGGGCTCTGACGGCCGAAGGCCTGCCACTAGCGCTTCAGGGATTCGCCGAGATGTTCCCTCACCTGTGGCCGGTCAAGGCTCCGGGTGACGATAAGTACATGAAGCTTCACTCACCAATGGGTACTTTTTTGACGGCACCGATGCCAAAGATCAAGGACGACAGGAAAGGTCCCAAGCCCGCCAGAGAGCCGAATGGATGGAAGAACGAACGAACCCGCATCACAGAGTTTCTGGCGTCCCTCGAAGAACTGGAGGTCGCTGGTCATCTTATCCATCCGGCACTCATCGCCAACGAGAAAATAAGAGAAGCTTTCGAGGTTCCAGAAGGATGGGTGGTTTCAAAGGTCGACAAGCTCGAAGACGGCGACGTGCCCGAGGCAGATATAGAGCAAGGCAGTGTCACTGCTGGGCGGGAATGTCTGGCCTTAGACTGTGAGATGTGCCTGACAGGCGAGAACGAGTACTCTCTCACGCGTATCAGTCTCGTCTCCTGGTCGGGGGAACTGGTTATGGATGAACTTGTCAAGCCGGAGAAGCCAATCATCGACTATGTCACCCGATTCTCTGGTATCACAGAAGAGATGCTGAAGCCCGTGACGACAACCCTGCAAGACATTCAGCAGAAACTACTCGAAATCGTCACTCCGCGGACTATTCTGATCGGACACTCGCTGGAGTCCGATTTCAAGGCTCTCCGTTTCTCACACCCTTTTATCGTCGACACATCGCTAATCTATCCTCATCCGCGGGGTCCCCCGCTCAAGTCCTCGCTTAAGTGGCTGACGCAGAAGTACGTCAACCGTGAGATTCAGAAGGGCGGCGCCAACGGGCACAACCCCGTCGAGGATGCGCGCGCCTGTCTTGACCTCGTGAGACAGAAGTGCGAGAAGGGGAAAATGTGGGGTGCATCTGATTCTCAGGGCGAGAACCTTTTCAAGCGACTGGCGAGGGCTGGGACAGCATACAAGGCTCAGGGCGGCGATGCGGGTGGTCGAATTACGGGCAAGACAAGCGCCGCTGTGGACTGGGGTGACCCGTCAAGGGGACCAGGTGCAGGTGCGACATACCAGATCGGCTGTACGTCGGACGCGGACGTTGCCAAAGGCGTGATTCGGGCCGTAAACGGTGATCCAGATGCGTTGGAGATCCCCTACGGCGGTGCTGACTTCGTGTGGGCTCGGATGCGAGAGCTCGAGGCTCTTCAAGGCTGGTGGAACAGGAACCGCGCGGAGAATACAAACAGCGATGGCGGCCCGCCCGACATTGACGACGCGGAGCTTGATCCAAAGCTGGGCAAGGCGGCCCTCGAACGGTGTTTGGCCCGTCTCTGCCTGCGTTTGAAGGCCATACACGACAGCCTTCCGCCTTGCACAGCCTTCATCGTATACACAGGCTCCGGCGATCCCCGCGAAATGAGCAGACTTCAGGCTATGCACGCTCAGTGGAAGCGGGAATACATGACCCCTGGATCGGACTGGAACAATCTGTCGGTCAAGTGGACAGACGACGAAGACCAGGCACTCCGACGCGCAGTTAGGAAGGCCAGGCAGAGCATTGGCTTCATTGGCGTGAAGTAAGCATCCTACACATACATAACACCATAGATGGTATTGAGGGACTGGAGAGAAAAGGGTTCTTGCTTGAGGAGGCTGATGGTTGATCACAACTGGATGATACCCCAATGTCATGGTAGAGCAGAAAGGCCGTCTGTAGATAAGCGATGGGGCACGAAGGCCCTACAAACAGCCTTAAGCGGCGACGAAACGAATAGCCGGCAACGTTATTTCTTTCTCTATCTGGTCTCTTTGTATGAGCCAGTCAACGGTCTTTGAGTGGCCCTTTCGATCGGTTGTTTCTTTCAGGCCGAACACTGTGTCTGTGAACCAAGAAAAGCACAACTAATGAAAAGATTAAGCCCAGACCAAAGTCCAGCTCTTAAAACATCGGAGTGTTTCTCCCAAGATCCATGCACAGCACATGCTGCAGCATCGGAATTCCAAGGTTGAAGAGGCAGGGTCCACACCTCCCCCGCTGTCACTTATCCGTTCCAGCCGCCTTCTGATTGGCGTCCCCGCCTCCGGCTGCGGAGAAAGGAATTTGCCGCCACCAGGCCCGAGCCCCACGCCGGCCTGCCTCGGCATGTTCTCGGAGACTCAACAGCGTTGCTGCCCCAATTCCCAATTACAAACCAGCCCACCTCTCAACCTCCCAACCGCGCCTTCCCTCTCAATCCCCCCAGACGCCACCTCCGCCTACGCCATCCCCCTCCACCCTTGCGGTCACGCATCTGGATCGCACTTGCTACGAACCTGAACTGTTTCGAAACTTCACCTGCTACGCACGACACCGTCAATATGTCGTTCCTCGGTGGCGCAGAATGCTCGACCTCCGGCAACCCGCTCAGCCAGTTCCAGAAGCACGTCCAGGATGACAAGACCCTGCAAAGAGATAGACTTGTGCAAAGAGGACCGAATGGACTCGCCGGCGGCTTTAGAAGTGCTGAAGCAAGCACCCCGCAGGATGAGGTTGGTAGACCCCGCACTACCGAACTTATAGACGCGGACATTGACCAAGAGGCAGATGATGAACGGTTTCCTTAATAAGACCCCCGGTCTCCAGCAAGAGATCCCGATGCAAAATGGCGCTGTCCGGATAGATCCTGCACAGGGTGTGCATCTTCGCGCGAACTCGGCCTCACCGACATGGGCGAACGATTTCCAGAACCAAGCCGCCATGGAATCGGCCTTTAATGCGCCCCCGGGCACGCAGTTTAGTCCCGAGGAATTTGCGCGCTTCCGACAGATGAACCAACAACCGTCATCGGCGAGAGCGAGCCCTATGCCTGGCCAGATGGCCCAGCAACAACCGAGAATGGGGATGGGGATGATGAATATGGGCATGGGATACAACAGCATGATGGGCCAACCTATGTTCCAGCCCATGTACCAACAACCCATGCAACAGCCGCAACAGGACGTGAAGGGCAAGGGTAATCTGGTAGAGCTTGACGACAACAAATGGGAAGAGCAGTTTGCGCAGATGGAGCTTCAACAGAAGGAAGAGGAGGAGGCTAAGGCCGCCGAACCGGAGTTGGAGGAAATGGACAAGGCTATGCAGTCAGAGACGGGCTTTGGCGACTTTGAGTCAATATGGAAGGGGATTCAGAACGAAACGGCGGCAGCCAAGGGCATGGTTGACGGCGAGACATTCGACAAGTTTGACAGCGAGGACTGGGGTCCAGACTTCACGGGCATGAACAGCGACTGGGGCCGACTTGGTGATCCCGTGGTGGAGAACTACCTCTTTGAAGAAGACAACTTCTTCAGTGAAGAGAAAAACGCCTTTGATGAGGGTGTGCGCATCATGCGTGAAGGAGGTAACCTCTCACTTGCGGCCCTCGCTTTTGAGGCTGCAGTACAACAGAACCCGGAGCACACAGAGGCTTGGGTGTACCTCGGCTCAGCACAGGCACAGAACGAGAAGGAGACGGCGGCGATCCGTGCCCTCGAGCAAGCCCTCAAGCTGGACCCGAACAACACCGCTGCCCTGATGGGCTTGGCTGTTTCTTACACAAATGAGGGCTATGACAGTACCGCCTACCGCACACTGGAGCGCTGGCTGTCGGTTAAGTACCCCCAGATCATCGCCCCGAAGGACCTCCACCCCATGGCCGAGATGGGATTTACCGACCGCCAGCAACTACACGACAAGGTTACCAGCCTTTTCATTAAGGCGGCGCAACTTAGCCCGGATGGCGAACACATGGACCCCGACGTGCAAGTTGGACTCGGCGTCCTCTTCTATGGTGCTGAGGAGTACGACAAGGCTGTCGACTGCTTCACCGCGGCCCTCCATTCCTCGGAACTTGGAACCTCCAACCAACAGGAGCAGCTGCATCTGCTCTGGAACCGTCTAGGTGCAACGCTCGCCAACTCGGGCCGTTCCGAGGAGGCCATCGCCGCGTACGAGAAGGCTCTCAGCATCCACCCCAACTTTGTTCGCGCACGATACAACCTTGGTGTTAGCTGTATTAACATTGGCTGCCACGCCGAGGCTGCCTCTCACTTCCTCGCAGCGCTCAACATGCACAAGGCCATCGAGAAGAGCGGCCGTAGCATGGCCTATGAGATCCTGGGCGGCAGCGATGGCGCTCGCGGCGGTACCAACACGGCGCACCTCGACGAGCAGCTTGACCGCATGACGGCACAGAACCGGAGCACGACGTTGTACGACACGCTCAGAAGAGTGTTCACACAGATGGGTCGCCGAGATTTGGCCGAGAAGACGGTTGCGGGAGTTGACCCTGAGATCTTCAGGGGTGAGTTTGACTTCTAAACCAGAGGTACTCGCCGTATATGTACATTAGCGGTATACGTTGCGTTGAATATCACGCAACCATGAATTTGAAGTGATGAATGAGAATACGCTTTTACGAGCTAGACTGGGTTACCCTTGGGTAGGGCTAGGGTGGACAATTCTTCGAAAAGTCGGCGACATGCCAGCTGATGGAGATGCATAGATCCCAATTCTAAGATTTTCGAGCTCTGCCGGGAAACCCCTTGGGCCCCTTCTCGGATTTCTCTGCTGCTGCTATTTGTCGATATTCAAGACGGAAGACGGTGAAGCGTCGAACCTGTGTCTTGATGCTGGAATTCACATCGCCTGGCAGGATCAAACTGCATGAAGAGCCATGTGAGTCTAATGACGTTGAAGAACCTGACCTAACCATTACATGGGCATTATGCTACCGAAGTATGACAACCAGTTCCATCTGGTGTGTCCCCTCTCTCTATGACCCGCAATCTTCAAGTCCCTTTCCAATGGTTGGTACAAGCCGCCCTGCCAGCGAAGATTGTTGACTAAAGACGGGAGAGGCAGATCAGATGTACCTTCGGCAACGTCACTAAATGAGTGCCTCTTATCCCCTCACAGCGAAGGCTTTGAGACTCCTGCCGAAACGCAGGGTATGGGCGGGCATTGCTGCACGAAATCTCTTACCCTCACGGCCAGTTTCTCAGGATCCCTCGGGTCAGGGACTCCCAGTTGCCATGCTCGTCCGGGCATGTCATGAGGAAGAGCTGGGCCATGATTGCAACCCTGTGGTGGCATGCTGGGCATGCTCCGTAGTATTGGACTTCACCCTTCTCGTCGGGCGGTGTCGGGGCGCCGTGAAGGCCGTTGGGGCAAAGGCTTTTGATGAGTCGTTCGAGGGCCGCTGCCTGCGGGAAGACCTCCAGGTTCGAGTTATTGGGCTCATTGCGGCGATGTACTTGGCACCTTTTTACGTGCGGCGGGATGTAGAATTGAGAAACTTGACCAGGTTGTGGTAAAAGATGTTAAGTCGATGTAGGCTGTTGGACTGCTGAGGCTTGAGCGTTGCACGAAACTATGTGACAAGGCCAAAACCGACGACAGTTTTTATAGCCTTGATGGCAGGTATCTCCGCTAAGTTTTGATGTTACCTTTGTGACCAGGAGTCATCGGCGTTGTCAAGCTCCCAGTAGGTTTAGGCAACTGTGATTTTCAAAATATAAAATGTCCCTTTCCCCATGGCATACTTCGTTCAAACCAACAATCCAGACCAACTCACTTTGCCTTCACTCTACTTGTCTGAGGATTTCATCGTTACTGCCTCCCCCTGATTCTGCCAGCCTTCCTGCCCGTCTCCCGCTAGATCAAATGGATACGAACGTTGCAAAACAACGACAGCCCCCAACGGCGTCATTCCAAACCCGCACACCTCCCAATGTAGAAAAGAACACCATCATCGTCGCAGCTGCCTCTCCCAACGTCGACAAATGGGGAGCCGACGAAGGATGGATGGGTTCTCTCAGACTTTTATGCCTTCAACTATCTCCTTGAGGGCCTCGGGTCCCGCCAGGTTTGGCTCACCGCTGCTGTAAGTCCTGCCCCGTCTGTCTTAAACACACATCGCTACCCCATGCGGTTCCACCGAAGTTTCGTTCTTAGCCCCCTGCTCTTCCTCATTGTGATTGTCGTTCCCGCCCTTGCCATACCAGTTTTTCTTGTCCATAAGCTGACTCGCCGTAGGATCCACGAAGTCTCCTGGATGCTTACCGCAACTCTCACAAGCACTACTTGCATGGGAACCCATATCAGGACCGCAAGGTCATATTGAGCGATGAGTTTCTTGACAAAAAAGTGCTCACCCCAGTCAACGTAGTCCCTAACATGGATATCATTGATCGTTTTCTTGAGGAAGTAAAGGCGGCGTCGGAAGAAGCTGCGCGACGCGAGGTTCCACTGCTTCTGATGCTGTTCTGCTATGGGCTTCCGGACGCGATATTCCTTTTGGATTGCAGCTACAACGATCCCTTACGGTTACGGCAACTCCAAGGGCTCCTCACCGTCACGCAAATTCAGGAAGTCCTCGATTCAAGGTGCCGAGTAACCCTGTACTCAACGGCCTGCTTTGAAGGTGGATGGACCGTCACGGACTTGAGCCCTAAGAGCGATCCCTACTCCCCCCGAATGGCGACCGTCGAGACTAAGGCGCGCTCGAAGTCTGAGCAGAATTCCAGGAGTCTCGGGTCCTATTGCAGATCAATGTTTGCGGAACCGGTCATCGACACTCTGACGTACTCCGGCAGCCCGCTCATAGGAAATTCCCCCGGCGCCGCCGCTACGAAAGCCGGAACCGAGCTCCAACCCGAGGAGTCTAGCAAATATCAAACTGAGGAACCTGAAAAGCTTCAGCCTGATGAACCCAGCGAACTTCAGGCGCAAACATACAACGCCTTCTTCCGATCCGCCCTTGACCACTGTTCCGGCACCATGGCTCGCCTTTGGAAGGGCCACACCTTTGACTTCAGTGAACTAGAGGACCGGCCCGCCCATCTCGCGCACTTCAAGCAGCGATGGGACCTGCTCCCGACAGTCCCATACACGACCTTTACCGAGACCAAGCGGTTCATGTGGGGAAACTCAGAGATTCCTGACGCGATCACCAAAAGCGAATTCCATTGCCGCGTTGTAGGCCTAGGACAGGTGTTCCAACTCACGTGCTCATCCGATTGGAATGCAGGGTGGCCACAGCAAGAGATCATTTTTCGAAGAGCTGCCGAGGGTAATGAGGACCTAGCCTTAAACTACGACCCCGGCTGTCTCATGCTCTTCCGCTGGGACTGCGGCCAGACCGCAGCCCGGTTGATCCAGTGTCTCGGCCTCCCTATCCCGGACAACGTGTCATGCCTCATGTGGGACAGACACGAGTGGAAAAGTGGTATTAAGCACAAGGTTGCGGAGGCCGGTCGGAAGTACGGCTTCGCGTGGAGCAGCCTTTTTTGGGCGGGCATGGAGGCGAATACAAGCGATCCATATGATCCACAAGGTCCCCCGTTCGCGCGCTTCATCTGCTACTTGGCCGCCGCCTTGGTGGAGGCCGACAAGTCGGAGGAGGAGACTTCGGCCATCGTCCAGCGCTTGGCCGAGTTGATGAACGAGGAAAAGGAATTCTACACTCGCGATTCTCTCAAGACCCTGCTCAACGACGAAGTCACTGTTGGTCGAGGCCGTGACTGGATCAAGTCTATTGGGCTTTCGCCTCGCAAGGAGGAGTAGAGATGCGTCTTCGTCTTGCTCTGGACCGCGTTGTGCCGCCCAATTCTCTGGCGGATCAGACTAGAGATATATTACGCCAGAGAAGCCTTTGCTATACCAAGACTATTCACAACGTCCTCGCCCAGCCGATTCTGGACATCCGTACCGGCCAAGTGACTCGGCACCACTACTGAGGCCTACTCCCCAGATGTTCTCTCATGTATTACACTCCTTGATAGACTATAAATTTCAACACAATAAATACTCTTAAACGAGTTTAAAACATCCCAATATTGCTTGAGTACAGTGAATTGCTTCTTATTACCTGTTAAAAGATACGGTCTCCTCATGGGGTACAAAGTTCTTGACATGCAGATTTGAATTTTCTAACCTTCCGGGTTGCCCCTTTGAGGAGACACCGTTGTAGACAGAAATCCCCACATTTCGACTCATCAATGGGTGATGACTCTGGCCGGCCCAGAACCTTGATCGTCACTTAGGTTGGAGGGGCGGGGCCTTCACTAAGATAGTTTCCGTAACTGCTTTCTTTTTGGAGAGCTTCTACCATGAAAGGAAGTTTCCACTGAAACACACTCATCACAAATAGCACAAACAGCTTTTCAGAACTTTTCTTTTTGTATATATGTCTATGTAATTACATCTCTAAATGCAGACCCAAACTCCAGTGCTATGCCCTGATGCCCATGTATCCATGTTCATATATCCCTTGATATCCCGAATCCCCTTAGGCGGAGCCGTTGACGTGGCCGTTCGCAGCGCCATTGACGCCGTGGGCCTTAAGGTACTCCTGGCTAAACTCCCAGGTGTTGTAGCCGTCGTTGCTCTTCCTCTTGTAGAAGGTGTCGCGGTCGTAGGGGGTGAAGGGCAGGTTAGTGCGCACGCGGAAGACGAGGTCCGGGTTGGAGATGAAGTAGCGGCCAAAGGCGACGGCCACGTCCCACTTCTTGTAGCGCTCGTCGCAGGCGCAGCGCGCGCTGTCGGAGAGGTAGCCTCCGGCGACGATGACGGGCGAGATGTTGTCCCACTCCTCGAGGATGAAGTCGAGCGTCTGGGGGCGGGCCTCGTCGAAGGGCTGCACGTCGTCGGTGGGCTGGCGGGGCACGATGCCGAGGTTGACGGGGTTGCCGACGGCCTCGACGAGAGACAGGTAGGCGAGCTTGTAGCCGGCCTTCTTGAGCTCCTTGATGATGTAGAGCGTCTGCTCCCACGTGTCGGTGGAGTACGACTCCTGGAAGGTGGCGAAGGGGCTCAGGCGCAGGGCGACGCGCTCGGCGCCGACCTCCTCGACGACGGCCTTGACGATCTCGAGCAGGAAGCGCGCGCGGTTCTCGACGGAGCCGCCCCACTTGTCGGTGCGCTTGTTGACCGAGTCGCGGGTGAACTGGTCGATGAGGTAGCCGTGGGCGCCGTGGATCTCGACACCGTCACCACCGGCGGCGATGACCTTCGTGGCGGCGTCGCGGAAGCTGGCGATCTTCTCCCAGATCTCCTCCTCGGTGTACGCCTCGGGCGGGCACGGGCGGCCGGTCATCTGAACGTCGCTGCTGGAGCCGTACTTGAAGCCGCGGCCGCGGACGTGGGCGGGATCGGCAGCACGGCCGAGGGACCACAGCTGCTGGAAAATGTAGCTGCCCTTGGCGTGGACGGCGTCGAAGACCTGCTTCCAGGCGGCGCACTCGGACTCGGTGGAGAAGCCGGGCAGATCGAGGTCGCCAATGTCAGCAGGGGAGACAGCGGTGGCCTCGCTGATGATCAGGGTGCCCGGGGTCGAGGCACGGTCGGCGTAGTACTGGGGGACCAGTTCGGTAAGGGGAGTGCCGTCGTCGTCGGCGCGGTAGCGGGTGAGGGGAGCCATGACCACTCTGTGGGAGAGGTTCATGTTGCCCATCTTGAGAGGCTGAAAGAGCTTGGTGTTGTCGGCGGAGGCGGCCATTGTGGATGTGTTTTTACTGAACTTGAAAAAAAGGGTATCTATCTAGACAAGAACTTCAAAAACGGAATTGAGGCTTTGAGTTGTAGTGTGAGAGAGTGTTTTGTAGAGAAGACTGTGTCTGCTTGTTAGAATCCCTTCTTCACTTGAAGCGGACGGCTCGAGGGTATTTATGTGGCTTCACGACATCGTGTAAGTCAGAGAAGAGTCCCACCAAGGCCCGTGGAAGCATCTGGAGAGTCCCACTGGGACGGTGAAGAGAAGCTCGGCAAGGCCAGGGCCCACCAGATCTGGCCGCATGAGTTTATTGATCCATTGGGCGAAGAACAATTTTTCGGTCCCCTGGAGCGGCTTAGAAATGGAAGAGGGTCTCTTCCATGATGGGAGCGTGAGACGGCGACAACTCGGAGAGGGGGTCCAACGCCATCTCGGCGGATCCTCTCAGTCGTCTCCCGGGCGGTGAGACCGAGAACGACCAGCCAACTGAGTGCGCCACGGGAAACCTATGTGGTAATGGCGCTGCCCGCGGGGTTTTCCTGGTTCTGCGGTAAACGAAACGTTCTCGAACGAACCAAAGTTGCTAGACGCTCAAGATTGCGGCTCCGCAGGATGGCTCCGTCTTGGCATCGTGTAGGTGAAGAAAAAAAAGAGTAGTGGACCATAACGACGAATCAAGAACGGAACTAGGCCCGCGGGCCACGTTGGCAGCGACTTTGCTTAGAAATCCGATAGTACGATGCCAAAGAGACTGCGAGGCAACGAACGGGCACGGGGCTCGGAGAGTGGGGGCATGCTCCTCTGTAAAGCGACGGGAATGACGTGGAGACGTCCAGGGTCCAGGGTCCAGGGTCCAGGGTTCTTGATCGTTCGAGGGATGGGGGAAAAAGTTGAATGTGAGGCTTTTGGCGTGCTGTAGTGTAGGGCGCAGTCAACAAGAAACCTCCCGTCCCGTCAGGTTAACCAACCAACCTTAAACTCGGAGGAAAGTTCTGACGTGCTGAGAAATGCCACGAGGGGCCATGCGCCGGCCCGGTGAACAGGGGCGGCCCCCACCCTGCTTCAGGCACGTTGCATGCCGGCTTCGGGATTTGGCCGGACACAAACGTGAGAAGCTCTCGTGAGCCTCGGAGTCCATGAGGCACTGTTCTGGTTTGCTGTCGCCCACAGAGTGGGCACCGAGTGGGGGGCGTGTTCGGGGTTCCTCTCTTCTGCCGATCAAGATTTTTATGCCGATTGACAGAAAATGCAACGATGGGTCTGGTTGTCTCTGCTGTACCTTGTGTACGTAAAGTCACGTCTGGGATAGGCAGACGATGGTTGGTTGATTCGTAAGTTGGATCGATTATTCATCGCTGTAGGCAGCTCGCTTCGGCGATAAAGACCAACGTGGCGTTCCTTATCTCCTAAAGCAGTTGCCAGCCACGTGCGCCACGATCGGCCGACACCAGCCGGGGCTTAGCGCATATGCACTCCTGAGCCCTTGCCAAGGGGTCGGGGGCGTTCGTGCTGCCTGATGATGCAGGAGCTGTCTGTCACTTTGAACCTGCGCTGACTTGAGCCTCGCGATGGCCTCGTTCCGCATCTGAACAATCTATTATTCCCGTCACGACGGGACAAGTAAACCAGCCGCCTACACCCTCATGCTCGCATGAGGATACGGGCAATAGAGAGAAGAATAGATGACCGACCCCCAATGTCCGAACGCCCATTAACATCCCTTCGTTTAATCCCCTCCCCCAAAACCCCTTCCCCCCAGGGGGCCCGTATGTCATGCTCCTCCCAACCCGCCGCCTGAAACGGGCCTACCTTCGCCCCCTCCTCCACGCCCTGCTGGTTCTCTTTGTCCTCGACGCCTACCTCATCGTCCGCAGCCGCCCCGCCACGCGCCTCCCGGACCTCCTCCCCGCCCGCCGCATCGGCAACGAGACCTACTTCATCGCCAGCATCCACCGCAACAACGCGCCCATCCTGCGCGAGGTCTGGTCCGATGCCATGCTCCGGCTCGTCGACTACCTCGGCGGGCCGGGCTCCGTCCACTTCTCCGCCGTCGAGTCCGGGTCTCAGGACGACACCAAGGACGTGCTGTCGTCCCTCAAGGAAAGCCTCGACGCCCTTGGCGTGCCCAACACTTTTGTGCTGGGCAAGACCGTCCACGAGCAGCTCGACGAGATCCACCACCGCCCGCCGCCCTCCGTCGCCGCTCCACCGCCCGGTTGGGTCTGGAACGCTGGCGAGGGCCACTTCGACATGCGCCGCATCCCCTACCTCGCGCACGAGCGCAACCTCGCCATGGAGCCCTTGCGGATCCTCCGCGAGAAGGAAGGCGTGACGTTCGACAAGGTGCTGTGGTTCAACGACGTTGCCTTTGACGACCGCGACATCGCCGCCCTCCTCGACACCCGCGGTGGGGACTTCGCCGCCGCCTGCGCCATGGACTTCATCCTGTGGCCGTACTACTACGACACCTTCGCGCTGCGCGACGACCGTGGGCTCAAGACGGCGTCGTGGTACTGGCCGTGGTTTTACAGCCCCCGCGCGCGCGCCTCGGCGGAGGCGATGCGGCCCGTCGAGGTGCAGTCGTGCTGGAACGGCGTTGTAGCCTTCGATGCTGCGCCGTTTTATGACCGGGAGAAGCCGCTGCGCTTCCGCGGCGTTGATGACAGCTTGGCAGCGCTGCATCTCGAGGGTTCGGAGTGCTGCCTTATCCACGCGGATAATCCCCTCAGCCGTGAAAAGGGCGTATGGCTGAACCCCAACGTGCGTGTGGGCTACAACGTGCCGGTGTACCACCAGGTGAAGATGGGTAGGTTCCCGACGCCGTGGGCGGCGGTGGTGGGCGTATGGGCGAACCGGTACCTGAGGATTCGAAATGGTATCCAGTTCGCCCTGGAGCAACGCGTGGTTGAGCATAGGTTGAGGCGGTGGGCTGACGAGACGCCGGCCAACGAGCTGCCGCGGACCGAGCCGGGTGATATGTGTCTTATCAATGAGATGCAGATTATGTGGATGAATGGTTGGAAGCATATATGAAACCCAGGCGTCAGGGGCTGGGTGCGTTGGTTAAAGCCAAATTCATTGTATATGATTGATAGACTGGTCTATGATGCCATGTCGTGAAGTTGTAAAATAAAACAAAATTGCCCCCAGATATGCGCGCGGACGTCCGTCACCCTTTTAAAAACCAATCCAGGTGTACCCGTCAAACGCCAACCCTCTCTGATAATACACGCCCCGCCCAAAGCCGCAGTTCCCGGATCGTCATGGTATATCACACAGTCGTGTCCATCTATTTATTATGCCATATGAAGTTGCGCAGCGAGTCCCACTCGCTGCTCTGCACATAGATGTAGTTCATGCTGCTGCGCAGACTGGGCTGCAGGTCCTGGGGGTGCCAGCGGAAGAGGTACATGACCATGGCCCAGCTCGTGCTGGCGAAAACCGGCCAGGCGTAGTAGCTGATCTTGGAGGAGAGGTCCTCGCGGCTAACAACGGGCAGGCCCTTGCCGGGGGCGACGGCAAGGCGGGCGAGGCCGAGGACGACGCGGGCGAAGACGTAGATGACGATCTGCTGGTTCACGCTCGAGATCTTGCCGCTGCGCGGAGAGCGACCGCCAAAGACGATGTATCCTCCCAGCAGGCCGGCGAAGAAGGAGTCGTAAGGGCCCTCCTTACCCGGGCTCGGGCCGTAGTTCTTAAGGAGGTACATTGTGAGTTTGTAGATGGTTGCAAACTTGGCCAGATTGCGGGCATGGGTTCGGGTCGCGCGAAAGACGAGGCTAGCTTTTTGGCGGAATCTGCGGGCGAACGGTCAGCGAAGGTTCAACTACCTCGGGACGGGGCGGTGGAGGTGGGGGGAGCTGGACGTACGTTCCCGAACGGAAGAGGAAGATCATTCTGTGTGGAGAGTCAAAGCGTTAGCGATCTCGTGATGGTAAACAGACAGCGGGAAAGGGGTCGCGACGTACACAAGCGCATGAGGAAAGCGGACTTTTGAGCCGTAGACGGCGCCGTTGCGGGCGCCTTTGACGACAGCCAGGATGTCATGGTATTTCGGGTCGAGGATGATGCGCTCGATCGCGGCCTGTGGTTGCGCGTCAGCTTTCGCGGGTCTTACGACACCGCCAGTGCGGTCGGAGATTGCAGTCGTCTACCTTGAGGCCATCGAGGGCGGCGAGCGACATGCTGGCGACAAAGACGACGGTGTCGGTGTCGGTGTCGGTGTGTTCTGGCTAGCCTCGGCAATTGCAGGTCGCTCTCACGCAGTGACGATTGCGATGGCAAACGGGCGCTCTTCAATTGGCAGGCTTCCGCTCAGCGCATGGGTCGTCGAAAAGCCGCGATTCCTGCAGAAAACAAAAAGAGCGACGGAGCGGTAGAAGAGGTGAGATTCGGTTTCGGAGAAAAGGGTGTGTGAGGTCTGGGATGGCGCTGGGTATATCGGGGAAGAAGTGGTGGACGACGTGGTTGATTACGACAGGCGGGTGGACGACGTGACGGACGGTACCTCGGATGTCCATGGATTCGGCTCTGGCGAGTCACGCTGCGGCACGACACGCTGGGCTCGACGCTACGCTGGACCTGGAGCCGGGGTTCGGTTCAGCGACAGCCCCAGCCCCCGGTTCCCCCACAGGCCCCTATGACGCACGGCCGGGACCGCGCTAATCCTCCCCCAGGGATGCCCGTCCGGGGAAAGGCTTGGTGCTGGCTTCTGGCATGTGACGCCCGATGCGAATTGTGACAGGACATGTCTTGTCAATGATTCGAGAGGCCGCTTATACTGTGTGGTATTGCGTATCGCTTCAACAAACCTTGTGCGCCTGGCGACGTCTTAATTAGTTCCGAACGCACATATTGGCCTGAAGTCCGTTTCCCAGATACCCCAGGACTGGTTCTGTTGAAGAAGGCAATGTTGAGATGGACATCTGCAGGTGCAGCAGCCAGTGTCTCGCACGTGGGATCGAATTCATGTGAATCTGACTTTTGCGACTTGGCGCTGCTTACACACCAAACACCACCTGGCAGGCACCACAGGTACTACATATACATAGTACTTACTGCGTAGTGCCTCGAAAACGGGGCCACTTCCGAAAACCCACCGTTGCACATGCTTCTTCTTGCTTGCTTCATTTACATCTCAGCCATCTCATCCCACTCTTATTTTACTGTTCATAAATCGACCATCGTACTCACCATCCCCTCATCCGACAAATGTAGCTGAGCTGATCGTAAAGCGATCAATTGAGATTCTAATTATCCACCCGCCATCAGTTCCTGCGTTGAAGTCGAAGAAGCACCAAATGGGGGGTTTTTTTTTTTTTACTTTTGCACGTCAATTTGGTAACTATTTTACATAAACCGACCGAATAATCCGTTCAAGTTTATATATATCGAATATTCCATTTCACTTCCTGGGTTCGCAAACGGCAATGAACGGGGAAACCACGCCTGGAAAATTAGCCAAGGGTCTTTCATCAGGATAAGAACACACAGCGACAACTCACCACTGAAGAACACTCTCCCCGTCTTCGCATCGTGCACCACCGTCGTAGAGCCCGGAAGCACCTCTCCCTTCCCATCCTCGATAACCTTCTCCCACACATAGGCAACACCGTCGTTGCCGACCCAGCCGCCCTCCTTGCGGATGCGTACGGCAGCGCTCTTGGGTCTCGCGTTAAACGGATCTTTGGACGCTTGTAGAATTTCGATACCTCGCGGGAACACCGCGGCCCAAATGTCCCCAGCGCTGTCCACCGACAGGTTGTCGATACCATAAGGAACAGGGATATTGGTCACCTTCACAAGCTCGTTGTCCCCCGGGCGGATGCGGTACACCTGGATGCCTCCCACCAAGGAGCTCGGAACGTAGAGAAGGCCGTCGGCCCCTTGGGTTATGCCGTTGGGATATTTGTGGTTCGTAGAGACGCGCTTGCACTGTGGACCGTCGCAGAAGGAAACGTCGCCGTTGCCTACCAACGGGGCAACGTGGTATTTCTGATGCGAACTGTCAACTTCAAGGCTGCAGGACTACAGAGTGAAACAAGGAACCCTACCAGACCGGTTTTGGCGTCGCCATGGTCATTCGTCAGATAGAAGGAGTTACTAGTCAGATATACAATCCTGTTGGGGGTTGAGATGTTGGCATGGGCAAAGGTCCGGACGTGCTTCAGCTCCGTTGCCGGGGATCCTGCCGCGAAGAGCTCAATTGTCGAGTTAGCACCCGCGTTCGCCTGCTCGGGAAACGCGCCAGTGGCAGGGTCAATAGGCGGGCGGTTGTTGATCAAGAGGAGCTCTACTCCATCGTCGGTATCGCTGCCGTCAATTCCCACGAGCTGGAGCAAACCGTCGCCGGCAGCACCGGAGAAGCCCGGGGTGGAGAGAAGTCGGAATTCGAACGATTCGCCCTTGGGCGCGTCAACGTCGAGAGCAACAACGGCATCCCGAGTCGAACGGCCTGAAATGTTGAAATGGCCGGCACTGAGAGGGGCAGTCAGTCTCCGGTACCGATTCGGAGTGGGGGCTCGATTTACTTGGGCATCCACTGCCCGCGGGCGAGAGGGTCGGAGCAGGCCAGGAAGAGCTGGCGCGTCCCTTCGGAGAACCACATGTCCTCGCATGCCTGTAGCCTGGGGTCCTCTATCCGGCGGCACGAGTAGGGAAAGTCGGAGATAGGCTGGATCGTCTTGCCGAGACCGAGACCCAGCTTGATCGGCTCCTTCAGCACGAGCTGCAAGGCTACGGCCAGGAGGACGACGGCCAAGACGCTGGTTTGAACAACGAAGCCGGCCATGATGGATCGATGCAGTGCCTTGTTAACTTACGGATGCAGGCGAGTTGCTTGTGGGACGCAGGGTGGGATCGGCTCTTATATGAAATGTCAAAAGTCCCATTGGCATTGGGGGTGAAGGGTGAAAGAGTCAGCATCCCTTAAGCGGGTTCGATGCATGGGTCACATCCTTCGGGGACTACCAGACGTGCTCTTTGGAGAGCACATAAATATTGTAGGATCAGTTCTGGATCCAGCTCAATTGACTTTTCATAAATACCCTCCAGCTACGGACCTAATGCCTTGTTCTTCATTGTCAATTGACAACTCATCGGCTTTGCAGTCACAGCTGGAGCATCCAATGCCAGCAACCTGGAATGCAATTGAGCGTGCTACAGCTGGGGAATGAGCTGGTTTCGAGTCCCAAGTCCTGGCTGAGGCGTGGTCTCCACTGAATTACAGCGAGTTTTCTGGTCCGACGGCCTGAGTTTAACGCTATGCCCGTCCCCGTCGGGGCGGGGCATCTCGAATCTCAAATGCATGACCTCCAACTTTGTTCAAACAACGGGACTCTGGCCTCAGTTATGCTGCTGCTCAGAAGCCTTCTCAGGCTTTCTTCCATGGATTATGTAGCTATAGATGATTAGAGTATTGACCTTGAGTACCATAAATGATAGTAAAAGGACAAGAACAAGGAACTTTCAATAAGACAAGAGGAGAATGAAATCAAAGGAAGCAGCGGACTTGCATGTGTAGGCTATGCGTGTATGCGTACATCCCTCAGCTCTTTGCGTACCTGATTGAGGAAGGACAGGACTTCCTCTTTGGTCCAATTGAGAGCTCTGGTTAAGGGAGCGCGCATCGTTGAAATCTAACAGCGTCAAAACATGGAGGGAGCCGCCGCTGACCAAGCTCCTCACCATGCTCCCACCCAAATGGTTGAGATAAATTCAACATTTCTGTCGTGGCAGTGCCTACTCCGTGTTCGAAACCGTGGGTAAAGAAGATGGTACCTACCTACGGGATATGAGCGGGAGAGCCATCATCCCAGGCCATTACTCGTTCTTCAAGCTTACTTTCGTTGGTCCTCGAGACGGCGCATGCCGCCAAATGTGGAGAAGTAATCGGGGTTTCCTCCTTGGAATTCTGGTGGTACCCGCCGAACGAAATCTAGGGCGTTTGCTGCGATGGCCGCCGCGATTGGGGTTGCAAAAGATGTACCCGTAATGTTGACATCTTTGCCCTTCCAGCTGGACGGAACGCGACATCCAAAGGTGGCGAAGTTGTCCCCAAAGTCGAGACGTGGGGGATTCAAGCCCTCTGGACTTGTCCCTTCATGGTTGGTCGCGTGTATGGCGAAGACGCAGGTCTCCTTGGCCGGGTACGCCCGTTTACCGTTCCCTCCCGAATTGGAAGCTGCGGCGAACATGAGCTTTCTTCTGGCGTAAAGACGCTCAATGACTGGGCGTATCATGACCTTGGCTGCCTCGTCGAGGCCGAAGGAGAGGTTGATGATGTCTGCGTCAGCACCTGTGTCGGCCCCAGCCCATTCAAGAGCCTACTACTGTACAAGGTCAGACGTCGTCCCTTCCTTCGACAGCAACATATAGAAACTTCCCAACTTACGTCAACTACCTGCTTTAGTGTTGTGTACTCTAACGTCGGACCATTAGATATCTTTATCACTACAATTTCCGTACGTCGCGTGAGACTAAGTAGCAGCCTTACGACATGTGTGCCGTGACCATCAATATCGCCATAGTCTCTTTGGTGGCTTTCAGCTACCAAGTAATTTCTTGAGAGCTTATCTAGGATTCTCCTCCTACCGCCAAGAAATACGGTATCGCTATCATCAATGGTCAGTCCGGTGTCGAGCACAGCTATCCGGATAGGTCGCCCTGTTGGGCGAGGGAAGGCGGGGAGGAAGTTGTCTGCAAATCCGCGCATGAGTTGAATGAATTCATTCTCCTCAGTTTCACCCGGTCCCCTGAACCACATCATCAAAGTTAGCGATCAACGAGTGTCTGAAATGACCTGCAAGGAGAACACTGAGAGCTGAAGGATTAATGATTAGTCCTACCTTTCTTCATATTCCTTATCAACCTCCGAAAAAAGTTTGAAATAGGATTGCTGAGCCGCTGGGTGCTTCGAGACCGGTTTTGAAGGGTCTTCTCTATCCAGCGTGGTAGACACTGTGGTTTGAGACATGCTTGACGGCTGCCCCCTTCCCTCTGATGGACATCCCAGGCTGCCGGTCACGAAGCCATTGTGAATGCCGTTTGACTCTGTAGATTCATCACGCTCAATCCACTTGACGTTCCAGAAGCGCAAGTTCTTGTCCAGGTTCTCGACAATGTTTGTTTAAATCAAGACCCGCGCTCTCTCTCTCGGGTCGTCGACCCTGTCAGTGATGTAATGGTGGTCCAAGGCAAACTCGGCGCAGCCTCGCACCGCCTCACCATATCAATGAAGAAGATCGTAGTTTATCAATCCTTCGGCTTTTTCCATCAGTTCATCGAACCAGGCTTGTTTTGTCTTTAGTGGCGGGCACACAGCCGCGGAGCCTTCCGAGATGTCGATCAGCAACTGCGCAAAAGACAAGAAGAATTTGGAAAAGGGGTGTGTTTTGGAGTCTTTGGAATCAAGAAACTCTCTCCAGACAGCGACGTCACCATCGGCAGCACGATCGCGGTTGGCAGACATATGGTCTATGGGTTGTATCACGATTGAATTCATGATATGGCTCCTCTACGGCTGGGAAGACCTACAAGCCTTTCAGATGAGTCTTAGCAACGAGAACCCTGGTTATTCGGGGTTCTTCGAGATCGAAACTGATAATGGAGGCCTAATGCGGGCTAAAGTTCATCCCTTGGTAAATACATGGATGGACCATATGGCTGGGGATCCTGATTGTGGTAACACAGCTCTGGGGAACCTGCTTGAGTTCACCAGAAAGAGGCTATTGGTGGCAAGCCTTCAATCACCATCACAAAGCCTCGGGAAACATATGCTCCGGGAGCCAGATGATGAAGAGAGCAAACAGGAAGGACCACACCGCGCCACGTCTTTCAGTCTTATGGCATTTTTGACGCAACTTCTTGGAGACGTAAAGGATGGAAAATGCGGGTGGATCGCGGGCTCCAACCGATCAACAGTCATTAGCTATGCAGCTATTGAAAAGCGGTAAGATCTGATTTCTGAACAAACTCGCAATTGGATAACAGCTCTTTGGGGTATACGTCAAGAAGCCAGGGTACTAGAGAGAAAAAAGGGCAGTACGGAGATAAAGCTAACGTTGATCAGGGTAAACTTCCGATTCGTTTCAAGGACGCCCTTGGGAGACAGTTCTCTTTCCCCTTTCACTTATGCTCCGTCTGGGAGGTATGTCACGGAGTCTCCCAAGGTGACTTAAGCTAACCAGTTAAGGAAATGGAAGACCTCATCAAACAGGCTTTCATACATGTGGATGACATTGGAAAACATGTTATGGAGGGCCATTACGACTTGATATCACCCGACGGTGAGGTCATTCTCCCACAGGGTTGGGAAAAGGTCATCGAGCCTGGGTGGACCATTGAGATGCGAACGTGGCCCATGGATCCTTCTCAGCCTGGAATTCCGTTTCCTCCTCGAGCTGGTGGAAGACCAGTGGGAATCCAACCCTTGATAATTTCCCCTCCCGAAAAAAGAAGAAAGTCGTGTTGATGCTGGAGGCGAACTATGACATGTCCGGGGCGGGACAGTACAAACTTCTCATCCGTTGAACTTGGTGGTGCATGCACATGCATGGAAGAGGGGTGGGATCAGGGTATTCTTATAATTTGGCCGGGTCATCGATTGAGCAATTTGCACAGGCAATTTTGCCGTTGAAAATCTCGTGACGCAGAAAGCACACATAGTTTCGATCACCGTATACAGCTCGTTGAACACTTACAGATGTAGTTCAAGATGAAATGCCAATAGTACAACCATGCCGCGGAATCCGGACGATCACGATAAATTAAAAGACGCAATCAGAAAATAAAAACTACACGATCTTCAAGCAGGTCAAGATTCAAGATCGTGAGTTTGCATGTAGCTGGTGGAAGTTGCCCTCCACTCTTTGCTAGGCAACCCTACTACGCGGGCTGGGTGAGTTAGTATATGCACTTTACCAACCAATGACATTTGCAGTTCTCGATAACTGATATCAAGCAATGCCTACCCCGCCTTCACTCTCATGGCCGTCAGACCAACAAGGCTGCTTCACACCCGACGGTCTAGACAAGAACAGTCCCACTCCTATCTTGGGTAGCATAACAATAATACGGCCATAGCTGACAAATTCCTTGAGCCTCTCCGTCATGGTGCACAGGTATGAGCCGCCGCCAACCTACCGCGTCGTTCCTCGCTTCGACATAGCCGCAAAGGGCGGTGCCCTCAAGCTCGGAACCGTCGTGGACGATCTCCTGTTTCTCCGCCCCTTAAATCGGGAGCAGACCGTCCCCATTCGTCCGGGACTCCGCTACCCGCCTGTCTCTCACGGGGGCTTCACTGAGACTCACTCGAGACTGCGCGAAGGACACGGCGGCATCTGGGCCAAAGCCCTCATCTTTGAAGGAGCGGGAGCCTCTGCTGATGCCTCGGTTCAGGACGAGGCCCAGAAGACTGTGACCTGCGACGCCCTCATCACCAACTACTTTGACCCAGATCAGGAATATGTGGCTAAGTGCCTCGCATCCAAGCACGTCGACAACTACTTCGTAGCCTCAAACTATGAAAACGATGTCTACCTCATCACGGGGCTCAAAATCGCTAAAAACCCGAGGTACAGTTCCACCACGGCGGCGTCGCGGGTCGGGAACGCGGATGTTGGCATTCAGGATCCCAACTCTGGCATCAACCTTGGATTCGGCGGAGGACGTGAAGCCAACGACGAAAGCAGCATTGAGTTCACGGCGGACGACATTGTAGTAGCATTCCGTGTGAGCCGCTACGCCTACGTACCTGCCTCGATGAATCCGTTCAGCACCAAGAGGAAGCTGGTTGGGGAGGACTACTTGAAGAATGCCAAGATGCATGGTGAGGGCAAGGAGGAAGTCAAGGCATCGGAAGCGACGTATGAACGGGTTCCTATTGAAGAAGAGCAATATGCTCAGAAGGACGAAGATGCTATGGCCGAGCTCGAGGAGCTTTGGGTCGACCCGACCAAATAGGGGATTGCCCTCGAGATGTTTGGCTTGATGATGTTTTGTTCCGGGTTCCTTTGATTTATGGGGAATCTTTGACTATCTCGGCCTGATGTTTCTGGATTAGATCGGTTTGCAAGACTGTTGTTGACTTTACCTGCAATATGTGGTTTCCAGGTTGATAAATTCCAAATCGGATGGATCCTGCTAATTGAGCTTAATTGGCGCAACCCAGCTCCTTGGGTTTGAAGCTTCCAAATGCCTGTGACCACTGAAAGATAAGCTTTCAGGCCCTTGTTGCAGGTGTGCCTTCCAGCGAATTACAGTAGAGTTGTCCGCGGTTCTCGTCGGGACGGGGCATGCAACCTTGGCCTCGGCTTCCCACCTCACCTTACACCGCTCCCACGCCCGGCCGAGTCGAGGTCGGAGCGTTCTTACATTTACACATCGCCCCATCAGGTGGTTGCCATTCTGTCTTCCTTTTCCTAGCGTTGCATTAAGTGCAGACCTGAAGCGAGGTGTCTTGGATAGAGATTGTCCGAAGCTATCCGGGATGGCGCGCCGTCTGTTGTCCTTCACCCATCTTCTTTCCCCCTCGCCCCTTTCACCGAACCTCCACCTCGCCTCATCTTGGCCAGAGACACGCGGTCAGTGGTCCCAGCCTGACGGCACTCTTCTCATCAATAAGTCAACGTTCGGCATCATTTATTCAAGTGACTCAAGCGTTGCTACTTCTGCTATCTGGCTGGCAGCCCTTATCTTAATTTACCCCTGCTCGTGCCTAGTCGCAAGCGATGTTGCAGCCTGCTGAACTGCAGGCAACCCAATGTGGGTGGTCAGCTGCCCATCACACGACAACCCCTCCAGCTATTTATCGCCCCGAGTGAGGCTGAAATATTGGATGCACCTCGCTGCTGGCCCTCCGAGGCGGGCGTAAGCTGGTGCTCTCCCCCTGTCGTACTCAAGCAACCATTCCGTGGGCGCTTACAGGCGGGCGTACATACATATTGCCAAGATCGCCTGCATCGAACACCAGGACCGATTCTCATCTTGCACAATGAACTGTTCAAAGCTATCTACTGGGCAACTTGTCTCGGTGACTCGTCCGCCGCCATGATATCAGTTTTCTTCTCAGTGTTTCTGCTATTGCTCGCAATCGCTGTGGAGGCACAGGTTGACGTTCGTAACGTGACCAAGAAGTCTGACGTCTTCTGGCAACTCGCAGACTTGGACACGCGCACGCCCAGCAACGTTTTTCTCGGCGGCCAAAACTTCACTTGGTGCTGTTTGAAAGCTGTCGAGAATGCACTCAACATAGAGAACGGAACGTTGGTGATCCGCAACAACACAAAGAGCAGCATCGGCACTTTGACAGTTGCGGAACTCCAGAGTGCTGCCCAACGGAACCAGTTCCCTTGCACTGCCAAATACAATGCAGTCAGTCACCTCTGCCAAGATTCGCTGGATTTGGAATATGCTGAATATCTTCCAGGATCCACGAGGCGCCCCGGAGGTAGAGATTCAATATGAGTGGTTCGCCGAGACCTGCCCCGGTTGGTCCATTAGCAACAAGTCCAATTTGAATGCATGGCTTCACTCGCTTTCGGGCTTCCTACTTCCCGCCGTCATTTTCTGCTTGTCAGTTCCCAGACGACGAAAACTCTACATATTCCGGTAAGTCTCATTATCACTTGCTTGCTTCGTGCCACGACGATGCTGTAATTCCCAAGTTACTGACCCGTCACAGCTCGTTCTTCGTTGCAGACCTCGCTGGCATCAAGAGCTATCTGCCTGCTCTTCTTGGCGCCATAGGGGCCGGCATCATTGTAACAATTGATACCATCATCTGGTTGTCAATATGCTTTGCAGTATCTGGTCCCATGATTCTCAGCGGGCTGTACGAAGCAATGTTGGACAATCGCATATTGGAGTTCCTCCGAGAAAAGATTCAGAACAAACGACTAACCCTCGATATGCGATGCCGCTGTCTCATGCTCGTACTCATCGGCAACCTCGACCTCGAACTGGACTCGGAGACCCGTATGAGAAGAAGACTCGCCTCTGTTTCCCAGCCCCAGCCATCAACGGCTAAGGCTGACGTTGGTTCAAGACAAGGCCCAAACCTGCAACAGGGGCAAGCTTCACCGCATGTTCTCCCTGAGCTGCATTTGGAAGAGCCTAGAGACTCGGACCAAAACTCTCTGCCGCTTCGCGATTCTTCTAGCCATCGCCGACGGAGCTATGAAACGGACCCGAACCGCTCATCCCCCAACCGAACTCCCACACCTACCGGACCCAACTCATCGTCCATTGACCAAGCGCTACTGCATGCGCAGAGTACCCAACATTCTACTGGATACCAGCCCGGTTCCAACAGCGCATCCTCGGCGCAGTCCGTGAATCGTCGTTCAACGGCCCACATGACGGCGTCTCCTTGGCGCCATATGGAGGTCCTCTTGTACGATCTACGGCTGTACGACGATGATGATGCCTCCAGGAGCGAGTCTCCCCGACAGTGGCCGAGACATAGCTGTACAAATGGCATGGAATGTAATGCGCACGAACACAATCAGCTGCCATTAAGAAGAACGGATGAGACGGAGAGTTTTATTGCAAAGACGAAGACGCGATTACGCACAATGCTTCATTGCCAGTATTCTTTCGGGTCTGTTGTTGGAGCGCCTGTCATGTTGGTAAACTCATTCCCACCTATCTTTTCTAGCATGCTGACGCATCTAGTTTCTTTCTTGGGGGGTTCATCTTTGCCTTCCTAACGAGTCTTGACGACCTTGGAGACGAGAATATTGCGTGAGTGCTACGTGTTGTGCGTACGACTTGTGAGCACCAAGCTGACATCTAATTTCACAGGGAATCTATCGCCTTTGGCTCCTGGTATATGGTGAGTCGATCATCTCGGCATGTCACCTGTTTTGACTAACATTTCCCAGATCATCCCTCACATCGCCATCGTCTCCGGGCTCCTTCTCGCAGGCAATAATCCAAACATTCTTGAGGGAGTCTTCGCCACAGAGCGCGACTCTGCAGTCCCCGAGGACCCGTCGTACGTTCTCGGCTTTCTGCGCTTCGACCTTGTTTACCCTAGCTGCTACAAAGTCGCTTGGCAGTGGCTGCGGGGACACACCAAGAAGCAATGGATCGGCCAACTCCTCGCCGTTTACAGCCCGCGTACCGACGTCGACTTCCCCGGCAACCTTGATCTCGACGATGACATGGAAGATCTGCGGTCCAAAACCACGCTGTCGGCCCTCGACTGGTTCCTATTGCTGTCGCTCACTTTGATGCTTCTCGGCCTCCCCTTCTCGCTTGCCTTCATGACTGCGTACTTCACCCCGCAGATCGGACTCTCTTGCAGGTCCCTAACGTTTTTGGTCTACTTTGTACTGCAGCTCGCGCAACTCTGCCTCTGGCTGTGGGCCTACGCCGGTTCTCCGGGAAACGACGTCAACGATGGACCGCGGAAGAGAGGCTCACGCCCGCTCGACTTCTTCCGCAGGGGCGGCTGGCTCGAACGGACCGGATTCTACGACCCCTCAACAGCGCCCTGGCACGACGATGATTCTAAAGACAAGAAAGCAGCTTCGTTCTTTGGCCATCTTAGAGACCCTGGCTCCTGGACCTTGCGCACGTTTTGGTGCTTACTGTACTACTCGCTGCAGACCATTTTCGGGCTTGGGGCCATCTTCGCGAGCCTTGGTGGCACGCTGATGCAGATCATGGGCGTCTATCGCACCAACATGTGTTACACCAACGCGCAATACTGGCGCAAGCCGTACTCTGAGAGACCCATGGTCGTTTTGTCAGTTAACAGCCGCGAGATGATCCAGTCTGCCATTGGTGAGTTGCGGTCCCTCCCCCTCGAGTCAAGCTTCTCCCCGAGTTACCTCAGTCACTAATGCGAAAAGACTGGTGGGAACCGGCTGCAATCGCCGCCATCGTCTTCATGGCCGTCGTGAGCTTCGTCGGCTGGTGGTATCAGCGTCGGACACGCGACACCTTTGGGCAGCGTAAGTGTCCCCGATTTCCCTCTGCATGTTCACTTTCCGGCATGGTGCTGATGAAGTCCAGTGGTCAAGAAGATTGACGACCCCAAGTATGACCGCCAGGACGCAAAGGACAGACGTCCTTATCCACCCCGGGGGATGTCTAGACATAGGAGTCCTCTCACATGAGCGTCTGCATCGTGCGGAACATGAGGATCACGCAACCCGGATGATGTGCCGATGCGCCTACATACCCGAGCGGCGTCGATGTGCGACTTGAACGTGGATCGGTTGTCGAGCAGGTCCAAGTCTGAGACCAGACCTGGGAATCACCAGAAAGGAGCGCATCTGGCCGGCCGGGGACGAAGTCAACAGCAGATGCGGCGATGACGAACCTGTCGGGATGCTCGAGAATCCTACGGGGAGATCTTCCTCCTCTGGACCACCTAGAAAGGTCGGCCACGGACTGAACTCGACAAGCAAGCAAGCTCGAGTCCCTCGGGACAACGGCCGGTTGGCCCAATGGCAAGGCGTCTGACTACGATTCATCGTGAAATCAGGAGACTCTGGGTTCGACCCCCAGGCTGGTCACAAGAAGCTTCAATTTTTGCGAAATTTTTGCTCAACTTTTTTTTTTCCCCCTCGCACTAATTAATTAATGTTGGTTTGGCTGGATCCGCTGGGCGGTGGAGGTTCGTTCACATGGTGGATACCGCACCGCCGCCGCTCCGTCCACCCCAAGAACCCCGGTTTTTCTCGTAGGGCCGGCCGTCCCGCCCAATGGAACGAACCACGAACCGTACGTAATGACGGGGAAACAGGAACAGGAACAGGAACGCACGCGCTGGCCACCGCTGTCCGTTGTTCTCAACGGGGAAGCGTGGTCGAGCCGGCCGGACCCACCGATACGGACGTGCGTGCATGGGGAGCCGGGGCCGGGGCCGGGTGGAAGACAAGAGAGCGTTGCGGTAAAAAGGGATGGGTAGGGGGGAGGGGGCGTGTTGCGGCGAACGCCGGGTCACCGTTCAGGGCAGGCAAGGTAAAAACGCAAGGGACAGCGGGGGACCGTGTTTGTCAAGTTCCCTCTCGTTCAAGGGGAAACGTCCCAAATTGTGGAGAGAAGACAGGAGCGGGAGGGCGGTTTGCTCCGCAAGACTGACTCGGACATGCCCTGCCGGCATTGGCCTGGGCAAAACCAGCAAACTCAAGTACGTATTTAGAGACAAGACCGCACACACTGACACGGGGGAGGGGGGGTTTACCGTGCCAAGCCTGAAGGAGAAATGGGAAGAAGAAGAACATTGGCCCGATCCAACTGCCATTGCCCATTGCCCATTGCCCGTTACCGCAGCCGCAGCCGCAGCCGCGGGCACCGAGGGGACGGTATCGCGTGGCCCGTGGTCTCGCCGTTTCCATCTCCCCGCGAATTATGCCGACTGTTACCACGCAGGAACGAATTGCGCAGGACGACGCACGGCCAAGAACCAGAGTACGTGAAAGGAGAGGTGCTCGGTGCCGGGTGCCGGGGTCGGTAGTTGCATCTTTTCCTTCTGTCTTGCCAGACGGGCGGAGAGGGACAGGGAGGGATTGAGGCCGGCAAGGCCGCCCGTGCCCGAAGAACAACGTTACAAGCCGAGAACGTCGATCTTTTGGGGACTTTTTTCTTTCTCTTCTTTTTCGTATCCCAAGAAACAACAGCTCCGGGGCTCCCTTGACTACCGGGAATGGATGCCCGGTGTTCGTTCCGTCAAGGAAGGGATCCAGACGTCAAAAAATCGAAAAGGTCAACATGTGAATTTCAAGAATGGAGAGTTGTTACATTTTTTTTGGTCCTTTGGTAAAAGCCCCCGAAGTCGTAACGTACGTACGTGTAAAACCGTGGCCCTTTTGTTTTCTATACATGATTATGATACACGGACTCCGGCCCAATTTCTCGTCATCGTTTCGGTCTTGGCTTTTCGAGAGCATGGCGAGGAGGATTACTGCCTTGTCTCCAGTCGCCCTCCTGTCCTCAACAGTCAAAGCTGCGTTGATTCGCGTCCCCCATCCCCACCTGCCCCTCTGCAGACAAAATCCGCCGCCTCGACATCCACCTCCAAGGACGACCAACCGCACTGCTTCTTTTGTCGAGTGATCAGAATCATCCCACAACCCCAAAATCAAATGAAATCCCGGCAATAATCTTAATACACGACCCCTCTAATCCAGCCTCGTTGTGTTTGTCAGGCCTGGGAGGGGAAACAAACCGCCGCGCCTCATTTACGCGTTCCAGTCCATGGTCTGGTTCTTATTCTCCTCGGCGGCCTTCTCAGCCATCGCATCGTCGAGCTGCTCGGCGGGCGTTTTCTCAGAGCCAAGCGGCGTCTGCTTTCCAAACTGTCCGTCATCATTCCCCTTTCGGTTCTTTCCAGCGAAGCCGACACGAAGAGGGCGGCCCCTCAAGCTCTTTTCCTTCAACTCATCCAAACCCACCTGGGCGTCCTCGATGCTGAAGAAGTCGGCGTGCGCGAACCCGCGAGGCCAGCCCGTCGCCTTGTCGACGGCGACGCGAACGTCCTTGACATTCTTGAGAGAGCTGAAGAGCTCGTTCAGCTCGACGTCGGTGGCGTCGAACGAGATGTTTCCAATGTAGAGCGTCCTGGTCGGCGGGCCGGGCTCTGCGGCCCGGACATTCCTGACGTGGCGCTGCGACTTGACGACGGTGCTCTTGGGCGGGCTCACCTTGACGGTCAGGCGGCGGCCGTGCCAGAAGGTGTTGTTGACATTGTCCACCGCAAGGTTCACCGACTCGCCAGTCTTGAAGTAGATGAAGCAGTAGCTGTTATGGGCGAGAAGGGACAAGTTAGCCAAGATAAAATTATGTCAAGTGAGAGCTGGTGGGGCGATAACGTACGACTTCCTCGGGGGCATATCAATCTGCAAGACGTCGCCGAACTTCGAGAAGGCCTCAAACATCTCCTCGCGTGAAACATCGAACGAGTAGTTGTGGACAAAGATGCAATGCTGGCTCGGCGGGGGCACGTGGGCAAGCCCTTCACCCAACTCGGACTCTTGGTTCGACTCCGCCTGCTGCTGCGGCGGGCTCTGGTTCTCGTCGCCCAGGCGGGCGGAGGGGAAGAATGCCCTCGGCGCGGCGACCGAAAAGCATCGCAGAGCGTTGGCAGAGCGCAGGGCAAAAGAGATGGATTGCGTCCTGGGCGCAGCGGAGGTCGCAGCGGCAGTAGTGATGGCGCTGGTCAAGCTGGCGCGAGTGGCCGCGCGACGAAGGGACTGCCTGCAGTGCGAATCATGGCGCAGTCAGCTCCAAATTCTCCATCGGTAGAGACTCTTTGCGTAAGGGACAAATGCAAACCAAATATCGAAAGACAGGAACCTACATTTTGAAATATCGATGAGTTATGGGGGAGTGAGAAAGAAGCTGACGGCGATAGTGAAGACGAGAAAATCGGACATGCAGCCAGACAGAAATTTTAGATTTCTGTCCAGGGTTCTAGAGGTTGATATGCGCTAGTCTTGATTGGGCGTTAGCGCACCGACACCAAGTCTCCGCCCGGGACCACTTAACCCGGTCCACCCTTGCCTGCCGGGTATCGCATCTCGCTCACGATGCTTACGCGCAGTCGTCGTCATGGCACATTTCAAACGACGTACGTTGACATCTTTCACTCATATTTGAAAGACTGACTCAAAGATAATGGATTCATCTAGGAGATTGTCGCTTGTAGCACAAAGACTACTTGCTCGCGGAGAGAGGCCCAAGCTCGTCCCCTGGAGAACAAGCCCAGCGTCACCAGTCCGCGTTGCCATGTCCGGCCAGACTGTATGAAATCCATGAATAGCGTCAATCATCGAATCCGCCCCACGATTTCTCCCATAAATTTTTTTCTTCCCGACGCAAAGCAATGGACTACGTCGCGGGCTCCAAACCGCCATTGCCTCCAAGATAGACCAACGCGTGGGTATATACACCAGCCTCTCCACCATAGCCAGCCCTAGTACATCGATATCCCCGATCGACGTTTGCAACCCCTAAAACAAAGAAAAAACCGGCGCCGTCTGACTTTTTCATCCACTGACAAGAGACGAGGGTATAGTGTCGCCCCTCGCTGGCCAGTATTATACTGGGTGCCTGGTCTCACCTGAACATGAGCCATTGGCGCATTGCTAGCTAGTATTGACACACCCGATGAAGAAGGAAAAAGGAATAAAAATGAGTCTCCGGAAGACATTCCGAAGCAGGGTGCATTTCCACAAAATACAAAACTGTAATAGAACACGCAGACCTGGAAACGAGGTCGCGGACATGTTGCAAGGGCCCAGGAGGTTAGGCCCCTGGTCGATCGCCCTGCAATCGTTTGGTGTATGCCAAGCCCGGTTGTGATAGGGGTAGTTGGCGCCGTACGTAGCTCGGGAAGCGGCGTAACAGTGGACGGAGAACAACGCAGTGTGGGTGCATGTCGTCTGCCTACGTCTTTTTGTCGCCGACTCAATACCTCTCGGCGGGCCGATATCCATTAATTCTGGGTGCATCGTACTGTACGCCCGTCATTGAGTCCGGTCCGTTAGGCATCGCCCCGTTCAAGCCGCGGATGGGTGGCAGCTCGCGACGGTTGGCATAGGGGTCCGTTTGGTAAGCTGCCTGCGGCGGGGGCGGAGGCGCTACTTGTGACTGAGGTGGTGCTTGGCCTGTTGGAGACTGCTGGAGCCGCAAGCTGTGCATCTCGTTTTGGAGCCGTTGGATGTCCACACGCAGGTTGTGGTTGTCCTGCCGTAGACCGTCGTTCTCCTGGGCTAAGCTGGTGTTTTGCCCTTGCACCATGCGGATGACGTCTGCCATTCGCTGATGCTCGGAAATTGCTGTGCTGAAGTCAGTCGCGCTGCATTGGCACTGGCGAGGCAAAAGTCTACGCACCCTTTGTTAGGATCTCCCATTTAGAAGCCTTCGAACCGCGCTCCTGAGGCATCAGATCGCGAAGCTGATCGAATAGTTCCTTCATTTCTGTCCTCCTCTTGCGTTCTGCCAGCTTGTGACTTTTACGCAGCTCGGGCGTCCTGCTGTAGGGTTGGGAGCCGGTTCGCGAGGCGGCATCCTCGTCGCGCAGGTCTCCTATTTGCTTGTGTTGGAGCGAATGGTGATGGACCGGGGGGAACTCGGACGACGTGCTCGACAGGCGGTTGTTGAAGTCAGCAGGCTCATCCAAACGCCTCTGGCCTGGTGGTAGCCTCGACTCGGTGGTGAACTGGCTGCTGGCTATGGACTCGGCTACGCTGCTGCGTCTCGAGTCGAGGTACGCATCGTGGGGACCGATCCGTTGAATCTCCTCCTCAGGAAACGCCCATGCTTGGCCTTTGGTTGGCTCTGCGGCCCTGGCAATGTTTCCTGTCGCCGGGCCAGTGATGGCTGGGGCGGTTCGAATAATCTTGGGATGGGGGTCGGGATTTCTGTCGTGGCTGGGCTGATATCCGTTGGAGATGCGGTGGACCGACAGGTTATCCAAGCCGGGTCGAGGGTTCCGTTGCTGGTTAAGGGTATTTTGTATCGATGTGGTGGACTGGTTATGGCTCGCGTAGGGTGAATTGCCGCCGAGTCTCATGTCGTGGAAACCTTGATTTATCCGGCTATCGACGCTCTCTCTCCGCGACCCAAGACCCATACCATCGTTGGGTGCAAGCTGCCCCGAGTCCAGGGACGTCGGGCGTTCAAACCGTCGCGGGTCAGCACTGCCAGGCGTTGTCGGCGACACCATGGAGGCGACGCTCATGTTGCTCTGGGCGGGCGATACTAGAGGATGGGGAACTAGGTTCGCGGTGACGGGTGAGGGCGTTTTGTCGACCAACGAGGACTGGTAGCCCGAGCCGGTGGGACTTAGCACATTGGAGCCCACGCAAGACGCAGCAGAGTTATCTAAAGGAACTGGGTTAGCCAGCTTGTCATCACCCCATTATTGGTCGTCTCGTCATCGACATACGCTTGCTCGAAGCATCTGTACTCGAGAAGTAGGCCGAGTCGCGGTTTTCGTCGGGGTTCAACACCCCTGCCAACCCTGCGGGCAGTTTTTGAGAAGCTGGTCGCGCGTCCATGGCGTACGTGGTGGGCATGGGCAGAAACTTGTGGGATTCGAAATGGAGCGCAACTCTGAGGCAGGCGGATTCGGAGGCAGAGACGGAGGCGCTGTTTGAATCGTGATGCGGAAGACAGACGGCGGCGTAGGACGGTCTCGCAGGGTGGACGGAATAATTGGGTGGGCTAATCAGCAGACCCGTTGCGAACAATCAGATTGTCCGGGACCCAATTGCGCTGGACATGCGAATGCAGCAGCCTCTCCCAAAGGCGTCTGGTAATGCTGGCTGCTTGGTTCGTGAGGTGGTGGAAGTAAAGAGCGTGTGGTGGTGAGAGAGAGAGGCGGGTGGGAGCGGGCGTGGGCGAGGATGAGGGCGAGGGTGACGAGGTAGAGTTGGACGAAGTCGAGGAAACAAGGAGGAGAGGTCTAGAAAACTCGAAAGTCGGGTCGGCGTAGGCGAGTGGAGGAGGAGGAGGACGGCTCGAGGCAGTTGGTTTCAAGACTGGGAGGAGCTGGGGGTGGAGGGGATAAGATGGAATTGAGCAGCGAGACGCAGCGCCAGAGCCAGAGCCAGAGCCAGAGCCAGAGCCAGAGCCAGAGCAAGAGCCAGCCAAAGCCAGACTCAGAATTCACAAAAAGAGCGAGAGACGGGCTTCGTACCGGGGGGGAGCACAGGTCAAGGCCAGGACAGGGCAAGACACGGCAACGACAGGGTTTGGGGGGACAGGGGGGAGGGGAGTGGGAGTAAACTAAGTAAACGGGACGGGAGCTGTGATGAGTGGGGAGGCCTGGCTGTTCTGCTTCCCGTCTGCTTCTGCTTCTGCTTCCCGTCTGCTTCTGCTTCTGCTTCTGCTTCTGCTTCTGCTTCTGCTTCTGCTTCTGCTTCTGGCTGTGGGTTGGTACCTCTTCTTCCCATTAACTACTACCTTACCTCAGGTACTTTTAGGTGCGTACGGTGTAGAGGGCAGAGTACGCAGCGCACCACCAACTGAGGTAGCTGAGGTAGGTATCTTGAGGTGAGGTACTGCAGATAAAGACTGGTCCAGGCTGGAGCGAAGCCGGAAAACAGCAGGTACCAGCCATGCCTACCGACGTTAACCACTCACCAGCCTCAAGGTCTCGACTAAGCTGTTTGGCGGGAAGTACAGTACCTGCCCACGGCAAGGTACGTTAGGCGGTGCACGCACGTCCAGCGGTAAAAAGTAGGGAAGAGAGGGTGGACTGGCGCTGGAACATGGACGCTGCAGTGGCACTGGCGTCTGGCTCGCTCTGCTCTGGCTCTGGCTCCGGCACGAGCGGTGGCAGGAGGCAATGGGGGAAGATGGGGGGAGATGGCCCATGGAGATCAGGCTTGTGACCACCACTTCCTGTCCCGATGCTGCCACTACCATCACCACCACCACCACTACCACGAACAAGCCCGTCCCCTCGTCGCCCTCCTAGTCGCGCTCCTCGCCGCTCCTCTCCCTTCTGCCACCTCTCCAACGACAACCTCCCGCTTGCCAGTCCATCCGCCGACCTGAAAATAAGATACCTAAGGAAAAGGCAAGGTACCGTAGCGCTACGCTACCACAGACAGGTACATTGGCCAGGTGCCCTGGATAAAGTACAGGCGTAGCCCGATCGAGTCCATATACCCGTGCCCTTTTTGGGGTGCCGCTGCCAGCCCACCCTCCGTCCAGCCCACGCCTCTAAAGGACAGGGGTATGGCGTCCGTGTTGAGGCAGGCGAGAAAAGTACTCGGCTCTTAGGTATCGGCGACTCGGCCGCTGCTCCGCGTCCCTGGCCGCTACCACTCGATCCACCTCTTTGTCATACCCTCCGCCGCTGCGGCCTCAGGGACGACATGGCGCCACGACCGAACCCTGCTCGGGGGTTTTTGGGCACGCATGGGCGCTGTTCACGTTTCTTATTTCCCGGCCTGGGCGGTACCAGCTACCTGCTGCGCTTGTCTCGCCCAGAGCCCGCATCCCTGTCCCCTGTGCCTAGATGGCTGGCTACATGGCGTCCAAAGGCCTGGTCTCGCACATGTATCGATACGCACGCCCTCGTGGATTTGCCATTCCACCGTGGGAAGCTCGAGGAGACGTCTCGATGTGGGTGGGGTCGTGGCCCTCACATGCATCGAGCATCTGCTCCTCCTCGTGTGCCATCCTACACTAGAAAACCTTTTGGTAGCAGCCGTTTGTATGTCCGTGTGGTGTGCGCTTGTTTGTGTAAACATGTGTGTTTGCGTGTGCATACTACGTGCGTAGCCTTGATAAACTGGGCAGAAAACTCCTGTCTGGACAGTCGGCTGCGTTGCCGACGAGTATGGGATATCTGAAATGGACTTCATCTCTCCCGCCGTGCGTCGTACCGAATGAGTCTTTCCCATTCGTCTACTCCTCCTCCTCAAGATACCCTGCTGCCGCCAGAGCCCAGGCAGACTTGGGCAGGCTGCATTCGCAGGATGAACATCCATCCCATGCGCCAGGCAAGCATCAAATCACTTGATTGAGCTGCAGCAGGAACAGGGACAGGGACAGCAACCAAAGGCGCTCCCGAGTTGGGGTTTGGGGGCGTGTAAATGTTCTGTGCGTGCATTTGGCGATGGCATCCGCACGGGTCGGGTCGGTTGAAAAAAAAAAAAAAAAAAAAAAAAAAAAAAAAAGAGCAAGCAGCCCAGCGCCAACAACACCAACAGCAGAAGCGGGCCACGCTGGACAATAATACCACGGCATGCCATGAGGTTCCATGCAGCCAATGCCATGCCATGCCAGGCCGGCATGTTGGTCAGGCCAGGTCGTCCCAAAGATGGGTCTCGCGCAGCGCAAGAGAGACACCCAGTATCAAAGGGCATGGAAAATGATGGCGGAATATGATGACGGGGCCCGCTGTTTACATGTTTCGTCTCACAACTGATCGAGACCGACTGACTGCCACCCGCTGTCGGGGCTTGCGAACTGGCGGGGGCCAGAAGGAAGCTGAGCGGGCCATGGTTGCAAGACAGGCCGATGGAAGAGAGAAGAAAGCCGGTCCGATCTTGTCTGAAGTCTGCCACTTGGGGATCCCACTGCGACGCCATGTAATGATGTAGGCGTCACTCTCATTGCCCAGGCTCGGGGGCTGTTCCGGTCCGGCGGGAGCGCGAAGTTGGTGGTCATGTAGCTTGTTCGCAGACGGAACATGATCGTCAGTAGCCGTACCAGCAGCAGGTCAGATACGGACAGGCCGTGGCTTTGCTGTATCCGTATCGCGCAACAGCGGCAGTATGGGCTGTAGCGGCGGCTGTAGCAGCAGCAGCAAAAATAGGTGCAAGGCACAGCTGTCTAGGGGCCGGCCGAGAATTCCAGCGGCGGTCAACGAGGGCCGAGGCCCGCCCCAGATGCTATATGTAGCACATTTTCCCGCCATGTGCCTTACTCCGTACATAGTCGAGTTGACAAGCCGTCGGCCAGGAACCGCCAGCAGAGGTAATCGGGCTTGTCAAATCGCGCTGATGCTTGATGTCGGCATATACCTTGTGCTGTCATGCGTGGATGCTCAGCTTGTCTCCCGTGCCCGATCTAAGGTATATGGATGCTTGCGTAAATGTGGATACTTGGGGATTGGGGAGTTCAACTCGAGTAAAGAATAAATAAATGTGGTTGTATAGAAAGGCGGAGGTGCCCTGGGAGGCGCCAGTGGTCGATGCCGATGGGGGAGTTAAAACTCTGAAGCCAAGGGTCCCATCAACACCGAGCCCCTTTCCTCACCGAAGGAAGGGATCGGGATAGCAGAACAGGGCTGGCAAGCAGAAGGACGAGGTCCTGGTCCCGGGGACCAGACGGAAAAGGATGGCGTTTCTCGTTATCCCAGCAGGAAATCGACAGGCAGCGGGCAGAGCCAGAGCCACGAGCCAGCACATGGGGGGATGGATGAAGAGCAATGGGCCAAGGTCGGTCGATTGGTGGGTTCAGTGCAGAGGAGCGTCGACGGCAGGGGACCCTGCTGTTGTGTACACCCCTTCGTCGACGGTAGGATGTATGGAGCTACGGAATATCCGCACCGCGGTACGCTACCTTGCCTTGCTGCCGCTGTGAAAGGCAAGGCAGGGTGGGCTGTGGTTGTGTCGGCGGTGATGGGAGTGGGCTCGGCGGGCCAGGCACGGCATGGCATGGTCGGGTTACCGCGTGCGGTGCTGGCAGCGGCCAAAGCACCTCGCACCAGCTCCCACTCGCAGGGAGAGGCAGGCCTTGCCGCCTTGGTTGCTTGCTTGCCTCGTGCGCAGTGCAGTGGGCGGGGGACTAGGCTCTACGCAGTAGGCTCTAGGTAAGGTACCTAGGTAAGGTAGGTACAATGTCCAGTAGGCTCTAGGCTCTACCACACTGCCTACACTAAGGTACCTTACGTCAGGTAGGCTCTAGCTCAGAGCTGAGCGGCACCGTTTGCGATGCGGATGCGGATGAGGCGACGGCGACGAGGGATGGTGCGCGGTTGGTGGTAAGTGAAGAATTGGGGGATGTGCACGTCCACGGCCACGGCCACGTCGTCCAGCCGCGGTGACGGATCCATCCCGCGTGCCATGTCGATAATCCAAGCGACTGGATTAAGCCGATCGGTCCCATGTGCATTCCATGCGGACAGCGTCTGCGAGGATCCTGCACCGAGCACCAAGCACCAAGCACCAAACACCAAACACCAGACACCAAACGCTCCCTACCTTACATGGCTGGCATCAGCAATTGGTTGGCGCGAAGTGGCATCAAAGACGTAAGCAGCCTACATGAAAACAACCACGCAGTGGAGAAGCCGACTCTGCCAAGACTTGATTGAGCCTTGAAAGTTGAGACTTGGCCAGGCACCATGCCTCGGTCACGCCTTGCGGCTCCGTGTCTCTGCCGTATTTCGAGCGCGAGCCGTCGATGCCGGATGTCTTGCTGGAGGTTGCTTCGCCTTTGGGCGTACCATGGTCAGGTTCGCCGAGGTACAGCAAGGTTGGCGGTGATGGTCTGTCTGGCCATGTTCCGTTCGTTTCGGCGGCGATGCGACGTTTGCTAAAAAAATAAATAAATAAAAAAGCCACCAGTCTCGTCTCCACGCACTTGGGATGTTCATTGTCAATGTCTGCGGCGGCTAGACGACGGCCCCGACAGGGCACACGGTGGTGGACCGTTATAATGGATTTCAACTTCGACTTGGGTATCGTATAGTACGGCGTCCGTTAAGGCATGAGAGTATAGCACGTTGCAAGCAGCCTGGAAGAGACGGTCCCTTACCTACGGTACGCTGTGCCTACCTCTACTGCGTAAGGTACCCAAGGTAGATACCGAGAAGGTGGCAGCCACCAAAACCATGTGCCGTTCCAACTGCGGTTCGCGTCTCCAAGGTACGGATGGATATTGAGGCACTTATTATTATTAGTGCTGGAAGTATGTCGGCGTGGCATGCAAGACAATAATAAGCAGCAACCCCGCCCACGTTGGCCAGCATTGGCTCGCTCTTCCAAATACTTTTCAAAGACACTACGACCTCGACATCACGTATCCGTATTTCCTACCCAATGTTATAGTACAGTGCCTTGCCTTGCCTTGCCTTGCCTTGCCTTGCCTGCTAGTCCCAGTGAAAGTTGCCTTCTGAGCTGGGCTGTCTGCCTCGTCATTCCGACCTCGCCCGCAGTCTCAAGCTGAAGCACGCGATCATTTGCCCACCCGACCCGAACACCGTCTAAAGTCCTACGCAATACTATGTGAGGTAAAGTCAGGTAGGGCAATAAAACGAACACTCAGTCTGGAACGCTCGTCTGGCTCCAGCACCCACCCATTCAGACGCGCTCCAAAGGCCAACAACCGCCCCCGGAACTGGTGTTGTCCGCGCTTCAGTGGCTGGATCCAGGGGGGCTGCGGTGTGAGTGGTCCAGTACACTGTAGGTAAGGTAAGGTAGTACCTTAGATAAGTGTACTGCGTAGGTCAGTAGGATGAGGCATGCCCTGGTGTGTGTTCAGAGATGGCGCTAGCTACGTAGGTCGATACCTTGGGCTAGGTACTGACAAGGGAGCCTCGTGCGAAGTGGGGGACGCTTTCTTTTTGCTTTCTTGCTTTTCTGCATTATATTTTTTTCGTCCCTTTTTCACTCTCTCTTCTTGTGCCCAGAATTAGAATCGCGACTGACGACTTACGACTCGGACAGACCCAAGCACCGCTCGCGACTAGGCGTGGCGCGCAACTATACCTTGGACTCGGGATCCAAAGGGGTAGCAGATTGTCGAGATCAGCATATAAGGGGGAATAATGAACATCACCTCGGTCTGGCAGCAGGCCTCTTCCCTCCCCTCAGGTGTCAGCGACCGACCAGATGGGGTGCGGCTACGTTACCTCAGCTGCACACGTGTAGCGTCCTCCAATGCTGCGCTGCGGGATACGTACTGGTGGCCCTGAGGCATCTCGAGTCTGTTTGTGCAAGGCGAACAAGTGGGAAGGGCAGGGAGGAGAGCGGGGGCGCAAGTGGGGGCCTCAGCTGCATTCACATTGCAGGATATTGGACTAGACGGTACGGCCCAGTACAGCATGAGTCCCATCGCCATAACCGCACCTGGTGCCAATAGCAGGCGCTTCCCAGGTCCTTTGTGGTCACCGGTGGCTGCCCACATAGCCCCCCGCCTGCACTGGACAGGGCCTGGAATACAGTGCAAGATATCGGTAGTGTGGGTACCTCAGGTATTGGGCACAGCTACTAGTGGCACGCTCGCTGCATAGAGCCAGCCAATCCTCCTCTGGTTCACCACAGCACCGGTCACCAGTGTGAGCTGCCTTTTTCTTCTCTCCTCACTGGTGCTGAACTTTTCTGGGCCCCATCCCGCTGCCAATCCCACCAATCCACCTATGCCCATGCCCAGCCCAGTCCAGCCAGCCCAGCGAGATTTCCCTTCCGTCCTTCCTGCAATGCGCGATCTCCCGACAACCACGTGAGGCTTGTATCGGGTACGCGCCTGTACATGCAGCGCCTCGCTTTTCCACGAGCCAAGGTACCTGGACTTGGACGTGGACTTGCCTTGGACTTGACCCGGGCCTCTGCGAGAGACCCCAAGGTACCTCTAACTACTTGGTAAACCCGATCTCTCGCAAAATACCTACCTGACTTGTAGGTGAGGTGCCTAACGGCGGCGTGCTGTGGCACACGGTTGGACAACCTCAACCACCCAATTCTCCTTGTCCAATGCCGCAATGCTTCCCGCGCGGAGATGCAGTCGATCATTGCTTCTTTGCCCTTGACTGCCGCACGCCGCACGCCGCACGTTCTCGGCACTCGACCTGTCTCCCAGACCGTGGTTGAAAACGGATGCGGCATCGTATCGTCACCGACGACGTCAACCGGGCGCCGAATCCAACCAATATTTGTTGCTGTACGCGGCATTTGCAAGCACGCACGCATGATCGTCCGCCAGCCACGTTCCTGAGCACGCAGCAGCCAAACTGCTGGGACCGCCCCAGGTTCCTTCTCCCAAAACCTATGCTACTGGCTCGAACAAGCACATAAAAAGAAATGAAATGATCGGCAGCCTTTACCAAAACAAACAATAGCCTCGGGGCTTGCATATTCGCTGACGAAGGCCCATCTCGGGCTTGCCGCTTGGGAACGCCTCACCTTACTACGCAGTATATTTTTCTTTTCTTTACGGCCAGCGGCCCATCAGACTAGTGAGTGCGTTGATGCGTGCTCGCCGACCAGACGCCTCATCTGATCAGAAACCGCCTTGCTGCCACCCCGATACGGATACCCGAGGATGGGCAGACCTTGCTGGAGTTACGAGATAGTCGGCCGCAGTCATGCCCTTGTACAAACACAGGACGCACAACGCAACGCCCACCACCGTTCCCCGTTTTCACAATCAGATGGCTGGCTCTGAGATGCAAAAGACTCTGGCTCGGAACCCCCCACATCACAACTGGCAAGAGCCCTGTTGGACATACTTTCGGCTAAAGGTCGCGAAAATGTCTGCTCGTATACTGTTGTATATGGGCATCCAACTGCTCTCGTCACAGTTGCGCCGATCTAACATCGATTATCTCCGATGTGAAACTCTCGGACTGGAGCGACACACACGACAGCAACTATGTTGTCGCCCGCGTGGCTAAACAACAACTACTACGGCACGTCAATGCAGCCAAGGAGCCAATGCAAAACGACCAAGACCGGTCGCCGACGCTATCGACATCCACCGGCTACTAGAGTGGCGAGTGGGTTCACAGCCAGGAGCCTCTTGGCCCTGCCACGGCATAAATCACCAACCAAACCCCCCCTTCCCACCCGGCTGCCCGCCGCAAATGGTCGCGTCTCGCCTGACTCGAAGGCAATCAATCTTTTGCTGCTCCAAATATGCAAAAATTGCGTCAGGCCCGAGGCAACGCCGAGTTTTTGATACCTATGGGACCGAAGAAAAAGGAGACCTGTCCGTTCACTTGACGATGGACAACATGGTGGGGATTGACAGCTGAGAAGCACCTGCCATAGCACCCCAACTCACTGCAAGCATGGATCGCGTTGTTTGTCATCTCGATGAGTTACGCCAAAACGAGGAGAATCGCCTCCTGAACAGAGAGAGGCGGCGAGGACACAGACCTCTAGTCCCAGCGCTCCCTGTGCGCGACACAGGCTTGCTCCCCGCTGTCAATCTCCATTTCCATTCCCGGGCGGGAGGGTGCAACAAATCAGATCAGCATTTGAGTCAAGTCCCCAGAAGCCTCCACCAGCCGCAGGAGCACTCCAAGCAACGATCAGCGAACCTTGTTCTCGTCTGTCAAAACCGTCACATTTCCCTTGAGGCTCCAAGCGCCTTGCCCTTGGGTAACAAACGCTAACAGCGAGAGCATGGCCTTCCAAAGTGTCGTGTCTGCGCGAACCGAAAATCTTGAATGCGACGGTCTCGTCCAGTTTCATTTCAACATCCTGGCACAAGACCCGATATGCCTCGCCACCGAAGTTCATAGTACCTTAGTTGCAAAGGCGTCGTCCTCGCTACCCAGTACTCCAAGGACGCTGGTCACTGACGCTCGGCAGCACGCGCTTCAAAAGGTCCTCACTCACCGCAGGACGGACGACATACCCCCTCCCCTGTCACCCACCATCTCCAGGATGCGGCACCTTGCACATCATCATTAAACGCAAAAAGGTGGGTAGCGTTTAGTCGTCCCACGTGGATGTGCACCGAGAGGAATCCGGCGGCGCTATTTCCTAGACATGCGCATCGATCTTTGTCGACTTGGACGGAAAAATGAGACAGACTAGCCGCCCAAGACAAGACAATTGGGGCCGACACTGCATCATGCGTCGACCAATGTAGTCATTGACGCATACGGCGCGCTTTGTGCTTACCTACTCTCTTCTATCCGTACACCACAGACAAATACGTGTCTGGGCGATTGTTGGTTGGTACCGACATATCGAGGACACATTCTCGAGGGAAGAGGGGTGCGGGGTCTGGCCGCCTCTGGGTTGGTGGGAAAAGGCTCCCTGCGTTGCCTTTCCACCCGTGTGACGGCCCATCGGTTCCTCAGATTCGTGTGCCACGTTTCTCCCACCTGCCAGTGTAGGATCTTCGCAGCCGTCCACTACGGGCGAGCGCACTGGGCGGTTGCCAACTCCCGGGGTACATCCCTCGCCTGAATTACCACTACGTCCACATACATACAACACACCGTCTTCCACTCTCGGGGCAACATCAGGGACATGTTATCCCACTCCCTTGCTCCTTGTCAGGTTGCAACTCCGGCTGCGTCCACCGAGCTTCGAGGGACAAAGGATGCTGCTATACTACTCCCAAAAAGGGCGAGCAACCGGGCCTCAGAACGACCTGCCATTTGATCGCTTCAACGCACACCGAAAAAGTACCACTTTTGCAGGCGATCTGCAGACGCGTCTCAGACTGTGCAACACCATCAAATGGGCAGGCAGTCGTGCCGACGACATGATACCCGTACGGAACATGTAATTGACGGTCAAGAAGCAAATTTGGCTGCTTCCGTGGCTGCAATGCCAAGTCAAGAAGACGTTGGGGTCGGTTGAGGAGGGTTGAGACAGGTCGGCCTTGTATCCGAGTGGTTTGCATAAGAGGCAGCGACACAGCCAAACAGCGAACTTTGGGCATATCATTCGGTACTCAGGCACTGGATACACCGCCAAAGACGTTGGAGTCCTTGGCGCGGACACGGTCGTCTTCCCAGATAATTGCGTGCTGTCGCTGCCAGGTCCCGCACCCGATACCGAGTCCGGTCCATGATTCTTGAAATCTACGCTACAAGTCTCGTCCTTGCCTCTTCTCCGGGGAACACCGTTTACTGAGATCCCCCGCACTTGACGGCGGGCACCCGTCGCCGCCTCCACACACCGTTCGTCGAGTTCGGACATGTGGCCTCCTTTGTTCGAAGCCGGCGAGACCCACGCTGTGCAAACCCTTGACACGAAATGTAGCGAGTCGTGGCTACCAACTCACATCAGGGTCGCCCATGGGAGATTTTAGATGGACATGCAATGCCATGCTCACTTAATCTACTAGTGCGGTATTTGGCCGACACAGAGCCGCCCCTGGACCCCTGCGCCTCGCAAGACAGGATTGCTTGATCGGTCAAGGTCCGTTTTCGTCCATATGGAATTCTTACGACGGAGAAATCTACCGATCGGGACGATCGTCATCGAGGCACGTTGCTTCAAGTTTCGCTCGACGCCAGCCAGAAAGCTGGAAACCCAGAACTTTGGCCTTTTGCTTGTCACATGGGTTTCACCCACATCGCAATGCAGTCCGAGAGTGTTCTCAGCCATCGGCAAATCAGTCAGCGCATGAGGGGCTAATGGAATGGGCACACACCTACTATATACTGCGAGAGATCCTTTCCGTTTCCACTGACCCATAGACCCGGCTGTCGAGGCGGCTACCGCACAGACACGAACAAAACAAAAGTCAGAAATGTTTAACTAACCATGACGCAGTTGGCGCCCTAGTGACCTGTTGGTCGCGCAATCTTATCTGAGGCAGTTCCTCGCCCGCTGCCAGCAGTCAACCTCACAACTCTTGAATTGCCCCATTGGCGGGGGCTGCTGTCCGCAAAGACAACCCAGGCACCTGTCCGAAACCCATGCCGGTGCAAAGTCACACGTAATCATTAGACATAGACTCTGCGAGAATGGACGTATCTAGGACCGACTCCAATGCCGAGTCTCTAGAAACTGTGGCTAAGCAATGTCGCAAACCTCCTGGCGGGCGTTTGGTCACATAACGAAAAGGAAAGAGAATGGATCACACAGGAGCTCTCCTGTGTGATAGTCAGCGGGCAAACACTTCCTACGCGTCTTGACAAGTCGTTTCTTTCTCGAAACGAGGCTCAGGGTCCTGACGATCATCCACCAGTTGAACTTCGGACGACAAACTTTTGGCTCAGGGAAACCATCGAGCCCAGCTGCGGAACCCTTGTTGCATTGCCCAGCTCCGCAGCTATCGAGGATGCTGCGCCCATGTACGGCAGTACGCCATGTGTAACAGGAACGGTGATCGGTATTCGGATATCGACTACTAAGCTTGCACAGCACGGTTTGACACGTCTGCGAGGCGCAGCTGAGTTGTTTCCAGTAGTACCCAGCACATTTTTTTCTTTCCTCCCTCTTCCTCTGACACTTTTCTTCGGCCTGATTCCGCCGTCCCAGACCTGCTTTTTCTATCTGTCCTCTTTCGACACTATCAAAAGTTCATCAGCTTTAGACCGGGGACTCATGATGAAGAGACAGGGATAGTGTTATCAGAGTCGAGTTTAGCCAACCATATTCAAGCAGAACGGGTCACGAACAGAGTGTACTGTTAAAGGATGAACCTCACAGGCTGTGACCAAAGGAGGTCGCCACAGATTGAGTCGGTGGGTTTTCTAAGCGCCCCTCTTCTTTCTTGGGAATGAGCGAGTCGCAAAGCAACTTACGACATCAGGGAGCATCGTGCGCAATGCTCACCTGTTCGTCCTCTGGGAGACGTGGGGTTGACGGGACCCAGCCTTGGAGGCACGCACTGGCTCTGCCTGTCAGGGTCTGAGCCACTCCTTCGACGGCTTCTGATTCATAAGAAATTCAAAGCTGCATTCGACCTTCGCCGTTTGGAGGCGGCCTTTGACCCAAAAGTGGACAAGGTTTCGCCTCGAGTAAGGGCCGCCCTGCCTCCTAGGACTGGCTGATGGCTGCGGTACCAAGATGCCGTTTTCGGCGATGGCTTCTGTGGCGTCCTATCGGCAAGTTGCACCGGAGCTGGGCGCCAGAGTGGATAGCCAATACGGACATCATGAGGAACGCCGCCTTTCATTCGAATCAGCCATGCACAAACAGCTGCTGTAGGCTCGGTTTTGGCTGGCGGAGAAAGCAAAGTGCCAAACGACGTTGTCCCGCCGCAAGCACATCTACAAGGACGGATAGAAACAAGTCCTCATTAGGTGCCATCGACTGGTTTCCCGAGTGGCTGCAAACACGATGCCGATGGGCCAGACAAACATATCCGAGACTTTGGTGTTCGGGCCTTTGTCCGCCACAACTACGGAACGGCATTGTGAAATATGTACCTAGCACGAGCGCCCGGTAAAGTTCAGACGAAGTGGCCATGTACTGATACATAACTTTGGCTCTCCATCTTAGCTTCAAGCTTTCACCTCATACGGCGTACAGCGCACCACGCCCAACCGATCCTCAGACGGCACCTGCACCGGCTCTCCCTCCCTAGGTTGGTTTGAGAGATGGATGGCACTTTACTTTCCGGCCCAACTCCGCCATCACTTATTGGCGGCGATCAACCCTGATCCCCCGGCAAAGCATCGGAGGAGGGCCAGGACAACAGCCTGGAGATTGGGCGGCCGCAGACATGCCGTCAACGGCTTTTAGCTTCGCGGCATTCAGACGATGTCTCACACATTGTCAAAAACAGCAACGATGGTTAAACGGACAAACCACGGCGTGGTGCTTAACTCTCTTCCCACGCGAACCAGGCGTGCGGGACCATGTTGATTCCATCTAGAAAAACCTTCCGTGTTTTCACGTTTGGCCCGTTTTGACCACAGCTTCGCCAGCAGTCAAAATAGCAACCTCTGTGGCCATTTTCTGCATGGCGCAGCAAGAGCAATGGCTGGCGTAAGCGGTGACTGTCGGGACTGATGATCGACACTGGGAAGCTTTCGCGCCCCTGGAGCAATAGCACAGGGCAACAAAGGATCTGGGCGTCCCGCTCGACGGGGAGACTTCAGAGCTTACCGCGACTTGAATCCGACCAACTTCTACTGACGAAACAGGGGCGGCCAGCACAACGAAACAAGTCTATTCACGCCTGTGACTCGTGCTGCTGGAGCAGGCACACACCTTCTGAGTCGGTGACGGTTAGGCTCCAACACAGTTTGGCTGTCTCAAGTGGCTGCAGGTGGTCGCTCAATTGACCGAATATCATGCCTGGGAGAAACAGGCGAACCACCCAGCGATGCCCGCACACGAAGCAATTCGCCTTCACACAAGTTCCCGGGTCTGGGGAAACACTTTTTGGATCTGGAGACGCACGAGGGGGCGACCATCCGCCCACCTAGCGCGACTGTGCGGCGTTCCGTCCGCGCTACTGCGTAGTAGCATCATTTGATAGCCACCAACGAAACTTTCTTGTTTGAGGGGGCGGGTAGGCGATCTGCTAAGGTCCTGTCCAACCGTTACGGTTCTTCCGCATGGACTGGTCACTGCCGTCCATTCTTCCTTTTCTGCTCTCTGTCGTTGCTTAGCCAAATATAGTCTCCGGCTCTGAGCCAGAGGGCGCCGTCTCACTCTGACCTGTCAACCGTCAGGCGAATGGCTTGGTCTATATTCGGAGGCTGGAACTAGGCGATATGACCTATGATCTATCACCTGATCAAAGAAGACGAAATCCATCGAGGGGAAATACACTAGCATCTGGATACAAACTGGCGTAGGGAAAAAAGCGTGCGTACATCCAAATATGCACCAAACCGCCACCAGGCACCTTTTTGACATATTTGAGACGGTTGAGCGGTGGAACGAAAACCTGTTTGCAGCCATTTCGGCGCCTCGTGGCGCGGTGTCTTTCCGGCTACCTGCATTTTGAAGTCTGAGTGCGTGGCACCCACCCCTTCCCTCTCCCCATCTCCTCACGCGGCCAGCAGCATGGAGGCAGATACCCTTCTCTCCCCGGCTCGCCGGTAACCAGCCAAGATCCTCTCGAGGGTGTCACCAGGCTCAAGTCGCGTCGTTCACAAGCAGGAGAATCGGGACTCGGGTATGGGAGCCAATCCCAAGGCCAGAGCCAACAAGCGTACGACTGCCGCCGGTGTGGCTCGACGAGCGTCGTGGTACGAAGGTTTCGCGGTTCTCGTATCTCCGTGTCGCCTTTTTCTGCTGCGGCGGCGTATGACCACAATGGGGCGACTCCGGAGGCTGGTGAAAAGGAGATTATGATCAGTAATACGAAAAAGCGCACCTCTTATATATCTTCATGGAGCTTTGGGCTGTGCGCCGGCCAGGGTCAGCCACAGAGCACGCATGTTGTTGGCCGCGGTCTGTGGTAACTATACTCTAACCTCCGTCCTGCCCACCGCTGCCGCCTTCGCCGCCACCATCTTTCGGTCCGGGCCCGCAGGAAGCAAGCCTCAGCCGGCATATTCTCATTTAACTAACCTCCCCCAGACAGAGTCTGCGGTTCTAGTAAGATTTTCAAGGGTCCAATGTCGGGCTTGACGCGATGGCGTCGGGCATGGAGGCCAGAGATGCGCAGCACCGCGTCGAGATTGGGATAGCCGCTTCCTTCGGACGTTTGTGTCATGACGCTCACGGTGTGGGCTTGTTTGGGTTTTGTCAGTCCCAGGAGGGAGGATCAGCGGATGAACGGCCGGCTTCTCGCGGGTGAGGTAGGTAACTATCGTGTTACGCTACGCAAACACCCCTTCCCCCCCCTAATTGTTTCCACATCCACGAAGATGGCTCGAAAGGTGCCCTTGCACGACGTTATTTGGCCTCTCCCAGATCTGGTGTACTGACGCTCTGGGGGGCGTCGGGGGGAGTGTACAAGTGCGGGAGCTAAGGTAGTGCCTATGCTGCTCTGTCCCCTTCCTTCGCGCCCCTCCATTCAGCCCAGATCGAGAATATCCCGTAGCTCCCAATCGTGCCTCCCGCCGCCCGCGCGCTCGCGCGTCCGCCCGGTTGGTGGTGCTGCATGCGGGAACAGGCTCCCGATCTCACATCTTGTTTTGGATCTGTTCATGCCCGATCCGAGTGCGAAGGGGAACCACGATGGTGGCTGGAACTCTCTTTTTCTTCTTGTTCGGTTTTTAGAGATCTTGCTACCTTGAGCTAGCTGGCCCAGATCACTGTCCTTCGAGTAGGGCGGAAGGCAAGGTGATAGGGTAAGCGATGAATCCAGGCCTGTTTCAAGAAATGCTGCTAATAATGGACAAATGTGGTAGGGGTTGGAGTGGCCCGTCTGCAAACGTAGTGGGAAATAAGATATGGCGAACGGGGTAACATGGCGTCAGGCATGGAGTTCTAGTTCTAGATCTCGACGATGAAGGGGGGAAAGGCGTTGACGAGGTGTAATTGTTCGGTGAAGTGTGCAACCGCGGCCTCGGAGATTAGAGGCCTGGGCCTGGACGGGGAGGGAAGTGAAAGGGGCTGGCTTGAGGGGAGCCGGGTCTGGATTGTCAAGGGAACGACGGTAAGCCCGGGGCGAGTTGTGGAGTTGCCAACGGGCACCCTAGGATCCGGAATGAGGTTAGTCGATGACACTACTCGTGGTTCCGGCTTGGTACGGCTAGGTCTGGAAACTCATGGGAAAGCGGGAAACGTTATGATTGATACCAGGGACGAGATGAGTTTGTCGATGAGCAATAAGTTCGTTCGACATTACCTGCCGAAAGCAGCGACTTGGGGTTCGGATTAAAAGAATTCCCCCGGGCCGAGTCTCTCTTTTATCTACTCATTAGCTCGAGGTACGAACAGAGACTCGTTGTAGACGGGGCAATTTGGTCATGTTCAAGGGGAAGGGGGAATCAGATGTTGGGTATGTCTCTGCTGCATGCGGGCTGGGAGGACGATATCAGAGGTTGTTGATGATAACGGAAGCGTGGCCTGGTCTTGGTTCTCACTGGCTGACCGACGGGCCCGAAGTTTGTAGCTGAGCTGAAGCGAGAGAGGGGAGCAGCAGGAAAAAAAAAGAAGAAGAAAGGGCTTCCCCCTGTTCGAATCGTTTTACGTTGGTGACTCACTGAAAGGTTCTCGACGCCGTATTGGCTGCGGTCGCCGGATTTGGCAAGTTTTCTTCATCACATCGCCATCGCCATCGTGCGAGACGTCGTCACTGGACTCTTTTTTTTTTTTTTTTTTTTTTTTTTTTTTTTTTTTTAATTTCTGAGAGGAGACCAATCTGGGTTTTCCGGATGCGGCCATGCGGGCGGCGGGGGAGTCGAGACCCAAACTTCTGGGTGGGACACGAGATGCTGGCGGTCGAGAACCTTATAGGCGATTTCGTCACTTCATATGGCTTTCCTCCCTTCTCCTTCTCTGTTGAGGCCAGCAGGAGCCGATGTCCATCCACACCGGGTTCCGCTTGTGTTGTGGACGGCGGAGTTTCGGCGACCCGTCCCTTGCGGAGTTTGGGCTCGCAGCGTGGCCGGGTGGGGCCGCATTAGCGGGCGGACTTTGGAGGTCACGGTGTTGGCGGAGTTTGAACCTCCGCAATGCTGACAACCTCCGGTCTCTCCGAGCATGCCTCTCACGCGCGTCCAGTCTCAACTCGAACCCCTACGGAATCCAGGACGGAAACTGCGTAAGCTGACTGCCTTCTATCACGAGGTGTGAAGCAGGTAGACGAACAAGAATCCCGACGCCTTTTTTCATTTGAACAAACCTTTGTGATTCCTTCTCGCCATTGTCCCCGCCCTATTTGCCCCTTTACACATTTCTAAGCCATTTCCACGGCATCACTCACTCACTCACTCACTCACTCAGTCTGCTGCCCCTCCTCGCCTAAGCCGATTCATCTTCAACTCTCCACTGAAAAGCGGG